>CM033469.1:144978894-146259213 GCA_019447015.1 Hymenochirus boettgeri
GACACTATAGATCTGATTAATGATCTTTTCACTTCTTGCCCACATATGGCTCTAAAGATTATTCAAATTTTTTGCATGTGTGCGCTTGACTTTCTTTTTTACATTTTTCAGTGGTGAGAGGGAAAAGGTTTTGTGGAAATATTACAGTATAACTGTATGTAAAAATAAGATGAATTTCTGCGAGTCACTCCTTGAAAGATAGCAGTGCAGACTAAAACCAGCCAGACTATAAACAATACAGAATTGAATGGGGGACATGAAAGAATCACTCCTGATGTATTTTAAAGAGATTTCAGCATCTAAATTAAAATACAAACAATTCATAAAGGACCCAAATGTAAAGATTGTCCTGTTTTGTGTTTTCTCTTATTTCATTCCAAAGAAAACAGCTTTTTCTATGACTGAATAAATGAGCGTATTTGTTTGCTTTTTTTTAAACAATACCTTAAAGAAATAGCTGAAATGCTTTCAGGAGAGAATAGCTGATGACTTGGGAGTAGAAGTGAATTGAAGAAAAAGCATCATTTTTCATATTTCAAGGCACTATAGATCTGATTAATGATCTTTTCACTTCTTGCCCACATATGGCTCTAAAGATTATTCACATTTTTTGCATGTGTGCGCTTGACTTTCTTTTTTACATTTTTCAGTTGGTGAGAGGGAAAAGGTTTTGTGGAAATATTTACAGTATAACTGTATTGTAAAAATAAGATGAATATTCTGCGAGTCACTCCTTGAAAGATAGCAGTGCAGACTAAAACCAGCCAGACTATAAACAATACAGAATTGAATGGGGGACATGAAAGAATCACTCCTGATGTATTTTTAAAGAGATTTCAGCATCTAAATTAAAATACAAACAATTTCATAAAGGACCCAAAATGTAAAGATTGTCCTGTTTTGTGTTTTCTCTTATTTCATTCCAAAGAAAACAGCTTTTTCTATGACTGAATAAATGAGCGTATTTGTTTGCATTTTTTTTAAAACAATACCTTATAAGAAATAGCTGAAATGCTTTCAGGAGAGTAATAGCTGATGACTTGAAAATGGGAGGTCTAAAGTTCAAACTGCATAAAAGTAGTGCAGAAAAACATCCACTCATAGGCAGTTCTTGAATTGTCTTAAATGAGAAGTAAAATAAAAAAAAAGAATAAAGATAGAAATGCTGTGTCTTATGCTTCCTGTACCAGCTCAGGGTCACAGCAGGTCTATAACAATGAAGATCCAAGCTTCTGTAGTTATCCACTGCAGGTCACAATTTTTCTTTTAATTTTCTATCCATTATTTTTCTTAGGCTGTGTACACACCATACAATATTTTTGGCTGACCTACTGATATTACTGATCTCGGGTATGCTTGTAAATCATGGCCAGTTGTGTGGTTTGCTATGGGATCTCCACAATAGGTCTTGGCAAACTGTCGACCCTACTTTTGCTGTGACCGACAGTGATTTGTCCTGGCTGACTGTTCGCTAGTGTCGTCCTGTGCGTACCCAGCTTAAGGAAGTGGAGGCAGACCAAACATCAGTAAGCTTCAATCAGATGACTTCTGCATAATGAGCTTTCCAAATCACAGATTTTCCTGTATAACCAGGGCTCTCTGGCTCCCATCAAAGGAAGGAATTATTTTTATTATTGTGGTAATATCTTTACAGAGGCCTTCATATCTTACTATTAATGTCCTCCAATAAAACAACCGGCTTGGCATGCATGAATGGAACATTATTGTGACCAATAATGTATTTGGAAATATTATATAATATAATTAGTAATAATAATAAATATATAATAATATAATATACATTTTCATTTTATTTTAGTGCAAACAAAATTATGATTAAGGACAAATAAAGACATGTATTTATCAGACACATGTATCTTCCTTAAAATGTGGTAATAGAACTGAGAAATATTTTTTTTTTGAGTTGAACAGCACTTTTTGAATGTCCATTCCATGTCATAAAACCATGATTGTGTGAAAAACCGAAAACAGCCTGCAAAATGTTTTACCATTTTATCATGCAACATTATGTTTACCACCAATAATCTGTGCAATTATGTATTATATTTTTCCAATGAGAAAATTAGCCTCGTAAATTACTAAGTAATTTCCCTATTTCCATGGCATATGATTGTATAGTCATAACTAGGAATTTTGGACCCAGAAAATTTTGAAAATTTACCCTGGATTCTAAAAATTTGCCAGCCATGCATAATTATGATGTATATATATATATATAAAGAAAGGTAAAAAAATCCAGTGTACACTTCAGACGCGCATATTGACAACGTTTCGTTCCAGCGTCTAGGACCTAGGAAACATGTTAACTGCACAGTAAAGATTTTTGATTCAGCAACAAAGACCGTGAGTGCATCCTTATTCTATTTTCTTAATATATTTCTATCTGGATAGCACCCTGGCAATCACACAAGAAAGGTGTGCCGATCCATTTACTATCTTATCTATCTATCTATCTATCTAACTATCTATCTATCTATATACACATTCTAATCTATATATATATATATATATATATATATATTATATATAATATATATATATATATATTATATATATAAACATCCAAAGGAAGGCACTCCAGCTTACTACTCATCCGCCCGGGGTGCAGTTCAATGCCAATACATCCATAAAAATAGGAACACATTCACGGGACTTCTCATCCAATCATCTTAATGTACAAAAGTCTCTGCTCACACACAGGAACCGTCATCTGAACGTTTTGATGACGGCTCCTGTGTGAGCGGAAATGCGGAAACTTTTGTAATAAAGATGACTTGATGAGAAGTCCCGTGATGTGTTTCCTATTTTTATGGATTAAAATAATATATATATATATATATATATATATATATAAAAAACGATACACTGTTTACTATAAACAGATCACTGTGCACTCAGTCCACAGATGTTGAGTTTTCCTGGTGTTGAGAAACACAATAATAATGTTTGGTGTTGTACAACAATAACAAGATACCAATTCAATAATGCAAATACAATTTTAAATAACTAGCTCAAGGGTTCTAACCAGCAGTACAGGCAACCAAGTGCTTCCATAATAAATCTAGCCAAAGTCACACAAACACAATGATATTAATAAATACTGTCCTATTGCACAAGTCCAAATATCTCTTTGCATCTTTAGTGTTATATAATTTCTGATATATTATAGAGCGTACACAAGTACAAAATGTACTAGGTGGTGTAAAATTATAACAAGATTCATTTCATTAGTGAACATGTTACAGCACATCCAGACATAGCCAAGCATACACGCATAATTCAGACTGCACCAACATATATACTAAAGAGTACTCTATATCACTCTCTTTTGACATTGTAGATGCTCAAAACAGCCTGGGTTACTATAGGATCTTCAATACACTATGGGCCATATTTATAAACGGCCAATAATAGCGCTGTAAAATCACTGCTGCACATCGCCGCGGAAAAAATACCACTATGCCCATATTTATAATGGTGAGTGGCAAAATGTTTTGTGGCCGCGATGTGCGGCGGTAATTTGAACTATGTTCTTGGTGATACTGCAATTAGCACGATGCGCTAAGTACAATACTGCCGCGGGACAGGATCGCCGCGGGTGGTCGCATTCCTCAGAGGGGAGCGGCAGGGTGGTGATATCTGATTGGTTAATGTAAAGCATGTAAACCAAGCATTAAAAAATTGACCAATCAGAAACGGATTAGGGTTTTCTGCAAACCTATATAAAGAGGTGCACTCCTCCGCGGACCTCAGATGCCATCGCAGTAGATGGCTGAAGAAAGAAAAAAGCGGCTGGCAACATTGGCTCCTAGGAGTCGGCGGTGCCAGCGGGCTCACTGGCGGGCACAGTGAGCCTGCCTGGCATCGGCAACCTCAGTGGGGTTGGTGTTGCCAGCCCCAGCTACTCTGTGGCTAATGTTTTCAGCTCTGGGTCAATCCTGCCTGGCCCGAGAGCAGTACTCCATATTACAAAGTGTGGGCCTGCTGTAACTCAATGGTGCTGTTCCTACCCATTCACCTGCTTTCCCTTGCACGAAGCATACTCTGTGGGAGAGTAGCCAATGGGGTGAAGGGTATGCCCAGTGGGGCCAAGCCTGCCTGGCCCCACAATAATGGTGGCAAACTGCAGTGGGCCTGCTGTAACTCAATGGTGCTGTTCCTACGAAGCCTTACCTTTTCACCTGCTTTCCCTTGCACGAAGCATACTCTGAGGGAGAGTAGCCAATGGGGTGAGGGGTATGTCCAGTGGGGCCAAGCCTGCCATCATCAGGATGACGGCCTGATCCAAGATGGCTGAAACGCGTTGATTGTGTAATGCTCTGTGCTGAATAAATAGTTTGCACTGCTTGAAAAGACCCCTTGTGTGCGCCGGCATTCCTTTCGATTATATATATATATATATATATATATATGTTTTTGTCAGAAGTGAATTAAAATATTTTACTACTTATTACAATACAGTAATATAATAAAAAGTATACTTGCCTTCCATCATCTGCCGGATGGCCTGAACATATTGAGGCCTCTACCTCTTGAGATCAGACCACTGTCTCTGGAAAGTAGAGACAGTGGTCTGGTAGCCGTAGCGGCGCAGGATCCAGCGCTGGAGCCCCTCCATAATCCTGCGCTTTTGGCGCCGCACTTGATAGGTGCCAGGGGGGAAGTTATCATACCCCCTGGTCAGGAGGTACTGGATGGCATAGAGTTGCCTTGCAGAACTCGCTATTTTGCCTAGTTCTGGTTCCTCGTTTTTACAAAATTCCTTGTTTTTACGAAAATCCGCGGTTTTACGGGAATCCTCGTTTTTATGGAAATCCGTGGTTTTACGGGAATCCTCGTTTTTACGGAAATCCTGGTTTTTATGGAAATCCTTGTTTTTACGGAAATCCTCGTATTTTCGAAAAAATACCGTTTTTGAATTCATGCTAGCGGACTGTAATTTTTAGGTATTGTAGGCTTTGATACGTGTTTCTAAGGCCATTACCCAGGTCCCTGAGTGATTAATTGTACGTTACCAAGGTTATTTAGACCACTTTTATTGTGGATTTTGCCGAACTTTCATTTTAATACGTTTTACCGGGTCCGCTCGAATTTCGAATTTACGGATTTTTTCGAAAATCCGCGGATCCTCTCGCGGACCGGATTTTTCGAAGTTCGGACATCTCTAGCTATCAGTATATAACATCACTGTGAGTTTTCCCCGGGTTGACGATAGTGCATCGCCCTGACGATTGGTACATCGCCCTGTAGGTGCCTTGCTGTGTACTGTGATCTGTTAATTGGAGCGCATGTGAAATGCACAGGAAACGCGTGCCCTTTTCCAAATCGCTTGGACAAGCGATTGTTTTATTTTAAAAGTGACTCTGTGCATAGCTCTCTGACTCTAACTGATTTAATGTTAAAGAGTATCTCCACTGAAAAACTAAAGTTGGCCTGTTGGGACCTGTCAGACTACGTGCCCAGGGAGCGAGTGATCGGGTAAGTTCCGTACCTTCTCTCCTTGCTCTCTCCACCTAAAAAGTTAATGTATCAACATAATAAACAAACTGCATGACTGCTTGTGTTATGACTGCTTATTTTCTGCAGCCATTAGAAGTGCCATTGTAATTTGTAAAGCATCTCATTTGTCAGCAGAAAAATGTACTTTTAACCAGATATTGCAAGTATCAAAGAAAGTTGGTGTCACAGTGTTATATGAAGGTTTGTACTGCACAATGAAGTTTACGAATAGTTTTAGCATTTAACAAGCACTCCACTAGATGGTAGGCTTTTACAATTAATCCTTTTCAGTAGATTTCACAGGTATTTTTTTTGGTAAGAAAAATACTTAACAAGCATTTAACAAATAAGTATAGGTGGCATGTTCCATTTAAGTTGGGCACTAATCAAGATGTTTAAATAAAAGCTGAGACATCTCTTTTCCCAAAAAGATCCAAATGAATTTACTGCATGGCCCCTTTACTAACACATGGGTCTTAGCCTTGCCTATAACAATAATGTAATTTGGATGGATCACCCTAGACAATTAGAATTCCAAAGTTTCCCACTTATCCCACCCCTCTACCCTTACCTATTGTGTATACAGTATGCTTGCATAGTTTACTTCAGGTTAAAAAGAAGGGAACACCCTTGAGATTTGTTCTTTCTCTCTCCTATTGTAATAGTTCTGCCCTCTCCCTACCAACATGATAGATGCCTATGCCCACTGAATATTATGGAGGGTTAGCAGCCTGAGGCTGGGGCCCACTCCAACTCATGGTCAGAAGCCCTCTGTCCAAATGGAGAGACACAGGTGGCTGATCAGACTGCCTGCTCTAGTGTAAGATTTACATGTATGTATACAACTGGGTGTTTGTGTTGAAGCCATGTAGAAAACTGGTTATACTTTGTTATTACCAAAAGTTGCTGGGTTATAAGTGAGAACTAAATGTGTGTATTCACACTATTGCACTGTTTTAAACCAGTAGGTCTAGAACATTGTTGTATTGGAACTGGTCTCATTGTGTATGTTGTATATTTTTGGGGATTTCTGGGGGGAAAAAAAGGCAACATAAACAGCATACGCAAAGCCGGGTCTTAAAGTCATGCTAACCTTTATTGCAATGTTTAGTGTGACTTTAAGGCGATTTGTACTGTAGCAGGTGTTGGTGCATTGCAATCGTTTTCAGAGACCTAGAAACATAAACAGTACACAATAGCTATTAAAGTTTTGTATGGTTTTACATGAGTAGATAACTTGGCATAGGTACAAAACTGTCAAGCACAATTCTTTTATAATAATGGTAATCGTTCCTTAATGTTCAGAATTCACTCTCTGTTGCTAACAGTTACCAGCATTATCTTTTCTTATTAAAATCTGGACAGGCAATGATAATATGATCGCCCTATACCACGTATGCAATTGACACCCATGAGGATGTGAGCATCCCCATATATGATGGAGCTATTGCTATTTCTATTGCTATTTCCATTCCACAATTTCCACAATTCCACAATAAACACTAAAGCTACACATATAACTAACTGTTCTGGACTTTATTGAATTGTATAAGTCCAGAGGGTGTTAATTTTATTCTGTTTTAAAATTCTTTTGCATTTTCTAAAAGTCTCAACTGGCTTTGTTTTTCCATTCACTCATCAGCTCGCACCCATTAGTGAAAAACAAACATGCCAAAAAAGAAAGTTCAATGTGCAGAATAAAATATGCCAATAAGCTACTGATGATAGAACAAAAGAAAGGCAAAGTAGGAGATATAGTGTAATTACAAATATTTATTATTTATACATAGAAATAGAGCCCCCAATTGGGATACTCCTATGCCCCCTGCCCCCCAAATAGAGTCAAAATATAGTAAATATTATACTTACCAGTCAGGTCACTACTCAGTCCCAAAGTAAAATGTCCATGCACGGAGAACACAAGAGTCACAACTTAGTTAGAGGGAGACTAGAGGATCCAGTGTAACAGGTTCAATATGCTGGTAAGCTCGAAACACGTTATGCTCTTAGGAGCTCAATAGGAGAGCGAAACGCGTTTCGAGCTTAGTCGCGTCCCCCCTTACCAGCATATAGAACCTGTTACACTGGATCCTCTGGTCTCCCTCTGTTGACTAAGATATGACTCTTGTGTTTTTCTGGGGGTTTTTTGTGAAATAAGCTACTGATGAATAGTTATACAAACAAATGTAAAATATAAAAAATAAAATAAAACAACACCCAGGTACAGCTTTTAGAAGAGACGAGTACTGTATACTGTAATAGTAATTAGTAATTGAGGTTGAATAAAGACAAAAAGTCCAACCTATTTACTTATTTATTTATTTTTTAACCCTTCCTAAGAGTTGAACCAGAGGAAGAAAAATAATTTCCTTCTTGACTCTTAATATTTTTTTAGTTTTAGAAACTTATCCAGCCATTTTTAAAGCTATTCAATGAACTTGCCATTTCCACATCTGCTGGAAGACAGACAGTTACACAGTTTTACCGTTCTCACTGTAAAGAAACCTTTCCTAACCTGAAGATGAAACTTTTTTTCTTCCAACCTTAAAGGATGTCCACAAGTAGTCTGATATGACCTATTAATGCACCAGAGAGTTTACTGTATGGCCCATTAATATATTTGTATAAGGTGATCATATCCCCACGTAAACGTCGCTTCTCCAATGTAAACAGCCCTAACTTGTCTAATCTGCCTGCATATTTAAGCCCCTCCATTTCCCTCATTAATTTAGTTGCCCTTCTCTGAACTGCTTCCATTTCCAATATGTCCCTTTTGTATATGGGATTCCAAAACTGCACTGCATATTCCAAATGAGGCCTTAGCAATGCCCCGTAAAGAGGGAGAATAATATTTTTCTCTCTTGAATCTATTTCCCTCTTTATACAATTTCTTGCTAGCTCTAGCCGTTGCTACCTGGCATTGTTTGCTACAGCTAAGTCTGTTCTCTACCAGAACCCCCAAATCTTTTTCCATTACAGATTCACTTAACACAGAGTTACTTATGGTGTAGGTGGCACAGGGATTATTAAATCCCAAATGCATCACCTTACATTTATCAACATTGAATCTCATCTGCCATTCAGCTGCCCATTTTGATAATCTATCTAGGTCTGCTTGCAGCACTTGCACATCATTGGAAGTTTCCAAAGCTCTGCATAGTTTAGTGTCATCAGCAAACACAGTGCCCCCTTCTAAGTCATTTATAAACAGATTAAAAAGAAGCGGCCCCAGTACAGAACCCTGAGGTTCTGTAATATATACTGTGATTGCAATGGAAAGACATAAATTAACAGCATGTGTAGTTAAGCAACAAAACTGTAGGAGGCAGGCTGCGTGGAACTTTAATTCACAGAATGGTAGCGGAAAAGAGTATGATGCATTTATATCTTAAGTGACTGTCAGAAACCTTCCTATGCAATGATTTTCCTTAGAGCTTTGGTCACCATGGAAACAGAGTTAACTATTATTGTACTAGAATTATGCCAAAAGCAAGAGGATTGCTGTGGAACAGCCTCCCTGTCACATTCATTCCAACTACTGATCAGTCTTGCTCAACAATGTGTTGTACATAACAGTGCATTTTATGAGTAGATAAGGTGAGCCGTATATATTTTTAATTAGTTAACCACGTACAAAGCAAATTAAAAAAACCTAAAGTCTATTTTCAGAAGGCACTTTACAGACTCAGCATAAAACATTCATCTAAATTTATATTAAAAACTTGTATTACCAATTAGCAACAGTAATTACGTCGTCCTTTTTTATAATTGTCATCATGCTCTGACTTTGTGTACGTCCCAAGCCAAAATAAAGCAGATTAGGCAAATAACTAGTGAATACTAAAAACTATACATAGTAACTTCTACACATATACAGTACATTACAATGAAAAGTATCCTGACAATCAATGTAATAGTCTGGTGTGGGAACTCAACACAGAATGTCAAAAATCAGTTTAAGGGCCAACACAACCAAAAATGGACCCTAATCAAACTCTTTGTAGCCTCATCTGTAGCAGATTACACACAGAATCCAATGGAATAGATTCGTACAGAGTTACTCAGTAACAGGCTTCTAACTTGTTTCTAAAGAAAACAACATAGATGGTTGCACTCCAAAAAGTAATATAATTATTAGTGACCACACATCATATCACAACGTTTCGGGGGGGAAATTAACGTGTCCCCTTGCCCCTTTTGGGCTCTACCTAGTTGCCAATCCTGTCGAATAAACCATTTTGACTTCTTCCACCAATATAAGAACAATCAGAACTTTGATACCGGGATAAGCAAAGACACATGATGAAACTCTATCACTCTTATGGACATCAATTATTCCCCTTAAACATGTTCAGGATCGCATGCCTTTAGGGGTTTTTGTTGTTGTTGTATTTGTATTATATAAAAATATTTTAATATGTGTTTTTGACAAAACCAACTTTTTTAAAAACTTGGCCATTTTGGACATTGTCACTATATTCTTGAAATAGCCAGTAGCCTCATGCATAATACGCTGTCCGTGTTGCAGGTTTTTCTTTATTCTGGGTGGGGACAAAGAGAACTGTCACAACCATAATACAATGTCCTCATTCTTAACCTCTCACCAACACTCCAATAACAGATGCTAAATAATGCTCACCCCCATGTGTCCTTCTGCAACTCGTGCCTATTCAGAAAAGACATATGAGTTGCAGAAGGAAACATGGGTGTATAGGCTATTCCACAATAACTGGATACATCCTGGTAAATGTTAAGTATAATTACAGAAAGTGACACCACTATGAACTGAAAGATGTTGTACATTTATTGGTGCAAAGTGCAGCTCTCACTCTGCTCCAATAAATGTACAATTACTCTGGAGGAATATTGGTATCACTTTCTGTAATTGTTCTTCATAAGCTTGTTGGCATAGGGGTGGCCACCAGATGGACGACTTCATCCCCTGCCTACTTTTTTTGACTTACAAACAAGTCTAATCTCTGTACTCTTCCTCTGATGTCTCAACATTTTGAACTAGCAGTATATTAAATTAATACAAAGAAGTGTGTAAATAGTGATTATATAAATACAATTTCTCTCTTTAATTCACCCGT
Source organism: Hymenochirus boettgeri (assembly GCA_019447015.1). Classification (NCBI taxonomy): domain Eukaryota; kingdom Metazoa; phylum Chordata; class Amphibia; order Anura; family Pipidae; genus Hymenochirus; species Hymenochirus boettgeri. The sequence goes on from CM033469.1 coordinate 144,989,508, forward strand.
TTTTGTCTTGTGTGCATATGCCTCAGGCCCATCACTGTGTTGTAAATCTGATTATTTACCGGGAAGATTGGTTGCCTGGATGATGCCCCAAGCCTTTCACTAAAGCAATATCCCCATATAATTAGAAAACTCAGGTCATCATATAAATAAATAAAAGATAAATGTTTACTATGCTCCTATGCCAAACCTTCTTGTTCCACTCTACCAGGTTCTGCACATCCCTATTATAGTTCCCTAGTATACTAACATGAAAATAAGCAGCCATGTGGGATTTTTCATGTGCTGTCTGTCTAGTTGGAAAGTTTCTCTTAATGCATGAGCACCTTTGGGGAGAGTAATCCAGAGCGATGTGGACTTGGCTCTCAGATGTTTAATATTGTGCTTGGTACTAAACGCCAACTAGTACATAAACCCCTGCATGACATAAACAACAGCTCGCATTAAAAAGTCCAGGAAGAGAGCCATAACCACTATATTAAACCAATTGCAACAGCTACATTCAAAGCAGCCACTACTATTCCCATCTTCATGCAACACTGTAAATGAACTAATGTGATTTATAAGAGCTGTGTCACTCTGTAAACTGAGCCATTTGTGTTTTGAGCAGAAACTCTTATCTGCTAACCTTTCCTTGTTCCTGGTCTGTACATCTGCTGCAGCCATTTTGGTATGTGCCTTTCTAATAAACATAAGGGTCTATTTAAAAACCTGAGGTGTCAGTCATTACCATAGGGTTGTAAGTAAACATCTGTAGTTTATGGCCATCATGTTATTACTTTACAATTGCATACTGGCGCGGTCATTAAAAACAGCAATGGTGGGCCTATTCAATACAGCTCATGGTTGCAAAATAGTGTGGTGTATCATATTTTACAACCAGACAGTTAAAGGCTTAAAGGGGAGCTTTACATGCCTATATATAAAGAGAAGCTAGATCCTAGGATAGGCCTAAAGAGAGCTCTTTTCAATAAAAGAACCCTTTAAATAAGCCCCCTAGATGTAATTTCTTGAACTGAGCATTGACTAAACATTTGTGTAGTATATTTGGTAAAATACAGTAAATTGCAGGGGAAAATATGAAATATACCCACTGATTTTTTAAATACCCATTTGAAATATTTTTAATAGTTTACTGCATATGTCTGACAAAAATCGAGATCTGATTCCTCCATCTGCTTGAATATTCAAAATCTTTTTTCCCCTAAACAAAACAAAGCTTCTTGTAATCTGTACATATACTACTAACATTAGTTTGCAATACCTGTATCCTCCAAATCACATTTCCTGCTTAAATTGCACATATATGGCGAAGCACTACTCACCAGCCCAAAATGCACAGTGATTTCTTAAGGGGTTACGCTTATCGATTTACGATCGGTTGGCGTGACTTTAACCCCTAGGTTGCGGCGGTTGCATGCGTAACAGAAGAGACACTCACGCAGCCATTGCAATCCTATCTACCACAGCCTTTGTAGCTCATTCTGTGCAAGTATTTAGCATCAGCAGATAGCTGGCATTATATACTTATATGAGGGTGAGAGTCACCCAGAGTTAATCTCAGTGTATTAATTTGTCTTATGTCTTTATGATTGTGGAAACCAACACAAGCACAGTAAACAAGTGGAAAGGCATCAGGGCTAACATGCTGTAAGGCATCAGGGCTAACCTCTGAGTCACAGTGCTGTACAAAAAAGTGTCAAAAATCCAAGGTGACCAAAATGCATTCTGAGGACTTTTCTGGCTAGCTATGTTCATAATTTAATATTGTGTGTCAATACAGAACATTTACCTGTGTGAGTTGTACTCTATTCAATGCATCTATCAATTGTAGCGTTATCAGCGCTGCTATTTACTGCATTATTTTTCTGTCTGCTGACAATTAGAGATGGCCAAAACTCACTAGTTTCCTTCCGTTTTCAGATTCCCGGATCTCGGGAAAATCCCGAAGATCCGATAATCTGAAACCGAAACAAATTTTTGATAATTTTCAAAAATAGCCTTGAATGTTTAAAAAATTCTTGAAAATACAATCGGAGACCATTTTCGAGTTTCCGATCCGATTTTCAAGGTTTTTCGAACGTTTAATGCTATTTTCTAAATTATCGAAAATAGCTCTGTACATTAGAAAATTAACAAAAATGTTTTCCGAAGACCCGAAATCCGGACGATCCATCCGAATCTGTTCGGATTTTGGGACCGAGGAGTTTCTTCACGGATCCATTTTCGTGTCGGACCCAGATCCCATCTCTACTGACAATCTGCCTCTTTATAAATATAGAAGAAAAAAATAAACGCTTGAAAAATTGGGGCAAAATCTGGTGGGGAAAAAAGTGAACATTTCTTAATTACATTCAAAACCCCCGTACATCCCTTTTTCTAATGAGTCATATGAGTTTGTGTAATGTATTACTATTGCAGTGAAAGCTCAGGACTCAACACTCCCTCATCATTGTTTGTGTAAGAGACTGTTTTCTAGACACCTGAGTTCCCCAATTGCTTTATTTGTTCAAATGGAAGCTCTACATTTGCATTAAATGTGCCTCAAGAGAGTACTTTTGTGACTTTCCTAAAATGTAATGATTTAAAGGGGAAGTAAAGCCACCAGACAGCAATGTCTTAATAGACACAGCACATTCACAAACATTCAACAACACGTGATCTGGTCGGGTGTTAAAATGAGCTGGTGTGGCCCAGCCCTTAAACTGGGGACAGTTCTGCAAACCCACTGGCTTCCTGTGTGCAGGTACACTAATGTTTTCCAATATAGTCTTGTACTTGTCATAGCTCCCTGGAGTTGCTAGTAAAAATCTCCGTTTTACAGTAAAAAAGTACACACCAGCCAATAAGGTAAAACTACTAAACATTCCTAGGAAATAAGTATCCTGTGGAAAAGAAAGCTGCCATTTTAAGGACTGCTTCATGGGCCATATTAAATAACCCACTGGAAAAAACAAGGGTAAGTGCACTCTATCCAAACAGGTAGGTGCAGACACCTCAAAAGTCCCTACCGTGGGAACCACAATTTAGGGTAAAGATGAAACCGAGGGCCACTCTCCAAGTGAAAAAATGTTGTTTATTGGAAACCAAACATGTCATTATATGATACGTGTGGTTTCCACTAAACAAAGGTTTTTCACTTGGAATGCGACCCTTGGGTATTATCTTTAGCTATATTTAATAACCTGCGTTATTGTTAAAGTACGGTTGACCAGACATTTACAAACGGTCGTACAGTACCACAATGGCGATCGTAATTGTATGACCGCATTCGTAAATGTACGACCGCAATAATGTTTGTTAAAGGCACGGTATCGTAAAATAAATACGGCCCCATGGGAGGGCATAGCTTTAGAAATCAAATGAATTGTTTTTTCAAAAATGCAAATAATATGTAGAATTACTGAGATGTTAGACTTAAATAATTTATTGAATACATTTAATTTTCCACTGAGCTTTCCTTTTAAAGCATTATAATGAATATAAATGAACAAGGCACATGGCAAAATGCATACAGGGGCAGACACAGCTAGTTCAAAGAAAGTTGCATAAATTGTACCAGTGTATTTCTATGAATAGGAAACATCATTCTACTGAACTGGGAAGAAAACACAACATTCCAGTAAATGCTGCAGAAAGCAGAAGTTCTATTTCCAGGCTTAGAACCAAAATACAGTGACAAATTGCATCCAACTCTCTGGATTGTTTAAACCATTTTATACAGCTGTAGAGAGGCTACTGTATTATATTACACAAACAAAAGGGATGATTATTAATATAGTAATGGTGGTTCAGACTTATGGTTGCCATCTGGTTGCTGAATCTGGAAGAAAGTGTGAATGACCCCTCTCCCACTATTATTAAAGGACATGTCCAACCACCAAACTAAGATTTATATTAACTTACTTACCCCCAAAATCAAGGCCTCACTAGGTTTAAAACTCTCTGCGAGGCTTCTTAGTTACCAGCACTCCTTCCCTCGGCTGTCTTCTACTGCTGCTCTGTGCCTTTTCTGTGCACAGCAGCAGCAAAAGCAGCCAACGGCGTCAGTAATTGGCTGAGACATTGCTTCTCAGGCACATACATCTTTTCCTGAAAGCATGTGTATATGAACTTCTGCCTTCAGAATGAAGTCTAAGGTTACTTTTTCAAGAAACCTTCATGTTTTATTCACACAACATTCAAAATATTTTAGTGATCAGTTTTCCATCTTCGTAATACAGTAGCTATTTTGATCCTAAAAGAAGTCACCCAAATATCTCTTTAAAGGTAGACATGCGATCCCGCAGCATGTGTGTTGACAGATCACATTGACACATGCTATGGGAACCACACACGGACCCAACCGATTCCCATATGTGGTGTGGTGGTCGATTGGCCGAGTGACCATACTCCGCACAATCGTATTGGCCCCCTCTACTTCAAGTAAAGGGAGCCGATACCGACCAATGGAAATTTTTCAGCATTCTCAATCGATCAGAGTCCCGATCATTTGTCGGCACTCTGATTAGTCGGGGAATAGCCCTTACACACTTACAATGATAGGTAAATCCCGTTGTGCCCTGATGGGATTTACCAATTATCGTTCATATGTATGGCCACCTTAAGTAGTAATACAGTACAGTAAACCCTGATCGTACTCAGACATTATTGCTATTAAATATCAACATCACACTCTTCCTGTGAATTTATCTTAAGGAGTATTTGCTCGTTATGTCAGCCAGGTGTCTCTGTTCCTCATTATAATGTTATGCTGTAGGCTTTGGTGTTCTGGCACACTGGATGTCAAGCAACTGAAATCACTCAGACATACTGAACATCAAGTAGATGAGAATAACCTGAATAAACATAAACTGCAATTTTTACTGTAAATTGCACAAAAATAACTATTTTCAGGTTATTTTCATTGTTCTAAATATGCTTTTACTTTGAACCCCAGCCATTCCCCCAAGGGAAATTACTTTGGGTGTTAGAACCTTTATATTCATGACAACTAAATATGAAAACAATGAAATAGAAAGTGTTTATAAACAGCCTTAAGGGGCAAACTACACAACCCCCTCACCCCTACGCACCCACCATTAAAAGTACCCAGGGAGAGGACCTAAGCTACTAGGTCCTAGCCTCTGGATTTTTCTTAGATTGGTTGTAATTCTTACCTAAATATACAATTTCTGGTCCAGCTTTATTACTTTCTTGTGTCTAGGGAGCCACGTCAACGGAAAAGATGCACTCTGCAAGAATCATGTATTCCCATTGGCTAGGTCATGGGTTGGGGGCAGAGGTGGACCAGACTGGTGATTGCATCCTAGTAGTTTTAGGTCCTCATCCTCATTGTATTGAAGGGGGGGTCAAAATGGAGAGGGGGTTTGTCAGGTATAATTTCCTTAAATAAATCATTTTTTTTAAAAAGGAGGCACATTCCCCCATTTTGGGCATATACGACATGCATGCAAGCTTTCTAGGTATCCTACAACCAGAACAAGATTCATAGGGAAAGGGCAAAAATAAACTTTTCTTACTTCCCTCTGGTGGCTCCAGAACTAGGTTTCAAATTGGATGTGAGGCTGCCTTTATTGTAAATGTCTTGCCTAGGTGAACGATTCACAGTGCTTCCTTGCTGAACTGTATCCTTCTTGATCATGGTGCTGTTTAGTTTGGTCACTGTGTCAATTTTGAATCCTATTTGTTCTTTAATCCCTTTACTATTATTCGCTTCACTTGAAGCAGCAGTGGATGAGGTTTTCTCAGTTGATGCTTTAAGGTTTTTCATCTCTTCTATTTGTTGTGTTGTTGAAACAGAAAAAGCAATAGTAGATTGTGGCAGAATTGTGCTTTTGTCATCCTTTGGAGTAGCTGGAGTGATATTGCTTGTTTGTCTTAAATCAATATCTTGTTTAGCAACAGATGTATGGGCAAATCTTTCAGAATCAGTAGGTGAAGGGGGTGCTGTCCATGGTATATCACCAATATCCGGAGAATCTCCTCTTGTACTGCCATCTCTGATATGAAGAAGAATCAATAATAAAATAAAATTCATTCTCAATCTAGAAGCTCTATTTAAAAACCTTTTTAGAAATATGTTTAAATGTAATGAATTCAGAGCCTGCACTTAAACGCCAATGATCATTCACTAAGGAAAGGAAACAGGTTGTAGCTTGAACATTTTTATTTGAGGAAACTCAGTTTCCTGTTACTGTGGAATCTTCAGTAACTAAGAGACCTTTACCGCTAAGGGGCAACAAAAATACTGAGGAAAGTGAAAGAAGAATACATACACAGAGATTTCAGGAAACAATGTAATGAAAGGGGAAATTGTAACATAGCACCAATGGAAATACATTGTTTGCTAAAATAGAACTGCAGTAACCATCTGATATAGTTTGCTATGTAAAAAGGATGGGCTTTCAATAGCAGTAGTAGAAAAAACACTCCTCTTAAGGTTCATACACACGTGCTATTGTGGGGGGCAACCTGCAACCCACCATGTTTATGAACGTCCTTCTCGACCGAGGATCCTTTTGTTTATGGGTGCTTCGTCGGCAGAAATGAATTTGCAGTGACCTGTATTTTTCACAATAGATGATAGCACATAAAATTACAATCACAATCACACAATTACAATTGTAATTGTACAATTGTCTATGCAATTCCATTGCAGTAGTTTACAACCTCCTGGTATTGTACGGCTGAGTGGTCATAAATGTAAGGCTGCGGCTGTACTTTTACAATAACCAACAGTATCGCAAATTTGCGACACCGCAGGTTTTTACATAGGGACCACAGTTTGTTTTATAGAGAATGACCTTGCTTTAACTACGTACATGTTTTTAGGGATGAATGAGATAATGTTGGGCCTAGGGTAAATATAGTTTAGGTGGAGAGGTAATCATGTTACAATTTGCTGTCAAAGCTATAGGTTTAAGCAGAAGAGCAGTTTTACATGCTGGGCCACTATCAGACTTTTCAGATCCCCATACTGGGTAAATAAATGATCCCCCCCATAACACACACAATTTAACATGTCTTAAACAGACATACTTATGCACACATACAAATACACATTAAAGGGCATGTCCACCTATTAAAAAGAAATTTTACACACTGATTAAGCATCTCCCCAAAACTCCAGACCCGGCCCCTCGCCGCTTAGGTGCCGCCCCCTGCTCCTGTTGTGTGCTAGTTTTGAGCAAGAACAGGAGCAGTGCGACCCTGCTGCTGACCGTGACATCATTGGTGTGCCTTTGACTGATGCGATCAGGAAGCAGAGCAGCGAGGGACTTGGGCGGGGGTTCTTAATCAGTGTGTGAAATTTATTTTTAATGGGTGGACATGCCCTTTAACTCTGACAGACACACTTTTTACATTTGAAAACATACCGAGACATAAACACACTTTAAAGGGCAAATATGGACCCATATTCAGATTTAAAGTCAATTCCCCAGGGAGAAAAGCCTATTCCTACATCTCTGGTTGGCCATTAGCACAAGCAATTAGCTGTCAAACTTTTTCTCATGCAGTGGCCCTGTGTACAGAGCGTGATTATCTCTTATATCTATAACATGATTTTTTGCGACTACATTTTGATAATGTACATAAACTCCACAACTTTAATCTCATCTGCTACTGCCCTGGACACATATGCACTGATTTACATCACGTTTCCAGGAGTCAAGCATTACATCATATGTGTTATCATAAGAGGGCCCTACCACTATTTGCCAGTTTTGCGAAAACCACAGTACCTACATTTTTTTCAGCATATATTGATAGGAAGCCAATCACTGCTATGTATTGTGTACCAACCCTCCTAAGTATAAAAAATATAAATGAATGGTGCCTACTACTAAAATATTTAAAAAATGTATATTTTACCTAAGCACCAATAAAATATAGAACAAAGTGCATATGCATGGCTGTTTCGGGCAATAATCGTGGCAGGTATGGGCACTTTGTCAGCTGAAACAGCCGTTCGGACAGGGCTCGTTGTCTGATTCGCCTGGTGGATCTTCAACGAGCCTCAAATGAACGTCTGTTTCAGCCGACAAAGTGCCCATACACGCAATGATAATCTGCAGAAATGGCCGTGCATACACATTGTGCGTTGCTGGTTGGCACCTGCGATCGCACGTGTTTATGAACCTTTAGTTTCCATATACTGTATGTGGAGTGGAGCAAAATGTGATGGGGCAGCACGGTGGCTCAGTGGTTAGCACTGATGACTTGCAGTGCTGTAGTCCTGAGTTCAATTCCACCCTTGGACACATCTGCACATCTGCAAGGAGTTTGTATGTTCTCCCCGTGCTTGCGTGGGTTTCCTCCAGGCACTCCAGTTTCCCCCACAATCATAAAGAAACACAGATAGCTTGTATGTGTAAATAAATGTGCTTAGATTGTAAGCTCGTCGGGGCAGGGCCTGATGTGAATGTATACATGTAATTGTAAAGCGCTACGGAAGATGCTGGTGCTATATAAATCCATAATAATAATAATAATAATAATAATAATGGGGATGTCACTCAAATTACTGGAAGCTAGGCCACACTAGCGTGTTTTTGCACGTGATTGCTCCCGCGATTTTCGCTAAAGCGAAAATCGGGGGAACGCGAAAATTTGCGTGATTTCCATTGCGCATGCGATTGCATGTCCGATCGCATTTTGCGTTCACCCATTATTTCGTGCAATTGCATGCATTTTCTCTTTGTAAATAGCGAAAACGCATGCGCAAATGCGAAACAACACGCGCGAAAGTACAGAAATCTTGCAAATAGACTGAATTTATACTAACGTAAATTCCATTTCCTTGAACCCCAAAGGCAGCAATAACTTATGAGAGGTCCCTCCCCTAGTAGGACAGTCCCAACTTAAAAGGCCCTCCTCTAACCATGCCCCCTTCAGTGTAAGTCCGACTAGTAGTAAATAACCAACAAAGACCACATAGATGCAATAGATTTATATAGGGGGTAGTGTGGCTCAATAACTTATGAGATATCACATAGCAGTGAAGAAAACAAGGGAGGGAACAATTAATTAACATTATTGAGGACACTACGACCAAAAGCCGCTTCCCTCTCATGGAAGACGTCCAACTTGTAGTGCCTCACAAAAGTGTTGAATGAGGCCCAGGTTGCTGCCTGACATATTTGCTCTGGGGAAACCCCTGCCTTTACTGCCCAGGAGGTAGACACAGATCTAGTAGAGAGTGCATGGTGCATTTACTAAAGAAGGAACAGGTATATTAGCCAATTCATAGGCTGAAGAAATAGCCAATTTCATCCATCTGGCTATAGTGGCTTTTGAAGCTTTTTTTACCTTTCCTTTCCCCAAAGTAAGAGACTAACAAGGAATTACTTTGTCTGATTGACTCGGTCCTTGCTAGGTAAGTTAAAGGGTATGTCCACCCTTAAAACCAATTTTGCATATATGATTCCCCCTGTCCCCCCAGCCCCAACCGCTCTATTTATACTCTTAGAAAGTGCCACAAATTTTACTTACCTCCCCTCTTTCCTCCGCCGCGCTGCCGGCCCTCTGCTTGCGAGAAAATGCAAGCAGAGGGGCGGGACCGCAGTGCCATCTGTGATTGGCTGAGCGGCAGCCAATCACAACGCAGCTGCCGGAGTTCATTTCGGCGGGGAAAGAGGGAAGGTAAGTAAAGTTTGGGGAGCTTTCTAAGAATATAAATAGAGCGTTGGGGCTGGTGGGAAGAGGGGAATCATATAGCTAAAGGGTTTTACGCTAGGGGGAGGGAATCCTGAGAGGGAGGGAGAGGGAGAGGAAGGGGGAGGGAGGGGGAGAAGGGCTGCAGTACGCATGCCAAACTTCTCCCGGAAGCCAGGTAGGAGGCAGAGTCCTATATGGACTCTGCTATCCTCTATGGGCAGTTTTTGGGACTTTGGGGGGGGACTACAGGAGAACCTTATGAGAGTGGGATGTGAGGTACGGATATTAAACGCACTACATGATGGGGCCAGTAGTTGGGGGGATTATAGTTTTGGGGTGGACATGCCCTTTAAGACGCATCTCTTGACATCTACAAAAGTAAGAAGGCTGTCTTCTGGATTGCTCATGTTAGGTTTTAAAGATGGTAAGAAGATCTCCTGATCCTTGTGAAAATTAGAAGAAACCTTAGGCCTAAAGGTTGGATCCAGGCGCAACTGAATACCTTCCTCTTTGATTATTAAATAAGGTTCTCTGCAGTTAAGAGCCTGAATTTCACTTACCCTCCTGGCTGAGGAAAGGGCAATGAGAAGAGCCATCTTCCAAGATAGCAATTTGATGGAAATTTCTGCCAGCGGTTCGAAGGGAGGCTGACATAGACCTTTTAACACCAATTTAAGGTCCCATTTAGGAAAAAAAATTTGACTCTAGGTTTTATGTTTAAAGCCGCCTTAAAAAATCTTCTTATGAGAAGGTCGTCTGCCAATCTAGAATTAAAGTATGCTCCTAACGCCGAGACCTGAACTTTAAGGGTACTAGGAGCAAGACCTTTTTTAAGGCCTTCCACTAAAAAAAGAAAAAAATAGTTGGAATATGAGGTGTTGCTCCATTCTTTGCTTTGTCCTGGCACCATATCTGAAATTTATTCCAGGTCCTACAGTATATCATAGAAGTCTTTCTGCTGAGTAGGAGTGTTTCAATGACTGGAGCGGAAAGCTCCATTTTTACCATCATATCCCTTTGAGAAACCACGCACATAGCTTCAGTTCTGAAGGACTGGGATGAAGAATTTTGCCCTGAGATAGAGGGTTCTTCGAAACAGGGAGATTCCAGGGTGGTCGGATGGAAAGCTGAACTAGGTCCGAAAACCAAGCTCTGCGAGGCCACGCTGGGGCTTTTACTATAACCTTGCCCTTGTCTGAACGGATCTTCCTCAAAACTTTGGGGATTAGGGGAAAGGGAGGAAATACATATGCCAGTTGAAAGTTCCAGGGTACTGAAAAGCATCCCTCCCTGCAGCTTTGGGATCCTTGGACAGGGAATAGTACACCGGTAGTTTGTGATTCCTTGCAGAGGCCATCAGATCTATCTCCGGGGTTCCCCAATTGAGACATATCCTGTTGAAAATCTCTGGATCTAGAATCTCCGGATCTAGCTCCCATTCGTTGCGATCTAGTGTTCTACGACTCAGACTGTCTGCCCATTGGTTTGTCGAACCTCTGATATAAAGAGCCGAGAGACCTGTTAAGTGTTCCTCTGCCCACGAGTTTATTTTCAATGAGAGCCGTACCAAGGTTAGGCTCCGAGTTCCTCCTTGGTGGTTTATATAGACTGCGGTTGTATGGTTGTCGGTCTGAATCTGGACTCTTTTTCCTATGACCATAGTTTTGAAGGCCTTGAGGGCTTCCCATACCACCTGGAGCTCTCTGTAATTCGAGGAGAGGGTTTTCTTGTGGCATGGCCATTTGCCCTGTTTGGAAATACTTTGGCAATGAGCTCCCCAACCCCATCTGCTGGCATCTGTAGTTAATATGACAGGAGGAGAGGGAGCTAGGAGATTCCCTCTGGACAAATTCTCCCTCGTCATCCACCACTTCAGAGAGGATCGTACTTCCTCTGGCATTTGGGTTCTGCAAAGGAGAGAGGTGGTCTGCCTGTCCCAAGTATCAAGAAAGTGAAGTTGGAGAGGCCTCATATGAGCTCTTGCCCAGGGAACCCCTTCTATAGCGGCTGAAAAGAGTCCTAGAACCTCTAGAATTGCCTTTAAGGGAATTGAAGAAGCTGATCTTAGACAAGCTACTTTGGACCTGATTTTCGCTATACGTTTCTCTGGAAGGAGAATTAAATTTGTTTTGTGTCGAACAAGAACCCCAGAAACTTTTTCTTTTGTTCCGGGATGAGGGAGGATTTTCCCCAATTTATCAACCAACCAAGGTTTTGGAGGGTTTGAATGGTAAGGCGGATATTTTGATATAATGTTTGTTCTGAGCTTGCTCTTAGAAGCCAGTCGTCCAAGTAAGGGATGATACTGACCCCGAGATGTCTTAAATGAGCTGCTACTACACTCATAATCTTCGTAAATACCCTTGGTGCTGAGGTTATTCTGAATGGAAGAGCAGCGAACTGAAGATGCTCCAAGTTTTTATCCGATTGGATTGCAATCCTCAGGTATTTCTGATGACACTTGCGGATAGGGACGTGCAGGTAGGCATCCTTAAAGTCCAAAGAGGCCAAAGAATCTACTGGAAGTACAGCTGTGATTGTGGATTTTACCGATTCCATTTTGAAATGGATCTTTTTGATAAATTGATTGAGATATCTCAGATCTATTATCAGACGAAACCCTCCTGTGGATTTTGGCATGAGGAAGATTTTTGAGCATACTCCTTGGCCCCTCTGTTGAGGAGGGACTGGCAGAAGTACTGCCTGGGACTTCAGTTTTCCTATTTCTTGCAACTCTTTTGTCCAGCACCTTGGGTATGCCTGATGCTGTGAATTTGTGGGGAGGCATCTGTAAAAATTCCAGGGAATAGCTGTGTTGTATGGTCTCTAGGACCCACTTGTCTGGAATAATCAAACCCCATTCCTGGAAGTAAGCAGACAGACGGCCCCCCACGGCCCTGGCGTCATTGGGAAAATGGTATTGATCCACCCAGATGAACTCTTACTCTATTTTGTTTGGATCTATTGAAGGTAAGAAAACTATCCCTTCCTGATCTAAACCCTCTGCCTCTGAAGGACCCGCGAAAGGAATGTAGATCCTTCCTGAAAGGTTTCTTGTCTTGGGGGAGAGAGAGAATCTTGTCCTCCCCTTTTTTCCCCACAACCTCAAGGCCTGAGCCAAATAAGACTCCTCCTTCAAACGGAATTCCGCACAGCCTATTCTTTGATGCGTTATCTTCCGCCCAAGGTTTCAACCAAATAGACCTTCTGGCCACCGAAGAACTAGCGGCAGACCTAGCTGCTAGTTTCACACTTGATAGTGTAGAGTCACATATATAATCAGCTGCCCTGTGCAGCATAGGGAAATCTTTAACAATCTGATCTCGATGAACTCCTTTGGCAATGCTGTTTTCCAAGTCAGAGAGCCAAAGTCTTAGAGCCTTAGCTACAGAAGCTGAAGCTATAGCTGATTTCATGGCTGCCCCTGAGGCTAAAAAGACTTTCCTTAGGGCTGAATCGGCTTTGCGGTCCATAGGATCCTTCAGACAGGAGCCATCGTCTAGAGGTATAGTCGTTCTTTTTATCGTCTGGGCAACTGGAGCGTCTATTTTAGGTGGTGAATCCCAATTTTTTGAATCCTCAGGATCAAATGGACATAGGCTCAGGACTCTTTTAGGTATGGAAAATTTCTTGTCAGGACAAGACCATTCTTCCTTTATAGCGTCCTTTATGGCCTCATGAACAGGAATGGATATCCTTCTCTTTATAGCTGGGGGGGGGGCTACAGGAGAACCTTATGGAGCTGGGATGTGAGGTACGGATTAAACTGCACTACATGATGGGGCCAGTAGTTGGGGGGATTATAGTTTTGGGGTGGACATGCCCTTTAAGACGCATCTCTTGACATCTACAAAAGTAAGCAGGCTGTCTTCTGGATTGCTCATGTTAGGTTTTAAAGATGGTAAGAAGATCTCCTGATCCTTGTGAAAATTACAAGAAACCTTAGGCCTAAAGGTTGGGTCCAGGCGCAACTGAATACCTTCCTCTTTGATTATTAAGTAAGGTTCTCTGCAGTTAAGAGCCTGAATTTCACTTATCCTCCAGGCTGAGGAAAGGGCAATGAGAAGAGCCATCTTCCAAGATAGCAATTTGATGGAAATTTCTGCCAGCGGTTCGAAGGGAGGCTAACATAGACCTTTTAACACCAATTTAAGGTCCCATTTAGGAAAAAAAAAATTGACTCTAGGTTTTATGTTTAAAGCCGCCTTAAAAAATCTTCTTATGAGAAGGTCGTCTGCCAATCTAGAATTAAAGTATGCTCCTAACGCCGAGACCTGAACTTTAAGGGTACTAGGAGCAAGACCTTTTTTAAGGCCTTCCACTAAAAAAAGAAAAGAATAGTTGGAATATGAGGCGTTGCTCCATTCTTTGCTTTGTCCTGGCACTATATCTGAAATTTATTCCAGGTCCTACAGTATATCGTAGAAGTAGAAGTCTTTCTGCTGAGTAGGAGTGTTTCAATGACTGGAGCGGAAAGCTCCATTTTTACCATCATATCCCTTTGAGAAACCAGGCACATAGCTTCAGTTCTGAAGGACTGGGATGAAGAATTTTGCCCTGAGATAGAAGGTTCTTCGAAACAGGGAGATTCCAGGGTGGTCGGATGGAAAGCTGAACTATGTCCGAAAACCAAGCTCTGCGAGGCCACGCTGGGGCTATTACTATAACCTTGCCCTTGTCTGAACAGATCTTCCTCAAAACTTTGGGGATTAGGGGAAAGGGAGGAAATACATATGCCAGTTGAAAGTTCCAGGGTACTGAAAAGCATCCCTCCCTGCAGCTTTGGGATCCTTGGACAGGGAATAGTACACCGGTAGTTTGTGATTCCTTGCAGAGGCCATCAGATCTATCTCCGGGGTTCCCCAATTGAGACATATCCTGTTGAAAATCTCTGGATCTAGCTCCCATTCATTGCGATCTAGTGTTCTACGACTCAGACTGTCTGCCCATTGGTTTGTCGAACCTCTGATATAAAGAGCCGAGAGACCTGCTAAGTGTTCCTATGCCCACGAGTTTATTTTCAATGAGAGCCGTACCAAGGTTAGGCTCCGAGTTCCTCCTTGGTGGTTTATATAGGCTGCGGTTGTACGGTTGTCGGTCTGAATCTGGACTCTTTTTCCTACGACCATAGTTTTGAAGGCCTTGAGGGCTTCCCATACCGCCTGGAGCTCTCTGTAATTCGAGGTGAGGGTTTTCTTGTGGCATGGCCATTTGCCCTGTTTGGAAATACTTTGGCAATGAGCTCCCCAACCCCATCTGCTGGCATCTGTAGTTAATATGACAGGAGGGGAGGGAGCTAGGAGATTCCCTCTGGACAAATTCTCCCTCGTCATCCACCGCTTCAGAGAGGATCGTACTTCCTCTGGCATTTGGGTTCTGCAAAGGAGAGAGGTGGTCTGCCTGTCCCAAGTATCAAGAAAGTGAAGTTGGAGAGGCCTCATATGAGCTCTTGCCCAGGGAACCCCTTCTATAGCGGCTGAAAAGAGTCCTAGAACCTCTAGAATTGCCTTTAAGGGAATTGAAAAAGCTGATCTTAGACAAGCTACTTTGGACCTGATTTTCGCTATACGTTTCTCTGGAAGGAGAATTAAATTTGTTTTGTGTCGAACAAGAACCCCAGAAACTTTTTCTTTTGTTCCGGGATGAGGGAGGATTCCTGATTTTATCCATGCAAATAGTGCATAAAGATTCAGTGTCCCTGGCAAGTTTGGAATTACATCCAGGGCAAATTTTTGCTTTTGTCTTTAACTTTGCCTTTCCTTGCAGCCGTGGTCACCTGAGTAGGAGGCTCAGAAGGATCCTGGGCAGACATAATCTAAAAGGAGATAAGAAGCCACATCAGATGCAATATAAGATTCAATATAAAAATTCTCATTCCACTATACTTAAGTACAGGAGGAAGGGACAACAATAGTAGGGTAAGGCTTACCGAACTAGGTAGGGGGCTGGGAATCGCGAGCACAGATCAGCACAGATCAGCACCGATCGACATCAGTAGGGAAAGCAGCAGAGAAAAGATAGCCGCGCTTACCTCTAAATTTTGCGGACTCCCCCGGGCTTGCGCTGACGTACACGGAAGTAAGCCTGTAGTGGATGCACCTTTTGTACGGATGGCATATCTTAGCTTTAAAGTGCCGAAGGAGAGCTCTCACCAGGGGGAATAGAAATCGATCCCACCCTGCTGCCAGTCCTCACTCCTACAGTAGGACAAAAAACACTGAAGGGGGTATGTTTAGAGGAGGGCCTTTTAAGTTGGGACTGTCCTACCAGGGGAGGGACTACCTCTCATAAGTTATTGCTACCTTTGGGGTGAGAAGGAAAAACAAATTTCTTGTTAGTGTCCTTAGCTAGAATAGTGACAGTATGATGAACTTTCTTTTTTGTATTACTTCCTCCTGGTATTATTAAAACAAACTGCAGTGTTTCTTGTTAAGAAACACTGCAGAAAACTACAATGAACCACTTGTTAGCCTTGCTAAGTATGTAGTGATGTTTTTCTACAAGTCAGATGTTCAGCTTCCCCTAATAATTACTTTAAATGCCTACACAACAGAGTTGATGATGCAATCGCATCCTGGATTTTTTTATAAGGTTATTGTTCAGAAATGGCAGGAAACTCTATGTGCAGGACATCTAACCAGTCAGAAAATGCGAGTACAGTATTAACATGTGTTGCTTAATTCTAAATATTCAGCATAAAATTACAGTACCTACATTTATCAGAAGGCAATAGAAAAGTACAGTGACCTAAGACAAGTGAGTTAAGTAACTGTTTACTGTATATTTTACCTTTACAACAAGCCCTGGATCACAGCTCTAAGTGCAGAGCGTCAAAAGCTAATGTGCTGAAAGGATATTACTGTACTAAATGTATCAAGTGAATTAAGTTAAAGCTGCTATGTTAACTTTACAACAAGCCCTGGATCACAGCTTTAATTGCAGAGTGTGAAAAGCAATGGAGCTTAAAAGGCTGATGTTTACAGCTTCTGCATAGCCTCTGTCTAAAGAAGGACCTGTTTGATTAAAAACTAGACTATTCACCATTCACATCCCCAAGCTAATCGAAACTTAGAAAAGAGACACATACGTCTGAAAAATAATTCTTACATTCATTAAAGACAAAGGGCCATATTTATAAAGGTGCAATCATAAATTACTGATAATGATAGTAAATTAAATATAATGATTGTACATCTAGGATAATGCGTGGAATAACCCATAGAATATCATTGCAGTACTTTACTACCTCATTGTATTCTACAATCAAACTTACGTTAATTAACAGCCCTGTATCTCGAAATTGCGATACCGCATTTTTTCCAAATAGGGCCCAAATTGTGGTAAGCCATTGTGGTAAGCCAAGCCATTTTTCAGAAAAAATGTTATTGAATAAACTGAAATAATTGCGAACAGTTATCAGTTAAAAAACAATTATACTCACCTTCCCTCCACTCCTCTTCCTTAGTCAGTACCTTCTCCCCAGGGTGAGGACCTGAACCGCTAGGTCCTCACGCCTGGGTTCACTTAACTTTCTGCATATACTTATTTAGACTCTGCTCCAGTGAGCAGCGTGTAAGTAAGTATATGCGGAAAGTTAAGCGAACCCAGGGTTGAGGACCTAGCGGTTCAGGTCCTCACTAGAGATGGCCGAACTTTCCATATAGTTCGAAAGTTCGAAAACGGACCCATTAAAGTCAATGGGAGTCAAATAGTTCGAAAAGTTCTAATGAAATACAATTAAAATATCAATGGTAACTTTATGTAAATGGCTGTGGGACCTGGGAAATGGTCTGGGGAACATGTTCGAAAATATAGGACATTCGAAAAATCAATTTTACTCTCACTTGCGCTATTTTCGAGTTCGATCGCACCTAGGTACCATGGACATTTTACTCGCGGATTCAATGCTTGCTTATAGGTTTTAATGGACCCTTTACTCGCGGATTCGATGCTCACGTATAGGTATAATAGGCATTTCACTCGCACATTCGAACGGTCGAAAAATATCAAAAATCCGGGTCCGGGATAGTTCGAGATGTTCCGAATTTGTTCGAATTTGAATAGTTTGGCTCAAACTCGGGTTTGAGTTCAGTTCTAGTCCATCTCTAGTCCTCACCCTGGGTAGAGAGTACTGACTAGGAGAGGAGCGGAGGTGAGTATAATTGTCCTTTAAAGCAGTTTACCCATATATATTTAAATCTAGAATAATTGTCATTGTGCCATTGCAAGTTTAAAAGGACTAAATATTAAAAATGAAATGCAGGATTTTTTTGCTCTGAAAATGCATCTGGGACCTAAGGGACACACAGGCTATTGGAGCTGAGACATGTAGGGCATATTTAAAAAACAAAAGTACAGTGGGTTATTGCAAAAGTATGATTGCGGCAGTACACTTTGTACATTAATGTAAGAATGTTCATTCGTACAATACTATGCGATAGTAAAATAGTAAAAAGTATTGCGGGGACATTTGTAGATCTACGATTGTGAGCGCAAATTTTTGACCGCAATCCTAGATTTACGACCGCAATTGTCAATTTATGACTTTAAATTTGCCCCATAAAGAACAGTTTGCCTGGTTATTGGAATAATTAGCATGGGTGGTGCAGCCAAACCAATGGTGTAACTAGGAATCACTGTACCCCCTGCAAACCTATTTTGGGGCCCCCTCCCTGCTTATTTTACAGTGGTTTTGGGGGGGGCTGTATCTTTGTCCTAGGGAAAGTAAGAAGGATAGGGCCCCCCTACCAGGATCTGGTTCCCTGGTAGTTATGCCCCTGAGCAAAAATGAGATGGGTGACATGCCCAGCCCTGTCTGGATTATTGGAGCGGCAAATTATCAAAATTACTGAGTTGTTTAGGCAGACCAGCATTATTCACAAGGATACTTAGGCACTCTAGGTACAGTAAACACCAGGGGGGGCAGCTTCAATATTTCATTCCATACAATAGATGTGAATAGAGCAAAGGGGGCTCAAATTACAGCCCCTTTTAGGGTCCCATTTGATCTTAGTACATCTCTCTGTTTTTAGGTCCTCACACTAGTACTTTTAATGGGAGGAGATGGATTAGAACAGTTTTGTTGCCCTTTAAATTGTGCTTGCTTGCACAGACTATGGGATGAGTAATACTTTACTCTTACTACAGTTTATCCAATATTCCCTTTGCTGTCAAAAGGAGATTGACCTAATTACATCACAAAGCTGTGATATCATCAGCAGGTGAGGTAATAAAACAATCCTCTCTTTAATACAAACTTGGGAGAAAGTGGATGTGTGAAACATATGATGAGTCACTCTATCTCTTATCATTAGATTTCTGTAGCAGTGACTGCCAAACATACTGTGTGGGTTATTTAATCCTTTAAAGAATCTGATATAAGGCTCATAAAGATATCAGCAAAGCTTCAAATATTCAGTTAGTTACAAAATTTAAGACACTTTTATAATCGGTCTTTACTACCATGAACAGAACAGGTTTGTTAATAGTAGAGATGGGCGAGTTATCGAATTTTCCAAAAATGTGAAAAATGTGAAAATCCAAAATTTGAAATGCCCCATAGAATGAATGAGAAAAAAGCCACAAGTTCTGAGTAAAGTAAAGGTAATTAAGCATGGTATTGTAACTTACTGTAGATGGCGCAGGCACCTGGGAAATGGTCAGAGGAACCCATACAAAACTTAAATAAAATTGAATTTCCTTCACAAAAGCTATTTTCAAACTTGAAAATAGCTTTGAATATGTGGTAGCCCTCAAAAGTGAACCATACTTTCTAGGATGATCGAAAATAAAGAAAGTTCAGCAATTTGAAATTCTCTCGGTTCCAAATGGATCGAAGGGGCCTTGGAAGCGGGAGTTACATTACCTGGATTCTATCTCTAGTTAATAAAGAATTGTAATATAGCATTTTGTGTATGTATAGTTAAGGCGATAGTAAAATGGGGTACTTAATTTGCTCCAGAGAATGTGAGCCTTATCCAGAATTGTATGCACAAGACTCTTATTTATTAACAAACAACATTAATAATGCTTTGCAATTAGCATGATAGAGGTGGCAAGCATGCAAGATATCAAAAAATCACAACAAGGAATAGAAACAGCATAAAACAAACAGCTTGTTAGTGCCACTCCATATCTCAGGCCATTAGTAGTTAACACCCCTATGTCTGGCACTATGTCCCTATTCTAGGAAGGTATACCCAGGACTCTAGTCCTTAATAAATCTCCTTGTTGGAGCTCAAGCTGCTCACTAGCTACCCTACTCCTATCTGTCACTCCTAGAGTCACATATAACAGAAACTATTTTCACACTTACTGGGCCTACCTGTTATTTAATGTCCAGGTGATCAGAAAGAGGCTGACACATGACTGCTTCCCTTATACTTTTACACAGTGCCCCTACTGGCCAAATCCTGTAAGAACAAGAAGACTAAAGGGTAACTAGTTTATAGTTCCCTACATATATATTGCCATATGTATGCTATTTATTAGTGATATATCAGATATTATGTCACTCATAATCATTTGTGGTGCACAGAGGACTGTCAATAATTACATTTAATAAGGACATGCAAAAAATGATATACACCACATTCAAGGTTTCAGTTGGCTATGTTAAATAACATTGCAACAACATGGATAAGCTGATGTGCCTCTTTAAGGCAGTGCTCAGCTGTCAGTCCCGCGCTGACTTTATGATTTAAATGACATGTCCACCCCCCCAAATTAAATTAAACATACCTACCAGGCTGCTAAATATACTTGGATGAGATATTGCTTAGGTTTGGAGGGGTGATGGTTATATAGTTTGAGGGGTGGACATGCCCTTTAAAGGATATTTACAGGGAAAGTACCAAAGACGCAAGTCACGCTAAGTGATGTTCTATCACTAGCATAACTTTTTACACCAGCTATGCCGGCAAATTGCGCCATGCATTCACTACAAGCAATGTGATAAGTGCTATAGCTACAGACCTATGGGTCCTGATGCAAAATTGGGCATGCCCCCTCCCCAACCCCGTTGCAAACACAAACACAAATCAGCAAGGCAAACCAATAATTATTCCCATAAAACACATTCAAATGAATTATTAAGCACTCATTTTAAAACACCCCCCCCCCCCAAATAACTGACAAACTGACACTGGTAAAATGCCTGGCACACTGATAAATTGGTTAGAAACTGACACTGGTAAATGGTTGGCCTATGAGATATAGCCAATATGCAATTAGAATTGTTTGTGCACTAGAATTCTATTTTTTTTTTACTGGTAAAATGCTTGAACACAAACACAGATAAATTAGTTGGAAAACTGACTGACACTGGTAAATGGTTGGCACAGACACTGGTAAAATTCTTTAAACCGGAACTAGAAAAATTGTTAGCACACAGACATTGATAAAAAAGTTGGCAAATGGCCAGTTATAAAACGGCACAGACAATGCCAACGATTTACAACTGGCAATTTACAACCATTTGATTTTACCAATGTCTGTATGCCAAATTGGCATACTGACTTTTTGTAAATGGTTGGCAAACTGGCAGTGGTAAATTGCACTGATTTCCACTACAAATTTTCCAACAATTTACCAACATCTGTATGTGAAGTTGGCATACAGACATTGGTAAATAAAATGGTTTGAAATTGCCGGTTGTGTCAAGTGCCTTTTATCACTGGCCATTTGCCAGCTATGTTACCATGTCTGTGTATGCCAACAATTTTTCTAGTTCCGGTTTAAAGCATTTTACCAGTGTTTGTGCCAACCATTTAACCAGTTACGCCCCCAGCCCGCCCCCCAACCCCCCCCCCTTTTCCACACCCACACGTGGCTCCATGCAGGCCACGTGTGGGCATCACTGGTACTGTATATACTGAGTATAAGCCGACTCGAGTATAAGCCGAGGTACCCATTTTTGCCTCCAAAATAGAAAACCATGATTGACTCGAGTTAAGCCGAGGGTAGATAGTTGCCCTTTAAATGTACAGTAATCCCATACAGTAACCTAATACCTTTCCACTGTAGATGTTTGGAAACTACAACTCACAGCATGCTTTCGTTGCTGGGAGTTGTAGTTTCCAAACACCTTAGTGAAAGGTATTGGGTGTTACTGTATGGCATACTGTCCCCCACCCTAGAGCCCCCCCAGTTCACTTACCGTACCTGGCCAGTCTTCAGTCTTCATTTCTCCGCCGGCTGCCGCTCGCTCTTGCAGAGCCGGCAGTTCCAGTACTGCTTCGCAGCTGCGCAATGATGTCATCCCGCAGCGTGGTGATGACATCCTCAACTACTGGAACTGACGGTTTCTTTCTTGACTTTCCTGACTCGCGGCTGCATCTGGAATTAAGGTAAGTTTTTCTTGACTGAGTATAAGCCGAGGCAAGGTTTTAGGTTGATTTTTAAACCTAAAAACCTCGGCTTATACTCGAGTATATACGGTTATCATCTAGTTTTGTGTTTGTCTGTTTTATGCCTTTGTTTTATGCTTTGTTTTATGTTTGTCTGCTTTTGCCTTTTTATTTCTCGCTAAGTTCTAAGAGAAAATTTGTTACAATTTGAAAAAGTAAGCTTCATGGATATTGGCAATGACTGCTAACAAATAATAGGAAAGGTTTAAGAACATTTCATGAACATTCTAATGAATCTGTAGGAATAAAAGACAAGAAACTCTTATACTGCAGGTCATTTATAGAGTACAGGGAATTGGATCTCCCAATAATTGTATGCAATAACAAAAATGGAAGGTAAATTAGATATTGGATCAATGATCATGATGTGTATGGGTTCTTTGTCAGCTGAAACTGGGTTATACACATCATGTTACTGCATTACAGTAAAAAACTTACTTTAATTAAAAGAATACTGTACATATTGATTCTTGGGCTGTGTGAGCAGATTTTTTTTTTAAATATTCATGTCAATTTTGCCAAACTGAGACAGGTGAATTGGCTGGAAAACTAAGACTGGTGAATGACCTATCTTAATCCAAATAAAACTTGAATCAATTAATTGAATGGCAAACTGAGATGGTGAACTGAATTAAAAGCTGCAACTGGTGAAGTGTTTGGCAAAGTGAGACAGGGATCTGTCTAGCATCAGATAGTCACCCAGAAATTGCTGCAAAAACACAGGTGCATTCTTTTGTGATTTATGCACAGACACAACAAGAGGGGCCAAAAGCAGCAAAAAAGCAGCAAAAAAGCCCTCCACAGAACTATTTATGTTCTGTGGAGGGATTTTTGCTCCTTTGGGCCACCGTGCCTTAAGCTATATAGTGCCTGGTATAATGTATGACCTCATTTGTTGCCTCTAGAGATGAGTCATAGTTTCGTAAAAAAAAAACAACAACATTTTTTTATTCTGAACTGCCGACCTTGCAGAATTTCTAAATTCTTAAAGACAAAACTATAAAAAGCTGCGCCTGGAAATTCTAAAGCCACAGGCAACAATTGCCTTTGAATACCTGCAACCATTCTCTATTTTTATAGGAAAAAAAAACATTTTCAGGCTTGTGGCTTGTTTTAAAAATGAAAAAGAAGTTTATGATGCAGCTATTATGCAGTAGGATACAAGTAGGCATGCTCAAGCCAGAGCTTGCTGGTGCTGGTGATGTCACAGCTCACTATGTAAGCAGGAAGCATCAACCTTTTGTTCTGCTGTAAGTTTGGATAGACTGCAGCTAGAAGCTGATTCTAGAGTCATTTAAAGTATGAGTGTGCTTTTTTCATAAAGGCTATTGTATGAAGACATTGGCATAACTAACCGCCCCCGACACCCCCGCATCTGCAGGGGGGGCCCAGGGGGTAGTAGGGGCCGCCACAAGCCCAAGATCCATTCCGCGTCAGCTATTTAACAGCCCTGCAGGTACGCCCCTTTATAGAGTCCTCTTTAACACAAAAAACATGCAATGTAGGGTTTCCTAGCCTTATTAACTGCTGCTATATTTCTATTTGTAAATATTTTATTACGTTATAAACTATTAATAATATACAGATACTGCAAAACACATCAGTTTATCTATTGGCTTACATACTATTTTATTTTTTTCTCAAATATTTTAAAATTGTTGGGTGGAAAGGAATGGGTGATAGTCACAAAGACTGTGCTAACAATTACTACTGTGTGTCTGAGAAAACAATCTTGTTTTGAATTGACCATAATGGTTACTGCATAGATTTTTAGTTGCTAGAGATAGCAATTAAATTATATCATAAACAGACTAATGTAGACAAATCACAATTTTTGCAGAACACAAAATACTCAAGAGAGAAAATACATCTGAAACCAAATATTGGCTGTGACAGAACAAATGATGCTGTTGACTAGAGTTATTCAAGGTTTGACACGTAAGCTTTATCTCACCTAATAGGACTGTGCTATAATGGCCTTTTCTTTTGCTAGAGATCAAAGGGGTACTTAACGTAAATTTCATTCCATTGATGCTGCATCCACCCCCCTTCCCCAGTTTGCTGAATATTTAGTATTAGAGATTATCAAAGGAGAAACCAGTGATGCACAGAAATGAGTTTGGCAGATTAGCAAATTGTTTTTCTTTCACAGGTCGTTGGTCTGCACAGTTAGAACGGGTGGCAACACACCCCAGAAGCAGGCAGAAAGAGTGTATATTTAACTTTGTTCATTCAAACTCTGCACAATAATGTAAAGGGAAAATAAATTAGCAGTTTCATAACCTGTCACACCAAAGCTGTAACAAATATAAGGTTAAACTTCTAGTAATTGTGTGATACGGTATCTGGTAGTTGGATAGATAGAGTTCAGCTTCTCTGGCATAGCCTTAAAGGACAAGCTGTCCAAGCTTATTCACAACGAAAATTCAATTTACTATGGTTAGATCTGCCTTCAGGGAAAAAGGGGACAGAGATTTTCATTTTTTTAATAATTGGTACACTTGAAAGGGTAATTGTCAAATCGGTAACCCTCGATTGTATCCTTTGATTTTGGTAACCCTCGTATGTATCCTTCGATTTCGGTAACCTTCGAATGTATCCATTGATTTTGGTAACCTCAAATGTATACTTCAATTTTGGTAATCCTCAAATATATTCTTCGATTTCAGTAATATCAATATCTTTACCTAAGAACAAATACCCCCAGTCTATGAGCAGGAGTGATTCCTTTAACAACATAAATAAGATTTCTAAAGTTAAAGGTTTTGTTAACCCAGTGCACTTTTGTTTTTTGAAACCTATATTAATGACTATTCCCTAAACCCTTACCTTCATCATATAAAATGAGCTCAGGGTTATGATATCACCAGGTCCAAAAGCATCCTGTCTAGTAGGAACTTCTATCATCTGTGAAAGAAAATGCTCAAATAGAAATTTAAGAACTTGATACCTTTGAGGTGGCTGGCAGCTCCCTTACTCAATCTATTTATAAGGTAATTGAAATCCCCCATAACCAGCACATGAATCATACCAGCAGCCTTTACCAACTGCATTTGGAATTAATTTCCAATTTCTCACTGGCATTTGGCAGATTATAAAATAAACACACAATAAATTTACCCACCTTCTTGCTTGTACACAGCTCCACCATATTGTTCTGCCTTATTGTTTATACCCCATCTATCTCATCTTTTAAATTTGCCTTCATTCTTGTTTAACATACATACATACTCCTCCTCCTTGTCAGGTTCTTCATCACTGATTTCCTTCTCCCTACATATGTCAGGGAGGATCTCTATGCTATTATATGTGGCTGTCAACTTCTATTAAAGGGTCTCTATATTCAGACAACTTTACATTGTCTTAAAGGGCATGTCCACCCCCCAACTAAAATTCCCCAACTACTGGCCCACTGTACAATTGAAAAAATCCTTACCTTACATCCCTGCTCCTTGTGGTTCTTCTGTAGTGGCTCTCAAAGTCCAGGGGTAAGGAGACATACTTACCTTCTCCGTCGCTCCGGTCCCTCCAAGATGGCGGCGCCCAGTCTCCCGTCGCACTGACGTCAGCGCGCCATGCGCGTGAGTCACAAGGGTGCGACGGTACGTTGCGTGACGTAAGTGACGTCACGGAGTGCGCCCGGCGGCGCGAAGATTCAAAAAGAGCCGGAAACTGCAGGCAGATGCCCGAAAATAGTATCGCTTGCCGTGAGCCGTGCTGGGTTCCCTGATCGATTTGTATACGTTATTTTCCCATTGGATTCCTGTCTTGCCTCTCCTGTTTCCCCATTATCCTTGCCTGTGAACTTGTGCCTATCCGAAAATAATAGACATTATTATTATATTAACATGCTAACCCTCTTCGTTCCATTTTTTTCTTTGAAGTAGATGCATCCAATATTGGAGCTGGGACTATTATCACCAAAAAACACGAGTCGGATGGCAAACTTCACCCTGTGCATTCTTTTCTAAAAAATTTCAGCATCAGAACAGAATTATGACATTGGAAACCGTGTGAACTTTTGGCCATAAACTAGCTCTTGAAGAATGGAGACACTTTTGGAAGGTTCTATCACCCGTCACTATTTTTACAGATCATAAAATCTTGAATTCATTCAATCACTTAAGAGGCTGAATCCTCGGCAGGCCCGTTGGGCACTCTCTTCTCCCGCTTCAACTTCATTATCACCTTTCGGCCTGGTTCTAGAAAACAGGAAAGCGGATGCCCTGTCTAGAAGTTTCCTGGCCTCTGAAGTTTCCTCTGATCTGGAAGAACCCATATACCTTCCTCCAGGGTCATTGCCTCTCTGTCTACTCCGCTTGCCCCTCAGCTTCTATCCAGTCCAATCCTCCGCACCAATCCATACTCCTATCGGTTTGATTTAATACCCCCAGACACAGACTACCATCCTCCAACGAGACCACAGCTCTAAACAGGCCGGTCATCCTGGAATCCATAAGACATTACAACTCCTGAATCGTCTGGTTTGGGGCCGTCATGACAAAAGACGTAAAAGACTTGTGTATCGCTGTGTAATCTGTACTACATCAAAATCTGACCACTTTCGTTCCCCCGGATTCTGAGACCTTACCGATCCTCCCAACCATGGACTCATCTTGCTAGGATTTTATTGGTGAACTTCCCCCGTCTAAAGGAAATATTGTCATTGGGTAGTGATGGATCGCTTCAGTAAAATGGCACACTTTATTCCTCTCCCAAGTTCCCCTCTGCTCCTGAAACGGCTCAACTTTTCATCTCCCATATTTTTTCGCCTTCATGGTTTACCGCCGAAATAGTCTCTGACAGGGGAACCCAATTTGTTGCAAAATTCTGGAGAGCCCTCTGCAAAATCCTAGGGGTTTCACTTCAGTTCTCCTCTGCCTACCACCCCACTCAATGGGCAGCTGAAAGTCTTAATCAAGCACTTGAACAGTTCCTTCGTTGTCATGTTTCCCTGTGCCAAGATGACTGGTCTGAGCGTACCTTGGGCAGAATTCGCCCATAATAATACCACACATCCTCCACGGTAGATCACCATTTTCTGACTGTGTATGGACACATCCCTTAGCCTTCCCACAAGATTTTCTTCTACTGAAGTCCCAGCAGCCAATGACCTTGCAGCCCAGTCGCCATCTGGAGTGCTACCAAATCACATTAGAGAAGACCTCCTTGATACAGAAGTCATACTCTGATAAAAGACGCAGACCTTCCCCTCCTTACTCATGGGGATCAAGTTTGGCTCTCTACTAAGAATATTAATCTTAAGCTACCACTCCCAACTCGGCCCTAAATTCATGGCCCTTTCCCATCGTGGAAAAATCAACCCTACTGCCTTTCGATTATCTCTGCCTCCGCAGATGAAGATTCTAATGTATTTCATGTGTCCTTACTTAAACCTGTGATCTCTAACACACTTTTTCTTCTCTCATCCACCCCATTCTATTTGGTTGATGGCCAACAAGAATAGAAGTAGAGAAGAATCCTCGATTCCAGACTTCCAGAAGAAGCCTACAGTATCTTATCCAATGGAAAGGCTTCGGGCCGAAGAATGTTCCGGGTCAAACAGGTGGATGTTCATGCTCCTATTTACTTCGGAAATTCCACAAAGACTTTCCACGAAAACCTGGAACGATGGTCTGAGGCCCTCCTGGGGAAGGGGGTATGTAAGGGACATTTACCTTCTCGTCGTCCGGTCCTCCAAGATGGCGGCGCCCAGTCTCCCGTCGCACCGACGTCAGCGCGCCATGCGCTGACGTACACAAGGGTGCGACGGTACGTTGCGTGACGTCACGGAAGTGCGCCGCGGCGCGAAGATTCAAAAAGAGCCGGAAACTGCAGGCAGATGCCCGAAAAATAGTATACGCTTGCTGTTGAGCCGTGCTGGGTTCCCTGAATCGATTTGTACCTTATTTTCCCATTGGATTCCTGTCTTGCTCTCCTGTTTCCCCATTACCTCTGCCTGAACTTTGTGCCTGGGATAATTCTATTATTCCCTGGTATTTATTCTTCAATCTATATCTGTGAGCTGATTCGGCTGGCTTGCCTGCTGGTGGTGCTGATTTCCTCGTTGGTCCTGACTTCGCCTGTTCCGACAGGTAATCATTACACCAGGAAACTGTAGGGTGAGTGTCTTCCTGTCCAAAAGGTCTCTGTCTCTATGATTATAACCAAAGTATTTTTCCTTTGCAACTCTTTAGTTGTAAACCTGGTAAGATGCTGAATCTTCCAAATGCTAACCACAAACAGTATAGGGATATTTTTTATCCCTATAAAGGGATATAATATTAAATATAGGTGGGGAGAAAAACTATTAGTGGATATAAAACTGCTTTTATTGTGAAAAGCCATCTTATTGTGACAAGATGCCTCCGGAGGGATAGAGACATGCGCAGTGGAGCCCTCCCCCACTCCCCTTCCTCCCTCCTCCTGATCCCTCCCTGGCTTCTTATACCCAGCGTTAAATCCTTTTCACTACTGCAGGGATGTCCCCCCACCCCCAACTGCTATATTCTTACTCGAAAAAACACTTCCTTCTTAATTACAGCATCTGTTCCATCGCCGTTCTCACTGATGGCAGCCATGGCTGTGAATGGCTGCCTCTCGCCAATCACAGCTGCGGCTGCCGGTCCGGCCGCCTGCTTGGAGTTCCGGCAAAGGCGAGGGCGGAGGAGCCAGAACAGCGAAGGAACAGGTGCTGTAAGTAAAGAAGGGAAGCATTTTGTGGAGTGAGAATATAGAGGTTGAGGGTGGGGGGACATGCCCTACAGTAAGTAAAAAGTTGAAAAAGTGGGGTGGACATGCCCTTTAAACACAATTTGTAGTATCACATATTTATCTGTGCTTGCTGTGTCATTAGAGTTATTAATGTTTTAGTAATTGCTCCTATTTGCCCCCCACCCTCTCTTACTGACTGCCTCCTTGTAGTGTCTGCGACAATACGTTCTGCCACAGCTCACCATAGGCACTGCTCTGCTTGCACATCTCCCCCTACCTCCCCCTTTTTCTTTTTTTGCTGAATATCTTAAATGTTGCAGAAGATGTGCTGGCAAGCAATCAAATAGGTCAGGAGCAACTGGGACACATCTTTGTAATTTCTGCTTCGTAGAGGTGACCGAGGTCTTTCCGCTGAAAATGCTAATGCTTATCAAAATGGCTGCATTTTTCAAAAATCTAGAGTTCCGATTAAAGTTCTTTTGATTTGTTGAGCACAACAGATAATGTCACCCAGCTAACGTGGATTATGGGAGCTTGCCCCTAGTACCCACAGGTTTAAAACAGCAAGATATTGCAGAGAGGAGGAGAGGACACAGCTTGTTTTATGTTTGTATGTTGTGTGGAGACTTTAGTTCCCTTAGTTGTTAATCCCTAGGCAGCAATCTGATACCCTTTACATTCTCCTCACGCCTTTCCAAATAGACTCAGCAAATGGCTTCATTAGTAACTACAATATTAGGAAATATTAATTATTGTAAACAATGTGTGGAACCTTTACAATATTTCTACTACTAGAGCACAATCTTTCTTTAATCTCTGACCAAGTAATTACCTGATATAAATCGGGAACACAGCAACACAATTGAAAAGTGGAAATATAATAAGGTTCAAATTGGCCTGATAATCGGCCTGCGTATGGGTCCTTAGCGCCAAAAATGGATGTTCGTCCAGGGATTGGCAAACGACCGACTTGGGGATCTCCGAAAACGTCCATTTCGGGCGATTAAGGGCCCATACAAGGGCGTTATCAGTATAAAGGAACGTTCTTACACATCATGCGTCGCGGGTTGGGACCCTGCAATCGCACCATGTGTACGAACCTTTACCTTACCAGCGCTCCACTCACAGCTCCTCTCAGCTGACAGTACAATGCCTAAGGTGCAAGGCCTCATATAGTTTTTAAGGTCCCATCTCCCCAACACTGTGCCGGATAGATGCTTAGGGTGAATGGCCTCGCCTGGCCCAACAAGAGGCATAGAAATTTAAGCTGAGGCCTGTAGCAACTGTCAAGGTCTGACTCAATCCCGAGACCTCCACCACTGAGACTCTGTTTTATTGCAGCGGCAGGGCTGCTGCTGCTCTGGTGTTCTGCGTAGGCACACTGCCGAACATGCGGTTTGGTGAGTCCCTCCCTCCTTGAGCAGTGCTTCATCATGAGAGTGTGTAACATAGGCATTTTATGCAGACCGATGTACTGCGTTCTAGCAATGGCAATGTGATAATTGGCCCCAGCCTGAGCCAATAGAGCAGAGCAGCTGTGGACAGTGTAAGTTTAGATTTTCTAATTACTATAATTTGATGTGATAATCACACATGCCCCAGTGTTCTCCAGTGTAGCTCCGCAAATGTTCATCTTGTTAGTATAACATGAATCACTGCCATTCAACCCCCAATAAACTGCTGATTTCTGTGTGTCCGCTGGCCAAGTAAAAATTAACTGGCAACCTATTTAATAAATATAACCACAGACCACCCACTGTGGGATTGGCCAAAACCATTTAATATCCATTATTACCATCTCGTGTTTTATCTATTTTTTTATCTATCCTCCAAGCTGTGACAACCCAAAACGAGGACATGCTGATTAGCGATGTACCAGAGTTCAACCTGAAGCTGGTCATAACTTCACAATTCCTCCATCAAAATTTTGTTGGTCAACCTACCTATGACACCAACCGTGCATTGGCGGATTTGTGAATCTAAAGAGCGGGAGAAAGCCCAAGGAAAGAAGGCCAAGACCGTTGTGGCCCAACAAGAGTGAGAAAGTGTCTGATTGGGGTGATAGATAGGAAGGATAGACTTTGTCCATTACTGTAACCAAAAGGCCATCCCCCATGTGCTCCTGCCCTGTTATAAAACCTTGTCTGATCGATTATACAGTCTTCTTTAGCCAATAAATTTGTGTGCTTTTGCACTTTTTAGATTTAGAATTGCTGTATATCCTGAGAAATCTTAGGTTGAAATAAACAGAATGTACAAGAGGACAGACCTATCACTCAAAACTAAAAAAAATTATTATATCTGTGACCATCCCGTGACCTCTAAGGATTCCCTTTCAGAATGCAAATGGTCGTGTGATGAAAGCAGTTAGTTTTATGGTCATAAGCCCAAACATTGATACCACCAACATCAAACAGTTACACAAATCTACTGTCCTACCCTTCCATCTGTGGCAGCCATACTTAACTATAAGTAACTTAACTATATGTCAAAAAAGAAATTGGTTAAATAAGATGCCCTCAGCTAGCTCACACAGGCTTGTAAATATAGATACTCTCATACAAAGCCGATAAATAAAGATACCCTCATGCCCAGCCCACATATACGTGTAAATATTAAATTCCCTCATCCCTAGCTCACACAGGCTTGTAAATATAAGATACTCTCATACCAATCCAGATAAATATAAGATGTGATAAATACATAATAGCTCCAAACCTTCACATATAAGATGCCCTCATGTCCAGTGGCATACAGACTGATAAATATAAGATGCCCCTCTACTCAGCCCCAAAATGGCACATATAATTATTAACTATTTGTGCAGAGCCCTATAGAAGGTAAATATAAGATGCCTCATTCCCAGCCCAGAAAGGTAAATTAAGATGCTCCCATGCACAGCACACACAGACTGTGAATACAAGATGCCCCCATGTCAGCCTAACAGGTAAATATAAGATGCCCTGTGACAAAATGCCTTAAGCCCAGCCCAGATTGGTAAATATAAGATGCCCCTATGCCCAGCCCAGCCTAGTAAATATTAGATGCCATAATGCCCAGAATAGTAAATATAAGATGCCCCCAGGCCAGATTGGTAAATATAAGATGCCCTTATGCTAGCCCAGACAGGTAAAGATAAGATTCTTCATGCCCAGCCCGACTGGTAAAGATAAGATTTTCTCATGTCCAGTCCAGACTGGTAAAGATAAGATTTTCTCATGCCAGTCACGACTGGTAATATAAGATGTCCTAATGCCCATCCCAGAATGAGGAAAGGAGGGCGTCCCGAAAAATTGTTGTTGTTGTCACATTAATAAATTGTTGGATTCACCATTGGAGTGTGCTCCCCTATATTTTCTTTTGCATTAGATTATTACAAAACTAACAGGACGATGCACTGAGGGTTTTGGCAACCCGGTGCAAACAGCCCGATAGTGGCTCTCAGAGCATCGATATCTGCCGTTTTTCTATTTCTGCACTTTTAACGCCACATCGAGTTAGTGTGACTTAAACTCCAAAACAGGAGCGGCGGCCTGGAAGCCTCATGTAGAATGTACTATTGAACCTGGTCCCTGTAAATCAGGAACCCGACTGGGCAGCACCAACATCCTCCTTCCTGCGTTCCCTCTAAGCTGTGCACACTCACAAAAATCTGCTGTACAAATTCTGGGGTATTGCACAAAATTTCACTTTGTATGTGCACAAAATAATATATATATGTAACCAATATTAAAAAAATATAAATATTTAAAAAAAAAGAATCCCTTTAATAATTAATAATAAAACCTTGGTAGGTCACTTAAGGTGTCAGAATCCAGTCTCAGTGAGATTAAGTGGGCCATACTGCTGCTCAGAGAAGTGTATTCTAAGGGGTGAAAGTGGTGATAGGGAAGCTGCAGCAGAGGTGGCTTTCCTGACCAAGTGTGTGATACTGTGTGTCTCAGTAATCTAAATGCTGAGAATTATACGTCTCTTAATTTCTTGGCAGTGTGGTGTGACTAGAAGACGTGATATATGACCATCCGTCAATCTAAAGTATCAGTGTTGACGGTCAGTCCAACAATATTATCTGTTCTAAAAAACGCAAAGGGAGCAACAATGACACCCCCATGGTTCCTGACATTATAAGTGATCTACCTTGAGAAAGATTTTGATTGGAACCTTTACAGAAATTGAGATGTATAGTCATAGCCCGCATTAGGGGTTGCGTTTAAACCATAAAACTAACTTTTTTAATGATTGAATCAAAAATTGTACCTATTATAGGTACAATGAAAAAAAATGTTCGAAAATTTCTAACACTTCCATGGATTGCATAGAATGTCTGTCGTCTGTTTCTGGTGTATCTTTAGCTAAAAGCTGTGGGAGGAGATAAAATCCAAAAGCAGAAAAATAAAAGCGTCAGTAAGAAATTGAAACTAAAAGGAAAATTAAGTATATACTTGTATTGGAAGTCTTTGGAAGGGGTGTGCTGCGTTTTAAAATCAAATTTATGGTATGAAGAGGACATAATTTCCTATCATTCTGTAATAATATATTTAGTATTCGGTATGGTTTATGAAACAGAGTGGATGTCGTATGTATAGCCTGTGTGGTGTAGGGAGTTTTTTTGTTATGACTTTTTTGTGTTAGGTATGGCTGCCATGGAATGTAAGTGAATTGGGTTGTGAGTATGTTCAGTGGTTGGTACCGGTCTGATGGTTAGGGATGTGTTTTTTGTTTGAAGTCTAAAAAATAAATTTGGTGATTGGATAGTTGCATGAAAAACATGGGTTGCTTTGAAATAGGTGTGGGGGGTATCAGTAGGCAGTGACCTGTGTCTGTGTGAGATGTTTTGCATATATGATTATAACTTTTTTTTAAGAGTTGTCAAGATTTGTAGACTTAGTCATTTGTCGTAGTTGCTATGGTAAGTAAGTTGGTCAGAAGGATGTTTGATTTTTGTTTGTCTGATATGGGGTGGAGACTAGCGTTTTGCCTACCAATGTGATGATCTGTGCAGAATGCAGGGGTAGTTATAGGGGGCCTCAGTGTGTGTGAGTACCTGTGTCTGTGTAGGCTTGATGGTATACATTTGTTGTTTTGACCGTAAAACTAACTTTTTTGTGATTTATCAAAATTAGTATTTTTGACTATAGTTACTCTTTAAGTATAGCTGCCATGGAATAAAAGGGTGGTGTAGTAGTAGTATGTGTACCTGTGGGTATGTATTTTAGACCATAACCAGCTTTTTTGTGACTGATTTAAATTTTAAAAACAAGATGTACAAAAGTAAATTTTTTTACTAAGTTACTCTTTAAGTATGGCTGCCACAGGAATGAAGGGTAGGTCAGTAGTTATGTGCCTGTGTCTGAGTGGGGGTTGGTGGAGTATGAGGGTTTGTATTACTGACCATAAACTAACTGTTTTGATCACATGACCCTAAAACCATAAATGTACGTATACATTTGGGAAATGGACCCATAATAGTCAATGGGAAAAAATGGCCTGAAATCCACGTAAACTTTCACCAGGAGGTCAATAGGTCAATGCACCAATTTTACTATGTGTCCCCACAGTCTTACGCTGAATTTTGTTGTCTCTAGCTTGAAACTGTGGAGGAGATACAGTCCAAGAAAGTGGAGAAGAATAAAAGGGAAAAAGAAATACTGTAGAAAGAACGGAATTTGGCTCTCAAGCCAATTAAATATATGCTTGAGTACTGCATATTTTTGTAAACCTTTTTAGTTATAGTAGAAACAGCAACTAGGGAACACTATGACCTCACTGTGATTGTGGCTTTGCACTGTAAAAGAAGGCTGAGGAAAATTCATTAAAAATAGCACTGATTGCCTAGTGGAGCACAAGCACAGAAAGACTGGCAGCTTAGCCCTTCTAATGAACTCTATAAGTTTAGACTCCCTAATGAACCCAGCTGAGAATCGTGTCTAAACAGAATGATTGTTTGTTGGCCATTGTGGCATTTGAAATACATGTATGGTTAGTTAATAGTAGAGATGTCACACTACAAATCTCATTCTATACCAGCTCCCCTGCCATTCTGGCATATTTACTAAACTAGAAAAAGCAAAAAGCTGTTTACCCATTAGGGACAAAAAGGGAGTTAAACCTAACTCAAACAAAACACAGCATAGTATAGCTCACAGAAACATGAGACATCTCTATTTAATTACATTTTCATGATCTATATTAGGATGGAAGTTGGTTTTTAGATGAAGATTTCTTTAAATTTCTTATAGATATCTTTTTTCTTGCCCTTTCTCATTAATTTTTCGGGAATATGTGATTAGTGGTGGAAGTGTGATGGGCCAGTAGTGAAAGGGACAGAGGCTTTTATTTGAAACAGCATACACTTTTCTCCAAACATCCCAGGAAACCCTTTAATGTAATTGTGATGAAGTGTACCGTTAGGTTTCACTTTCCATATAGTTCGAAAGTTCCAAAACGGACCCATTAAAGTCAATGGGAGTCAAATAGTTCTAAAAGTTCTAATGAAATACAATTAAAATATCAATGGTAACTTTATGTAAATGGCTGTGGGACCTGGGAATGGTCTGGGGAACATGTTCGAAAATATAGGACATTCGAAAAATCAATTTTACTCTCACTCTCGCTATTTTTGAGTTCGATCGCACCTAGATACCATGGACATTTTACTCGCAGATTCGATGCTTGCTTATAGGTTTTAATGGACCCTTTACTCGCAGATTCGATGCTCGCGTATAGGTATAATAGGCATTTCACTCACACATTCGAATGGTCGAAAAATATCGAAAATCCGGGTCCGGGATAGTTCGAGATGTCCGAATTTGTTCGAATTTGAATAGTTTGGCTCAAACTCGGGTTTGAGTTCGAGTTCTAGTCCATCTCTAGTCCTCACCCTGGGTAGAGAGTACTGACTAAGGAAGAGGAGCGGAGGTGAGTATAATTGTCCTTTAAAGCAGTTTACCCTATATATTTAAATTCTAGAATAATTGTCATTGTGCCATTGCAAGTTTTAAAAGGACTAAATATTAAAAATGAAATGCAGGATTTTTTTGCTCTGAAAATGCATCTGGGACCTAAGGGACACACAGGCTATTGGAGCTGAGACATGTAGGGGCATATTTAAAAAACAAAAGTACAGTGGGTTATTGTAAAAGTATGATTGCGGCAGTACACTTTGTACATTAATGTAAGAATGTTCATTCGTACAATACTATGCGATAGTAAAATACCCCAATGGTATTGCAGGTTTGTAGATCTACAATTGTGAGGGCAAATTTATGACCGCAATCCTAGATTTACGACCGCAATTGTCAATTTATGACTTTGCCCCATAAAGAACAGTTTGCCTGGTTATTGGAATAATTAGCATGGGTGGTGCAGCCAAACCAATGGTGTAACTAGGAATCACTGTACCCCCTGCAAACCTATTTTGGGGCCCCCTCCCTGCTTTATCTACAGTGGTTTTCTGGGGGGGGGCTGTATCTTTGTCATAGGGAAAGTAAGAAGGATAGGACCCCCCTACCAGGATCTGGTTCCCTGGTAGTTATGCCCCTGAGCAAAAATGAGATGGGTGACATGCCCAGCCCTGTCTGGATTATTGGAGCGGCAAATTATCAAAATTACTGTAGTTGTTTAGGCAGACCAGCATTATTCACAAGGATACTTAGGCACTCTAGGTACAGAAAAACACCAGGGGGGGCAGCTTCAGTATTTCATTCCATACAATAGATGTGAATAGAGCAAAGGGGGCTCAAATTACAGCCCCTTTTAGGGCCCCATTTGATCTTAGTACATCTCTCTGTTTTTAGGTCCTCACACTAAGTACTTTTAATGGGAGGAGATGGATTAGAACAGTTTTGTTGTCCTTTAAATTGTGCTTGCTTGCACAGACTATGGGATGAGTAATACTTTACTCTTACTACAGTTTATCCAATATTCCCTTTGCTGTCAAAAGGAAGATTGACCTAATTACATCACAAAGCTGTAGATATCATCAGCAGGTGAGGTAATAAAACAATCCTCTCTTTATATACAAACTTGGGAGAAAGTGGATGTGTGAAACATATGATGAGTCACTCTATCTCTTATCATTAGATTTCTGTAGCAGTGACTGCCAAACATACTGTGTGGGTTATCTTAATCCTTTAAAGAATCTGATATAAGGCTCATAAAGATATCAGCAAAGCTTCAAATATTCAGTTAGTTACAAAGATTTAAGACACTTTTATAATCGGTCTTTACTACCATGAACAGAACAGGTTTGTTAATAGTAGAGATGGGCGAGTTATCGAATTTTCACAATTCCTAAAAATGTGAAAAATGTGAAAATCCGAAAATTTGAAAATGGCCCCATAGAAGTCAATGGGGAGAAAAAAAAAGTTCTGAGTAAAGTAAAGGTAAATTAAGCATGGTATTGTAACTTACTGTAGATGGCGCAGGCACCTGGGAAATGGTCAGAGGAACCCATACAAAACTTAAATAAAATTGAATTTCCTTCACAAAAGCTATTTTCAAACTTGAAAATAGCTTTGAATATGTGGTAGCCCTCAAAAGTAGCACCATACTTTCTAGGATGATCGAAAATAAAGAAAGTTCAGCAATTTGAAATTTCTGATCGGTTCCAAATGGATCCGAAGGGGCCTTTGGAAGCGGGAGTTACAATTACCTGGATTCTATCTCTAGTTAATAAAGAATTGTAATATAGCATTTTGTGTATGTATATGTAAGGCGATAGTAAAATGGGGTAATTAATTTGCTCCAGAGAATGTGAGCCTTATCCAGAATTGTATGCACAAGACTCTTATTTATTAACAGAACAACATTAATAATGCTTTGCAATTAGCATGATAGAGGTGACATAGCAGGAATCAGAAACAGCATAAATAACAAACAGCTTGTTAGTGCCACTCCATATCTCAGGCCATTGTAGTTAACACCCCTATGTCTGGCACTATGTCCCTATTCTAGGAAGGTATACCCAGGACTCTAGTCCTTAATAAATCTCCTTGTTGGAGCTCAAGCTGCTCACTAGCTACCCTACTCCTATCTGTCACTCCTAGAGTCACATATAACAGAAACTATTTTTACACTAACTGGGCCTACCTGTTATTTAATGTCCAGGTGATCAGAAAGAGGCTGATCACATGACTGCTCTCCCTTATACTTTTACACAGTGCCCCTACTGGCCAAATCCTGTAAGAACAAGAAGACTAAAAGGGTAACTAGTTTATAGTTCCCTACATATATATTGCCATATGTATGCTATTTTATATAGTGATATATCAGATATTATGTCACTCATAATCATTTGTGGTGCACAGAGGACTGTCAATAATTACATTTAATAAGGACATGCAAAAAATGATATACACCCACATTCAAGGTTTCAGTTGGCTATGTTAAATAACATTGCAACAACATGGATAAGCTGATGTGCCTCTTTAAGGCAGTGCTCAGCTGTCAGTCCCGAGCCTGACTTTATGATTTAAATGACATGTCCACCCCCCCAAATTAAATTAAACATACCTACAAGGCTGCTAAATATACTTGGATGAGATATTGCTTAGGTTTGGAGGGGGGATGGTTATATAGTTTGAGGGGTGGACATGCCCTTTAAAGGATATTTACAGGGCAAAGTACCAAAGACGCAAGTCACGCTTAGTGATGTTCTATCACTTAGCATAACTTTTTACACCAGCTATGCCGGCAAATTGCGCCCATGCATTCACTACAAGCAATGTGATAAGTGCTATAGCTACAGACCTATGGGTCCTGATGCAAAATTTGGGCATGCCCCCTGTCCCCAACCCCGTTGCAAACACAAACACAAATCAGCAAGGCAAACCCAATAATTATTCCCATAAAACACATTCAAATTAATTTTTTAATACACTCATTTTAAAACACTTCCCCCCCAAATAACTGACAAACTGACACTGGTAAAATGCCTGGCACACAGACACTGATAAATTGGTTGGAAAACTGACACTGGTAAATGGTTGGCCTTATGGAGATATAGCCAATATGCAATTAGAATTGTTTGTGCACTAGAATTCTATTTTTTTTTTACTGGTAAAATGCTTGACACACAAACACGGATAAATTAGTTGGAAAACTGACTGACACTGGTAAATGGTTGGCACAGACACTGGTAAAATTCTTTAAACCGGAACTAGAAAAATTGTTAGCACACAGACATTGATAAAAAAGTTGGCAAATGGCCAGTTATAAAACGGCACAGACAATGCCAACGATTTACAACTGGCAATTTACAACCATTTTGATTTTACCAATGTCTGTATGCCAAATTGGCATACTGACTTTTTGTAAATGGTTGGCAAACTGGCAGTGGTAAATTGCACTTCATTTACCACTACAAATTTTCCAACAATTTACCAACATCTGTATGTGAAGTTGGCATACAGACATTGGTAAAATCAAAATGGTTTGTAAATTGCCAGTTGTGTCAAGTGCCGTTTTATCACTGGCCATTTGCCAGCTATGTTACCAATGTCTGTGTATGCCAACAATTTTTCTAGTTCCGGTTTAAAGCATTTTACCAGTGTTTGTGCCAACCATTTAACCCAGTTACGCCCCCAGCCCGCCCCCAACCCCCCCCTTTTCCACTATAATATATTATAAGTACCTTGTTATAATGGGCCGTATTTATAAAAGATCACTATCGGTAATTTCCGACAGCAATCCTGGTCAATATAATAAGAATTTATTTCTCAAATCCCAGTCAGTTGAGTTATGGGTGAGTCTAATCTTTGTGTTTCGTATCCCCAGCTACCTTGGTTTGTTGCCTTAACAAAGGTCCCTTTCTTGCTACCTGACCCATTAGCCCTACATCCTAAATGTAGTCGACATGGAGTGGAGACTTTTCACATTAATGTATCTTGTAATGGGCAGACCTTTTCTAAGCAGTCATTACATAAAGCTTGATGAAGATTGATAGTAGAGGAATTTGTGAATAAGGATTTTACATTTCTGGAAGGAATTTACCTCACACAGTTTTAAAATAGAGAAATGCAGCATGTCACTACTGAGTATAGTGGGAAAAACTCATACTTTTTCTTTTCTTACATAATCTAGTAACATTTTATATCAATCTATTTTCCAAGATACAGTCATTTAATTAAACATTGCATCAATGTCAATTTTGCAGTATAGTTGCCCTTTTAAATTAAAGGTTGCCCCCAGAGCCTGTTTTTTTAGGCGCTAATTGGGACTAGATTGTTTTCAATAAAACATAAAAAGTTTCCAAAATAATAATGCATTGGAATGCACTGTTAATCTGATTCTGACATCATTAGTATAACTAAAATTACCTAGAAAGGCACAAATGTAGGTAGCCCATTTAGAGATAAATTAGTAGTACTGCAAGGGTTCAAATTTTATGTAACGAAGTAAAATCTGAAAGGATGCAGTGATTTACAGGACGCCATGAATTTGTTTTGTTTCATTTAAAAGGTGACATCATGGATGAAATGGGAAACTACACATTACACAGAGATTTCCAACTCTTGGGATTTTTAAGGTACAAAAACCTACAACTTGTGATTTTCATTTCAGTTTTATGGATGTATCTATTCACTCTCTGTGCAAACCTGGTTATTATCATTCTTGTATGTCTGGTGCCCCAGTTACACACCCCAATGTACTTTTTCTTGTCTAAATTGTCTGTCCAAGACATTATTTATGTCACTGCCATCCTACCAAAGCTGATAGACATCACGTTAACAGGAGACAACAGGATCTCTTACCCAGGCTGTATAACACAAATGTTTCTATATGTCTTTTGTGCTACGGTGGAATTTCTCTTATTAACCTTCATGGCTTACGATCGCTATGTGGCCATCTGCATTCCCATGCGTTACTGTATCATCATGAAGAAAAGTCTGTGTGTTTCTTTGGCTGCTGTTTCCTGGCTCATTGCGGCACCAAATTCGATGATGTACTGTTGGCTGGTGTCCAAATTGATATTTTGTGGTGACCAGAAAATCAATAATTTCTTTTGTGAAGTAAAAACCCTTTTGGAACTCTCTTGTAGCAACATTAATCATATTAGGATTATTTTACTTGTACTAGGGTTACTACTTGGCGTTTTACCCTTTTCTTTAATTTTAATCTCCTATACAAATATAATATCTTCTGTATTAAAGATCAGTTCTTCAGAAAGAAAATTTAAATTCTTCTCCAGCTGTTTCTCCCATATCACGGTTGTTGTTTTATACTGTGGGACAACATTAAGTTTCTACCTAAAACCAGATACTCCAGATTTACAAGAAACGGATAAACTTCTGTCTCTTCTATTTGTGGTTTTTACCCCATTGTTAAACCCATTAGTGTATAGTTTAAGGAACAAAGATATTACTAATGCAAGTAAACGAATGATAAATGTATGCCTTAGAGGTAGAACCCTACCAATGCATTAAATCTAGTTTCAGGGGTCAGTACTTCCTATTCGGCTTTTGAAATTCCAATGGATGAAATTAGGGATGGAATTTTAAGTGGAACAACCAAAAATGTTCCTGACGAATCCTGGTTTTGCAAGGAAATTTTCTAGTGCTAAGTTTCTGTTGTGACAGCCAAATATCTGAGCTGAAACTTTGGGACACGGCCAGGTGTCTGGGGACCAGAAACCGTGCCTTAAACAATCAGTTTAATGGTCCTTAATTTACATTCGTTATCATAAATTAATGATAACTATTGTAAATTAACTTTAACAAACTTAATACAATCGTAGAGTTACGATCTCCATAGAATACCATTACGGTAGTTTACTACTGGACATTACAGCCAATGTCGTACATTAGCTAACTTGCAATATCGCGCGTTTATGAATATAGCCCTAAGTGCCCTATCTGTGCAGTTAAGGCTAGTTTTAGACCCTTAAGGAGTAGAGATGAGATCCGACTCGGACCCGGATCCAACACGGAACCCCTCGGTTCCAAAATCCGAATATTCCATGCGAAACCAGGCGAATCGTTCAGATTTCGGGACTTCAAACCTATTTTCGGGGGGTTACTGAATGTAGGAGTATATTTTCAGTAGCCCTCGAAAATAACCTCAAAAATTCGATAATCTGCAAAACTACAATCGGAAACTCAAAAGTAATTTCTGATTGTATTTTTGAGAGTTATCGAACGTTCAAGGTTATTTTTGAGGGTTGCTGAAAATAACCTTGTACATTCGGTCACCCTTGGAAATACGTTCTGAACCTTCGAAAGAACATTCCGTTTTTTTTAAACTTTGTTGGCTAGTGGTACTGAATTGACAATACTTTTTTATACTCATCTGATTTATAATTTGATTCATACAAATACCCATGGTTGTATTGTATTGTATTGTATTGAACTCTAGCATTGTATGGGAATTTGGCACTTTGCTATGTTATCAGCATCACGCAAAAATGTATATATTTTAGAAAACTATGCATTCCCTATTAAAAAAATATAATATTTTATTAGAGGTCAAAAGTTCCAAAGGTAGGGAGCAGCAAGAGAAAATGGTTTAAGGTGGGAGATTTAAAGGTCAAAGAAGGGTATTGAAAATGATTCTTTGCTTAATGGGAAGCCACCCTATAGACTGCAGTACTGGGTTTACAGGTTGTCGCTTGGAGGAAAGTGAGATCATCTGAACTGTTCCCAATTCTGGGAAAATTGGATTTATTTTTCCCATTAATTCCTTCAGTTGCAAAAAAGTTATGTGGTATCACATGTTAAAAACCAGTAAAGTGGGAGGCTACTTGTTTATCTCTGTATTTACATTAAGAAAATTTAAATACGGCACCACCTATTTATTAATATTAGTCATTTCTGATAGCTTACCCTTAGATAAACCGTATCATGTGGGTAGTGCCCAGGGATGCACCTATTTCCCATATCACAAAATCACACCAGAAATAACCCTGATATTAATATCAATCTCCCAGTCATTTAATACCTATATCCAATCATAAAAAATCACCAAACCAACATATACACATTGTATATACTTGAATATAAGTCAATCTGAGGTACCCAGCTATTTTTACCTAAAAAATAGTAAAACATGATTGACTCGAGTATAAGTCGAGGGTAGAAATTATGACCACTGCTGCCTTCTGATTCTGTATTGTTTTGAGGCTTTAGTTGCCCTTTAAATGGACAGCAGCATTCCCATACAGTAGTCCCATACAGTAATAACAAAATCCTGTATGGCTATTACTTTATGGGACTACTGTATTTATTGATAATAAAAGATGAAGAAAGGACCAGACCTTAAAGGACCAATGAGAAAGACTAAGAAGGGAATCCAATCAGCATTTTTCAGAATTCAGGAACAATGACCTTGATTGGTCAGAAGGCTTAAACTTCATATACACAAAATGGACGTGCATACACATCGTGCACCCGCAAGCGCACATGTGTATGAACCTTAACAGTTCTGAGTAACAACTCTCACATTTTAAAACATCTCCTGTATAGTGCAACACAAACCCCAGGGAACCAGAGGGTTGCAGTTCAAATCCAGAGCAGGCAGGCAGAAGTCAGGGCTTGTGGCAGGCAAACAAAGTCCAGGAAGAGGCACAAGGTCAGGGCTGGCAGCAAGTATAAACATTCCAGCCATGGGTCAAGGTAAAGGCAACAATAACAAAATCCAGTGTCCAAAGCCAAAGGTTAGAAGCAGGCACAGAGTCCAGTAATTAAAGCCATTGAGTCAAGAGAAAAGAAGAAGGCAATCCAACAATAAAGTGGCGACAGTCTGGACAATGCCATCTTGGATGGACTGGAACACCATACATGGGAACAAAGTTTTGGGTTTGGGCTTTGTCCAGGTGATAGCCTGATTTATGCAACAAAATATAAATCCTAATGCAGGTGGAGATTACACTAGAAAATGGAAATAGCAAGTCAGTCTTGACCTGCTATAAGCAAAGTGATTATTGATGGTAGAATACCTTTAGTAAATGTTTAGAAAATGTTTAAAAATAGGTAGTGGTAGTAAGCAGGGTAAAACTCAGCTAGCTTTCTAAAGCTATTCAAGCTAGGACTGTTGCAGAGCCAACGGGCAAATAACTGCAAGTCCTTGAAATTAAATCTGACAAGGCAGAGCACCAGGCCTCTGTACATTCTATAAACTTTTGTAAAAAACATATTATGTATGTTTTTTCTAAAATTAACAAATGTCCCTCTACATCCAGTTAAGACACCCAGAACAGTCCCAAAAAGGGGACACTGAGAGAGTTCTCAGTATCCCAGAACAGTCCCAAAAAACAAGTACAGTATCCTTGTACAAATAGTCTGAATGGTCAAAATAAAAGGCCGAGAGATATCCAAATCCTCTAACGTTCTCTAACAGAAATCAAAT
The DNA here is from genome assembly GCA_019447015.1 of Hymenochirus boettgeri. Lineage (NCBI taxonomy): Eukaryota > Metazoa > Chordata > Amphibia > Anura > Pipidae > Hymenochirus > Hymenochirus boettgeri. Next base: position 145,033,628 of record CM033469.1, read on the forward strand.
CCATAGAATAATTTCTGTTTTTTCTACAAAGATTTCATTATAATTTGTCTGAACATAACCAGGTTCTCATTACGGTGGTAACTGGGAGATACAAGAAATGAACAATTACATATCTTGGAGGTGACCTTGTGGGTTATTGGCTGAGATAAAAGAACAGAAAGTCTGTGGCCAGCTGAAACATGCTGATTGGCCCTGAATTATTTGGCCTGAATAATAAAAACGGCCCTGGTGACCTGCTATAAGCAAAGTGATTATTGATGGTAGAATACCTTTAGTAAAAATAATTGCGTGTTTTTTCGGACACGATCGGACGAACGCATGATCGTCCAAAAACCCCTGTTGATCATGCAGTCCTCTATGGACTGCAAACTCGGTCATGACAAACTGCTGTCCACAGCCACTATTGCCACAACTAGCAGTCCTTCCTCCTGCCTGACTGGTCGAAAGAGACGACCGGTCGGTCAGGAGGAAATGTTGCATGGTGTGTATCATGCTTTAATAATTACTTACTTACACACCATTACTGCAAGCAGAATTAGATAGATTATCAAAACGGGCAGCAGAGTGGCAGATGTGATTCAATGTTGATAAATGTAAGTTGATGCATTTGGGGTTTAACAATCCTTGTGCCAACCTACACAATAAATAACTCTAAGTGAATCTCAAATGGAAAAAGATTTGAAGGCTTGAGTAGATAACAGACTTAGCTGTAGCAAACAATGCCACGCAGCAGCAGCTAGAGCTGGAGGGGATAAATATTCTCCATCTTTACAAGGCACTGGTAAGGCCCCATTGGAATATGCGGTGCAGTTTTGGAATCCCATATACAAAAGGGACATCTTGGAAATGGAAGGAGTTATGCAGCCAGATTAGACAAGTTAGGGGATGTTTACAGAAGCAACATTTGTATGGGGATATGATATCTTTATACAAATATATTAATGGGCCATACAATAAACTCTCTGGTGCATTGTTTACTAATAGGTCATATCAGAGGACTTGTGGACATCCTTAGAAAAGGTTTCTTTACAGTGAGAACTGTGAAACTGTGGAACTATCTTCCAGAAGATGTGGTTAATAGCAAGTTCATTTAATAGCTTTAAAGGTGGCCTAGATAAGTTTCTAGAACTAAAAATATTGAGAATTACTGGTATTAATACATATACTGCAGTTCTGGTTGGTATGGGGATACTATATAATATTGAGAATTACTGGTATTAATACATATACTGTAGTTCTCCTTGGTACAGGGATACTATATAATATTGAGAACTACTGGTATTAATACATATACTGTAGTTCTCGTTGGTATAGGGATACTATATAATATTGAGAATTACTGGTATTAATACATATACTGCAGTTCTGGTTGGTATGGGAATACTATATAATATTGAGAATTACTGGTATTAATACATATACAGTACTGTATATCTGTTGTATTCAATTAGATCAACTGGACTTGAAGTTTAGTTCTTGAAGACGTTTCGCTAGTCATTCGACTGGCTTTCTCAATTCAGAATTGAGAAAGCCAGTCGGATGACTAGCGAAACTTCTTCAAGAACTAAAATTCAAGTCCAGTTGATCTAATTGAATACAACAGATATACCATGACCACCTGGATGAATGAGAACCTTCACAAGCATACAGTACTGTAGTTTTGGTTGGTACAGGGATACTATATAATATTGAGAATTGCTGGTATTAATACATACACACGTGCACCTTTAATAAATCATATCATATAAATTGCCTGTTAGGGAAGATTTCTCTTCATTCTTAAAATGTATTTAATGTTACATGCCAAGGGGGCATTTTTGTGTATGTGATTATAATAGCTATACAGAACAATTCATTTCATTCTTAAGTGTGTTTCTGCCTTGTTATTTACTCTACAAATTCTTTATCCTGAGTAGCATAAAAATAAAGAATGCACCTCTATCTGCATAGCCCCACCCAACCATCACCCAATGCTGTCTTAAAGGACAACAATATTAATAAAAATAACATTACCCCCATTACATGTCTACACTTCCAGCAGCTGAAATCGCTTACTCACATTTACATTCCATGCTGCCCTCCCTTTGATATCACACAGCAAAGATGAGTGCAAAAAGCCTGCCTCCTAGAGGGCACAGGGCCTTGATTAACATAACACTTGTCATTGGCTGGTGGGAATGTTGTTACAACCTCTCTCCTCCTCCTCTGCCAGTCAAACAAACTTGAAATGTCCTGTTGCTAGGATACAGCCTACATAATCAAGCTGATCAAGGGTGGGTGGAGGAGTGTTTTCTCACATGCTAGCTTTTAGTGACAGTTAGAGGCAGACGGAATTGTTACACCCCCTTCATAGCATGGCTAATTGAAGGCTAATTGAAGGCAGAGAGGCTCGAAATCATGAAAAAATGTATGGGGAGGGCTGCACACCTTTACTCTTTTTAAAGCAATTAAAAAAATGCATTGAGGCAATACAGTTATAAGCCTCATTCAGATCTGCATCCCCAATAACAAATTAGGCAGATCTGGAGAAGGCTGAAGACTGGGCTAATCTGCTGTCATATACACTATGATGTACTAATGATATGATGTAGTGTAACACTGTGGAAATTAGTAATTTACTGACTAAAATTTTACCACATCATGCAAATTAGAAATTTTAGAAAATCATTACCATTGCGACTGCGCTAAAGATTCCAGTTTCTGTGATTTTTGTTCCATTGGAAATGGTTCAGAATTTTACAGTGTGGGCCCCATAGCTTTTCATGAGAGTCCGAATTTCGTTGGCGAGAGTTCCATTGCCTTCTGCAAAGGTTCCAATTTCTGTGCCATGGTTTCCATTCCTGTTCATAGGGGGGCCCATATCTGCAGCGTGGGTTGCCTTTGCCCTTCGTGAGGGTCATTATTTCTGCGCCGTGGTTCCCATTGTCTATGACACTGGTTCCAGTTCAAGTTGGTAACTGAATGTAAATGATATTTTAGTTTATATATAATAAATATAGGAGTTTAGGTTACAGTTATTAGTATGTCTTTAATTGGATTACAAATTAGAAATTACTGTGTCCATGCCCCCCTATGTTTATTTTGGTTCAATCCATTTCTGTTGGGGATCATGTGTATCTTTTATCCCATTTTGGAAAGTACATGTGTTTTTACGTGTAGTGCAGCGAGACCTTACTCTAACAAAAATGTTTATCTGCAAATTTTAATAGAAATGTATTTAGACAATAGTTTGTCAGACAATGACACTTCCTTGATGGTTGGCCTTGGAATCGAGTCTCTCTTTTACCGGCCTCTTATGCACTGGAGCTTCTTCCTGCTCGTTTTCTGTATGGAAAATATATAGTTAGGATACAATTTCATTGACAAATTAGTTTATTATATAAAATACTGCAAATATCAATATGGCAACTGGAACTAGTAAAATTATATGAATTTCATGTATCATCAGACTGGGGATGTATTAATAAAGGTGTGGTATCTCAGAAGAACATAACATGGAGGTGGACAACGTTTTGGTTGGACCTCCGTGTTTTGTTCGGCACAGCCGTTTGATATATATGTGTGTGTTTGGAATAAAATACAAGTTTATACAATCCGCTGTGACTGACTCCTGGTTTCGGAGCAATCCGCTCCCTGAAGTCTGCCTTTCGTTCCTGATATCGTGAGACTACGCTGAAGTCTCGTTCCGGGAGTGAGGATCTGCACGTGGGGACACAGCCCAGCGTGATGTCGGCATGGATATTGTTGGTGAGCGCTCCTGACCTGGTCTCCAGTATGTGATCTTTAGATAGATAGGTGATCAATAGAAAGATAGGTGATCGATAAATAGATAGGTGATCGATAGATAGATAGGTGATCGATAGATAGATAGATAGGTGATCAATAGAAAGATAGGTGATTGATAAATAGATAGGTGATCGATAGATAGATAGGTGATCGATAGATAGATAGATAGGTATTTGATAGATAGATAGGTGAACGATAGATAGATAGGTGAACGATAGATAGATAGGTGATCGATAAATAGATAGGTGATCGACAGATAGATAGATAGGTGATCGATAGATAGATAGATAGACAGACAGACAGACAGGTGATATATAGATGGATAGAAAGATAGATAAATAAATAGATGACGGCTTTCCTTTCCTTGACTTTCCTTGACTCGCGGCTGCATCTGGAATTAAGGTAAGTTTTTCTTGACTCGAGTATAAGCCGAGGCAAGGTTTATAGGTTGATTTTTAAACCTAAAAACCTCGGCTTATACTCGAGTATATACGGTATATATCATAGTTTTGTGTTTGTCTGTTTTATGCCTTTGTTTTTATGCCTTTGTTTTATGTTTGTCTGCTTTTGCCTTTTTATTTCTCGCTAAGTTCTAAGAGAAAATTTGTTACAATTATGAAAAAGTAAGCTTCATGGATATTGGCAATGACTGCTAACAAAATAATAGGAAAGGTTATAAGAACATTTCATGAACATTCTAATGAATCTTGTAGGATAAAAGACAAGAAATAACCTTATACTGCAGGTCATTTATAGATGTACAGGGAATTGGATCTCCCAATAATTGTATGCAATAACAAAAATGGAAGGTAAATTAGATATTTGGATCAATGATCATGATGTGTATGGGTTCTTTGTCAGCTGAAACTGGTGTTCATACACATCATGCCTTTAACTGCATTACAGTACAAAAACTTACTTTAATTAAAAGAATACTGTACATATTGATTCTTAGGGCTGTGTGAGCAGATTTTTTTTTTAAATATTCATGTCAATTATTTGCCAAACTGAGACAGGTGAATTGGCTGGAAAACTAAGACTGGTGAATTGACCTATCTTAATCAAAATAAAACTGGTGAATTCAATTAATTGAATGGCAAACTGAGACTGGTGAACTGAATTAAAAGCTGCAACTGGTGAAGTGTTTGGCAAAGTGAGACAGGGATCTGCTAGCATCAGATAGTCACCCAGAAATTGCTGCAAAAACACAGGTGCATTCTTTTGTGATTTATGCACAGCCACAACAAGAGGGGCCAAAAGCAGCAAAAAAGCAGCAAAAAAGCCCTCCACAGAACTATTTTATGTTCTGTGGAGGGATTTTTGCTCCTTTTGGGCCACCGTGCCTTAAGCTATATAGCTGCCTGGTATAATGTATGACCTCATTTGTTGCCTCTAGAGATGAGTCATAGTTTCGTAAAAAAAAAAAACAACAACATTTTTTTATTCTGAACTGCCGACCTTGCAGAATTTTCTAAATTCTTAAAGACAAAACATATAAAAAGCTGCGCCTGGAAATTCTAAAGCCACAGGCAACAATTGCCTTTGAATACCTGCAACCATTCTCTATTCTTTATAGGAAAAAAAAAACATTTTCAGGCTTGTGGCTTGTTTTAAAAATGAAAAAGAAGTTTATGATGCAGCTAATTATGCAGTAGGATACAAGTAGGCATGCTCAAGCCAGGAGCTTGCTGGTGCTGGTGATGTCACAGCTCACTATGTAAGCAGGAAGCATCAACCTTTTGTTCTGCTGTAAGTTTGGATAGACTGCAGCTAGAAGCATGATTCTAGAGTCATTTAAAGTATGAGTGTGCTTTTTTCATAAAGGCTAATTGTATGAAGACATTGGCATAACTACCGCCCCCGACACCCCCGCATCTGCAGGGGGGGCCCAGGGGGTAGTAGGGGCCGCCACAAGCCCAAGATCCATTCCGCTGTCAGCTATTTTAAACAGCCCCTGCAGGTACGCCCCTTTATAGAGTCCTCTTTAACACAAAAAAACATGCAATGTAGGGTTTCCTAGCCTTATTAACTGCTGCTATATTTCTATTTGTAAATATTTTATTTACGTTATAAACTATTAATAATATACAATGATACTGCAAAACACATCAGTTTATCTATTGGCTTACATACTATTTTATTTTTTTCTCAAATATTTTAAAATTGTTGGGTGGAAAGGAAATGGGTGATAGTCACAAAGACTGTGCTAACAATTACTACTGTGTGTCTGAGAAAACAAATCTTGTTTTGAATTGACCATAATGGTTACTGCATAGATTTCTAGTTGCTAGAGATAGCAAATTAAATTATATCATAAAACAGACTAAATGTAGACAAATCACAATTCTTTGCAGAACACAAAAATACTCAAGAGAGAAAATACATCTGAAACCAAATATTGGCTGTGACAGAACAAATGATGCTGTTGACATAGAGTATTCCAAGGTTTGACACAGTAAGCTTTATCTCACCTAATAGGACTGTGCTATAATGGTATTTCTTTTGCTAGAGATCAAAGGGGTACTTAACGTAAATTTCAATTCCATTGATGCTGCATCCACCCCCCTTCCCCAGTTTGCTGAATATTTAGTATTAGAGATTATCAAAGGAGAAACCAGTGATGCACAGAAATGAGTTTGGCAGATTAGCAAATTGTTTTTCTTTCACAGGTCGTTGGTCTGCACAGTTAGACGGGTGGCAACACACCCCAGAAGCAGGCAGAAAGATGTGTATATTTAACTTTTGTTAATTCAAACTCTGCACAATAATGTAAAGAGAAAATAAATTAGCAGTTTCATAACCTGTCACACCAAAGCTGTAACAAATATAAGGTTAAACTTCTAGTAATTGTGTGATACGGTATCTGGTAGTTGGATAGATAGAATGTTCAGCTTCTCTGGGCATAGCCTTAAAGGACAAGCTGTCCAAGCTTATTACACAACGAAAATTCAGTTTACTTTTGGTTAAATCTGCCTTCAGGGAAAAAGGGGACAGAGATTTTCATTTTTTTAAATAATTGGTACACTTGAAAGGGTAGTTGTCAAATCGGTAACCCTCGATTGTATCCTTTGATTTTGGTAACCCTCGAATGTATCCTTCGATTTCGGTAACCTTCGAATGTATCCATTGATTTTGGTAACGCTCAAATGTATACTTCAATTTTGGTAATCCTCAAATATATTCTTCGATTTCAGTAATATCAATATCTTTACCTAAGAACAAATCCCCCCAGTCTATGAGCAGGAGTGATTCCTTTAACAACATAAAATAAGATTTCTTAAAGTTAAAAGGTTTTGTTAACCCAGTGCACTTTTGTTTTTTGAAACCTATATTAAATGACTATTCCCTAAACCCATTACCTTCATCTATAAAAATGAGCTCAGGGTTATTAGATATCACCAGGTCCAACAAAGCATCCTGTCTAGTAGGAACTTCTATCATCTGTGAAAGAAAATGCTCAAATAGAAAATTTAAGAACTTGATACCCTTTGAGGTGCTGGCAGCTCCCTTACTCCAATCTATTTATAAGGGTAATTGAAATCCCCCATAACCAGCACATGAATCATACCAGCAGCCTTTACCAACTGCATTTGGAATTAATTTCCAATTTCTCACTGGCATTTGGCAGATTATAAAATACACCAACAATAAATTTACCCACCTTCTTGCTTCCTGTACACAGCTCCACCTATATTGTGTCTGCCTTATTGTTTATACCCCCATCTATCTCATCTTTTAAATTTGCCGTCATTTCTTGTTTAACATACATACATACTCCTCCTCCTTGTCACGGGTTCATTCACTGATTTCCTTCTCCCTACATATGTCAGGGAGGATCTCTATGCTATTATATGACTGGCTGTCAACTTCTATTAAAGGGTCTCTATATTCAGACAACTTTACATTGTCTTAAAGGGCATGTCCACCCCCCAAACTAAAAATTCCCCAACTACTGGCCCCACTGTACAATTGAAAAACTCCTTACCTTACATCCCTGCTCCTTGTGGTTCTTCTGTAGTGGCTCTTCAAAGTCCAGGAAACTGTAGGGTATGAGCTGTCTTCCTGTCCAAAAGGTCTCTGTCTCTATGATTATAACCAAAGTATTTTTCCCTTTGCACTCCTTTAGTTGTAAACCTGGTAAGATGCTTGAACTCTCCAAACTGCTAACCACAAACAGTATAGGGATATTTTTATATCCCTATAAAGGGATATAAATATATAAATATAGGTGGGGAGAAGCACTATTAGTGGATATAAACTGCTTTTATTGTGACAAGCCATCTTATTGTGACAAGATGCCTCCGGGAGGGATAGAGACATGCGCAGTGGAGCCCTTTCCCCCCCTCCCTTCCTCCCTCCCTCCTGATCCCTCCCTGGCTTCTTATTACCCAGCGTAAAATCCTTTTCACATACTGCAGGGCATGTCCCCCCACCCCCAACTGCTATATTCTTACTCGAAAAAACACTTCCCTTCTTTAATTACAGCACCTCGTTCCATCGCCGTTCTCACTGATGGCAGCCATGGCTGTGAATGGCTGCCTCTCCCCAATCACAGCTGCGGCTGCCGGTCCGGCCGCCTGCTTGGAGTTCCGGCAGAAGGAACGAGGTGCTGTAAGTTGGAGTTCCAGAACAGCGAAGGAACGAGGTGCTGTAAGTAAAGAAGGGAAGCATTTTTTGGAGTAAGAATATAGAGGTTGAGGGTGGGGGGACATGCCCTACAGTAAGTAAAAAGTTGAAAAAGGGGGTGGACATGCCCTTTAAACTACAATTTGTAGTACTCACATATTTATCTGTGCTTGCTGTGTCATTAGGTTATTAATGTTTAGTAATTTGCTCCTATTTGCCCCCACCCTCTCTTACTGACTGCCTCCTTGTAGTGTCTGCGACACATACGTTCTGCACAGCCTCACCATAGACACTGCTCTGCTTGCACATCTCCCCCTACCTCCCCCTTCTTTCTTTTTTCTGCTGAATATCTTAAATGTTGCAGAAGATGTGCTGGCAAGCAATCAAATAGGTCAGGAGCACATGGGACACATATTGTAATTTCTGCTTCTAGGGGGACAGGTCTTTCCCTGAAAATGCTATGCTTTCAAATGCTGATTTTTCAAAATCTAGAGTTCCGATTTAAAGTTCTTGTTTGATTTGTTGAGCACAACAGATAATGTCACCCAGCTAACGTGGATTATGGGAGCTTGCCCCTAGTACCCACAGGTTAAAAAACAGCAGATATTGCAGAGGGAGAGGAGAGACACAGCTTGTTTTATGTTTGTATGTTGTGTGGAGACTTTAGTTCCCCCTTAGTTGTTAATCCCTAGGCAGCAATCTGATACCCTTTACATTCTCCTCACGCCTTTCCTAATAGACTCAGCAAATGTGCTTCATTAGTAACATACAATATTATGGAAATATTAATTATTGTAAACAATGTGCTGGAACATTTACAATATTTCATACTAGCAATTTTGGACAAGGGAAAAAAAAGCTAAATATAAAAAAAACATTTATCTTTCTTTAATCTCTGACCTTAAAGTACTATTCACCCCCGTGGGAATAGTAGAACGTTCGGGGAACACAGCAACACTTAAGGTTCGTACACACGTGCGACCACAGGTCCCGACTCACGATGCACGTTGTTTACAAACGTTTGTTTTGCCTGATAATCGGCCTGCGTATGGGTCCTTTAGTGCCAAAAATGGATGTTCGGTCAGGGATTGGCAAACGACCGACTTGGCGGATCTCCGAACGAACGTCCATTTCGGGCGATTAAGGGCCCATACAAGGGCCGATTATCAGTATAAAGGAACGTTCTTACACATCATGCGTCGCGGGTTGGGACCTGCAATCGCACATGTGTACGAACCTTTACCTTACCAGCGCTCCACTCACAGCTCCTTCTCAGCTGACAGTACAATGCCTAAGGCTGCAAGGCCTCATATAGTTTTTAAGGTCCCATCTCCCAACACTGTGCCGGATAGTGCTTAGGGTGAATGGCCTCGCCTGGCCCAACAAGAGGCATAGAAATTTAAGCTTGAGGCCTAGTAGCAACTGTCAAGGTCCTGACTCAATCCCGAGACCTCCCACCCACTGAGACTCTGTTTTATGCAGCGGCAGGGCTGCTGCTGCTCTGGTGTTCTGTGTAGTGCACACTGCGCAACATGCGGTTTGGTGAGTCCCTCCCTCCTTGAGCAGTGCTTCATCATGAGAGTGTGTAACATAGGCATTTTATGCAGACCGATGTACTGCGTTCTAGCAATGGAATGATGATAATTGGCCCCAGCCTGAGCCAATAGAGCAGAGCAGCTGTGGACAGTGTAAGTTTAGATTTTCTAATTACTATAATTTGATTGTGATAATCACACATGCCCCAGTGTTCTCCAGTGTAGCTCCGCAAATGTTCATCTTGTTAGTATAACATGAATCACTGCCATTCAACCCCCACTAAACTGCTGATTTCTGCTGTTGTCCGCTGGCCAAGTAAAAATTAACTGGCAACCTATTTACTAAATATCACCACAGACCACCCACTGTGGGATTAGGCCAAAACCATTTAATATCCATTATTACCATCTCGTGTTTTATCTATTTTTTTATCTATCCTCCAAGCTGTGACAACCCAAACAGAAGGCATGCTGATTAGCGATGTACCAGAGTTTCAACCTGAAGCTGGTCATAACTTCACAATTCCTCCATCAAAATTTTGTTGGTCAAACCTACCTATGACACCAACCGTGCATTGGCGGATTTGTGAATCTAAAGAGCGGGAGAAAGCCCAAGGAAAGAAGGCCAAGACCTTGTGGCCCAACAAGAGTGAGAAAGTGTCTGATTGCGGTGACTAGATAGGAATGGATAGACTTTGTCCATTACTGTAACCAAAATGGCCATCCCCCATGTGCTCCTGCCCTGTTATAAACCTTGTCTGATCGATTATACAGTCTTCTTTAGCCAATAAATTTGTGTGCTTTTGCACTTTTTTAGATTTAGAATTGCTGTATATCCTGAGAAATCTTAGTTTGAAATAACAGAATGTACAAGAGACAGACCTATCACTCAAAACTAAAAAAAATTATTATATCTGTGACCATCCCGTGACCTCTAAGGATTTCCCTTTCAAGAATGCAAATGGTCGTGTGATGAAAGCAGTTAGTTTTATGGTCATAAGCCCAAACATTGATACCACCAACATCCAAACAGTTACACAAACCTACTGTCCTACCCTTCCATTCCGTGGCAGCCATACTTAACTATAAGTAACTTAACTATAGTCAAAAAAGAAATTGGTAAAAATAAGATGCCCTCATGCCTAGCTCACACAGGCTTGTAAATATAAGATACTCTCATACAAAGCCAGATAAATATAAGATACCCTCATGCCCAGCCCACATATACGTGTAAATATTAAATTCCCTCATCCCTAGCTCACACAGGCTTGTAAATATAAGATACTCTCATACCAATCCAGATAAATATAAGATGCTGATAAATACATAATAGCTCCTAAACCTTCGCATATAAGATGCCCTCATGTCCAGTGCATACAGACTGATAAATATAAGATGCCCCTCTACTCAGCCCAAAATGGCACATATAATTATTATAACTATCTTGTGCAGAGCCCATATAGACTGGTAAATATAAGATGCCTCAATTCCCAGCCCAGAAAGGTAAATCTAAGATGCTCCCATGCACAGCACACACAGACTTGTGAATACAAGATGCCCCCATGTCCAGCCTAAACAGGTAAATATAAGATGCCCTGTGACAAAATGCCCTTAAGCCCAGCCCAGACTGGTAAATATAAGATGCCCCTATGCCCAGCCCAGCCTAGTAAATATTAGATGCCATAATGCCCAGACTAGTAAATATAAGATGCCTCCATGCCCAGATTGGTAAATATAAGATGCCCTTATGCCTAGCCCAGACTAGTAAAGATAAGATTCTCTCATGCCCAGCCCAGACTGGTAAAGATAAGATTTTCTCATGTCCAGTCCAGACTGGTAAAGATAAGATTTTCTCATGCCCAGTCCAGACTGGTAAATATAAGATGTCCTAATGCCCATCCCAGACTGAGGAAAGGAGGGCGTCCCGAAACATTGTTGTTGTTGTCACATTAATAAATTGTTGGATTCACCATTGGAGTGTGCTCCCCTATATTTTCTTTTGCTATTAAGATTATTTACAAAACTAACAGGACGATGCACTGAGAGCCGCTTTTGGCAACCCGGTGCAAACAGCCCGATAGTGGCTCTCAGAGCATCGATATCTGCCGTTTTTCTATTTCTGCACTTTTAACGCCACATCAGTTAGTGTGACTTAAACTCCAAAACAGGAGCGGCGCCTGTAAGCCTCATGTAGAATGTACTATTTGAACCTGGTCCCCTGTAAATCAGGAACCAGACTGGGCAGCACCAACATCCTCCTTCCTGCGTTCCCTCTAAGCTGTGCACACTCACAAAAATCTGCTGTACAAATTCTGGGGTATTGCACAAAATTTCACTTTGTATGTGCACAAATAATATATATATGTAACCAATATTAAAAAAATATAAATATTTAAAAAAAAAGAATCCCTTTAATAATTAATAATAAAACCTTGGTAGGTCACTTAAGGTGTCAGAATCCAGTCTCAGTGAGATTAAGTGGGCCATACTGCTGCTCAGAGAAGTGTATTTCTAAGGGGTGAAAGTGGTATAGGGAAGCTGCAGCAGAGGTGGCTTGCCCATGACCAAGTGTGTGATACTGTGTGTCTCAGTAATCTAAATTGCTGAGAATATATACAGTCCTCTTAATTTCTTGGCAGTGTGGTGTGACTAGAAGACGTGATATGACCATCCGTCAATCTAAAGTATCCAGTCGTTAGACGGTCAGTCCAACAATATTTATCTGTTCTATAAAAACGCAAAGGGAGCAACAATGACACCCCAATGGTTCCTGACATTATTAAGTGATCTACCTTGATGAAAGATTTTGATTGGAACCTTTACAGAAATTAGATTGCTGATTATTCATCAGCCCCGCATTAGGGGTTGCGTTTATAACCATAAAACTAACTTTTTTAATGATTGATCAAAAAAAATTTTTGAGTATAGTTACCCTTTGAGTATGGTTTCCACAGAAAGGGAAGGTCAGTAAGTGTGTGTTTATGTGTCTGTCTGGGGGTTGAGGGTATGAGTGTTTGAGTTTATGACCATAAAACTGTTTTGATCACATGGCACTAAAACCTCAAAATGTCCAATAGGATTGTACCTATTATAGGTACAATGGAAAAAAAATGTTCGAAAATTTGCTAACACTTCCATGGATTGCATAGCATGTCTGTTCTGTCTGTTCTGGTGTATCTTTAGCTTAAAAGCTGTGGGAGGAGATAAAATCCAAAAAGCAGAAAAATAAAAGCGAGTAAGAAATTGAAACTAAAAGGAAAATTAAGTATATACTTTGTATTTGACTTGAAAGGCTGCATTTTGGAAGGAAATGTGTGTGTCTGTGCTGCAGTTTTAAAAACTCAATAATTTATGGTAATGAAAGAGGACAGTTAAATTTCCTTATCCATTCTGATTAAATACATATATTTTTATTGTTATTGAGTGTATGGTTGCTATGGAAACAGAAAGGTGGATGTATCAGTAGGCATGTATACCTGTGTGGTGTTAGGGGCATGTTTTTGTGTTTATGACTTTTTTGATTGTTTAGGTATGGCTGCCATGGAATTGTAAGTGTAAGTTGGGTTGTGAGGGTGTATCAGTAGGTGTGTGTACCGTATGTATGGGTTAGTGGTATGTTTTTGTGTTTATAAGTCTAAAACTAAATTTTTGATGATTTGGTATAGTTGCCATGAAAAACATGGGGTTGCTTTGGAAATAGGTGTGGGGGGTATCAGTAGGCATGTGTACCTGTGTCTGTGTGCAGATAGTTTTTGCATATATGATTATAAACTTTTTTTTAAGATTGCTCAAGATTTTTAAGACTTTAGTCATTTTATAGTTGCTATGTAAAAAGTAAGTTTGGTCAGAAGGAGTGTTTTTTTTCTGTGTCTGTCTGGGGTTGGAGACTACGTTTTGCCTAACCAATTTGATGATACTGTTGCCAAGGAAATGCAGGGGTAGTTATAGGGGGGCCTCAGTGTGTGTGAGTACCTGTGTCTGTGTAGGCTTGGATGGTATACATTTGCGTTTTTGACCGTAAAACTAACTTTTTTGATGATTTATCAAAATTAGTTTTTTGACTATAGTTACTCTTTAAGTATAGCTGCCATGGAAATAAAAGGGTAGGTAAGTAGGTATGTGTACCTGTGGGTATGTATATTTGACCATAACCAGCTTTTTTTGCTGACTGATTTAAATTTTAAAAACAAGATGTACAAAATGTAAATTTTTTTACTAAAGTTACTCTTTAAGTATGGCTGCCACAGGAATGGAAGGGTAGGTCAGTAGTTATGTGCCTGTGTCTGAGTGGGGGTTGGGAGTATGAGGGTTTTGTATTACTGACCATAAAACTAACTGTTTTGATCACATGACCCTAAAACCATAAATGTACAGTATACATTTGAGAAATGGACCCATAATAGTCAATGGGAAAAAATGGCCTGAAATCCACCGTAAAACTTTCACCAGGTAGGTCAATGCAGGTCAATGCACAATTTTACTATGTGTCCCACACGTCTGTACTGAATTTTGTGTCTCTAGCTTGAAACCTGTGGGAGGAGATACAGTCCAAGAAAGTGGAAGAATAAAAGGGAAAAAGAAATACTGTAGAAAGAACAGGAATTTGGCTCTTCAAGCCAATTAAATATATGCTTGAGTACTGCATATTTTTTGTAAACCTTTTTAGTTATAGTAGAAACAGCAACTAGGGAACACTATGACCTCACTGTGATTGTGGCTTTGCAACTGTAAAAGAAGGCTGAGGAAATTCATTAAAAATAGCACTGATTGCCTAGTGGAGCACAGCACACAGAAGACTGGCAGCTTAGCCCTTCTAATGAACTCTATAGTTTAGACTCCCTAATGAACCCAGCTGAGAATCGTGTCTAAACAGAATGATTGTGTTGGCAGTGTGGCTTGTAACCTGTAGTTAGTTAAATAGAGATGTCACACTACAAATCTCATTCTATACCAGCTCCCCTGCCATTCTGTCATATTTACTAAACTAGAAAAAGCAAAAAGCTGTTTACCCATTAGGACAAAAAGGGAGTTAAACCTTAACTCAAACAAAACACAGCATAGTATAGCTCACAGAAACATGAGACATCTCTATTTAATTAACTTTTCATGATCTATATATAGGATGGAAGTTGGTTTTTAGATGAAGATTTCTTTAAAATTTCTTTTATAGATATCTTTTTTCTTGCCCTTTTCTCATTAATATTTTTTCTGGAATATGTGATTAGTGGTGAAGTGTGATTGGCCAGTAGTGAAAGGGACAGAGCTTTTTATTTGAAACAGCATACACTTTTCTCCAAACATCCCAGGAACCCCTTTAATGTTATTGTGATGAATGTACCGTAGGTTTCGCATGCACCTGGTTTAATTTGATATTAACAGTTTGGTTGACAAAATTTTGTCATACTGTACAGAAATGCAGATAGATGATACATAGATAACAAACAGACAAACAGATATATTCCAGATAGATAGAAAGATAAAAAGATAGATAGATAGATAGATAGATAGACAGATATCTGCAATATTGGGAATGTAGAGGGGTTCAGTCCTAGGATATGTTTATAATTGGAGAGGTAGTCTATGGACGTAATATAATAAATACTGTATAAAGGGATTTGGTCCTAAGACATAACGGTAGGCGGAGGATATGGGTATATAGTACTGTTTATGAACATTAATATGAGGAATATATGGAGTTCAGTCCTGGTTGGGTAGGGGTAAGAATATATGATCCTCTCTGTAAGATGCTGTTACATAGTGTGCCACAATATTTGCTCTCTATCTATTTTTGTCATCTTTTTCATCAGCATAATATCATCATTTTGCTCTTTTGGACTCTGACATTAAAATTGTTAAACTTTTCTTTCTATATCATTTAATTGCCTATAAAACTGTCAGGGATGAATTTTTATTGATGCCACTATGACATCAGCATGACATCATAATTTTTCTTTCACTTTGATTTATTAGCTTTCAATATTTTTAGGGTTCAATTTATAGTGATGTCTCTATGACATCCACATTACATCTTAATATTGCTGAAATTTGGATTCTGACCCTATACAGCATTTAACTTTGTGCGATTTGTTATTCTTTATCATTTACTACCTTTCAAATGATTTCTCCCACAAAAAATTAATTGCACTTTGTTAACTTTCTTATTCTATATCATTTAATAGCTTGCAAAAGTGTCAGTTTTTGGTTTATAGTGATGTCACTATGACATCGGCATGATATCATAATTTCACTTTCACTTATATAAAATCAAAATAACATTATATTTTGGTTAAAATATGGATTTTGACACAAAAATCATTTAAAGGGCATGTATACCCCTTTTAAAAACTTCTGTTATACAGTAGGTCTCCCTCCCCCAGCCCCAACTGCTATAATAGATTTTTCAGAAACTACCCTGAACTCTACTTATCTTACCTCTCTCCTCTGGCGTACTGTCTCAGCCCTCTGCTTGCATGAAACTGCAAGCAGCGGGCTGGACTGGCAGCTGCGTCTGTGATTGGCTGAAAGGGCAGCCAATCACGGCCACGGCTGCCTGCAGTGGAGAACACCGGGGGAGAGAGGTAAGGTAAGTAGAGTTCGGGGGAGTTTCTATAAAATCTATTATAGTGGTTGGGGCTGGGGGAGGGAGACCTACTATATACCAAAAGGGTTTGTAGCTAGGGGGAGGGAAAGCAAAATGAGTGGGAGAGGGAAGGAGAGGGAGGGAGAGGGGGGGGGGGGGGGCGCAGTGCGCATGACAAAATTCTCCCGGAGGAGAGGCAGGAAGCAGAGTCCTATTTGGTGGCCAGTTTTTGGGACTTTGGAGGGGCATAGCAGGGCAGCCATATGGAGCAGGGATGCAACGTAAGGATTTTTATGCACTACAGAGTGGGGCCAGTAGTGGGTGAAATTATAGTTTTGGGGGTGGACATGCCCTTTAACTTTAGGTGATTTATTATGTATATCATTTAGTATGTAAATCACTTGTAAGCTTTTAAATGGGGCAGGGTTACATTTTTAGTGATGTCACTATAACATCACTATGACATCATAATTTCACTTTCACTTTCATTTTTAAGCTTTGAAAATGTTCAGGGTTCAATTTTTAGTGAAATTTTATTGAAATTAGGATTTAGACCCTAAAAAGAATAGCATTTTGTGCAACTTCTTATTCTATATAGTTTAATAGTTTTAAACAGAATCAGGGTTAGATTTTTAGTGATGTCACAATGACATATGCATGATATCATCATTTTGCTCTTTTGGATTCTGACATCAAAATTGTTGCACTTTGTTCAAATTCTTATTCTATATCATTTAATTGCCTATAAACGTGTCTGGGTTTAATTTTTGTGATGTCACTATGACATCAGCATGACATCATAATTTCACTTTTACTTTGATTAGTTTGAATAGTTATAAGGTTCAATTTATTGTGATATCTCTATGAGATCCGCATGACATCAATATTGACATGTTATACTGTATATATGTTAGCAATATGACAATATTGCTAACATTTAGATTCTGACCCTACAGTATACAGCATTCAACTTTGTTTGATTCCTTATTCTGTATCATTTTATACCTTTCAAATGATCTCTCCCACTAAAAATACATTGCAAATTGTTCACCTTCTTATTCTATATCATTTAATAGCTTGCAAAAGTGTCAGTCTTCAATTAATATGACATCTGGTTTTGTCTTGAGAAAGGGGCCCTGTTGGCTCCGAAACATTGATACAATAAAATAAATATTATTTATTTAAATCTGGTGTGCGGTGAATTCTCTAATACATATTAGTTGCACATTGCTTTCTCAGCACTTATCACTACGCACCAGTACCTAAAATATGTAAGGTGTGCAGATCCTACTTACTGTATATACTCAAGTATAGTCGAATTTTTAATGCTGTAAAGTTGGCCTGAAAACCTAACCTCGACTTATACTCGGGTCAAGTCCTAATTTAGATCTAAATTCTGCAATTGCGGATAGTAACCAGTAGGTGGCGCTGTGTTAGCCTGCATAGAAAGATACAGGAGCTGATCTGCTTTTACACTTCCTACTTCCTGTAGTCTGACTACTGGTCTCACTCAGCACTGTCACTGCTCATCTGGATGCGGTAAATGTAGATGGGTCTCCTCAGTTTGGGGCAAAAAACTGTTGCTAGTACAGTGCAAATAACAGCTTGAAACTACAACTCTAAGGTGACATTTTTAACTATTGGGATCAGGGAGTCCTTTACTATATGGGGATCAGAGGGCCCTTTACTATATGGGGGCCAGAGGGCCCTTTACTACATGGGAGTCAGAAGGCCCTTTACTATATGGGGTTCAGGAGAATTGTAAATGAGGGTAAGCCTAATTAAAAGTTTAGTAAACCTTGCCACTCCACATGTTTAGAAACTGAAACTCCCAGCAACAAAGAATGCTGGGAGTTGGTTTCCAAACATCTGGAGTGCCAAGGAATTGGGGGTTACTGGTACTGGATTTGGCTATTACTGTATGGGATTCATGTATGGGAATTCTGCTGTCCATTTAAAGGGCAACTAATTTTTACCCTCGGCTTATACTCGAGTCAATCAGTTTTTACAAATTTAACAGGTAAAAATAGGTACCTCGGCTTATACTCGGATCGACTTACACTCGAGTATATACGGTATTAGCTTTTTACTATGACAGCAGCATGACATCCTAATATCATTTTACTTTGTGTGATTCATTATGTATATCTTTTAGTATGTTAATTACTTATAAGCTTTCAAATGTGACAGGGCTACATTTTTAGTAGAGATGTAATGTGGGTTTGAATAGTACCCAGTCTCAGATCGAATCTGAGTGTTTCGAAGTCACAACAAAACGTTCGGAACGCCTGGATTTCACAGAACCTGGATTTTTAGGGTTTACAATTTTTATATCGAAAGTAGACGATTATCGAAAATCGAAAGAAGACGATTATTGAAAATTGAAAGTAGATGATTATCGGGTAATTAATAATTTGGGCTCGGCCCCAGAGAATTTGAGGGCCTTATCCAGAATTGTATGCATCAAGCTCTTATTTATTAACAGAACAACTTAATAATCTTTGGCAATTAGCATGATAGAGGTGACATAGCAGGAATCAGAAACAGCATAAATAGCAAACAGCTTGTTAGTGCCACTCCTATCTCAGGCCATTGAGTTAACACCCCTATGTCTGGCACTATGTCCCTATTCTAGGAAGGTATACCCAGGACTCTAGTCCTTAATAAATCTCCTTGTTGGGCTCAAGCTGCTCACTAGCTAACCCTACTCCTATCTGTCACTCCTAGAGTCACATATAACAGAACTATTTTTACACTAACTGGGCCTACCTGTTATTTAATGTCCAGGTGATCAGAAAGAGGCTGATCACATGACTGCTCTCCTTATACTTTTACACAGGCCCCTACTGGCCAAATCCTGTAAGAACAAGAAGACTAAAAGGGTAACTAGTTTATAGTTCCCTACATATATATTGCCATATGTATGCTTTTTATATAGTGAATATCAGATATTGTCACTCATACATTTGTGGTGCACAGAGGACTGTCAATAATTACATTTATAGGACATGCAAAAATTGATATACACCCACCTTCAAGGTTTCAGTTGGCTATGTTAATAACATTGCAACAACATGGATAAGCTGATGTGCCTCTTTAAGGCAGTGCTCAGCTGTCAGTCCCGAGCCTGACTTTATGATTTAAATGACATGTCCACCCCCCCCAAATTAAATTAAAACATACCTACAAGGCTGCTAAATATACTTGATGAGATTGGCTTAGGTTTGGAGGGGGGATGTTATATAGTTTGAGGGGTGGACATGCCCTTTAAAGGATATTTACAGGCAAATACCAAAGACGCAAGTCACGCTTAGTGATGTTCTATCACTTAGCATAACTTTTTACACCAGCTATGCCGGCAATTGCGCCCATGCATTCACTACAAGCATTTGATAAGTGCTATAGCTACAGACCTATGGGTCCTGATGCAAATTTGGGCATGCCCCCTGTCCCCAACCCCGTTGCAAACACAACACACAATCAGCAAGGCAAACCCAATAATTATTCCCATAAAACACATTCAAATTAATTTTTTAATACACTCATTTTAAAACACTTCCCCCCCAAATAACTGACAACTGACACTGGTAAATGCCTGGCCACACAGACACTGATAAATGGTTGGAAAACTGACACTGTGTAAATGTTGGCCTTATGAGAGATATAGCCAATATGCAATTAGAATTGTTTGTGCACTAGAATTCTATTTTTTTTTTTTACTGTTAAAATGCTTGACACACAAACACAGGATAAATTAGTTGGAAAACTGACTGACACTGGTAAATGGTTGGCACAGACACTGGTAAAATTCTTTAAACCGGTAGGTTGTTAGGCACCTCTGTATGGCATGGCACGTTTAACGGCACGCTGCCGTTTACACTGGCTTTATACCTTTTTGATTTTCTGTCTGTTGCCTTGGCTTGCTTTTTGTTTTGGCCTGGCATGGTAATTGCTCTTCACTCAACCTTTTCCCCAACAATTTACCATATCTGTATGTGAAGTTGGCATACAGACATTGGTAAAATCAAAATGGTTTGTAAATTGCCAGTTGTGTCAAGTGCCGTTTTATCACTGGCCATTTGCCAGCTATGTTACCAATGTCTGTGTATGCCAACAATTTTCTAGTTCGGTTTAAAGCATTTTACCAGTGTTTGTGCCAACCATTTACCCAGTTACGCCCCCCCCAGCCCCCCCCCCAACCCCCCCTTTTCCACGCCCACACGTGGCTCCGTGCAGCCACGTGTTGGGCATCACATGGTACTGTATAACTCGAGTATAAGCTGACTCGAGTATAAGCCGAGGTACCCATTTTGGCCTCCAAAATGAGAAAACCATGATTGACTGCGAGTTTAAAGAGCCGAGGGTAGATAGTTGCCCTTAAATGTACAGTAATCCCATACAGTAACCCTAATACCTTCCACTGTAGATGTTTGGAAACTACAACTCACAGCATGCTTCGTTGCTGGGAGTTGTAGTTTCCAAACACCTATAGTAAAGGTATTGGGTGTTACTGTATGGCATACTGTCCCCCACCCTAGAGCCTCCCCAGTTCAGTTACCGTACCTGGCCAGTCTTCAGTCTTCATCTCTCCGCCGCTGCCGCTCGCTCTGTGCAGAGCCGGCAGTTCCCAGTACTGCTTCGCAGTCGCCAATGATGTCCTCCCGCCGATGATGACATCATCGCGCACCCGCAAAGACTACTAGGAACTGACAGCTTTCCTTCCTGACTCGCGGCTCTATCTGGAATTAAGGTAAGTTTTTCTTGACTTGAGTATAAGCCGAGGCAAGGTTTTTAGGTTGATTTTTAAACCTAAAAACCTCGGCTTATACTCGAGTATATACGGTATTTTCATAGTTTTGTGTTTGTCTGTTTTATGCCTTTGTTTTATGCCTTTGTTTTATGTTTGTCTGCTTTGCCTTTTTATATTTCTCGCTAAGTTCTAAGAGAAAATTTGTTACAATTATGAAAAAGTAAGCTTCATGATATTGGCAGAATGACTGCTAACAAAATAATAGAAAGGTTATAAGACATTTCATAACATTCTAATGAATCTTGTAGGATAAAAGACAAGAAATAAATCTATACTGCAGGTCATTTATAGATGTACGGGAATTGGATCTCCCAATAATTGTAATGCAATACAAAAATGGAAGGTAATTGATATTTGGATCTGATCATGATGTGTATGGGTGCTTTGTCAGCTGAAACTGATGTTCATACACATGCATGCCTTTAACTGCATTACAGTACAAAAACTTACTTTAATTAAAAGAATACTGTACTTATTGATTCTTAGGGCTTTGAGCAGATTTTTTTTTTAAATATTCATGTCAATTATTTGCCAAACTGAGACAGGTGAATTGGCTGGAAAACTAAGACTGGTGAATTGACCTATCTTAATCAAAATAAAATTGAATGGCAAACTGAGACTGGTGATGAATTACAAGCTGCAACTGGTGAAGTGTTTGGCAAAGTGAGACAGGGATCTTCTAGCATCAGATAGTCACCCAGAAATTGCTGCAAAAACACAGGTGCATTCTTTTGTGATTTATGCACAGCCACCACAAGAGGGGCCAAAAGCAGCAAAAAAAGAGCAAAAAAGCCCTCCACAGAACTATTTTATGTTCTGTGGAGGGATTTTTTGCTCCTTTTGGGCCACCGTGCCTTAAGCTATATAGCTGCCTGGTATATGTATGACCTCATTTGTTGCCTCTAGAGATGAGTCATAGTTTCGTAAAAAAAAACGACAACATTTTTTATTCTGAACTGCCGACCTTGCGAATTTTCTAAATTCTTAAAGACAAACATAAAAAAGCTGCACCTGGAAATTCTAAAGCCACAGGCAACAATTGCCTTTGAATACCTGCAACCATTCTCTTTTCTTTATAGGAAAAAAAAACATTTCAGGCTTGTGGCTTGTTTTAAAAATGAAAAAGAAGTTTATGATGCGCTAATTATGCAGTAGGATAACAAGTAGGCATGCTCAAGCCAGGAGCTTGCTGGTGCTGGTGATGTCACAGCTCACTATGAAGCAGGAAGCATCAACCTTTTGTTCTGCTGTAAGTTTGGATAGACTCAGCTAGAAGCATGATTCTAGAGTCATTTAAAAATGATGTGCTTTTTTCATAAAGGCTAATTGTATGAAGACATTGGGCATAACTACGAACTACCGCCCGCCACCCCCGCAGCATCTGCAGGGGGCCCGGGGGGTAGTAGGGGGCCGCCACAAGCCCAAATCCATTCCGCTGTCAGCTATTTTAAACAGCCCCTGCAGGTACGCCCCTTATAGAGCCTCTTTACACAAAAAACATGCAATGTAGGGTTTCCTAGCCTTATTACTGCTGTATATTTCTATTTGTAAATATTTTATTACGTATAAACTATTAATAATATACAATGATACTGCAAAACACATCATTTTTATCTATTGGCTTACATATCTATTATTTTTTTCTCAAATATTTTAAAATTGTTGGGTGGAAAGGAAATGGGTGATAGTCACAACAGACGTGCTAACAATACTACACTGTGTGTCTGAGAAACAAATCTTGTTTTGAATTGACCATAATGGTTACTGCATAGATTTCTAGTTGCAGAATAGCAAATTAAATTATATCATAAAACAGACTAAATGTAGACAAATCACAATTCTTTGCAGAACACAAAAATACTCAAGAGAGAAAATACATCTGAACCAATATTTGGCTGTGACGAAACAAATGATCTGTTGACATAGTATATTCCAAGGTTTGACACAGTAAGCTTTATCTCACCTAATAGGACTGTGCTATAATGGTATTTCTTTTGCAGAGATCAAAGGGGTACTTAACGTAAATTTCAATTCCATTGATGCTGGCATCCACCCCCCTTCCCCAGTTTGCTGATATTTAGTATTAGAGATTATCAAAGGAGAAACAGTGATGCACAGAAATGAGTTTGGCAGATAGCAAATTGTTTTTCTTTCACAGGGCTTGGTCTGCACAGTTAGACGGGTGCAACACACCCCAGAAGCAGGCAGAAAGATGTTATATTTACTTTTGTTAATTCAAACTCTGCACAATATGTAAAGAGAAAATAAATTAGCATTTCATAACCTGTCACACCAAAGCTGTCACAAATATAAGGTTAAACTCTAGTATTGTGTGATACTGTATCTGGTAGTTGGATAGATGGAAGGTTCAGCTTCTCTGGGCATAGCCTTAAAGAACAAGCTGTCCAAGCTTATTACCACACGAAAATTCAGTTTACTTTTGGTTAAATCTGCCTTCAGGGAAAAAGGGGACAGAGATTTTCATTTTTTTAAATATTGGTACACTTGAAAGGGTAGTTGTCAAATCGGTAACCCTCGATTGTATCCTTTGATTTTGGTAACCCTCGAATGTATCCTTCGATTTCGGTAACCTTCGAATGTATCCATTGATTTTGGTAACGCTCAAATGTATACTTAATTTTGGTAATCCTCAAATATATTCTTCGATTTCAGTAATAATCAATATCTTTACCTAAGAACAAACCCCCCTCTATGAGCAGGAGTGATTCCTTTAACAACATAAATAAGATTTTTAAAGTTAAAAGGTTTTGTTAACCCAGTGCACTTTTGTTTTTTGAAACCTATATTAAATGACTATTCCCTAAACCCATTACCTTCATCTATAAAAATGAGCTCAGGGTTATTTGATATCACCAGATCCAACAAAGCATCCTGTCTAGTAGGAACTCTCTATCATCTGTGAAAGAAAATGCTCAAATAGAAATTTAAGAACTTGATACCCTTTGAGGTCTGGCAGCTCCCTTACTCCAATCTATTTATAAGGGTAATGAAATCCCCCATAACCACACATGAATCATACCACAGCCTTTACCAACTGCATATGGAATTAATTTCCAATTTCTCACTGGCATTTGGCATTTATAAAATCCACCAACAATAATTTACCACCACCTTCTTGCTTCCTGTACACAGCTCCACCAATATTGTTTCTGCTTATTGTTTATACCCCAATCTATCTCATCTTTTAAATTTGCCGTCATTTCTTGTTTAACATACATACATACTCCTCCTCCTTGTCCAGTTCATTCACTGATTTCCTTCTCCCTACATATGTCGGGAGGATCTCTATGCTATTATATGACTGGCTGTCAACTTCTATTAAAGGGTCTCTATATCAGACAACTTTACATTGTCTTAAAGGGCATGTCCACCCCCCAAACTAAATTTCCCCAACTACTGGCCCCACTGTACAATTGAAAACTCCTTACCTTACATCCCTGCTCCTTGTGGTTCTTCTGTATTGGCTCTTCAAAGTCCAGGAAACTGTAGGGTATGAGCTGTCTTCCTGTCCAAAAGTCTCGTCTCTATGATTATAACCAAAGTATTTTTCCCCTTTGCACTCCTTTAGTTGTAAACCTGGTAAGATGCTTGAACTCTCCAAATGCTAACCACAAACAGTAGGGATATTTTTATATCCCTATAAAGGGATATAAATATATAAATATAGGTGGGGAGAAACACTATTAGTGGATATAAAACTGCTTTTATTGTGACAAGCCATCTTATGTGACAAGATGCCTCCGGGAGGGATAGAGACATGCGCAGTGGAGCCCTTTCCCCCCCTCCCTTCCTCCCTCCCTCCTGATCCCTCCCTGGCTTCTTATTACCCAGCGTAAAATCCTTTTCACTACTCAGGGCATGTCCACCACCCCCAACTGCTATATTCTTACTCGAAAAAACACTTCCCTTCTTTATTACAGCATCTCGTTCCATCGCCGTTCTCACTGATGGCAGCCATGGCTGTGAATGGCTGCCTCTCGCCAATCACAGCTGCGGCTGCCGGTCCGGCCGCCTGCTTGGAGTTCCGGCAGGCAGGGGAGCCGGACCAGAACAGCGAAGGAACAAGGTGCTGTAAGTAAGAAGGGAAGCATTTTTTGGAGTGAGAATATAGAGGTTGAGGGGGGGGGGACATGCCCTACAGTAGTAAAAAGTTGAAAAAGGGTGGACATGCCCTTTACACATACAATTTGTAGTACTCACATATTTATCTGTGCTTGCTGTGTCATTAGATTATTAATGTTTAGTAATTTGCTCCTATTTGCCCCCACCCTCTCTTACTGACTGCCTCCTTGTAGTGTCTGCGCACACATACGTTCTGCACAGCCTCACCATAGACACTGCTCTGCTTGCACATCTCCCCCTACCTCCCCCTTCTTTCTTTTTTCTGCTGAATATCTAAATGTTGCAGAAGATGTGCTGGCAAGCAGTCAATAGGTCAGGAGCACATGGGACACATATTGTAATTTCTGCTTCTAGGGGGACAGGTCTTTCCCTGTAAATGCTATGCTTTCAAATGCTGTTCTGTTGTATTCAATTAGATCAACTGGACTTGAAATGTGTTCTTGAAGACGTTTCGCTAGTCATTCGACTGGCTCTCAATTCAGAATTGAGAAACCAGTCGGATGACTAGCGAAACGTCTTCAAGAACTACATTTCAAGTCCAGTGATCTATTGAATACAACATATATACCATGACGATGAATGAGAACCTTCACAACACTTTCAAATGCTGATTTTTCAAAATCTAGAGTTCCGATTTAAAGTTCTTATTTGATTTGTTGAGCACAACAGATAATGTCACCCGCTAACGTGGATTATGGGCTTGCCCCTAGTACCCACAGGTTAAAAAACAGCAGATATTGCAGAGGAGAGGAGAGACACAGCTTGTTTTATGTTTGTATGTTGTGTGAGACTTTAGTTCCCCCTTAGTTGTTAATCCCTAGGCACAATCTGATACCCTTTACATTCTCCTCACGCCTTTCCTAATAGACTCAGCAAATGTGCTTCATTAGACATACAATATTATGGAAATATTAATTATTGTAAACAATGTGCTGGAACATTTACAATATTTCATACTAGCAATTTTGGACAAGGGGAAAAAAAGATAAATATAAAGGCCTGATAATCGGCCTGCGTATGGGTCCTTTAGCGCCAAAAATGGATGTTCGGTCAGGGATTGGCAAACGACCGACTTGGCGGATCTCCGAACGAACGTCCATTTCGGCGATTAAGGGCCCATACAAGGGCCGATTATCAGTATAAAGGAACGTTCTTACACATCATGCGTCGCGGGTTGGGACCCGCAATCGCACATGTGTACGAACCTTTACCTTACCAGCGCTCCACTCACAGCTCCTTCTCAGCTGACAGTACAATGCCTAAGGCTGCAAGGCCTCATATAGTTTTTAAGGTCCCATCTCCCAACACTGTGCCGGATAGTGCTTAGAATTTGATGCTGCCACAGGGTGAATGGCCTCGCCTGGCCCAACAAGAGGCATAGAAATTTAAGCTTGAGGCCTTGTAGCAACTGTCAAGGTCCTGACTCAATCCCGAGACCTCCCACCCACTGAGACTCTGTTTTATAGCGGCCAGGGCTGCTGCTGCTCTGGTGTTCTGCGTAGTGCACACTGCGCAACATGCGGTTTGGTGAGTCCCCCTCCTCCTTGAGCAGTGCTTCATCATGAGAGTGTGTAACATAGCATTTTATGCAGACCGATGTACTGCTTTTCTAGCAATGGCATGGTGATAATTGGCCCCAGCCTGAGCCAATAGTGCAGAGCAGCTGTGGACAGTGTAAGTTTAGATTTTCAATTACTATAATTTGATTGTGATAATCACACATGCCCCAGTGTTCTCCAGTGTAGCTCCGCAATTTTCATCTTGTTAGTATAACATGAATCACTGCCATTCAACCCCCACTAAACTGCTGATTTCTGCTGTTGTCCGCTGGCCAAGTAAAAATTAACTGGCAACCTATTTACTAAATATCACCACGACCACCCACTGTGGGATTAGGCCAAAACCATTTAATATCCATTATTACCATCTCGTGTTTTATCTATTTTTTTATCTATCCTCCAAGCTGTGACAACCCAAACAGAAGGCATGCTGATTAGCGATGTACCAGAGTTTCAACCTGAAGCTGTCATAACTTCACAATTCCTCCATCAAAATTTTGTTGGTCAAACCTACCTATGACACACCAACCGTGCATTGGCGGATTTGGTGAATCTAAAGAGAGGAGAAAGCCCAAGGAAAGAAGGCCAAGACCGTGTGGCCCAACAAGAGTGAGAAAGTGGTCTGATTGAAGGGGATGTGAGAGACTTTGTCCATTACTGTAACCAAAATGGCCATCCCCCATGTGCTCCTGCCCTGTTATAAACCTTGTCTGATCGATTATACAGTCTTCTTTAGCCATAAATTTGTGTGTGCTTTTGCACTTTTTTAGATTTAGAATTCTGTATATCCTGAGAAATCTTAGTTTGAAATAACAGAATGTACAGAGACAGACCTATCACTCAAAACTAAAAAAATTTTATATCTGTGACCATCCCGTGACCTCTAAGGATTTCCCTTTCAAGAATGCAAATGGTCGTGTGATGAAAGCAGTTAGTTTTTATGTCATAAGCCAAACATTGATACCACCAACATCCAAACATTACACAAATCTACTGTCCTACCCTTCCATTCTGTGGCACCATACTTAACTATAAGTAACTTAACTATAGTCAAAAAGAAATTGGTAAAAATAAGATGCCTCATCCTAGCTCACACAGGCTTGTAAATATAAGATACTCTCATACAAAGCCAGATAAATATAAGATACCCTCATGCCCCCCCACATATACGTTGTAAATATTAAATTCCCTCTCCCTAGCTCACACAGGCTTGTAAATATAAATACTCTCTACCAATCCAGATAAATATAAGATGCTGATAATACATAATAGCTCCTAACCTTCACATATAAGATGCCCTCATGTCCAGTGCATACAGACTGATAAATAATAGATGCCCCTCTACTCGCCAAAATGGCACATATATTATTATAACTATCTTGTGCAGAGCCCATATAGACTGGTAAATATAAGATGCCTCAATTCCCAGCCCAGAAAGGTAAATCTAAGATGCTCCCATGCACAGCACACACAGACTTGTAATACAAGATGCCCCCATGTCCAGCCTAGACAGGTAAATATAAGATGCCCTGTGACAAAATGCCCTTAAGCCCAGCCCAGTTGGTAAATATAAGATGCCCCTATGCCCAGCCCAGCCTAGTAAATATTAGATGCCATAATGCCCAGACTAGTAAATATAAGATGCCTCCAGCCCAGATTGGTAAATATAAGATGCCCTTATGCCTAGCCCAGACTAGTAAAGATAAGATTCTCTCATGCCCAGCCCAGACGGGTAAAGATAAGATTTTCTCATGTCCATTCCAGATTGGTAAAGATAAGATTTTCTCATGCCCAGTCCAGACTGGTAAATATAAGATGTCCTAAGCCCATCCCAGACGAGGAAGAGGGCGTCCCGAAACATTGTTGTTGTTGTTGTCACATTATAAATTGTTGGATTCACCATGGGAGTGTGCTCCCCTATATTTTCTTTTGCTATTAAGATTATTTACAAAACTAACAGGACGATGCACTGAAGCCGCTTTTGGCACCCGGTGCAAACAGCCCGATAGTGGCTCTCAGAGCATCGATATCTGCCGTTTTTCTATTTCTGCATTTTAAACGCCACATCGGTTTAGTGTGACTTAAACTCCAAAACAGGAGCGGCGCCTGTAGCCTCATGTAGAATGTACTATTTGAACCTGGTCCCTGTAAATCAGGAACCAGACTGGGCAGCACCAACATCCTCCTTCCTGCGTTCCCTCTAAGCTGTGCACACTCACAAAAATCTGCTGTACAAATTCTGGGTTATTGCACAAAATTTCACTTTGTATGTGCACAAATAATATATATATGTAACCAATATTAAAAAAATATAAATATTTAAAAAAAAGAATCCCTTTAATAATTAATAAACCCTTGGTGGGTCACTTAAGGTGTCAGAATCCAGTCACAGTGAATTAAGTGGGCCATACTGCTGCTCAAGAAGTGTTATTCTAAGGGGTGAAAGTGGTATAGGGAGCTGCAGCAGAGGTGGCTTTCCTAAGACCAAGTGTGTGATACTGTGTGTCTCAGTAATCTCAAATTGCTGAGAATATATACGTCCTCTTAATTTCTTGGCAGTGTGGTGTGACTAGAAGACGTGATATGACCATCCGTCAATCTAAAGTATCCAGTCGTTAGACGGTCAGTCCAACAATATTTATCTGTTCTATAAAACGCAAAGGGAGCACAATGACACCCCAATGGTTCCTGACATTATTAAGTGATCTACCTTGATGAAGATTTTGATTGGAACCTTTACAGAATTAGATTGCTGATTATTCATCAGCCCCGCATTAGGGGTTGCGTTTATAACCATAAAACTAACTTTTTTAATGATGATCAAAAAAATTTTTGAGTATAGTTACCCTTTGAGTATGGTTTCCACAGAAAGGGAGGCATAAGTGTGTGTTATGTGTCTGTCTGGGGTTGAGGGTAGAGTGTTTGAGTTTATGACCATAAAACTTGTTTTGATCACATGGCACTAAAACCTCAAAATGTCCAATAGGATTGTACCTATTATAGGTACATGGAAAAAAAATGTTCGAAAATTTGCTAACACTTCCATGGATTGCATAGCATGTCTGTTCTGTCTGTTCTGTGTATCTTTAGCTTAAAAGCTGTGGGAGGAGATAAAATCCAAAAAGCAAAAAATAAAAGCGAGTAAGAAATATGAAACTAAAGGAAAATTAAGTATATACTTTATTGACTTAAAGGCTGCATTTTGGAAGGAAAGTGTGTGTGTCTGTGCTGCAGTTTTAACTCAATAATTTAGGTAATGAAAGAGGACAGTTAAATTTCCTTATCCATTCGAATTAAATACATATATTTTTATTGTTATTGAGTGTATGTTGCTATGGAAACAGAAAGGTGGATGTATCAGTAGGCATGTATACCTGTGTGGTGTAGGGGCATGTTTTTGTGTTTATGACTTTTTTGTTGTTTAGGTATGGCTGCCATGGAATTGTAAGTGTAAGTGGGGTTGTGAGGGTGTATCAGTAGGTGTGTGTACCGTATGTATGGGTTAGTGGTATGTTTTTGTGTTTATAAGTCAAAAACTAAATTTTTGATGATTTGGTATAGTTGCCATGAAAAACATGGGGTTCTTTGGAATAGGTGTGGGGGGTATCAGTAGGCATGTGTACCTGTGTCTGTGTGCAGATGCAGGGGTAGTTATAGGGGGGCCTCAGTGTGTGTGAGTACCTGTGTCGTGTAGGCTTGTATGGTATACATTTAAGTTTTTGACCGAAAAACTAACTTTTTTGATGATTTATCAAAATTAGTTTTTTGACTATAGTTACTCTTTAAGTATAGCTGCCATGGAAATAAAAGGGTAGGTCAGTAGGTATGTTACCTGTGGGTATGTATTTTTAACCATAACAGCTTTTTTTATGACTGATTTAAATTTTAAAAACAAGATGTACAAAATGTAAATTTTTTCTAAAAGTTACTCTTTAAGTATGGCTGCCACGGAATGGAAGGGTAGGTCAGTATTATGTGCCTGTGTCTGAGTGGGGGTTGGGAGTATGAGGGTTTTGTATTACTGACCATAAAACTAACTGTTTTGATCACATGACCCAAAACCATAAATGTACAGTATACATTGGAAAGGACCCATAATAGTCAATGGGAAAAAATGGCCTGAAATCCGCCATAATACTTTCACCAGTAGGTCATCACAATTTACTATGTGTCCCACACGTCTGTACTGAATTTTGTGTCTCTAGCTTGAAACCTGTGGGAGGAGATACAGTCCAAGAAAGTGGAAGATAAAAGGAAAAAGAAATACTGTAGAAAGAACAGGAATTTGGCTCTTCAAGCCAATTAAATATATGCTTGAGTACTGCATATTTTTTGTAACCTTTTTAGTTATAGTAGAAACAGCAACTAGGAACACTATGACCTCACTGTGATTGTGGCATTGCAACTGTAAAAGAAGGCTGAGGAAATTCATTAAAAATAGCACTGATTGCCTAGTGGAGCCAGCACACAGAAGACTGGCAGCTTAGCCCTTCTAATGAACTCTATAGTTTAGACTCCCTAATGAACCCAGCTGAGAATCGTGTCTAAACAGAATGATTGTGTTGGCAGTGTGGCTTGTAACCTGTAGATATTTCCTACATGCAATTAGTTGTTCATCTATATAACATATCCTGATGAATATATCTGTGAAATTTAAGGAAATCTTAATCCAAAACTTCCGTCCTATTTATAGATCATGGAAAGTTAATTAGTTAAATAGAGATGTCACACTACAAATCTCATTCTATACCAGCTCCCCTGCCATTCTGTCATATTTACTAAGCTAGAAAAAGCAAAAAGCTGTTTACCCATTAGGACAAAAGGAGTTAACTTAACTCAAACAAAACACAGCATAGTATAGCTCACAGAAACATGAGCA
This sequence comes from Hymenochirus boettgeri, assembly GCA_019447015.1. NCBI lineage: Eukaryota > Metazoa > Chordata > Amphibia > Anura > Pipidae > Hymenochirus > Hymenochirus boettgeri. The sequence continues at coordinate 145,065,546 of CM033469.1, forward strand.
TCTCTATTTAATTAACTTTTCATGATCTATATAATAGGATGGAATTGGTTTTTAGATGAAGATTTCTTTAAAATTTCTTTTATAGATATCTTTTTCTTGCCCTTTTCTCATTAATATTTTTTCTGGAATATGTGATTAGTGGTGAAGTGGTGATTGGCCAGTAGTGAAAGGGACAGAGCTTTTTATTGAAACAGCATACACTTTTCTCCAAACATCCCAGGAACCCCTTTATGTTATTGTGAGGAATGTACCGTAGGTTTCCATGCACCTGGTTTAATTTGATATTAACAGTTTGGTTGACAAAATTTTGTCATACTGTACAGAAATGCAGATAGATGATACATAGATAACAACAGACAAACGATTATTCCAGTAGATAGAAAGATAAAAAGATAGATAGATAGATAGATAGATAGACAGATATCTGCAATATTGGGAATGTAAGGGTTCAGTCCTAGGATATGTTTATAATTGGAGAGGTAGTCTATGGACGTAATATAATAAATACTGTATAAGGATTTGGTCCTAAGACATAACGGTAGGCGGAGGATAGGGGTATATATTACTGTTTATGAACATTAATATGAGGAATATATGGAGTTCAGTCCTGGTTGGGTAGGGGTAATATATGATCCTCTCTGTAAGATGCTGTTACATAGTGTGCCACATATTTGCTCTCTATCTATTTTTGTCATCTTTTTCATCAGCATAATATCATCATTTTGCTCTTTTGGACTCTGACATTAAAATTGTTACTTTTCTTTCTATATCATTTAATTGCCTATAAAACTGTCAGGGATGAATTTTATTGATGCCACTATGACATCAGCATGACATCATAATTTTTCTTTCACTTTGATTTATTACTTTCAATATTTTTAGGGTTCAATTTATAGTGATGTCTCTATGACTCCACATTACATCTTAATATTGCTGAAATTTGGATTCTGACCCTATACAGCATTTAACTTTGTGCGATTTGTTATTCTTTATCATTTACTACCTTTCAAATGATTTCTCCCCAAAAAATTAATTGCACTTTGTTAACTTTCTTATTCTATATCATTATAGCTTGCAAAAGTGTCAGTTTTTTGGTTTATAGTGATGTCACTATGACACGGCATGATATCATAATTTCACTTTCACTTATAAAAATCAAAATAACATTATATTTTGGTTAAAATATGGATTTTGACACAAAAATCATTTAAAGCATGTATACCCCTTTTAAAAACTTCTGTTATACAGTAGGTCTCCCTCCCCCAGCCCCAACGTCATAATAGATTTTTCAGAAACTACCCTGAACTCTACTTTATCTTACCTCTCTCCTCTGGCGTACTGTCTCAGCCCTCTGCTTGCATGAAACTGCAAGCAGCGGGCTGGACTGGCAGCTGGTCTGTGATTGGCTGAAAGGGCAGCCAATCACGGCCACGGCTGCCTGCAGTGGAGAACACCGGGGAGAGAGGTAAGGTAAGTAGAGTTCGGGGGAGTTTCTGTAAAATCTATTATAGTGGTGGGGCTGGGGGAGGGAGAACTACTATATACCAAAAGGTTGTACTAGGGGGAGGGAAAGCAAAATGATGGGAGAGGGAAGGAGAGGGAGGGAGAGGGGGGGGGGGAGGCCGCAGTGCTATGACAAAATTCTCCCGGAGGAGAGGCAGGAAGCAGAGTCCTATTTGGTGGCCAGTTTTTGGGACTTTGGAGGGGCATAGCAGGCAGCCATATGGAGCGGGATGCAACGTAAGGATTTTTTAGCACTACAGAGTGGGGCCAGTAGTGGGTGAAATTATAGTTTTTGGGGGTGGACATGCCCTTTAACTTTGGGTGATTTATTATGTATATCATTTAGTATGTAAATCATTTGTAAGCTTTTAAATGTGGCAGGGTTACATTTTTAGTGATGTCACTATACATGACTATGACATCATAATTTCACTTTCCACTTTCATTTTTAAGCTTTGAAAATGTTCAGGGTTCAATTTTTAGTGAAATTTTATTGAATTAGGATTTAGACCCTAAAAAGAATAGCATTTTGTGCAACTTCTTATTCTATATAGTTTAATAGTTTTAAACAGAATCAGGGTTAGATTTTTAGTGAGGTCACAATGACATATGCAGGATATCATCATTTTGCTCTTTGGATTCTGACATCAAAATTGTTGCACTTTGTTCAAATTCTTATTCTATATCATTTAATTGCCTATAAACGTGTCTGGGTTTAATTTTTGTGATGTCACTATGACATCAGCATGACATCATAATTTCACTTTTACTTTGATTAGTTTGAATAGTTATAAGGTTCAATTTATTGTGAATCTCTATGAGATCCGCATGACATCAATATTGACATGTTATACTGTATATATGTTAGCAATATGACATATTGCTAACATTTAGATTCTGACCCTACAGTATATCAGCATTCAACTTGTTTGATTCCTTATTCTGTATCATTTTATACCTTTCAAATGATCTCTCCCCACTAAAAATACATTGCAAATTGTTCACCTTCTTATTCTATATCATTTAATAGCTTGCAAAAGTGTCAGTCTTCAATTAATATGACATCTGGTTTTGTCTTGAGAAAGGGGCCCTGTTGGCTCCGAAACATTGATACAATAAAATAAATATTATTTATTTAAATCTGGTGTGCGTGAATTCTCTAATACATATTAGTTGCACATTGCTTTCTCAGCACTTATCACTACGCACCAGTACCTAAAATATGTAAGGTGTGCAATCCTACTTACTGTATATACCAAGTAGTCGAATTTTAATGCTGTAAAGTTGCCTGAAAACCTAACCTCGACTTATACTCGGGTCAAGTCCTAATTTAGATCTAAATTCGCAATTGCGGATAGTACACAGTAGTGGCGCTGTGTTAGCCTGCAAGAAAATACAGGAGCTGATCTGCTTTTACACTTCCTACTTCCTGTAGTCTGACTGCTGGTCTCACTCAGCACTGTCACTCTCTCATCTGGATGCGGTAAATGTAGATGGTCTCCTCATTTGGGGCAAAAAACTGTTGCTAGTACAGTGCAAATAACAGCTTGAAACTATAACTCTAAGGTGACATTTTTAACTATTGGGATCAGGAGTCCTTTACTATATGGGGATCAGAGGCCCTTTACTATATGGGCCAGAGGCCCTTTACTACATGGGAGTCAGAAGGCCCTTTACTATATGGGGTTCAGGAGAATTGTAAATGAGGGTAAGCCTAATAAAGTTTAGTAAACCTTGCCACTCCACATGTTTTGAAACTGAAACTCCCAGCAACAAAGAATGCTGGGAGTTGGTTCCAACATCTGGATTGCCAAGGAATTGGGGTTACTGGTACTGGATTACTGCTATTACTGTATGGGATTCATGTATGGGAATTCTGCTGTCCATTTAAAGGGCAACTAATTTTTACCCTTGCTTATACTCGAGTCAATCAGTTTTTACAAATTTAACAGGTAAAAAATGGTACCTCGCTTATACTCGGATCGACTTACACTCGAGTATATACGGTTTAGCTTTTTACTATGACAGCAGCATGACATCCTAATATCATTTTACTTTGTGTGATTCATTATGTATATCTTTTAGTATGTTAATTACTTATAAGCTTTCAAATGTGACAGGCTACATTTTTAGTAGAGATGTAATGTGGGTTCGAATAGTACCAGTTTCAGCCGAATCTGAGTGTTTCGAAGTCACAACAAAACGTTCGGAACGCCTGGATTTCACAGAACCTGGATTTTTAGGGTTTACAATTTTTATATCGAAAGTAGACGATTATCGAAAATCGAAAGAAGACGATTATTGAAAATTGAAAGTAGATGATTATCAAAAATCAAAAGTAGATGATTATCGAAAATCAAAAATCGAATAGTAAATTCGATTATCGAAATAAACCTTGAAAGTATCACTCGATTTCGGTAACCCTCGAAAATAGAATGTGGAAGCTCAAAAACAGCCCGATCGTGAGGAAAGATAGTTTTAAAATAAGTTTTGGTTATATTTACGGGTTCCCCAGACCATTCCCCAGGTCTCTGTGTCTTTACAGTAACCTACTATTACTATTTGTCCCTCAAAATGGACAGAAACTTTCAAATTTTTCTCTCCCATAGACTTCTATAGGGCATATTTATAAAGGTTTGTTAAACTTTTCGCCTTTTTTAACGCAGCCTTTTCACCTAATTTAGACTTTTTGCTATTTATAAAGAAGTGATAACCAGTGGCGAAAGGTCATTACCGTTACATTTCGCCATACATCGCTGTGGTAACCGCTCAAGCATATTTATAAAATGGCGAAAAGTGTACTTTTGAGCTAAGTTCAGCCATTCCAATTCGCCAAGTCTGAGGTGGCGAAAACGCATAAGTGGCCATTTATTTAGCCTGCTAATGGGTCCATGGAGGTGTCAGTACATTGTGGAGTGTTTCTCAATACTAATAAGTACTCAGGGGGTGTTAGACTATTTTCCATCATTTACTGTAATACGATCTGAGATTTCGCTTTTTATAAGGTTAATTTTTCGCTTTTTAAAGATTTTTTTTAAGGTTCCGATTTTTTTTATTTACTAATTAAGTCAAATGGGGGGTCTGAGTGATATATTTATAAAGGGGCATTATTTTTGCCCACCAGCCTTTACCATAATTTTTTAAACTTTCAACTTTTCCTTTCATCAAAGTTATTTAAAAGGCGAATTTTCATCAAAAGCAAAAATTATCTAGCAAAAACTAGCACTAATAATGCTGAAAAAGCTCAGCACATATGATGGTAAATAGGTAATACTCCCTGGGGGGTTTTCAAAGTAGTGTCAAATTGGTTAATACACACTGAACACCTATCTTAGTTATTTAAAAATAGCCTAACACATTTGGTGTTTTTTTCAGCCAAAGATATAATAAATAGTGTAAAACTCAAAAGACGAATTATCTCTATTTCACTAATAGGATGATAAAATGTAAAACTCAAAAGGCGAATTTTCTCTATTTTAATAGGATGGTAGTGTAAAACTGAAAAGGCGATTTTTCTCTATTTTATTAACAGGATATGATAGTGTAAAACTCAAAAGGCGAATTTTCTCTATTTTATTAATAGGACACATTTTTTAGTATTGCTTATTTTCAGCAAACTACGGCTAATTATCAAACCAGTTACATTAATATGGGAACATACCATAGTAATGTGTAAGAAATAGTCATGTTAATGGAACATTCCAGTAAGTAATGATGTTTGGCGAAAATTCTGGTAACACTGCAAAAAAATGCAACAAAAGGGAGAAAAGGGGCAAAAAGACGAAAATTCACCTATTTATAAATATCTCAAAATAAAAAAATGACAAAAATAGCTCTGAAATTACACTAGAGAGCAATCTCTCTTTTCACAGTGATACCACATTTAAAGCAATGAATAAGGCAAAAACTATCGCCACACCGCACCAGCGATACTTTTCCACAAAGGTGAAGGCAAAAACTAGCGGTTTTATAAATAAGGCGAAAATAGTGCTATTTGTCATTGCGATGTCCTGCGATAGCGAAATAGCAATCATTTATAAATATGCCCCTATGTGTCAGTTTTTCCGGAAAATTCGAAAATTTAAAAAAAACGAGACGAAACTCATAAGTTTAGAAAATCTCTCATTTTTAGTGATGTAACTATGACATCATCGTGACATCATGATTTTACTTTCAATTTCATTTTGTAGCTTTGAATATTTCAGGGTCGGTTTTTAGTGAAGTTTCATTGAAATTAGGACTTATTAGACTAATTAGCATGTTGTGTGACTTCTTATTCAATATAGTTAAATAGCTTTAAACAGAATCAGTGTTGGATTTTTAGTGATGTCACAATGACATCAGCATGATATCATCTTTTTGCTCTTTTGGATTCTGACATTAAAATTGTTGCACTTTGTTCAACTTCTTATTCTATATCATTGAATAGCTTGCAAAGGTGTCAGTCTTTAATTTTTAGTGATGTCACTATGACATCAGCATGACATCATAATTTCACTTTCACTTATATAAAATCAAAATATTATATTTTGGCTGAAATATGGATTTTGACCCAAAACTCATTTAACTTTGTGTGATTCAATACATATATCATTTAGAATGTAAATGACTTATAAACTTTCAAATGTAGCAGGGTTACATTTTTAGTGATGGCACTATGACATAACCATGACATCATAATTTCACTTTCATTTTTAAGCTTTGAAAATTTTCAGGGTTCAATTTTTAGTGAAGTTTTATTGAAATTAGGATTTAGACCCTAAAAAGAATAGCATTTAGTGTGACTCCTTTTTCTATATAGTTTAATAGTTTTAAACAGAATCAGGGTTAGATTTTTAGTGATGTCAAAATGATATAAGCATGATATCATCATTTTGCTCTTTTGGATTCTGACATTAAAATTGTTGCACTTTTTTCAAATTATTATTCTATATCATTTAATTGCCTATAAATGTGTCTGGGTTCAATTTTATTTTTTGAAAATTCGATTTTTGTAAATTAAGATACCCTTTAAAATGTGTCAGGGTTACATTTTTAGTGATGTCATTATGACATCAGCATGATATCAGAATTTTACTTTCACTTTTATTTTTTTGGTTTGAAAATTTTCAGGGTTGAAATTAGGATTTGGAATCTCAAAAGAATAGCATGTTGTGTGTAATATTTTAAAATGCTAATATGAAAGCTTTTCTCCCCAGAACTCTTATGTTATACATTGTAAAATTCTTCTCTAGTAAGTTGCATTTAGTACATGTAAGAAGTAGATTATGTATCTAAGAAGCCTTTTATTTTGTTGTCAATACAGAGCCACGTCCCCCGACCCCAGTATTCAATGTCTCTATGCACAGAGTATTTTCTATACAGATGTCTGCAAAACAACATGGAAGTACCTGATAAGAGTTTGAAAGCTGCTTGTTACCCTGCAGTTTATTTACCAGTCAGTGTGGTAGCTTTCAAAGTCTCATCAGGGACTATATGGTGTGGAGACATCTGTATGACATTTTTTTATTACTCTGTTCCTAGTAAAAAATAAAGCTTCTAAATCTATGATTCTCTAATTTTGCAGTGGTGGCGCACCTGGTAAAGTACTAGTTTTAGAAACACATAGTCCAAAAGGTCACAGGTATAATTCCCCGGACTTACTTTTTTACTAAAATGTTAATATTCTGTTTCTAACATTCATGCTCTCTAAGAAATACACTGTAAAGATTACTTTTGTTTTTTGTATGAAATAATTATATAATTGTTAGAACAGGAGCATTGAATGTCTTTGAAAAAAAAAATGGAAATTCCTGTTCTGTGTCAGGGCGAAGGAGGTTCTCTGAGCTGTTATATAATTGGCTGTCAGCTGAAGCAAGGCTGCAACTTCCTTGTTTTGATGTTGAGCACTACAGAATATGTGTATGTATGGGAGCTGACCCCTAGTACCCACAGGTTAATTTCATAAATCACCATCAGCAACAGCAAAGGGAGAGTTGAGACACAGCTTTTTGTATGTTTGTGAATGTGCTCTATTAGGACAATCTTGTCTGGAGACTTAAGTTCTCCTTTAAACTTCAACAACCACAAATTGTAAACTTCACTAATAATCTATCAAAATACTAACAGGCCAATGCAATGAGAGGTGAAACTCTCCTGCTGTGGAGTTAAAGTCATGCTAACAGGTGTTATAAAGGACATGTCCAAAACTAAAATTTCACCCACTGCTGGCCCCACTGTGTTGTGTTCAAAAATCCTTACTTTTCCTCTTAGCTCCTTATGGTTGTCCTACAGTACCTGGTTAAAGTCCAGAAAAGTGAAGAGTAGGAGCTGTCTGTGTGTAATCTGGTGCCTGCTACTTTCTTCTCCTTGTTGAAGACTCTGGCAAGCGCAGCCCCCCCCCTCCTCTGGATCCCTCGGCCATGCCTTAATGTTTTCAAACAAATAAACTTTTCTGTTGTGTGGGGGACCCCCTCCAACCCTAAATGTCTTGGATTTATCTTTGAAAAGTGTCCAGAATTATACTTACCCGACCTGGTTCCCTCAGTTCTCTCAATAGCCGGCAGCTGCGTCTGTGATCGTCTGCCTCCCAGCCAATCACAGATGCAGCTGCCAGTCCAGCCCCTATTGTTACTCAATTCCCAGAAGTCGCAATAGAGGCTGAGGGGATGAAGGTGGGTAAGTCTGTTTCTGAGCATAAAACCCTAGCATTTAGGGTTGGAGGGTCCCTTACACAATAGAAACATTTAGATTTTGGGGTGGAGATACCTTTTAACTACTTTTGTGCAGCGGCTGCGTGACCAATGCAAAGTTAACCACACACCACCACTGGTGTTTCCAATACCGTGGGTTAATAAATATGCCCCAAAGTAGCGTTGAACTCTAGGTTTTCAATATTGCATCGGGTGCCCGTGCCACTATTACAAGACACCAGAAGACCCCCTACTGACGTGTAAAGCCTAGTGGGTAGTATGGGTTTTACACTTATTTGAGTAATAATGACTGTTATTACATCTCTCCCTAAATGTCATATGAGTATAATAGTTTATATTAATTTATACAGTATCTGTTCAACAATGTGATGTCCATTAAAGTATCAATATATTCCTTTCCTACTTTTCTACTTCATCTTCTAACATTACATTTGGTTGCTTGTGGTGCCAATAAATCTAGTTGAGTGTAAATACAAAAGACTATGAGGAAAACAAAACATTTTTGGAACTTTGGTTAGGCTTGGGGACAAGCGTGTTTTCAACCTAGCGCTCACTTCATCAGTTTTGATCCAACTGATACTTTGATGTGCCATTAGCATTTCCAATATGGTGCATTATGCTTGCATCTGGCCCTGGCCGTAGGAAGAGTCCATATTTTAGTACTGATAACTAAGTTGCAAAACTAGAATAGCCTTACACATGTATGTGTTTTGCTTAATTATTCATTATTAGGCTTCTTCATTTAGATTATACCCATCAATTTATCATGGCAGCCAACTGCCAGAATGTGACGCATACACACTAAACCCCTTATGAGGCTTAATTACATGGGTTCATTTTAAACAACTATATTGTGTGTTGAGGATTGTGTTTTTTTCCATCCTGTATACTTGAAATAAATACATGTTTCCTCTGTGGCTGGCCTCTCTGCTATTTGTATTTGTATTTCAGACAGAATCGGTTTATCAGGGACATTAAAAGCTATAAATTAAAACCTTCAGCAGAGAAAACTCTGGCACTTCATTAGCATTTAATTTATAGGTGCTTTCATGGAAAACATTCAGTTTAGTTGAAAAAATGCACAATTTAAATGGGCTAAATGAGAAAGAAACAAAAATGAATAAATACTGAAGGCATTAGTGATCCACGGCTGAACAAGGCCTACCTGGCTTTGGATTTATGAGTCATCATTTCTTACTAATTAAACATATTAATTAATACTTTTATCATTTTGTTTATGATTGTGACTCTTCTCAAGTTTTGCCTGACTCCAACATTTGGCTTAAACCAGTGCATCAGCAACTAACTGCTGGAGGCAAAACAAAAGATACAAAATCAATAGATTTTTCATCAGAGTGTAAACTTGTAGAATACATAAGTATGTGCAATATAAATAATTAGTTTTAAAAAATGTTCTCATTAAATGTGATAACTGCAGTTATCATTTATGATTTGTTCAATTTTCCCCTGTTTTTGTTCCCTTCCTGGATTTACATCTCAGGAGCCAGTAAGCAGAAAAAGTCTGTCACCCTTAACCACATCCAAAATAGACTAATTTATGCTATCATTTGTGAACTGCACAAATGATAGCATAAATTAAAAAAAACTTGAAAAACAGTGGGGGGATTAAAAAGTAGTTGGGGGTAAATTTGGTCCTGAATCTTCCCTCTATGAATTTACCGGTATGTAAAAGGCATATTCTAATAATATTTTACTGTTATTTTATTACAAGTTCTATGCCATGGTTATTAACCCAGATTGCAGATTAGCCCACTCTTGCCAAACTGTTCAAAAGAATTAGTGCACACAGGGATTTTTAAATAATTTGTTTAAAGCTTGTATTAGCTAAAATTAAGAAATTATTCCACCACATACATTGGGCCTTTACTAAGCCATAAAATACAAGTGAAAATATATACAATTTTTAAGAAACAAATGAACATATATATACATTTAAATCTCAATAATAATACCAAAATATATGTTTCTAGCACAGTAATTAAACACTGTGCAATTACATCATAATGTTATAATAATATCACACAAAATATATCAATTGCTTATATGTTTATTCCCTCTATGATGCTGCTTTAAAAGCCCGCCATTCTCTCTGGATAAATAAAAGCAATTAGTTCAATAACTTGGCCAAATTATTTTAAGACCAACCACCACTTCAAGGTTTGCTTTTTCAGCTGGGTCCTTCGCTATCAGTTCTTGCCTTTTAGGAGTTTAAAGTCCTTGCTGCACTGGGGCTAGCTTCCTTTGGACTAACTCTCCCTGATCACATGACCTTAACGCAGGACCCAGCTGAAAAAGCAATGAAAAGGAGGATGATCAGGGCAATGAAATACAATAATCTACACAATGTACTACAAGTGCTAGTCTGGATAATACAATTGAAACATGAGAGAGCAAAAAGACAGACAAAACTCTGTACATAATAATACTGTCCTTTATTATAATTATTTGGTTGGGACACAATATAAAAACATTTAAAAACACTAGTACTCTCTCACATCGGTCAAACATAGTATAATGCAATGGTATAGACATACAGGGAGATTCAATAAAAGTTCTTATCGTTTAAAATGGTGCTAATTTTGCCCCAACCAATCAGATGTTAGCTTTCAAATGTTAAATAAGATCTGATTGGTTGGGGCAAAATTAGCACCATTTTAAACGATAAGAACTTTTATTGAATAACCCAGATAGTTCAACTGATATAATGCAAATGCAAAAATAGGTTATACCAGCTGAAAAAGCAAACCTTGAAGTGGTGGCTGGGCTTAAAATAATTTGGCCAAGTTATTGAACTAATTGCTTTTATTTATCCAGAGAGAATGGCAGGCTTTTAAAGCAGCATCATAGAGGGAATAAAAATGTAAGCAATTGAATGGGGTGTGCACTAGGCTTCTATTTTGTATGTATGTTATAATAATATTACATGAGTGCAATAAATATTGCCTAAAATTAAAAATAAAAACATTACCAGCAGACGACACTAGCCACTAATGTGTGATCACTAACTTAACTCTAGGGTTATCTATCTTGCAAAAAAAATAATTAAATGAGCACGATTCATGTTATCCCTGGGTTATAACTGTATCCCACATTTTTATCGATAATAGTTCAGCTGAACAATCACCTCCACATCTTGGTATGAGAAGTTATTTGCCATGTATAGAAATGTTGAGTTGGTGTGTATAATATATAAGATACTGTTTTTAGAATAAGAGCAATTTTTTTCCTATTATAATAGGTTTTCAACAATGTTGTGTATGTGTGTTATACAGGGAAAATAATCAGTTCACACATTTGTCTCTTGTCAGCCTTGTACAAGAGTCTTTATGTGTCTTGTGTTCTTAAATGCCTGCTTGGTATATGTTATTGCTTGTACGGGACATGCACTGCACAGTGGTTTTTCTTAAGTGTTGATTACACTTCTCCATTTTCATTTGTGATTTAATCCCCAATTGGCATTAATATATTTGTACCAGAAATGCATAACTTTCCTTTGAAAAGGGATAATGTAGAATATGTTTAATTCATTTGTTTTTGTGCAGTTAGGGTTTGTATGAAGTCTAAAAAGTCAAATAAAATGTGCTGAACATTTTACAAAATTCCCAATACTGCCTGTCTAAAGCTAGCATACACACATGGGCGATTGTCCTGTGTATTAAAGGGCATGTCCACCCCCAAAACTATAATCCCCCCCCACTACTGGCCCCACCATGTAGTGTAGTTTAATCCTTACCTCACATCCCAGCTCCATCTGGTTCTCCTGTAGTCCCCCCCCCAAAGTCCCAGAAACTGCCCACCAGGAGGATAGCAGAGTCCATATAGGACTCTGCCTTCTACCTGGCCTCCGGGAGAAGTTTGGCATGCGTACTGCAGCCCTTCTCCCCCTCCCTCCCCCTCCCTCTCCCTCCCGTTTTGCTATCCCTCCCCCTACCATAAAACCCCTTGCCCATATAATAAAATATGTTCCCCCAGCCCCAACCGCATAAAAATTATTTTTAGAAAGTCCCCAGAACTCTACTTACCTTCCCTCGCTCCCCCGGCATTCTGAGAAGCCGGCAGCCGCGCCCGTGATTGGCTGCCTCTCAGCCAATCACGGATGCAGCTGCCGGTCCCGCCCCCTGCTTGCAGTGTCTCGCAAGCAGAAGGCCGGGCCGGGCGTCGGAGGAGAGAGGGAAAGTAAGTAAACATCGGGGCACTTTCTGAAATTATTTTTATAGCAGTTGGGGCTGGGGGGCAGTATTCTATTATATGCCAAAAGTTGTAATTAAGGGTGGACATACCCTTTAAGCTTTACCTTCCAAATCATTGAAATCAATTAGATAGAAGTTCTGTTCCTTAAAATGACTCCCAATGCAAAGCTCAGCCACCTCTGCTATTCCACAGACATAGCCTACGTCAGCATTAATTCATTGACTTGGGTTGTTGTACATAAGAACACTGGACTCCTAAAGATCTGCAAGGAAAGAGAAGAAAGCTTAGGCCTTGTTTTAAAGTATGCGCGTGTATTCCATATCTCCGATAATTCCTCTTTAAAAAGGGCCAGTAATTAATGCATTGTCCAGACCTGTGCTGTAAGTATCCTCCCTCTGCAGCTCTTCAGTATGTGGTATAAATCTGACCCTGTCTTCCTGACCAACAAGCTATGAACAATGAACAGATCGATAGTTTGAAAGTCGAGAAGAAACACCATACGGTTCAATATCTTGTTTTCTATAGTTTCCCTTTAAAATACAAGATTTTGTTCCACAAACAAGTAAAAATAAAAGGACGTTGTCCAGTCACTGTATTTCCAATTGACAAAGTTAATTATAAAGAAATTCTGAGTAGGCTCTCTATGCCTGGATGTAATTGAGTTGGGAGTATTAATGTGACAAGATAAAGTAGAATCATATCCTTGAAGCAGCTGCAGACACTGTACAGTATATAGAGATCTTCCAAAGTATACAAGATGAGGTAGTAATCAAGGCTCAGGCAGTATATGCTGCAAACAGGCTAATTATATTAGAGCCACCATAACATGTTTTGGGTTAAAGAACCCAAGTGATACACTTGATAAAGGGTTCTTTAACCAGAAACATGCTGTGGTGACTGAAATAAAACTACAGGTAGCCAGTTTGCAGTGTATACTGCTTGATCTATGGTCCCTACCTCATCTACTACTTGTATTCTTTGGAAGTTCCCTGGATGGATTCATAGGGGTTGAGGAACAAATTGCATCAGTGTCAAATCTGTTTGGTTTACAATATGTGGAAAGAGCTACAACGGTAGATATAAAATTGTAGTTATTGTGTTTAGTTTTTTCTTTTTTAATCATTATATGCTCTTACTGTTATCATCACAATTCATAGACGTTTTATTGCTATGGGACGTTAGTAAAGCACTATCCATATGTTGTATATTTACATTTAAGCTATTTAGAATGCATGTTTTTCATATCTAGCCATTTAAATATATGTATATACATTCATAACATTCTATCCATCCTCAAATTCTTGGTAGAGATAAACCATCTTGTAATGTACAGTATAAAAAACCCTTTCTTTTTGTTAATACTGGACCTGTAGTAAATCTCTCTTACAGAACAAAAGGATGTCCATTTTCTGCTACTCCCACTAGTGGTGGGATGTCATTTTTTTAAAAAAAAGCTTTAGTTTTTTAAAACTACTGGTACTCTCTATTTAATAGAATAATCCTGCAGTAAATAATGGGCAAAGTGTGCTACTGTGATTCAGTGTATGTGGGTGTTTATCATTAGGAGGAAGGGATTCAAATTAAATTACAGTAGCGTTTAGCAATATATATACTGTTCAATGGAATCCGAGCATAACTGTACAATTACAGGATCCATACTGGAAACATAAATAAATTACCCTCTACGCTCCAACCCCTGGGCTTAACCAAACCCTTAACTCTTTGCGATATTGCAACTGTTTTTAGTTGGGGGATTTTTTCATGTTTTTATTACGGTCATTTTTCATATGACAATTTGCCCTGTCAACATGCTCATCCAGTGACTGCCAGATCACTTTTGTAGAGATTGTAGTTATTTAGCAATAAATAATTCAGCACAGCTTGCATATAGCAGCTGCCAGGCTAAGGTAGCAGATCATTTTCACTTCTATCCTTACGGCTACCATTCTGTGGACAGATGTGATTGTAATTTCTCAATATGCACACAGCAAATTGAGGTGATATGAACAATAATTCTCAGATGTAACCCACACTTCTTAATCTAAAATCCATTTGTTGATAATGGCTCTCATTGTTTATCAGAGCAGCAGACGGATTACAAGTGGTCCAGCTTTGGGGAGGCTGCCTACGATTATTCAATTTTCACACTGACAAATCAGGCATGTGGAAAGGGAAGAGGAGGAGGGAGGTGTGGAGGGTGTAAGGGAAAGGAAAGAAAAAATACTCAAAAGGACGACGTAGGTTGATCCTACTGAGTAAAAGTGTTAATCTCTTATTTTTATCCTTATATATTTCATTTTGCCTATTCATGAAGAGTTTTGGCTGATATCTATTTTGATAGTTTGATACCTATGTACATCAGAGGATTTATCTAGCAGTTATGTACTGAAGACTTTGTTTTTTTAACCTTTCACCTGTTAAAACAAGCACAGCTATCCATCCTCAGTGGATTACATTTTGGGACCAAAGGTTTGGGTAAGCATATTAATTACATCTATAGAGCATTTATATATTATCATGAAGTGTAGTTAAAACATAAGCTATTAGCTGCAAAAGAAAAATTGATCATTAAAGTGATTTAAAATCTGGAAACCCAGATTTTAGGGAAAGTCCATTACACTTGCATAGTGTGTCCTTGGTTACACCAGTGGGTGATACTGTATGGGCTTCAGACAAGATGTGGAGACTTCTGTAGCGGTTGCTAAATGATTAATTCCATGACATGACTTATTGCTATTATGTTTTCGGTATACACTGTATTGCTGATCTTTCACTGTAAAACGTATTCTAAACTCTCTCTCTCTCTTTCATTTTCGCTCTCTGTTAAATACACACACACATAAAAAGAGCACAAGACACAAATACATTTGCATCTAGTACATGTGCACATAAACACATGCATTTTGTATACCTCTCTATCACTTTACATATGAACTGCTTTACTTTTCCTCCATTAAAACCCCAAACTTTTAATTAAAGCAAATTATCATCAAGATGATCAGTGTTCTTTACACAACTAGGATATGGGTGGGGGGAAACCTGTGATTATCTCACTCGTTATGATTCTCTTGCTTACTCTTGTTCTTTGCATATAATTCTCTGTTAAAGGTTGAAATGCACAGATATACAGCACTTCTTCTCATTCTAAAATCTCACCTATTCATTGCATGTAGCTCTCTAGGTATATGGGAGGGAGGATGGGAGGTTAAATGCACAAGGTTGCACTGACAGCTTGTTGCAAAATCTGTGCTAATCATTTGAAAAAAAAAATACTACTGGGTAGTCTTTAGAAGTCACCAGCTACTTGGACCGTTGAAAGAAAATGACTTGTACTGACTGTATGTTGTATGTATTTGTGTTTTATAGCACCAGCTAAAACAAATTATTAGCCATGGATGTATTCATGAAAGGGCTTTCCAAGGCTAAAGAGGGTGTTGTAGCAGCTGCTGAAAAAACCAAACAGGGAGTGGCAGAAGCAGCAGGCAAGACAAAAGAGGGTGTTATGTACGTGGGTAGGTATATAATGATCAATATCATGTCAGCTGTTTCATTAGCATTTTATCTCCCATCTCATCACAACACAGACCAGAAGTATAAAGAATTCATTTGCACATCATGTTTGCTATGTCCTTGGATTACAAATGCTTTCCTATCTGTTGACTCTTAGAACTTTGTAGCTCTAGTTGAGTGGGAAAATATTTCTTCCTATTTCCCAATACCCCAGGAGATTATTAGGATATCTGTTTGTTTTAATATGGGGGGAGGTTGTTGTGTGGGGCAGATAAGTCACCCTGCTTGCTCAGCTTTCTTTCAGCAAATTTTTTTGATATAAAAAAAAAGATTATACATTATTACACAGATTTTCTGTATATGTCATGGATGACAAGCAGCCCATTGGCTAATGGAGGATGCTGGCATGTGGTGTTGAGGAACAGATCTCCAGGTGTGGCAGCCTCATTTACATACTCAATCTAGTCTAGGTCAATGTAGCACAGATAGGGATTGTTTATTGCACCAATTTCTCATTGACCAATATTCAGAATTTATACAGTTTATTCATTAAAGTCATTATTTATTTATTGGTCTAAACAAGATTTATTCTTCACCAACATAATATAATATATATATATATATACATATGTTATCTGCTATTTATTTTCATTGAATGGAAAGAAAAGTTAATGAGTCATTAATGTCATTCATTCTCAACATAAATTAATGGAATATTGCCACTTCATTTATCCATTATTAAAGGACAGCTATAGTGCATAAAGAATAATAATTTCCTGGGGCAGAGAGATAGGATTGGGAATTCCTACCTCCCAATATTGTTAATGTGATGAGCGCCAGCATGAAGAAAACTGCTTCTACCAGGCTTCCTCTGTGCTTTAGCACTATCGTTAATACAGGAAAGACTAGGGCACTAAATTGGCAGATGATACTAGAAGGAGGGAATAATAAAGTTCTACCTTTTTAAAAGCAATTTTTTATAGCTCAGTTGCCCTTTAACAATGTTGTTTTTTATTTTTTACAGTTGCAAAGGCAAAATGATCTTACTGCACACAGAAAACAATTATCAATAGATAGACAGATTAATGTTGTGGCTCTAGGTAACTCTAAAGTCTGTGTACATGCCATTAAATTTTTAGCCCGATCGATGGATATTTCAGTGTATTGGTCAATCAGGCCAAAAAAATTGCATGCTTTTGCAGCAGTCCGCCACCATGTCCGACCATTTATTTGCCTGAATCGGACGAGTGCGTGATCAGACGTGTTGGAAAATCACAGCTGATCGTGCATTCCCCTATGGACCGCATGCTCGGATGTGGCAAACTGTCAATTGAGATGAAAGATCGAGAAGTGTGTACCCAGCTTTACCCAATGCTTGACATTAATGCCAGCTGTTAAATGGCATTAAAATATCAGACTGAAAGAGCTGCAGGTATTGAATGGCTTGAGCAGTTTTCACAAAGGACAAATGCAACTTATGGCAATAAAAAGGGTGATGAAGTAAAACGGCACATCTTAGCTACACGATTTCCCGTGAGAAAGTAATTCCTTTGCGAGACTTACTGCATGGCGGAATCGGGGTCAGGTAAGATGTGCCGGTTTGCACCTCCATTCTAAGGGCACTACGTGGTCATGCAAAGCTTAATGCTGCCTATATTGCATAGGCTACACTTTGGAAATTGGATATACCGGAACTACAGGGGCTCTCTGTGTATTCCTGCCTTAACCCAGGCAAAAAAACAGCCTCTCTAATTAAAATGCATTTTTTTTGCCGTTGTGTGTGCTAATTTCTTTAAACTGTGGCAAAAGTAGTACATTGTTGTGATACTTTAAAATTATTATACTAATGTTGTTTATACAATGTAGATACTATAAGTAAAAAAAAATTTTCTATGGTTGCTTTATTCCAAACCATGGCCCGGTGTCTGCAAGCGTCCCACTTGCAATGTTTTTGTGGGTGGGAGGGGCAAGGGGCAGGGTTTGGGTACACTGGGAAACGAGCATGGGGGTGGGGCTACACCAACAGCCAGGTTGGGCACCCCTGCTTTATAACCTTTGATATAACATGCTTTTATATCTTTTTGTGGCTACCCCAACTAAATTTAATTTCCATGAAATGGAGATAAAGCTCTTTTTTCACATTAAGAAGAATGTAAAATTTTACTATACTGACAAGATACTTGCAAAACATAGGAACATTATAAGGTCTGGGAAGCAATATTAATCTATTTTTACTGAAGACCATGGGTTAAATTATTGGCTCCTTATACTCAATATGTATGTATGTCCCACCATTCCTATAGTGCAGACCCTGTGCTAGCAGATGACAACTGTGGATGTATGACATACAGTAGCAACCAGTCAGCAAGCTCCTTCAAAACATCTACTGCAGCTAGTATACAGAAAAGCACTTGCTGTTTGCGATAAGTTTACTGTGGCAACTTTGCACCATGCACAATTAAAAACAAATACAGCTTATTTAGATGAATCCTTTATTCAGTTACAGTATTGGTTTTACTGACTGAAAGAGTAGTAGATCTATGGAGTTTATTTTTTTGCTTGACATGGCAATAAAGTTATGTGAAACAGACATTGCTATATGCACTTATATCTGTGTGCTGCTGTGCATAATTAGCATCAGTTACATTTACATTGTGATGTGATAAAGGGTTCTTGCACCTAAACCAGTCTAAAAACTCATGAAACCTAAATATCAGGCTAGTGTTTTGTTTTGGGTTTTATTGCTGGTTTTGTAGAGTCTTCCCAAATTCAACTATGCAAAACTTGAAAAATAAAACTACTGAATCAGTGTACAGAAGCTCCTGTTACCTTCTTCGTTCACACAATGCAGTAATACCAATAAACTATGGTAAAAGGTGTGCTTCAAACCTTGTATATCCCCTTCAGTGCCTTACTTTATTTCTGCCGCATCAATTGTTCCTTTTAAGGTAAAATGGTATCTTCTCCATAATCTTTGGTTTAAAATCTGTTACAACATGTTGATGGCCCTGGACTAATTATTTTTTGCAGTAATCATACTGTAGCTCAGAAAACCAAAATGTCTTATTTACTAACATGTAGTTAGTTATATGGTCTCTCCATCTTTCCTTAAACGTTTACATGATATAGATTAGGCAAAAATGGTTATATTGTTGATGCGTTAAGGATAATTTCTTTAAATAATATTTGCAACTTATTCTATACACTTACCAAAGATTTTTAATGATATGCATGGGACAACCTGAATGTGCAACTCAGAACTGGCCATAACGATGGGCCCTTGCTTATTACTGCCGGAGGTGCCAACAATAATATGATGGGTAATGTGTGATCATATGATTGCAAACATTGAAATATTAACTAATCACAATTGTATTTGGTCCTTCAGCAAACCTACATACAGAGGTGCAAACCCCAGCAGAGCTCAGAAGTCATTTACTGCAGTAGAGGGAGCCAATGACATTGGACCATATATGGGCACTTTGAATGATTGTTCTGTATAAAGAATACATGGAATAATCACTCCTGTGTATATATAAGATATTTAACACACATAATTGTGCACAAATTATAGAGATGGATAGAGGATAGAAGATGCTGCATGTAGATAGATATATATTTACTTTGAGGTGTGTGTTTTGCTGCATACCTTCAATCCAAGTACTTGTTTTTCTCAGGTTCAGTAGCCCCCCCCCCTCTTTTAACTACTCCTCTTTTTATCTGGCCAGACTTTTTTATGAGGATAAGAATAATTAGTATTCACTGTGAGGCAGCACTGGGAGAGAAAATCTTCCACATATCAAGTGTAAAACTGCAGACGGCATACAGCATACCAACTGTCAAATCCCTGTCACCTATACAGCTACAACAAAACTGTTCACAGAAGAAGATTTTATAATATCAATATGGCACTTGATTGACAGCTGAAATGTAAGATTTTTCAAATTAGATATATAAAGAAAAAGGGGACAGAGCAATGACAAAAATGGTATAGAATTCCTCTTTCCAGTAATCACCTAATTAAACCATTTTTTTCAATATAAATGCCCTTTAAAGGACAACAATATATATAATATAATATAATAATATATATATAAAAAATAAAATAATGCATGTCCACACTTACAGCAGTTGAAATTGCTTACTAACATTTATAACTGTGCTGCCCTCCATTATATCACACAGCAAAAATGAGTGCTAAAAGCCCTCCTCCTTGATGGCCCAGGGCCATGGTTAACACAGCACTTGTCATTGACTAGTGGGAATGTCTGTTAGAAACCACCCTCCTCCTCTGACAGTCAAACAAACTTGAAATCTCCTGCTTCTATAGGATACAGCCTACATAAGCAAGCAGATCAAGGGTGGTGGAGGAGTGTTTTCTTGCATGCTAGCTTTAAGTGACAGTTAGAGGCAGACAGAATTTGTATATCCCCTTCACAGCATGGCTAAGGGAAGGCAGTGAGAGATGCTTGAAATCAGGGGGGGAAATGAATGGGGGGAGGGGGCTGCATACCTTTACTTTTTTTTGAAGCAATTAAAAAAAATGCATTGAGGCAATACAGTTATCCTTTAAAGGGACAGTTCAGTTCCCTGCTGTTGACATTAGTGAGCTGCCATTTCAGGTTCTAACGGTCCTTCTTCTTCCCAGGATACACCACTTCCTTGGAATGTTCCTAACAGTTATTTCTATTGATTGGCTGATGCATGGGTCAAACATGCTCAGATCTCTACTGAGCAACTGAATCATTCCAGGTGCTGGGTCAAGGGCCAGACCATAACAGTCTCTACTAGGGGTCCTGCAAACAGGAAGTCAGTATTTCGGTTGCATTTATTTATACACAGATAAAATGCTGAATGGGCAGGTTAAGGTCATTAGGATGAAAAAATACTTCTCTTTTTTTTGAAATGTACATGTATTTGCGCTAAAAACTACTCCTTTAAGGTTTATACTGTATTATCTGATTTGGAGCAAACATCTGAATAGACATTTCCAGCTTTAATGGATGCTGAGACATGTGTGGTCAAGCAAGAAGTTTGATAAATGTTTGGGTTTTACAATGGTAGAGTTTAATGATCACCTCTTTAAAGCCACAGATCTAAAGAATACAAATGCTGCATGAGTAACCATTAATGATCTTAAGTGCATACAATGAAAATAGATACAGCAATAATTCATTAAGAGAGATTCTGACTTCCATGTTTTGGTAAAATATGGTCAACACTGTCTATAATCACAAAAAAGGAGAATTTACCCAAAGCCATGGCACCGTTATGTCCATCTAAAATCTATTCTAACTCTCTGTAAGTGATTTGTAAGTGATTAACGTAGCTTTAAAGGTGGCCATACTTAAGAACGATAATGGGTAAATCCCATCTGGGAACGACAGGATTTACCTATTATTGTTCGTATGTAGAGGGATGTTCCCAAACCAATCGGAGTGCCGCTGAACGACTGTAGTCGGCACTCCGACCGATTGGGAATGACGGAAAATTTCCGACGGTTGGCATTGGCTCCCTTAATTATAATTGCAGTTTATGGTCCGTGTGTGCTGTTCCCACAGCATGTGTGCCGACAGATACCAATGTGATCTCTCGGCATACATGCTGTGAAATCACATGTGTATGGCCAGCTTAAGACTGGGAGTGGTTGTGCAAATTGGCGAATTCCCCTTAAAATGTTGAGATTGTTTCCTGACTATACGGTTAATTTTCTATAAATTTCTAGTCCATCTGGGATCATGCTTTGTATAAAATCCACCATCGATCAAGAGTATTACTGTGTCTATGGCCTCATTGGTTTGCTAAAAACACTGAGCATTCTGAGCTGGTTGATATGTATTGTGCAAAAAAAAATAATTACTTAATAACAATAATTGTATGTGTAAGTAGATGAGTATTTAAGAGACAATAAGTTGCCTCCTTGAACTGCCAGTAATATTTATATTCCATTTGCTGTGGGGCTTCTTAGTGTTTTGTTGGTTTGCATAGCAAGGGTTCACAGCACCTGTGCAGATCGCACTGTTAATCAGATGTCAAGAAGTGATCCAGCTAAAATACTGAGAGCTGCAGAGCTCAACGTGTCTGGTACCTCATTTCTATTTTAAGATTATTTTTCCCTGTGAATTTAGTTGCTGTATAATCCAAAATACAGTTAGAAATTCATGTTGGAAAGAAATGGCAGTGTATTTAACCGCCATGTGGGTTTTTTGTAGATATGTTTAAGATGTGCCCTGTGGTAGTTTTAAACTACTTCTTGGAATTATCTTGATTGGTCTATTCCATGAGGTTTTTTTTTTCTTTGAAGGTAGCCTTGACCTTTAAATCTGTTGGATGCCTGTCGAATCTGAACATTTTCTAGTACTTTAAAATCCACTATGACTAAATATCCAATATTTTAAAAAAAGGACATATGGCTATTCAGCCTGTTTTTTTTTCAGTTAGTATAATGATTTTATATCTGATCAAATAAAACTAATGAGAGACTCTTGTGTCTCTTCTTGTAACTAGGTTTGATTAGATATGACCCTGATTGAATTATAGGTTACCTAATATAATGTAATATAAGCATAACAGAATAATCATTCATATTACCTTTAAAGCAGCAAGCCTATAATATTTTAGGATGTTGTCACAAGTGGTAGTTTGAACCACAGGATTTAATAACTTTTGTAAAATATATAAAGTAAATAAACATGCGAAATTCCAGGAGACCCACCTCCTACATCTCCCTCTTACCTTATTTCAGTGCTCTACCGCTTAAAAAATATCTTTAAAGCCATTAGTTATTTTTATGTTTTGTAATATGTTTTCCTACAGTTTAGTGCAGTGTAGGGGGCCTGAGTGTAACTATTACATTTGACAGTATACTACATTTAATATTTTCTTAAGCTAAGTACAGATGTATAGATTATGTAAAGAAAATTGTTGCCTGCTTTGGATGACAATTTTCTAGAGTGTTTCCATGTCACATGTAAATTCTGTTTACAATTTTATAGGATAACTACTGTATAATGTAAAAATGTACTTTTTAAAAATGAAAATGACCTGGGGCAGGGAGGTAGGATTGAATATTCCCACCTCCCAATATTGTATTGTTGAGGAGCTACAGCAGATACAGATTTCCTGTATTTAAGATAATGATAATGCACTCAGGAAGCCTGGCAGAATCAGTTTTGTTTGTGGCAGAACTAGAAATCACTGGGTCCCCTGCAAAACTATGGTGGGGACCCTATCTATGCTTTATCAACAGTGGTTTTCTGGGAGGGGACTTTATCTGTCATAGGGAGCAACAAACAGCTCCACTGTTAGTTGCTCCCCTGATTGGGAAAAAGAATGTCCAATCCTACCTCCCTGCCCCAGGTACATGACAAGATTGATGGATGGATGGATGGATGGATAGATGGATGGATAGATAGATAGATAGATAGATAGATAGATAGATAGATGATAGATAGATAGATAGATAGATAGATGATAGATAGATAGATAGATAGATAGATAGATAGATAGATAGAGCTCTTGTGTACTATAAAGATGAAACAACTATTCTTATATATTTTCCTATTTTCATTCATTCAAAATATTTTTTTTTCTTTTAAGGTTCAAAAACAAAGGAAGGGGTTGTTCATGGAGTAACAACAGGTAAGGCCCAAATTTACAAAGAACGAGTTTTAAAAGTCACCTAATTTCATCAAAAACAAAACTGGAATCAGATAATTAATGTACTTCTAATCTATATGATTGTAAAAAAACAACCTCTATAGGTATTTTTCTGTCAATATTTAACAAAGAAAACGTTTTAAAGAAAAATTTTGCCAGAGCGGTCAATTGATGGAGGGAGGGGATCTTTGTGTTGTGTGTTTGAACTTTTACTGAGATACTGATCCAGTGAAAGGTCTCACTGTCTTTAGTCACAGAGTAACCCACTCACGTCAAACTAATGCAGTATTGGTAAATGTTGATGGCAACATTTTAAATACTGTCTGGTTTCAGTCAAAGAATGTCACTTATGTTGATATTTACAGAATATGATAAACACTGCAGGTTAATGATTATATGTTCACATCGTATAGTCTTTATAGGGCTCATGGAAGTGTTTTATTTAAATTGACAATACCACTATATATATATGTAAAGATGAATTTAGTCCAGTGCACACATGGGATTAATCTCAAAAAATGCCTTTAATAGGCTATATCAAGCATCATTTTTTGTGATTAATCCCATGTGTGCAATGGGACTAAATTCATTTTTATCTATTTATCTACTGGTAGCAATCCTTGTAACCATTAAAAGACTTGGAAGGGAGGGTGCCCACACTTATATTATTTAAATATATATATATATATATATATATATATATTATATATAATATATAATATATAATATAATATAGATATTATATTATATTGGTGGAAAGCAAAGCACAAGTAGTTGTTTACAAGCTTGTTGTTTAAGGACAAGTTAGTCCCTCAAATAAAAATTGTATATAGGACAATCATCCCCAAACCCCAAACCTCTAATTGAAAGAAAGCGAGAGATGTATGTCTAACCTGAAATGCTGCCTGATGTTCTGTTACTTATCTATCTGTTTCCTGGTTCTTCCAGTTGACAAATGTCAGTCATAGATATAACAGATGTCATCACAGCTAATGACTAAATGCTATTCCCCTAGATGCCTTCTTTAATTTATTTTCAAATGTTTTTAAAGCCAAGTTGTACATTATTATGAACAGCACATTAATGTTTCCAAATTTAAGTAAAAATAATTTAAACATTATTTTTTGGTAGATATTAAAAGAAAAGAATGACTGAACATGTCTGTGCATGTTTCTAACAATAAGTTAAAATTTATACAAATAATGACCACAATTTCTGAAATATGGAACTGAATAAAAAGTATTTATTTATGCGCAACAGTTGCTGAGAAGACCAAAGAACAAGTGTCTAATGTTGGTGGAGCAGTAGTGACAGGCGTGACAGCGGTGGCACAGAAGACAGTGGAAGGTGCCGGAAATATAGCAGCAGCAACAGGTCTGGTAAAGAAGGACCAAATGGGTAAACAGGTTAGTGTATAAAAAAGATAGCAGATAATTTCGAAAAATAAAAAGACATTTTTAATCTGGGAACAGCATCAATCTAACAATTTAAATAAAGTTGAGTGTAAAAAAATATATAATGATTTCCTGCTTTGGATAGGGGAGCCCCAACAGTGTTATACAAAATATAGAAAGCAAAAAGAATCATAGATACGGTTATAGCGGACAACATCTGGTTAATGAAAACTCCTGGAAAGTGATTGCATTAAAACTCTGATTTATTAACATCAGGTGGGTCTCAATTAGACCTATAATATCCCATCCCCCCACATACATAAGGAAAAACACATGATTAAAACCACAACCCCTAGCCTCAATGTGCGTATGTACACTAAAAAAATACACTCTTGCATGGTATGAAGCAATATAACGGTATATTGAGTTACACAGATATTAACATAAAGTAATGATATATAATGCAATTAAGTATCACATCCCACATCTAACCAGAGGAACAGTATCTATAAATAAACAAAATCATGTATAACTCCTATGTGATGGGAACAAGGTAAGTATAAAGGGAGACTTTATCAAGAGAGACTTCAGAAATCCGTAAGTGGAGGCTGAGGGGTGCTATTAAAAACCGCCAAACGCGTTTCGTTTGGAAACACATTTCGTTTGGAGGCGTACAGAGAGATCAACCAATTGATCTTCCAAATTATATACCAGTCACTAATCTATTGGTTGCAAATAAAAGTCTATAGGTCGACATTTAAACACACATGATTGTCCATGATTCCACATCATGATTGATTGTCTATTGATTTTCTTTTTACTCTGTATATAGAATTTTTGTACAGAAAGATGGAAGCTGCCATATATTTGCCTTGCTTTCACTATTATATCAAAAAATGCAAGTGAAGAACACTGTGCATTCAATTAATATTGTTCTTTCATTTGTGGCAAATAGTGCCTAATAATTAATTCTTCTGTCTAAACATGCCTTTTGCAGTTGCAATGTAAATCCTACATTATTATTTTATTAAGGCTCATCTGGTGAAGCAGAATATGGATTTTTTTACGTGTTAATCCATTAATTATGAATCGATGCATTAAAAAAACATATTGGTGCTTGGTGAAAAGAAAGCAGGAAAAAAATGTACCAGTTAGTTTGTATGTGTTGTATTATATGGATTAGTGAGAGATATTCTACAGGAGGAAACAGTGAAATCAACTATAACATGATGTTCTCATCGCTCCTTGTTCTTGTTGTGATTTGTTTTAAATTGAAAAGATGTTCACTGTGTTCAGTGAATCTACAGCCATCTGGTATGATCTGGTTTAAACAGTGATGCGAGTCCCTTGTAGGAATGATAGCGTTGTTTTTCAAGGCTTGCAGGTCTTAGAAGGTTGCACATCTACACGTATTCATAGTTAGAGCAAAAAAAGCCCCGAAATGAAATGAGTATGACTTATGTAAATGCTGTTAGTCACATACCCCTTGACCCCAGTGTATTCAGTTCCTGTGGGTACACTCTCTACCCTTGCATGAGACACGTATTTTTATAATAAACAATAGAAAGAGGCAGCATTTATGATGTAGATATTTCTGTTTCACAGTCACAGAATGCCATTATTTTATCTTAGTCTAGACTTGTGATTCTGCTGGTGTCGTATGTATGTGTTTGCCCTCAGTGGGACTAATGCAACTCAAATCAGAACATATGGTTTAGTATTCTTAATAGAGTCCCAAGAGACCTAATTATAGAAAATTCCAACAGGCACTATCAAAATGTAATAAAAGAAATAAGTGCTTATTACAGATTTGCACTAGGTGGTTCTGACAATCACTTAAATCTGGAGCCCAATCACTGACATCATTTTATGAAGGATTCACTCTGCTGTCAGATCATTCAGCCAATCAGTTAATAAGAGCAACCTGAAGTAGAAAGTGAAAGAAATTAAGAGAAAAGAGAGGAGGATAAACCAACCAACTAGGGGGGAAATGGATTTCAATGGTGGGTTGATATTTAATGGAATAAGCAGGGCTAGAGAGAGAGATGGGTGAAGAAAGATAAGGGACACCAAGGGGCATATTTATAAAGGGCCGTTAATACCGCCCAAAAATAAAATTTTTGCCATATTTATAAAGGTGAACCACATCGCTTCGAAAAGCATTACCGCGGCAATGTGCGGCGGTAATATGAACTCACCCCCCTCACCCCCCACGGCAGCGACCACCCACCGCACGACCCCTTCCCAGCAGCTCCTCCCAGCCTCTTGCCCTGTATGTTCGCGGGGAGGGGAAGGGAGGGGCCCGCTGGGGGGGTGGAGGGACCCTCCAGGTGGGGCACTGACAAGTGTCTTTTGGGGCTAAGGGGGTCCTGCAGCTCGAACCGGGACCCCCCCTCCCCAGCCCTATCAGGGCCCTTGCGGATTTGACATGAGCCTTATGGGACTTAAGGGGTCCTGCAGCTTGAACCAGGACCCGTCTTCCCCAGCACTTTTAAGTGCCATTGTGGCCCTGAGACAGGTTATTGGGGCTTAAGGGGTCCTGCAGCTAGAACCGGGACCACCCTCCCCGGCCCTATCAGGGCCCTTGCGGGACTTACAAGTGCTCTTGCGGCCCTGACAAGGGCACTTTTGGGGCTTAGGGGGTCCCGTAGCCCGTACCGGGACTCACCCTCCCTGGCCCTTGTAAGGGCCCTTGCGGCACTGAGTGCCTTTGTTGCCTTTGTTGCTCAAACTGGGACCCCCTTCGGCTCTTAAAAGAGCCCTTGGGTGGCGTCTTCTTTCTTCCATCCATTGACACCAACTCCGCTGAGGCCACCAACCCTGAGAAGTACCCCCGCGGCCGCCAGGGGTACCTCCGGCGCCAGTGGCCTCAACAAGGCCGATGTTACCAGAGTCTTGATCTGACGTCTTCTTTCTTAATAGCTAGCAACCCCAGCACCGCTAGGTCACCGATACCAGGCTCCGCACTGCTGGCTGGCACTGCCGGCTTCAACTGAGCCGATGTTGCTAGCCTCTTCTTTCTTCTGCCATCTACTGCGATGACTTTTGAGCTTCTGACGATTGCAGCTCTTTATATAGGTTTGCAGAAAGTCCTAATCCTATTGTGGTAAATTTTTCAATGCTTGGTATCACATGGTTATACAGTATCCAATCAAAGCTGGCGAATTAAAACAGCCGATGTTGATGCCAGAGAGCAGTTACCACCACTTTTTAAATAGAAGCGAGCAGTAACTGATGCGATGTTAGCGAGGCTGTGGTTTTTCGCCTTGTTAACTTTCTGCTGCGTTAACTTTTTGCCAGCCGTTCTTTGCACTTTTATAAATTGTGTTATTAGCGATTTTGGGAAAATAGGAGGCGAAAAGTTAACAGACCTTTATTAATATGCCCCCAAAGTCAGAAAGTAGATGAAATAACCAGACCAGGTAAATCCAGGGGCACAAAGCCCTCAGGGCACTCCAAATGTGTGAATGGCAACAAAGTAACAAAAAAGAGGGCAAACACATCTCATATAATTAATTCCAGGGGGACTAAGCGTGCAAGGCGCGAGGGGGGCGGCGAACATTCAGGGAACTTAGTTCAGTCTTTTGTCCCTGGCTATGGTTTTAAGAAAAAATCTTAATGCTATTGTACCATGTGGTCAGTTAACTGTATATGTACTGGTTGCTTACTTTATTCATTGCATTCCTATTGCTCTTCGTTTGTTTGTTAAAAAAATAAATATGAAAAAGATAAAATTGGTTAGTATAATCTGGAGAATTAGAAAATAATATGGTGCTCTGGCTGGAGGTTTAAGTACCCTGTTTCTATCAGTGTAGAATTCCATTGCGGTCTTAGCATAGTGTTTAGCTGTATTCTTATTATTACATTTCTTTTAATCCTTTAATGACATGGTGGATTCACAACATTGTATGCCTTGTAAATATGACTGTTCCATTATGTATCCTTAAAGGGTATCTATGACTGCAATTCCTTCCTCCATTTTTGCTTTTAATAAGGAGAGCTCAAAATTGTTTGTCCTCAGGAGTGTGGTAAGATCACATTGCCTGGTCCAACCCATTCTCTCATTATATGTATAATACTCTTGTGTACTGATGCAGGAGACATGGCATGATTGGCTGGTGAAGTGCCCCAGTACTATCCTCTGGACAAACATCTGGTGTCCTTATTTTCAACAGGGAGGTAGGAATAGCAGTTTCTGCCTGTGCTTGAATTAAAGAAAGGGTTACCTTTAAAAGACATTAATGTAGGCAATTAAAAATTAAATACAAAGAGACAGAAACAACACATTTAACATATCAGAGGGAAATTAGTAAGAGATCTATAGGCAAATGCAGTTTTTTCATTGATGAGGCTCTCCTGATACCATCAGCCTGTGTAGGGTGTTGTCTGTTTACAGTGCAGTGGATTGTTTTGTCAATGTTGGGTGTATGTGAAACTCATCCAAATATTTTCTAGTAGCAGCAATATAAGTCTGAATAGTAAAAGCCACCAAAATGACCAGTGTTCCTAAATATAAGTAATAACCTATATCATAAATATTGTATCGTCAAAATGTAATTGTGCCTCCATTTCATCCATTTTGTCCACTGGTTTCCATAGCTGTAACTGTGTTTCTCCACGTAAAAAAAAAAGTAAATGTATGTTGACAAAATGTTGATGTTGATGACTGACATGACTATGGTCAGAAATAAGTCTATGATAGCTCCCTGTTGCTTTCATAACTAATGGCATTATTTGGTGCTGCTCAGAAAAATTTAATATTTACCAGCAATGTGGGTTTAAATAAATCTGTTCTATTCAGCTACTTATTTTCTTTATTTTTTTCACTGTCTGGCCACTGAGCATTCTTGTCAAAATGTATAGTGATTTCAGTGTTCCTTCAATGTGCCTAGTAGCTCCTGCTGATGCACAGCCATCTTAATAACATGTGTGTCATGAGTGTTTGTAAACACAGCAGGTGGCACTAAAACAGTAGTGAAGCCTGAAGTGATTACAAACACAGATTTCAAGGCAGCTAAGGTGTATTTTGATATTTGGTATTTTCAGAGGTTGTTTCAAATTCTAGCCATTGATACTACTGTTATGCTGGATCATAAGAGAGAATATTTAAGATACATTTCTGTATTTGATACACGTTCAAAATCAAAGAAAATATACATCTATATATACATCTAAATATACATCTATATTTGTAATTGTACTCTAATTATTCTCATTTCTATATATATATATATATACTCTCTGTCCCTTGGAGTGACAGAATGAGTTTACATGGAAGACCAGTGTCTTCACCTGCCATCATTATCACTGTGTGAGTTTCTCTGTGGCACTTGCAACTCCCTGACATGTTACAGCTGGCATCTGTTTAAGCATTTCAGAGCTGTCCTATTGTATCAATGTGCTGCTTATCACTGTCAGTTATGCCATAACCATTCCTTGTACATGCTGGCTGTGACCATTAAATAACAATAGGACATGCTGGCAATACTGTAGCTTTCTCTTAAGTTGCAAATATATTGACTCATTCTGCAAATTACTTGTTCACCTTAAAGTGCATGTCCACCCCCAAACCTATAATTCCCCCCACTACTGGCCCCAATGTGTAGTGCAATAAAATCCTTACCTTACATCCCAGCTCCAAGTGGTTCTCCAGTAATCCCCCCCAAAGTCCAAAAAACTGCCCACCAGGAGGATAGCAGAGTCCATATAGGACTCTGCCTCCTGTCTCCCCTCCGGGAGAATTTTGCCATGCACAGTGCAGCCTTTCTCCCCCTCCCTCTCCCTCCCTCTCCCACCCGTTCTTGTCTCCCTCCCCCTAGCGTAAATCCCTTTATTTATATAATAGTAAATGTGCCCCCAGCCCAAACCGCTATAATAATTTTCTTAGAAAGTCCCCAGATAGTTACTTACCATGCCTCGCTCCTTCACCGCACACTGAGAAGCCGGCAGCCATGTCCGTGATTGGCTGCCTCGCAGCCAATCACAGACATGTCTGCCGGTCCCGTCCCCTGCTTGCATTTCTGTGCAAGCAGAGGGCCGGGGAGTGGTGTGAAGGAGCGAGGCATGGTAAGTAACTATCTGGGGTTTTCCTGAGAAAATTATTATAGCGGTTGGGGCTGGGGGCACATTTACTGTTATATACTAAAAATGTTAATTAAGGGTGGACATACCCTTTAAACATAGCTCTCTCAGGGTTCTAGACACATTGGTTTGGGTTTTGTTAAGTCCCAAGATAGATTTCCACCCACATACTAACTTATTTTGACAGGATAATTTTCATCTAATAAAATTGACTGCAATTTGTGTATTGCTTTATAATTAAAGAAGATTTATATCTAATCATAACATTGCATTCTTGACACTTATTGGCTTTGTGATTCTCTTGAAACCTTAAGATTAGTTAATAAAATGTGACCATGTCTGTGATTTCTACACTGAATACAGAATATCTGTCATGTGCAGGTACATGAAATAATGTATTATTATACATTATATAATGTACATTATACATTTCAGCATTATTAATAGTGAATTTAAAGGGCATCTCCACCCTACAAAATAATTTTTAATACTGTATGTTAGAGGGCATCCCTTACCACCCCAACCGCTATATTAGTTAAAAAAAAGATGCGGAACGCTACTTACAGCCCTTTGCTTCATCAAAATTCTGATCTGGTTCCCTGGTTGTCAGAGCTACAAGCAGGGGGCTGGACAGGCAATAGCGGACGCCGCTGGAGTAAAGGGCTGTAAGTAGTGTTCTGCTTTTTTTTAAACTAATATAGAGGTCGGATTCTTTTTTTAACTATCTCTACAGTGGTTGGGGTGAAAAGGGATACCCTCTAACATATTTAAAAGATTTTACGTTAGAAGAAGGACAGCCAAGGGAAGATCAGGAAGGAGGGGGGAAAGGGTTCCCCTGCACATGCCACTGTCCTCTCAGAGGATAGGAAGGAGGTGGAAACCTTTTACAAAGGAAGACAGCTCCTACTGTTCACTTTCTGGGTCTTTGGACAAGCACTACAAAAGAAACCATAAGGAGTAGAGATGCAAGTTAAAAGTCAGCCAATCACAGACGTGGCTGCTGGCATGGTAGAGAGCTAAAGAAATGGACGACCATAAGTCTATTTTTTGTGCTTGTTTTAAAAAACTTACATGGCGGTTGGGGGTGGGCAAGTATACATTACACTACAGAAAGTGTTTTTTTTAGGTAAGGGAAGGAGCAGCCTAAAAGGATCCTGGGGGTTGGGAGGAAGGGAGTGGAAAGGGCTGCCCTGTGCATGTCTGAGTCTTGACTGAGGACAAGGAAGAAGCAGGACACCGGATGATTCACAGACAGCTCCTACTCTTCACTTTCTGGGATTTTGGACATGCACTGCAGGAGAACCATAAGGAGCAGAGGAGTTTTTTACACTACACAGTGGGGCCAGCAGTGAGGAAAATTTTAGTTTTGGAAGTGAACATGAAACATTAGTATATTCAGGTCAAATGTTACTTTGTGAAACTGGGCCTGCGCTGTATATAAGAAGCAAGATGCAGAATCAAGTTGTCTGCCTATTGATGAATTAAGATAATTTGCACTCTGATCTGTACAGTATTATTAAGGTGTCATTGAAATGTATCTGCACTCCACATGGTAACCAATAAACTAGTTTGTACTGTCATATGAATAGCAGAGCATGCGACTAGAAGCTCCCACCATAGTTCTGTCAATAACAAAAAGCACATTGTTAAAACCCACAAACTCAGATTCTTTTCTATGAACAATATGCTTTTTATGTTCTCAATGTATTAGCTATGTGTTCTTCTTATCAGTTTAGTACAAAATAGAATAAAGGAAAAGGGAGAAATGTAGAATGTTACATTTTTCCTAGTCAACCAAAACCCCACCGCACATGTTTTCATTCTAGATATGATTCAGTTGACACTACAGGCCAGTGATTGTCTTTGACAGGCTGAGTGCTGACCTACAGAGATCAGTCACACAAAATATATCCCAAACAACTGAAGCAATAACAATAGGCCTTGTCTTGTGTCTGTGACTTAAACTAATGCAAAGGGGCAGATTGTCTATTCCAGTATTGTCAGTGCTGGCCTTTGGGTGTTCTAATATTACAAGATACTATTAAAAATTCATTTGTACGTGCTTATTACAATGGAGAATATACATTATATCTCCTGGCTATTATAAAAGCCCTTTTCAAAACCGTTAAATCATCATATACTGTAGTTTAGATCAGTGTCTGACCTTAAGCAATTGTCAAAAGAACTTGTTATTTGTACTTGTTAATTCATATGAAGAGGAGGAAAAAAGAAAAGCTGCCTTTATTTTCTTTAACTTCTAATTAATTTCTATATACTCTATAGTCCTTAGCTATGGTATATATTGTTAGGAAAATAATTAAAGCTTTATCTGTCATAAGTGGTTGCCTCATGTGGCAGAATCTGCCCCATTAATTTCAATGAGCTGTGCTCATAGGGGGTTGTGATAAGGGGCTGCAGTGGAGGCAGTTTTCCTCAGGCAGCTCCATCCCAAGAAATTTCCCTGGACAGAACTACTCAGGAAGTTCCCTAATTTAATGAAGTATGCTTCATTCACTATGTATAGTAGAGGAACTGTAGGTGCCAGCATCCACCAATCTTAATATTTTTTACAGAGAGAGTGCCACTTTTCATCGACTTGCCTTGTACATTTGAGGCGTCACTTTATTTGGAATGTTTGCTATGCTAGAAGTTTAAATAATTCTACTCACTCTATAATGTGCTGAAACGTTTTGTCTGTAGCCCATATTTATTGTTTAAAATACAGTCAGTATCATTATATACTTAATTACTCTATACTACAGTATAACTTTTCTTACTGTAAACCACAATGTTGATGGCAGCACAGCATTACATTATGTATAAAGTTCATAATATATTGTATAAAGGATATCACTAAAGAATTAACTTTCAATTCTTAGTTCAGTCTTACTCTATGGTGTTGGTACCCACTGTTCTTGTTTAGTTTAACTGATTATGCAAATAGTTGCTGCAATGCATGTAATGGCATATAATAGTGGCATTGACGGTAACCCTGGATTTTTAAAAGAAGATTGAAGGCCTTTTCTTCTGTTTAATTGCATGAATACTGAGAAGCAAAGAAAAAAATCTAAGAACAATTTATGACAGTGTAAAATGGGACTAAGTGTTCTCTTTTATTGTAATGTGTTATGTAAAGACAGATAGCATTTTAGAAATGGAATAGACTAGAGGATATAGGTTGAAAACTGATGTTTTTAATGTTATGTTGTAAATTTACATACATTGTTTCAGATGTTCTATACAGTTTATTAAAAAACGCACACAGGGTTGGGGTGGGTCCCTCTCCTAAACTAAGGGTTGTTAAAATATTACGTACAGACAAGAAACTAAAATGTCCGCAACACTTTTAGTGAATAGAAATCAAAAAATTTTTTTACTCAAAAGTTTTTCATTACCAAGCCAACCTTTGATGTAAACACTAGTAGGTTGCCTTTACAGATAGAGTAATAATAAATTATATAAATGATTCATTTTCAGCCATGCGATTTTTAACTTACTGTTACAGTTACAAATAATAATAAGCATGAACAAATGTGTATTTACAGAAAACATGATGTGTGGTAAGGGGGGGTTCAATCCATTTTACAGTAAAACTAAGAGGACTCAGGGAAGGAGCTACTTATCTAGACCAAAGCCATGCGTGCCATGGGACACTGGTACTTTAAGGGCTTGGCCACACTAGCGCGTTTTTTGCGAATTTGTGCACGAGATTGCACATGCAATTTTGGTTAGAATGGAAATCACGGGAACGCAAAAATTCCCGCGATCTCCAATGCGCATGCGATTGCACATCCATTTCTGTTTTGGGGCCACCATTTTTTGCTCAAATGCATGCGTTTTTATAGTGGAAAGGTAACAAACTTGCTGGGCACTCCAGTCTTAAGTGCAACAAAATTTTATTGTGATGTTTCAAAACCCGTGTGGTTTCTTCTTCAGACAAGCATTAAAAATGCATTTTAATGCCGGAGCACCCAGCATATATGTATAACATTTAATTGTTAGGTGTGCAGGATCCTCCATCACTACATTCTGTATTCATAGTGGAAAATTGCAAAATCACATGCGCAAATGCAGAACAACACACAACAACGCACCATATACACAGCTATCTGCAGGCATTAAAGGTCCTGTCTTAAAGAGCTGTTATCTGCTCGTACATAGCTCACGGAGGTTGCGTGACATAGTTTTTGTGTACTGCTGTAAGATATGTCTTAAAGTCACGCTAACCCTTGGTACATGGGTTAACATGACTTTAAGACGAAAAAACATACATATAAGTCTTAAGTGAGCATGCTCACACCCCAGGACAGAGGAGGAGTAGAGGTGATTTCACTCAGGCTACTGGAATAATTTCTTATTGACTGCAGTAAGAGATGTGATCCAGGGCTCATTTTAAAGGAAAAACTACAGGCTTTTATTTAACCCTAGCTTGGTCAGAGAAAACAGTTGTCCTTTGAGGCCTGTCAGGCTGTCACAATACATCCCAGCTAAATTATTTAGTTTGTATACATCAACTGGGCTTTCAACTGCTAGAGCATATTTGTTAATCGAACTTAGACAGACATTTGATCTGTGGTGGGCCAGGCTTTTCCGTTTTCTGGCCATCCAGTCGGGAGGTATGTTAAGTTTTTTGGCTGTTTGTGATTGCTATTTTAAAAGCATTGCATCATACTGACCATCATGTACATTAGGGATGAAACAGTATTATTTTTAATGTGGTGACATGTGGTCCTTTCCCTATACCACTACTACTGAACTAAACTTATATAAGTTTTCATTCATCCAGGTCATGGTATATCTGTTGTATTCAATTAGATCAACTGGACTTAAAGTTTAGTTCTTGAAGACGTTTCACTATTCATTCTGAATTGAGAAAGCCAGTCGGATGACTAGCGAAACGTCTTCAAGAACTAAACTTCAAGTCCAGTTGATCTAATTGAATACAACAGATATACCATAACCTGGATGAATGAGAACCTTCATAAGTAAACTTCCAGTTTAGTTCTAACTGAATACAACAGATATACTATTTAACTAATTTAAAACATGTTTTAATCCTATTACAAATCTGGGTAAAGGTTTAAAATTTTACCACGTTCCATAAACGTAGTACGCATTATGGGTAACCAAGGCTACTGAGCAACAGGTGTCTATAGCTAGTTTCCCCAAGAAAGATGGTGACCACAAGTAAATAACTTCAGTCACCTCCAGACTGATATATCTTCACTGACAGATGGCTGCTGCATAGCTCCGCCATTAAATATACAGTAGCATAAGGCATGATTATAGCCTAAGTTATTTTTGAGCCTATAGCTTTCCTTTGATATAGAAGAACTTGTTATAAAACTACAGTTATCAGCCTCTTACTTTTCTAGCTCACTAGAGATTTGTAGCAAAAACAGATCTGTGTTTTATTGTATTGTACTTGTGAACTATACATTGTTATCAAACACAGCATCATGCTTTTACCTGGGTTATTTATGTGATACAGATTTAAACATTCTTTTTCCCATTATAGTTTTATTCTGAATTATTAGTGGGTTTATTTATTTTATTTAAAAAATTACACTGCTCTTTCCTATATGTATATTTGCATATACGTTTTTTTCTTCCTCCTAAAATCAATTCTATTAAATCTGTTTGTGTGTGTTCCTTCATACAAAATGATTACACCTGTCTTATGTATAAAGACTTTTCTGGCTCCACTCTAAATACATTCTGCAATGCCACACAATATTTTTTATGAGGAAAAAGTCCAGCAAAGGCATTTCAGATCTTTTGCTAAAGGTATGGTTAAATCCAACTTCAAAGACTTTCATATCTATGTGGGAGCTGTTCCCAGATGAAAGCAGGTTGAGCTATAATATTACTTTTGTAGTTCTGTCTAAAATTAAACGTTGAAGAGATGTAAAATATTATCAATAGTTAGTCTTTCACACCAGGACAGCTTTGGCCAAATGATATCAAAGCATTAGTAACCCATTCATTAGATTTAATGATGACAGAAGGCCTGATCTTGGCTGTGAAAAATATCACAGGGTGTTGCTAACAGCAATAATAGAAGAACTGAATATAGCAGATGCTTGTGAAATAAAGACTTTTTAAAAAAAAAAAAAAAGAAGAAAAACAGCTATAGCAAATGCTTTTCATACTTTTACTTTCCACCTCAGTATTATTTATTGTCCCCCTAAAAAAGATCAAAATGTTTAGGGAATTTATCAAGAATACACTGTTCATACAAAACTATCAGAACTATTCAACTTTTAAATCTGTTTATCTAAATATTTCTAAGAAAACTATTTGTTTCACTCAACAAGAACAGAGATAAACAACTATTATTAAAGTGTAGGTCCACCATTGTCATAAATTTACGCACCATATTTAGCTCCCGCCAGCCACAAATTTCCCTATTGTTGCTGTAACGTGTTAACTATGTGTTACACAGCAGCAGAAGAGGCTTCTCCTCTGCAGCTTACAGACAATTACTGTCTTTCTTTCTCTCAGAGGAAACAGCAGAGTCTAGACAAGGGGTTGTGCTGTGCAAGTAATGATAGAAGAAGGTATGGTAAAGGTAAGTATAGGGAACTTTGTTTGTGGTGAGGGTGGTCATGCCCTTTAAAAGTGTTAAAGGGCAACTGTGATCTCCATACAACTAGACTTTAAAATAACCCCAGACTGCTTCTAGCTGCAGTCTATCCAAAGTTACAGCACTGTAAGCTGTGACATCACCAGCACCACAGGTCTACTCCAAAGTCTCAGGTTGGAGCATGCTCACTGCTGGCACAGAGCATCATCAGCTACATCCTAATCCCTGCCCCTTAACTTCTTAAGCACTTTTAAAGATAGCCACAAGAAAATATCTTCAGAAAAGATACATTTTTGGGTGGTGGGGCTTTTTACAAAACTAAGCATGTGTCTGCCACAGACTCAGACAGACAAGGAATTGTAATTTTTACAAGCCCATGACTTAAGATCTAGAGATAAAGAATTCATCCTAGGCTTGTTTGAAAGGTATATAGCTCTTTTAAATAGTGACCATAGTTACCCTTTTAATAACTGTAATTTCCCAAATTTAGCAAAGTCATATTTAATTGATTTTGCACAAGTTTTTTTTTCAAAGCATTTTACTTGGAATGGCTGCCTGGATTGCATCATTCTCTTAATTTCTACATTCGCTTTAAAAATTCGATGGAATATCAGGAAGAGCAGCATAGAGAAAATGAACCAAAGACACATGTCAAAATGATCAAACTTCCAAACATCGGAACTTATCTAAAAATTTGAAAATCAAGATAGAAAAGTCAAAAATTAAGATTGACAAGTAAAAAATCATATCAAAAGGTCGGAAAATTCAGCTTTAACTGAGTTCACATCATACTGTATTTTGGAATTTCAATTAGTTCCGCAGAACTGCTGGCCAGTTTTGTTCATCTCTAATGACCTAATGATCACTTTTTAGCTAATCACATTTCTGCTATTTAAAATGTAATCATTAGACCTATTACCAATCTATTCCTACAAGTGTAATTCTAGTGGGTCATATGCATGATATACGATTGCACATGTTTAATGAATTTCTTTGGTCCCTTTAAGAGATGGGATCTGGGTCCGACACAAACCCATATCCAACACGAAACTCCTCGGTTCTGAAATTCGAATGATCCGCCCGAATCTGGACAGATCGTCCGGATTTTGGGACTTCGGAATGCATTTTCGATAATTTTCAAATGTACGGGGCTATTTTTAAAGATTTTCATGTCATGTCAAAGTCATGTGGAGGTGGGGGGCTGTGCAGTGAGCTTGGTAGAATGGGAAGTAACTATGAGAAAATAGGCGATTTGTATGTAATTAAAATGGTCACTGAGATGAATAACCAGATTTTCCCAGCAGCTTTTCCGTTTCGGTACATTAGTATTATTATGTATATGTGGCTTCCCTGAAGTAATGCCAAGCATTAAAGTCTAGTTTTATATGGTAAAATAACAGCCAAGTTACTGTTGTGTCTCTTTTTTCTTCTTTGTTCTTTTTCATCTTCCCATTTTGTGGCCTCCCACAGTTTTCAAGACATAAATGGGGCTATGTACCAAGAGCCGCTATCTCAAAATTAGGTCTTAAAGTTCCGTTAATATGTTAACGCGGATTCATTAACACTTAACCTGACTTTCTGATGCAAACACTTATGTAATATCTCTCACAGGCATTATTGAATATGACGATGGTCGTTAACTTTACACCATCTTTATGACGTTCTGAGCCTTTTTATAACAAATAAACCTGGCGGTTGGGGGTGGGATAGGGTCCTCTACCACATATAAAAAGTTGGTTTTTTAGGGTGGAGATACCCTTTAAGATTATCCCATATGTATCGGGTCCATTGATATAACTATCACCCCTGTGCGAGGGGGGGGAATACAGAAGTAGGGCCCTCCACAAGACCACTCTGCCACGATCAGCTGTTTTTAAACAGCTGATGCATGTATGTGCAATCAGCAAATGTGCTGACTGCACATATAAATGTAACATAACACAAAAGTCTCCAGCACTCAACTACACATATAGTCATAAAGGAATAGATGTAAAAGTTCGGAAGTTCGGGTCCCGTCCTTTAAAACAGCTTTAAACAGCTGATCACACGTATGTTTCATTGATACGTGCGATCAGCTGTTTGAAGCACAGTCAAAAGAACGTTTTTATATATATGAATTATATTATTTTTGGATAATGTTTCAAATATTTATGCATTAAGTGCCCACAATTTGCATACTTTTATGTAGGACACTTATTTACTGTAGAGAGAAATCTGCACTGTGTTTAAAGGGCAATTATAGTGAGAAAATTGTTTTTTTTAAATTCCTTCTAATGTAGCCTATAAGTCATCCCAACCACCAGGGTACCTTTAGTTTATTTAAATTCTTCATAGTCCCAGAGATATAAGCCTTTGAATATGCTGTTACACCTCATCTGTCACTCAAAGGCACACACCCACATAATCCAAAGCTCCCATGCAATACTGTCACATACTCCTTCACCCACACTGTAAGTACCATGTGCAACACATAGTCAAATGCTGTAGTGCTAAACACAATCAATAAACCATTAACCCAGCAATATGAGCATAACATACTATAAAACAGCCCCTCCCCCCAAAAAAAAATCTTATATACTTACAAAACCAGTGACTCAAATGGAACACTAATACAGTATATATAATACAGTAATACAGACTATATACCAAACAAGACATACAGTGCAATCTATGAAATATATAGACTAAAGCAAATGAAATGTATCAGGATAACAAGCAGTTTCACTGTGTTTGTGAAGGTCTCACTACAGCTGCTGCTACACTGACTCTGTCTTCAGTGATTATGATCTCAGCTAAGAAGGGGGAGAGATATGATCTTTAGGTGCAAAAATAAATAACAATTAGCAAACTTAGAGAACAGGCAGAGTTCAGTAACTTACTTGTAAAGAATCTCAGCACCACTTGTCCTCCTTTCTCCCCCTCTGCCCCTCCCTTCAGCATATTGCTACTTTCTCTCACACTTTGCTTGCTTGCAGTCTAGCTCTGGAAGGGAGGGGTCAACAGGATGTCAGCACTTCATTTAAAGTCCTTTCAACTAAGCATGCCCGGACTTCTCATACAGCCCTTTACTGCTTGAGGGGGACTAGACAGAGAGGGGAGGGGGACTACACAGCTTGGTACAAACTTCTTCCAGTGTGAAGAAACAAAGCCACACAGCAACATGAAAGTAAGGCAGCTTATACTAAGTGATCTGTACATTGTATATAGACAAAGTTTTTTTTCACTATAGTTGCCCTTTAAGTACAAACAGTTATTTTATCTTTAAACTTGTCATTCTGGGGGAATGGGATTTTAGTTTTAGAAATTAAACTGTATTTTGCTTGTAGCAGTCTACTGTTAATCCTGTGGATTTTTCTCACCATGCATTAGTTATTTTGACATTTTAGGTGATCCTAAATGCATGAGGAAAATGTATTCAAGTTTAGATGCCTGAAGGACTGTTTAAAACAGAAACAACAAGTGTTTACTTAAGTTTCATGTTATCTTACCAAGTAATACATTGGCCTTCTTAAAACAGAAGTTACTTATCTGGCCATGTGATTGAATTGCAGGAAAATAAGAATGGAATGGTTTTTAAAATGGAATGGTTTTTGTATCCCTAGACGAAGGGTGTTGATAATAATTGAAGTTGGGGGAAATGTTTTTTGGAAGGTTTTTCATAGAATGCATGATAATATGGAAAAAAAAACCTTGGGGAAAATGAAAATCTTGATTAAGTAACCCCCCCCCATGGGCTTGGTGGAAAGGCTTGACATATACAGCAAAAAAAGATAGACAAAGATGTCCACCAAAATGACCCTCATACTAAGCACATACCACATGTGGGTTCTACAAATAAATCTTTATTGGGGCAAACACAGTAACCCCCCTT
The DNA here is from genome assembly GCA_019447015.1 of Hymenochirus boettgeri. Lineage (NCBI taxonomy): Eukaryota > Metazoa > Chordata > Amphibia > Anura > Pipidae > Hymenochirus > Hymenochirus boettgeri. The sequence goes on from CM033469.1 coordinate 145,107,054, forward strand.
ATCCCAAATCACAATATCTTCTATAAAAACAGATAATTACACACACATAAAATCAACCCTCCTGGGCATCCCCAGTGTCTATACAGAGTCTCTCCTGAGTAGAAAGTGATATTGTGCAAGTCCCATAAATGAACACAGACCCCCACGCTTAACGCAAGGATCCCGTGCACTACACAACACTGTTAGCTCCAAATGTGCCTACCAAGGCACAGCTAACTGAAAATCAAATCATACTCACCGAGATTTTCTTTTCCTGGTCCGTAGCACGGCAGTGGTCACTTAAGGGTTAATCTCTCTGCTGGGCAGGACACAGGAACCCCTCCCAAAGCTATAAAAGGTATCCTCCCCCTCACCTCCATGTCTTTTTGATTGTATGTCTGAAAAATAAATAGTTATAGAAGGGAAGGAGCTAACCATTGCCATGCTACGGACCAGGAAAAGAAAATCTCAGTGAGTATGATTTGACTCTCAGTTTTCCCTGGTCCTACACGGTAGTGGTCACTTAAGGGATATAAAAAAGCTTAGAAATTGAAGGGAGGGACACAAATTATGATGCTAGAAATTAAATTTAAATTAAATTTATTTATAAGGATGATGCAGCCTGAAGGATTTTCCGCTTGGTCTGCAGCTGACGTGTCCACCTTATAATGCTTGATGAAGGTGGACATGGTTGACCAGGTTGCCGCCTTGCATATTTCTTCAGGCGAGGCCTGAGCTCGGAAGGCCCAGGATGCTGCTAGAGACCTGGTAGAATGGGCCGTCACCCTTGTGGGTAAAGACTCTTTTCGGACCTGAGAAGAGGATAAAAAGGAAGTCTGTTTTCCTGAAATCTTCTGTTTTTGTAAGTTTTCAGGGATCTGCCCACATCTAAAGAGTGGGGAATATGGTTCTGGTTGCCTTGACTGTTCGTCAAATGTTGGGAGGACAATGTCCTGGTTCAAGTGGTAAGAAGATACTACCTTTGGAAGGAAGGACGTGTCAGGTCTTAAAATCACTTTGTCTGGATAAAATTCTAAAAAGGGTTTGGATTTCCTTAGAGATCTTATCTCCCCTACTCGTCTGGCGGATGTTATTGCCACTAAGAATAATGTTTTCCAGGTGATTTCCTTGATTGGTGTCAATTCGATGGGCTCAAAAGGAGGTTCTTGCAACATCTGAAGAACTGTTGGAAGGTCCCACTGTGGAACTTTTTGTTTAATCTGAGGTTTTATGTGTTTGACTCCTTGGAAAAAATGGATAATAAGAGGGTCAAGAGCCCAACAAATGTTAGTTATTGCTGATATAGCTGTTACTTGATTTTGATAGACTGTGGTTTTTGTGTAATCCTTCTTGGAGAAACTCAATGAGAGTTTCAACTTTGTTCGGAAAGGGAGAGGTATATTTGTTATGGCACAATTTACTGAAGGTTTCCCAGGTTTTGTAGTAGCTTATTGACGTAGAATTTTTCCGAGATACTAGGAGGGTACTTGTGCTCTCTTGTGATTATCCTCTCTCTTTTAGCTTGTTGGTTTCAGCAACCAAGCGTGAATTTTGGGATGGAATATCGGGCCTTGCCGAAGAAGGTCTTTCCTTTGTGGTAGCCTGAATGGGGTACAGATTGACATTTGGAGAGCCCAGGCAAACCATGGTCTCCTGGGCCACCATGGTAGAATTGCTATTATCATAGCCTTCTCGTCCCAAATTTTCTTCAACACTTTGTAAATTAACGGAAGAGGGGGGAAAATGTAATAAAGGTGGAGATCCCACTTGAAAGAGAAGGCATCCGTTTTCATTGGTGTTTTTGAACCTGGAGCAAAATTTCTCTGTTTGATTGTTCAAATGAGTTGCCATCAAGTCCATAACCAGAGTCCCCCATTTCTGTGTTATTGTTGTGAACACTTCTGGGTGGAGTTGCCATTCGTTTGGGCATATTGTGTGCCTGCTGAGGTAATCGGCTTTTATGTTCTTCAATCCTGGGATGTGCACTGAGCAGATCCCCAGGAGATGGAGCTCTGCCCATGACAAGAGCTGTTTGGCCACTGTCCATAGTGAATGGCTCCTGGTTCCCCCACTCTTGTTGATGTAGGCAACTACTGTGGTGTTGTCCGATATAATTTTTACTGCCTTTCCATTCAGTCATATTTTGAAGTGTTTCAAAGCTAGGAAGACTCCCATCATTTCCCTCAGATTCTGAGAGGGTGATGACCACTTCCTCTGCCACTTGCCCTGGGCGGTGCGGTTTGAGAGAGTTTCCCCCGAGCCAGAGGGACTGGCATCCGTCGTTAGTGATATCCAATGAGGTTGCATAAGGTAAATGGGTTTCATATTTTTGGATACTGTCCACCATTTCAAACTGTTCTTTGGAGAAATAGATAGGGCTAAGTGTTGATGCTGCTCTATGTGGATTGAAAATTGTTTCAAGAAGCACCATTGAAGTTCCCTTATGTGAAGCATAGCCCATTGTACGGCATTCATGGTAGATGTCAGTTTCCCTATTATGTGCTGGAAGGCCCAAGCTGAAGGTGCTGGGGTAGACCAGAATTCTTTGATTGTCTGGGAAATTTCTTTCTTCCTGGCTGGGAGGAGAGACACTGAAAGGTCTCTCCTCCCAGGAGGTGTTCAGGACTATTCCTAAGTATTGAATCACCTGGGAAGAAATCAGTGATGATTTCTGTTTGTTTATTACCCATCCATTTTGGGTAAGGCATGCCAGAGTTATTTGGATGTTCTCCTGTAAAATTTGATAATCGTGTGATTTTACGAGAATATCGTCTAGATAAGCAAATATTTGAATACCTGGGAGAGGAAGATGGGCTATAAGTGGGACTAATAGCTTTGTGAAGACACTGTCCAAATGGAAGGACTTTGTATTGAAAATGTTGATTGAAAATTGCAAATCGGAGGAATTTCCGGTGTTCTTGGTATATTGGAACATGAATATATGCATCTTTTATGTCCAATCTGGCCAGCCAATCGCCTTTGTTTATTTGTATTAGTACTGATTTCAGAGTCTCCATTTTGAATTTCCTCACTTGAATGAAGGAATTCAGAAATTTTAGAGTATTGGTCTGATATGGCACGAATTCTTGGTTTTTATGAAAATTTTAAAATATATCCCTTTCTGCCTTTGATGGATTGGGACTTGTTCTATGATGTTGTTCACTTGAAGTTCTTCCAGTTTCTTTATCAGTGTTGATTTTGTTTCCATCGATCGAGGAGGCTTTGATCTTATATATTTGTTTGATGGTGGGAAATAGAGGAACTCTATTGCATAGCCCTGGTTGATAATTTTCAGGACCCAAGAGTCTGAAGAAGTCCAAGCCCATGTCTTCCCGAAGTGGGAAATCCTTCCCCCTATTGGAAAACAATGGGCTCCCAAATCTTCATAACGGGTGAGATCTGGCCCTAGTACCTCTGCCTCGAAAGGACTGGTGGCTTGGGTTATTCTTACATGGTTCTTGGTGGGAGAAAGGTTTCCCTGGTCTATATTGTCTGGCGGCTCTTAGATTTGATAATTGAAAGAGAGATGCTGATGCTTGTCTTCCTCCTCTGGTAGAAGGCAAGGTATTTTTGGCCGAATTCTTTTCTATGAGCTGTTCCAGTTTTGAGCCAAAGAGAAGATTCCCCTCAAATGGAAGAGAATTCAAGCTTTGTTTGGAGTAGTTGTCTGCTTTTCATTGTCTTAACCATAATGCCCTTCTGGCTACAACATAGCCGCTCATTGTTTTAGCTGCTAATTTAACAGAATCTATTGATGCCTCCGAGATATACTCATTGGAATCTTTTATATCTTTGAGCATCTTGGTTAATTCTTGTCTGGGAATGCCTTCTTTGATGGCCTCTTCCAGTTCTGAAAGCCAATAGTGATTTGCCCTAGCCAGACTGGTAATGGCTATAGGGGGACGAATGGCTGCCCCTGCTAGAGAATATATTCTTTTAAGCATGGAATCCTCCTTTTTGTTCATAGGATCCCTCAGGACTACTGTGTCTTCAGTGGCTAGGATTGTTTTCCTTGCTGTCTTTATAATTGCTGTATCCACTTTGGTGGTTTATCCCATATTGTTGTAACAGACTGGTTAAAAGTGTAGGTCTTATTAAAATTGTTGGAAATGAAAAATCTTCTGTCAGGAGCAGAGTGTTCCTTTTTTATTGTTTCTAAAAATTGGTCATGCACATGGAAGCATGAGGTATCTTGTAATTTCTTGATGAACATTCGATCCGATGTAGAAGGTTGTTCTGGTTCTACAATGCATAGTATCTGTTGTATTCAATTAGATCAACTGGACTTGAAGTTAGTTCTTGAAGACGTTTCGCTAGTCATTCGACTGGCTTTCTCAATTCAGTAATGACTTGTACAAGAATCTTATGTACCCTGGAAAATCCCAATTAGCATGAAGTATACATGAGGTATTCTGTGTTGTGGATCCCAAAGTACATTGAGGAGAAAACTTTTGGAATCAGAACCCTTTAGTTATTTCCTTGTGTGTCACAAAGTTACTACCCGGCATCTGGTTACTAGGTTACAAAGTAAGAAGAATAATATCATGCTCCACGCAGAGAGCATCAATCCTTTAAAAGACATCTCCCGTGTCCAAGACAAATGAGCTACGTTCATATAGAAATTATGTCAACTCATTGTCAATAAACTGCCATACATGTTCCAAAGGCCCACCCATCCCTGAGACAATAGGTCTCCCAGGTTATATTGTGCATTGTGCAAGTCCCATAAATGAACACAGGCCCCCACGCTTAAAGCAAGGATCCCGTGCACTACACAACGCTGTTAGCGCTGAACGTGCCTACCAAGGCACAGACAGTCAGACAAAGTTTCCGAAATTACACTCTGTTTTTGGATTTTTGGATCTTCGGGTTTTTCCTGAGATCCGTAAATCTGAAGACGGAACAACCTTACCAGTTTTGGCTATGTCTAGTAGGGAGGAGAGACCCAAATACGTACCTGGCAGCGAAGCATGCACTCTACATAGTACTGCACAACTTGCCGGAGGCAATATCAAACTAATGACCAAAATAGTGGTCTATATTCAAACTGAATGTTGGTGAGGAGATATGGAAAATATGCCTTTAATAGCATTGCACAACAAAACCTTAATTTTGTAATGTTAACATATTGGCAAAGGAACGTGACTGGTTCAAGACAGGTGTTAAGGAGGCCATTTATGTGAAAATAAAGAAACCAAGCCTAAATAGAGGTGGGGGGGTTCGACACCATCTGTCTGCCATGTACAATGCTGTTTTGACACCTTACTCTGGGCGTTCCTATAACACCTCTTAGCCACTATCTAATCAAGCCCTTTACACCTGGCTGTGATATGCTAATTGGGATTTTCCAGGGTACATAAGTGCCACAGATTCTTGTACAAGTCATTCTGAATTGAGAAAGCCAGTCGGATGACTAGCGAAACGTCTTCAAGAACTAAACTTCCTCCTCCTAATCCAACAAATATAACATAAAGTCCACTATCTGATTTCATATGAGGAGTTGTGAAAGAGTCCGTTTTGCAAGTAAGATACGCCACATAAATATTGTGTATAGCAGTTAATAAACAGTTTAATTATTAAGAGTATCCCACAACTTTGTGGCTAAGAATTAACTCCTCCAGCATCTGACACTCTTATCCTGCATACACAGACAGTATACAGTGTACTCCTATTCCAATCAATTGTACATATTACTATGCTGTCTCCAAAGGTGGTCTATGGACATCCCCATGTGCTTTGGGACTGCATCCAATGCCTCACAACCCTCCTAACAATAGTAGTTTAGCTTACAGTCTTTCAAGGTGCAGTTTGCTTTCCTTTTGTTCAGATAGCCTCTTGTATATCAATTTTAAAAACGTATAGGGCTATTTACCGAGAGCTGTTATCGGCTATTTGTGTCTTAAAGTCACGTTAACCAATGTATCAAGCGCTAACGTGACTTTAAGACACAACTAATGGCACTTGCGAGGTTACGTAAAATTTGTGTCACGTAACTCACGCAACCAATTGTACTGAGCCATTAACCAAACTTTAGGACATAATCTCAAATGCCAGCAGATAGATGGTGTTAAAGATTCACAAAAGGCAAACTCCAGTCACAATGCACTGAGATCCACTATCAGCTCAGTGCATTGCCTAAAGGGGGCAATAGAGAGCCATAGCGACTCTCGATACATTAGTTACCAGGAGTTCATTTCTAGGGACATTGGCTAGCTGGCTCCTGGGATTTGTTCACCCCCGATATAATTCAATTGACTTTTCTGCTCTGCTTCTCTAACTGCAGGATTGACTACAAGCATTATATAGTTTAAAAAAAATAAAACATCACAGCTTTGTATTAGATGTAAATGTAAAGGTCATGGTATTAGAATATAATGATGATTAATGCACATTGAAGGTCTTCTACCATTTCTGTTGCAAAAGGTAATGCATTCTTCTGTTTGCACTGAGCTGTGATTTGTCATGTCAAGCCTCACCAAGATTAGTCATGTATAACTAAACAGTGATTTGTCATAGCTAACATAATAAACACTTGTATCAAAGAGAACATTGTAACCTTCAGAGATATTCCTGTAAGTGTATTAATATGGTTCTAGAGGTATCTGTCAGATTAGAATTTTTTATGGTACCAGACCAGGGTAGACAGATTTTCAGCGCCCCGAGCGGTAGGGGGCAGTGGTCATGTCATGGTGATCTCACAAGAGGTGTGACAGGGAGGAGACTGGGCAGGTGATGACAGGAGGTGGGGTTGGGGATTAGGAATTCCGGATGCAGGTCTTCCAGTTCCCTTTGTTGGATGGCATTTCAGCCCTGACAGCAGGACTCTAGATTTTGTCCCTGCAGTCATGACAATCCCAACTAAATAGTGACATATGTCAACCCTGTACCAGCCTTATAGTTCTAAGAGGGTGAGGGTATTCACAAAAGTATTATTTTAGGTTTTATGTGCTTTGTTTTTCCCTCCAGATCTTTATTATAGTCCTATGGTAGTGTTAGACACAGTAATAACAACATAGCAGATAATTACATTTTTACTGGTAAACATGTTCTTTATAAATACACACAGCCTGCCTATAGCATTTTAATCTGTAATATTGTGCATTTACATTTTGCTTTTGAAGTAGAATTTAGATGGAAAAACTTACATTTCCTGTTCCCAAGAAGACATGGTATAAAATGAGATAAAATCAAAAGAGTTTTGTCAAATTACTTGCATTTTGTATCTCCATTTCTTAATAATGTTATAAGTTTCACTCCTCAAAATAGTACAGTGCACTAAGCGACTAGTGTAAAAAGTCTTGATCAGTGACAGTGATTAATGTTGGCACTTGATGATGCCTTCTGGATCAGATTGATTAGGCTGGAATTCCCATTGCTTTTTTAATTACTGTGCCCCAAAATGCTCAAAGGAAACTTATCAGCAGAACAGAGCTGGGTTAGTAATTAAGAGGTGAATAGGTGATCTTTGATTTGTGTTTTGCTCTCTTTTTTTTCTGGAAAAAAGAATACATGTTAAATTGATCCTTATTTACTGTACATGCACGCCTAATCCCATATACATGTATTCTCAAAGCCATGCATGTTTCAAAGTAACCAGGGTTTATTCTGCAGTTTCGGCATAGGCAGTGGGAGATTTTAGAAACACAACCACATATACATGTTATTTTTTAAAAATTGACAGCAGATGCATTGCATAGCACTATTGCACTACATTTTGCATGTACTCAACTAGAGCAGTTTAAAACAACACTTGCTCAAGCCAGTGTCTTATGATCAACCAAATATTTACATTTAGATATTTGTATTAATCCACTCTTATAATATTAATAATGCTGGGAAATGGAGGTTCTGAGAAAATCTCCCCTACCAGTACAAGTCGGTGATCGTAAAGGGACCTACCTTACAGCCAGATAAGAGGGCATTGTATGTGATGATTGAGTCTGTGTCATATTGGTTACAAAAACCAAGAGTTTTCAAGATCAGTATGGAGTAGAATAATAGGTGGAAATTATACCTTGAGACAGCAGGACTGGCAGCCACGTCTGTGATTGGAAAAAAGTGCAGACGGAATGAAGGTGTGTAAGTACATTTCTTTGCACTTTTTAAACATTTTAATATAGCGATCAGGGTTGGGAGGGGGCCTACAGTGTGTGCATTATTTATTTTAGATGAGGAAGCCGCAATGAGGGATCCAGAGGCATAGAGGGGGAGGCAGCTTCCCTGCACATGCCAGAGTCCTCCAGAAGGAAAGGAATGGGGCAGATACCTTATCACACTGAGCGAGGCTCCTACTCTTCAGTTTCCTGGATTTTGATAAGCCGCTGCAGAAAAAAACACATGGAGCAGAGGAATAAGGAAAGGGTTATTCAACACTACACAGTGGGGCTAGCAGTGGGTCACATTTTAGTTTAAAATTTGAAGCAAGCAAGTAAAATCAAACATTTACAGTCCTTATGTTTTTATATTTTCTTACTTCTCTGGATCAAACTTGCCTTCCTCTGGATTAACTGTTAGATAGAGTTAAAAAGGAGGGTGAAAAGGTTGGACTTGATGGACGCATGTCTTTATTCAACCTCAATTACTACGTTACTATGTTACTAGCCTTACTAGCCTTATATTATTTCCCGAGATGTTAGTAGAGGATAATATAGTGGATAATGCACCCCCAACTGTAAATTATAAGGATATTAGAAGTCACCGAGGAGTTCCGTGAACATATAAAAGTACAAGGCCGCAGGCCGAGTACCTTTTATACAGGACACGGTACTCCAAGGTGACTTCTAATATCCTTATAATTTACAGTTCGGGTGCATTATTTATTATAACCTACCCCTTTGTGTCTTCTGGTTTCCTTCTCCTCCTGGAACTGTAAGATTATAAGACTATAATCTTACAGTTCCTCCTATAGAAATCCACTACAGGGGTAGGTTATAATGAAATTACTATTAATTTTGAACTACAACATTTTGATGTTGAATTTGACCTATTGCTTAACTTATTATGTCAGATGGGAATTCTCTGCACTGCCATATGTCAGAGGCCATTCCACTAGAAATAAGGTTAAGTGCTTCTCATATAAGAAATGCTGTAAGCATTCATTGCTAGAGAATTATTGTCTGAGGTTGTTTATGTGAAATTCACTCTCAGACATGATTTTGCAAGCTTTAAATGTCTATTTTGTGTACATAAGCTTGTGCCTGAAACAAACAAATAAAAAACAATTGCAGAATTGTTCCTCATCATTTCTGTTTTCCCTGTTTCATTTTCAGACCCATATCTTTGACACCACCTCAGTGACCCCAAATATGACATCATCTGTTGTGATTGTCACAGCTAACAAACTAATAGAACAAGAGGATGTAAAGGGACAACAACACAAAATTTAAAGAGAACCAAGGCAAACTATGTAAAGGGAGTTTAATTAAAACATCTGGCGGGAGAATAAATTTCCCTATCAGAACTGACTTGCATCTCGTGATGTAGTAACCACTTTGCGAATGTTATTGCATGGTTGGAATGCGATTAGTTACTTGTGATCTTTTGCACAGCCTTAAAAAAAGGCTTTCATTTTGGTGCAAAAAACGAGTGCAATTATCATAGCTAAATTAATTGCATCGCTTGCACTGTGAGTCGGTTAGCATGGGTTTTGCACTTATTTTTTCCCCTTAGCATGTGACATTGCATCTCCCTGCAATTTATATATTTTGCAAAACTATATATAAAGAGTTTTTGTGTCCTTTAGCTAAGGTGGCAATTCCGTTTATAATCCAGTGTAACAGTGTAACAGTTCGGTAAGTAACAGTGATAAATCAAAAGAGGCCAGGTCACAGACAGATCAGTTTTGAGACAAGATAGAAGATATATGTACTGAAAGTTTTGTATATACAAATTAGATTTTTGTATGCAGGCAGAGTTAGTACTGCCATTTTTTCTTTACAGATGTTCCAACATGAACCAAGTAATGATGAATTGGAGTGAGACAGGATACAAAGCTAAGAGCAGATGATAAAAGGATACTGTAACCAGAATTAAACACAAATATGGCTGTAGCATCATTGAGCTCTACATTGTTACTGCTGTTAACATATAGCCTTTAGAAGAGTTTGTGCTCGGACATAGACTTTTTAAATATTTTTTATTGTATTTTTATAGAGTTGACTGACAGCTCAAATAAAATCATTCATTTAGGTGTCTGTTTAACCTAATTAATAGATTGTTTTATGTGAAGGGGGATTAAACTGACAAACCCATCTTTATAACAAAATAATATGCTATTTAACATCTATTGTAATTTGTAATAATATATTATCTGTTCTTTACATTAAAGCACTGGAAGGTTTTAAGAGCCACATGGGGGTTTATTTTTAGCAAAACCTGGTGAGTTGCTGTAAATGAAACATGGCTTTTTATTCACTTTGGCAGGATACTTTTTTTTGTAAATCCTTTTTAAAAAGATATACACATGCACAATTGGTTAGGCACCAGAACCAAATTATTCAGTGGTTGAACCCTTATATAGTGTAGGTGCTCCCCCCATAAACACTATTAATGTAATCCAAAAAGACAGGCAAAGAATGGGCACTATTAGGCACACTAACACATGGTTCATGAAAAAATAGAAATTCGTTTATTCAACCACTTATGGTATACAAACATATAAATATTGCACACTCCCAAACCCCATCCCAACAAACAATTAAAAACATCCCCCTAAGATCAATCCATGCCTGCCTAAACAATATGCCGGTTTATTGCAACTCTAACACAGAAGTATAATCAGTGGATCAACACCATAAATACTTTATGCCAGACGCGTTTTGTCCGCGCGTACGAACTTCCTCAATGGCGCATGATGTGTGCCATTGCGCATCATGCGCCATTGAGGAAGTTCGCACACATGAATTTTCATGACGTAGCCAACGTCATCTAACTACAAATACCAGGCTGTTCCTGGAACGGTGCTTGACTGAAGCAGCAGCTAAGTTCAAGACCGTAAGATTATTATGTTAGGAAGTTAACAGAGAACTAGAGGAGAAAAAAGTAAAAACATCCCCAATGGGTTATTTACCTTGAAAGTACCCAGGAACTATGGGCAAATTACTTTGAAAGTATTCAGGACCACCAGTGCCTGTTACCCTCCTGAGTAGAAGGCTCTGACCTTCTCTTGTCTGGGGCAAACTGCAGTTCATATAACCTGCTCCAAAGCTGATTCCAATTTGATAATGTCATGTGACTGGACAGGGTAACTGGCTACCCAAAAGAATGAAGGCATCCCAGAATGGTAAATGGCACTGGCCTTGGTCCATTCAAGGTAAGTAACCCATGGTGTTTTTTAAAATTGTATTTTCCTTTGTTCTCTTTTAACAACAAAACTGCTGAGAAAGGGCATTTAAGCCTATTAGGACACAAAATGTTTCCCCAACACATTAGAATGCAGAGGGTGGAAATCAGAATGTTAAATGTTTGAAGAGGACGTGAATAGGACATTTGTATAAAACCAACATTGAACTAGATTAAAGACAAGAGCTGACAATTGCAAAGCAGAAACAGACCAAGGAAGCGATTTTCAGAATGGGTGCTGCGTTTTCTTGCATATCAGAAAATGAAAATGTGAAAGCAGGCAAAAAGAGGATGAAAAGGTAAGTTAAAGAGGTAAAATCCATTGCATCCGAGGAAGGAGATAAAAAAAGATGGGTTTATATTGAGCACAAGCTGGGTCACATGACAATAGAAATCAAAGACAAGTATGGTACAATATGTCATTTATATAAGAAAAAAACTGCATATTGACAGCATATTGATTTAAACTGGGTAATCACAACTGAAATTCACCCAAAACACTTTATTATATAGTGGGAAACCTTGAAATAGCACATTTATACAGCTTTGTTATGTAATAAGGTTCTTAAGAAATTAACTTAATTTAGAAACACGTATGAAAATCATTCAGTGAGGCTATTATAATGCATTTTGGGAAATTTTTAATCTCTATCTTGTGTCAACGTTTTATACACGCAAAACATGAATGGAAATTTCTAACACTTCATAAATGACTGAATTCTGGAGCCCATTAATATAGACTTTTAACATTGGTGCTTATAAGTTTGTATAACAGCATTATTATTATATATCAGCAGGGGCTATTTATATGATACAACTGTGTAAGTTATTTCCCGAAATGCTATGCAATAATCTATTAAATTGCTTAAAATGCTTATTTACTTGCTTTTACTCTATATCGTGATCACCTTTCTCTACAAATTGATTTGAGTCAAATAAACATCTTTATCTTTTAGAATGAAGAAGGCTTCAGGCCAGAAGGGACGGTGGAGAATTCAGAAATTATGCCAGTAAATCCTGATAATGAGACATATGAAATGCCTGAGGTAACATTACTTTTCCTATTTATATACAGAGCACCCCATTGTCGTAGTGTATACATGGCTTTATTTTGTAAGTGACAAAAACAATTATTTGTTGTTATTTGTTGGTTCTATAGTAAAAGGATGAAAATGGGATTTTTGGGGGGTGCCTATTAGTATGGAAAATGTCATGAGTCAAAGTAAAGCCAGACAGTAATCTAGTCTTTAATAGGCATCCTGTGGATAAAGTTTGCAGCAGAGCCGTATGGCTATTCATAGCAAAGTAGACTTGGCTGGTATTTTTTTTATTAATACACAGTGATATCATTGGTACCAGTGATGTTACTGGTTTTAAACAAAAACTTTGAGGTTTGAAAGTTCCTGGACTGTTCCAAACAATGTGAATTTTAAAAATGTTTGTCATCAATGGAATTACTATTTATCTATTGCCTTTTAGTAACATTCTAGAAATGACCAATCGTGGCAACTTTTTTGGAGTGAAAGTAAGCAATGTTTTGCCACTGTGTAGTAGAATACAGACTTTGCTAAAAAGAGCAATTCTGTGTAAATTAGAGTCATGGGCTAAACCTTGCTATTCCCAATTTAAACAAAAAAAAAGAGACCCAAAAGTTATTTTTAATGTCTAATTTTATGAACACTACTAGCTTAATATAATTAAAACCATATCTTTATCTATATCTTTAAAAAGACTTTTACAGCATTCCACAAACTAAATGCAAAATCAGAGCTCTCTGGTTTTGCATTTCGCTTATGGAATGCTGTAAAAGTCTTTTTAAAGATATAGCATTCCTAAGAGCTTCCATGGAAACATGGTAAATTCCCAGAAGTCTTTGTTCCTTATCTGCATATTGCTGAAAAGGGATTTTCAAAGCCTGAATTCTCTCCCTATCCTATTTAATGTATTTGGAAATTTCTATATTTTCAAGATTAAAGCAATGTACTGCTGACGCAGTTAGATCCACAAAAATTGTAATAAATGCTTCACACGACTGGTCAGATTTCAATGAGTAATAACAAGTTGTAGGTGAGAGCTGTGTTGATTTACCTATACAGATGCAAGAATTAGAGAAAACATGATCCACTATTTGAGGTGTCAACTGGCAGGAGGAAAAGTATGTTGTGCAACAACAAAGAAGAACAATAGAGTGTAAAATTCAGAGTGCAAGGCTTCAGAGGCAAACAGAACTCTAATACTAATATATCGTATGTCCTTTTCTCTCCTGGCCTCCAGAGGCGTGGGCATCTTTACTACACATATATGCAAGGTAGTGAGATGTTGTATCAAGCACCATTACAAGCTCATGTTACAATCAAATAAGAAATTTTTTGCAATTTGTTGTACATAACCCTTAGTAAATTTCAGTTTCGGTTAGTCATTTGTGCTCTACCTTGCATTTTTGATCGGTATAGCCCTTTGGTGGCTGTTGCCATGTTTACCATTGTAAACAGAATATTGCATTATACAGTACTAATTGCCATTCTTCATAGCAACAGTCCTAAACTGTCCCCCATTATTTTACACTTCTATCTGGTGTATTCAATTTTCTAGGGCTGGGGAATAAAAAAAAAGAAAGCAAAGGGGTGGAGCCTTTTAATATTAAGATATTTCCCATGTATGGACAGTGGAAAATATCATTATTTTTTAAATTATTGGTTTATATTATCTATACCTAGTTATTTTACAGATTCTCTTCCATTTTGAGAAATCAGTTGAGTTTATACCCCTTGTTATTCCCTGCTGTTGACATTAGTAAACTGACGTTTCAGGTTCTGTAACGGTCTTTCTTCTTCTCAGAATTCACACTACCTTGGAATGTTCCTAACAGTAATTTCTACTGATTGGCTGTTGGATGGGTCACACATGCTCAGATATCTACTGAGAAACTGAATCAACCCAGGCACTGGGTCAAGGGCAAGACCATAATGGTCTGTATTAGGGGTCCTGCAAACTGAAAGTCAGTACTACAGAAGCATTTATTTATACACAGAAACAGTGCTGAATGGGCAGGTTAAGGTCTTTTTTCTTAAAAGTATATGCATTTGCACTGAACTTCCCCTTTAAACCCTAATATCCACCTTCAAGAGATTGCAAGAAAGCACAACCCCCTACTGCAAACACCAGAACAGTGCATGCTCTCGCAAATACTGGACAACAGAAGGACAGACCTCAGACAGTCATGGGATACATCAAGAGAGCAGCAGAACTTCTCCCTAGCAAAAAAAAAAAAAGAGTTTACAGAAATCTATGCCCTGCAAACTTCATTTGTCCAAGGGAATAGGACAGCCACCTAGCAACAACTGGTTCACATCTGGAAGGATTTTTTCCTATCGCATGGGTCTCTGAGATCTTGCAGCAAGCCTGATTTTTTTTTCACGGAAAGCAGATGGCTGTCCTATTGTGCATAAAATGTTATGGACATATTATTACATTTTTTTTTTAAAAATTCAACTGCTCATTTAAATTTTTAACAGTTTCTAAACTAATATAACAATACTTCTGATAACAGATAAGGGTGAAGCTTGAGGGCTGACAATGCTTAATGGCCAGGTGCACTTCCGCTGTGGTAAAGTGGGCTTGGTTTTGTCAGGGAAAGTAGGCATGGCTTGTAGAGGTGGGTGTTGCTTGTTGATGTGCGTGTGGTGGGCTGGCTGGTGAATTGGAGGGCTGACTTGACACTGGCTTGTGGATTGGAGAGCTGGCTTAACAATGACTGGTGAACTAAAGGGTTGATGTTATACTGGGTAACTGGAGGGGTGACTTGAAACTGACTGGTGAACAGGAGGGTGGCTGATTTTATACTGGCTTGTGAACTGGTAAATATAAGTGCCCCAACACAGACTAGTAAATACAAGATGCTCTGCCCACACAGAATTGTAAATATGAGATGCCCTTTGGCCCAGCACAAACAGATTGATACATATAAGATGCCCTAATGCCCAGTTCACACAGATTGGTACATATAAAATGCCCTAATGCCCAGTTCACACATACTGGTACATATAAGATACCCTCGTGCCAAGTACACACAGATTGGTACATATAAGAAACCCTCATGCCCAGCTCACACAGATTGGTACATATAAAATGCCCTAATGCCCAGTTCACACAGATTGGTACATATTAGATACCCTCATGCCCATTTTACACAGATTGGTACATATAAAATGCCCTAATGCCCTGTTCACACAGATTGGTTCATACAAGATACCCTCATGCCCAGCTCACACAGATTGGTACATATAAAATGCCCTAATGCCCAGCTCACACAGATTTGTACATATAACATGCCCTAATGCCCAGTTCACACAGATTGGTTCATATAAGATACCCTCATGCCCAGCTCACACAGATTGGTACATATAAGATGCCTTCGGGCCCAGCTAACACAAATTTATTGACCCCATGCCAGGAACTCTATAGTGTGGGCAAGGGTAAGTGCCATTGCTTGGTTTCTGTCCTACTGTCAGGTCTGGGGGCCCCATTCTAAATTGGAGAGGACAGAGATGAAGAATCTGCAGTAAAGTGTTTTTTTGGGGGGTTTGGATTGGTCTTAGAGAGCCATCTTGTTTCTGCATCAGAAATACATGGATTATCCCTTCCTCGTTGGGTATGAAGGATCTATCTTGCCCTTTGGCAAGGCTAGTGAAAGAACCCCATCAAGGCATTTGGGTATTGGGACCATGGGAGTTGGTAAGGTAATTTGGATAGACCATTCTTTATGATTCTCAGGACCCATCAGGCCAAAAAATTGCTTCCCATGCTAGATAAAATTGAGCTGAATGGATGTGATAGCTAGAAGGGGTACCTACCTGTGGAGGTGACCTGAGGCTGTTTGGGGAAGGAGGTGCTTCTTTAAATCAACAAACAACTTCTTAGTCTTACACCTGCCCTTCAGGACTGAATAAACAGCTAGAATCTTAATTCGAATACTCATGGGACTTCGGGGCAAACTCATCTACACCTGCTAAAGTAAGCCAGGTAATATTGGAAATGTGATTAAAGGTCTGCCCAATAATGAGGGCAGCCCTGCTAGTAGCTTTTAACAAAGCTCTTTTTGATGACAGCAGAGAGCGGACAGACTGATCCAGAGAAATATACCCTTCTTGTTCTGCTTTAGAAAGCATGAACAACAATGAACCTGCAGCGCCACCAATTTTAAACTCAATGTTGCATAGTGTCTTTTGCAGTGAATTATCTGACCACAAGGGTCCAGCTCAGGAGCTATGAGGTCCGGTATGTCAGGGACTCCTAGGTAGAAGGACCAGGTCATTCTCTTCGACAAATGTTGACCTAAATGCAGGTTGGGCAAAATTAAATACAATCAGCTATAGCCCAGCATTGAAAACATAGCTTAGATTGGGGTTCTTTGCCAGTCAACCCTACACAAGCCATTTGTAGCTCACAAAATTTTCCTCTCTCAAAAAAGCAAAGGAACTTTACACATTTCCTGCATCCCTAACACAAAAAGGGATGCAGGTGCATCAAACAACAGTTTTTTTGAGGCAAACATCTCCATCCCTTTATAATGTTTGCTCAAACGAGCGTCAGGTAGATCAGTTGGTGACAGTTGTGTGTAATTTCTGAAACATACCTCCATATTTCAATTTATAAGAACACTTTTTCCCGGGCTGTGTGGTCTGCCTGAGAGGCACTTGTCAGAGGGAAGCCTGAGAGGTCTTTTAATCCTTTTAAAAACAGGCTCCTTATCAGAGGATGATATGTAGGAATCTCTTATATACCTTTTCTGGGGTAATTTGTGAGGGGAAACATTTCTGTCAGGTGAAAACAGCTGACTATCTGTTGCTGCGACATGACTGAATCCTCCATCATTGCACCGCTGGAAAAAAATCTGACTTACCGCGGGTTCACACAAGATCCTTGAAAAAGTTTAAGCGCAAGCCTATGGGAGAGAAACCCACGCCATAAGAAAAAATCTTCCAGCTGCGAAACAGCAAATAAAATAGGAGTTGTTCTCAACTTATAAACATTATTTCATGGTTCATTTTATGTCAGAGATTGTTATACTGATGCTAATATAAAAAGCATCTAATGTTTCCACAGTCCCTATTTTCAAAGCAATAAATTGCCCATTTTCTTCACCCAGGCAATAAAGATGTTTTTACTCCCTATCATAATATTCTCTCAGAATTTCATATCAGTTCTGTGGAAAGCTGTATATCATCCATTAATCATTTAATAATTGCCAACATTCACTCTATCTCTGTAATGAAAATGAAATTGTCTGTTAAAAACGCTTGGGAAATAAACCAAAGATAAAATAGATTAAAGGGGAAATATATATGCACACATACACATATATATAGACTTACGGCATTTTTTGCACAAACATCTTTAATAACAGTTATATAACAGCAATGTGTGTGTTTTAGTTGTTTTTTTGTTTTTTTGTTAACACCCTTACAATAAAAAAAAAAGTACTTTAGACACAAGCCCTATCACCCTTTTAACCTATAGTGTCATGAAAGCAATAATGACAGAATAAATGGTCTCTGTTAGCCTTGCCCATATACTACTTCAGTGCATTTTTAATGGGGGACATTCTGGGTGTATACTTGATCCTGATGACAGTCTAAAGCAGTGTATCTCAACGAGAAGTCCAGAGAGGTTTCCAACTAGACAAAGTTGCTCAGTGTGACCATTTAGGTGTGTCAATCCCTGCAGAGCATCCGCAAAACGCATCCATGTTGTGATTTTGTAAGCAGCAATAAAACACGTTGGAACTGTGTTTTGCTTGTGTCTCCCTGCATTACTACTTACTAGTCCTGAGAGGTTGTTAGGGGCAGATACACCATTGTGATAAATCTATATTTGTGGATGTATTTATTTAGCTATGTTTTATATGTGTATGAATTATGTATTTAGTGAATTGATGACAGAACTAAAGCGAGAAATAAAAATATTGAATTTCCCTTTTATGTAGAGGTAGCCGCAACATGAAAATTAGGATTCCACAAGGATTAAAAGGTTAATACATAGTTCCATATGTCAAAGCTCAGGTCACACCCCAAAGGCCAATCCTGGTTTCATTAAATTGTCATAACAATAAATTGGAGGTTGAACTTAAAGTAGTAAAAATGTTTTCAAGTATACCCTGTAGAATATAAAGATAGGGGAATATTTATTCCTGCCAAATGCAACTTTTGATTTCAGTGTATTGTGCTTAAAGGACAACTCCACCCTCATAAGAACATCTTTTAGAAAGACTAGCCTCTTTAAAATATGTTGATATATCATAGTTTGTCCTATGAATTCATTACTGTATGCCTGCTATGCTTCTGGATACCTCATGGAAACTGAGCAATTTAGAAACCTGTACTGAGCCTGGGCATGCTCAGAAGAGGCAGAGAGGGGATTAAAATTCAGTCATTGGCTGTGATGTCAACTGTCAAATCCATAACTGACAGTTACTAATTGGAAGAACCAGGAAGCAGAAACAGGGGCAACAGGACATTGTGCAGGATTTCAGGTTAGACTTATAGATTTCAGATTTCAAACTATTACCGTTTATGGTTTTGGGCGGTATAGGTTTAGGTTTACCTGTATGAAAGTTTTCATTTTGGGGCTGAACTTGCCCTTTAAGCCCAAATGATTCACCATAAAAACTGTGGCAGTATTAATTATATAGGTAATTTGTAAAGTTCTTATCCTCTTTCAAGCGAAATCATTGAATTTTATATTAAAGGGCATGTCCACCCCTTTTTGTAAACTTTTAATATAGTGTAGCTATTCCTCCCCAAGCCCCAACCACCATATTAGAATTTTTAGAAAGTCCCCCGATCTTTACTTACCTTCCCTCTCTCCTCCGCCGCACTGCCTGGCCTTCTGCTTGCAAGGAACTGCAAACAGGGGGCCGGACTGGCAGCCAATCTCGGACGTGGCTGCCGGGTGCTCAGAATGCTGGGGGAGAGAGGGAAGGTAAGTAAAGATCGGGGGACTTTCTCAAAATTCTTTTATAGCGGTTGGGGCTGGGGGAGGGATACCTACAATATTACCAAGGGGTTTGGAGCTAGGTGGAGGGAGAGCAAAACGGGAGGGACAGAGAGGGGGGAGGGCTCTCCTGCGCATGCCTCAAACCTTGATGAGGTTGAGGCAGAGACAGGCACAGGATGAGTCACTCAGAGCTCCTACACTGCAGTTTTCTGGACTTTGGAGGGGCATAGCAGGGCAGCCATTTGGAGCAGAGATGAAAGGTAAGGATTTTTTTAAACTACAGTCGGGCCAGTATGGGGTTACATTTCAGTTTTGGGGGTGGACACGCCCTTTAAAGGTCATATTCACCCCTCAATTTAAATTGAAATAAATTAAATAATTTGTTAAATCGTATGTATTTTATCATATTGCATATAACTATTTTCTTTTTTCTGAAAAATCAATTCATTTCAATCCCATTGCAATGCCTTGATGATGTCTCTAGTGAGCAGGGCAGTAATTCTGCACCATTGACTGCTTGACGATTCAAATTGCCCAGTGAGACAAGGAGCAGGGCATTAAGTAACATGACTAGGTGCTCCTACATACAGTGAAGTTGTGGGGTGTGCAGGTTGGCGTGAGAAAATACTCCTTTTTCCCCAATGAATGCATATGTATTTGCAACACAATTCTCTTTTACATTTTAAGGTAGTCATAGTTGTTTGAATGCACTTTTGACTATGCAAGGTTGAAAGGGATTAAAGTTTCTGCTGCCTGCCACTGAACATAATGCCTTTCTGAAAACATTTAAATCTGGATGAACAATACATTTTTTGTGAAAAATGTAGGATAGACTTCCATATAGTTTTAAGAGGCGAGTTTTTGTACATAAAGAAAGCTTTTATATTTTT
This sequence comes from Hymenochirus boettgeri, assembly GCA_019447015.1. Classification (NCBI taxonomy): domain Eukaryota; kingdom Metazoa; phylum Chordata; class Amphibia; order Anura; family Pipidae; genus Hymenochirus; species Hymenochirus boettgeri. Next base: position 145,127,258 of record CM033469.1, read on the forward strand.
AAATAAATCTTTCACAAAGTAGTCCAGCATGGGCAATTAAAAATGTTGCTGGATATTATTTTTTACTATGTTGTATAAGATTTTTACTATGTTGTACATAGATTATACCTCTTCCAGTTTCTATAGCAACCATATCAGTTTCTTTTATTTTCAGGAATAAAGACACAAAAGGGAAAATGTAGTCAAAATATTTTTTTCCCAAGTACCAGTAATATGCAAGACAGTACATATCTATGTGGCTGACTTTTAAACAGCTAATCTTCTTAATAGGTTTCACCTCATAATGATTTACGTAACACATTCCTTGGTCAGAAACTGCAGCTTTATCTCCAATTGTTCTAAGTGTTGGGCTGAATTAACACCAGAATAAATCCAGAATTTGTCCAGATTTGACCTGCCTTATAACTCTGCCAACATTCCTCTGCTGTGCTGCCTTACTACATCCCACTTAATGTTCCAGATTACCTTATTCATCACTATACTGCTATTCTACTGTATCAAATCTTTTGCCACACTACAACACCCTATTGTAGGTAAGACTATTTATACTAAAGTTACAAAAAGCAGGAGAACACTACCTGTGCTTCTCTACCATCCCTCCCACATGGGGGTCCATCCGTGTAGAGTCCAGAAGCTCCCAGCATGTAAACAGCAAGCAAAAAGAAAGTGGAGAACTCCTTCCAACATCTGGTAAAATATTTTCCCTCTAATGAAGTGGCGTTTGAGTGCCATGAAAGCATCAGGGTCTAAGCTCTCCCCCCGTGTGAATTGTGCCTTGTTTTAAAGCTGTGAATAAAAGTTATATTTTACCTGACGTTGGAAGGAGTCCTCCACTTTTTTTTCGCTTGCTGAAGACCATTTACATTCCACCCTCCATTTTATCCTCTTATTTCCTTTTAAATCCTCCTCCGTTTCCTCAATAATTACCAGCCAATCACGCTCCCAACTCAAATCCCACTCTCACCTACTGCCACTCTCCCTCCTCCTGCTTGCTGCTAGGGATATTTCTCCAAATCCTGTCCCTTCTCCCACACTGTCTATGTACGATCAGCCCATCCCCACCCTGTCTCCTACCCCACATTACACTTACTCATCCTCTAATACGTTAAACCCATGTAATATTAAAAACATCTCTTCCTCCCTTTTCTCCAGCTCCCTTATCTGTTTGTAATAAACTCCCACACATACTTGACCTTTTCATTTCTAAGTCTTTTACCTTCCTAGGCCTCACTGAAACATGTCTGTCTCCCTCTGATATGGTCTCATCTTGTATGGAGCCCTACACTTCAGCCACACTCCATGGCCTGGAATCAAACATGGTGGGGGAGTCAGCATTCTTCTGTACGGAAGCTGTAGTTTCAAACCCATTACTCCTTAACCTGCCCTGTCCCATCTTTCTTTTGAGTCTCTCCCCTTTCTTATATATTTTTTCACATACCTACAGATTGCTGTTATTTATCAGCCTTCTGGCCCACCCTCTAGTTTTTTCGACCAATTCTCTGCATGGTTATCTCACTTCATTTCCATTGACATCCCCACTGTAGTTTTCGGAGACTTCAACATCCCCTTTGACACCAACAACTCTGCTAACTCCAAATTCTTTTCACTTACCTCCTTCTTTAAAAGAATAATTCACTGCAAAAGTGAACTTTTCCTTTAATGTATTGATTATAGTTTGGGAGGTTAAGGAGCTATGCCTTACTTCCTGTTCTTCAATCAATATCTCAGGAGCCAGGGACAGAGGTAAGTATATTTACCTTTCGCATGATCCACCACTGCAGAAATGACAGGTCCCGACCGCTTCCTGGTTCTAATGCACTATAGCGCACATGCTAATCCAATCCAGGCATGGTCAATCAAAGTCTTCAAGACACTTTGACTGCTAAAGAGCGTGTCAGAAGCTAGTGCAGTTGCACTAGAAACAGGAAAGTTTTGAGGTCTGGGTAATACCTGTCTTTTACTTGTATTCAGTATATGCATGTTACACAGAATGCGTTCTTTTTAGAAGTAATGTTTCTCAAGAAATTCCATTTGCTTAATATTTACCTTTCTCTGTTATTGTTTGTTTTAATGTAGGAGGAGTATCAAGATTATGACCCAGAAGCATAACAATTCAGAATGAGTGACATCAAAATAGAAGATTCTTTTTCATAAAAAAAAAATTATAACATTTTCATTCATCGTATTTTTTTACTATTTAATTTTCTCAAATATTCATGTAAGTCTTCCACCCACAATTAAAAACGAAAAAACAACATTGCAAAATATGATAAAAGGTCAGGATTGATATCTCCAACCTACTAAGATCACCAAGTTAGTGGGATATTTGTGCTATAAATGTTGTGGCTTCAATTTAAAAAAAAACAACAAAAAAAATGTCTACTAATGTTCTACTTTATATTTGTAATATTGACTGTTTTCTAGTGATAAGTATTGGTCAACGTTGGTCATACTTTTATATGTTTTCTAGGTCATTTACCATTTTGTGTAACATTTTGTGATATGTTTCTAGCTATCCAGTATTTCTAACATTAAGCATGATCTATGCACCAAACTGTTTTACATTACAGCCATGTATCCTGATGATTTTGTGTTTAAAATGCAGTGTTGAAATCTAAAGAGATATAAAATAGATTCAATAAAGATTAATATTATGTTAATGCAAGAATTCCCTCTGTACTATTTTTCTAACTAAATTGACAAATGCTTAAAGGGTATAACCACTGGGGGGTAAAAATTGCCATTTAGTTTTATTGAAGAACGGGAGGTAAAGGAGCTGTCTCTTACCTCCCGTTTTTCAATAAAACCTGCAGGAGCCAGAAGAGAAGGTAAGGTACTTACCTGATCGCTCGCTCATCTACCGCGTAGTCCCGGATCCTGCAGGTCTTATTGAAGAATAAGAGGTGAGACACAGCGCCTTTACCTCCCATTCTTCAATAAAACTAAATGGCAAAAAAACATTTTTCCAGTGGACATACCCTTTAAAGGGGAACTAAAGTTTTTAGGCAACATAGCCCCAATAGACAGATCACATTCACAAATATACAAAAAGCTGAGTCTCGCCTCTTGCTTTTCTGTGACTGCTGGGTGATTTATAAAATTAACCTGTGGGTACTAGGGGTCAGGCCCCATAATCCACCTTAGCTAGGTTATACCCAGCTCAGTGTAAGAAGTACACTTCACAGTAAGTTCCTAAAAGCTGACAGCCAATCATGTTACAGCTCAGAGATACTTCCACCCTCTGACACATAACAGAGATTTCAGTGCAGTTTTGTGTTAACGCAAATAAATGCTTTTGCCCCTAACTGATAAATTCCTTTTATACAAAAAAGAAAAGTAATCCTTGCAGTTTATTTCTTAGCTAGTATAGATGTAAGAAACATACTATTAACATTTTAGTAAAAAATAAATAAAACTAAGTCTGCGAAAACAAACCTGCAACCTCATGTACTCTGTCTTGCTAAAATCAAGCTTTCTACCACTATCCTATCAGTACTTCTATATGCTTTATAAAGTCTGTATAATTATAAACTTTATTTTGTCCTAGAAAAATAATGGGAACAAACAAAAAAAGCAGAATACTCAGTCAATTGACTATTTTGTAGTAAGCAATGGGATTTGAACCTCACATAATCACACATCACACAGACCTCATATGCTGTGTTATTGTAAAAATATGGTATATACATGGTGTGCCATGAGAGCTTCAATACATTGATAAACCTTGTCTTTTGCTAGAAACAAAAGCATAAAAAAATAGACACAACGTTAAAATCACCTGACTACTTTGAATTGTTTCAGACTGACAGTACTGCAAGCTGGCTAGAAAATAAACTGCTGGGTGACAAGCAGGTTTCAAAGTCTTATCAGAAACTATATTGGTGTAGATACATCTGTATAGAAAATACTCTCAAAAATGGTGCTAATTTTGCCTCAATTAATCAGTGATATGTGCCATTTAAAAGCTAACATCTGATTGGTTAGGGCAAATTTAGCACCATTTTTAATTATAAGAACTTTTATTACATCTCCCTGTCTGTGTATAAAGACAGTCAACACTGGGGTCAGGGGATGTGGCTCTTTGCAGACAACATGGGCTGTGAGTTGTACTGGCAACAACATGGAAGAGGTCTTAGTTACAGAATCTAATAATTACTAGGGATGGCCGGTTCGCGGATCCGAACCCGGATCTGCTGCTGATTTATCCCGTTCGCGAACGGCGGATTTTTCCGGATTTTCCGCCTTCCAAACTTCCGAACCGCGGATTTCTCATTTTTCGAAATTTTTCGAAAATACGAGAAATCTCGTAATTTCGAGAATATTTTTCATTTTAACAGGTCCGCTCGCTGATTTTCGAATTTTCGAATTTTTTCGAAAATTCGCAGATCCTCGAGCGGACCGGATTTTGCAAAGTTCGGACATCTCTAATAATTACATGTAGTTAATGCAACTTACTAAAGAAGAATCTTACAATGTATAAGTGTTCTGGGGAAAAAGGCTTTCATAGTAAAAAAAATTAAGTTTGGGGTGGGTGTTGGAGTGCACCAGTAGGTGTGTATACCTGTATCTGTGTGGTGTGAGGGAATATTTTTTTGTGTATATGACTTTCTAACTATCTTTTTTATGGGTTAGGTATGGTTGTTATGGAACAAGCAATATATATATAGAAATGGGGTAGTATACATCCACACAGAGTGCAACTAGAGACCAAATTAATTCAATACATACAATTGCGACTTAAAAGGCCTTCTCTCTAGATAAATTAAAGCAATTAGTTCAATAACTTGGCAAATTTATTTTAAGCCGAGCAACCACTTCACGGTTTGCTTTATTCTGCTGAGTCCTAACTTTAAACCTTTTTTACTTAAGTAACTTTATAACTTCTTAGGAGACGTAATTCTCAAACTTTGTCTTTATATCATTACCTGCCTTTTATGAAATGAAAGTCCCTGCTGCTCTTTCGCTTAATTTCTTGGGACTAACTCTCCAGCTCTAAGTACTTGAACACATGACCCACTATGGGTGGAGTACACATTTCCCAGAGGAAGGTACTGATATAAAGACAAAGTTTGAGAACTATGTCTCCTAAGAAAACTAACTTTTTAGCATTCACCAACAGAAGATGGCAGCAGGGAATGCTGGGAGTTGTAGTTTGCAAGCATTTGAAGGACCACAGGATGGACATCTCTGCTATAAAACTAAATGCCATGCTTCATTCTAAATACATTAAAAATACATTGTACTTTACATATATATTTTATTGTGCTTTTATTCTATACATGAAATTGCGTGTGTGTTGTTTGGTTGGTTGTATGTTGTTAGTGTAGTTATGCATGTTTGTGTCGTTGAGCATGTTTGTGTAGTTTGGTGTGTTTGTGTCAGAAAGATGCAATTCAGGAAGATTCAATAACACACCCTTGCTCAGTGGCCAATAAAAACCAAGCTGTCCTGGAGACAAGGAAGAGAAGGGAGAACAGTAGTTTACTGCTGCAATACGATCTCTCTCTTTGTGACCCATCGTCAAACAGTGAAAGCTATCAAGAAGGGGGGTCAAGTGCAGCCTTATCTCTGCAGTCAAAGCTACCTATCTTCCCCTGCTAATGCTCTTGACAGTATAAGTAGGAGTAAAGGAATGCAATCATGTTTTCTTCTAATTTGTGTATGTCAGGACAGAGAGGGAAACTGAAAAAATGAAGACACTCTGGGGGTTGTAGGGAATTATAGAACACATGGAAAGAAAGAAAAAAAAGTTCATACTCCCACTATAGATGCCCTTTAAATAAAGTATTTGACTATATAGTAGACCCACAGTATCTATCATTGATTAAGTTGCTGAGAAGATACATAAAAAAAATATTGTATCCTTTTGTAACATTTCAGGGAGATTCAATAAAAGTTCTTATTGTTAAAAGTGGTGATAATTTTTCCCCAATCAGATGTTAGCTTTCAAATGTTACATAAAATCTGATTGGTTGGGGCAAAATTAGCACCATTTTAAACGATAAGAACTTTTATTGAATAACCCTGTTAATGTATTTTTTTGCTCAAATTTGACCTCCAAAAATAAATTCCTATTTTTTCATCCTCTTCTTCCCACTTCACTCAGTTCCTCCCCTCTAAACCCAGCACTAAGAACCTACAATCATGATAACATACCTAAAAGGTTCAGTTTTCCTTTAGCATCTAGCTGTCTGTAACAGAATGACTAATGGACTGGAGATTAGTTACATGTCAGAAATACAAAACACTATCAAAACTCGCTAATAAATACCTTAAAGAAAAGTAATGGCTGAAGACAATATATGTATGTTATCTAGCTATTGCTTAACTGAAGCAAATCATAGCTCACTTGCCATTATATTTCTTCAAGTTCTAGAAATAAAGCCTGCCAAAATAATCCAGACTCACTTCTGTTAAAGTAACAGAGCAAGGGAACTGTAACAGATGTTATACTGGATACATAAATTAACCCTCTGGGTGAGAATTTGTAAGGAATGTTAGATGAACAATTTGACAGGCTGTATCTTGGGAAATAAATGGAATATGAGAAAAAAATGTCATTTCCAGAATTTACTTTGATGAGGAAGATTTATATACAGGGATATGAAATGTATATCTAAAATACATTTTAAACTTTAATCACTGTCTATGGAACAGTAGAAAAGATAGATAATACATTTAAACAAGTTCAGTGATCAAAACTGTAACAAATAAAGTTTTGCCTTAGTTTTCAGACATTTTCAAAACAGCCAGACAATTAAAAAGACACAGTAACTGGAATAAGTTTTTCTATTAATCATTGCATTAACTATGACATCTCTATGGTGGTCTGTCTATTGACTTTTTCATGCTGCCTTATCCAGTATGTTGGATGTACTACACACCTATTGAAATTTAGGATCAGGGAGCATGTCAAGGACAATGGAACAAGGAATCATAAGAGAGACACTTTGCTTCATGTAACCACAATAACCTATCCTGCCTAACTGTACAGGCCGTCCAATGTATGCCCTAAACAGATGGCAGGAGAGGGGGCAATTTAGAGTCAGCGTTATTAAAAGCTAAAGCCAAATGGATTTTTATGCTGGGCACGAGAATTCCTTGGGGCCTCAAAAGTACCTTTGATATAGCTGGTTATGTAGGATAACTATGGCCCTTTCTTATTATCATTTTGTTTATAAGATATTTATTTGTTGCAATGTGTCATCATTTAATGTAATGTAATTTTTTGATGTTTCTAATTTTCATATTGAGACAATTTGTACATTTAAAATGTTTCTTTCTATTCTATCCTCTTTTCCTTCTCTTGTTTCTTTTTTTAAAGGGAGTTTCTTTTCAAGTTGTTGCATGCAAATAAGGAATGCCCATGCCTCTTTCCCAAGTGTACTTACCTATGATTCAGTGCCCTAGGGGCACCAATCGCGTCAGGTGATCCTTTGCGGTTTTGGTTCAAGGGTGTTACAATACAGGACATTTTTATTATTTTCATGTCCGGATCGGTTTGTCGGTGTGCACACCTATTCTTGGTCTGGAAATGTAAACTGTTAAATGCAAACCAGGAAGCGTGCGCGCGCTCGCGCGCTGCTCGCGTCTGCTTCTGCTCTCTCGCTCCTCTTCTCTCTCTCTCTCTCTCTCTCTCTCTCTCTCTCTCTCTCTCTCTCTCTCTCTCTCTATATATATATATATATATATATATATATATAAAATAGTCAATCAGGGAGATTCAATAATTTCCCTGAAGTGCAGCTTACTTTAACGTGATTTCTAAGTAACAAAATGTTATGTCTGAGACACTCAGTGGTTTGATGCAGAAAAAGTGTTCAAGTTTATTTACCCATAATACAAGACAAACAGGCAATGTTTCGGGTAGTGATCCACCCTTTCTCAAGCTTTAATGTGATTTATTGCATTGCGGGAACCAGGAAGGTAGACTAAGGGGCCATACATCGCTACGGTAACAGCTCAAGCATATTTATAAAATGTCGAAAAGTGTATTTTTGCGTTAAGTTCAGCCATTTCAATTCGCCAAGTCTTAGGTGGCGAAAACGCATAAGTGGCCATTTATTTATCTTGCCAATGGGTCCATGAAGGTGTCAGTACATTGTGGAGTGTTTCTCAATACTAATAAGTACTCAAGGGGGTGTTAGACTATTTTCCAGCATTTACTGTAATACAATCTGCGATTTCGCTTTATTAAGGTTAATTTTTCGCTTTTTAAAGATTTTCTTTATGTTCCGATTTTCTTTATTTACCAATAAAATCTGAGGGACATATTTATAAAGGGGCATTATTTTTTCCCCACCAGCCTTTACCATAATTTTTTAAACTTTCATCTTTTCCTTTCATCAGTTATTAAAAAGGCGAATTTTCATCAAAAGCGAAAATTATCTAGCAAAAAGTAGCACTAATAATGCTGAAAAAGTTCAGCACATATGATGGTAAATAGGTAATACTCCCTGGGGGTTTTCAAAGTAGTGTCAAATTGGTTAATACACACTGAACACCTATCTTTGTTATTTAAAATAAAAATTAGGTGTTTTTTTCAGCCAAAGATATAAATAGTATAAAACTCAAAAGGCGAATTTTCTTTATTTTATTAATAGGATGATAGTGTAAAACTCAAAAGCCGAATTTTCTCTATTTCATTAATAGGATAAATAGTGTAAAACTCAAAAGGCGAATTTTCACTATTTCAGGAAACATTTTAAAATTTGTCTGCATGTATCTCAGAAAATAGCTACAATTTATAAGGGATAATGTAGTGTTTTCCGAAAACCATGTAAACCAAGCATTAAAAAATTGACCAATCAGAAACGGATTAGGGTTAGGGTTTTCTGCAAACCTATATAAAGAGGTGCAATCCTCCACTGGAGCTCAGAAGACATCGCAGTAGATGGCAGAAGAAAGAAGCGGCTAGCAACATCGGCTCCACTGAGGCCGGTGGTGCCAGCGGGCTCACTGACGGCCGCAGTGAGCCTGCCTAGCATCGGTGACCTTAGTGGTGTTGGTGTCGCTAGCCCAAAGACATCATGTCAGATCAAGACGCTGGTAACATCGGCCTTGTTGAGGCCTGGCAGCCGCAGGTGTACTTCTCTGGGTTGGTGGCCTCAGCAGAGCTGGTGTCACCGGATGGAAGACAGAAGACGCCTCTCAAGGGCTCTTTTAAGAGCCACCGGGGGTCCCGCTTCGAACTGTGGGACCCCCAACAAAGGCACTTATCAGCCGCAAGGGCCCTTCCAAGGGCCACAAAGGCACTTATAATTGCCGGGGAGGGGGTCCCAGTTCGAGTTGCGGGACCCCTTAAGCCCCAAAGGGTCCTTGTCAGGGCCGCAAGGGCACTTCTTAGTGCCACAAGGGCCCTGATAGGGCCGGGGAGGGGGGTCCCGGTTCGAGCTGCGGGACCCCTTAATCCCCAAAGGGCCCTTGTTAGGGCCACAAGGGCACTTTCGGCATGCGGAAACCGTAAGTAGCGCGTGTGTGCCCTACGTTTTTATGCTGTTCCCCGTGCACAGACGTGTTCCCCAGACCAGGTCCCAGGGGTCCCGTTTCCAAACTATTTAACCCCCCGTTGACTTTAATGGGTCCCATTTTCGAACTTTCTAACTTTTTTAGAAGTTCGAAACTTTGAAAACTGAACGAACTTTCGAAAGTTCGGCCATCTCTATTAGTGACATAGCTGAGTTAATTTTATAAGGATTTAAACTACTGCACCTCCCATTATAAAATGTGAAATATTTGTTTTATAAGGGATAATGCGCCCCTGTAATATAAGGATATTACGCCACCGAGGAGTTCCCTGACCATATAGGAGCATGAGGCCGTAGGCCGAGCGCTTTTATACAGGACAGGGAACTCCGAGGTGGCGTAATGTCCTTATATTATAATGTGAAAGGGCGCATTATTTCTTATAATACATAAGTATTGGATTCCTTCACCCCATTCACATTTTAAATTCTAGCCTTGTCCCTATTTCCACCTTAAATCCCCCAAGCTACCTTCTGTAACTTAAACCCAGTAGAAAGGAACATCCCAGCCCAGCATCTATGCGGTTAAACAAATCTTTGTGGAGGAGGAGAGAGACATTGGTTATGAAGTGACAGGAAGCAGCTCCAGCAGGTTCTGTTAGTGAAGTTAACACTGCAAAACGCTGAGTCATTGTCCAGGCATGAACACTGGAATGGGCGGAGCAGTGGGATATAAGAAATATAAGAGATGAGTCACTTAGTGACATAGCTGAGTGATTTTTATAAGGATATATACCACTGCAGCTCCCATTATAAAATATCACACTTATGTATTGTAAAGAGATAATACACACTGAAAAGAAACTGTTTACATTTTATCTTCTTTAAATCATTGTGAAAGATTACTTCGCTTTTAACACAGGAGATAAGTGATGCCCTTTAGGGAAAAAAAAACAACTTTGAAATATTTAATAAAACAACACATGATACATTTAAGATGGTATTTCTCCTATGCTCTTATTATATCCTGCTGCAATATAGCACATTAACAATACTATAGCAAATATGAGACTGCTATCATCTCAAAGGGAAACAGTGTTACATTTCCATTTCACATGCATAATTGGTATTCACAGCTTGTTTAGAGGACATTCAATGTCAAACAGAAATTTTTAAGCCATTTTACTAAATTTTTGCTTTCTTCAAAAGTTGTTTCTGTTCCTGAAAACTGCAAATTATTATTATTGTTAATTTATATAGCGCCAACATCTTCCGTAACACTTTACAATTACACGTATGCATTCACATCAGGCCCTGCCCGAAGAACTTACAATCTAAGCACATTTATTTGACACATACAACCATTATCATTATCAGTATGTCTTTATGATTGTGGGGGAAACCGGAGTGCCTGGAGGAAACCCACGCAAGCACGGGGAGAACATACAAACTCCTTGGAAATGTGTCCAAGGGTGGAATTGAACTCAGGACCTCAGCACTGCAAGGCATCAGTGCTAACCACTGAGCCACTGAAATTCCCAGTAAGAGTAATGTAATGTAAATGTAAAATATTGTTACAAATTGTTATACAAATATTATGTTTGGGAAATAATATTTGAAACAAAAAATCTTTCTCCTTTTATGCGAACTCTTTTTATATAGTGTAGGGGACCCTAGTCCCCCCCAACCACTGTGTTTGTTTGCTAAAAAAAAATCATCAGGAATGTACTTACATCACTTTGTTCCCCGGCACTGCCAGCAGCCCTCACTCAGGCGCGGTATTGCTTTTTAGTAATACCACGCCTTTAACGATCGGTAAGAACAGATCATTAATTTACGATAAGCTTAACAATCGCTAATTTACAATCATTATAGTAAATTTACGATCGTAAATTTAAGATAATGAAATCGTAGATTTACAGAGCCCATAGAATACCATTGCGGTAGTTTACTACTGCATGGTATTCTACGACTGAACGTTCATTAATTAACGAATGTTCAGTCATAAATGTATGAACGCGGTTGTAAATGTACGATTAATGTACATTAACTAACCCGCGGTATCACCTAAAAACTGATACCGCGAGTTTATAAATAGGGCCCATTGAATACATTTAGGTTTATTTACATTTTAGCTCTAGTTCTCCTTGAACTCTGTTCTTACACTATGGTGATTTATAATCTGCTCTTATTGTATTGTGCTAGTACATATATAATACTTTGAGCACCTGTGGTCTATGATTTTTAAGAGAATAACCAGGGTTGTTTAATTGAAATAAATAAATCAATAAAATTTGAGAAATGCTCTATAGAAATATTATTTTATTGTATTATTATGTTGTAACTATTAACATTAGATGTGTGCAGATGGCACTGAGCTTGGGCATTTCTAAATGACACTTGGTGTCACAAATTCTAATATTAAAGCCACAGTAATTGAAAGAGGCATATTTATAAAGGTGTGTTAACTTTTGACTTAAAGGGCATGTCCACCACCAAAACTAAAATTTGCCCCAGTGCTGGCTCCTTACTCCTCAGCTCCTTATGCTTCTCCTGTAGCGTCTGTCCAAAGTGTAGGAGCTGTCTGTATGTCATCCAGTCCCTGCTTCTTCCTTGTCCTCACTGAGGACACTGACATCTTTACAGTGTATTTCAAAGATAGCATGGGTGTAAGAAACGGAATACTTACATTCCCCAAGTCTGGGGAATAGATCCTGCAACTTGCAAATTTTCTCTGTCTTGCTAAAAGCAAAGCACTTACTTCTAAGCTAAGAGAGATACTATATCAAACATTGGTACATGTAGAATATTGTACTTGGAACATAATGGAAACAAAAAATAAAGGTAAGTTTGGGTAACCTTCTGAACTATGTGTCTAAACCTGGTTGTCTTACAAGGTGAGCCACCAGGGAATAAACTGAAAACCTAGGTAAAATTAGAAGCTTTATCTTTTCCTTGGAACATAATAGAAACAGAAAAAAGAAGTCTGGGGTACTGAACTTGTGACTGTCTGACCTGTTTTTTAAACTTGGTGCCTTACCCGGTGTGCCAACACTGAATAAGCAGAGAGTCCATGATCATTTGGAAGCTTTATCTGTTGCTAGGAAAAGTATTTTAAAAAATGGAATATGGAAGTCCCTGATAAGACTTTGAAAGCTGCTTGTTACCCTGCAGTGTATTTACCAGCAACTCACACTGACTGGCAAATAAATTGCAGGGTAACAGGCAGCTTTCAAAGTCTTATCATATTGGTGTAGAGAAATCTGTATAGAAAATACTCTGTGCACAGAGACAGTGAATACTGGGGTCAGGGGGCGTGGTTCTTTGATGACTTCATGGGCTGTGGGTTGTACTGGCAACAACATGGAAACCTTCTTAGTTACAGAATCTATTTCTCACATGCACTAAATGCAACGTACTAGAGAACAATCTTACAATGTATAGGTGTTCTGGGGAGAAAAACTCTCACATTAGATTTTTTAAAATGTAAGTTTATTTCTCCTTTAAGTTTTGTGCTACTTCGTAATGCAAAACTTAACGGGACGGATTGTGGAGCATTAAAGTCACGCTTCTTACCGTAGCCCGATCCCGCGATGCAATACCTGACATAATCTCGTTTACCTCAGGCATTGTATATTGTATATTGTATGACCAATTATATTTATATAAAGTAATCATATCCCTGCGCAAACGTTGCTTCTCTAACTTGTCTAATCTGCCTGCATAGTCAAGTCCCTCCATTCCTTTATTATTTAGTTGGCCTTCTCTGAACTGCTTCCATTTCCAAGATGTCCCTTTTGTATATTGGATTCCAAAACTGCCCCTCTTTGTACACGACAATAATACTGTAGCTCCCTAACCTCCCGGTCTTCAATCAATGCATTTAAAAGCAAATTCAACTAAATAATTTTCTATGTCAGCAAACCGTACAATTGGATACGAGACTTAAACAAGAGAGTTAGAATTTTTCTGGTCCTATAAAGTAGATAGCCATTGGTTCCTCATCCACAAACCTTCCTATTACTCTCCCCAAGCCTAATTTCAGGTTTAAAGGGCATGTCCACCCCCAAAACTATAATTTTACCACTAATTGCCCACATTGTGCTCTTTAAAAAGAGTCCTACCTTGCCTCTTAATTCAATCTGGATGCTTAGGATGTCTTCAGAGAACTTCTAAAAAACGGACACTACCTTTACATTGCGGCATTGAAGTAATGATGTGGGCGGAGCCAACTACTGTAATCCGATGGCCGGCTGGGTAGAAGCGCGAGACTAGGAGCGTGCAAAGCGTAATTGCGTAATCAGATTGCCAGACAGCAGCTTCGACAGAGAGATGGCCTTAGGCTGCAGATCTTCAACATGTAAGAACTTTTCACAGAAAACGTTTTTTGAAAAACGGCCATGGCGTTTCAGGTGGGGCACCCAGTTACTACAATCTGTGAAAAGTTGATTTTTGGGGTGGACATTACCTTTAAGATCAGTTTACACGAAGCAAGCAGAGGTGTTGCCCAGCTCATGACCTGAAATTACTAGAGAGGTTTTTCAGGAAAAACTTCCAACCCATTAATTTGGCTTGATGTCTTTACATAGTGATTTGATAGTTATTTTGAAACTGCAGCTAGTTGCAATGAATAATTCGGACACCACTGTTGAACACTTGGTACATGCTTCAGAACATTTTAACTACCCTTAACCCATTATGTCATATATTATCATATAAGATCACTTGGTTACTGGTTACTTCCAAAGTTTTTGTTTACTTTAATTTAATAAGCCACTACATTTGTCTCTCTAAGCTTCATGATACAGAAGCAATTGAGGTACAAGTATAAGTCGAGATGCAGATGTTTGGAAACTACAACTGCCAGCAATTAAAGCATGCTGCTGGGAGTTGTAGTTTCCAAACATCTGGAGTGCCAAGGAATTGGGAGTTACCGGTACTGGATCTGGCTATTACTGTTTGGGATTACTGTATGGGAATTCTGCTGTGTATTTAAAGAGCAACTTAAAGGGCATGTCCACCCTTCCAAACAAATTTTTATAAGTTGTAGGGCTTCCTCCCCCAGCCCCAACCGCATTATTATAATTGCCAGAAACTCCCCCGATCTTTACTAACCTTCCCTCTATCCTCCACCGCATTGGCCGGCCTTCTGCTTGCATGGAACTGCAGGCAGGGGGCCGGACCAGCAGCAGCATCTGTGATTGGCTGAGAGACAGCCAATCATGGACGCGGCTGCCGGCAGTTCAGAGTGGCGGACGATAGAAGCAAAGTAAGTAAAGATTGGGGAAGTTTCGGCTAATTATAATAATGCGGTTGGGGCTGGGGAAGGAAGCCCTACAATATATTAAAGGTATTTGTGCTATGGGGAGAGAGACCAAAATTAGAGGGTAGGGGAGGGGGGGCTGCAGTGCGCATGGCAAAATTCTCTCGGAGATGAGACAGAATGTAGAGTCCTATATAAGCTCCTGGTGCCCAGTTTTTGGACTTTGGGGGAACATTGCAGGAGAACCATTTGGAGCTGGGATGTAAGGTAAGGATTTTTATGCACTACAGAGTGTGGCCAGTTGTGGGGTAAATTATAGTTTTGGGGGTGGACATGCTGTTTAAGCCTCATAACAAAATGAATCAGAAGGCAATCTTTTCAAGAATAGTTACGCTACCATCCTCCTTCGGATTTTGTATTGTTTTGAGGCATTAGTTGTCCTTTAAATGTACAGTAATCCCATTTAGTAAACCCCAATTCCTTGGCACTTCAGATGTTTGGAAACTACAACTCCCAACTACTTTGGTTGCTGGGAGATTTAGGGGGAGATTCAATATGGCCGAAATTCTTCTAAAACCCACATTAACCCGAAGAAATTTGGGGTTAATGTGGGTTTTAGATGGATTTTAGAGCACAGCTCCATTTCCAAATGTTTTTGGAAAAAGCACTGTGCTATTGATTCAAAGCCCCTACCGAAACTTAACGGTACTGTGTGGGAGGCTTTAAAGTCGCGTTCTTACCTTAGCCCGATCCCATAATGCAATACTTGACGTAATCTCATTTACATCAGTTATAAGGAAAGTAACGCGGCTATTGCTTATTGAATCTCCCCGTTAGTTTCTAAACATGTGGAGTGGCAAGGTATGTATTGGCAATAATGGAATTATTTAGAATCTGTCCAGAGCCTTTTTTCATTAGACATTAGTTCTTTATTATTATTATAGGCAAAATTTAAGCTACAAATTAATTTGAAGTGCTGCTTAGTGGATATGTAAAAAGAATTGCTGTTATTTTTGTAGTGTTTTAGAGATAATTTAACTTTTTATGTGCACTCCAGTGGTCATGAATGGTTCATTTACATTACTATGCAGTAGGAAAATCCCTGTAAACTGATCTATCCATGCTGCTGGTTTGCCTGGTTTTGATAACCATGGGGACATTGTGCCTGCTCAGTACAATTCAGGATCAATAAAAGCAGGAAATGAGATTACCATTACCAAAATGTCAAACGCTTGAGAAAGTGACATATTTATCAAATAGAAGCTTATTTTGTTAATTTAATGGACTTCTAATTGGCAATATGTAAAGGAAGGTATAGATAACCTGCATACATATAGTAGTGTAATATATAAGTATATTACTTCACAGTTTCCATAGAAAACTATTAGAGACATGTTAATCATCAGGTGATTACAGCATTTTTCCTGTTCTAAAAACACAGATTCAATAACACACTACATCAACAAATACAAAACAGTGACATGTTTCACAGAGACACCCTGACTCTTATCCAGCACCTGCCCTATGTTTATGTTCTTTTTGCAGTTCAGAGCAGTAAATCAATAGATTTTCTTACTTTCCTTTTCCTTCCTGCCATCCCCACAAAGGAAGTGTTTTCATTAAACTTGCTGTCTCTTGTTGAACAATTTCATCAGTTTTCCTATTGGTAATTCAAAACATGACAACTATAATTATAAATGAACATGTTTGCATTTGCAAAGCTGAGCACACACAATACCGATACTAGGCCATTCCCATTGGGTATGTTATCAACCTGGTCCAACGGGATAGGACTGTAATCACCTGCAAAATGGCTTCCAGTGGAATTATTCTGTCATCTGCTGTAAATCTGTACTGTGTATACTGTGTATAAATAATAGCCTGCTGAACTGTTCTGGATGGGGGATTCTGGAAAGTTCAGCAAAGCAAGGAAAACTGTCACAAGGACAAGCGTTCTGCCATGTACAATGCTGTTTTGACACCTTACCCTGGGCAGTTCCTATAACTTTCTTTCAGCTGACCCCACTTATACAAACTCCTCACTTGTTATGACCTTCCCTTTGACATTACAACAGAGGAAAGGATAATGGCCACTTTATTGTGACATCACGGTAATGATACTTAAACTTTCTTATAACTTCTTACTAACCATAAATATAATAAATAACTTTTACATGACCATTTATTCGTTTAACCATCAACTTTTCTGGTAATGTAGCCAACTTCACGCCAAGCCTCCCTCTGCTCCACCCTTGCGGCCCTTCCTCTCTTCCCTGGGGGCCCTTTTCCACCCCAGAGAGGTTATTAGGCCAATTATATCTCGGGAACTGCACCCATTTTCCAGCCCTCCTTTAGGGCTACTGTCCCTTTTAGCATTGCCAGAGACCGCCAACCTTCAAATATCTGCATCCAAAATCAAGGGCGGTGCAGGCAACACGCTGGCTGTCTAACCTGAAATGGCGCCTGACTAAAGGTAACCTCCCCTTTTTCTTAATTTCCCACTTATTCTTACTCCTCCCCCCCTTTTCCTACAAACTTTAAGCCAACCCTCCTGCTCCGTCCCATCCCTGTCATGTGCTCACTGCCTGATTCCCAGCTAGTCGCCGTACTTTCTGAATTGAGGAAGCCAGTCGGATGACTAGCAAAATGTCTTCAAGAATTAAACTTTAAGTCCAGTTGATCTAGCTAAATACAATGGATATACCATGACATGGATAAAGGAGAACTTTCACAAGCAAAGTGTTTCAAAGTGTTTGTTAAGCGTTTCATGGTGCTACATTGCTGTAGTATATTCTGTAAAGTTGTATGTTTTGAATACAGACCATGCAATAACATATACCACACTTACTGCTGCTTGTAGTGCAGTCAAAGGAAACCAAGTCAGTGTGAAGTCATGAGGTTTCCTCTAGGTTTAGGTTAAAAGATTTATATATATAAAGTAAATAGTCTCAGACTTGCTGCATTATTTAAAATGCTATAGCTGCAAGTAAGATTTAATGATTGAAATAACTTGAAAACAATAAAAGATCCTTGCACTTATGGCACATCAAGAACAGAATATATTTATATTTAATTTACATGAGTACATTTACACTTTAGTGCCTATCTTTTATTAAAATGTGTGATAGTTTCGAAGGCAATGCTTATCATATCTGTAAATTCACAGTGACCCCCGGTGGTCATTTGCAAATTTACAGTCTGTGTGGCTCATTTACCCACAACGCGATATAACTCCATATTAAAGCCGAATGTATGGGTTACGCAAAAGACACCCACGCATCTGGCACTAGCAATTATATATCGCGTTTGCGCTACTTTTGGGCATGGGTTTAATGTAAGATTCAAACCACTCGGTTTTTAAATAGTTACAAATAATTGGAATAGTATTACACTACATTCAATAGACATTTTATCATTACATTTATACAGACAGTATTTTCAGATAAACCTTAGGGATCCTGTGACCTGCTAGCACAAAATAGGTAAACTGCAGAGCTAGGTTAAGGCTCACAGACATAAAAGCTGCAAATAAATTAATTATAAACAAAATCAGATGAATATAAAATAGTCCCTATACGCATAATGCCAAATACCCATGGAAAGACCATATTGCAACATGTCCAGTATCTACCTCTCACAAAAATGATTTTGTGCAGTGGACAAAATGTTAATGATACACTCACATGCCAGCTTACAGCCAGGTCCAGAGCTGTAACATATACTGCATAATCATTTTGTGTGATCCTATTCTCATCACTTGACTGTGTCAAAAATCATGTGACCGCTGTCAATAAAAACAGCTGTAGAGGAGAAATGTACAAACCAGTGCTGCTACTAAGAAAAAGAGCTATTGTAGATTTAGGATAGCGATTATACATAAATAATCGCAATAATGATCGTTAAAGGTGGGGTATCGCAAAAAAGGTAACCAAACAATAAATACAAGCAAAAAAGCAAAACAAAAACTTATATTACTATATACCATAGCAATCATCAAACAGTGAAAGCTATCAAGAAGGGGGGTCAAGTGCAGCCTTATCTCTGCAGTCAAAGCTACCTCTCTCCCCCTGCTAATGTTTTATCCCTGTGTTTGTAACAGAGCAGAGAGGAAGGAGGGACTTGAGCAGGGAAGAGGGTCACATCATAGGGATTGGACTGACATTACAAGTAGGAGTAGAGGAATGCAATCACATATTCTTATAATTTGTGTATCTCAGGACAGAGAGGGAAACTGAAGAAAGTAATGACACTCTGGGGGTTGGGGGGAATTATAGAACACATGGATATTAAAGATGCCCTTTAATTAAAATACCACAGTGGATTTCATCAATTTGTATGGATATTTATTTTTTTTGTGCTTCTCGTATTTTCTTTTTTTCTGTAACGTAAAATTACAAAGATGAAATCCACAGGAAAACTTCTGTGCAGGCCAACTCTTTCAGGGCATCAAATCCCAATAATCCACAAGGAAACTTTAAAGATTGCGCTCCAATAAGATAATTGTTTATTTGCAAATACCTATAGAATAAAGAATATTCTAGCAAGCCATCAATAGTTCTGCTTTTTCATTTCACAAGGTGTGGTTTATAACGGTTTTCATCAGGACATTGCAACACGTTAATCCAAACCTTACGTTACATTTTGATACACAATTGTACAGATATACAGATCAGTCACATGCACTGTCGGCCGTGCTCACTATTGCTGCAACTGACAGCGATTTATCCTGGCCGAGTGCTCGCTAGTAGCGAACACCCAGCCTTAATGCAATGTTTAGGAGTTTTGGGCAGATAGATACCCGCAAACTAAAATTTAACCCACTACTGGCCCCTCTGTATAGTTTAAAAAAAAAACCTTACCTTACATCTCTGCTTCTTATCGTTCTCCTGCAGTGCTTGTTCAAACTTGTTCAATAGCGTAAACAAGTTTTTGTGTAGTGTATCCCTGCCCACCCCCAACTGCTGAGTCATTTTGTTAAAAAAGATTTTGAACGCTACTTACAGCCCTTCGTTCCCACGGCGCTCTCCCTTGATGGCAGCCGCTTCTGTGATTTGCTGCCTCTCAGCCAATCACAGACGCGGCTGCCGGTCCGGTCCCTGCTTGCAAGTTCCAGCGAGCAGGGAGCCGGATCAGTGCGCCAGAGAATCGAGGGGCTGTAAGTAATGTTCTAAATCTTTTTTTTTTTCTGACATGGCGGTTGGGGTTGGGCAGGGGTGCCCTACATTATATAAAAAGTTTTTTTATTAGGGTGGACATGCCCTTTTATTGTAAGTTACTGACAGATACTTGGAAATACACATGCTCCGTTGTCACCCTATTTCCTGTATAGAGATTAAATTTAATTTTCAGTAAAAATGATTTAAAGCAGAATTATATTGGTATGGACCCCCCCTCCAACCAACCCTCTCCACTAATAATACCCAGGATAGTGACCTAAACAACCATAATCTAACCCCCTGGGTTTCCTGTAGTTCCACAAACAAAGTCCTTGTATTGCCAATCTACATTCTGTACCCTGTTTGTTATTATTAGTTAAAAGTGCTCAGCAAGAATAACATCCTCCAATTGGACAGTCCATCAGAAGTCCTGGACTCCTCTAAGGGTGCTTTGATAAAAGCCTGTGTAAAAAAACAAAGTAAACCCAGGAGGGATAGACTGTATGCTGTAAACAGCATTTTTTTTAAGGAAAACATGTTTTTATAAAACACTAGATGGCATTGCTGTCAATAAATTTTACAGGTAAGATATCTGTTGCTCAATTTAAAAGGTTGTTTTTTTATAAATAATGGGGAAATAATAGGATTTGATTTGCTTATTTAGTATAAAAGCTAAATGCTGTCTCATTGCCCTATCCAAGCCACATGTGAGCATGAAAGCCAAGAAACTGTACATTTCATATAGAAACTTTAAAATGTTTTTTTCTTTTCATGCTTAAAGGGGAACTGTGGTATCCAAATAAGTTGATTTTAAATGAAAAGCCAGTTTCCTACCTTTAAAATGAGCCATCAACTACCTCTCTACGTGCTCCACAGCCCAAGATATAAAGAAATGACTGACCAGAAAGTTAATGGGTGGGAGGCTGACATGTGACATTCCTAAGGCTTCTCCTGCACAGTGCCGCCCGTGAGCACAGTGGGTGGGTGGGGCTTATGCAACTGCTAGTGGGTAAGGCTTAGGCACCCATGGGTGGGTGGGCCTTAGGCACCCACAAGTAGAGATGGCCGGTTCACGGACCCGAACCCGGATCTGCTGCGGATTTATCCCGTCCGCGAACGGCAGATTATTCTGCCTTACGAACTTCCGAACCGAATTTTTTTTTTTTTTGAAAATTTTCGTAATTATGAGGATCTCCGTATTTTCAAAATACGGAGAAAACGGAGGTCCTCGTAATTACGAGAATTCTCGTAATTTCAAAAATTTTCAAAAAAACGACAAATTCTTGTAAATTCGCGGAATCTCTGCATTTTGGGGATTATTTTGAAGACGGAGCAAGCCACATGCCCCAAATGATCCAATGGTAGCTAACATGATTATTGCCAGCCCCCTGGGTATAAAAGGCTGCTTCACAGGTGCCATTTTGTCAGTGTGTTGGAGTGTGTTTAGTGGAGACCTGACAGTGTAGGAGTTGGAAAGAGTTTTTTGTGCTTTTTGAGCTTTTTTTGAGCTTTCTGTGTGTGGATTTCAGTATGGTGGTTTAGCACTTGTTGTTAACCACCCCTGTATTCACACATCTTGAGACCCAACAGTGCTTTTAAGGACTAACCTTGTTGTAACGGAGAGGAGGACCCATCTCTCCACTGAGAATGTGGACCGCCTTACATTCATCAAGATGAATGAGGCGTGGATCACATCTCAGTACAGCACCCCTATTGCTGATGCTGATGCCCGTGACTGAAGGCCTCCTGCCCCTGGCCACCCGTACTGCTCCTTCCGCCTCATTTTCCGCCTAGAGGCTTAGCTGATGATAGCTTAGCTGGCAAATGGCAAATTTTTCTTATTGGCAGGGCCATATATGGTCCTACCTTGCTCTACTGCATTCAAGTTGTGAAATATCAAATGCTCTGCAACAACAGCTACTTTGTGGCTAATTTTTCTAAGATTGGGTCGATCCTACTTGGCCTGAGAGCAGTACTTTGTTCTTCCTTCTCTCTCCACGAGGCACCTTTGTGGTGTCACCTACTCTGACCATCTCATACAGCTGCAACAGCTACTCTGTGGCTAATGTTTTCAGCTCTGGGTCAATCCTGCCTGGCACTAGAGAAGTACTCCATATTACAAAGTGTGGGCCTACTGTAACTCAATGGTGCGGTTCCTACAAAGCCTTACCCGTACCCCCTTTTTTCCTTGCACGAAGCATACTATGAGGGAGAGAAGCCAATGGGGTGAGGGGTATGTCCAGTGGGGCCAAGCCTGCCTGGCTCTTCAACAATGGTGGCAAACTGCAGTGGGCCTGCTGTAACTCAATGGTGCTGTTCCTACGAAGCCTTACCCTTTCACCCGCTTTCCCTTGCACGAAGCATACTCTGAGGGAGAGAAGCCAGTGGGGTGAGGGGTATGTCCAGTGGGGCCAAGCCTGCCTGGCTCTTCAACAATGGTGGCAAACTGCAGTGGGCCTGCTGTAACTCAATGGTGCTGTTCCTACCCGTTCACCCGCTTTCCCTTGCACGAAGCATACTCTGAGGGAGAGAAGGCAATGGGGTGAGGGGTATGTCCAGTGGGGCCAAGCCTGCCTGGCCCCACAACAATGGTGGCAAACCGCAGTGGACATTATGTAACCCAGTACCCCCATCGCCTTCTTTCCCCTGTTGTGTGCAAACTAATATATAGGGGAATTAAAATATTTTACTACTTATTAAAATACAGTAATATAATAAAAAGTATACTTGCCTTCCATCAGTTGCCGCATGGCTTGAACATAATGAGGCCTCTGCCTCTTCAGATCAGACCACTGTCTCTGGAGGGTAGAGACAGTGGTCTGGTAGCCGAAGCGGCGCAGGAGCCGGCGCTGGAGCCCCTCCATAATCCTGTGCTTTCAGGGCCACACATGATAGGTGCCAGGGGGGAAATTATCGTACCCCCTGGCCAGGAAGTACTGTGTGGCATACATCTGCCTTACAGAACTCGCCATTGTGCAGGCAGAAGGTTCAGGTTCCTCGTTTTTACGAAAATCCTCCTTTTTTCGGAAATCCTCGTTTTTACGGAAATTCTCGTTTTTACGGAAATCCTCGTATTTTCGAAAATACCGTTTTTTAAAATTCACGCTAGCGGACTGTAATTTTTAGGTATTGTAGGCATTGATACGTGTTCTTAAGGTCATTACCCAGGTCCCTGAGTGATTAAGTGTACGTTACCAAGGCTATTTAGACCAGTTTTAATGCAGATTTTGCCGAATTTTCATTTTAATACGTTTTAACGGGTCCGCTCGCAGATTTACGTATTTTTTCGAAAATCTGCGGATCCTCGCGCGGACCGGATTTTTCGAAGTTCGGACATCTCTACCCACAAGTGGGTGGGGCATAGGCACCCATGAGTGGGCAGGGCTTAGGCACCCATGAGTGGGTAGAGCCACATGGGGCTGCAAGAGAATGGACAAGGGGGGCCTGCAACTGGAGGGACAATGGGGTCCATGAGTGGGAGGGACAAGGGGGGCTGCAAAGGGGAGGAGGAGACACAGGGCAGATTGACTGACATGGTTTCAGAGCAGGAAGCAGAAAGTGCAGGGGACCTGGTGATGCTGCTGCCATATCACACACAAAAATGTAAATATCTTCAAAACTATGCAAAATAAACAATGAAAATAAATTGCAAAAATTCTCAGGAGAGCAATTCCTATCAATTTACCTAAAGTCATTTTTGGACCACAGTTCCCCTTTAAATATATTTTAATCACATTAAAGAGGAACTGTGGTCCAAAAATGACTTGATCCAAAAGTTGTTTGTTTCCCCCGCACACCTGCAAGACAATGTAGTAGTTGCTGAGTGCTACTCAGAAAACCATAGCCAAATGGTCACTTAGATCCAGAAAGTATATAATTCAGAGTGCACACCAGTCTTAAACCACCAAACTGTCCACCACACGTCTGAGGAAGGTGCCACACGGGCACCAAAACTTTACGTGTTAATAAAACAGTTTGGTGGTTTAAGACTGGTGTGCGCTCTGAATTATATACTTTCTGGACAAAAATGACTTGAGGTAAATTGATAGGAAATGGTCCCTCCAGTTGCAGGTCCCCCATGGCCCATTATCTTACAGCCCCATCTGGCCCCGCCCACTCGCGGGTGCCTAAGCCCTGTCCAATCGCTGGGGCCTAAGCCCTGCCCACTCACGGGTGCTGTGGGTTACTCAGACACACACACACCCCTACAGAAAACTCTGTGGAATCAACCTTTTCAGGCATAGTGGGAAAGAAGGGCTGTAGATTCCCTTACCTTCTCTATCAAGACTTTACACAGCAGAGTTGGAGGGACTTCCTGTCTCCCTCACACACTGAGGGAGTCGGAGGCTGTGCTCGCCGGCAGCACTATGCAGGAGTAGCCTCAGGAATGTCACAAGTCAGCCTCCCACCCATTAACTGGTCAGTCATTTCTGTATATGTTGGGCTGTGGAGCACGTAGAGAGGTGGTTGATGGCTCGTTTTAAAGGTAGGAAACTGGCCTTTCATTTGTTTGGAGACCACAGTTCCCCTTTAAGCTACTAATGCCTTCACTTACCTTTTAAACTTGCCCTTACCAGCGCGTTCTTGTCCGACCCCCCACTCCCGGCCTGGGGCAAAGACACGCTCCTTAAACAGCGTGTCTCTCTATTGGTCAGTACATACTGACATCTCCCCATCTTTCAGTTCAGTGTAGACTTTCTTGCACTATATCAATGTAAATTGCCAAACATATTGAATGTTTCATGTTTATGGTGATTATATCTGCCACAGATTAACATGGAACTGTAAACCTTCTTTCCAGGTCAATTTAATCTTGCAGCTAAACAACATGCAGCACTTAGCCCTGATTAAAAAGTTACAAGCCATACTGAACTGTAGCCACGAGAAATGCTGAGCAAGACCAAACCACTGGCCTTATGGCCGATTTCATTACATAATACTATGTAATAATATGTTTCCAAACTAACAGATTGATTAAAGATTGAATTAAGAAACCAAGTTGTTTTTTTATGACAAACTGAATCTTAGGAGTGAATCTAATTCACTTTCATTTAGCATTCTCCTGAAAATATAAAGTTGGTTATTTGTCAATTTAAATATACAGTAGGATTACCCCAGGCCTAATGTGCAGATATAATTATGTATATATTCATAAACTGCAAAAGTTCAATCTCCATGTGCCGTGTAATTTCATTTTCATAATTTTCTACATCCTCCTTTCTCCTTTTTCTAACTGTAAAATGGTTTTATTATATAAACCTGATTATACTGTTTGCCTCAGGTAATTCAGCCCTTTCTGTACATATACTGTGTATGAAATGCTACAAAAAGCTTTTACGATAATTTAGCAATTTGAAAAGTGGGACCATAACCAAGTCCAAAAAATGTGTAGTTTTAACACACTAACGGGCCTTGGGTCAAAAATGGTGGTAATTTTGCCCCCAACCAATCACAAAAGCTACCATTTGAAAGCTAAATCTGATGATTGGGGCAAAATTACCACCATTTTTAACAATAAGAACTTTTATTACATAGGCCTGAAAAACTGTTACACATCGTTTTTTAATTTTCCTGGTGACTGTAAATTTTACTATTATATATACTTTGTAAATTTTACTATTATAAAATTTTAGTATTGTATTTATTTGACAAACCCCCTAAAACCACTAGTTGAACTGCAGAAATAGTTGGGTCTGCTTCTTGGAAATCCAAAGATAGGCAAATGTGTAAATTTTTAGTCCTGTACATTATGACTAAATTCTAGGGGTTAATTCAGCTTTTGATGGCAATATTATTTTTCAGTTTGAGACTGTACATTGTTTCATTTTAAAATTGTGCTGTCAAAACAGCCTCTATTAATTTGTTCTGTCCCCCTCTGCACCTACTCCTGGTCCTCAGTTTGGGTTCCAGTCCATGATAGGTTTCAGTCTTTTTAGCTCCATGACTTAAGATTTCACTTCTCAAGGACATAGCATTCCGTCCAACAGCATTGCTTTTATTTTCCTTCAGAGGAACTGCTTCTTCTCTGTAGACATGACTTTCGCCATCAAAGTCATTACCTATTTAGATGTAGATTAAATATCTTTTAGAATTACTCACCTGTCGTGTTATTTCTAGCCAGATATGCTGTCTGTGTGGATGGGATAGAAGTAAACTAGCATAAAGCTTTTTACCAATCCCATTCATTCCAATTTCCCCAATTCTAAGTACCTGTGCAGCTGTCCACATTAACCACCTGCAATCTGGAATAGGTGGGCCTTGGCAGAGCTGGGTGGAGGCAGGATCGGTCACAACCAAACTGCAATGGTTTAAAACTGGGAAATACACATCGTATAATGGTGAGAGTTGAAATTCATTTCTTATATTAAAAAAAAAAAAAAAAAAAAAGACCTAACATTGTATTGTTTATTAACAAAGTAAACAGTTTCGTACCTTAATGGAGAACTATTGTGTTTTCTTAAAAAAACAGTTAAAATGAAGAATTTGGTACTGGGATATAGGACTGGTAATTCCTACCTCCCAATATTGTTTCTGTGAGGAGCACCAGCCCAAAGAAAAATGATTCTTCCAGTCTTCCTCCTGGCTTCAGCACTATCTTTAATACAGGAATAGTCCAGGATTAATAACCTGATGAAGGGGGCACCCAGTACCCCCCGAAATGTGTGTACTTGATTTTCGTCAAGTATTAAAGCATTAAATTGATCTTGGAGTGCAATCAATTTGTTTGTCTGCTTAGTCCAGGACTAACCTAGCAAATAAAAACTGTACGTATTATAGCTCCTCAACAAAACTATATTGTGAGGTAGGAATAATCAATCCAACCTCCCGGCCCCAGGTACCGTATGTACTTGAATTTAAGACGAGGTTTTTAGGTTTTAAAATTAGCCTAAAAAGCTAACCTCAGCTTATACTCGGGTCAAAGCAGCTTCAGTGAAGTAGGAGACTGGAGAGAGAGAGCCAATAGAGATGGCCGAAACTGTTACGTTTGTTCCATTTTCGGATTTAGTTTTTGATCGTATTTCGTTACCGAAAATAGCCTTGAAGGTTTCGATTATCGAAAATGGGCTCCGAAGTCCTGAAATCCGAACAATCCATCCAGTTTTGGACAGAACATTCGGATTTCAGAACAGAGGGGTTCTGTGTTGCATTTGGCTCCGAGATGGACCCGGATACCATCTTTAAATAGGAGCAGGAACACAGGTGCTTGCAGGTAGGTGCACGAGCAGTGCTGTTACACACCTCATCTCCACAATATCCTGATGTAATGGAGGAGCAAGTAAGGAGCTCTGACTCCTGCTGGGAAGAGATATTGGTAGCTTTAAAAGTTTCTTTAGAGGTCTATGGGCTTAGAGGCAGGTGCAGTTTTTGGCCTACAGTAATAAGTTTGTTTAACTTTACCACCCCAGATGTTTAGAAACTACAACTCCCAACAATCAAAGCATGCAATGTGGAGAAAAGCAGGTAGTTTTGTTTCTTATCTTTTTTTTTTTAATAGAATACCTTTTATTCATATGAATGCTTATTTTATTTTTACTACATTACATTTTACTTTAATTCAGACTAATGTTTTAAACATATACATATATTTTTATTTTTACTGGCCAGTTGTGTGAACCATAGATTTACATTTATATTCAAAAAAATCACAGCAGATAATAATTCATATAATCCACAGAATTAAGACAACAAAACTCCTTAGGCTAATTTACAACCACATTTAGCGGAAGTGCTACCGATCTGGTCAAACATTTATACAAACAAAGAAAAGATAATAAATGCAAATTTCTAGACCCCATATAATATCTTGTTGTATGAATATTTGATCACATCAGTATCAAGTTTCTGACTTCATGCCCTTTCCTGCAGGCACATGGTTCACGGCACTTACCGAGGTGACTGTCTGGAGAAAAAAAAAAAACAATAAACACTATTAAACTAACTTGAACTATTTCCTTTTTGTGGTCAGCTCATTTTTCTGGCTAAAAGCAAACTGCCACCTGTAGCATGTTCATCCTAGTTGATGGTGTTTCATATACTGTAAGAGTGAGCATGGGCTATTATCACTTTAGGTCAATTGACAGGAATTGCTTTCGTGAGTATTTGTGCAATTTACTCTCATTCTTTTTTGTACATAGTTTTGAAGATATTTATATTTTTATGTGTGGTATGTTAGTAGCATCCCCAGATCCCCTGCACTTTCTGCTCTGAAACCATATGAAAGTCCCTCTTCCCTGTGACCCCTCCTCCTTCTGGGCCCCTATGACCCCTCCTCTTACAGTCCCCTTAAAACCCCCTGTGGCCCCTGGTTTCTGGTTTCTTCTGCTTTCTTCTGCACTGAGCATGTGCCAACCGCAGATTAGAAGGAGGAACTAGTATTTGTGACCGCAGATTCAGAATCCCCCACCCCTTAACTTTCTGATCAGTGATCTCTTCATATCTTGGGCTGTGCAGCAGGTAGATAGGTGGTTGGTGGCTCATTTTAAAGGTAGAAAACTGACCTTTCATTTAAAATCAACTTGTTTGGAGACCACAGTCTCGCTTTAACACCAGAACTAATAATGTCTTAAAAGCAGTCATGCCACACCCAAAGGCAAATGTATCCACAACTAGAAAAGTTACAGGGGAAAAAAGAGTGAAAACAGAAAGATGGCTAAGGAAATTAAACCCGTACATAGCAGGAAAAAAATGAAAGACAGATGTCGCAAACAAAAAGGAGGGGAAAAAAAAGTTACAGAAGGAAACCAAACCAAACAAATATTAGTTTAATAAAAAAAATTGTGAAGGTTACATGACTGTTTACATCCCCTTTATTATGTTTTAACTGAATTAATTTTCAGTCTGCAAATTTCATTATGTATTATCCTAATGTGAACCCATTGCTAATTGAGTTACTAAGGGGAATTTTTTCCTTAAGAATAAGAAAGGCCAGAAGAACTGGCACCTGCACAATTGATGTAAATAGTTTTCCCACAGTACTGCCTATTCCACAGGCAAGAGATACAGCTCCCTGTGTGTAACTAATTATAGAATACAGTCAGGCTTATTCATTTTTTTACTTTAAAATATTCAAGAGTTTGCATATTTTTAGGCAGGCGTTACATATTAAATATTGAATAATTCATTCATTCAAACTGATTTAAAGCTAAATTAATACATTTCATTTTAATAGTAAAAGTACTTGAATATTTGTGTCCATGTCATGATATGAGTTATTCTGCACAATCAGCTATAAAAGTTTGAGATACCATAGAAGTTTTTATGGTAAGGCCAAAAATATTTATTTAACAAAGAAACATTAAAAAAGAATTTTATAACAATGGATTGCTTTAGGCAGTTATTATTAATTATTGCTTAAAAAGTACTAAAATAGATACCGGCACTGAGAGCATCGGTGCATTGTCCTATATAGATGCATTCTCCTGTTCTACTTATTGATTAAATATGATTATTTTAAAACATCTGTGTGCACCGTGGATAAAACAACTCAATATATTTATAGCAAAGCCTTTAGTAAACTGTGCTCCATTTTCTTCACCATGCCAATAGTTTGCTTTTGATTTTCAATGCCATTAATGTTTTAGTAAGCTTTCATTTTTGTCTAGTAGGTAGCAAGGTGACCAGATCAGTTCTTGTTTTTGCCTGTTCTTGTTCTGTTTGACATTGATACCCTACTTTTAACCTTTAAGTCCCTTCGCTCTACTGTACCTCCCTACTTATCTTCTCTCTTGGTCCCTTATGTTCCAGGCCGTGCCCTCCCTTCCTCGCAAGGATACTTCTACACAGACCCCCAACTAACACTGCTGCCTCCCGCCTTAAACCATTCTCTCTTGCTGCTTCCTATCTTTGGAACGCTCTCCCTCTCTCACTTCGCCTGGTGACATCCATTAATACTTTCAAATCTAGACTGTTATCCTACCTTTCTGAGCATCAGCAGAACAAATGATTGTTAGCCCTTTTAAGCACTTTGTACCCATCCCCCCCACTTGTACCTGTATGTTGTCCCTCCCAATTAAATTGTAAGCTCTTCGGGGCAGGGATCTCTTTCCTAATGTGTCAAGGCTTGTTGCACTTATATCAATTTATACATAATTTATATATATGCTTTCTTAACCGATGTATGAAATTGTATTTAATTTAATTTTTATCTATCTGTATAATTGCTTGCACTAATCCCCCAGTTTGTATACTCTGTATTTTATAATGTACAGCGCTGCGTACCCAAGTGGCGCTTTATAAATAAAATTAGACACACATACAATTCCGGCCTGCATGCTTTCATGGTCCCATACAGTTTCTCAGAAATGTTCATTCCGCATGTGGCATGGGCTGTTGGGAGAGGGGCTGGCAATGTGGTGATTGCATTTGCAAAAGATTAACAATAAGGACATCAGTAAGGACAATCTAATAACTATGGGCTGCAGCTATTGTAGAGCTTTGTTAGTGCCACCAAGTAAATAATATAAAATGATAGTAAGAAAAATGCAAATAGAAAACAAACAAGTAAATTAAACAAATAACAAGTAAATTAAACAAATAACATCTGGAGCCTTCAATTCTCTGTCCAAAATCCCGAAACAGAATGATAGAACTTGCACAAC
Organism: Hymenochirus boettgeri; assembly: GCA_019447015.1. Classification (NCBI taxonomy): domain Eukaryota; kingdom Metazoa; phylum Chordata; class Amphibia; order Anura; family Pipidae; genus Hymenochirus; species Hymenochirus boettgeri. The sequence goes on from CM033469.1 coordinate 145,157,739, forward strand.
ACAGAGCGGACATTGCAGAATAGAGTGCTCTAGCTTTTTCGCTTTGACTCCCAGGTCTTCTACAGAGAGCTATCAGCTGTGAGTGCATACACTTAAGTAAACATCTGTTTGCAGTGCATCTATAGCAAAGTGGAAAGAATAATGCAGTTAAGGTATAGCTTATTAAAAAAAAATATTTGATAGGGCATAGATGTTCATTAACTTCTAAGAGACATATATATGATTTTTGCATATTGCATGCCTTAAAAAATAAATTCAATAGGATCACATACGTCTGTCAAGTTACAACATCCTGCTTTCCCTCAGGTGACTTGATGTTCAGGTCCCGTGAAGTGCAGCGATTAATCTTCTGTATCTGGTCATTGTTATACTGGTTGATATTTTTCTGTATAATATACCATTATGAACTCAGTGTGATTGTCTATTTTTCTGCACGCTGAACATGTTCAGATATTTCCGTCTGACCAACCGATAGTGCGGACGAACATGCAATCGGAATTGACGGTAAATCACGGGCGATTGTGCGGTTCCATACGGGACCGCGCGATCAGCTGTGCAAAATGTCAGCATGACGCCACTATTGCTGCGACCAACAGCCATTTGTCCCGACCAAGCGTTCACTGCAAACCCTACTGTGTGTACCCAGCCTTAATAAATTAATTTGAATTAAAAAAAGCCATTTCTTCTGACATTCAGTATTATGCAAGTATAATGTAAAAAAATAAATGATTTATTGCAGCTTTGAAAAACCTATATGGTTTACTAGTACACAAAATCCCTGATGAATAACTATTTTTAGACCATCTAACAGAAAAAAAAATATTTATACATAATGTAGTGGTAGCATTAGCAGGGAATCTTGCACGTTATCACCAAGGCTGTCCCAAGAAGTCTCAAATACAAGAGTAAAATGATAGTGTCACAACCCATCATTAATCATATGCATGTATATATTGTCTTTAAAGAATACTAAACTGCTCTGGTTGGTTTTGTAACTTGCCTCCATAAATTGTAATATTGTTATATAATGCTTCTTTTTGCTCCACATAAACTGAAGACCACACCCAGGCACTACCACACATGTGCGAGCATTGAATAAAAATAAGTTAGGTGGAGTTTTTACCTTGATCTGGGCAGTGGTGCCTAAAATGTAGCTGAACAGATTTCAATATTCATTTACATCATGCTTAATATAAGTGCCTTAATATATATATATATATATATATATATATATATATATAATTCAACAAAATCAAGCCATCTTCATTATCATATTAAATTTGAAAATAAAAGAACAAATGATTGTTGCTTTAAACTGGTTGGATTGTTGATTACAATATAATGTTTATATAGAGGGAACAGAAAGCAGAGAGGGTTTTTAAAAATATCTATTATAATTCAATGGGAGGTAGGAGTGATTAATCCTTCCTCCTGTGTCTACTTACATGATCATACCTACCTATTGATTTTACAAAAAAAATTGTATTAGTTACGCTTTAAAGGGCAATTATACACTAAACCCCGACAACTCTCCCCTCCCTTTAAAATTACCCAGGGTAAGGACCAAAGCAGCTTCATCCTCACCCATAGACTTTGCCTGAATCCAATGTACCTCAGCATGAAAGTTCAGTGTCTGGTACCCTTCCTCAGTCCAGGGCCTGGAAAATGGGAGGACTCTACAAAAAGCAAGAAACGTTGCCTCCTTGCAATAGAATTCCAGAAAATATTAACATAAGCGTAAGTAATCATTCTCAGAATGCATAAAAAATAATAGTGTTAGTGGAAGCCCCACTACTGCATCACAATTATTACAATCATGTCTGTATTGTATGGAAGATAAAAGATGCTCTTTTCTCAACTTTGGTGAACACAAATTCTTTACCTTTGGCACATCTGAACAGCAGGATGTTAGAAAACATAATAAAACGTCATTACTTGCACCCTGCCCCCCATACTGTGTCTTTGACTTATTGAGGACAATATGATTCACTTGGCAGAAGAAAGGAATGCAGAGAAAAATCCCACAGTGAACAACTCAAAAGCAATCTTTATATTTAGGAACCATTTTTCTTTCTCTTTCCACAATTTCTTATTAGTGGCCTTGGTAATTAAATTCCTTGATATGCATAAATATAAATTTATTCTACTTTATAACTGTAACAGCATGTCTGTGTTATATTTATACACTACTTCTAGTATGTATGTTCCATATATATCTGTTGTATTCAATTAGATCAACTGGACTTGAAATGTAGTTCTTGAAGACGTTTCGCTAGTCATCCGACTGGCTTTCTCAATTCAGAATGACTTGGACACGAAATCTGTGCAATTTGTACCCTGGAAAATCCAATTAGCATATCACAGCCAGGTTTTAAGGGTGTGATTAGATAGTGGCTAAGAGGTGTTATAGGAACGCCCAGAGTAAGGTGTTTAAACAGCCTTGTACATGGCAGACAGTTGGTGTCGAACCCCCCCACCTCTATTTAGGCTTGGTTTCTTTATTTCACATAAATGGCCTCCTTAACACCTCTCTTGAACCAGTCACGTTCCTTCGCCAGTATGTTAACATTACAATCTCAAAGGTATGTCCTTTATCCTTAAGATGCATACACGGCTGAGTCCTGACCACGAGAATTGGCTTTCTGTGCTGGGCCCTACGTTGATGCAGTTGCTGTTTGGTCTCCCCCACATACAAATCAGGCATTCTTCACTGCACTGCACCGCATATATGATGTCGCTTTTCTTGTGTTTTGGTATTGGGTCTTTCGGATGTACCAATTGCTGCCTCAGTGTGTTTTCGTTTAAAGCAGACAGGGATACGATGTTTTTTGAAAATTCTTCTTAATTTCTCGGAGACCCCTGCTACATATGGGATGACCATGTTCTTCCTCTGTCTTGCTTTTCCCCTCACTGTTGGTATTCGTGTTCTTCTTTCCTTCTACTCTTTTGACAAAGGCCCAGTCTGGATATCCACAAGTTTTAAGGGCTCCTCTGAGATGTTTACTTTAGCCTTCGCCTCTGTGCTAGTGGGGATGTTCTCGGCTCTGTGTTGCAGGGTTCTGATGACACCCAGCTTGTGATCTAAAGGGTGGTGGGAGTCAAACATCAAATACTGATCTGTGTGTGTGGTTTTCTGTAAACCTCTACTTCCAGTTTACCATTTTCCTTAACTTCTACCAAGCAGTCCAAGAAAGCCAGTTTGTTGTTTGTACCTCTCCCTTGTGAATTTAATGTTTGATCCACCGCATTAATGTTGTCTTGTGAAAGCTTGTACTTCCTTCTGGTGGATTTTAACCCCGGTGTCATCAACATATCTGAACCAGTGGCTGGGTGCTATGCCCTTAAAGGTATTAAGCGCCTGTGTTTTCTACCTCCTCCATGTAAAGGTTGGCCACAATAGGTGAAACTGGAGATCCCATAGCACATCCATGTTTTGCTTATAGAAATATCCCTGTATTTGAATAGGTGGCTGTTTTAAACACCTTACTCTGGGCGTTCCTATAACACCTCTTAGCCACTATCTAATCACACCCTTAAAACCTGGCTGTGATATGCTAATTGGGATTTTCCAGGGTACATAATTGCCACAGATTCTTGACAGTCATTCTGAATTGAGAAAGCCAGTCGGATGACTAGCGAAACGTCTTCAAGAACTACATTCAAGTCCAGTTGATCTAATTGAATACAACAGATATACCATGACCTGGATGAATGAGACCTTCACAAGCGTATGTTCCATATGTATAGAATGATAGAATGCAAGATCTGTACTCATAATAACCTTGATGAGGCCTTGCTTTTAAATCATGATGCTCAACAGTGATGTTATAAGACATTAATATATATATAATATATAGATATATATATATATATATATATATATATAGTAAAAAAGTAGGTCATAACCAACGCTCCACAGGTCTTTTTCACAAATTTTATATTTTCAAAAGTAATGCATAGTGCAACAAAACAGCTGTTTTGTTTGCACTATGCATTACTTTTGAAAATAATAAAATTTGTGGAAAAGACCTGTGGAGCGTTGGTTATGACCTACTTTTTTACTGCATATGGAATTTATGAACCAACAGCTCAGGCAAACGTAAGTGAAACACTGTGTGCACACTATTGCTATCTTTATATATATAGAGATATATTATATATATATATATATATATAATATTTCATATAGAATACGTCCGCACTCCTGCTTATCCTGCTGATTATTTCTGCCCGGGTGCTCTCCGTGTAATGAGTATATAAAGCTTTCTGAGGCACTCCGCTGGACTTTTAAAACAAACTTTAATTCATAGTAAAATACAAACTCGACGCGTTTCAGCCGTAGCACGCGGCCGTTCAGGATACAGTATCTGATGACGGCCGCGTGCTACAGCTGAAACGCGTGAGTTTGTATTTTACTATGAATTAAAGTTTGTTTTAAAAGTCCAGCGGAGTGCCTCAGAAAGCTTTATATATATATATAATATATTATATAATATATATATATATATTATATATATATAGTTAACACAGAAATCAAATGAGCAGCACAAGAAGTAGCTAATGCCAAGTAGAATGACATAAACTCCCTACTCTTAGGTTACTTTTAGGGTATCTCCAATATTTAACAACGAGAACAACAAAATATATACCATTATTATTGTTAACATTATAATGATTCATGTTTAATAAACTAAAATAAAGAAAAATAACTAAAATGAAGTTTAGCAGCCAGTAATGCATTTAAAAGAAATGTTTTTAATACATTAGAAAACACTGATAAAGATCAGATTTCTAGGGTTCAAATACTTGGCCATTCCGTCTAGGGATTTCTCTGTTCAGGCTTCAATTTGATCATTAGCTGTCATCCTTGTTATCTCCTGCATCTTTGTTTTCCCTGTACTTAAAGGAATAGTTTACTTGAAAAGTGAACTATTCCTTTAATGTATTGATTGAAGACCAGGAGGTTAAGGAGCTATGCCTTACCTTCCATTCTTCAATCAATATTAATATTTCAGGAGCCAGGGACGAAGATAGCAGAAACGTACCTTTCAAGCAATCCACCATAGCAGAATTGGCAGGTCCCAACCGCTTCCTGGTTATAATCAACTATAGTTTGCATGCACAATAATGCACACTATAGTTGATTAGGACCAGGAAGCGCTCTGGAATTGTCTGTGCTGCTGCAGTGGATTGCATGAAAGGTAAGTTTCTGCTATCTTTATTCCTGGCTCCTGAGATATTGATTGAAGAACGGAAGGTAAGGCGTATAGCTCCTTGACCTCCCTGTCTTTAATCAATAAATTAAAGGAATAGTTTACTTTTCAAGTGAACTATTCCTTTAAAAGCAAATGTATAATATAAGATTAAAGCAGATATCATCTGAGGTTGAGCGGGCCTCCCCAAGGACACTCCAGGTGCCCAAACAAAATATCTCAAAAACCCTTTCCCCGACACCACTGAACCCTAAATGTCCACCCCAAAGCTATAATTTCCCCACATACTGGCCTCACTGTGTAGTGCAGCCCCAACCGCATTATTCTTATTTTCAGAAAGTCCCCCAAACTCTACTTACCTTCCCTCTTTCTCCCGGCATTCTGAACTACCGGGAGCCACGTCTGTGATTGGCTGCCTCTCAGCCAATCACGGATGTGGCTGCTGTGGTCCGGCCCCTGCTTGCAGTTCTTCATGCAAGCAGAGGGCCGGGCAGTACGGCGGAGGATAGAGGGAAGGTAAGTAAAGATCGGGGGACTTTCTGAAAATAAGAATAATGCGGTTGGGGCTGGGGGAGGAATCCCTACAACATACGAAATTTAAAAGAAAAGGGATGAGCAAGCCCTTTTAACTCCAATCTAAAGAAACTGACAAAACATACAAACATAAAGCAAAGAAAACTCTTTCTATTTCCGCTCACAATCCTATTTTGAATACGGGGAACGTTGTTGTAAGCTTTTAGCCTTTATATCAAATAACGATCAAACCACTGATAATTATTTAATTACTTGCCCCAACGGGCCAGATAATTATTGAACCCCTAGAGGTCTCAAGATGTCTTTTTAACTACTATACTAAACTATACTCCTCTATCCTAAGACACACTGCCGAAAGAATCTGGAGATTTCTGGGCTTCACACCCCTCACCACAAGCTTTCAGAACAAGACTCAATAACTGAAATAGAAACACAACAGACCATATCCGTCTTGTCCTGCAATAAGACCCCTGAGACAAACGGCTTCCCAGTTGAATTTTATTTTGCCTATATGGAAACCCTATCCACTAGATTACTAGATCTATACAATTCAATGTTCGTTTTAAATACAATACCAATATATACAATATATATGATTACCCTCATACCTAAGCCAGGAAAAGACGCTTGCTCCACAAGTCCTACAGACCCATCTTCCTTTACAAGTGGACGTGAAGATATTAGCTAGGCTCCTCCATTTATCACCTCAATAATCCATTCTGACCAGACTGGGTTATTTCCCAGAAAAAAACTCTTAAATACACACAAATTATATATGAACAATGGATCTCACAATGTTTTGGGTTTGGACACAACTTTATCAAATGGCTCCAGATCCTTATATACCTCCTAAAGCTAAAATCTTGTCCATAACACACTCTTGCCAGCCTTCTCATAACCAGAGGTAAACATCAGTTGTGTCCCCTCTCACGCTTCTTGTATGCCCTTGTGGTAGAACTGCTAGCTGGCACATCCCTTGAACTAGCATTACAATTGATTAGAGAATACGGAGAATATTCAGATCTCTCAATAAACTGGGCCAAATATTACCCCTTGATAGCTTCCTCCTAAAAGCAAACAACATGAAGTGTGCTCTACATCGTAACCAAAATTAATATCTTAGTGCACAAAATTTCCTTACTTAGTTGTGTGGATGGTTAAGGTACATATGCCCTGAACCCTTCACTAAGTGACACACACAGTATCCAAATAATGACTGATTAGTTTCAGTGGTAAATCACTCACCCAGGAAAGCAGGTTGGCCCGGGTGCTGAAGCCCCAAGCCCGTCACTAAGGTAGTAGTACCGACACAATATCCCGATATCAATCTTAAAGGACAACAATACCCCAAAAAACCCATCTCCCCCATCACATGTCCACACTTCCAGCAGCTGAAATCACTTACTCTCATTACAACCGTGCGGCACGTCCCTTAGATATCACACAGCAAAGATGAGTGCTAACAGTAAGTCCTTACTTAGTTGTGTGGATGGTTAAGGTACATATGCCCTGAACCCTTCACTAAGTGACACACATAGTATCCAAATAATGACTGATTAGTTTCAGTGGTAAATCCACTCACCCAGAAAGCAGGTTGGCCCGGGTGCTGAAGCCCCAAGCCCGTCACTAAGGTAGTAGTACCGACACAATATCCACATATCAATCTTAAAGGACAACAATACCCCAAAAAAAACCATCTCCCCCATCACATGTCCACACTTCCAGCAGCTGAAATCACTTACTCTCATTTATAACCGTGCTGCACTCCCTTAGATATCACACAGCAAAGATGAGTGCTAACAGCCCGCCTCCTAGACGGCCTGGAGCCATTGTTAACATCACTTGTCATTTGCTGGTGGGAATGTCTGTTACAACCTTTCTCCTCCTTCTTTGCCATTCAAACAATACAGAAGAATACAATACTAGAATACAGCCTACGTAATCAAGCTGATCAATGGTGGGTGGAGGAGTGTTTTCTCGTATGCTAGCTTTGAATGACAGTTAGAGTCAGAAAGAATGGTTACACCCCCTTCACAGCACGGCTAATTGAAGGCTAATTGAAGGCAGAGAGAGGCTCAAAATCAGGAAAAAAATGTTTAGGGAGGGCTGCATACCATTACTCTTTTTAAAGCAGTTTTTTAAAAAAAAAATACATTGCGGCAATACAGTTATCCTTTAATGCTACAGGGTGTCAGGGCACAGGCCCAACTAGCACTACACCTAATTCTACTATAAGCATTAAAAATCAGGGACCTGGCAGTTAAGACTTGTCATTCCAGAAATGAACAACCAAACCCCACTCTCGCACAGTAGACAACTCCCAGAGATTCTATCTGTACCAGAAACAGAAACATGGTCGAAATACAATATTACCAGAATCTCCAATCTCATACATAACAATTTACTTTTGACAAACTGCAACATGAACATAAACTACCTCAGTTTAAGGATCAATCTCTGGACTTTGTTAGAAATCCTCGGGTTGGTCAACTGCTAGCCACTACCTCCCCCAAATTACTCTCAGTACTTTATAGTAACCTCCGTTTCCATGCAGCCCATTCCCTGGCATTAATGAAAAAAAACAACATGGGAGTCTGATGTTGGACCCATAACAGGAGATGAATGGGAAGAAGCCTTAATGGCCCACACACTGGCCTCTCCTAAAATGTCAGATTGATTAACACAGTTATACATTTTACACAGAGCCTAACTCCAATACAATTGTCACATTACAGTGGTCGTAGACACCAAGATCTGTCTTCTAGGGATTATGGAGGATTTAATTGCAAAATGAAACATACGGGTAGAAAAATATTGAAGCATCGCGTTACTTACCTTTGCGCGATCTTAATGAAACTTAACGAAAGGGGGTTTGTATCGGTTGCATAGCGATATTTCCAAAAACATTTAGAAAAATATGCCCATATTTATAAATATGTCCCTTAAAGTAAAATGTGGACCGGCACAGTGACTGGATTAGCAGAGTTCTGCTTCTATGTATATAATGCAATGCTGTTGGGCAAATTAATTTTGATGGCATTGAGTATCTTACTACGCGGTAAAGGGGAACTTGATTTATGCTTTAAAGTTAAAGGGCACGTTGATATGATAAACTTTAATGCATATCACATCAACTTCCCCTTTAACTTTAAAGTGTATCACATTCCCTCATTAGTGCGGGAATTAACAATGCCTATGCCTACAACATTTTTGGGGACGCAGAGGAAGGGAATGTGTCCTTGTCTTTTGTGCACTTAATGTAGCAATGTTATTAAAATTATGACAATATGACTTCTGCCTTGACAGGACGTAGTTTCTCTATTAGGGGGTACCCTACATGGAACAGCAAATATTTGTGTATATGGGATCATGCCCGTGTAACTTGTTTTATGTTGGGGAGACTACATAGCCAATCAAGGGAAGAATCTCTCGGCATAAGTCTGATGATGGAGAAATCTGAAATTACCAGTGCCATGATGCTTTTGTGAGTTAAAGCATACAGGTTTGCGGTGCTGGAGTCTGTTCTACCACTTAAGTGTGGGGGTAACAGGGTTCTGTGCCTCAAGCAGAGGGAGGCCAGGTGGGTCAAGCAGTTGGGGATTATGCACCCCGGAGACTTGAACAGGGACTACAACTGGCATGTATTTTTGTAAAAGAGTCCAAGGCAGTTCTATGATTCAATAAATATCCATGTTGCATGTGTTAGCCTAGGAAGGGGTGTGGACTATGGAGGGGATAATGTAATTTCATGTGATTACCCTATATATGATTTGTGATACGTGTATATGTCTACCTGTTGCTTTGCACCTGAGGAAAGGGGGTCATTCCCCCAAAACGTTGCTTTTTGATACAGCAAGTATGAAATAAAGATTGAAGCATAAAAAGCAGGCTTGTGTTTTGTGTGCTGTGGACCTGCATTTATATGCAGGTTAATGACTACACTCTCGCTCGTCCCAGTAGTGTAACATGTCCGGGTGCTGACAACTCATTAGTATATTGTAGGAAATGGGGCACTCCTTTAACACAATCAAGTATGTATTTAAAGGGCATGTCCACCACCTATTTCTAGAATCATGTATGTAGTAGAACACCCCCGACAAGCTGGGTTTCATTTTACTTACTTGTGCCAAAGATGCTCCCAGACTGTGTAAAGCTGCTTACAATCCCACGCTCCAGCGCCGCGGCTCCCCGATACTTCCGTCACAGCCAATGGCTGACTGCCATTCCCGAGCGAGTCTCTGCTGTTGCTGCTTGGGCACGTAAAGGGCACGTGCAGAAGCAGCAGAGGCTTGGACTTACCGGCGGTGGAGCATGGTAGAGCATAGTAGAACACCCTCGAAACCCAGCTTGTCGAGGGTGTTCTACTACATACAGGATTTTAGAAATAGGGGTGGACATGCCCTTTAAGAAGCAATCAACACATTTCAGCCTAAGAATAGACTGTCATCAGGATACTCCATCTTGAAAAAGCATTACCCTATATAAGTAATTGCCCTCCCCTTTCTCCTCACCCATAGTGTGTAGTCCCTAATAATAAGAAAGATACATTAAATTAAAAGTCAAGTAGCAATAGTACAATAGAAACACTATATACATATTCAAATAGAAACTCTGAAAAGAGGAAACACATTAGGTAAAATGCCCAAGGTATACATGTACTGCGTAATAAGTTACATACTAGCCATCTCTATTCAAAAACTGTTACTAGATGGCTATAAAGACACCGGGCCCCCTAACTGGGTATCAGTCCCTGTTCAACACAAAGAACACCACTATTCATCTTAACATTGGAAGGTCCAATATTTTCTAGCTCCTAGATGGGACCATTGTTTTAACTCATTTGAAAAGACTAGCCAGGTAATACATACGATACCCTGATCTCAAAAAAAAGGGCATTGTAGTCTCTGTGGGGTTAAGGTGTCAAGGGATCTAATCTAGCGGGCTTCCCTTCTCAGGAGGGCACTATTGCAATCTATACCCTTCTTGGCTTATAATGTATCTTTCTTATTATTGGGGATTACACACTACGGGTGATGTTTGGGGGCAGATGTTGGGGCAGGAATGATTTTTCAAGATGCAGTATACTGATGATGGCCTGTGCTCCATTTCCTACAACATATAAATATATATATATATCATGGTTTATTACTGTGGAAAAGATCAAAGCGATTCGGCCATGTTGTGGGCAGCCGTCATCAGGATTACAGAGTCAAACGTCAGGTAAGTTTAAATACACTTAATACACACCCCTAACCCGCCCTCCACCCCTCCCACAACTAGTTAACCCCCGTTCAGGTAAAGTGCCTAGATTGCAGATAGTGCAATACAAAGTGCAAAGTGCTAAAGATACGTGCTGCTAGAATTTTAAGGATCCGGAATCCATCAAAATGCAATGTGCAGACAGAGCATATAGTCTAAGGAAAACTAGCTGCAACAGTAAAAAGACGAAAAATGAAGGACTTAAAGGACAATTATACTTACCATTTCCCCGATCCATTCCTGCAAAGTACCTAGGGTGAGGACCTAAAACACTAAGTCCTCACCTCTGGGTACTTTACAAAAGACCTGCACTACTTACTTGTAAACTCCCTCGTTGCTCACTCTTCCCCACTGGCACTGCCATTGGCTGCCTCGCGGCCTGTCTTTCAAAGTGCCAGTGGGGAGGATCAGACCAGAGCAACGAGGGAGATTACAAGTAAGTAGTGCAGGACTTTTGTAAAGTACACAGAGTTGAGGACTTAGCGTTTTAGGTCCTCACCCTGGGTACTTTGCAGGAGTGGAGGGAAAGGAACAAAAGGGAGGTGAGTATAATTGTCCTTTAAAGATAAAAGGCGTCGGTCAAGGAAGCAACCAAATAGCCTTATTAATACACCGCAGTGATTTCATAGAGAAAGTAATAAAAGCAGACTTTAAAACTATGTGCTGGCTTATTCAATATAATAAGATACATTAATATAGGATAAGATACATCAAAACATAAAGTGTTACAATTACATTAGAAAACATAGCTGCAAGCTAAAATATACATTTGTCTCGAAATAATGATCTACTGTAAGTAAATGTTAAAGCAACTCTGTTTGAAAAAAACAGCAGAGAATCTACTGAGGGAGCTATCTGATAAAGGCAACTTAATGTAAACGTGCTAAAAATACATTAGTATACAATAGCTAGACTAAAGGTTTGTACACACGTGCGATCACGGGTCCCGACCCGCGAAGCACGATGTGTACGAACGGTGTGTACAATCTAGCCCCCTGTGTATAATTCCGGCACCTTTAAGGCAGTCCAGCTGAAAAATTTATAAGCTTGTAACTTACATGGTTCCCTGGAAGAGATCATACTAAAGGGCTGCACGGTGGCTCAGAGGTTAGCACTGATGCCTTGCAGCGCTGAGGTCCTGAGTTTGATTCCACCCTTGGACACATCTCCAAGGAGTTTGTATGTTCTCCCCATGCTTGCGTGGGTTTTCTCCGAGCACTCTGGTTTCCCCCACAATCATAAAGACATACTGATAGGTTGTATGTGTACATAAAAAGTGATTAGATTGTAAGCTCTCCGGGGCAGGGCCTGATGTGAATTGAGTAAATAATCGTGCTGCGGAAAGTGTAGCACTATATAAGAAATAAAATAAATACATACAAAGAGAGAAACGGGTATGGTCTTTAGCCTCCCAGGGAGTGTACCCTTTTTTACTAGGTTAGGACTGACGCTAAGGATACTGCCTTGGAGTGGTGCATCAGCTCAGCATGTTTGTACAAACAATGTAACCAAAGGCATCCATTTTGACTTTAATATAAGTGATTATTATTTAATATCTGGAAGGTCCTAACGTCTAACTTTTTTTACGTGTGTGTGTGTGTGTGCATGTGTGAGAGAGATGTTTTATAAACAAATATGTACTGTAGTTAGGTTTAATTTTTTCATCTGCTTGCACCTTTTTGTTTATCAACTGATTGTACTACATTGTAATTTGTAAAAAACAGAAACAGAGTACAGTTGATTATAACTGGAAACCTTTAAAGAGACATAATTCTTGTGTGATTAGCAATCAGAATCACACTGGAGACTATATATTCTTTTGTACAACTAATCACTAATCAACCTTTCATGATTACCGTTCCCTTTAAAGAAAAATTCAGACGTGTACAAAATTAAATATAATCTGTGCAGATACAAAATGACATTTTGTACTCTAAATACTGCAGTGCCTTGATTCTTACAGGTTTTTATGTGTGCAGTCCTGTGAGCTGCACCCTACAGTATTTTAGAAGTCTGTAACAGAATACCATACCAGATACCATGTGGTTGCCTGAAAATGTGGAAGTGTTCTTTTGTGTCACATTTTTCTTCCACAACTTGGAAAACAATACGTATCCATTAGGTGTTATTAGAAACATTTCTTACAGTTCAAATTTTAGGCCTTTACTTAAAAATGATAATACCAATTACATGGGCTTCTACTGTACATGGAACAATAAACAGACAAGAGTGAAACTGAGACTGCTGCAAGCTCCAAAGAACTGGGCAGAGTTGGCACTATATCCTGTACTATCTGCATCTCAAAGAAGCATTTACCTAGAGCTATAACGGCTTTGGGTAAATGAGCCCCTTATAGAGGTAATTTCAATAAAACTTCTCATCGTTAAAAATGGTACTAATTTTGCCCCAACCAATCAGATCTTAGCTTTCAAATGTTAAATAAGATCTGATTGGTTGGGACAAAATTAGCACCATTTTTAACAATAAGAATTTTTATTGAATCTCCCTGTAAATTTTCCACTATCACGGTGGTCTACTTAGATGAGGAACTTAGGACTAGGCATTGTTGCACATTTCTAAAAGAAATCATATTCTATGCTTTTCTGCTTGTAAGGTAAAGGTATTGAATTTGATGTCAGTAGACCACCCAATGGTACCACAATGGATTCACTTATGTAACTATGACTTTCATTGGGTTTTTTTTTTAAAATAGTTTAGATTGCTTTACACAATTTAATTTATACATTCATAAAACACATTTTAATAGCACTTGTGCCATAATCTAACTTTAGGCCTTCAGTCTAGGTACACACAAAGAGATATTTCCACCCATTTGACTTGTTACTATGCCAGTTCTGTTGGTCGGGTCAAAATATCAACAGAAGTTTTTCATGTCAGCCAATCCTTTGTCCAAATCAGATGTCATCTTGATCGTACATGACGGCTGAACATGAGGTTTTCTATGGACTGCACGAACGGTCACTTTAAAATGTTGGCTATTTTCTTTTTCTACCAAACTGCTCTGGCAGCCTTACATATGTGAGAGCTACAAAAAAACTGAATTAAAAAAAAAAACAATGTTGAAGATAATCTATATTGCTAATGACACAGTGCTTAATGCTGCTGGCTTAAAGATATTTTCACAAAATTATGACAAATTAAATCAAAAACAATTGATGGATGAAAAGAAAGAAAGAAAGAAGGAAAGGGAAGGTAATTTTTTAACGTCCAAATAAACATATTTAAGAAATATCTTAAAGGGGTGGTTTAAAATATCCCTTTTTCTATCCATTTCATGGAAATCTCTCTTACGTGTATCAAGCAGTATGATTCAAATCTTCTAAATAATGAGGCTCCATGAGACATTCAAATACTCAAACTAGGTCATCCTAGCATATTCAAATGTGCAAATCTGTCTTTTATTAGTAAAAAAAAAATGCGGAAGGATTTATTTTAATATCATTTTATCATAATGTATCTTTACTGTTCTTCACTAAAGTTTTTTTGTTTGCCTAAGGAAAAATTACATTTCTAGATACAAGTCTCTGTAACATATTCTGATTCTATGCATGAAGCAATGCTATGTGGTAGGTTTTTTGTGTTACTTTTTCTTCTGAACAATATGCACATCCTGTATCTGGTGATGTAGACAGTGAAAAAGTATCAATGTGATTTTGGTGCACGGTTGAAATGTCTCTTTTACAGTCTATCACAAAAAATATTCTCCTATGTCAGTTACAATAAAGTATTGACACTTGAATGTTTGTGCTATTGATTTATTCACACAACACACTATGACATTTCATTGCATGTAGGCACCTTCTTCAGACTGAATAAAGTTTACAAACACTATGCAAGTGTTTTTTTTATAGAGTCTGGAAACTCATACCAGACTGCCTTCTAGGGGTACCAAAAAAATAGACAAAGTACAGGATCAGTCCAAGATCATATATATATATACAAATCATATACTGTAACTAAAGTAAAGATCCAAAAGAATGTGGTCAGTTTCTGCAGCCTTTTCCCAAGTGCAGCAGTAGGGCTGAATTAGCACCAGAATTATCTAGGGCACCATCAGTATCATTTTCCATATTTCCTGACGTCATCTTATTGTTATTACAGCTTTGAATCTGCTGTATTGCCATATTCAACAATTTCCACTGTGCATCCCTTTATGTGCTTCACTGAAATTTTAACTGGTATGCATTTGCTTTAATGTCTCACTCATCACTATCCACTATGCATCCCTTTATGTGCTTCACTGTAATTAATTTGGCTTGAAGAGCCAAATTACTGATCTTTCTATTTCTTCTTCTTCTGTTTTATTCTTCCTCTTTTTTGGACTGTATCTTCTCCCACAGTTTTTGAGCTAGAGACATGAAATTCGGTACAGACGTGCGGGGCATATAGGAGAAGTGTGCTATTTTCTAGCTAAGGAATCTGCAGAAGCATTACGGAGTTATTTGCAAATTTCAGGACATTTTTTCCCATAGACTATAATGGTAACAATCCTCAAATGTGGATATTTCAAAACAGTTTGTTTCATGTTCATAAATACAAACGCTGATACCCCCAACCCCCCACATAGACACAGGTACACCCACCTACTGACCTACCTTTTCATTCCCATGGAAACCATACTTAAAGGGTAAATAAAGTAAAAAAAAATAATTTTGATTTATCCTCAATAAAAGATAGTTTTATGGTTGTAAAAACAAAAAAGACATACCCCCTTAACCAGACCCAGGTACACACACCTACTGATCTACTTATACATTACTGTGGCAGCTATACTTAAAGGGTAACTAAAGTTAGGTTTATCCTCAATAGATTTAGGTTTATCCTCAATAAAAGATAGTTTTATGGTTGTAAACACAAAAAAAGACATACCCCCTCAACCAGACCCAGGTACACACACCTACTGATCTACTTATCCATTACTGTGACAGCCATACTTAAAGGGTAACTAAAGCAAAAAAACTAATTTAGACTATCCTAATAAAAGATAGTTTTATGGTTGTAAACACAAAAAGAACAACCCCCTCAACCAGACCCAGGTACACACACACACCTACTGATCTACTTATCCATTATTGTGGCAGCTATACTTAAAGGGTAACTAAAGTCAAAAAATAAATTCTCCAGCCAAAAAAATTCTCTTCTTTAAAATGTGATTTACCCCCCCCCCCCCCAACTCTACTTTCTCAGAGTTCACACACTTCATAGATGCCCCAGAGCTTACTTACCCAACCCGGTCCCTCGCCATCTAGGGCTCATTGTGAGCAAAAACAGGAGCAGGAGCCTTCTGCGCTGACAGCTGCTTCACTTTCTGGTCGTGGCTGTCAGGCAGCAGCCGTGGAGCAAAAGCGGCGAGGGACCGGGTTGGGTAAGTAAGCTCTGGGGCATCTTTGAAGTGTGTGAACTCTACTCTATGCAGAGTATTTTTTTGACTGGACATTCTCTTTAACCCCCACGTGGCACAGGTATCTATCACCTCACTGCAACACCCCACTGTTGGTAAGTCTTTTAATATTACACCCTCCATTTTATCCTCTTCCCTGCTTTCCCACCATCTACTACTTTCCATTATCAAACACTACCCAGCTTCCTCCACTACAAAACATGCTCCAAAACATCCCACCCTCACCTCCTCTCACTCTCTCTTCTCCTTCTACTTACAAATGGTAGTATCTCCCTAAATCCTGGCCGCTCTCCTATACCATATAATCGATCCATACCCATCTTAATGCCTACTGCCAGTAACGCTCCTTCATCCATTAGTACACTTAACACATACTATATCACAAATGTTCAACTTCTTCCCCCTACCTCCTATATCTGGTGTGTTATGGAACGCACGGTCTGTTTGTTATTTATTTCAAACTCCTTTACTTTTCTTGGTCTTACAGAAACATGGCTTTCACCCTATGTCTCACATGCCGAGCTCTCGTATGTGGCCTTCACTTTAGCCACACTACTAGGCCCGAAAACAAACATGGTGGGGGAGTTGGTTCTTCCTTCTGAGCACTGGTCTTTAAAACCCATCACACCCTTACCAGCCCTTTTCTGTCTATCTTTTGAGGCCCACTCTGTCTGTATTTACTCTCCCACACCCCTACAGATTATGGTTATTTATCGACCACCCGGCCCAACCCCTAAGTTCTTTGATCACATCTCAGCTTGGTTATCCCCATTTCTCTCCACTGACATTGCCTCAATTATCTTTGGGGATTTCAATATTCCCATCGATACTAATAACTGTCACTAAATTTCTCTCTTTTCCCTTCTCCCTTAGCCTTACTCAATGGTACTCTACACAGACACATTGTAACGGGCATACACTCAATCTAGTTTTCATCAGCCTCTACTCAATATCTAACTTTTCGCCCTTTCCTCTGTCGGATCACAATCCTCTCAAATTTACTCTTATTTCATCTGTCCATGACCATGACCCCTAACAAACAAACTTACAGATGCAGGGACTTACGCAATCTCTGCCCCCAATTGCTCTCTGGCCCCCTCTGACAACTTATCTCTATGCCCTCCTTCTCCAACCCCAGACAGTACAATAAAACAGTCTCCAATGCCCTAGACTTTATTGCTCCCTTATCCACCCGCTGCCTTAATCGTAAAACCATGGCTTATGGACCAGATTAAAAAGTTGAAAGGGCACTCCCGTATAGCTGAACGACGCTGGCAACAAAAATAAAGACTTTCTAGAATTTAAAAGTGCTATTTACGGATCAGAAGTGCTTTGTCCTTAGCCAAACAAAACTACTTCTACTCATATCCACACAATCCCATAATTCCCAACTCCCTGCTCTCCCTGCACCTCCTCTGCCTACTCCCTGTTTATCGGCTGATGTAATAGCCTTACATTTTACAGAAAAAAATTTAAAACATCACAAATGGTTTTCCTGCTCACCCTAACTCCTCCCTACAGCTTCCAACCACTACCATTGCACTGCCTAACCTCCCTTCATTGCTTACGCCCTCCATCTATACCCCTGCCACTGCACTGTCTAGCCTCCCTTCATTGGCTACTCCCTCTACTAACTCCCTAACGAGCTTCACCACTATAACAGAACAGGGGCTCTTATATCTCCTATCCAGGACATGTTTCACCACCAGCCCCCTCAACCCTATAAACTCTTATCTCATTCCCGACCTCTCCTCTTCCTTCATACCAGGCCTTATCTCTCTCTTTAACTTGTCCCTATCCATTGGTACTTTTCCCTCCTCATTTAAACATGCCATGGTATCCTCTATACTTAAAAAACCCTCCCTGGACCCATCTGCTCTTTCCAGCTGTAGTCCTTCTCCATTTTGCTTTCAAATGTTTGGAAAGATGCTGACCTGGTTCACCACCTCTCTGCTAATTCTCTTTTTGGCCACCTCCAGTCAGGCTTCCGCCCTAACCACTCCACAGAAACTGCCCTCACTAAAGTGATCAATTATCTACTTAGTGCTAAATCTTCTTCAGACCCTGGCCTCCTTAGGTATCCAGGACACTGTACTTTCTTGGTTATTTTCTTATCTCTCTGATAGGAGCTTTACAGGGAGAATCAATATAAGTTCTTATCATTAAAAATGGTGATCATTTTGCTTACCAACTCCTGTCGGCTCCAACTCAGAAACATCTCCCACATTTGTCCCTTACTCTCAAAAGAAGCTACTAAAATCCTATTCCATGCCCTAATCATATTCCGGCTATACTACTGCAACACACTCCTGTGTGGTTTACCAAACAACCGCCTGGCACCACTTTAATCCATCCTAAACTCTGCTGCCCGGTTCATGTAATTGTAAAGTGCCATGGAAGATGTTGGCGCTTAATAAATCCATAATAATAACCTTGAGTAAGAGGCAGGACATGATTAGAATCTCATCTAAGGAATACTAAAATGTGAAAGCTTGAAGATAGAGACATTGCTAAAAAAAATCCCAAACCTCTAAAGTGGGCACAACCAATAAACATTGTCCAATTAGTCCTGCAATAATTTCATGTATTAAATAAAAACATTTTCAAATTCCTTACTTTAGTGATTTAGATCCCTAAAGTGGGTGGTATATGTGGATTTTTGACACACCTTCCCGTAATTTAAAAAAAAATATATATATATTATTGTTTTCTACATTGTAAATTCATTTTGAAGACTATGAAAAAACTATGAGATCAATTCTATAGTAAACAACCTGGGAGATTTAATAAAAGTTCTTATTGTTAAAAATAGAAAAAAAAATCAGATAGTACCTTTCAATCTGATTGGTTGGGGCAAAATAAGCACCATTTTTAATGATAAGAACTTTTATTGAATCTCCCTGAAAAAGTGTTAACTAAACAGAATGTTATATATTTTAGATTGTTCCAAAGATTTAGATTTAGATTTCTCTTGCTTTTAATGACAGCCTTGCATTCTCTCAAGTTGGCTTCATAAAGCACCCACCTGGAATGGTTGAACTGTCTTGAAGGAGTTCCCGGGCTCAGTACTGGTTGCTTTGGCTTTAAAACATTGAAGGAAAAGGTACGCCCAAACTTTTATCAGTGCGTCTTAATATATTAGTCTATATGCAATTCTATAGCCATACACAAATCAAACATGCTCAGATCTTTACTCAGCAACTGAGACCATAACAGACACTATTACGTGTCAGCAAATCAGTCAGAAAATGTCAGCATTTAATTATACAGAGAAATCACAGGATGGGCAAACTAAAGTAATTGAAAATGATGCCCTTTTTCTTGAAAGCATATGTATTAGTGCTATAGCCGGTCTTACCAAAATATATGTGGTACAGACCACATGTGCGGTCAAACAGATAATTTATGAGCATAGAAGGTCTGTAAGTATATAAGACCCAGAGAAAAAGAATTCCCACACACCGGTAGGAAAGCATTGTTTTGAGTGCAAACATAATGCTGCAAGCTTACGCTGTCAAGTATTAAAGCAAATTAAATTGCCAAGCAGAGGGGTGGATAAATAGGAACTACTCCTCCAAGCTGAATTGAAATTGATTGAGTGCAATGGAGCCACATGGCCTTTAAAATAATTTTTCATTCTGTAAATGTTTGCATTTTTATCAGGTATTTCAACTTACAGTGTTTTTTCCCTTACATTGCAGGTAGGTAGCAATGTTCCTACCCTGCTTTCTGGGATGTGTATATAACACTGTGTATATAACACTGTTTATTGGGATAGACAATAATGATTTTGTACACAGGCAGTGGCCACTAGGTGGAGCTGTGTTTTATCCTTTATAAGAATGGTTTTGGATTCAGTTTGTAATTTGTTGCACCTGATGAAGAATTGTAAGGGTTTGAAACATGTTGTGCTTCACTCCTAAATAAAAAAGCAATTCTAGCATTTAAGCTAGCTGTGGCTACCTTGTGTCCATCCTATTGTTTATATTGTATTTAAATGGCCAGGCGGATCTTCAAACGAGTGGCCGTTTCGGCCAAAAGTGCCCATACACGGCACGATTATTGTTGTTCATACACATCTGGCATCGCAGATCGGCACTTGCGATCGCACGTGTGTATGAACTTTTCTGAATTATGTCAAAGCAGAGATATTAAACAAAAAACCTCCTTTGACTTTTAGCCCCTCCTACTCCCTGGTCTGAGCATGCTCAGTGTGCTTCCTAAGAATAATATAAGGTAGAAATTATTTCGAAAGGCTAATGATATGGTTGTTTTAATGATTAGTTTCAGGGCTATAAGGTAGCCTGAATAGCTTCTGTTTGTGGATTTTGTGAAATGTTATTACTTGTTGACCATCAAACTACGCTGATCTATGTGTTTTATCTACATTCCAAGTTGATAGCAGAACACATAGGGGTATACTTGCAGTCAGGGCCCTGTTAGATTGTGATCACACATCAATACAAATCCAGAGTAATCTGTGAACTATTCTTTTGTTTGCTTTTTATATAGAAAGGGCAGCTTGCAGAAAAAGATGTTAGGACAGTCAATTCTAACTCACTGCCAAGGTAATTACAAATGCAGCAAAGTCTGGACAAAACTAATGATACATGTCAAAAACTAGCCAAGGTAATAAGCTTTGCTTATTATCTTCTGATGTGTCTTCCTTTTTGGCCATAGACATATTAGACAGTGGAAACTTTCTACATATATTTGAAAAATAAAACAACCTATTATAAATATATAATCCTTTACAAAAACAAATAAATAAAATATTAACCTCTAACCCAGTTGTGGCACTGTACCATGGATTTGCAAGTGTCTGGTTTGTGGTGTTTGCCGCGAGCCTACAATGTGCGTGTAATTAGGATTCTGATGGAAATAATGCAGGTTTGGTGCACCATTACAGATACTCTATTGTTAAAATGAGCAGTATGTAAAATACAAGTGCTATTCCTGCATTGCTACGATTGGGACAGCATCTGCGGTTCCCCATACAATTCCCCTTTTTGCATTTCTAGCAGCCATAGATTAAATGATATACATTTCATTAATCTTCCCTAATGCAAAAGATGTTTTTCACTGATTACTGAGCACTACGCTACCCATCCCTCATGTGGTGATTAGAGTGCATTTAATGCACCAGTATCCCATTTGCACGCTGTCAGTTTCAGTGTTAATGTGGGTTTCTAATGAGCCCAATGGTCATTTCTGTGTATTAATCACTGGCATGCACTGCATATCAGATTCGTAGCAATATAGGAAGATCCATTGGTTAGCAGTCATGAGATTTCCTAAATAAAAATCATCTTTAAAGTGTAAAAAAGCCTTTTGACTGTACAGAAGGTGACCCATATTGTCAAGAGTGAAAACAAAACCAGGAGGTATGATGCAATGTTTGCAATCTGGATGTATGTGTACATTAAATAGATTGTTTGTGTGTGTATGGGGGGGGGCACTATTCATTAAATTCAATCATCATTTCAAAATATACATCTCATACAGTGTTTACCCTCTGTTATTATTGTGATTCAGTGATAGCCTGCAGTGTATGCTACTGCATTAAAAACAACTGGTTTACAATCCACTCCTTGTCTTGCAGTCATCCTGCAGAGTGACACTCAGCATCACTGGGGGGGGCGGGTCAGAGACAGAGCTGGGAGTCAGTAACGCTTCCCTATGGGGCTGCTGTGCAAAGCTGGAGGAAAAATAGCCAGAGATTTTCCTATGTGAGCAGCAGCACAGGCAGGAAATCAGTGAACAGTCGCTGCCAATAGGCGATCTCACCATCCAGGGACATTGGAAAAGACATTTTATTTTCCTGGGGATATCTGGGACCACAGTCAGACTGGTGGATTGTAGATTGTCATTGTTCCAGAAGAGGAATTTGCAGACAAGGTCAATTTCAGCTTCACTGTAGACTGAAGGTAAAAAGCAAGTTTGCCTTAACAGATGTTGGGTGGATTATAGGAATTTAAAGATTTCTGTCCTAGAATTATGCAGATCTGTGTGAATCCAGTGCAGTGGTGATCATTTCATGTTTAGATAATATCTGAAATTCTAGCCATAAAAAGCAGGCAGGTGCCATTCACTGGACCCTGCTTGTTTGACAGGTGTGATGGGCAGACAGCTTTGGTAGGGGTTTTAGATAGAAAATCTGGGCAGATGTCTCTGTGTAGTTGACTGTGCAGGTTGGACGTGGTTAGGAATACTAATGGGACAGTGAGACTAAATGGCTAAATAGGTGCAGTGCACAGTGATGTTGCCTTGGTACATACACATGTCACAATCATGTACTGTGCTTTTATGAACAGCTGGGAGTAGCCCTCACTCTAGCACATACTATGTATAGGAAAACAGTTTGTCTGCACATCTGGACTGCTGCAGTTATACATATAAGGCATTGGGATCATTATGTACCTATTGTTCAATGGACAAGAAAACTTTGGAGCAGTTCAGATTCATTAGCTGCAGGGTTTGTAGTAATATGTGCAAACTAAATTATTATTGGGCTAATTTCAGAAAAATGTGGTTGCATTAAAGGGCATGTCCACCCCCAAAACTATAATTCCCCCCACTACTGGCCCCAATGTGTAGTGCAATAAAATCCTTACCTTACATCCCAGCTCCAAGTGGTTCTCCAGTAATCCCCCCCCAAAGTCCAAAAAACTGCCCACCAGGAGGAGAGCAGAGTCCATATCTGCCTCCTGTCTCCCCTCCGGGAGAATTTTGCCATGCGCACTGCAGCCTTTCTCCCCCTTCCTCTCCCTCCCTCTCCCACCCGCTCTGGTCTCCCTCCCCCTAGCGTAAATCCCTTTATGTATATAATAGTAAATGTGCCCCCAGCCCCAACCGCTATAATAATTTTCTTAGAAAGTCCCCAGATAGTTACTTACCATGCCTCGCTCCTTCGCCGTACTCCCCGGCCCTCTGCTAGTAGGGGGCAGGACTGGCAGACGCGTCTGTGATTGGCTGCGAGACAGCCGGTTAAGGAGCGAGGCATGGTAAGTAACTATCTGGGGACTTTCTAAGAAAATTATTATAGCGGTTGGGGCTGGGGGCACATTTACTTTTATATACTAAAAATGTTAATTAAGGGTGGACATACCCTTTAAGGGCAGGATTTAAAAGGTGGTTCTCCACTGTACAGGAAGGACTGCATTGGCCACAATTAATTCTACTAATCTAAGTTTGGTGTGAAAGTATAAAAAGAATGTGGTTTAACTTGGCATGTTGGCATGGGATTAAAAATGCCAACCTAGATTGTAAGATCTCTGGGACCTCTTTCTAGTCTTTTAGCATTTCAAGCACTTATTTATGTTTATTTTTGTGCATGGTATGTATTATAATCTCGCACAGTGCTATGTTCCCAAATGATACTATATAACCTACCCTTTGAGTGGATTTCTATGGAAGGAACTGTAAGATTATAGCCTTATAATCTTACAGTTCCAGGAGGAGAAGGAAACCAGAAGCCACAAAGGGGTAGGTTATAATAAATAATGCACCCCGAACTGTAAATTAACTCCTTGGTGACTTCTAATATCCTTATAATTTACAGTTGGGGGTGCATTATCCACTATATAAACAGAATTAAACACAAATACAATAACAGTCTAAATCCAATTTAGCCGTTAATTTAGGACAGTGTGCGGCTGTTTTGGTGAGGAGTTATGGAAGGGTTAAACTAGTCATCAATCAGATCCTTAAATGTTTACCAGTGAAAGCAATGTAAATCCTCAATGGGATTGATAGGCACCTACTGCATACTGTCTATGCATTTTTCTGTTGCCTGGCTTGGGATGCAGTCATCTCTAGGGTACGCTACTGATTGCATCTGGTCTTCACAGAGTGCCAAATCAATCTTCTCAGGTTTTATGCAGGGATGTCAAACCCTCCAGATGTTTTGTAAAACTTCAATTCCCAGCATTCCCTGGTTGCCATCATGCAAGATTTTTGTTTACAGTTACTGTTTCCTCTTTGATCAGACACAATGTGTTAATCCTCATTTTTGTTAAGGTTGTACTATGGTAGGCATGGGCTAGAGTATCTGCTTGAAGTATTTTGAGTTAATCAAATGAACAATGCAAACAAAAAAAAGGGGAAAATATTAAAAATTCCACAGGTGGTTGTGTGGCTTTTTGGATAAACAACTTGTTCTGTTAAATGGAACGGAACGATAAGAAAGATTTTCTAGTGGCTGTATTTCAAATGTAGCCTTTTTGTACATTATATACAGTAGCTATGTAATGTGTACTCTCTTATAAAAGACAAGGGCCATATTTATAAAGGCACAGTATCACTTTTAAGCGATTGTTATTACGTTTGTAAATATACGACCGAGATCAAAGATTTTAGATCGCCCATACAATACCATTGCGGTAGTTTACTATCGCATGGTATTTAATGAACGGCATCCGTACTTTAATGAACGGTCAATGAAAACCGTATGATTGCGGCCGTACAATTTTGATGAAATTCCCCCTTAAACCGTTAAACCACTTGGTGTGATTATTAAAAGGGTTAAACCCCCTTTTCACCTACAATAGGGTTGGGGAATGCTGATCCTTTCCCTAACTTCTACTGGATTTTGGACACGACCAGGTGTACAGAAAGTTGCATAACAAGATATGCTGTTTGCCACATACTAGTGTCATGTGAGAAAAGCTGTTATTTTTAGTGAACAATTATAATCATCTTAGGATCTATTTTTCTCAGGTTGAGAACCTAAACCACTCCCCCTAGGGTTCACCCTGTATAATCAGAGCAAAGTTTTTAAAGTTTCCCTCGTGTGGTCATCTAGCTTCGCCCCCCCCATTTCGTTCAGGGTCAGGACTATCAAAAGAAAGACACGTTTCTTGCACATTACTTCTTCCTATTGGTCAGGCTGTGGGACTGATGGAATAAGTGGAGTGAGGAGATAAAAACGAAGGAGACTTTTTAAAAATTAATTCTGATTATACAATGTAAGCTCAGGGGTGAGGACTTAGTGGTTTATACAAAGAAAAGTATAGATGCACATTCCTGGGCCCCATACAATATCACATTATCTGCTTACTGGCATACATTATAAACAAAGGGGTTTTAGTATACATAACTCTGATTACATGAATGAAAATCCTTCCACCATGTCAAGGTAACCCCAGTCTGGAAGGTCCTAACTTCTAACATTTTTTACTTCAATTACCATTAGCAAACATTTGCATTTCTCATACTTGCGCACTGGATCCATATAGCAGGCTTTCTCACTTCCTCCCTGCCCATTTACTTTTTATAGTAAAGGAAGAGGTCGTCCATCCAGTGCTTTATTTTAAAGGCATAAGACCTTCATTTAAAGGGCGTGTTGAGGGTGCAATTACGACATGGAAGCTTGACCATGCTTCCTAATAAATACATACAATAGAAAGACAGTGGAATCACTCCTTGAGCTACATTACAATTACATTTTGCAGAAGTGATACAGATCTGACAGATCTGTTCAAACAAGGTTTGAAGTTAGGACCTTTCAGACTGGGGTTACCTTGACTTGGTTGGACCTAGTGGTTTAGGTCCTTAGCCTGGATACTTTCTTTGGGAGGGGGTAGAAGTAAATGGTATTGTTTTCCTTTAAAGCAGGGCTGGACAAATTCCAGGAGCTATATAGCCAATGCACACCAAGTTTTTTATTGACATCTGAACCGAAAGGGCTACATTGGCTGCTAGAATTGTCTGAATGGCTCCTAATGTCAAGTATCAGTAGTTGAAGTGGTAACTTGTACGCTGTGATACGGTGATTCCATTTATTAAAAACTTTAAAACACTCACTTTTATCTATCCACCACTACAACAGTATTGTGTTATTGTGTGCTGTTCTGATGCTTGGTTGGTCTGTATAGCTCCCAGAAACATCTGCACACTGGAAGAAGGTTGCTTACAAACTTTATTACAGCAATAAACACTAAAAACCTTTTTGAAACTTTAGTTTTCTAAAATTTCTTCATTATATCTCAGCACAAGACCACCATAATTTAAAGGGGCCACACCATAGCACTTTCACTGGAAGGAGATGCTACAACCCCTGTAATTACATCCCCCCATAATTATCTGGGCAGTTAAGTGTGTAGCCTGTTTCATACTGTGATGCTATACACATTAATGGACTGCTGTAAAGTGCACTGCATATATTTTACTGTGTTGACATATATGGGTCATGCAGCTGAAGGTTAGTTGAGTTTTTACTAAATATATGTTTTAGACAGTAAGCATAAATGATAGATACATACATATATACATACATACATATAAAAATAGACATAGAAACTGAAGGATTCCCAGTTATATATTGTGTCCTGTTTTTCCCTGATTGTCAGCTGTAAAAGGATGGAAGTGGTATATTTATCCTGAAATATATAGGACATTTAAGTGCTTATGTTTTAAAGGGCATGTCCACCCCCAAAACTATAATCCCCCCAACTACTGGCCCCACCATGTAATGTAGTTTAATCCTTACCTCACATCCCAGCTCCATAGGGTTCTCCTGTAAACCCCCCCCCCAAAGTCTCAAACTAACCCACCAGGAGATAGCAGTCCTGCCTGCTATCTAGCCTCCGGTAGATATTTGCCATGCGCACTGCACCCTTCTCCCCTCCCCCCCCTCTCCCCCCTCCTCCCTCCTCTCCCTCCCGTTCTACTATCCCTCCCCCTAGCGTTAAACCCCCTTATATGCTGCTCCCCCATGTCCCCCAGCCCCAACCGCATGTTTTTTTTTTTCAAAAAGCTCCCCAAACTCTTACTTACCTCTCCGCTTTCTCTCCCTGCACTGAATGACCGGCAGCCGCGTCCGTGATTGGCAGCCCCTCAGCCAATCACAGACGCGGCTGCCGTCCCGCCCCCCTCTGCTTGCATTCTCGCAAGCAGAGGGGCGGCAGTGCGGCGGAGGATCGAGGGGAGTAGTAAGAGTTTGGGGAGCTTTTTGAAAAAACAAACATGCGGTTGGGGCTGGGGGACAGGGGGGAGCAGAATATTAAAAGTGTGGTTTTAGGGGTGGACATACCCTTTAAGAGTTGCAAAAGTGTGTCTGTGCTATTAATCTGCAGCTAATGGTACTTAAAGGGGTACCGGTAATAGCACCTAAAACAAAATGCCTCTGTTTCTGCCCCCCTTGCCATTGCTTTTTATGAGTGAAAGGTTTGACACAAACATAGGGGCATATTTATATAGGGCCATTTCGCCTTTGTATAATTCGCATTAATAGCGATTTTGGAGTAAACAGTGGGAAACATGGCAGTGAAAAGTTAACGGACGTTTATAAATATGCCTTCCATTGCAGGGGTAGCCAGTGCCTTGAGAAATTTGTTCAACTGTTTGCTGCAGATTAAAAGCACATGCACCTTTTAGTAAATAAGCCCCTTATTTCTATTACACTTTACACATATATGCATTTACTTCCTTCTTCCATTATTGGCTATAAAGAAACAATTGATGTTAATCTAAATATAATCAAAGGATTAGATTAGGCTTCTTTTGATGTTGTCTCTGCTGCATGCTCCCTGAGCTATGGGCATGCTCATTGGTATGTTTTGTAATTCATGAAACTGGCAAAACTCCCTCCCCTTAGTGATGTGTGCTGTTGATATTTGATTTACAGTATAACAAAATAATTTACCCCATCCTCTTTTGATGCTTGACCAACCCTGATACTTTTCTTCATGCTAGCACTAATGCTAAGCCTTGCTCTGTGTTTACAAGTGGGCACATTGTAAATAAATCATCATGCCTGATTAGTGTGTTGAACTACATGTATTGTTAATTAAAATGAAAGAATTATTATAATGATGTCTGCATCCATTCCATTATCATAATTTACTATGTTTTTGTGACTTAATTCATTTTTGGCATTTCTTCTAATTTTTTTTACATGAATTTGTTGGCAAATATAGCAGCTCCTACAACATGCTCTACCAGTAATCTATTTGTGCTGTCAGTGTAAACTAGAGCAATTTTTGGCACACAGGCATACTGCAATGATTACACTATCCGTGACATATTTACAGGGAGATGTAATATCCTGTGCTAACTAGAGATGTCCGAACTTCGAAAAATCCGGTCCGCGCGAAGATCCGCGGATTTTCGAAAAAATCCGAAAATTTGAAAATCCGCGAGCGGACCCGTTAAAACGTATTAAAATGAAAGTTCGGCAAAATCCGCATTAAAAGTGGTCTAAATAGCCTTGGTAACGTACACTTAACCACTCAGGGACCTGGGTAATGGCCTTAGAAGCACGTATAAATGCCAACAATACCTTAAAAGCACAGTCCGCTAGCGTGACTTTTAAAAAAAAACGGTATTTTTCGAAAATACGAGGATTCCCGTAAAAACGAGGATTTCCGTAAAAAACTGAGGCTTTCCGTAACTATGATAGCTGCCATTGGCTAATTTGGATCATGTGGCTTTCTCCGTCTTGAAAATTTACACGAATTACTTGTTTTTACGTGAATCCTCGTAATTACGAGGATCTTCGGTTTTTCCGTATCCCGAAAAGTATCGTAGATCCTCGTAATTACGGAGAAACTCGTATTTTCGAAAATGTTTGTAAAAAAAAAAAATCAGCAGTTCGGAAGTTCGGAAGTCCGGAGAGTCCGGAATAATCCGCCGTTCGCGGACGGGAGAAATCCGCGGCGGATCCGGGTTCGGGTCCGCGAACCGGCCATCTCTAGTGCTAACGGGAAAATAAGCTCTAAATTCATACTAACCTTGTACTGACGTGTTAGCGAAGGTTTTGCACTGCCAGCGCCATGTCACAATTTTTTAAAATTTGCACAGCCGTTTTTTGCGTTATTTTTTTGCACAAAAACGAATGCCTTTTCAATTGTGTCTTTAAAGATGCGCAAAAGTTCGCAACTAACCGCTAGTTTTAGTATGTTAGTATGTATTAACGGTCACAAAGTGGTTAATACATTGTGGGAACAAGTGCAGGTAGGTTGCAAATGCATCTTACCCATAGTATCTAATGATCTATCGGGTCATGATGGAGCTGGACATGCACACAATTCGATGGCATGAGAGAAGACAAATCACAGTCATAACAGAATGAATTAAAGAAATGAATAACGTTCACAAATCAATAACTATGAAACTCACAATATTAGTAAATGCTAATTATAGCTATATTATATATTCTGTAGTCTTAACCATGTTTAAAGAAAAGTCAGGGGTGGGTCAGCCAGTAGTGATTTCACTGATTTGCCAATAGAGTGGAGTGACAGGGTTAGAGAATTCCCTGCGCTCATGTAGATTTGTGTTTTGTTTTTGAGTGGAAAAGCAAGAAACCTGCACCATAAAATAGAGGATTTGTTTCTATTGTTGCTGGTTTCAGAGGTGAGAGAAACTGTTTGATAGAATCTATCCATTTATACATTTTCTTTTTTGGAACACACATGGACATAAAACTGCACTCACCACTGTTTGTTAAAAAGGTTTTTTGGTTTTTTTTTACGAACTGTTAAGGAAATGCAAAAAGGGGTGCTATCTCCCAAACAAATGCAAAACCCAAGCTGCATGTTGTAATAGTTGTAATATTGGGTTCTAAACATGGATTTGTAGGGCCCACCTGCGCCAGTCCGTTTCCAAAACTTTAACTGCAACAACTTGAATTTAGTGAAATGGTCCATGCTCATAGATAAATGTTATTCTCACACAAGAGCTATCTATTTGGTTAATGGATGAACTGCCACAAATAGACCATTTTTCTATGTTTTTTTCTCCATTAATAATATACACATTAGCTAGATCATCCTTTCAGGCTATAGGATTGTACGATGATGACAGTCTCAACCATTTACTGCTAAAATAACAGCCTGTTTGCTTATGGATAAACCTTTGTCTACCAACATCTGGTGAAAACAATAAAACTGCCTTTCATGCTTACTAACTCAGTAGACAACTGATTTGCACATCATAATCTATTTATAGAAAACTTTTGTAAAATTTTTATAGAGTCCACTATAGGCGGAAAAAAAAATGTTCAAAAATCCTTTTTACCTTTCATCTCTGCTCCAAATGGTTCTCCTGCAGGTAGGATCTGTTAGTAAGTCATCCGGTCCCTGCTTCTTCCTTAAAGGACAATTATACTCACCTTTTCCCCGATCCACTGCAGCATAGTACCCAGGGTGAGGACCTAAAATCGCTAAGTCCTCACCCTGGGTTCTTCCTCTAACTCCTGCACTACTTACCGCAAATCTGCTTCGGTGATCCAGACTGTTCCACCTCTCTCCTACTGTCAGTGACAGCCGAGGCAGCCAATTGGAAGAAACGCCTCCTTGCAAAGCGTATCTTCCTATTGGCTGCCTCGCGATCTGTCATTGAAGCAGAAAGAGCGGAGGAACGAAGCGATCGGCGAATCAGATTTGGGGTAAGTAGTGCAGAGTTAGAGAAAGAACCCAGGGTGAGGACTTAGCGATTTTAGGTCCTCACCCTGGGTACTATGCACTATGGAGGAAGAGGAGCGAGGGTGAGGTGAGTATACTTGTCCTTTAACCTTAATAAGGACTGTGACATGCGCAGGGGAGCTCGATGGACCTTCAATCTTTATTAGCTTTTCTAGCAAAAGCAAATCGGCGATTGGGGGTGGGATGGGGTAGGCTACACATATTAAAAAAATTAATTTAAGGGTGGAGATACCCTTTAAGCATATAACCTGGCCTAGACATTGCCCCTCTCACTGACCAGACCTGATCCAACCCCCTAATCCACTGTCAATCTATTACAGCCTTACGATTCATGTTGCCTTATGTCTCACCCCATTTTCTCTTGCCTGTAAGCTCTTTGGGCAGGGTTCTCTTTCCTATTGTATCACGTTATTGCTATCAATAACTCATCACTCTGTGTACTTATATGCTTTACCTTTGTATGTAATATGTGTGACTTTGTATAATATGTATTACCCTTGTGTGTAATGTATGGTTATTACTGTGCCACAGAAGATGTTGGTGCTATATTAATTAATATTTTATTATTAATAATAATAATAGTAAAATAGTTTAGGACATTTCATAGTTTATTCACATTTGCATAAGTTTAGATTTAATGCAAATATGTACATCTGAAATCAAATGTTACTTTTCCTCCATAAATTTAATAAACATTTCCTTTTATAAAAATAAGTAAACTTTGGAGGGAAAGTCTCCTTTTATTGCAGTGACACGTAACTGCTCCACATTAACAATGAGCTATGAATTCAGATTTATGCCTATATATTTTGTCTCACTTGCTTGTGTTTGGTTGCCCCAGTTTCCTAACAGAAACCAGAAGGCTATAGTGATGGTTTGAAGGGCATCCTGACTAATGTGTGAATGTGTTTTAAGGGCATGTCCACCCCCAAAATTATAATTTAACCCACTACTGGCTCCACTGTGCAGAGATGGATTAAGTAATAAAATCCTCACCTTACATCCCAGCTCCAAATGTTTCTCCTGTAATGTCCCTCCAAAGTCCAGAAAACTGTCCACCAGGAGCCTGGCAGAGTCCATATAGGACTCTGCCTCCTGTCCCTCCTCTGGAAGAATTTTGCCATGCGCACTGCATCCCTCCTCCCCCCCTCTCCCTCCCCCCCTCCCTCTCCCTCCCATTTTGCTCTCCCTCCCCCTAGCACAAAACCCCTTTTCTGTAGTGTAGGGCTCCCTCCCCCAACACCAACTGCTATAGTAATATTTGCAGTAACTCCCACGATTATTACTTACTTTCCCTCTCTCCGGCATTCTAGATAACCAGAATCACGGACATGGCTGCTGGTCCGGCCCGACCCCCTGCTTGCCAATATTACTATAGCAGCTGGGGCTGGGGGAGGAAGCCCTATACTACAGAAAAAATTCAAAAATGGGGAGGACATGCCCTTTAATGTACTGTACTTATATTGTAAGCTCTTTGGGTCAGGGCTTGATGCGCGTTAATAAAGCACCATCAAATAAATTCAGGGCTTTATTACAATAAATAAAAAATAAGATTTAAATAAAAATAACATATTTGCATTGTTTTTCCTAATTTAGTACTTCACCAGCCACATGTCAGCTTATATTAAGAAAGGCAAATATCCTTGTCTTTCTAATTGTATAATTTTATGTTGCAATATAAATTATACATTAACGTTCTTTCTACATAGATTTGAGGGCAATATAACATAGTGTTTGTTATTTTTGGATTGTGGAAAGAAAGCAGATCCTAGATCACTGATGGAAGGAGGTCAATGTGTCTATTGTTTTATATGCTCGGAGCTTGGAAAGAAGGAGAAGGTAACAAAAATGTCCAAAAGTTACTCAATAGCTGTGAAAAATGTCATTTAATTGAAAATCTCTTCAATGCTAAATAATTGCATAAGAAAGTAAAGCTTCTCATAACCCACTGAGCATCTTGTCTGTGACCATTATGAAAAAAGCCAGAAACCTGCAGCATTAGCAAATAGCTGTCAAATACAGCTATTTGGTAATTAGGAAGGATATACTTTTATTTTTGTTTATATTTCTATTTTACCATTATTTCTCCTTAAGGGCCTCAGGTGCTCTCTGCTGTAAAATGTAAACCAGATATTTACAGTATTTGGTTGAATGAATTGTGCTAGCATATCTTGAGATACTTTCCCAATGAACATAATGTTCTGGCTCATTAGCATTGACTCTGAGGAATGTTTAATAGCTGCCTCTGAATGTGCTGCTAAAAATACAAATTAAAACTGTAATGTTTTTATTATTTACTAAAGACAGACATTTCAGCAGTTCAAGTATTGATGTTTGATGAAGAAGGCGAGTGACTGTGCCCCCTACTTTATGTCATAATAACAGTTTTATCTATCTCATGTAGTTTCCTGTTTCTCTCATCCACTAGCTGGCAGGAAATTATATCAAAGTCAAATTATAATATATAGTGAATAATGCACCCCCTACTGCAGGGATAGGCAACCAGTAGATCTCCAGATGTTATAAAATTACAACTCCCAGCAGTCCTCTATAAGGATTCTGGAGTTAGGGATTGCTGGTTGTAGTTTTCAAATATCTGGAGATCTACTGGTTGCCTATCCCTACCCTACTGTAATTTCTAAGGATAATAGAGGTTACCAAGGCGTTCCGTGACCATACAAAAGCATGAGGCTGCAAGCCAAGTGCTTTATAGAGGGCACAGAACTCTTAAACTATAATTTTTAGTAGCATGTGCATTATTCATTAGAATTCATTAGAATGCATAATGGGGGTGCATTATTCATTAGAATTCACCAAATTACAGCATCCATTTGGAGTAGAAAGTTATCTTGTTGTTTGACAAGTAATTGCAAACACCACCTCCTCCCCTCCAACTTTCCCTCTCCTTGTCCTGCAGACATAACAATCACAGACACCATGCCCCCCTGCCATCACTCCCCCAAGCATAGTCACCATACCCTCCCCCTGCCATCAACCTACCCAAGGAAAATCTCAATACTCTGCCATCCTCCCCCCTCAAAGAACCACCTTACTAGCCCCCGCTGCCTTCACCCACCAAGCACAGTTTCCATACCCTTACTGACCCATCTGCTATCAACCCACACAGGCACAGTGTCAATGCCCTCCCCCTGCCATCACCCCCTGCAAAGAACCACCTCACTAGCCCCCCTGCCATCACCAACCAAGGACAGTTTCCATACCCTCAATGGCACCTCCTGTCATCACATACTCTCAATGGCCCCCAGCCAGAGAAAAGAGGGAGCCAGGGACGTGCTGTACATTACCAGCTCCGGGTGCTGCTACAAGAATGATCTTCCGGCCGGGTAGGGGAAGTGCGTGAATAACAGCTAGAAGTGTAAAACGGGAAAAAGTGTAAGGTTATGAAAGGTAATCAGTGAGCTGATTTGAAATGTATTAAGGCCTGAATAATGGATCAATGTATATTTACTCAGCGTGAATATGATAATTTCAGGACAGCTTATATTCCATCTTTTAAAATGACAAATTTAGTAGATAAAGGTTAACATACTAATTGCTGTCTAAAACAGCGTAAAATAATTATTTTGGCTGTCAATCTAGTGTGTGCCCTGTCGCACCTCAACATTATTTACTGGAAAAAAGACGGTACACTTTTTTGCACTGTTCCAGAGTTTAAGTTGAAAGAAGTATGAGAGTACATCATGTCTCAGCCAATCACTAACCCGCACAGAAAAGGCACAGGGCAACAGAAAAAGACAGCCAAAGGAACGAGGGAAAAAGGTTAAAGTTTAGAAGGGTGATTAGCCTATATATGAATTTTGGATTGGGCTGGAAATTCCCTTTAAATATTTGTCACACAAAATCTAAAAACACGATGTAAATGTAAGTGAACATTCCAGACTCACAATGGGAAAGGGCAGTTCCGACCTAAGTGCAAGTATAGCTTCCAAACTATTGTCAACCCAGGGGGTGTGGACCTAACCCTTAATGGAGAAGAGGTTGGAGGGTGGAGTTATAAGGCTATAGCTATCCTTTAAAGGGCATGTCCACCCTTAAAAATAACTTTTGATATGCTGCTCCCCCATGTCTGGTAGCCCCAACCGCATGATTAGTATTTTGCAAAAGCCCCCCAAACTCTTACTTACCTCCCCCCGTTCCTCCGCTGCACTGCCGGCCCTCTGCTTGCGAGAATGCAAGCAGAGGGGCGGGACCGGCAGTCGCGTCTGTGATTGGCTGAGCGGCAGCCAATCACGGACGCGGCTGCCGGTCATTCAGTGCAGAGGAGGAAAGAGGAGAGGTAAGTAAGAGTTTGGGGAGCTTTTGCAAAATACTAATCATGCGGTTGGGGCTACCAGACATGGGGGAGCAGCATATTAAAAGGATTTTACGCTAGGGGGAGGGAGGGGGGAGAAGCCTGCAGTACGCATGACAAATATCTACCGGAGGCAAGGTAGCAGGCAGAGCCCTGCTAGCCTCCTGGTGGACTGTTTTTGGGACTTTAGGGGGGGTCTACAGGAGAACCCTATGGAGCTACACTACATGGTGGGGCCATTACTGGGGGGGATTATAGTTTTGGGGGTGGACATGCCCTTTAAAGGACAATTATACTCACCTTTTCCTAGATTCATTCCTTAATAGTACCCAGGGTGAAGACACAAGATGCTAAGTCCTCACCTCTGGGTTCTTTACAGAAGTCCGGCAACACTTGATGACTCCATCGGCGCTCTGGTCCGATCCTCCCCACTGGCACTGTCAGTGACAGGCCGCGAGGCAGCCAATGGGAAGGTACATCTCCTTGTAGAGCTTATCTTCCTTATCTTATCTACCTCTCAAACTGTCAATCACAGCCCACAGTGCAGAGGGAGTCTTCAAGTAAGTATTGCAGGACTTCTGTAAAGAACCCAGAGGTAAGGATTTAGCATTTTAGGGGTTCTTTGCAGGGACGGAGGAAGAAGATTGAGGGGGAGCTGAGTATAATTGTCCTTTAATAAGTATAGTAGATCTTGTAATGTTAGATCTGTTATTTGAAGCACATGAAAAAATGTTTTTGCAAGGATTGCAGTTGATCACTGACAGCTAAACGCAATCAAGAGGCAGGAAATCAGAGCTGATAAGGTCAGGAAGAGGAAGGTATAAAGTGTTTGTTGCGCCTGTGACAATTGCAAAACACGTTCACGGACTGCTCAGATAGAAGATAGCGCACTTCTTATGTCTGCTGCAAATTTGTTGTCCTGCAAATTTTGTCTCTAGCTCAAAAAATGTAGGAGGAGATACAGTCCAAATATGTTGGAATAAAAAAGAACAAGACAAAGAAAGAGAAAGTTTTAACTTTGTGTTTGGCTTGAATAAGGCATAAGGCCTTTAATTGCATTGATGTGAGTGTCATAATATACTAATATGTATGATGGCAATTTTAGACAAATCCCAGTAAATCGTCAGTTTCCAGTGGTAACTAATAATATTTAAACTTGAGTGATTGGGGTGTTTTTAATAACTCAACAACACAAGCCCTAAAATGGAGAAGGGCTTACTCTTTTGGTCATTTAAAAAAAAATACTGTTTATTATCTGTATTTTATAAAAAGATACTTTTTAAAAAAAACTAATTACCTTTTCCTTAAGTGACAGAAGCCTTGGGATTCCCCGTTGTCAATTATGGCCATGATAAAAACGTACATGTTTAATACAAAGGAGAACTAAAGTATAAAATGCTTCTATTAAATAAAGTTTTGCAGAATAACAACCAGTTACAGACCTAAAGCTTCAATGGTCAAAATTGCAGCTATATATATATCAGTATCGTGAGCAGCGGGCACTCCGTAACAGGAATTGCCTGGGTGCACTATCCAAAGGAATACAACAAGTGGGAAAACGGAGGCACTCACAGGACTTTGCAAACAATGCTGGTGTTTATTCAAACATAGTGGTTGACATGTTTCCGCCCCAACAACGGGTCCGTCTTCAGAACATCTTACTACATTGCTACAAAAGATTAAATACCTTGTTCATCCAATCCGTGCAAGTGATGGGGCGTATCCAGGTGATATCATAATGATGATAACCAATGGGAGCAGCGGGGTATGTAACCAGCTGACATATGGGGAGGTGTGTCTCAGAATCGAAACTATGAATGATTAAGTGAGCAGGAGAAGCTGGAAATCCCACTGAAGGGGAGGTGACAAATCGATTTAACACCTTACGTGCCGGAACAATAATTCTAAAGTCTGGACGTAAAGGCAAAGATGTCACCTCGTACAGTTAAAGTGCATGAGTGCTAAAAAGTGATGGGTGCATAACTAGCATATAAAACTAACACATATTATAAAAAGTATAAAAAATATAACTGACGGGAATCACTACTGAGAGCTCTAGGCACAACATATGACAATTGAAAACACATATGGTCGAACTCTGAGATGTGCAGCTCATAGAGCGGAACTGTTAAAGGTACCTATACAAAACAGGATAAATATTAGACTAGAATACATGGCTGCTGACCTAAAAGGTAAGTAAACGGAGCTCTGTGCTGGCAGCTGACATATCTGTTGTGACATATCAAAAAGACACAAAGTGTCGATTTACAACATTGTCTGCATGGGCAACTGGAAAAATGGCCAGGATGTATATTATAAATAGCCCTACAGTGACTGCTCCCAGGAATAACTTAACAATGATAGGAAACAGTAACAGGGGGCAGGAATAAATGTCAGCAAATGGGTTATAGTTGTATAAAAATGAAATAATAAGAGATGAGGAAAAGTGGCATCATAATCACCATAAAATAGCGACTATAAAATCAATGTGGAGACACTAAAAACTAGGGGGCCTGCAGTAAAACTGGTATATAAGGACCTGTAAAAAGAAATAGATTATGTCAGATCATAAACGTCATAGAAAACACTGCAATGACCATTGCTTATTGAGGCCACGAGGGGCCAAAGTCCCCAATTGATGTATCCATTTGGCTTCACGTCTCAAAAGAATATTCTCAGAATCGATCCTTTGTGTAGTGTTCGCTGGTAGGCCGTCTATGATCATCCACCGTAGGCTGCTGATGTGGTGATTAAATTGGCTGCAGTGTTTCGCCACAGCCATGTCACCATATTTGCTCTGAATATTTCTGCCTTTGTCCGCCATGACTTGTCTAATAGACGTGCGGTGATTTGCCATGCGTTCTCTTAATGATGTCGTTGTTTTCCCAATATAAAACAGGCCGCCTGGGCACACGATGTATTATATAACGTTGCGACTGGTGCATGTGAATCTACCCACAATCTTAATACGTCTGCCCATCTGTGGATAAGGGAACGAATTCCCTGACGACATGCCATTGCAGGTGGTGCAGTTTGGGCACCTAAAACAGCCCGACTTGACTTGGCTACTGGGCTTTACTGTGTGGGGTATATCCGTGTTGACCAACATGTTCCTTAAAGAGTGACCTCGTTTGTATGTTGAATGGATGTCTTATTGAACAGGAGAGTATTATCTTTTTTTACAATGTCCCAATGCTGATCAATAATCTTTTTTACCATGGGGCTTCTGGGATTGTACTCTGTGTTACATACCCCGCTGCTCCCATTGTTTATCATCATTATGATGTCACCTGGACATGCCCCCTTACTTGCACGGATTGGATGAACAAGGTATTTAATCTTTTGTAGCACTCTAGTAAGATGTTCTGAAGACGGCCCCTTTGTTGGGGCGGAAACATGTCAACCGCCATGTTTGAATTAACACCAGCATTGTTTGCAAAGTCCTGTGAGTGCCCTCGTTTTCCTACTGTTTGATTCCTTTGGATAATACACCAGGCAATTCCTGTTATATAATATATATATATATATATATATATATATTTATATATTATATTCGGACATATAATTTCAGTTTCAATGATTAAACTCTAAACCTGTATTTTTTCGACGCCAACAGAATGGAACACAATGGGTTTGTGCAACGTTATTAAAGAGTATTGCTTGTGTTTATGGTGTATTTTAACCTAGTTGCTCTCTGTAAGTATTCTAACAAATCCGTTTAGAGCCGTTTAGAAATAAAAAAAACTTGGATTTTTTACAGCATAATATATTCTGTAATTTATCCAATGGCCTGAAAGAACAATCAGGCATACAGTACATGTTCATACAGGAACCATTAGTGAAGATAACTAATGGTTCCTGAAAAAAACCTTGACTTATTTAAAGGAAAACTATAATTACTTTAAATAAAGTTGGACAAACTATGAGCCATCTAAATTTTTCAGCTAAAGTGTACCTTCACAAGTACTAAGAGTTCCAACATGTTTTTAAATGATTACAGTCCACAGGAGATCTGCTTTCTGGCGACTAAAACTGAGGTGCTCTCCATGGAATTTGCTAATGGATTGTCAGCCATGAGATTGGTATCTATCTATCTATCTATCTATATATATAGTGGGTTTGCTAGGGCGAATGTGTATGATTATTGTTGCATATTATGGACAGATTCCAGAAATCTACAGCAAAACTAGCATGTTTTCACCAACCTTAGGAGCAGTCACAATAAACAGACTATTTCTCTCAATATTATTGAATATTGTACTGCTAGTTTTAAAAATAATCTTAAAACAAGTTTTAAGTTTTTTTTGTTTTATTTTTAAATGTATATCAATATTTAATAAATAAATAAATACTGATATTCAGTATAGCTTTGTATTTTTATTTTAAAAAATTCAAATTTACAGCATTCATAGTATTAAAACCAGGAAAGCATTGGCCACATGGGGGATTTTTCTTTTGGTAGATGAATTTTAGTGATAATCTGGCCAATAAAGGTAGAAAAGAATGTTAGAAAAGAACCATCAGGTGTCATGTAGGACCTTTGTCACAAACATTGAGCTTATTGTGTCTGTTGTGTATATGTCTGTTGCCCTGTGGAGAAGACAAATTTGTTTAAAATTACCTTGTGATTCTTTATTTCCTAATGTACTAGTGATTTCAGCAAGAGGTGGGGAATTATTTAATAAGCTTTTATTAAAGTGAAAACAAAAGTTGAAAGATTTTAAGTCTATACCAGATCTGTGGTTACTGTTGTCAATGTGTATAGCATGGAAACGATTGTTGTTGTCTGATACGAGATTGGTTAAAGTAAACAGAGTCTATACAGATCTTATAAATGTGTATGGAATGGTTATCATAATCCCCAGAGTAAGTGGGAGTATGCAAAGATAAATGTCAATGTGTATTTCAGTTGTTTTATATTACTTACAGATTACAATGGAATCTGCCGTGTAATCTATGGCAAGTTTGGCACATCCCCAATTTAACTGGTAACATTATTAGGGCTGGTATTTGTTGTTACTTTCTTATTCATTATTATAATTGCCAGTTTTCCTTACCAACTCCTTGTTCTGTATTAGATTTCTTATCAGGGGCGTAACTACCAGGGTAGCAACAACAGGGGGGCCTGGGAGCCAAGGGGTCCCCAGCTTCTTGTTTTTCCTATGAAAGATAGCCTCTTTCCAGAAAATCACTGTGGATGAAGCCCGGATAGTGGCCTTCATTATAGTTTTGCTGGGGGCTCATTGATTCCTAGTTAAGCCACTGTGAGACCAGGCATAAGAGACCTAATAAACAGCATGGCTACTAAATATCATTTACACAGGGGAATGACCCTTTTATCGATATTACTGAAACAGTGTATGGACAGCCTTACTGTTTGTTTAGTCAGAGCAATGTCTACATTCTTTAAATACCAACAGGTCCCTTATCCAGTTTACTAAGCTCTTTCTAGATTGATCTTGCTTTTGCTGTTTCATTCCTGATGCTATATATTTTTTTCCTTTTTATTCCAGGCTTCATTATTATAATTGAATGATTTCCCAGTCCATTTTAATGCCCTGTTTAGCATTCCCACTGAGAGTAGTTCAAATGCACAATTAAAGGTTTATATCCTTTAACAGAAGCAGCAAATACACTCGAACAATGTGTGATTCTTCTGGCACCTTGTTAAAATCGAAAAATCTTCTGAACACTGAAATCTCTCTTCCTATGTAGGTAATGATCAACTTTGTAATTTACGTTTCCTTGGCAAACTATCAATCAGGAAAATAATATAATATCAATCTGACTGGGGGGGGCTGATATTGCAGCTGAATTATAGAAATAAAATAAAATTCAATAACATTAGAAACGTGTTATAAGGGATTTATTTAAAGTATAGTAGAAACAAAAACTTTACAGAGTTGAAAAAACTGAGTAGACCAATATAGTCCATCTCAGAATGTCACTGAAAACTGCAATGTTGCTCTTTGTTAAATAGATCTGTCAATTCTATACCCAGTGCTAGATAAATGGCAGGAGCTAGGTAGCCAATATGCCTGGAAATTTATATAGAATGGCTAACTTTGTAAAGTGTTGCTTTTGATGTCTAAGCAACTGGCTACCAA
The DNA here is from genome assembly GCA_019447015.1 of Hymenochirus boettgeri. Classification (NCBI taxonomy): domain Eukaryota; kingdom Metazoa; phylum Chordata; class Amphibia; order Anura; family Pipidae; genus Hymenochirus; species Hymenochirus boettgeri. The sequence goes on from CM033469.1 coordinate 145,199,012, forward strand.
GATCTCTAGATTCTTTTGGTCTGACTGGCTGTAATGTCGAAAATATATCAACTGTGATATATATTGAAAATTGAATGACATATACTGTATAATCAATTTATAGTTTTTTTTTAAAAAAAGCAGTACTATGTGCTAGAAACAGGGAGATTCAATAAAAGTTCTTCTTGTTTAAAATGGTGCTAATTTTGCCCCAACCAATCAGATCTTATTTAACATTTAAAAGCTAATATCTGATTGGTTGGGGCAAAATTAGCACCATTTTAAATGATAAAAATTTTATTACATAAGCCTGTTAGAATATAAATTAAGCTCACTGCATACCGTGACTGCCCCTGTGCCATCATTCCTGTGAAACAGCCCATCGTAATTACACTGCTGTGCTGTTCTTGATCATTTTCTCTTCTGCCAGTAGGATATTGGGACACATTCCTCCCCTGACCTAGGCATAGACAAATGCACCAACATGGTTCATTCTGGAGAAAGTATCCTGTCAGTAAAGAGCAGCAATTTATTTATCTGTATAATTGCTTGCACTTATCCCCTTATTTGTATACTCTGTATTTTATAATGTACAGCGATGTGTACCCAAGTGGCGCTTTATAAATAAAATAATACATACATACATACAATTAAGGGCTGTAGTATTGCAACGCTAGCAGAGTGCAGTCACGGTAAGCATAATAGTTTTATGCTTTAATAGTTTTATATTAAACAATATTGTACTGCTTTTTTTAAAAAGTCTTAAAATTAGGTTTAGTTGTCCTTGTAAATTAATATTTATAAAGTGCTGTTTATCAGTATGGCTATGAATGAACATATACTATATTAAGTTTGATGTTAAAATAGATACAATTTTCAGTAGTCATAATGATGCTGTATGCTGGCCAATAATGGTAGAAATTAATGTTATAAAGAACCATCAGATGTCGCGCAGGACCTGTGTCACAAACATTAGGCTTATTGTGTAATTTGAACAAAATTTTTTCCCACAGAGTAGACAATTTTGTTTTCAATTTTGAATTCCAATAACAATAATAATTTTTCTTTGTCTATATTTCCTAATGTACTAGTGGTTTAAGCAAGAGTTTGGGTAGTTCTTTTTACTTTTTTCAAATTACCTTGAAGAAAAACAATTAATCAGTGCAATATATTCTTGCTCACATTAATATACTGACTAATATTACATCCACCCAGTTATACTGACCAATCACACATTAATGCACTAGCCATTTAATGAAATACATTTTTAATTGGTAAGTAAAAAGGTTTCTTCATGCAGTAAAAGTGACAATATATATTAACCTCTTGCTTCCAGAGTTCACAAACAGCTTTAACACCATTTAAGGTACTTCAAGAGAAATTCTAACATCTTTCTGTCTTTAAAGTTTATGTTCTATATTACACAAGTTAAAGCAAATCCTGTTAAATACTAAGAGATGTTTAAAATAATAGATTTGACACTTTATTTATGACCCTTTGGTGTTATATATTATAATAGTAACACAGCTTTGTAACAGGTTATATCCCTATTATAGTCACTCACATGCTGCCTGCTACAAATCATGTGACTACTGATAAGAAAAACACATGTAGAAAGAAACAACAAAACAAAAATATAATACTCGTGAAGGTTCTCATTAATCCAGGTCATGGTATATCTGCTGTATTCAGTTAGATCAACTGGACTTCTAAAATCTAAAATTTCTGTAGTGTAGGGGACCCCTCCAACCCTAAATTTAAGTAAAACTGTTAAAACACAATTTAAATGATACTATGTAACACTATAATCAATACTCAATAAAAATCTATTAAACAAAAACAAAAAAAGGGCCTAGAGATAGAATTACCCAACCTCATTCCCTCTGCCTCTATTGCTACTTCCGAGAACAGAGTAGCAATAGGGGCCAGACCAGCAGCTGTGTCTGTGATTGGCTTAAAGTCAGCCACTGCAGGGCAACCATAAGGAGCAGAGGGGCAAATTTTAGTTTGGGGGGAGGACATACCCTTTAAAGACGTTTCATTAGTCATCCGACTGGCTATCTCAATCCGGAATGACTTGTATAAGAATCTATTGACAAAAAATACCCTGGAATGTGCAAATTCCTCGGGCCAATTTCTCAGATCAGGACTCAGTTGCTTACCTGCACGTTTCGAAAAGAACATACTTCTAATAGAAGTCAATGGCAATCAGGAGCATGCCACCATTGACTTCTATTAAAAGGGGATAGGCTATAATCAGTTATCGGGTAGTTGCCCGATAACTGATTATACAATCATCATACCATGATTGTTTTGTCCTACAGTCCCATACTTTTACAGCGGTGAAAATAATTATTGAACATATCAAACACGTTCAGGTTTTCTCAGCGATATTCAGGGAGATTCAATAAAAGTTCTTATCGTTTAAAATGGTGCTAAATTTGCCCCAACGAATCAGATGATAGCTTTCAAATGTTAAATAAGATCTGATTGGTTAGGGCAAAATTAGCCCCATTTTAAACGATAAGAACTTTTATTGAATAACCCCCTATATTTCTAATGGGCATTGAGATTATTATATATAATGATTTCTTCTCCCACTGATTACTATAAAATTACTTGAGAAGAAGCAAACTATGTAGCCATGAGCTGGCTAGTAGCTGTATGTAACACAGACAACTTACATAGAAGGCAACTATTTACAGCTTTATTCTGCTATGAACCATCTGTGAAATTTAGATCCAAAACTTCATGTAAAATGAACATATGCAGGGTGATGTTCAGTCAGAGAGACGCTATTGGTCTCTTTTGCCCAAAGCCTATTGCGGCCCATTTTTTATTTTTATTAAGGCCTAGCCTTCTGCCCTCTCTTCAGCATTGTGTGTAAACTAAAATCATGAAGCTCTAAGTAATCCCCTTTATCAGGATTAACCCAACTCTGACCAGTATAATGGTCAACCTCCCTTTGTATCAGGATTAACACTTGCACTCCTTAGAGGATTAACTCATCCAGTCTGTTTCCATATATTCCAACTGTCAACCATATCATAAACATTTTCTTGTCCCCAGCCCACACTCCTCATTTCTGATACTATCCTGCAGCAGAATTTACCATTTTGATTACCATGCCCGGTTTTTGTAAACCACCAGGAAGATTAACTCATGTATTGCCCAGCTGTCAGCTCACACCAATCCTCATAGCTACAATATTATGTATCATGGCTTTGTGTGCTATTGAGTTTATGTAGAACAGCATAACCAACATAAACAACACACCATCCTCCCCTACTTCCAAACTCTGTCTCTATTTAAGGGGGAATATTGCAGTCTTGTTAAGTATATTTTCTCTTTGGAATATACTGTGTACTTCTGTAAAACATGATAATGTATATATATTGAGAAAAAAACATTGCTCTTCTAATGTTTGTCTTCTACGCGCAGGCAATATTGATAGCATTCATTTCTTTCTTTACAGTGCCTTAAAAGAACAGATGAACATGTCATCTCCATTAATAATGTCCTAATATATAAAGGATAGAGGAGAACACTGACCTCAGTGCCAAGGAGCTATTTTCACCTTCATAATGGTAATAAATCAAATCACAAATGCTGGTGTGTGAAATAAATCATCCTGGGAATCAGAGCTACTGTACAAAGGAACTGTGGGGGGTATCTTAAAGCCCAGTGTATGCTATCTCTGTTCAACCCAAACCATGGTATCTCTGCTTAACCCATTGTACAAATCATCACAGGAAATGAAAGTGTCTTGCTTAAAAATGGTTGCAAGAATAAGATTAATGAATCTTTCCTTTACTGCATTTACTGTATAGTTATTTCTATCTCAGCACTTCCCCCCTCAAATACTGTAATGAAAAGCCATCAATATCTGACAGGGTTGGTGTTTGATGAGATAGTCAGAAGTTGGTTTATCCATATTACCTAAACTATGGTGATCCTGAATGGACTATAGAAGGAAGGGATTAAAGGGGAAATAAAGAGCAAACATACATAGGTGCAGATAATTTCCCATGTGAAAAATACTTGTCTTACAAGAAAGGAATGATAGATCTTTTTTTTGAAGCAACCATATCTTATATTTAATCTGAGAGTTTCTGCTTCAGATGTTATCTGTGTGGTGAGGGGATGTACCACTCTTAAGTGAGTGCTGTTAGAACTCCCAAACAATTTGTACATTTGGTAGTAGTTACTGTATTTAAATAAAAGCGAAGTGGGAGCAAATAAATGCAAACTTGTTTATGATGCTTTTTTGATGCAGTGATCCAATCAGCTACTTTGCTTCACTCTGGGAAATGGTGTTTGGATTCAATACTTAAGCAAATGATGTCAAACCTGCAGCCCATCTGATGAGTGAAAACTACAATTTCCAGCTATTTTGCAGAGGGCATCAAGGAAATGCTGGACTAACATCTGGAGGGCCTAGCATCAATATCCCTGCTTAAGTGTAATCTTTTAATATCTGCAATGCTGTGGTTTTTTTGAAGAAATCACATAAATAGGCAATTTTTACATAATTTTAATCAGCAGTTTATGTGTTAAAAACCAGGGGAAATATAGAATTATACTCACCTAAACACACACCCAACACACACACACACACCCATAAAAGTATCCAGGGTTGAGACCTAAAGTTGTGCTTGTGGTCAGGAAAGGACTACAGTGGCAACTTCAGACACCTGGAACAAGGAATTTAGGCAAAGCCCAGGGGTGAGACCCTAGAAGTTATTTCCTCACAGCACCTTGGGTACTTTTAAGAGGAGGAGGGAGTAAAATGACCCATTAACATAAAAATTTCTTTTAAAAGTGCACTTATCCTTCCCAGACACCTCCTTGTAAATTAATGGGTCAACTGAGAGGATCTCAGTTTTACATAGAAGTCCTCCATACACATGTGACTGCTGTCACATATATAAATTTATCATCAATGTGCAGTGTCAAGCGCATACACTACCCCCACCCCCTATTACTCTTTATGGGGATCGGTCGGTCAGCCAGTGTTGGACTGAAATGTTTGGGCCCACCAGGAAATCAGAGACCAGCAGCCCACCTAGACTAATTTAGGGGCCTACCTAACATTTCATTTCTTCCCGGCTGTGTGCGTATTATGGAGATAAGATTTGGAGGGTATTTTACCTACTGTATAAAAAAACTATTTTGGGGGTGGACATGTACTTAAAAGGTAAGAGAGCTACATGTGAGCTTGGTATCGCTAAATTGTGTTACCGTGCTTTATAAATATGGCCCTATGATTTTATTTTAACTCCTTCATCCCTTTAGCACAGGGGTACAATTGAATATTTTCTCTCTCTCTCTCTCTGTGGGTGAATCACACTAATTATGTCTGAGCTTGATAGCTTTCATTGGGAATTACATAATAACAAGTGGCACATTGTCACATCACTGTGCATACATTGCTCCTAGTGTAACCTTCTAATATGTTGATTTGAAATGGATAAGTGGGTACAAGACATCATATACAAAACAAGAAGCTCTTTAATCCGTTTTTGGATCCGTTATACGTGTTTTCGTGTGTATCAAATGCGTTCCAATTGTACAAGTATGTACAAATACCACAAATCCTGTATGTGTTGATGTGTGTAAAGGTGAGACCTAGCCCTACTGAATTAAAGTATCAAACATGAAGATTAGGAATTAAATTCACACGTGTTCTGCATTTGATTTATCCTTGATTAACACTCTATAGTTGTATTGAAAAAGTCAATCAAAATATAAAATGATTAAACCCAACTTGATTTGTGTATGGCTACCATAACTTTTACCATTGGCAGTCCCTGTGTTACAAACATCCGACTTACACACAACTCCGATTTACAAAGTCCATTGGGAAAACACTTTATTCAAATTATATCAAATCTGCGTTTCAGCCATGTTGGTTTGGATCGTCCTGATGTTTGTTTAAAAAGCCCTGTGGACTTTGATATATCATCCTGATGATGGCCCAAAGCAATATGGCCAAAACTCATAAATGACTGCAAATCTGTTAAATAAATGATGTATAAATCCAGCTGAGTGCTCCCTTGACTTGTTATATATAAGTGTGTGTGTGTGTGTATCTTATACAGTGTGTGCAATAAATTTTGCAAAAACAGGTTTAATCAGGAAGGTCTTTATAGTGGGTTTTCTGCCAACTTCTTGAGCTTTCTGCCTGTTTGTTGAGTGGATTTATACAGTGTATTTAATTCCAAAGATTATCCTGTCGTTTTGGGAGTAGATTTTTGTTATTATGATTTAATCCAGTATTCTATTTTGGCGTGTCAGTGAACTTCAAATAATTGTCTGCTCTGAGCCTAATGAAATCTACGGGTACCATAACAACCTCTAACACAGATAGAGCAGCAGTTCTGAGCCCTCAAAAATTATTGATTTGACTTAAAAAAAAATTACTGTTAAAGAAGTCACAGGAAATGAACGTACGATGACGTATGTTGTATGAATTAGCCATTGCAATATTTTTATTGTTTCTATATATTTTGAAAATGTCGCAAGGCACATAAAATCAAAAGTATAGTTAAGCATAGGTTTTACTAATTTCTGATTTTCCATTTGACAAATGCAAAGTAAAAACTGTTTAGTAGTTAATTATATTCAAACTTAATTTAAAATATTTTAAAATCCTGCTAAAAAATATCCGATAGCTGTGGGTAGCTGCCATCACAGCCCAATAGAGAGCAATTTTGTTCCCTGGTTGACAGCCAACAGAGGGAGCCAAAGAATGCAGAGGCATCATAATTTGGAGATAACTTTATATAATTACATTCCTAATTAAAGCTAAGTACAGATGTGAAGATTCTTTCATAATGCCCGATGAACATCCTTTTACACAGTTCTTGTATGGACGATCTGTCTGGCGTCATTGATGATCCAACTCACTGGATCATTAGGACTCCCCGCCAATCGTCCATATCCAAACTGATTCTCTGCCTTAACTGGCGTTTGTCAGGTGTCATGGAGGAATCTCCATGTCTGTACTTGTGTCTAGAGTGAATCGACAAAAACTCAATATGTTATGTAAGTATAAAAGTTAAATATTTACCTAGAACTACTGTACTACTCTGCTCATAATGGTATAGTCATATCAGTGCTCATCCTTATCTTGGTTTGTGTACCAAATTAACAATGACACTTTAAGTGCAACATACATTTTTTTTTAAGTTTCAGTAAATTAGTTGTTTTAGTGCTGGTACTCACTGGACAACATTTCAGCTTATTAGTCATACAGTTCAACTTTGGGGATGGATTGGGCTGATGATTGGTTGTGATTTCCAACACGATTGATCAACCCCCTTACTGATTTTTCAGAATTTTTTTAATCCAAACTCATACCAACCAACCAACTACTGATTGTTATATAGACTGGTAAATCTGGTGGCCAAAATAATCTCATGCACCCCAGTACCAAACATTGTTTTTTCTTTTCCTCAAACAACCCATCCCTTTATTACATGTCCTTGCATACGGAGATGCAAGGACAAATTAAAACAGTGCTTTAATACTAAAGAAAGTTAATTAGAGAGGTGTCAAGAAGCATCAAACAGTGAATGGGACTTTGTTTTATTATACTTGTAATCTTGTGCTTCTACAAAGTTCCATTTTTGAAAGAATAATATTAACTTGGTTTTGTTGATTTTCCTTCATAATTGAGCTGTATTTTAGGCTGGGTACGCACGATCAGATATTGCCGACCCACCGATAGTGACGTGTATCAGTTAGTCATCTGGAAATGTCTGATGGTGTGTGCGCTGGCCGCGAATGAGTTTGTCTGGATTGGACGTACAGGCGATTGGGCCTGTTGGTAAATCACAGGGGATTGTGTGGTTCCCCACAATCGGTCCCCACAATTCGGTCGCGTGAACTGTCAGCCACAGCAACTGTTGCTGAGACCGTCAGACATTTGTCCCGGCCGAAAGCTAATAGCGAAAGCTCAGTCGTGACAACAACTCAGCTGATGTGTACCCAGCCTTAAAGTTTAACAGAAAATTGAGATGATAAGTCTGCTTGTAGTTCCCAGTTAAAGTGCTGTAAAAAATTATAAGAACAATATAAACAGAGCAAAAAACAGTAAATGCATTGATGCTTCCAAAATTCCAACTTTTAAAACATCCTACCCTTTAATTTCCCATACCCTACAGCATGCCTTTCTTTTCCAAATATATCCATTGATAAAATTTTACTATTCAGGGGGAGGGGCTGTCAGTCAATAGTAAATTAGAATATTGCTTCTGAAGTGAATTAGCATATCTGTGGTCCTCCTTCTGACTGTAAAGATTCGTACACACGTGCGATCGTGGGTCCCGAACCGCAATGTGTACGAACATTCGTTTCGGCCAATAACCGACCCGTGTGTCGCTGAACGACCGGGGATCGCTGAACGACCGACTTGGTGGATCCCCGAATGACCGTCCGTTTCGGCCGATAAAGGCCCTACACACGGGCCGATTATCAGCCGAAACGAACGTTCGAACACATCGTGCGCCACGGGTCGGGACCCAACATCGCACATGTGTACGAACCTTTAGTATAGGCTGGACACTCACAAATACAGGAAAATCAAAAAGAAAGTTTCAAGAGGTTTCCACTAATACCATGCTACAATTATTAAGCAAGTTGGTAGCAAACATTGGGTAGCGTGAATGTGGTATTTTGTAGTAATATTTCAATTCTGCCTTGCAAATTTATCATAATGTTCTATATTTTAAATCCATCCACAGCATGTTAGTATAAATGTTTATTTAGGTGTTGATTTTGATTTATTTTCAATAAAAATAGACATTTAAGTTGCTGGTTTGACTTAAAAAGGCAATTTAACTCTCCTAACTACCTCCTTTGTAATTTCCCTTATGCAAGGACCTAGCGGTTTAGGTCCATTAAAAGGTTGGGTCGTATCTGGGGGAATTGCCTATTAAAATTATGTTGATTGAAATAAATATTATTTCTATTATAGAATCCATTCATCCCAGACAGCCCCAAAGCTGTAAATCAAAACAATAACACAGCTGTAGGTACTCCAAAAACACCACAGATTGGCGGCTATCAAATGGAAAAATGTAACCCTCAACTTAAGAATAGAGATGGTCGAACTATTGAAAGTTCGGTCCGTTTTCGAACTTTCGAACTATTGTAAAAGTTCGAAAGTTCGAAACGGACCCATTAAAGTCTATGGGAGACAAATAGTTAGAAAAGTTCGAGTCAAATACAACTAAAATATTAATGGTAACTTAATGTAAATGGCTGTGGGACCTGGGAAATGTTCTGGGGAGCATGTTCCAATATCCAGGACTTTCGTAAAATCGATTTTACTCTCACGCGCGCTACTTTCGAGCTTTCGCGTTCGAACATTCGAGGTAACATGGACATTTTACTCGCAGATTCGATACTCGCTTATAGGCTGTAATGGAGACTTTACTCGCAGATTCGATGTTCGCGCCTAGATACCATGTAAATTTACTCGCGGATTCGAACGTTCGAACATTCGATAAATCATCGAAAGTCCGGGAAATATCGAAAGTCCGCGTCCGAGATAGTTCGAGAAGTCCGGGTCTGTTCGAACTCGAACAGTTCGGCTCGAACTCGGGTTCGAGTTCGAGTTCTATGCCATCCCTACTTAAGAAGAGGGAAGGGACAGGTATGATAACCCCCAGCCCTTGTTGCCCCATGTATATACAGAAATAAATCCAATCGAAAAAATAAGGTAGCATACTCACCGTAACCAGTCTGGTGTCCGGGTGCCCCAGACACTTCACTCAATGATCAGAATGAAGGGAACTGTGCAACCTGGATAATATAACAATAACTTCCAAGATTAAAAAACAAGTTTATTGGGAATCACGTAAAAAGAACGAGTCACACCTGTATATTACACAAAATGTGTCAGACGTGATTCGTTTTTTTTATGCAATTCCCAATAAACTTGTTTTTTGGTTATCATGGTATTATCCTGGTTGCCCATTTTCCTTCTTTCTAAAACCCTAAAGCAGTCATCCTTTCGATTTTAGAAAATGTTAGGGATATTGTCCCCATCCCTCCTGTACTTTAAAGTTGACAGACGGAAACCTAATCCAGTATTCCCCTGACCCAGTTTTAGCAAACAGTGTAGTATCACTGTCCCTGGCCATCCTCAGGCAGCACACAATGGGTTAGTTCCACCTGTCAGCTGGGACAGAAGAAAAACAGACACACCCAAGATTATAAATAGAACACACACCCTCCACTCAAGAGGTCTGTTTTTCTTCTGTCATAGTGTAACCCCAGACCATTAGGAGAGCTTGGGCATTTCTGGCTACAGTACCTCTCTCTAGCTGAGGTCTGGACTACTGTGACGGACCTCTCTAGTCTGGTATTACCACCGCAAGATCCCCTTGCACTAACTGCTTCCTAGCAACGAGCGAGCATCCATGAGCGCACTTTAGTGACATCATTGCGCATCGCGCATATGTTTATAACAGCACCGGCGGGGAGTGTCTCTGCCTGTCTGTAAGCTCTTAGCAGCTGTGCCGGTTGCCTTATGGATACTCCATCAGAGGGGAGCTAGTAAGTTAGGTTCCAGGTGTTGCTCTTTGAAAATAGATTTTAAAAGGCATTTATGGATGTTTATTTTAATTTGCAGCCCAAGTTCTCGGTCTGGGGGAAGTCCAAGAAAGAGAGAAAAGAAGTCTGAGGACCAATTTATCCTATGTAAAGCCTGCAAGAAGCCTGCTTATAAAGACAAGCGCTTATGCAGGGATTGTATTGAAGATATTTTGGAGGAAGATGATACTTCTACTATGCAAGCTAAGGTTCGCAAACAGAACCCTCCAGCTAATCAAGCTGATATCCTCTCTTGGATTACCCAAGCAGTAACCCAGGGATTTAAGTCTGCTAACCAGCAGCACCTGTCGCCTGTGCAGTCTATTACTGCAGAGCATATTGTATTAGAGCCTAATGTTCAGGAAACGTCAGAATCAATTTCATCTGCAGAGGAAAGTCAGCAAGATGAAAGTGGACTTGAAATTAAACAGGTGGAAGCCTTGATTAAACAAATCAGGCAAACCCTAGTATTGGAGGAGAAGGAGCAACCCTCAACTTCCACATTGTTCCAGAAAAAGAAAAAACTATATATTTCCAATCCATGAAGAAGTGAAGCAGATGATCAAAACCGAATGGAACAGGCTGTCTAGATGTGTTCCAGTGGAAAATATATTTGGAAGACTTTACCCATTTCCCATTGAGAAGGTTGAGGATTGGGAAAAACTGCCTTCAGTAGACGCTCCAGTGGCAGGAGTTTCAAGGAGAACTGCGTTGTCTATAGACGATGTGTCAGCATTACGTCATCCGATGGATAGATGAGTAGAATCTGAGTTAAAAAAAATTTTTTACCCTATTGCTGGGGCAGGAAGAAAAGCCTCTATAGCACTGATATCTGTCAATAAAGGTCTGGAATTATGGCAGAAGGTCTTGGAAGATAATATCTTGGCTAAGGTGGATAGAAAGAAGATTATAAAATCTTTATCAAAGTTTCGCCTAGCAGCACATTTCAGATTCAGGCTAGAGAGATGTAAAAAATAAAAGTACTGTGATACTTTTCCTATGGACTAACAGTTTATTTAGTAGACAAGCTTTCAAGGGCTATACCCTCTTCATCAGTTCAGGTCAGAGCAGTACTGATTTTTAACAAAGTTTAACAGAAAGTAAAAAGCCAGTTCCAAAAGATAATAAGATAAGCAAAACAAAGTCAAGAGCAAAAGGTGCCAAGGAAAGTGTAGAGGGCAATAAAATGAGAGGAGAGATAACAGAATAGTGAAGTGGGCAAGAAAAACAAGGGGGGGAAGAGAAGGCAGGGAAGACCTCCCTTGTTCTCGCTATTATACTTATAGTAGCGAGAACAAACGGGGAATTAAAACTAAAAAGAGACAAAGTTCTTCAGGTACTACAGAAATTCGGTTGGCTAATAAATTTCAAGAAAAGTCATCTTCAGCCATCACAAAGTCTGACTTACCTGGGAGTGGTAATAAATACTGCCTTAGATCTGATCTACCAGCCAGTAGAAAGAATTCAAAATATCTCAGCCTGAGCCAACCACATCTTAAAGCAGCCAAGCCTGACAAGAGAATTAATGAAATTCTTGGGGACTATTCCTCCACTATAGGCTTAGTAAAGTGGGCGGCTTGGAGGATGAGGCCCATTCAAACTTTCTTTCTCCGCAAGTGGAACAAGACAAGTCGAAACTTAACTCAAAGAATAGTTCTATCTCACTCATGGAAATAACATCTGGTTTGGTGGACAGTTCTTGCCAACCTAAGAACCAGAGGAGTTAGAGATACACACAGAGGACCAGAGGAGATAGAGATACACACAAAAATGCTTCAGGACAAGGATGGGGAGCAGTGTTAGGCAAGTTTCTCGCTCAGGGAACTTAAAAAGTGAATCTATCCAGCCTCCCCTCAGGAGTCCTGAAATTGAGAGCTTTGAGTCAAGTGCTTCATGCTTTTCATACCCACATTCAGGGAACATCAGTCCGCATCCGAACAGACAATCAACCTGCAGCAATATATATAAGAGAAACAGTCCAAGTCCAAGGATGTTGAAGGAGTTGGAGTTGATTATGGATTACGCGCAGAAGAATCTATTATTGATAACAGCTTCTTACATTCCAGGAAAGGAGAATTATCAGGTGGACAGTATATCCAGGAAGTCAATACTGAATGGAGTCTGAACCCATCAATATTTCAAGAGATAATATTCAGGTTTGGGAAACCGAGCATAGATCTAATGGCAACGAGAGAGAACAGGAAAGTGGAGAATTTCTTCTGGCAGTGGATGCACTAGCCCAAGATTGGAATGGTCTGAAGGCATATGTTTTTCCACCAGTACCTCTAATTTTCAGAGTGTTGAAGAAGAGTCTTCTTTCCAGAATGGAGGTCATTGCAGTTATTCCGGATTGGCCGAGGAGGCCTTGGTACCCTTTGCTGAGGAGGTTATCCAAGAGGAAGCCAGTTTACATTCCACCTCATCACAATTTGCTGTGTCAGGGTCCAATTTGCCACCCGAATCCGAGAAGCCTCAATCTAGCAGTGTGGCTCTTGACAAGTCAAGGTAAGCACAGTTAGGATGCTCTAATCAGGTGATTAAGACTCTCCTACATTCGAGAAAGTCGACCAATTCGGCAAGATATGTTAAGATTTGGGACATCTTCTTCTGTTAGCGTAGCGTTAAAGACCTGAATCCCATGCTGTGTTCCATTCCGCAAATTTTGGAATTCTTACAAGCAGGTTTAGATAACCTTTGAAAGCTAACATCTGATTGGTTGGGGCAAAACTAGCACCATTTTAAACGATAAGAACTTTTATTGAATCTCCCTGTTTGTTTGCTGAACCTTTAATAAAGAGATTTCTTCAAGGAGTCCTGAGAATCAAACCTCTGCCCCAATGGGACTTCCCTTTTGTTCTAAAAGCTCTCGTACATCATCCATTTGAACCTCTGGAGGAATCCTCTTTATGAGATCTACAGTTGAAGACAATCCTACTAACTGCTCTAACCTCAGGAAGAAGGGTATCAGAGCTAAGTGCAATCTCCATAAAGCCTCAATACATGATCTTTCGGCCTCAAGCTGTAACCTGCACCTGGTGAGAGAATTCCTACCTAAGGTAGTCTCTAGGTTCCATGTTAACCAGCCTGTTATTTTCCCCTCCTTTTCAGAAACGCTACCTTTGGAAAGACGGAAAGATTATTTGTGGTACCAGCAGGAGCCAGAAAAGGAAAAGCAGCCTCCATTGGTACTCATAGTAGATGGATTATCCAGGCGATCCAAAAAGCCTGGATCGCCTGGACCTCAGGCACCTCCCCAAGGTTTAACAGCTCATTCGACAAGGGCATTGTCGACCTCCTGGGCAGCAGAAGAGGGAGCTACTACTGAGGAGCTGTGCAGAGCAGCAAATTGGTCCACATTTAGTACCTTTATAAAGCATTATAGGCAAGATGTTAGGATGGCTGCTCAATCGACCTTTGGTCATAAAGTGCTTCAAACTGTGACCAGAGTATAATTAAATATGATTTCAGTTTACTTTGTTGTTAATTTTTTATCCTTTTCCCACCCTTAGTTTTTGCTTGGGTACTAACCCATTGTGTGCTGCCTGAGGATGGCCAGGAAAATGAAAACTCCTATCATACTTACCGAGAGTTTCTTTTCCTGGCCAATCCCCACAGGCAGCAATCCCTCCCTATTATGCTTTGCAACAGACTACCTGAGTGGAGGGGGGGGGGGGGGGGGTCTTTTTAATCGTGGGTGTGTCTGTTTTTCTTTTATCCCAGCTGACAGGGGGAACTAACCTACTGTGTGCTGCCTGAGGGGATGGCCAGGAAAAGAAACTCTCGGTAAGTATGATAGGAGTTTTCATTTTCTGTTGACATCTTCTTAAAGGACAACTAAAGCCACAGAACAACACTGAACCAGAAGGCAAAACACCTTGATATAAAGCCAGTAAACTGTGTCTTATCTCTCATTTTGATACAGGAGCTGGGAAATGTACCTTAATACATTTGGTTTGTGCTTTACTTCTCAGCATTCTAATATCACACAGTTTGGTCAACGACTATTATGTTCTGCTCATGCTCAGTCCTTAGCTATGGCAGAAATTGTTACAGTTGGTCACACCCATTAATAATCTCTAGCAAATCCTTTTACTGGACAGATGCAGCAAGGAAGCATGTGACTGAGGTCAGGGGGTGTGGTCTGACACTGCACATACACACAGATACTTCATCCAGTTCTTAACAGGCTTACATTTACTTTAATACAATTTACTGAAGTGGGGATTTTCTAGCTTATTGGTGTTTTTAGGGGGGTTGTTTTCAGACTCTAGAGTATAAAAAATTGGGTTTACTTCTCCTTTAAATCTGAAAGTGAAAGGACTTGAAAAGTTTGAGAAGGGAATTGAGGAGACTATAGCTTAATACAGAGAAAAAGATTAGCACATCAAGAAGGATAGAAAACTTTAGTAATAGAACAGGGGATTTTTAGAAAGCTTAAAGGGCAAGTCCAGCCTTAAAATGAAAACTTACATACAGGTAAATCACCCCCCAAAACCCTAAACAGTAATAGTTTGAAATCTGGAATATATAAGTCTAACCTGAAATCCTGCACAATGTCCTGTTGCTCCTGTTTCTGCTTCCTGGTTCTTCCAGTTAGTAACTGTCAGTTAGGGATATGACAGTTGACATCACAGCCAATGACTGAATGTTAATCCCCTGTCTGCCCCTTCTGAGCATGCCCAGGCTCAGTAAATGCTCAGTACAGGTTTCAAAATTGCTCAGGTTCCATAAGGCATGCAGAAGCATAGCAGGCATACAGTAATGAATTCATAGGACAAACTATGATATATCAACATATTCTAAAGAGGCCATTCGTTCTAAAATATGTTCTTATGAGGGTGGAGTTGTCCTTTAACCTATGATTCCCCATCGCCCTATCATCCATGTAGTATTAATGGATCAATGGATGTGAAGGCACAATAAAATAAAAGGGAACAAAATGTATTCATGCCTATTAACATTGGCGTCAAACCTGATACTGACATGGCCAAATTCATTAGAAAATACTTAATGTTTAGATATTTAAAAGAAAAGAGGTTGAGAAAGACCAACAATATGTTTCCATCACAACAGCCATAAACGTGACAGTGAGAAGCCTCAAAACACAAAAAGTTAAAACATTTCAGATAATCGTCATTTGGAGATCAAGAATGGACTATTTTGATGGCACTTCATATTATTATATATTTTGGGTTCATTGGATGGTTTCTGAATATATAAAGGCCAATGTTGAATGGGATATGGCTTTAGGATTAACCCTTAGATAAGCATAGTTGAGTCAGCTATATGATGGATTATGATGGATATATGTATTAATTTAACATCGGCAACCAATAACTAGTTTTACAATATATATTTTTGCCTGGCAAGGTGTAACCAATGGACAGGTCGTGTTAGAAGTTTTAAAAGGAAATGAATTAATACAGTTCCTAAATATTACAGAAAGTGAATTTCATACATATGTTATCTGTAACCAGTTTTAAAAATGATGCAGTTAGTATTGTGCACACAAGTTACTGTTTCAGTGACCGAACAGGTCCGTATTAATGTATTTTGACTCAAAGTTATCATCGAAAATTAAAGTTACATCACAATTGAATAGTTCTATTATATAAACCTTATAATATTTATGTCCTCTTGTAGTGTCTTTCAAGGGTTTTAAATGGACTTTGAACTTGCAATTGTTTCTGTTCCTACCTTAATCACACCTATTAGGTTACTTATTAAAGTGCTTGCAGGAGTCGACGTGCCTTGTTTTTGTAATGAAGTGGAGAGATGCCAAGCAACTAGAAGTTGTCAAAAATAATATACTGTTTGTTAAAATTAATTAAAATCACATTTATAGAAAAAAACGAAAATGTTTATATAACAAAATAAGTTGATATTAGTTTATTGATGCAGAAATGGGCAAAATGAAAGACATTTTCACTTTTGACAGGTAGCATGATTTAAACCATTTAAAATATAATCAACCTCAAATGTTATTTTCACATTTTATGTGCTAAACCACAAATAGAACAGTAAGAACCAATGAATGATATCAGCAGATATTTGCTTCTAAGAAGGGTACAGCAGGCCAGGGAATGAAAGCAAACATTGGGTTACAGCATTGGAGCAGTTCCATGTTTATAAATTAGCTTTGCTGTGCATTTTTATAGGTTCATTTGTTTAAAGGACTTGATTTGTTTGCAGTGTATGTGTTAATCATTAAAGCTGTGGGGATTCGTAGGGGGTGCTAGACATTATACCAAACACTGCATGTGAGCTAGCTAGCTAGCTAGTGGAGTTCAATAAGTCATGAGTTAGCTAGGAATAAACAGGGAGATGCAATAAAAGTTCTTATGTTTAAAAATGGTTCTAATTTCACCCCAGCCAATAAGATGCTTACTTTTCAAATGTTAAATAAGATCTGATTGGTTGGTGCAAAATTAGCACCATTTTTAATGATAAGAACTTTTATTAAATCTACCTGTAAGTGTGCTGTTCTGACTTCCTAACTTTGCATTGTGTCAGCCTTAAACAGTGAAAGATAATTGTATATAGTAATTATGAATAGTCATTTTCACTTAATAGCCGTCACGCTAATGAAACATGGATGATTATATGGTACTTGTCTTAGACAATCAAGTGCATATTTATTGCCAAGATGAAAGTAATTTAAAGTGGTAATTAGAATAAAATTTTTTGCTTAAATATGATTTCCCTCTAGTCCAATAATGATGATACATATGCGAACATAAAAATAGTAACTTCCTAAATCTGCTATATTTACATTATATTTCATGTCATTATTTTAATAAAATAACAGATCTTCTGTATTTAAATTATATATATATATATATATATATATATATATATATATATATATATATATAATTATATTAGGAGTAGAGGCAAAATATTAAATATTGACTCATGGCCAAAGAATGATTGGACTTTTCCTTGCACATGGCCTTTATGCATGCACAAGCTCATAATAAGTACATCCAGCGTTGGGCAATAATAATACTAAAGAGTTAAAGGACAACTATACTCACCTCACCCTCGCTCCTCTTCCTCCATAGCAGCATAGTACCCAGGGTGAGGACCTAAAATCGCTAAGTCCTCACCCTGGGTACTTTCCCTAACTCCTGCACTACTTACCGCAAATCTGCTTCGCCGATCGCTCCATTCCTCCGCTCTTCCTGCTTCAGTGAGAGATCGTGAGGCAGCCAATAGGAAGATACACTCTGCAAGGAGGCGTGTCTTCCAATTGGCTGCCTCGCGACTGTCACTGATAGTAGAAGAGAGGTGGAACAGTGTGGATCGGCGAAGCAGATTTGGGGTAAGTAGTGCAGGAGTTAGGGAAAGTACAGAGGGTTAGGACTTAGCGATTTTAGGTCCTCACCCTGGGTACTATGCTGCAGTGGATTGGGGAAAAGGTGAGTATAATTGTCCTTTAAGTTCTGCCTGCTAATGTTTTTAGAAATGCTGGGAATATTTTGCCAGCCATACTTACATTGATTTTGAATTTTTTTACTTTGATCAAATCAGTCAAAAATTAATTCTGTTTACCCATCCAGTCGATAGCAGTTTCAGAAGGGTATCGGGGATGGTGTTAAGGTTTCCATCAATTAAATCAATCACTACCTTTCAATGTTTTTTCAACCATGAAGTATAGCTTGGTTGATAGGTGTATTGCTATTTTTAGCTGCATTGATCCACAGAGAAAAGGCCTGAGGGCAAGCCTCTCAAGACTTCAGTGTTTATGTTGGCAAGTGGCTTGAAGGTTTTTTTTTTTGTTTTTTTTTAACATTCTTTTAGTTTTGACTTTAATAGAAAAAATTACACCTTTTATCCACTGGCAAAGTAGACATCAACTAAAAATATAATGTCTTTGTTTACCAAAGTATTTACAAAGCTGTGTTAATTATTAAATTACATTGATTTCAAAATATTCCAAATATGTATGGACTACTTCCATGGATGTTTTTTAAAGCAAAGGCAGCTGGATGTGTGACATACTGGGATTACACTATAATCCACAGATTCTAACCCTGTGAGCATGCTTCCGATCTGGGTTATATGCTAGAGCTGTTATTGGGCAAATCAGCACCCTTAAAATGTTTTTAGCTACCACTATTGGCATTGCAGCAATGGCTTTGCAAATTCTAGAGAGCTGATTGATTTATGGATAGAAAGGTGGGATTTAAAGTCTACCCACATCCTATTTTGAAATCACAAATAAGTGTGTACGTTATACATTATTAAAG
The DNA here is from genome assembly GCA_019447015.1 of Hymenochirus boettgeri. Classification (NCBI taxonomy): domain Eukaryota; kingdom Metazoa; phylum Chordata; class Amphibia; order Anura; family Pipidae; genus Hymenochirus; species Hymenochirus boettgeri. The sequence goes on from CM033469.1 coordinate 145,217,845, forward strand.
TATTCATAGGAGCTGTTTACGTATTTTCTGATCATATGCCAGCTAAATACTAGTACCAGTTCTGGTAAGGATTAATCAGCTGTAAAGGATGAATGAGATAATTTTGTCTGTGAAACTAATTAATCCCTGGCCTCTTTTCTCTGATTTATTTTGATGCCAATGTTTCTAAAGGGTGCAGAGAGAGGGATACATATCCTAAGGGATCAGTGCTGACATATGGCTTTCTTTTTGAAATGGGGATTTCCAGTAAATCTTTACTGAAAGTTCTCTAGAATTTTATTGAGCTCACATAAAAGTGTAGAAATAGAACTTTCGATTTCAGGTTTTACAAATAATTGTAAACATAATTGTAAAATCCCTGTAAAAGAAAAAACTGTTATTTAAAAAAAGGTACCAAAATACCCATCAGAATGCCAAATAGATAGAAAAAGTTGTCTCAGTAAAAATTGGCACTAAGGGTGAGGCCACACTGCAACGCACAGGAATCGCGCACCAAATCGTGAGCGTTATCGCGTGCGATTGTGTGCGCGATTCTTGTCCGTTTTGCATTTGCATTTTTCGCATGCGTTTTCGCCTTTTTGCTTTATGGAAACGCATACCAAACGCGAACGGACACGCAATCGCATTTCCATTTTAGCGAAAATCGCGGGCACAAACTTGAACGCAAAACGCGTGCAAAAACGCGCTAGTGTGGCCTAGCCCTAAATGATTGTTTCCTTTGCATAAAAATATTTTAGAATGTGTTGATTAAAATGATGTGTTACTTTAATTTCTAACTGCTTTCTCACAAGAGCTAGATAAACCTTGGCAAAAGCATGGCAGTGATAGTCCTATACAAAATCCATGTAACTCTTTAACCTCTGCCACCTCCCAAATAAAACACATACAACTTCTTGAATCAAAAAGGCCACAGCAGGTTTCTTTATTACTCATTTGTTTACAAAAAAAAACAGTTCTCATTTCCAGTACAATCTTATAGAACCCTTGCTATCTAGCAGTTATTGAACATTAACATTCCTTAAAGGGTATGTCCACTAGACATAGCTGGTTCGTGGATCCAAACCCAGATCCATGGCAGATCTCGCAGATCTTCCAAAATTTCGCGTTCCAAACTTCTTACGGATTTCTGTTTGGAAATTTTTAAAAATCTTCGAATGTTTGAGGATTTTTGAACGCTTGAGGATTTCAGACTGTTTGGTAATTCTCGAAGGGTATTCAGAAGTCCTGCAGCTGGACGTTCGGGGGTCTTGATGGGCTCCACCCGAGGCCTACTCCTGGGTCCTTAGATGGAGCATTGTAGCCCTTACAAGGGTCCTTTGGGGGTTAAGGGGTCCTGCAGCTCGAACCAGGACCCCCCTCACTGGCACTTAATGGTATCCTTGTGGCCCTTAGAAGGGCCCTTGTGGCACTGACAAGTGCCTTTTGAGGCTTAAGAGGTCCTGCAGCTTGTACCAGGACCTCTCTCACTGGCACTTAGAAGTGCCCTTGCGGCACTGTCAAGTGCCTTTGTTGTGATCCTGCAGCTCGAAACCAGAACGCCCAATGGATCGTCTTTCTTCCCAGCCGGCGACACCAACTCTGCTGATGTTGCCAGTTGGAGCTTCGGGACCCCTTAAGCCCCAAATGGCACTTGTAAGGACCACAATCGTCCTCCTAAGGACCCGGGAGAGGGTCCCGGGTTGAGCCGTGGAACCCCCAAATGTCTGGCCACGGGACTTTTGGCCATTCGAGAATTGGCTAAGGCATTGCGCATTTGCCAATCACAGGAGTGGATGCCGGTCGAGCCCCTTCTGCTTGTCTTCCATGCTCGGAAAAGGCAAGGAAGACAGGAAAAATGCGGCGAAGGAACGAAGGCTGGTAAGTAAATTTAGGGAGGCTTTGAAAGCTATAAACTTCGAGAGGTCGAGATTTATAACTGCTTTTCTGCTGAATACCAAATTTTAGTTTGAGGGGTGAATATACCCTTTAAATTACATTGTAACAATATAAATTCTATATATGGTCCATAGAGGCCTGTCAAACTCTGTTACCAACCTTCAGAAGCTCAGCCCTCCCAACAACGGCTCAATAAGTGCCCCCCATTTTCCTATGACTACCTCTTTCTAGCCAAGGAGGATCTATCCAACAGTAACTCTCCTAGAACAACTGATTTTGTTCCCCTATCCACTCTCTCCTCTAAGGATCACACCTTCTGCTGTAACTATACTGTCTCCCTCCCTTCCAACCAAACCTCTTTACTTTAGATTTCCCTGCCATGTCCTTCACTCCCTATGGTCTCTACGCCTCTTGCCATCCACTTAAAAAAAAACTTTCCCTTGCACTTGTTAAGGCATGCTCAGTTTGCATGAAAATACCTGTCCAATGAGCTACTTTTTGTCTCCCTCTGGTAAGGGGGAAGTAACTGCAGGGCTTACCACACCATGCAGGAGCCGCAAGCGATGCTATATTCGCATAGCGCCTTACCTTTACCTTTTTTTTACACCGATGCAATGGTGAAACTCCAGTTCGGGATGCACAGAGAGGCGCTATGTGAATGGTGCATCGCCAGAGCGATTGCACGTGAGAGCCGATAGCGCCTTTCTGTGCATTGCCCTGTATATGGAAGATACAAAGACCGATTAAAGAACATAGTGGGACTGATGCAATAAGAAGTGAGTGCAAACATTTGTCTGAGCATTATTTATTAACAGCCAATCAGATGTTAGCTTTTTAGTTGGTTACAGCAGATAGATAACATCTGCTGTGTGGTTTCCGCACGCTACATTCGAGGGTTATGGCCAATTCGAGGGTTACTGAACAATACATTCGAAGGTTACCAAATTTGAATGCTACATTCGATGATTATAAAAAGTCACTGTCTACATTTGAGTGTTACGAAAATCAAACTATTCATTCGATGGTTATCGAATTCGAATGATACATTCAAGGGTTACCGAAAGTCAAAGTCTACATTGGAGGGTTACCAAAAACGAACATTACATTTGAGGGGTACCAAACGATACGTTCAAGGGTTACGGAAAATCGAGCAGTACATTCGAGGTTACCGAAAATGAACGCTACATTTTAGGGCTATCAAAACTAACGCTATTTCAGAGGGTTACAGAATGATATATTCAAGGGTTTGCGAGTCTGTAAATTAGATTGAGTCTTTGATAACTAGCGAAAATACGGCCGTGAGTTTGGTTTGAACTAGTTCGGGTAGAGTTCGGGTTAATTTAAGTTTGTCCGAACACATAAAATTTACCCCGAACTCAGGTTCGGGTCCATCACTATCCACAATACTTCCATTGGGCACATAGGGGCATTTATAGGGGAAAAGGGGATTAAGTAAATCTTGGTTTGCAAATCTCAGAAAGGGACATTTATATCCAAAATAGAATAGAATTGTTAATATTATAAATGAAACCATATGGAATTAATTTATAATATGATTTAATATTTATACCAGGGATGTCTGTAACCCAAAGAATAGACACATTTTAGATATCTCTGAATAAATGTTATTTAAGTAGGGGGTCACCAGCCATTCACCATTGAAGTAGATTACAGATTATTTAACTCTAACCTTCTAAATGCATGTGGTCCCGAGGGTCCAATATTATGTTTATAATGTATCTACAGTTCAATATAGCTGAAACCTAACTCAGTAATCATTCATTTTAACCGACTTTTATTTGACAGAATGATTACATTAACCTTCTTATCACTTAGCACTTATCTCCTTCGCACTTTTAATGAATGTCACCAGCTATCCTAAAATCTATACACAGCAATACCCATGTGAAAGTAGGTCAGTTTTATTTATATGCCAGTTTGCATGTCAGCGAACATATTTGGAGGAAGCTCTTCTGATTGCTATGCCTGCTGTATAATAAAAGGAGCACTACAAGCTTACTGTAGTTCATCAAGCACAGAGAATTGATGAGACTACATGAATGTTCCCAAGGGTTTATAAGTCCAAGACCAGTCTAATTGGATTCCTTGTTTGCCTCTCTGTTAAAGGGCAAATACAGCCCTCAAAAACTGCAGGGATGTCAGACTTTCAGCCAATGACTGAATGCTATTCTTCTAGCTGGCTACTCTGAACATGTGCAAGCTTGTAAAAAAGCTTGGAGAGGATGTGGAAACCTTTTTAGAGGCAGAGGGAAGGGGACAAAGAAGATGTTTCAATATAACAGGATAGTTTTCCATCGGTCAGCTTTCTAACTATTGTGGTTTTAGGGGTTGATTTACCTATATATTTTATTTTAGGGGTGAATTTGCTCTTTAAACATTTTTTGCACCTAAAAATTCACTTTATTTTTCTTTGAATTGTTACTTTTGACTTGTTACTAGTTATGTATATTTGTCGGTTTCCTTCTTGCTCAGCATATTGAGATTAATTAAAAAACACGAGAAAAAAGAGAACATGTTTTGTATAGTTCAGCCTTGTAATAATACATTTAGTTAGGCATCATAGGGATAAATGATTAAAACTTAATGTGTGTCATTATTTAACTTGGACATCTAGTTAAAGGGACACTAAACCAGTATAGACATGTATCTTGCATCTTTATCTATTATTCACAAGGAGGGGAGATTGCTTATTTCCGCTTCCCTGTGAAATATAGAGTTAAACTTACAGGCCAGCGCTCCATTTGCAGCTTCTCACCAGCTGATCTACACACTCTCACAATCCCGCTCCTATGTCTATTATAGACGTGCATGCAGTAAAGATAGGAGTGTGGTCACGCCATCAGCATTGAGAAGCTTTGAGTGGATCACTGGCAGGTGAGTTTATCTCTGTAACCCAGACTTCCTATTATTCCCAGGAAGGTGGGAATAAGCAATCGCACCTCCCTGTGAATAAACAATAAAGATGCACTGTACGTGGCTACACCAGTCTAGTGTCCCTTTAAATATATATTTATGCTTTTTATTGTTTAAATCTCTGATCAAATAGAATATTTCATTTGGTTATTACAAAATGATAAACATATAAACCAATTTTTTTCAAAATGAAGGTTAGTCCTAAAAATTTAATTGTTTGCTAAAAGTCATTGAATAAACACTGCACAGATAAAACTAAATTTATGATAATGTAATTTTGCATGTTGTGGGTTAGAACATTTTACACTATATTTTCTAATACATAAATAAAACCAAATATTGGGTGAACAATAAAGTTCTAGCCTTCTAATTTAGTATATCCGTTGTATTTAATTAGATCAACTGGACTTGAAGTTTAGTTCTTTTCAAGAACTAAACTTCAAGTCCAGTTGATCTAATTGAATACAACGTATATACCATGACCTGGATGAATGAGAACCTTCACAAGCATATTTCTAATTTAGTGTATAATAAAACGCTGATTTAATTTTAGGTGATGAATGTGCATTGTTTTTGCCGCTCTTCTTTATTATTATTGCGGTCAGTCCTATTTATCTTTTTCAGTCATGCGATTAAAGTAAAAAATTTTAGTTCTCTTTTTCTATACATATTGATTTTTTCCAGGAATGAAAAGAGGTATTGAAAACCTTTCCGTACTTGGCAATGTGTATTGTGCAGTCCTGTTTTTTGCCAGACTATGATAAATGAAGATAAATATGGACTGTATAGTTCCCCAGTTATTCTGGCCCTGAATCTTTCAATATCTTCTCAACTATAATATCTCAGCTCTGAATTCTGTGAAATTGTTTTAGCTTTATACAATTCAGGACTGGAGCTCCTTAAAGTGTATGTATACTAAAAAATTACTTTGTGTCATCTTAATCCCTTATATGAATATATTTAGATTTTCATAGGAGATTGCATTGAGTTTTTAGGAGCTACCAATGTGGTGGGGGGTATATGATATTACATATACCTCACTATTACTATCTCTCTATCACTATTTAAATAACCATCAGCAAATGTATATAAAGTGTAGCACTGACTTATATTAGGTACAACACAAAATATACAAAATACATAAACTTACTTACAAAGCTGAGATCCCTGTTTGAACATGGTATGGTCAAAATGGGAGGTTAAACCACACCCCTGGGTCTGCTCCATGTGAAAGGAAGTGTAATCCAAAAATAGTTTCTGTCTGCTACACAGGATGTGATGTGTAATATAATGGACATATACACCAAGGCTCCTTATATACCTCCTCCAGCCTGTGGGTGGCATCAGTGAGTAATAAAAGACAAGACATCCCTGCTCTCTATGGCTAGGAGGAGAGAAAGTCAAAGTAGATTATGGTGTGTACTTTGTGGAGATATTGACTGCAACACAAGATCCTGGGTACAAGATCCTGTTACCAGCTGTTGGGAAGTTATTGGACAGACAATTTACCTTATTGGATACAAACTCTGAGGCAGCAGATAAGTGTACAGCAACTTACAAGGACATACAATATACAGGCCTGGTCAATATTCAAAGTGGTGCACCATAGACAGGGACACCACTGATTACTGCATATGTTATGCGGGGAACCTGTTTATGTGCACTGTTTGTTTTATGCCAGACCACCAGAGTAACCCACTGTGTGCCATGCTACCCATAATCATTCCATAAAGCAGTGATCTGGTACAAATTGGTGGCAGCGGCGCTGGTAATACCATTTATTCTCCCTGTTTTCTCTGTATAGTCTCTGTATTAGGCTATGGTGGCTGCTACTGATGGTATTGATTTAAATCCTCCTGTCCTTGTACCTGCAGATGAAATTACCCAATTAGACTCAGTATCTCTACCAGGTCCAATTGCCAAACCTATTTTTAAAACTGATCCATTTGATAGGGTAACTAGGGAGTGGACTGATTTGCTAGAACAATTTGAATTGGCAGCCACTATTAATGGTTGGGATGAAGGTGCTCGCTTGCAAGTCCTTAGCCTTTTGCTTAGTGGTAAAGCCAGGCAGGTATACCAAGGATTTACTGTAATACTGAAATAAAAAGCAGGTATCAGTTATGAAAAATTGCTCTGAAGCAATTTTTTTAATTAGATCTGTATAAAAGAGTATATAAAGGATAAATCCATTTCTTTAGGTAAACTGAATGAGAAATGTTTGTTTATACGTTAGATTATTAGGGCAATGCTATTATAATTACATGATGCTGTGGGGTACCTTCTGTTATAATATATGAGGTACCATCACCACTTGCTGTGGTGAATACTAATAAGCATTAACTTAACATGTTTAGTTTCAACCACACAGTGTGGCAGGATTCCCTGGGTCTACTCTCAGATCTGCAGGATTATCCTATTTGGTTCCACTGAAAGCTGGTGACTGTCTGAGTAACAGTTTAAAATATACCTGTATAAAATTCTATATCCACACATAGCAAAACATACACACACATAATTTCCATTGCGCACCAATGGGCACACATTTGCTAGTCTATAAATAAATACATGTAAGTAGCACTTACTTTGAGGCGTGTGTGTTGCTGCATGCCTTCAATACAATACTTGTTTTGCTCAGGCTCTGACTACTGACCTAACTATTTTCCCCCATACCAACTGTCAATACTGCATACAGCATACAGCACACCAACTGTTAAACCATTCCAGCTACAGCAAAACTGCGTACAGAAATGCTGAAACGTAAGATGTTTCAGATTGGATATCTAATGAAATAAAGGGCAGATCAACAAAATAAAAGGTACAGTTATAGTTGGGATGAATTATAGTTTCCACTAATGGGCAATTTAAAAAAACATATTTTCCAGTGTACATATCCTTTAAAGACACCTAGAACATAGAAAAATATGCTTAAAGATCCAGTCAATCCATTTTTAACTGTTTAGATTCTTACTGTGTCTCATATTTTCAGAGAGTTAGATCTACTTTATCATGTTCCTAAAGATCAGTACAAGAACAAAACCATCTGACCCAGCCAGGTAAAGGGCGGTATTGCAAAGTTACAATACCATGAGTATATTTAAGGCCCCAATCGTACATTTATGATTGTTCGGGTGTACAGTACCATGCGGTAGTAGACTACTGCAATGGTATAGTAAAGGCCATCGTACTATTACAACTGCGATCATAATTTTACGTCCATGATCATAAATGTACGAACGTGAATCTGATCGTTAAAGGAGCAGTATTGCCAAATAGCGATACCACACCTTTATAAATATTAATTAGGGGCTTGAGAGCATCTAGAGACAGGAAGCAGGAAAAATAAAAACTTTGAAGAGGGTTAGAACTAGGATGAGGAAATTATCTATAAAGTAGGTATTCCTACTGAGGGCAAATTTGCTATTTAAGGTGCCCATAAACATGTCCAAAACTATCCAATATGCTGACAAACTATCCTCATCAGCATTCAAAAGGATTAGTCGTCATGGAAACGTCGGACTATTTCATACAGATGGCAATTATGGAATCTGTACTGCAATATGCAACAATATCCACATGTGTATGGTCAGCTTAAATCTGCAGAACGTACACAAAAGCAGATACCCTGCCAAATCTACAAAATAAATAATTATAATCTTGATTTTCCTTCTGACTCCCATGAAATCCAGTTTGACTAGTGAATTAGGGATCATTTGGGGGTCAAAACATGTTCATGTGTACCCAGTAAAGGTAAACACACATGATTGCAAGGCTGTCCTGCAACAAACAACTGTTCCGAATGACCGTTTCACCCAACTATCGCTTAAAAGGAGTCTTGGTATAGAAGGTATTTAAATACAACTCTAAATGAAATTAATGCTATAATATGCAAGAAAATGTGCATACCTATATAGCAAAATAAATGTAATTTAGGCATGTGTTGGTATATATAGGCATGTATTTTATATGCAAACAAAAAATGCATGCATGCAAATATATACAAATATGTGGCAAAATTGCATTCAAACCCTAGGGAATATTTGTTCTCCTATTCATATATATTAGAGTCACAACACAAATGTGGGATGAAAATGGGCATTTTGGCCAATAATTGTTTTGTTTATGGGCGGGCCCCTGAATAAAACATCTATACACAAACGTATTGTTGGCCACAACAGTAATTTATTGCGCAGTAAGGGGTCGGGAGCCATGTGCGAAATCACATGTCCGCATCTAGCTTTAGTCAGAGGTGTTGAACCTTATGCAATGGCTTGTCCCAGTCAGGCTGCAGTTCAAAAACAGCCCCTGAAACAATATCGTGAAATAAGTGAATGACCCTCAATGTTTATTGTATACTAAATGTAATCCATGCATTTGGAATCTGAAATCCTTATGCCAGATTATTTTGATCACTAAATAAGATAATTTCTGACCTGCTTAGTCAGTAGGCCTGTTTGACCTACTTATGCTGCATCTATTTTGTATTGTAATTTCAAAATGCCACATATTCTGCATATTCATTGAAAGAAGTACCATGGTTTCAAATACAGATTGTCAGCTTGTGTTTGGTTTGCATAACTGTTATGTGGTAACTCCATTTCCAACATTTCAGTTATTTGACATTATTTACCCAATTATTAGGCATATTAGTAACAAATAAACCATTTTAACCAATGAAGTTATGAAGAGATTGGAAAATTAGTGAATTGCTGCTTTTCACTATTCTGTCTTTTAATGTTTGTGATTTTCCTATACAATTACATCCCCCAAAACAGGGATGAGGGAGGATGGGGGGAGCTGTCATCATCTAGCTATGACATTAGTGCTACACAAACCTTATGATTGTTTCAGCAGCATTGCAGTATCCCAGCCATCTGACATTTCAAAGGTAAGCATATCAGAATCATTTAAGTATATAAGGCAGTATGTGATGACTTTGAACTGAACCAGATTTCGAGGCATAAATGCAGGTTTTAAAAATTTGCGCACTAGCAGAACTTTCAGAATTTCAAAGGGTGGAATTTCTATTTAATACCAGTGTCAAAAAATCAAATATTGGTGTCGAAAATCAGTGTTGAATAATTTTGTGTTGAAATTCGATGTTTAAAATTCAAAAAATCCGCTTCAATTTGTTTTGAAGTGAATTTAAAGGCAAACTATAGTGCATTTTTTCTAAACCAGTTAAAATGAAAAGTACCTGGGGAGGTAGGATTTCTACCTCCCTATATAATATGAAAACCAGCAGTACAAAGAAAACTGCTTCTGACTTCCTGAAGCTTCCTGTTTGCCTCAGCACCATATACAGGAAGGTCCAGGGTACTAATCTGGCAGATGAAAACGATATCTGCTATAGTTCCTCAACAAAAAAATATTGGGAGGTGATAATAAATCCTACCTGCCCCAGGTACTTTTCATTTTTAAAATTTTACGGTAAATTTGCCCTTTAAGGGTTCTTCAAAATTTTGTTACCCTGGAACTGCTGTCACTGGTTTTGTTAATCTTTGTTAGTTATCTAGGAACTTGGGAGGTAAAAAGTAGGTAGGTACCTTGACTTATACTCAAGTATATATGGTAAATATACTGTATATTGAGGACAAATCTATTGACTGCAATTTTGACTTCTACAGAAGACAAACATGTGGGTCTGTTCGCAGAAGTAATTTAGACTTTTGTATGTCTTTGTTTTCTACCTTTTCATAGTGTATTTTATTCTAGTTTTCTTTTACTTTCTGTCAGTTTGCTGTGATAAAACCATTGTCAGATGACATGATTTATAGTAAACACAGGAAGAGCAAAATGAGGCATTTTAGAATTGTTCTTGTACTGTATCTAAAAATAAAAAGAACTTGAAATGAGGCCATTTTAGCTATCCTTTGAGTTAAATTTAGAAAAAGTCAACTCAATGCCTAACTCGTGTCACAAAAGCAGATTTTTAATCTGAAACACAAATCTTTCTAACACATAAATGAGAATTTTTTTTAATTATTGATGTACTTTTTAGTAGTCCTAACTACAACAAAATGGAATTTATAGAGCAAAAGAAAATAATTCACGATGCCTTAGCAGGAAGCCCTTATAAATCTGCAGAATGTTAAAGGGTAACTGTGGTCGCCAATTCTTTCAAACTAGTAAGGGTTATATAGAAACCCTTCTATCATACCGTCAAAATAAAACCTAAATCACATCTCAAGATAAAATTTGTGAGAAGTTATATTTCAGCAATATTAGTTCCTGCTTGAATACTTCCTGTTTTTAGCCATGTGACCAGCCCCTGTCTGCATTCATAGGCTCCTCTTCTCAAATGTCAATTTTTTCCCTCAGGGACTTCCTGGTTTCCCCAGCATTAAGTCTTTACTAAGCATGCTGCTCCCCCGGGGCAGAGGGGCAGGCAGAGGGGCAGGCAGAGGTAAGGTGATATCACTAAAGCTACTGGAAGTAAGAAGTTTTAATCCTAACTTGGTTGGAGACCACAGTTTCCCTTTAAGCAATGTTTCATTATCCAACCAATAGCAAAATAACCTACATGTTATGGCAGATGCTGTACCTTATTAACATCTTCAGTAAGGGATTTCCATCTTTGAGGTCGTTAAAAAGTACTAAATGTTTATTTGTGTACTTACCCTTACTTGAAGTTATGCTTTGATCTGTGCAACAAAATTAGAGTTAAATAAAACAAATTAAGATGAAATAAAAGCCTGCAGTTTTACCTTTAAAATAAACATTGGATTCCATCTCTATATGCATTTGGGGGAGAGCATTAATATAAGTTGTTGTCAGTTGAAGGACTTTCTCTTTCCCCTGCATAAAGTCTCCAGTGCACATACTTACTGGATCCAAAAAGTGTTAACCTTTTCAGTACCTTAACTTCTAACTTCTTACAGGCTGCACCTAGAGATGTGATCCCAGGTAAGGTATTATTACAGAAATGTTTTTGAGACATCAAGGAGAATTGTAGTGTGTATACTGATTATTTAAAAACACTTAAAATGAAAAGTACCTGAGGCAGGGAGGTAGGATTGGTACTTTCTACCTCCTAATATTGGTGGTTATTCAATAAAATTCTTATTTAAAATGGTGCTAATTTTGCCCCAACCAATCAAATGTTAGCTTTCATATGTTACATAAGTTCTGATTGGTTGGGGTAAAATTAGCACCATTTTAAACGATAAGAACTTTTATTGAATCTCCCTGATTATCTTTATGAGGAGCGGCAGCACAAAAAATACTGCTCAAAATGGGTTGCTGAGTGGCAGATTCAGTGTTAATAAAAGTTATGCATTTGAGGTTAATCAATCCTTGTGCCTCCTATAACACAAAATGGATCTGCGCTAGGTGAATCTCTGTTGGAAAAATATTTGGGGGTTTTAGTAGATACTTTTGCTGTTGCAAGCATTGACAGACAGTAACGACTAAACCTAGCAAGATATTGTCTTGTATAAAGAGGGGAAGGCCTCATTTGGAGTATGCGGTGCAGTTTTGGAATCCTATATACAAAAGGGACATCTTGGAAATGGAAGGTGTTCAGAGAACGCCAAATAAAATAATAAGGGTAATAAATGGGCTTGACTATGCAGGAAAATTAGACAAGCTAGGGCTGTTTACATTGGAGAAATGGCGATTTTCCAGAGATATGATAATAAACTCTCTCGTGTATTGTTCACCAATAGCTCATATCAGAGGACTCGTGGACATCCTTTAAGGTTGGAAGAAAAGAAGTTTCATCTTCAGGTTAGGAAAGGTTTCTTTACAGTGAGAACGGTGAAACTGTGGAACTGTCTTCCAGCAGATGTGGTAATGGCAAGTTCATTAAATAGCTTTAAAAAAGGCCTGGATAAGTTTCTAAAACTAAAAAATATTGAGAATTACTGGTATTAATACATATACTGTAGTTCTAGTTGATCCAGGCAACCTTCCTGATTGCCATTTGGAGTCAGGAAGGAATTTTTTCCCTTTTCAGACATTTTTGCTTTCCTCTAGATTAACTGCTAGGTAGGGTGAATGAGTAGGGTCTGAAGATAGATGGATGGATATCTTTACTCAACTTTTATTCAGCAAGGCATTAACCTGGCAGATAAAAACGCTTGGTGCTGTAGCTCCTCAATGAAACAATATTGGGAGTTGGGAATGATCAATCCTACCTCCCTGCCTCAGGTATTTTTCAGTTTTTTACAGTATAGTTGTCCTTTAAAGTCATTTATTTAACTTTTTTTGAGACCATTGTTCCCTTCTAATCCAACTTTGTCAGAAATATTTTTTGAGAATGTTATTTTTTGAGTCCTGTTTTTCTTAGAATAGGTAATGCTGTGTCTTTATAAATTAGAGGCCCTGTCTATAATTGAGCTAGTTGGGCAGAACATCCTCTTAAGTCAGGGGCGGCATTTCTGTTGTCTGAAAGCATTGGGGACACTCAAATTTTAGGCCAAGCCCCTTTCTTCTCCCCAAATTAAGTTACACTTTTTAGGTACTTAACAGAGATGGGCAAACTAATGGATGGAAATTGAGACATAGACAGATAGAAAGAGGGTTGCAGAGAGAGAGAGACTGTTACAAAGATACATAGAAAGAGAGAGAGATACATATAGGAGGTAAAGAGCAGAGAGAAACTGTGAAAGACAGACAGACACAAATAGTGATAAACAGATAGATAGAGAATAGACAAACAGATAGATAGACTGAAAGACAGAAAAACAGAAAGAGATAAACAAAGATTAACAAATTAATGACACCAATACAGCAAACTTGCATTTTTGATAAAGGTACAGCATACCTGGATTATTGATACAAGTTCAGCATACTTGGATTATTAATACAGGTACAGCCTGCTGGGGTTATAGATTTTGGTACAGCCTGCTGGGGTTATAGATTTTGGTACAGCATACTGGGATTATTAATACAGGTACAGCCTGCTGGGGTTATAGATTTTGGTACAGCATACTGGGATTATTAATACAGGTACAGCCTGCTGGGGTTATAGATTCTGGTACAGCATACTGGGATTATTAATACAGGTACAGCCTGCTGGGGTTATAGATTTTGGTACAGCATACTGGGATTATTAACACAGGTACAGCCTGCTGGGGTTATAGATTTTGGTACAGCATACTGGGATTATTGATACAGGTACATCATACTGGGATTATTGATTCAGCTACAGCATACTGGGTTTTTGATTTTGAAAGAGCATACTGGGATTACTGATACAACTACAGCATACTGGGAATATTTATACAGGTATATCAAACTGGGAGTATTGCTACAGGTACAGCATACAAGGATTAATAAAGGAATAGTTTACTTGAAAAGTGAACTATTCCTTTAATGTTTTGATTGAAGCCCGGGAGGTTAAGGAGCTAAGGCTTTCCCTCCATTCTTCAATTAATTGAGCAGGAGCCAGGGACAAAGGTAAGTATTATTTACCTTTTGCGCGATCCACCGCTGGAGAGATCTCCAACAGCTGCCTGGTTCTAGTTCTCTATAGCGCGCATGCGCAGTATACAGACACAGCATACTGGAGGTTTTGATTTTGGAACAGCAAATTGGGAGTATTGATACAGCAACAGACTACTGGGGGTTTAATTTTGGTACAGTATACTGGGTTTATTGTGACAGGAACAGCATACTGGGATTATTAATACTGGTACAGCATACTGGTATTATTGATACAGGAACAGCATACTGCGAATATTGATACTGTTACATCATACAGGGATTATTGATACAGGTACAGCATACTGGGATTATTGATACTGGTACATCATACAGGGATTATTGATACAGGAACAGCCTACTGGGATTATTTTTAACAGGAACAGCATATTGGGATTATTGATACAGTTACAGTTTACTGGGTTTTTTACATTTTGTTACAGCATACTGGGAGTATTGATATAGATACTGTTGGGGCCCACCAGGAAATCTGAGACCAGGGGCCCACCTGAATGAGTTCAGGGACCCACCTAACTCATTTACATATCTATCTTACTTCTACTGACTGGGCAGTAACCCTGTGGGCCAGTCCGACTCTGTTTGAAATCTTGTTCCTTTTAGCCTCCCTGTTTGCATACAGGCTGAGGCTACAAGAAATGTGGCTGAGTTTTCCAATCTACAAAAAAATGAATGCAAGTGTGTGTGTGGGGGGGGGGGGGGGATCAGATGGGAAGGGGGCACCAGGGGAGACTTCTAATGAATAAAGCGAACGGGACAAGTCTCTCCTTGACGCTTTTCGTGATGGTTGTCACTTCACCAAGGGAGACATGCTTCGGCACCAAAATGGCTAGAACTGGCCCTGTGTTGTAGAGTAAAAACTTTTATGGAAATGGGAGAAGGATATGACAATTTTTTTATACACATTATACAAGTTTTTGCAATTGGTGAACAGTTGACCAGGATGAATCACTGTCGGTTGTAAGAAAAGAAGCCATGGAAAACAGTTTGCCATGACTGGTCATGTGGTCATAGTAGACCACAAGATTAGATGTAATTCACCGCCATACCAGGTGTCCTGTTTATCCAGTCCAGTCAAATGGGCAACTGATATCAGTCACGGCCCTCTGAAAACACACTATACAAATTTTCGCACACAAAAAATTGCATGGTGTGTGTCCAGCCTTAAATAAATAGAATAACAATAAGTAAAAATGTCAGAATGAGGATTTCATTGAAGAACTGTATCTTGCTAGTGCTGATCCAGCTCCCAAATTACAGGGTTATTCAATAAAAGCTCTTATCTATAGATAATAATATGGCGTCTAGATGCTACTCCATATATTTGAACACCGGAAGTGGGACTACCCATAATCAGGGGGTGCTAGGGGCTAAATACTTCGAAATATAACAAAAAGCTCTTATTTAAAATGGTGCTAATTTTGCCCGAACCAATCAAATGTTAGCTTTCAAATGTTAAATAATCTCTGATTGATTGGGGCAAAATTAGCACCATTTTAACCGATAAGAACTTTTATTGAATCTCCCTGTTAGTTCCTTATTCTTCACATGCTACTGGCCTTTGCGTCTGAACCATTATATTTACAGGCTAAAGTTGACTATAAAAGTTTACATCAGAACTATTGAAAAACTATACCTGTTACTATGCAGATCATTGCATAAAAATAGCAATAAAGTTTTAATGTTTGCCAGCACCTCAATGTTTGCATGGTCTTGTGCACAATAGCACACTCTTTACAGAGATTCCACCTCAAATATCAAATTTTCAAACCTGCACAGCTTTTTAAACCTTGCAGAAAACAGTTTTCTGAACATATTTATTCCATATCTTTCCGTTACAAAAGAACATACAAAAGCTACCTTTTTATGTACCTTAGCTTAAAAAGCTCCTTGTTACCTCACTGTGGTTGAACACTTTCTATCTTTGTTCTTCTGGAGCTCTGGAGCATCTCTACCTCTGTACAAGATATATAAAGACATATCTAGCCATTTTGGTATCTCTGGGATATTAATTCAGAAAGTACCAGACATTCTGATCTACTGGGGAACTTTCATTGCAGAATCCAGAAGTGATAAAAGTGAAAATTATAATGCCTTCAAACATACAGTATTTTTACAATAGTTTCCCTTATTTCCAAGAGTGTAAGGAAGTAAAGACACAATATGTAAAACTCCTGAATGTGACCTAGTAGTGTGGTGGAGAGAAAAAAATGATATATCTACCAATTGGGAATTCTCTAGGATATTAATTTTCCAAACCAGTTTGATACTCTGAGGTTACCATATTTGTAAGGGTGATCACAGTATCGAAATAGTACAGAATCTGAAAAGAACTGAAAGGAAACAAAAAAAGCTTTTTATTTGGGCTACATGTTTTGCAATTGGCCTTTGTCAGGCAAACACAAAAGTGCAATACTCAATGTTTTAAAGTAGAATTATTGATAAAATAAAAAATTACCCTACGTGAATTCTATAAATCTTAACTAGCCAATAGCCACAAATCCCACCTCTATAGAGAAATCAGCTGAAATTCTGCCAGTTTATGGCATTTCCTGATTTCTGCAGCCCTTCTTCATAGGGAGTTGAGATTTGTTTTCCGACTGCTCAGTCTACAGAGGCCACAGTAAGGTTAGCCAGTAGTTACTTCACAGTTCTGGAAAAGGGTTTAGAGGGAGGGGGCTGGAGAACCTACTGAGCATGTGCAACTCTATAAAAGTGTCCAGGGCTGCAAACTAGACAGGAATGAAATTGTCAGGTCTTGTTTCACCATCGTTCTACAGACCATATTCAAATTCCAAATTTTTCTACCATGATTTTTTATTTTTTGCTCGTGTTATCTATCTTTCCACGCAATTTTCTACTTTTCCACCACACTTTTTTAATCTTCTTCTACGATTTCTACAAGTTCCAACTTTCTAAATTTCCCAAAATTCTTCCAGATTCACTTTGGAATCTAAACTGTGTTTGTTTCGAAAACCGTAACTCATGTACTATAGACCTAATAAATAGTCTATATGAAACAATCATCTAGTCCATTGATCCTCAAACAGTGTGCCTCCAGATGTTTGAAAAGTCCCACATTTCTAAACTACAGAGGGAAGCCAGGGAATGCTGGGAGTTGTAGTTTTCAAACATCTGGAGGGAAAACGTTTGAAAATCTCTGATCTAGTTATAGAAATTTCAAGAGTTCAGGTATACACCAGTTTATCCAAGTTTTTCGGTACCTTTCCTTAAAGATCATGTCCACCCCCCACCTACCCCAGCCCCCCAAAAAACTAGGATCTTGCATAAAATGCAACCAAAGCTAGACCTCGCTAGGTTTAAATTTGTGAAATCTGATTATATTTAATAGTCCTCGTTTCATCGGCTGCCTTTTGCTGCTTCTTCTGACCGTGGAAGCCGTAGAAGGGGTAAGACAGTTGCCTCTTAGTGAATGGCTGAATCTCAGATAAAGAGAGTGCATGTCTCACTCACATTCCCTCTTTACCAGTGTACCAGTTCCAATACCATTAATAATATTGGTGAACATACAACAACCACAGTTATAGTGCTAGTGTTCTAGTGAATAATTCAGGTGCTTGAGAAAGGACAAAGGAAGTCTAAAACATGAAGCATGCATGTTGGAAATAAACTTGCATTATTCATGGCACTTGAACTGTGGTTGTTGCATGTTTCACCAGTATTAATTTATTGTTCAAATTTAATTTGTGCATTTTTGTATTTTTTTAATATGTAAGTGAAATTACAAAAGTCCTGTTTAAAAAGCACAGTTGTGCCATGACAAACATTTGATTTGCCACTACTGTAATATATGGATTATTTTAATTATAGAGATGTGGGTGTAGCAAAAGCAATGATATGTTCCCTTTCTTATTAAGCCAACACTTTTAAAAGAACTACCAAACACTAAATACAAGTCCCCCAGAATCTCTACCTCTATGAAAAATTGAGAACGCCTCCTGCCCCCATTTTGCTTAGGACAAGCCCACCCCAGCACTAAAATTTTACTTACCTTCTCCTCCAGAACCCTGAGTGTGATATTTACATATGTCCAGTAACGGTGATGTCATGGCCAATGAATGCTTCAAATAGCCACACCTCCTCTGAAGCTGCATGACCGCTCTATTAGCTCTTTGAGCTTAGAGAGGAGGCAAAGGCATCAGTGGTGGAAGAGAGAAGTAAGCAGCTTCAGGGACCGTGAGGATGTAAAGGAATTGTACACTGAAAAAAATAACTTTTTTTAATTTTATTCTATAAATTATTACATGTAAGCAGCACTAACACTGATGTGTTTGTGTTGCTGCATGATTTACTGCTGGAATGGACATGCTTTTTAAAATGAAAAGCAATTAACTTAAGAAGTTTGGTCACAGAGTGTTTGCATCTTGGAGTCTTCCTGACAGACTTTAAAAAATAATTGTATTTTTAAAATGCTATAAAAGGAATGCTATAAAAGGAGTAAAGGTATGCAGCCCTCACCATACATTGTTTTCCTGATTTCGAGCCTCTCTGTGCCTTCAATTAGCCATGCTGTGAAGGGGACATAAAATTATGTCTGCCTTTAACTGTCACTCAAAGCTAGCATGCAAGAAAACACTACTCCACCATCAGCTTGCTTATGTAGGCTGTATGCTATTAAAACAGGACATTTCAAGTTTGTTTGGCTGGCAGAGGAGGAGGAGAGAGGTTGTTAAAGACATTTCCACCAGCCAATGATAAGTCTTATGTTAATCATTGCACCAGGCCATCTAGGAGTTGGGCTTTTAGCACTCATCTTTGCTGTGTGATATCGAAGGGAGGGCAGCACAGTTGTAAATGTGAGTAAGCAATTTCAGCTGCTGGAAGTGTGGACATGTAATCGGCTTATTTTTGTGTTTTTTTTTTTTATATATATATTGTTGTCCTTTAATAATTATTCTTACAAGTCTGGGAAATTATTACATTGGCTGTGCAATAGCATTTTTCTGTCTGTCCTTTCATTTACAGTAACTTGTAATGTAATTACCAACATTTAATTTTACTTTTAGTAGTGGCTTTCTTTTGGGATGTCTCATGTTTTCTACATTTCTACATTTTATTCTTTCTTCTTGCGTAAAGTCTCTGCAATAGTTAAGCTTCATAATCATCTAGCTTTGAAATAATCATTTATGGATTGCTGTAAAGGCTGTAAGATTTTAATAGTTGAAGGCATATAGATAAATAGTGTAAGATTGCATATGAAATCAAAACTTTAGATGGGAACGTTACAGTACTGTGTGTCTCATTGCTTACTGCATCAACTGTAAAATGGGCATGTGTACCCCCAAAACTAAAATTTGCCCCAGTGCTGACTGCACTATGTAGTGTAAAAGAATCCTTACCTTACATCCCTGCTCCTTATGGTTCTCCTGCAGTTTCTGTCCAAAGTCCAGGAAACTGATTAGTAGGAGCTGTCTTCCTCAAAAGGTTTCTGACTCCTCCTTGTTCTCTGAGAGGACAGTGGCATATGCAGGGGAGTCCTTTCCCCCTCTTCCTTTGGAAATCCAGCCACTCGAGGAGAAGACTGTCTCTGCTGTTTTCTCTATTTGATGTTTATATTAAAGGAACACTAAAATGCATTCTTTTAGTACAGTAAATCTGTATCTATTACTAATAAGAAGGTAAGAACGCTTGTTGCCACCTCCCTGTGAATAAAATATACAGATTTTATGGACATGAAATCTGTTTAGTGTCCCTTTAAAGCCTGAAAATAAAAGCACTGGTCTTACAAGTTTTAAAACACCTTTAGCATACAAGAGTGTAAATCCCATAATCACAGCAGATTTCACAGTAGCTTAATTAAAATAACATTAGGACTGTTAATTATATAATTAGATGACAAGGGCTAAATTAAAGGGCATGTCCACCCCATTTATAAATTTTTTCTGTAGTGTAGGGCTCCCTCCCCCAACCCCATAGTTATTTATCACAAAACTCCCCCGATCATTACTTACTTTTCCTCTCTCCTCCAACATTCAGTCCCTGCCCTCTGCTTGCATAAAACTGCAAGCAGGGGGGCCGGACCGGCAGCCGCATACATGATTGGCTGAGAGGTAGGCTGTACTGAACGACGGGGGAAAGAGGCAATGTAAGTAATGATTGGGGGAGTTTTAATTCAAATAACTATGGTTGTTGGGAGAGGGAGCCCTACACTATAGAAAAGGGTATTTACACTAGGGGGAGGGAGAGAGAAACAGGAGGGAGAGGGAGGGGGGGGAAGGCTGCAGTGCACATGGCAAAATTCTCCCGGAGGAGAGACAGGAGTCCTATATGGACTCTGCCAGGCTCCTGGTGGTCAGTTTTCTGGACTTTTGAGGGACATTGCAGGGCAACCATTTGGAGAAGGGATGTAAGGTAAAGATTTTACTACACTACACAGTGGGGCCAGTAGTGGGTTAAATTATAGTTTTGGGGGTAGACATGCCATTTAACAATACCAGTTTTAGGGGCATAGCTAGAAACTATTGGTCCCCATAACAACATTAAACCACAGATGGGGAAGTCTGTCACACTTAAGGCTGGTACACACGATGCAATATTTCGGTCCAATCATTTATTATTATTATTGTGGATTTATATAGCGCCACCATCTTCCACAGTGCTTTACAATTACATGTATACATTCACATTAGGCCCTGCCCTGAAGAGCTTACAATCTAAGCACATTTATTTGACACATACAACCTATCAGAACATACAAACTCCTTGCAGATGTGTCCAAGGGTGGAATCGAACTCAGTACTTCAGCGCTGCATGGCATTAGTGCTAACCACTGAGCCACCGTGCTGCCCCAATCGACCGATAGTTAAGTGTATCGGTCGTTCGGGACGAAATTATTGCATGCGTTTTCAGCTGTGTCTGACCGACCGTTCATGCGAACTGGACGAAAGGACGATTGGACATGGTGGAAAACTACGTCCCATCATCGCGGTATGTCGGCTATGGCCACTATTGCCACGACCAACAGTCCTTCCTCATGGCCAACCGGTCGAAAGTCTCGAACAGTTGGTCAGGAGGAAGAATTGTAACATGTGTACCAGCCTTTACACACACGCCTAAACAGGAATTGAATTTTTTATACCCAGGACAGTTTCATCCATACATTGCCCAAACATCTGCACTACTGTGTTCAGATCTTACTTTATGTCTACTCACTTTCTTCTGCCTTTCATTATTTTTTTTCTCTGTTCTCTATAGTTATTTTTCATTTTGTATTTATTCTGTAAGTGCATGGCATACCCCCTCATACTATTTCAACTCTCCAGCCCTCCAATATTCACCTTTAAATAAATATTGTATTAAGAAATGCATTGCATAGAACTACTATGCTAAGTTCAGGGTTACTTTTTATCATCTACCAGCAGCAAGTTGTTTGTGTACAAATTAAAGATTAATGTTGGAGGGTATGAAACTTGCAGATCTTCTATAAGTTTACCAATTAAACCAATTTCTCGATAAGTTTACCCATTAAAGGTATAATGGAGGGTATGCATGCATGTTTTCTAAAATTGATGCAGCAATGGGAATTTTCCCATAATCAAACAAACTCTTTTTTTTTCAAATATAAACAAACTCTTCCTACCCTCCAACCTAGGATACCTGATCATCTAATCTGATAGGGACATACTTAATAAATGTAATTAGCAGGGCTGCTCTGATTGCAATTAAAGGGCATCTATAGTGAAAAAAACACATTTCCCCTTTGCAAAGTTAAATTCATGTACTCTGTGCTGCCTTAATCCTATATCTGTCAGTGACTCTGTTTAACCATGGTGTCAGATCTGTGTGGAGCACTCCCCCCTTCCCCCTCCCCTCTGTTACCTCCTCCATGTCTCAACTCTGGCTAACCGACAAGCTTATCATGTGCAGTAGGAGTTAAAAGTTCAACATCCTGAAAAACACACCCACGTACAGTGGCCAATAGAAAGCAACCTGGAGACACAGAAGAAGGAGAACAGTACAGTTTACGATCTCTCACTTTGTGACTCATTATCAATCAGTGAAAGCTATTAAGAAGGGGGGTCAAGTGCAGCCTTATATCTGCCATCAAAGCTACCTCTCCCCCCTGCTAATACTCTTATCTCTATGTTTATTACAGAGCAGGGAGGGGGGATCACGTCACAGGGATTTGATTGACAGTCCAAGTAGGAGTAGAGGAATGCAATCACGTATTCTTCTAACTGGTGTATCTCAGGACAGAGAGGGAATCTGAAAAAAGTGAAGACACTCTGGGGGTTGTGGGAAATTATAGAACACATGGAAAGAAAGAAAAAAAAGTTAATTTTCCCACTATAGATGCCCTTTAAACAACATTCATTCTAATTCTTTCATGCTACATGTTTCACTGACCTGTCCTGCTTACAACATTCCCCTTTAAGTAGGTACACTGTTGAGAAATGCATTGCATAGAGCTAAGATCAGGTTCACTTCATGCTCCACCTGCAGCTCTGCACTATGTTGAGTACTTTATAAAGGTATCTCTCTCTTGTCAACTACAATGGGACACTAAAGCGATTTTATTAAGTACATGAAATTGGTATCTATTATTCACAGGGCGGTGAGAACAATTATGCCCACCTCTCTGTGAATAATAAAATGCCTGGGTAACAGTGATAGACTTTACTACCGGTGATCCATTCACGGCTCCTCCCCAGCAGACAGTCATGGCGCGCATCTATCTTTTGTATTGTATGTGCAGAAAATAGGAGCTCAGCTATTTGCTGGGGAAATTCCAAAAGTGGCTTGCCGGTATGTAAGAGTTTCACTGTTACTCAGGCGCTCTATTATTCACAAGGAGGTGGGAATAAGCGTTCTCGCCTCACTGTAAATAATAGATTTTCATTTCATGTACTTAATGACGTACATAAAATCAGTTTAGTATCCCTTTAAGATTCAACTACATATGAAATCGACAAAGTGCCATTTGCATTAAATACCTGTATGGCTACACTGAAATCAGTGCAGCTTGCATGCTTCTAAATTTATATTGCAACAAAACACATACTTATATAAAGAGTACAAATTGCTGCACAAATAAACACATAAAAAGACAAATCCTTTAAAAGCAAAAATTACACAAATATAAAGGTTGCTTCATAAATACCTATGCAAAGGGTTATCAGCTTCCCCTCATTATGCACCAGTTTGCTTTAGCACAGTCTCTCATATCAGCAAATAATCAGGGTTATTCAATAAAAGTTCTTATCATTTAAAATGGTGCTAATTTTGCCCCAATCAATCAGATCTTATTTAACATTTGAAAGCTAACATCTGATTGGTTGGGGCAAAATTAGCACCATTTTAAACGATAAGAACTTTTATTGAATAACCCTGCATATTTGCTGCTTTCTTTGATGATTGGCAGGGGGAGAAACAGGGACTCTGGGTTTGACCTGTTTATGCAGCTTATCATGAAGGGAGGTGGGCATACAAACTCAAGGAACCAAGTTAGCATGTGCAGGAGTTTTACATCCATGACCAAAAGCAAGGGGCAACACAAGAAAGCAGTAGTGACATCATAGAAATGCAGTAATCTGAAATTTTCTATAAATGATTTCTACACTAAGAGGCTTATTTCAGAAACAAGAAACAAATTGTTCAACTACAGTAAGTGACAATTTTAGGATATTTGCAGCTGCCTTTGTGTTATTGGTTACGTCCTCCTTTAAATAAGGTAAAAAGCTTAAAAGGTAAAATACCCTTTTTAAATACCGATGTATGATGCTACAGTATGAGGAGATCTCTATTGAGAGTCATATAAAAAAAAAACTTAGAGCTTTACAGTAAGCTGGGTTTGATCTCCATGATTTCCATATTTTACTTGCCAAGTGGTCAGTGCACATAGAAATTCACCAATGGCGCTAATTTTTGAAATGGTATTTTATTTATGGTTCTGAAACTGGTTACCCATACAGGAAGATTGAGACCAAGAGTTGTCAGGCGGGCAAATATTGTCTACCCCAATTAAGATAATTAAAATTATTGTAATAAAGCAATTTCTTTTCAAGTAATGTAAATGCACAGTCCAAAGCATCTCCCAATGATACACAAGTAATAGTAGTTTAAATAACTCAATATCCCAAATCATCTGATAAACATGCTGCTTTTGTTAGATATGTGGAAAAAGCAATCTTGCCACTGGCTTGTGTACGTGCTGCAGAACCAGAATCTGCTACAACCCCCAGCTCTTTTTTCTCAATTCTAATATGGCAGTGCTTGATGCCTAATGGTCGTAGCACCTCTGCCTAGAGCACAGTTTTGAAAAAAATGTAACTTACTTAAAGGGCAAGTCCAGCCACAAAATGAAAACTTACATACAGGTAAATTACCCCCCAAAACCCTAAACGGTAATAGTTTAAAATCTGAAATATATAAGTCTAACCTGAAATCCTGCACAATGTCTTGTTGCCCCTGTTTCTGCTTCCTGGTTCTTCCAGTTAGCAACTGTCCGTTATGGATTTGACAGTTGACATCACAGCCAATGACTGAATGTTAATCCCCTGTCTGCCTCTTCTGAGCATGCCCAGGCTAAGTACAGGCTCAGTACAGGTTTCTAAATTGCTCTGTTTCCATGAGGCATCCAGAAGCATAGGACAAACTATGATATATCAGCATATTTTAAAGAGGCCATTCTTTCTAAAAGATGTTCTTATGAGGGTGGAGATGTCTTTTAAACTGTTTTTTGATTGTGCCCTTCCTCTTCAACAGCAGTAACTTTCTATTGTACCTTCTGTACAGCTGGGGAAGCAGTCCAGCTGTACAGAAGGATCGGTAGAATAAAACTAGGTTCAGACAAAAGACATGCACCAGTTTTAATCATAGTTTTCTGGCAGTTAAAAGACAGGATCCCTGTATATAGTAAAACATTCCTAACCAATCTCCACTGGTCCTCCAGGTATGATAATCTCCTCCTTCCTTATAGCAGCCACCAGAGTGATATAAGGGCCAGTGATTTATACCCAGTGTGCCTCCTCTGCGGCTGTGAAAGCTATTGAAGAGAATACAAGAAATACCTTGCTTCATGGATCCAGGGGAAAATGTCAGTATCTTGGTCTCGAGGGTCCTTTAGATAATTATCTTTGGTAGTTGGGAGGAGGGAGGGTGAACATGCCCTTTCAAATTATAATGTAAAATAGATTTTGAAGAATTTTGTAAAGAATGTTTTTAATATACATATGGCAACTTTGAACTTGAAAGTTCAAACTTTGTTTGAACTAATACCCTTATTTAGTGTAATTACAGCTGATTGATATGATCAGTTTTCGAGCAAGAGAATACACATTTTATATGGATATTTTTATACAAACCTAATTTTTCCTGCAACATCTTGCTGAATTTAGCCATGTTCTGTATGACTTTTAATTAATTATTATTTGCCCAAGCATTTAATTTGCTTTGTTTATTTTTTTTTTATACCCTCAGTATCTGAAAATGGATACCATTCCTTACAGACCCATTGTTGGGGCCTTGGGCTGGCTTCCTAAATCTGCCAACTTTGCCCCAGTGGAGCTTGGGTGTGCTTGGCAAACCTTGGTCAGATCTTTGTGCGAAGGCAGCACTGGGTTTTATTCTTAGTGCCAGCCCACTGCATGGTCACTGGCTGCAGTGCAGTTGGCTGGCACTAATACTCAACAACAGCATGAGTCTCTGGGCAGGGGGATGCCAGTTCTCTAAACAGAAAGAATACCTATACACAAATCCTACCCCTTTCAAGATGGTTCCCAAGTCCAAGCACTTCATACTGTACGTACATACAATAGATGATTACCTGTGTTAAATCGAAGCAAGGTACATGTTTATTATAGTCCCAAATCCCTAAGTCCCAGGGTTATGATTTGTAATAACATTACATTTATCAATTTTATCATATGAGGTGAAATATCTCTTTCCAATCTGTAATAAAACAAACATAGCAACAAAAGGACACAATGTCACAAAATTCATATCATCTACTTAATTTGATAGAAGAATAATACATACCATCTAGGGTTCTAGCTCATTTCCATCATTCATATTGATTCACTTAGTTAGCCTATCTAGAAGGGGAGAAAGAAAAAATATAATACAATTAGAGAAAACAGGCCATACTATAGTGTTCATTTAAACCAGAAATAATGTTCCTAATCTCCAAATCCACTTACATTCCCTTGTTAGCAGAACCTTTCTTGGATTCTCCCCTTCTTGACCTTTAACCTTTCCAGCACCTGCCATCTAAGTTGGGCGACGGATGTTTTTGTTCCCAGAAATGTTTACCCACTAATGTTTTCTTGTCTTTAAAATCTTTTTTTTTACTTCCAGTTTCCTCCTTTTCTGGTTTTTAAAGGCTATGTCCACCCCTTAAATAAAAATTTAATATTATGCTCCCCCATGTCCCCCAGCCCCAACCGCATGTTTTGTTTTTTTAAAAAAGCCCCCCAAACTCTTACTTACCTCCCCTCGATCCTCCGCCGCACTGCCGGCCCTCTGCTTGCGAGAATGCAAGCAGAGGGGCGGGACCGGCAGTCGCGTCTGTGATTGGCTGAGCGGCAGCCAATCACGGACGCAGCTGCCGGTCATTCAGTGCAGCGGAGGAAAGCGGAGAGGTAAGTAAGAGTTTGGGATCTTTTAAAAAAAACAAACATGCGGTTGGGGCTGGGGGACATGGGGGAGCAGCATGTTAAGGGGGTTTAACGCTAGGGGGAGGGATAGTAGAACGGGAAGGAGAGGGAGGGAGAGGGAGGGGGAGGGAGGGGGGAGAAGGGCTGCAGCACGCATGGCAGGAATCTCCGGGAGGCCAGGTAGCAGGCAGTGTCCTATATGGACCTGCTAGCCTCCTGGTGGGCAGTTTTTGGAACTTTGGGGGGGGACTACAGGAGAACCAGATGGAGTTGGGATGTGAGGTAAGGATTTAACTACACTACATGGTGGGGCCAGTAGTTGGGGGGATTATAGTTTTGGGGGTGGACATGCCCTTTAATTTCTAATTTTAGATTTATGTTCACTTATTTTGGTTTTAACTGTCCTCCCCATTTGACCCACATATCCTAGTCGATACAGACATTTTAAAAGGCATATTACTCTTTCGGTGTTACATGTAGCGAAGCCTCTCAATTTCATTATAGTGCCATCCCATGGGTGTTGACATTATTCCCCCTTATTAACCATTGCATTGGTAACAGTTGTAACAAGGGAAGGTTCCTACTCTTTCTCCCTCTCTCTTAATCTACTGTCAGGAGTCAGTATTCACCACTTAATCTCCAATTTATCTACTTCTCTTATAGGAAAAAGTGGAGGTTCTCTAAATAATTTGCCAAACATTCTGTCATTCTGTAAGATGGGCCAATGTTTTAACACAATCCTTTTGACATCAGCTAAATGTTGTCCAAATTGGCTAACAAGCACTATTCTATTCTGTTGTACCTTTCTTTTTGATGTTTTCAGTAATTGATCTCTATCAATACCTTTTACCTGTTTTTGTACATCTCTATGGGTATTTTGTAATAAAATCTCTCAGAAAAATTCTCTCTTTTTGATTTGACCTCTTTTCAAACAATTACATTTTTTGATACAATTCTTTTTACCCTTAGTAATTGTCCTTCTGATATGTCCCTTAGTAGTACATGAGTTTTGGTTCTCCTTTAGAGCCCTATTTATAAAGTTCGCTATCGTTATCATAAAAATAATGATCGGTATTGTACGATATCGATCGTAATCCTACGAAATCTACAATGCCGATATCGTATAATAACGATTGCTATCGTAAAATAACGATCGCTATTGTAAAATACCGATCGTTATCGTAGAATAACGGTCGATATCGTACAATACCGATCGTTATTTTTTCGATAACGATAACAAACTTTTATAAATAGGGCCCTTAATCTGCTAAACACAATTTGTTACATAATGTATTCCTTTCAGAACACAGTCTAAAGAGACATTCTGGGTGCAATAATACAAATGTGTAGGTTTTTTTTAGTTCCATGCTGTTTTCCTGACCTAAATCTTCCTTTTATATATTTGATTTGTTTATCTCTATTGATACTGTCATTTTTGTTGCCAGTTAGCTACTCCATTTCATGTTGTTGTTTTTAGTACTTTCCAACTGTTTCAAGACAAATGAAGAAAAATAACTAATGCACCTGTAAACAAAAACATCAACCACTTTGCTAAATGGTTGGTTTTAAAGAGTGGGGCAGAGATTAGGATTATTACCTTGCTCTCGTAGGCATAGGTAGGCAGGTCTCCAAATAGCCATAGAAAGTAAAGGGAACTGGGCATTATGTCTTTATTTTTTAACTAGATTAGTATGGATTTAGCAGATGAATCAATGAAATATTGGCTGTCTGGTAACCCTGGATGAATAACCACAAAAACTATTAAAGTAAAAATGATTGTTTTCACATTATTATAAACAATTTACGACAATATATCACAGAATATTAAATGTCACAATTAAAGGACAACTATATTGTATAAATTAACTTTAAAAAATGAAAAGCACCTGGGTCAAGGAGATAGGATTGACTATTCCCAGCTCCCAATATTGTTTTGTTTAGGAGCCACAGCACATACAGTTTTCATCTGCCAGGTTATGGCCCTGGGCCATTCCATATTAAATATGGTGCTGAAGCATTGAGGAAGACTGGCAGAAGCAGTTTTCTTCATCCTTCTGATCCTCATAAAAAGGATATTGGGGGTTAAAAAACACCAATCCTACATCCCTGCCTCAGGTACTTTTTATTTTAACTGTTTGAAAAAACTTTATACGCACTATAGTTTCCCTTTAAATAAATTTGTTTCATTTTGTTGTTAGATTGTCAGACCAATCAGATACAGTGGAAACTACAGTATGATTGATTACTATGGACTATGGACAATAAAAAAGAGCCTAAAGCAGACATTCCGGCTTTGTAGTTCTTAAAGAAAAAAGAAACCCAGATCCCTGTGTTATTCTGTCTTTGATCTGTCCCCATAGTACAAAATGATCCCTGTGACAACCTTGCAGAAGCAACAAATACAGTCAGATACAATTTGCAAATAAACGCATTCATTTTTATAACAGGTTTTCGGCTCTTTTTATAGTCAGGTGTCAAGTTAGCTTTAGCATATCATTTTACTAAAAACATTCAACTATTGTTCTATTAAATACATAAAATCAAAGAACCACAAATGACACACATACCTTGCAACCCAAACAACCACCTTTCATGTTACCTGATCTGAACTTGACCTGATGCAATCATCTTATTTAAGTCATATATTTGCTAGTAATAATATTAAACCAGAATTATGTAATATCCGGTCAGAGAGAAACAGGAAACAAATTTGATTAAATAAGATGAAAAATTGTAGGGGAATGTAGGGGTATGAAAAAGACAAGTAATGGACCATAGAATCATTTATCTTCTAAAGAAATATTCTTTTAAAGATTTTACTGTAAACCAAACCTAACCTAAAACTTTAAGCCAATATATTTATCTGTAAAAAATTTTAATGAAATGTTGTTAACTAATTCTTGTCCATTAACCAGCACCTTGCTCATGAGACTGAAAATTCTTTTCAGAGTGGCGACGCCCAACTTGTATGTGTGGGACAAAAGCCATAGGTAGGGTCTGAATTGCTCCAGGTGGACTGGTCAGTTTTTATGGACTTTCTCTATGGGCGCTGATCAACAGAAGTCATCAGACATGTTTTGTCTGAGACTGGGCATGTTTTTTGGGTGGTGGGGCATTATTGAGCAATGATGAGGAAAATAAGATTTGATTAATTTGCAGTGTATGTATTTGTTTACATTTACTGTCACTGAATTAATTCCATTAATGGTCTGTAACAGGGGTTTTAAAAACCTACTCAAACACATTGATCAGTGGTGTACCCTTTTGTCATAAAGAAGATAAAACTAGTTTGGTGTTACCATGGAAATGCAGAGATGACATTAATAATGTACACAAGGGAATGCTTTATGAAAAAAGATAGATGATAGGACTAAAGGTCAGGACAAGGAGGAAATGGATAGGGGAATGATATATGTTATAGTGGTAGGATGATCCTAGAAAAGAGCAATGTAAAAATAAAAGCGTTAACTGTCAGCCCATCTCCTGCAATACATACATACATACATACAGCTACTACTAAACCTACTGTAACTTTTTTTTATGATTTGTTGATAGAAAGCTTATTGATTCTTTAATAATACTATTATATATAGTAGGAAGGATATATATATTGTATATTCTGAACATCAACCAACCAAATAGTTCTTTAAAAACTAAAGGTTGAATTTTAAAATGTCAAGTACACTTACTTATGTAGAAGCTTGAACTGTATATTACAGTATGGGTCAGATATATTATAGGGTGCTATCATCCAGATCAGTGATAAACCTACGCTACCATACTTAATAACAGGTTAGTGTAGGCACTATTTACAAAAACATTTTTTTACACAACATGGCTCTCCGGATTAAATTGTGCTAGTAATAAGCATGAATCTTACTGCAAATTAAATTGCGTTATAACCCTACCCCCACAACCTTACCTTCTCTGTGCCCCTGAGGCAGTTAACATCCCAATCACAAGGGATTACACAAGAGTGGGAAAGATAAAAGGTGTGCACCATAACATATTACTTTCTGGAAATAGCATGGGATTTTACAGTTCATTATCATGTGTGTGAAATTGTGTGCTATCCAGATAAAACAAAAAATTCTTATGCACTCTTTCCATCAATGGGTGCAGACACTTCGAAGTATTCGCCCTCACTGGAATATATATATCGAATGAAGAAGAAATTGAGGGTCACACTCTAAGACTAAATACCCAAAGTTATTGAATTTACAGTGATTTTTTCATGTGTGGTCACCAATAAATTTGGATATTTAGTCTTGGAGTGTGGCCCTCAATTTCTTCTTCATTAAAATTGTGTGTTAGTATTAAGTGTCAGATATAATCCGGATTGAATCAAACCAAAAAAGGAGACAGTAAGGAGAAATTTAAAAAAAAAGATACAAAAAGAAGTAAAAAAAAAAGGAAAATAAAATCATAAGTGGGCCCCTGAACTACTTGGCTCCAACATCCCAGCCCAACACTGTTTGATGGCTAGAGGGTTGTAGGAGATTTTAAACTAGGTTGGGGGGGGGGGAGGGAAATAGCAGTCTCACTGGGATAGATATGCCAGGAGGAATGCAGGGTGTAGATAGGCCAGTGGTGGGTGGAAAGGGGGTGGGGCTAGCATAGGGGGTATGGAGGCATGTGTATGAATAAATTACAGGATGATAATCTAAAATGTATGTTTGCAAATGCAACAAGCCTGGCTGACAAAATTGGTGACTTGGAGATAATGGCATTGAATGAAAAGTATGATGTAATAGATATAGCAGAAATGTGGTTAAACAGTTCTCACGACTGGGCTGTAAATAAGGATACGCCTTGTTTAGGCATGACAGAAAAAAAGGGGGGTGGAATATGTGTTTACGTTAAGAAAGAATTGAAGCCAAATTCAAAAGAAGAGATAACTGGCGATATGGATGTTAAAGCGGAGGCAATATGGGTGGAATTAGGCAACAGGAAAGGGGGCAATGTCATTGTTGGTGTCTGCTATAAGCTGCCAAATGCTAGCAGGGAGGAAGTGAGTCAGCTTCATATGCAGTTGACAAGGGCTGCAAGTTTAGGGAGAGTGCTCATTATGGGGGACTTTAATTACCCTGACATTGATTGGTGTAGTGGAACTGCCAACACAGAAAAAGGCGATGAGCTCCTGAATCATTTTTTTCTCACAGGTGGTTGAAGTTCCTACTAGAAAAGGAGTTCTGTTGGATCTGGTAATATCTAACATTGTGGAGCGCTTTATAGAAATAAAGGTAACTAGAGGCTTAGGGAATAGTGACCATGAAATAAAGTCCTTTGGAGTATGTTATCGAAAGGAAAACATTTCAGGAAAGCAAATTTTTCCAGGTTGAAAGTAGCTCTTCAGAATATCAACTGGGATAAGGTATTATCAGGTAACAGTACTGAACAGAAGTGGACTGTGTTTAAGGGGATTTTAAGCCATTTCACATCTAAATTTTTACCCTTGGGAAATAAATGTAAAAAAAAATAAATCCGTGTCCATGTGGCTGAATTATGATGTAAAGAGGCAAATGGAAAGGAAGAAAAAGGCATTTAAAAACTTTAAGGCAGAGGGAACAGAAAGGGCCTTTAGGGATTATAAAAACTGTAACAAGGAGTGTAAGAAAGCAATCAAACTAGCTAAAATTAATAATGAAGTTAGGATAGCTGAACAAAGCATGACTAAGCCTAAATGTTTTCTTAAGTATATTAATAGTAAAAAGATGAGGACTGAAAATGTGGCACCATTAATTAATGGTGGATGGAGGGATGATGGCGATAAAGCCTTAGTAAAAAGTGGCGATAAAGTCTTAAATATTTTTTTTCCCTCTGTATACACTAGAGAAATCCAAGTACAAATATCATAGAGTATAGTAGCAATAATGGTATAAAAGATGCAAGTGCACTTTGGTTAACTGATATAGTACAGAAACAACAAATAAGGTTAATATTAATAAATCTCCTGGACCGGATACAATACATCCTTGGGTACTTAGGGAGCTATGTTCAGTTTTATCTAGGCCATTGTCTCTTATTTTTGCAGATTCCCTCATGTCCGGATGTGTGCCTCTGGATTGGAAAAAGGCTGATGTTATTCCAATGTTCAAAAAGGGTAGTCGCTCACAGCCGGGTAATTACAGGCCTGTAAGTTTAACTTCCGTAGTGGGGAAGATATTGGAAAGTTTAATAAGGGAACATATTCTAGAGTATGTTTCTAGGACTGACTTTATAAGTAGTAACCAGCATGGATTTAGGAGAAACAGATCTTGTCAAACTGACTTTCTTGGCTTTTATGAGGAAGTAAGTAGAAATTTAGACTCTGGCACAGCAGTAGATGTAGTATACTTGGATTTTGCAAAGGCTTTTGATACAGTCCCAAATAGCCAACTAATATATAAGCTAAGGTCTGTTGGTCTGGGGAGGGGCAGGGGGATCTAGATAGATTGTCACATTGGGCTGCTAAGTGGCAGATGAAATTAAATGTTGTTAATTGTGAGGTGATGCATTTTGGACTTAAAAATCCTTGTACTACTTATACTATAAATGGCTCTGTGTTAAGTGAATCCCTGTTAGAAAGGGATCTTGGAGTTTTGGTGTATATCAAACTTAAAGGAAGCAAGCAGTGCCAGGCGGCAACAGCCAGAGCCAGCATAGTATTGTCTTGTATAAAGAGAGGTATGGATTCAAGGGAGGAAAATGTTATTCTCCCTCTTTACAAAGGATTGGTAAGGCCTCATTTGTAATATGCAGTGCAATTTTGGAATCCTGAATACAAAAAGGACATCTTTGAAATGGAAAGGGTTCAGAGAAGGGTAACTAAATTAATAAGGTGATTGGGGAAGCTTGAATATGAAGGGAAACTGGAAAAGTAACAATTATGTAAGCTGGAAAAAAGGCGCTTGCGTGGGGATATGATTATTGTGTATAAATACATTAACGGGCCATACAATAATCTATCTGGGGCATTGTTCACATTTCAGAGGACACTTGGCCATACCTTAAGACTTGAAGAAAAAAGGTTTAGGCTTCAAGTTCGAAAAGGGTTTTTCACTGTGAGAAGGGTAAAGCTATGGAACTGTCTGTGAGTGGACATGGTTTTGGCAGGTTCATTGTCAGTTTAAAAAAAAAGCTGAATGAGTTTCTGCAAACAAGGAATGTTCCAGGTTTCTGGTATTGATACATAAAGTAGAGTTGAACCAGGGAAATTTATTTGGTGGTGGGGGGGGGTTGCCTTCCTCTGGATCAACAGTTAAGCAGAAAATGAGGATATTGCTAGATGGGTTGGACTGGATGGACGTATGTCTTTATTCAAACTGACAAGGAAGCTAGAAAGCTTAGGGAGGAGGGGCCAAAAGCCCTCCACTGAGCATAAAATAGAGAAACACCTTCTTATAACAGAAGGCATCTTGCAGTCTTATGCTATGATAGCACTGCCCACAAAATCTAAGAAACAAGAAGTAATTTCTTACTCCCATGTTCCCTTACCTTATGCATGTGTCCAGAACCGCTGGGTTAATAACATGCAATATAGCCTATTGTATAGAGCCAATCATTGACCTGCAGACATGATATGTTTCAATCTTGCTCGATCTCGCTAAGTCGATTGGTAAATGTATTGTAGTGTTTTCTAAAGTTCTGATTAAATGTGGTAATGTAATCTCACAATGGAAGACATTCGACATTAATCACAAAACAAATGTCGAACAATATTTATTGTACATCTTGGTACAATTAACATTGTAATCTTGCTATCAAAGTATCGGTCGGTTTAAAGGAACACTAAACCCAAAAAATTAACTAAGTGGCATCTGTTTCTATTATTCACAGGGAGGTGAGAGCGCTTATTCTCACCCCCTGTGAATAATGGACGATCGGGGGACCTGACTTACCTTACACGCTGCTCCACTCGCAGCCGCTCCTGCTCTAACAGCTGTTCTGTCCCGATCGCCGCCGTATCTTTTGAATTGGCGCCATGCGCACAAGATAGGCGCGTGGTCGGGACAGAGCGGCTGTTAGAGCAGGAGCGGCTGCGAGTGGAGCGGCGTGTAAGGTAAGTTCCAGGTCCCCCGTCGTCATTTTCACAGGGAGGTGAGAATAAGCGTTCTCACCTCCCTGTGAATATAGAAACGGATGGCACTTAGTTATTTTTTTATTTAATATGAGTTTAGTGTTCCTTTAAGATCGTAATTACGATCGTAATAGTGTATGGCCACCTTTACTCTTGGGAACCTGGGAGTTTACGACCGAATGTTTGTTAAGAAGAATTTTCTGTTGTCCTTGTTCCATTGTATTCATTTTACAAGTTATAGCCTACTGATTATCCATGTTTTTCATGGGTATATATGTGTATTACCCATGAACTTGGGTCAATAGTAAGTACATGCACTATTGTTTCTTTCATTGCATCTTTTTGCATACATGTTTATATCTATGTTTTTACCATTACTTCTGTTTATCCCAAAATATTTACTATATGCTATAATATTTACTTTATGCTATATATTACTGCACCATCTATTCATTTACTATTGTATATACCCACTTACAGTATATATATTACAGCATGTAAGATCCTATATTTAGGAAATTTTAATCTATTCTGACATTCTTAGTCTATGACAGAACCTGTTTTCAGCAAAATAACTATATGGATCAGTTCAGGGGAATTCTCCGAATAGCAAAAATCACATCTCCTTCTCCCAAGAAGAACATACCTTATTTATAAGTTTTTTCTTCTAGATTAATAAAAAAAAAAAAGATTACAGTGCAAATCACACAGTTGGAAGCAATGTTTCCAGTTTTTCTTATTGGCTGTTAGCATAGATTTATGTAATATGTGCACAAAATAAAATTTTGTTTGCTTAATACCTTATTATCTATAGGAACCCAAATTTTTGTGCGAGGTCCATTTTACCCTTTGTGCGCAGGGCTGCTGGGCTTTGTGCATGAGCGCACAGTTTAGAGGGAACACTGGTTGAAAGGCACAATGTCCTGTATGTCACTGGTAGTGACAACGCGGAAACAAATACTGCATTTCTAAAACAATTTAAAGTTGGAGTCTAAGATGTATGTGTGTATAATTTAATTTATAGAGCGCCATTAGGGTACGCAGCACTGTGCAGAGTATACTAACGTGGATAAGTGCAAGCAATAAAACAGATAAATTAATTATATGAATAAAGTTAACATACATAGGTTAACAGGTATGTCCACCCCTAAAACTATACTTTAACCCACTACTGGCCCCACTGTGTAGTCTTGATAAATCCTTACCTTACATCACTGCTCCAAATGGCTTCCCTGCAATGTCCCTGCTACAGTAAGTCCCAAAAAGTGAAGAGCAGGAGTCTGACTGTGTCCCAAAAGGTTTCTGCCTCTCCTCTGGGAGAATTCTGTCATGCGCAGTGAAGCCATCCCCCTTCCCTCCGATTTTTCTCTCCCTTCCTCTCAAAACTCAAAACCCTTTTACTGTAGTGTAGTGCTCCATATCCCACCCCAACTGTTATGTTTATTTTTAAAAAAAACGATCCGAACATTACTTACTTTCCTTCCCCCCCCCCCCCCCCGATGTTCTGTAATGCCTGAATCTCAGCCAATCACAGATGTGGCTGCAGGTCCAGCCCCCACTTGCAGTTCCACCAAGCAGAGGGCCCAGATGGGATCGTTAGGATTGTTTTTCTAACAAATAAACATTGGGGATGGGATAGGTGATGTGAGGGTGGACATGCCCTTTAAGAATACATATGGAAGGTTAGATATCAGTGTGGTGTACCTTGACACATAAGGATTTGAATCCCTGCCCTGAAGACTTTACAATCTAGGTAGGAGGGAAAACATACAGATACAAGTGGGGGGAGGGATACAAAGTGCTCAGACAGGTAACAACGATTAATAGTGTTGGTTTTCTGAAAGGTAGGAGATCAGTTTCAACTTAAAAGAGCTAAAGGATGTCACCTGGCGAAGTGAGAAAGGGAGAGAGTTCCAAAGGTCGGGAGCAGCAAGAGAGAATGGTTTAAGATGGGAGCAAGCAGTGTTCATTAGGGGTTTGTAGAGAAGAACACAGGACACGTCCAGGAACATAACGGACCAAGAGAGAAGTAGGGAGGCGCATAGGAGTGAAGGTTAAAATTAAATTGAATGTGATTCTTTGCTTGATGGGGAGCCACCATTTAGGCTGCAGTTGCGGGTTCTCTCTTGGAGGAGAGTGAGATGATCCGAACTGCATGTCCAGCCCTTTTATTAACTTTTCATATATTATACATATTGATCCCCCAGCCCCAACCGCCATAATAAAATCCTTAGAAAGTGCCCCGATATGTACTTACCTTCCCTCTATCCTCCGCGGCAGTCTCCAGGCCCTCTGCTTGCACGGAAATGCAAGCAGGGGGCGGGACCGGCAGCCGCGTCCCTGATTGGCTGAGAGGCAGCCAATCAGGGACGCGGCTGCCAGCTGCTCAGAACGCCGGAGGATAGAGGGAAGGTAAGTAACTATCAGGGCACTTTCAATGAAATCTGTTACGACGGTTAGGGCTGGGGGATCAATATATATAATATATAGTGGGGAATTTACACTAGGGGGAGGGAGAAGAAAATGGGAGGGAGAGAGAGGGAGGGGGGGAGGACTCTCCTGCGCATGCCTCAACCTTGTTGAGGTTGAGGCAGAGACAAGCGCAGGATGAGTCACTGGGAGCTTCTACACTACAATTTTCCTGGCTTTGGAGGGGCACAGCATGGCAACCACAAGGAGCTGGGATGTAAGGTAAGGATTTTTGTAAACTACAGAGTGGGGCCAGTATGGGGTTAAATTTGAGTTTTGGGGGTGGACATGCCCTTTAAGACTGAAGAGGGGAGAGATGACAGGCCAGGAAAGTAGCAGAATGTTAGATAAGATAACACCTTATACAAATCTCACTTTATATGAATATTATATAAAAGTTCAATAAAAGTTCTTCTTTAAAATGGTGCTCATTTTGCACCAATAAGATTTTATTTAACAATTGAAAGATAACATCTGATTAATCGGTTGGGGCGAAATTAGCACCATTTTAAACGATAAGAACTTTTATTGAATAACCCTGTATGCTTATTATTAATTTTACCCACTTATCTTATGTATTATACTAGACATTAAGCCTGCTACAATAACGGGCGCTAGAAGCACAGAGTGCCCCCTTAGTGTCCCAAGGCCATAGTCCTCCTCCATGTCCCAAGGCCAGAGTCCCCCTTCTG
Source organism: Hymenochirus boettgeri (assembly GCA_019447015.1). Classification (NCBI taxonomy): domain Eukaryota; kingdom Metazoa; phylum Chordata; class Amphibia; order Anura; family Pipidae; genus Hymenochirus; species Hymenochirus boettgeri. The sequence continues at coordinate 145,255,932 of CM033469.1, forward strand.
TCCAAGGCCAGGGGCCTCCTCTATCCCAAATACAGAGGCCCCCTTCTGTCCCAAATCCAGCCCCCCCCCCCCCCCTGTCCCAAATCCAGGGCTTCCCCTTGTACCAAATCCAAGCCCCCCCCTCTGTCCCAAATCCAAGGGCCCCCTGTCTGTCCCGAATCCAAGGCCCCCCCTCTGTCCCAAATCCAAGGGTCCCCCGTCTGTCCCGAATCCAGGGCCCCCCCTCTGTTCCAAATCCAGGGGCCCCTCTGTCCCAAATCCAGGGGCCCCAGTCCCAAGCAACCTTACCTGCAGTCTGTTTAATTGCTGTTCTCCCTCCGTGTGTTTCTCCCTCTAGTGGTAAGTCCATAGGAACTGCAGACACTCTCCCTCTAGGGGTTAGTCCATAGGAACTAGAATTTCTATACATTCTTAACACACAAAATGACATTTTTTGTAACATCTTTTGTAGTAGGCCACCATTCATTACATTACTAAACACGCTATTTTCATGATTCAAAGATTATTTCTTTTTCAACAGGGTATCCAACCTTTCGACCCTTGATATTTGTAATACAACCCCCAGCGTAGCAGCCAGGGAAGTGGGGAGTAAAGTTTGCAAACATAGCAGGTTGAACATCCCTGTTTATGTAAAATGATTACACAAAAACAGTAATCAGGATTAACATTACCATTATTCCTTTCTCTATCACATTTTGTTAACACTGACAGTGATGTACAAATGTAAATTAAAAAAAAAAGTGAAATTATATGATAAAATTGAAAACTTTCTATTCACAAACAGGGATTTCAGGGTGATTAAACTACTATCATTGAAATACAGCAACCACACAGAGAGTTACAATTTGTTTAAATACAATGTTTTTTTCTCTTCCAATAATGAACTAATCCTACAAAGTCATCTTGGACGGTGGACACATAAGGGAATCATATATTCTGACAGGTTTGAAATGCTATATAAGTTAAAAAATTGCTGCAAGTTGCTGCAAGGGTAATTTTTTGAAAAAAATATGAATCTTTTTACCTCTTTCCTGCTTTGCTCTTTATGCTTTGATTTACAACAGAAATGAGCTTAAAATATTGTTTCCTTTAACTTTTTATAATCTTGTCTTAAAAAGTAAGCCAAGAATTAAAGGCAGCAGTTTAGCCTAAATACATTATCCAGAAATACAGCTAGGAATTAGCTAACTACTAATTAAAATGATAAATCTTACTTGCTTTAAGGGTAACTGTGGCCTTGAATTCTTTCAAACTAGTAAGAATATATAAAAAGCTCCATTGTACCTTCAATAAAACCTAAATACATCTCTAGATAAAATAAGTGTGAAGTTATTGCTGTAAAGGTTCAGCAATATTACTTCCTTCTTAAACACTTCCTGTTTTCAGCCATGTGACCCGTGTAGTCATGTGAGCAGCCTTGCCTGCATTCATAGGCTCTCCTTCTCAACTGTCAAATTTTCCATAGGTACTTCCTGATTCTCCAGCATTAAGTCTAACTGAGCATGCTTCTCCCCCCTGGGGCGGAGGGCGCGGGGCAGATGTCAGGTGATGTCAGACAGAGATGTGATAGTTGGCTCATTTTAAAGGAAATACTGCAGGCTTTTATTTAACACTAACTTGTTTTGAGACCACAGTTGTCCTTTAAGGTGGTACACAGGTAAGGTGACATTTTAAAGATCATGCTACATACAGTCCTGAGCATTCTCCCTATTTAAAAGATAGGGAGAATGTTTGGAACTGTGCACATTTCCTTCAGCTGCAGCCGACTCCCTGAACTTCCGTACAGTTAGACCATCAAAGGAAATTTTCCGTCAGGTCTGAGTGATCCCCGGCCGAATGACACATCGGCCGGCGCCACAGGAATATTTGTGACTGCGGTGCACAACTTTAAAAAGACGATTCTGTCGGATCATCCCTTTACTGTTAAGTGGTGTACACAGCTTAAGTAAAGCAGTAAACTCTTTACTACAGCCAAACCCTTTTACCCATCCCCCTTCTCATCCCTACAGGTGGTTATGGGCATGCTCAGTTTGCTCACACAGGGAACACAGTACAGGATCTCTCCAAAGAGTATGTGACAAGAGTTTTCATTAGTGAAAGACTTTACTGACTTAACGGGAATATTTTTACCAGAACATGTTTAAATAATCATCAACTTCAATTAAAAAAAGTCAAACATTTGACCAAACAATTTTGTAATCCTTACATCCTAACACTGGTACCTGCCAATGGTTTCATTTTTTTCTATTTATTTGGCAGATACTGCTGTTTTCTCAGAAGTGGATAAAAACTAATTAACTGGCTGGTACAGAGCATGTTTTTATCTTTACAATGTTTGTGACATTGGATTCAGTCTTTTTTAGCCATATTTTTGCTAAACAACATTTAAATTAACACGCTACTTACTTTCACTTCCATCCCTTACTAACCTTAGCAGATGAAAATGTAAAGCTTGGTGACAGCCACTCACTTTCCCTGCATTAAGCACAAAGAGCATGATGTCCCACTAGGAAACGTAAGGATACCAGTAAGGTTTCACATATTTTTACAGGTGTTTCTATGATTATAGAAAAAAAAGCACGGACTGCTACCGACTACGGATAAAACTAGCTTTATTTGTTGAACAAAGCATACTTCACAGAGGGAGAAACAATCACTTTATCAGAGTGATGAGTGACGAGGTGTAGTCACGAAATGCGTCAGGGCACAGTTTGTCTCCTCTGTGAAGTATGCTTTGTTCGGCAATAAAAGCTAAGTTTTATCCGTAGTCGGTAGCAGTCCGTCCTTCTTTTTCATGATCCTATGCTATTGGATGGTTTCTGGAACGCCATTTAAATGGACTCCCACTACAGAAAGTGAAGTAGAGGAGCGACGCTCTAACCAACTGGTAATAATGTTGTATCTGTGATTATGAATGCTTACAAAGATAAGTGATATATCATTTGCATATGTAATTCAGGATAAAATGTCTTAGACCATACATAAAATGTCTTAGACCTTAGGCTGATCACATTTAGCATTTCAACAAACAAGTGAATAGCATGATTATGTTACATAATGGTCCTTGCTAGTGAATGGGGTAATTATGCAGCAGGTAAATATTTTGAAATATGATGTATTGAAGACAGTTGACAAGCATAAGGATTTAAAAAAACCTGGACCAGGGCCACATTGCAATGGATAGATGGCAGCTCCAAAACTGCGCTTCTGTGGTTGTGGAGGTTCCTGGTCTGCAGTGGTCAAGCTAAAGTTGTCCAAGGTAGGGAAAACAATGAACCAGTGCAAGGTCATGGGAGGCCATGACTCACTGTATGATCCAGGGAGGCCCCACCTGCAACTTTTAAGATATCTTGCTGCCAGATATCACAGCAGACTTTCAGAGGTCTAATGAGCCCATACCTCAATGGATTATAGCTGTTTTGGTTGCAAAATGGGGATTTATTTAGTTTATTAAGGGTTATCATAATTATATGGTAGGATTGATGTAGTTCTCCTTAATTAATATACTGAATATATAAAAAATGCTATTCTTTAAGGACTATAAACAGGAGCTGTAATTAAAAGTAACACTGGACATTTCTAAATACAAGTCATTTGTTAATACCGATGTTTTTTTTTATTACTGACACCTGAAATATGGTTTATAAAATAGTCTAGGATTGAAGCAGATTATTCTAGATCCACTTTACATCATGTAACCATATCTCAAAAATACAGTAAATTATTTCAATAATTTCTTCCTAAACAAACAAACAAAAAAACAAAACGTTGATTTTATTATTTTGAACAACCCCACCCCCCAGCCACCCCCCGATCAGGACCTGGCCAAAAAAGTTTTAAAAGCTGTGTTTACTCCTACTCTAGATACATACAGGGAGATTGAATAAAAGTTTTATCATTAAAAATGGCGCTAATTTGACCCAACCAATCAGATCTACATTAACATTCGAAGCTAAAATCTGATTGGTGGGGCAAAATCAGCACCATTTTTAACAATAAGCACTTTTATTCTCCTTGAAGTTTGCATTAAGATATATAGTAAATTGTCATGCACTCTTAGATCTTGTAACTTCACAGCTATGCAGTTAATAAAGGCTCAAGTGATGAAGGCCATTCGTAATACTGCCGAATAAATCAAGGATGGGATCATTCTAGATGGGATATTTTTTTCTTTTACTGATAATTCCTCATTAATGAAGCTAGAAAACATACAATGTTGACATAAAATTGGTACCCACAGGTGTTCATAAAAAAAGGATATTTTAAGATGCCATGTGCTGTTTGTTTTCATCCAATAGCTGCACAACCATAAAAACAAAATGTGTATTGCATTAAAAAAATTAGGAAATGATGCCATCATCCTAATTCAAAGTGATAGTGTGTCTTCTAACATTCATTAAAAAACAAGAAGCCTATGTCTAAAGTTAATCATATAAGGATGTATATTTTAGTTTCTTTACAATTTTTTTCTGTAAAAACACTCACTCCAACACAGATGTTGGGGGTGGACGGGCACAGCAGTTTGGTCTTCTGAAGTTCTTGACTATAGACTGAAACACTCTGTGCTGTCTTCGTTTGTGCTTTTTCCCTGACGAATCAGAGCAAATCGATTTGCGATTCTGTTTTAGTTGAGCCCTAATCATTTTTTCATGTTCTCTGATTTGTCTTTGCAGGTGATTTTGAATTGCGATCCTAATGCCTCTGGGTCCATAGAAGCCCCATAAACTTCCCATGTCATTCCCTGTTCATCCCAAACAACATCTTTTACACTTTTTGTTTGTTTTGCTTGACTTTTTCCTTCAGCATTGGAACAGGTGGTGTTGCCTTTTTTCCAAGAGACTTGGGCTGTAGAGGTAGATATAGCGACAAGAACTGGTTCTTTCTTTTCCTCTTTTACTTTTCTGAGGCGTGGTGTTAACTGCCGCATTCTGATTAAAGTCTGAAGCAGGTTTGGATTGAAGACTGAAGCGCTGGATCTTCTTGCAATCCATCTTCATCTTGGTCCTTTCTCACCAAGACCTCTAAAATTTCATCTACTTGTCCTCCTGCAGCTCCAATAGTGTTTACTTCCACTTCCACATGAACAGGGGAGGTTTGTCATCTTTTTTGGGCTTCTTAATGTCTGTGGTTATAAAGCTTGTGTGGAACCCGTTATCTTGATTTTAAATGGAAAGGTTTTCTGTCTGTGCTATCATCACCGGGTATGCTAAGCATCTCTGTCTGATCACTATCAAACGAGTATTGTGTAATTGATATTTTCCACTCCGCTTAAATGGTGAAGTCTCGACTTGTTATTGATATCAGAAGCTCTGAAATGTGGAGGCTCGCAATACATTTCCTTTGATCTAGTTTTGGTTGGTTGCTGTTTTCTATGTTTTTTGGTAAACAGGCTTCAAATTCATTAAAATAGGAGATGCATTACCCAGTTGCATCTGAGGCATTTCTCTGAAACAGAGCCCTGTTCTCTAGCTCATTCTGTATAATATCTGTGACGTCCGTGCTAATTCGGGATGCTGAAAGGCAGCGTGCTGATAAATCTGGGGGCTTTTAGTGTGCAGCTGAAGAGGTTGTGAACTCAGTGCATCGGTGTTTTGAAAGCGTATTTTTGTGAACTGTTTTGAGAAAGTTGCGCCTGCAAAGCAAAATTGCCCGTTCAATTGGCTTGCACCAGGGTTACCCTGATAAATGATACATACTTGCTCTTGACGTTCTTTGAGCACTGGAGAATTAGCCTTTAAAAATGCAGCCAAGATGCTTGGACTAGTTGATACAGACTTGTTCTCAACATTTGCTACAGCTTGGACCTCAGCATCTTGTGTTGCCCAATTTTCTAAATTGATGTCATTGTGCCCATTTCCTAATCTACCAGGTAACTGTGACTCTGTTGTTCCATTGTCTTTAACTTTGTTTTCATACCTCCCTTACTGCATCTGATTGGGGACATTCCTCTGACTTTGGGTGATGGGTCTTTTGTAAGTTCCCCTTCAGGTGCTGGGACACTTTCTGATTGGGGTGTTTTAGATGGATTTTACTTCACGGTTTAATGTTTCTGTTTTTTGGCTTGGCAGAGATATATTTCTTTTTTTAATGGCGAGACTTTATCTGAATTTCTCTCAACTAATGTTTTGCTTTCTATATCTCTATGGACATGCATATTTATTCATCAGGTGTGGTTTGTGCTACCATAGTGTTATCCTTTGTACATTCCTTCTTTGCTGGATTTTCATTTGACAGAGGCAAATGTGCTTCACTAACTGAGAGTATGTTCATCTCTGGGGAGAGTTGTGAATTATTTTTAGGAGATATCGGCAGAGCAGAGTCCTTTATGGCTTGTTGTTCTGGTGGAAACAAAGGTTCCAATTCACTACAAGTCCTAAAAGAAGATTTTAGTCTGTCTGAATCATGTGCTTTCTGCTTAAAGTCATTTAAACATGTCTCAGAGATAGGGTTTCCACCACCATTTTTTTGAGGGCCTTCTTGTTTACACTGAGATTAGCCACATAGAGTGATCAGGTTAGGGAAATCTTTTCTCCACACAAGCCGTTACTAATGTTTTTCTGCAGACCCCTGAGGATCTGGAACAGTCCCCATGGAATTGTCTTATTTTAACAAGATGTCCAAGGCAAGGCTACGAATTATGCAAGCCAGTGCTTATTATGGTAACAGAGCTTCTTTCACTTTCTTAAATCTGGAAAAAAGAGAGAAAATAAAAACACAAATTAACATGTTTACACAAACAAGCCTCAATACAATCTATTTTGATTAAAGTCATTTCAAAATATATTACATTACAACTATGTCTATCAACAGGGAGTTGTTCTGTTATAAGTAGTTTCAGATTATGGTAAATTATGTGTCTTTATTGCTAAACTATATACTATTCTTTACAGTTTCCAGTCACTTTACAATGTTTATTGTATTTGAATTTGAATACAATACAAGACTGGCTGAACCTATAATAAGAGAAAAGTATTATATCCTTATAATACATAGGGCTCTGATTCCAATGGAGAGCTGCAATGGAATATATCCTTATAAAAACCTCTTAACTACGTAGTTAAGAGGTTTTTATAAGAATTATACCACTGCACCTCTCCATTGAATGTTTGTCACCTTAAGAACAAAGAGTTTCGTTATTTCCATGGAAAAAGGATGACACTGCATGGACCTGAATAGTAGAAATCATCTGAGCAGCACCGCGTGACATCTCCTTAACTTGTTAAAACTTCTGGTCGTCCGTAATAAGTCATAAACAGTACAGCTGGGGAGACCGAACCCCTTTCATAAGTCATAGGAAGCATATCCGGGTCTCCCCAGCTGTACTGTGGATGAGTTTTTTGGGGGGGTTAATTATTTTAAATAAAAAATGGCAAAACACAATTTTTTGTTAAAATAATTAAACCTTATGTATTATAAGAAATATATATATATTATACCCTTCCAGTGTAATATAGGGTTTATAAAGTCACCTGTAATATATGGTCAGGGAACTCTTCTGTGACTTTATATATAATTAAGTGCCACCTTTTATTATGGAAACTGCGTCAAATATATCCATATAGAATCACTTAGATACATAGCTGAGTGATTACACCTGTTGCCTTCTTACAGTGCTATTCAAAAGTGTCCAGTGTTTAGGCCGATAGCTGACAATAAAATTTGTTGGCCTCACGATCGTTGAGAAAGGCCGAAAATTTCACTTGATCGTGGGCGTCTCCCTGTACTAAAGTATAGGGTAGTCGGCTGCGGTCAAGGGAAACATACATTCCTGAATGTTCTTCCTTTGCTGTGTATAGGAGAGAAGCTCAGGACTGTGTGTACGCGATCTTTGAAAAATGACTGACAGGATCACATCTGTCATGTGTGTACCCAGTTTAAAGGCTGGGAAAGGCAGCTGTCATTAGGGGCCATTACATGAAATTACAAAGATCGCCCAGTTCCGTTTCATGGAACTAAACAAACTGTACAAATGAATGTAGAGGTTAGCCCCACTGGAAGGTTGCATGTACTGATGCTTTATGTACCAGACACTTTTAATATAATACAGTATATACATAATTTTTAAGTATCCATGCTTCCCTGCACCTCTCCTTTCTTCATTAACACCCCCCCCACACACAACACAACATTTTATATCATCATCATATATAATAAAACCCTAAGTGTGCGTCCCTGTGTCCGTGTGTGTTGTCACTGCAGTTCCTATGGACTCACCACTAGAGGGAGAGTCTTGCAGTTCCTATTGACTCACCACTAGAGGGAGAGTCTCTGCATTTCCTACTGACTCACCACTAGAGGGAGAGTGTCTTCAGTTCCTATGACTCACAACTAGAGGGAGAAACACAGGAAACACACGGAGGGAGAACAGCAATTAAACAGACTGTAGGTAAGGTGCTTTGGACAGGGGCCCCTCGATTTGGACAGAGGGGCCACTAGTTTTGGGACAGAGGGGGGCCCTTGGATTTGGGGCGAGAGGGGGGCTTGGATTTGGGACAGAGGGGGAGCCCTGGATTGGGAAGAGGGGGGGCTGGATTTGGGACAGAGGGGGGCCTCTGTATTTGGGACAGAGGGGCCCCTGGCCTTGGACAGAGGGGGGACTCGGCCTTGGGACTCCAAGAAGGTACTGTGGCCTTGGGACACTAAGGGGGCACTATGTGCTTCTAGCGCCCGTTATTGTAGCGGCTTAATGTGTAGTATATAATAAAAGCCTAAGTGGGCATCCCTGTGTCCGTGTGTGTCACTGCAGTTCCTATGGACTCACCACTAGAGGGAGAGTCTCTGCAGTTCTATGGACTCACACACTAGAGGGAGAGTCTCTGCAGTTTCTATGGACTCACACAAGGGGAGAGTTCTGCAGTTCCTATTGACTCACCACTGAGGGAGAGTGTCTGCAGTTCCTATTGACTCACCACTAGAGGGAGAAACACAGGAAACAACACGGAGGAGAACAGCAATTAAACAGACTGCAGGTAAGGTTGCTTGGGATAGGGGCCCCTGGATTTTGACAGAGGGGGGGGTTGGATTTGGGACAGAGGGGGGGCTTGGATTTGAGACAGAGGGGGGGCTTGGATTTGGGACAGAGGGGGAGCCCTGGATTTGGACAGAGGGGGGGGCTGGATTTGGGACAAAGGGGGGCCTCTGGATTTGGGACAGGGGGGCCCCTGGCCTTGGACAGAGGGGGGACTTGGCCGTGGACACTAAGAAGTACTCTGGCCTTGGGACACTAAGGAGGCACTCTGTGTTTCTAGCGCCCGTTATTGTAGCGGCTAATGTCTAGTATATAATAAAGCCTAAGTGTGCATCCCTTGTGTCCGTGGTGTGTGTCACTGCGTTCTATTGACTCACTAGTAGAGGAAGAGTCTCTGCAGTTCCTATTGACTCACCACTAGAGGGAGAGTCTCTGCATTCCTATTGACTCACCACGAGGGAGAAACAGGAAACACACGGAGGGAGAACAGCAATTAAACAGATTGCAGGTAAGGTTGCTGGGACAAGGGCCCCTGGATTTGGATAGAGGGGGGGCCCTGGATTTGGGACAGACGGGGGGCCTTGGATTTGGGACAGAGGGGGGGCCTTGGATTTGGTACAGAGGGGGGGCCCTGAATTTGAGAGGGGGGGCTGGATTTGGTACAGAGGGGGGCCTTGGATTTGGTACAGAGGGGAGCCCTGGATTGGGAAAGAGGGGGGGCTGGATTTGGGGGCAGAGGGGGGCCTCTGGATATGGGACAGGGGGGCCCCTGGCCTTGGACAGAGGGGGGACTCTGGCCTTGGGACACTAAGAGGGTACTCTAGCCTTGGGACACTAAGAAGGCACTCTGTGCTTCTAGCGCCCATTATTGTAGCGGGCTTAATGTCTAGTATATAATAAAGCCCTAAGTGTGCCTCCCTGTGTCCGTGTGTGTGTGTCACGCAGTTCCTAGGACTAACCCCTAGAGGGAGAGTGTCTGCAGTTCCTATTGACTCACCACTAGAGGGAGAAACACCGGAAACACACGGAGGAGAACAGCAATTAAACAGATTGCAGGTAAGGTTGCTTGGGACAAGGGCCCCTGGATTTGGGATAGAGGGGGGGCCTGGATTTGGGACAGACGGGGGGCCTTGGATTTGGGACAGAGGGGGGGCTTGGATTTGGTACAGAGGGGGGGCCCTGAATTTGAGAGGGGGGGTGGATTTGGTACAGAGGGGGGCCTTGGAATTGGTACAGAGGGGGAGCCCTGGATTTGGGAAAGAGGGGGGCTGGCTGGTTTGGGGCAGAGGGGGGCCTCTGGATATGGGACAGAGGGGGCCCTGGCTTGGACAGAGGGGGGACTCTGGCCTTGGGACACTAAGAGGGTACTCTGCCTTGGGACACTAAGAAGGCACTCTGTGCTTCTAGCGCCATTATTGTAGCGGGCTTAATGTCTAGTATATAATAAAGCCCTAAGTGTGCCTCCCTGTGTCCGTGTGTGTGTGTCACTGCAGGTAAAGTTCACGTTGCAAAGAAGTGGAGTGCGGTGTATACTTCTATATTGATATATATATATAATATATATATATATATATATATATATATATATATACATATGACATGTCAAAGGCAGGTAGCACTCCTTCGCTTTATGCATGTGTCTAGGTGCAGCTCAACAAAGTAATATGGATTCTGGAGATAGGAGCACACTCACAGGTCTTGTATCACTTACAGGGGGATGCACCGAGCGCCGCTACCCGGTGCAAACACCCCGGCGATGTATATGCCGATAGCGGCACTCGGAACATCGCTACCTGGCGATTTTCATCCGGCATTTTAACGCCAGCTATTAGCGGCGTTGAAAGTGCCGCAATAAAATGCCGATTTTGGCATATAACATCGCTTGCGGCAGCTGCGCTGTTAACTTTCGCATTAGCCACGCAGCCGCCGCAAGGAAGGAGTTAAAGTCACGCTAACCGAATAAACATCGGTTAGCGTGACTTAAATTCCAAATCAGGAGCGATGCGCCCGTGGTACATCGCCCTGTAAATCTTTATTCACCACTGTGTCCTAAACATTGCGAACACTCAGGGAGTATGCATTTTGAGTCAAAACTGGCAAGATTAAACAAAATTTACAATACAGCGGCTCGGTCACTCATGTCCTCTGAGCACAATCCTTGGGGCATGCCGGCAATCCCGGAGCATCCATTCCTCCAAGACAAGGGTAAAGGATGGCAGCACCTTTCTCCTAACTCAACCAGATATTGCCTATTCTTCTTTTTTTAAATTCCAGCTGAGTGGCATATGTAGGTAATTAGGCAAGATTTGGGTCAGTGCACTTAAATTGGCCAACACAACCTCAACCTTACAACAATTTGACATTCGTTCCAAGATGAGTGTTGCTTGTAATGACCACTGCAGCTGCAGTTTTACCTGGCACTCTCAAATATTGGCCACACTGGAATGATAAGAACTTAAAGGGTATGTCCACCCCTAAAATATGGTTTTTAATATCTGCTCCCCCATGTCCCCCAGAACAACGCATGTTTCTTCTTTTCAAAAAGCTCCCAACTCTTACTTACCTCCCTCGATCCTCCGCCGCACTGCCGGCCCTCTGCTTGAGAGAATGCAAGCAGAGGGGCGGGACCGGCAGTCGCGTCTGTGATGGCTGAGCGCAGCCAATCACGGACGCGGCTGCCGGTCATTCAGTGCAGCGGAGGAAAGCGGAGAGGTAAGTAAGAGTTTGGGGGCTTTTTGAAAAAAAAAACATGCGGTTGGGGCTGGGGGACATGGGGAGCAGCATATTAGGGGGTTTAACGCTAGGGGGAGGGATAGTAGAACGGGAGGGAGAGGGAGGGAGGGGGGAGAAGGGCTGCAGTGCGCATGGCAAACTACCGGAGGCTAGATAGCAGGCGAGACCTGCTATCTCCTGGTGGTTAGTTTTGAGACTTTGGGGGGGGTTTACAGGAGAACCCTTTGGAGCTGGGATGTGAGGTAAGGATTAAACTACACTAACATGGTGGGGCCGTAGTTGGGGGGATTATAGTTTTGGGGGTGGACATGCCCTTTAAGCATGGGTAATCAGGGTGTAATTATAAATAAATAAAGGAAACATGCACACTCTTCAGATAAACTTTAACATGCATTCATTAATCACTGATGTAGTTTTATCACGCCTGAGGAAGGGGGAAATGCCTCCTGAAAAGTTTTTTTTCCCCCTTCATACTGGGCTTTTTTTTTGCCTTCCTCTGGATCAACAGTTAGGCTGGAAATGTGGGTATTGCTGAGTAAGTCAGTCTAGATCAGTGATTGCAAACCTTTTAGAGATGGAGTGCCCAAACTGCAGCCAAAACCCACTTATATTTGCATAGTGCACACACAATAGCTTAAACGAATGAGGTTTTACTTCAGAAAACAACAACTCGAACAGATAGATACAGTGGATAGAATTGATTATAGATAACATTGAATGTTTTTTGCACAATACATTTTGATACACTGATGTAGGTGCTCCTTTCATTTGAGGTTAGATCAACCCCAGGGTAGGGGATGTTTGGAGGATTGTACCTACTGATTATTGGCTATTGACAACCTTGGCGTGCTACAGTGTTCTATACTTGTTTTGATCTCTCTTGTTACCAGAAAGGCCATGTCTCTCTGCCTTTCTGGTAACAACTCTGGTGAATCCTAAATACTATCTATACCATACAAACTAATAGTTTATGTGTTAAGGTGCCCAACACTACTGAGTGCTTGTACATCAGTTTTGATCTGTTTTTTAAAAGCAGGTGCATTTTATAAATGGCAAAACTGTCAAGCCCCATAGAATTAATAATATCCTTCACACTTGCTGCATTGTTTCTGTTCTGTATCCCACTGGTAAAAAAAAATTTGGGTATTCAGTTTTCTTGAAGAACGGAAGGTATAGGAGCTGTGTGACTGGTATAAATATACAAAAATCTTATTTGAATCGAGTTATGATACAGAGCTGTCTTTCCATACCTGTTTTGTTTGTTAAAAACACCACATTAACAATCACTTTGTATAAGTTAATATTTATGAACGTTAAACGGAATTAAAGAGCAGATAAAGTAAAGAAAATAAAATAGGTAACACAAATATTAAATTAAAATAATAAGAATTCCTGTGAGAGAATGATATCTGTTATGTAGCTTCATCTTCAAGGCTTCTCGTTCTAACCTAGCTTTCACAGTCGGTCTGCTCGCTACCGCCCGTTGTCCATTTCGTTCTCCCCGCCCGACCCGTCACAGGGTCGGGGGGAGATTCCAAACTTTATCGTAATATTTCAATGTGCTCTAAGTCTGTTCACCACACTTCATTCTCCACCAAATCTTTGTTTATATTTGTTGCCTGAGGGGCACGGGTTGTTTCCATCTTCCATGTTGCTCTATAAGAGATCTGGCACTTCTATGAAGAGAGCTGTCCATGGATCTAATACAGTTCTACTGGTGTAAAGTACTTCCTGGAGATTCACAAATCTTCCAAACTTTGTATCTCTATACAGTCCCAGCAGCAGTGCTTAAGATTAGCTGATACCACATACTTAATAATGTAGAGAAGAGGTTTGTGGAAGATTTGTGTGTTTTGGGGGGACATGTACCAGTGGTGTAAATTTTTTAAGCTTTTTCTTGATTATGATATGAGGAACATTTGCTTAATGATTCGAAGATCCTTGTCCCTTGGTCTGCCTCCAGGTTAGATCCAGGAGAGTCTCCCATATTCCCATAAAAGTGATTTTGGATGAGTGGTGAGTATCATCAAGTAATACATTTATTTTTTTAAATGGTTTATGGTTTTTGGAGATTGAACTGCATTTTTCCTCAAATGTTTGAAAGTTGAGTAGTATTGGTTCCCTCTAGAAGTGCCTATAGTGTGATAGTTGCATATAATGGAACCACTCATTTGGAGTAGTTTGTATTGGTGTTGTATTTGAATCATGAAAGATATTTTCAGTAGGTGCACATTCTCTACCCGAGAAATATTGCTGTCTAGCCACGCCCTCCACTCATGTTTTTGCTTTCCTGGTGGAAAGTCAGATTGTGGAATATGGGGGTCATTAAAACGAAGGTGTTAGGTAGGTTTTAATAGAGTTGTACTATAGTTCCAGTGAAAATTTCATGTATGGGTTAGAAATATGATGTAAGATGGTTAATTTATTTGCGGGGAAGCCAGTTAGCTCATTCAAAGGGAATTCCAGTAGGAAATTTGTTTTATTTTGAGCCATCTTGGCTGTTCTGTTTTGATATACCATTGCATTGTTTGGGTAATCTAGCTGCCAAAAAATAGTGGTGTAATTATGGCAAAGCTGCGCCTCTAGTGTTTTGGGACGCTGTAATGTTTTTCGCATAATGTGTGGGCGTTTGTTTCCAAATGAATTTAGTAATTTAATTTGGAGGAGGCGTAGTAGGTCTGTTGGTTTAAGTCCAATTGGAAGGATCTGAAAAGTTATAGTAGTTTGGGTAGCATTACCATCTTTATGGTTAATTTACCAAATAAGGAGAAGGGGGTCCATTGCTTAACTTGGGCATATACAGGGGATTCAATAAAAGTTCTTATCGTTTAAAATGGTGCTAAATTTGCCCCAGCCAATCAGATCTTATTTAGCATTTGAAAGCTAACATCTGATTGGTTGGGGCAAAATTAGCACCATTTTAAACGATAAGAACTTTATTGAATAACCTGTTCATTTTTTAAGTAGTGGAGGATAATTGATCGTATATAGGTTTGTTGGATAGCACATATCTGTATGCCTAGGTATGGAGGTGTGTTTGGGTCCATTTAAAAGTAAAGTTACTTTAAAGTAATTTCATAGTAGGTAAAGGAATATGAATTGGCAGGACGACGGATTTTGAGTAGTTAATTTTAAAGCCGGAGGGGTCCCAAAGTTGTAGTCAGAGCATAGGTATGGTAGAGATGTTTGTGGTTGTGTGAGTGTAAATAGGGTGTCATCTGCAAAAGGGAAATTTTATTCTGAGTGTCTTATCTTTATTCCCTGTATATTAAGTGATTGCGGATATGTATTGCCATAGGCTCCATGCATAGAGCAAAAATCAGGGGGGAGAGAGGACATCCCTGACATGTACCATTCTTATTAGGAATGTAATTGAGGAAACCCATGTTTCTTGTGTGGGTTTAGAGTATACATTTTCTACCATGTCAAAAAGGTCCCAGAGATGCCAAAAGCCTTAATAAATTTCATGAATTGCCAGTCTATTTTAGCAAAAGTTTTCAGCATCGATAGAGGGCAATCATTGGCCTTTGGTGAAATAACAGTGGTAAAAAGTTGCAGTGTGGGCGGATATTATCTGGGGTTGCCTCCCCGGTGATGCCTGTTTTGTCTCTATTGATTAGAGAGAGTAGAATTCTACCACTCTGTTTGTCAAGATCTTGTAAAGATTTGTAGGTTGTATTATCAGAGAGATAGGACGTTAGTTTCTGCAGTGGGTGGTGTCTTTTCCTTCTTAATTACTATGTTGGCTTCCAACAGTCTTGTAGTGTTGTTTTCCTCAAGAATTGAGTTAAAGGTTGCTATGTAATGAGGAGAAATGATTCTTGAGATGTTTTATAGTATGTATTAGTATAGCATCCGGGCCGGGGGTTTCCTGCTTTCAAGTGTTTTAGGACTTTTGCGTATTCAACCACGGTGATAGGTGCGTTGGAGAGATGGAATCAGTCTCTTGAGAGGGGGGAAGGTGTGCATCTTGAAGATATTTAGAGATTCTGGGGTTGATTCTTGGTCGTTTGTGTTTTTCCCTTATATAATTCCTTGTAAAAGTTTGTGAACATGTTTAAAATTTGGATTGGGTCGTGGATGTGTTCCCATTTGGAGCTTTCAAGTGTAACAGTGAGTTTGGGTCATTTTATAAATTAATTTTCGTGCCAACATTGTGTCTGCTTTATCCCTTTATTGTAGAATGTTTGTTGGGTTACTCATTGCTTTTTCAGCATTAGCCGAAAGTAGTAAATTTATGTCTCCACTTATTGAGGTTATTTTGGACAGTAAAGTTTCTGAATTTTCTTTTTTGTGAGAGTAGATTATGGAGATGTTTGAGTTTTCTTTGCGTTTGGGAAGCTAGGTGAATGAGTTGAACCTTTATCACTGCTTTATGGGCTGCCAATACCATTGGTAAAGGAGTTTCATCTTTAGATTTAATTCAAAGTAGTCTGTTAGGTTGTTTGCTATTTTTTCATTTGCCATATGTTAGGATGTGTGTAATTGGATTGATACTGGTGCGTGGTCTGACCAGGTTATGTTAGAGATATCTGCATCTGTAAGAAGTGGTAATAGTTGTGTGGAGAGGAAGATATAGTCAAACGTGTGTAAATCTTGTTGGATGGGAGTAAAAGTTGTATTTTTTTTTCGTTGGATGTTTAATCTCCATGTATCCCACAGATTGAATGTGTGTAGAAAGGTTCTCCGGGTTTTAGAAGAGAGGGTGGGGCTGGAAGTCCAGGAGGGTTTAGAGCGATCTCATGCTGTATTAAGGGTTTAATTGAAGCCTCCTAGGAAACGTTTTCCTAAATTGAGAGATAGTGTGAAAACGTTTTCTATGTGTACACGGGAATGTAACCCGTAAGGATTAGATAAGAGCCCTCCTGGTTACTGTGGCAGGATTCCAATGTGAAGGGTATTGATTTATGTATTAGAATCACCACTCCCTATTTTTTAGAGGTATGGAGGCAAAATAGGGGAGGTAAATTGTTTGCCCAGTATCTTGGTTCCTTTCCTCTCATAAAATAGTTTCCTGAAGTTGGCATTCAGTTTATTGAAGAATGGGAGTAAAGGAGTGTGTCTTACCTCCGTTCTTCAATAAAATCTTCAGGAACTGGGAACGAAGGTACTTACTCGATCACTCACTCCTCCACCATGTACTCTGACAGGTCCCGACTGACTTAGTACTCTATGTGCATGCCAAGTGCGATGGATGGATTACAGAGTTGTCTGGACTTTTAGAGGACGTGGAGGAGGAGTGAACGATCGGGTAAGTAACTTACCTTCTCTCCCCGGATCCTGAATGTTTATTGAAGAACGTTCTTCAATAAAACATTTCACTTTACCAGTGGAGATATCCTTTAAAAAACACATGCTGCATGCATTTCTGTCTGTCTAAAATGCATGAAAACTTGGTGCAACGAACAACAATGGATAGCAACGCAGTGTTTTGCGAGAAAGGAGCCTGGGAGTTCCTGTGACATCATTCAGTGTTCTTTGGTCCTGCCCCCTTAAATTTGAAAAAATGAGTCAAATGCAACTGACAGAAATGCAAGAAAAAAACAAACAAACGGATGATAACGCTCATGCAAAAGGTTAGCAATGTTGCATTTTAACACGTTGCATTAAATTGCGTTTTTGTCCGTTCTAGTGTGAGCAAGCTCTTAAGATGGCCATACACATGCGATCCCACAGCATGTATGCAACAGATACATTGGTATCTGTCGGCACACATGCTGTGGGAACAGCACACACGGTCCCATAAACCCCATGATCATATTGGCTCCCTCTACTTCAAGTAAAGCCGATAGTGACCGCTGAAATTCATCATTCCCGATCGATCGGGGTGCCGAGTACGGTCGTTCGTTGGCACTCGAACGTTCGGGAACAGCCCCTACACACTAACGATAATAGGTAAATTTAGCATTTTAGTTCATATGTATGGCCACCTTTAGACATTAGATAGATGTCCAATCTGCTTGTAAAATGTGGTCTTTAGATATTTTGAATCTGTCTAAGTCTGCCTAGTGTATGGCCAGCTTAAATATGTGCACAATTTGTAACAATTAATTGATAATTACTAATTGATTCTATTTTGCATTTGGTTTTGTGTAAATGAGAAAAGGCACAAGCAAATAAGAAGCTGATGTGGGCATAAATGTTTAAAGATTGTTTTTTAACTTTTTTAAGCTAATACCTTCTGCATATTTTCTTTACGTCTTGTAATTAATGAATCTTAAGACAAAAACTCAAGCTCTGTAATAAAAATGAATAATATACAGTATAATCTCCCAGTTTGACTAAGCAGTATTTAAATATAATGATATGGTTATATCCTTCACATTTACAAGACTATTTTAGTATTTTCTTCTGACTTAACTTGAATTCAGTGAGATTTTAAAGATCACAATCAATAGTTGTAACTAATAAAAAGAGCAAAAGTGTTTTAAAAATCTCTATAGTTTACTATATTGTTATCTTGAACAATCACCAATCTAGTTACTAAAAGTAACATTTTCATAAAAGCACTTTATATTGAATAATGACTGACAAATTGGTAAAACAAGTGTAACTGTGGCTCAGTGGTTAGCACTGATGCTTTACGGCACTGAGTCTATTTTGAGTTTGTATGTTCCTCCGGTTTCCCCCACAATCAAAAGACAAAATGATAGGTTGTATGTGTCAAATAAAAATGTGCTTAGATTGTAAGCTCTTCGGGGCGGACCTGATGTGAATGTATACAGTAATTGTAAAGCGCTACGGAAGATGTTAGTGCTATATAAATTCACAAGAATTATAAATATTATGCTCAAAATTACCATTTTACACTCTGTTATAGCATCGGGTTGTGAAATGCCAAGGATTTACATGGACAAAATGGAACCTTCACTTCTATGGATTTCCTTCTTCATATAGCAATGATGCCAGCTGTACATGGAATATTATTGCTCAAGCGGATAAAGTCATCCATCTTCATTTTGATAGATTTGTGCTTGAGGAAAGTAACGGATGCACCCAATGACAAATTGTAATCTCTGATGAGTTAAGCAGCCTGGTAAGTAAAGTGATGAAGTGATGTTTAATGATTATAAACTTATTAATATGTTTCTTGGAAATTTTGGATCTGTGGTAAAATGGTCACATAAACTAATTCAGCATAGATACACAATATAAAAATATTTATATTCGTTGTTTATTTATTACAAGAGCACTTACCGTTTAGACATACAGTAAGGGAGAAAAGCCAATACAGAAGAGTATAATATTTGTCAAACTGGCAGATATAGTCATTGGTTTCTCTCTTCTCACATAGGTTTGATTTTATTCAGTTCCTGATCAAAATAATCACACAATTACATCCTAAATCAGACAAATACAGTGTATTTAATAATGTCAGGTTGACCTGATCTGAAAATAGTATTTTTGATAACTGAACTAAATAAAGATACTGGGTTTTCTAAAGAATGTGCCTTCTTTTGGATGATAGAATCCATCTAGGTTTACAAACTGGGGTGACTCATCCATTTGGTGAAGTGAGACATTAACTCAAGTGGCAAAGTCTACTGAGTGCAAGCTTCATGTACAGTGGTGGCATGTACTTATGGGGGGCATAAATATTGGTGCCTTGGTTGCACTACACCCAGAAATGCTTCTGTTGCTGCTTGTTACCAAATTCACATCTTTTTTTATAGAAACATATTTCTGGAGAACTGATATTTATACTTTTAATTGGCTCCTGGTATTAACTGTTTAGCAATAATACAAAATCAATGATAAAAACACAAAAACAGCTTTGCATGTTATCCACCTGTAGCTCCAGTATATCAATGACCATACAGTGGGTTTTCAATTAGGTAGAACTGCATCAACTGTACATTTCTGCGACTGTGGGGTAAAACTTATAATGATTGATGTATATCGGTCTTTTAGGAACACATTGTGGAACCTTACCTCCTCCAGATGTGGTTACCTTCAGTAACAACCTATAGTGAGCTTCAGACCAACAGCAGAGTGGTAGATGAGGGATTTTCCGTTTCATGGAAAGTTGTAGATCCGGTTTCTATTCCAGGTAAGTTTAATCACAGACAGCAGGAGAAAAACATTTTTTAAACAGTATAATTATACTGTAATAGATTAAGCTGGTCAATAAGTAAACTATTTTATACACCGTGAATCAAATATACATAGTGTATATAAAAAACTCTGTTTTCTAGCTAAACAACAGGAAGATGCATTTCTAGTTCATGTGATAACCAATTCAAGAAAAAACGTCATGAAGTTGTATAACTTCCTGTTCCAAAAGAACATTTTTACTAATGGATACTGATTCTGTATCCAACTTGTGTGGTCAGTAAACATTTTGCCCCAAACATCAGATGTTAGCTTTCAAAGTTAAATAAGATCTGATTGGCTGGGGCAAAATTAGCACCATTTTAAACGATAAGAACTTTTATTGAATCTCCCTGATATTTTTCAGCTATATTTTTATTCTACATGTTGTGCTTGAATGGACAATTAAGTGACTGAACCAAGAGCACAAATATTGATGCAGTTGATAACTACTTGAGATTCTTGTATTACCATTTATGAAATCTCTTCTTGCTGTGTTTCCAACACAGTCATATTCTCTTGCTGGCAGTGGCTGGGTCAATTTCCATTTTTTCACATACTTTCTAAAGAGTATAGAACCTTTTAGATATAATTGAAATTTGCATACTCATGTTAAATTCCTTGATACAAATTTAGAAATGAATTTTACAAAATTCTCAGAAAAGTTTCAGGAATGTTGATTACTACAACAAGCTTACGTTGGCATCTAATGGCTTAAAGACAGTAATGCTGGCTAGACACTAGCTCTACATTTATTGATTGAATGTTGAAGTGACATGAACAAAATTGATCTGAATAGGAGAGGTATTTCCACCAACATCACTCAGCCTCTACATTCATTTGTGATTGGCATTAGAGTCTTTTGCAAAACAATCAGCCCACTTTTTATGTCGAAGTCACAAAAATCTCACATAATGTATGGACTGCATAGTGCCTAGAATAGTAGTTTGCAATGCACATGCTTAAAAGATAATGTCAATGTTAATGTGTTAATGTCAATACTTAAAAAGTATTGACATTAAACATTCAGTGACAGACACTTCCCGGAGTATTGCCATTAACCTTCAGTGCAAGCAGACTTCCCCCGAGTATTGCCGTTACCCCTTCAGGCAAGCAGACTTACCAGAGTATTGCCATTAATGCCAGCGGGTATTATTATAACCCTTCAGTGGCAACAGACTTTCTCTTAATACTTTAATGCAGTACTTTCCCGAGTATTGCCATTAACAGTTCTAGTGCCAGCAGTTACCATTAACCCTTCAGTGCCAGCAGATTTCCTGTTAATACTTTCAGTTCCAGCAATTTCCAAAGTTTTGCCATTAACCCTTGAGTGCCAGCACTTTCCCAGGTATTGCTATTAACAATTCAGTGCCAGCAGAGTATTAACTTTAATCCTTTCAGCTGCCAGCATTGGCATGATATGCAGTATGTACCTGCTTTCCAGTTATTATACAGTTTTACCATGGTCTAGAGCATGCACAGACCAGCACCCCCCCCAAAAACACTACTAATGGAACTGGGTGACTTAGAAATGGCTATTAAATTTCAGGGTACTAATATAAAAAAGGTGTATGTCTTATTTTTGCTATAGGCAGGGTCACGTTTAGGGTGAACAGTCCAATGGGCGATGGTACACCACTCTGGAAAGTGGTATTTAAATGTGACTTTTTAAATATCAGCAAACCTAAAGGGTATTTCCACTGAAAAAAAAAGTTTGGGAATTTAGATTTGCAAGTGCGCATAGAAGACATAGAGTCCGTCAGGACCTGTCAGACTATGCAGTAGAGGAGCAATTGATTGGGAAAGTAGCTTACCTTCTCTCCCAGCTCTGCAGGTTTTATGGAGATGGGAGGTAAGACACAGCTCCTTTACTCCCGTTTCAAAAAACTATATGCCCAACTTTTTTTTTCAAGTGGAGATACCCTTAAACGTGTGCAAAATAATTTGTACCTGGGCATAACACTGATTTGTCTTATTTAATTAATAATAATAATAATTTAATTAATAAAATTACTGTTTGTTTGTTTTCAAAACCTTTAGCTATAGCACATTGTGGAGGTCATTTCTCTACTGACAATGGAGAAATCCTATCATCCAACTGGTCAAATAGCTCATACACAGGAAGCAAATCATGCACTTGGAAAATACAGTTGGGGCAGGAAAACAAATTCATATTGTCTTCACTGACTTTGCACTGCAACCCGCAAACATCACGGAAGATGCCAGGACTATGTGGAAGTTTTTGATGGAGACAGAACTGGTTCTGTTAAAACTGGGTTTGTATGCAGTATTGCTATTTGGATAGTCACATCTTGACATAGAAGTCTGTCTCTTTATACTTAGGGCTGGAAAAAAGTAATCCTGTTAATATGTTGACAGCCATCATGGTGGTAAACTAAAAACAATAATTTTTCAGTTACCTGAACCAGATTAATAATATTTAAAACCTGCAACCCTAAACATGGTACCACATTGAGCCTGCCACAGTGCCACATGTAAATAATCTCACTGTATACCTTTTGTAAAAAAAACTGGTGCTCCTTTCTATCAAGACGGTATGTTAGTGATATGACCATCCGAAAATGATATTTAAAGGACATGTCCACCCTTTTTACCTGTTTCTGTAGTGTAGGGCACTACAGAAACATAAAATAGTTTAAAACATAACACCCCGATCTGTACTTATACACCTCTTTTCCCTGTCGATGTGTCACAGCCTCTGCTTACATGATTGTGTGGCTGAGAGGCAGCCAATCACAGAGCGGCTTCCAGCTGTGCAGATCGATGGGGGGAAGAGTGATGTAAGTACAGATCTGGGGTACAGATCCAGGAGGGAGAAACGGGAGGGAGAGGGAGGGGGAGGAGGTCTGTACTGAGCATGTCAAAATTCTCCCGGAGGAGAGACAGGAGGCAAAGTCCTATATGGACTCTGCAGATCTCCTGGTGGGCAGTTTTTTGGATTTAGGGAGGATTACTGGAGAACATTTGGAGCTGGGATGTGAAGTAAGGATTTTTTACACTATAGTGGGGCCAGTAGTGGGTTAAATTGTAGTTTTGGGGGTGGACAGCCCTTAATAAGAAGCCTATCTATCTAACGTGTACATATATTGATGTATGCATACAACAATTCTAGAACAGTACCTAATGTTACATTCATTGGTCCAAGCTGTTTCCTTCTATACTCCAGTACCTAGCCAATCGGAAGACACTTTTTGCAGAGTGTCTTTTCATAGTTCATGGAGTAATGACCAAGCAGTTTTGTCCTCACCTGGGTACATTAAATGGGTGGTATAATAGTTAAGGTATTACCATAATATGTTGTTTCTTGGGTAATGACTATCTTTTGCCCCATGCCAGGCAATGTCTTTCATAAATAGTACAGTAAATATACATAATGTCAGAAAGTCTATGTTCTAGTATGTATAAAATAGTGTGCATCACAAGATCTAGTATTGTATCATGCCTGAGGAAAAAGCCTCGGATATTTTTGCAACTCCTTGGGCGGCATTCGTGCGAAAATGAAGCTTCATTGATCTTCTCAGACAAGCGATCCACTACGTTCTCGGCTTTTTCCGACAATCAGCCTGTTGGATTGTTCTGACGATTGTTGTATGTTTGTACATAGTTGGCAGATTATCGATAAACTGTGATGTAAGATTGAATGAATGCACATGTTAAACATTTCAAGATCACACAATATTCCGAACGTCAAGTAACACCTTTACCAACGACAATCTATTCCACTATCGTTGATGTTTGTAGACGTGTTGTGCAGAACTAGTGTATAACGAGACGGTGGCTGAATGTTGATCTGACGTGTGTACGAACATAAGCGGGGAGATTCAAAATTAATATCGCGTTA
This sequence comes from Hymenochirus boettgeri, assembly GCA_019447015.1. NCBI lineage: Eukaryota > Metazoa > Chordata > Amphibia > Anura > Pipidae > Hymenochirus > Hymenochirus boettgeri. Next base: position 145,279,586 of record CM033469.1, read on the forward strand.
CTTACCTTAGCGCGATACATTACATGACGCAAACGAGATTACGTCAGATATTGCATCGCGGGATTGGGTATGGTAAGTAACGCGACTTTAAAGCCTCCCACACACTACCGTTAAGTTTTGCACTACCAACTAGCTTAAAACTTAACGGCAGGGGTTTTGGATCGATAGCAGAGCGCTTTTTCAAAAACATTTGGAAATGGCGCTGTGTCTCTAAATTCATCTAAAACCCATGTTAACCAGAAATTTCTTTGGGTTAGCGTGGATTTTAGAAGAATTTGGGCCATATTGAATCTCCCCCATGGTGCTTCGAAAGCTTGCATTTTTCAATCATTTTAGTAAGCCAATACAAGGTATTATTTTATATCCAAGATGTCTTCACTTTCATCATTGGCTAAACAGTACAATTCTCTACCCATGTAGGATTAGTTGTCAGACAATTTAACAGAAATGTATAAAATCATATTAACATATCTTTCCATATGAATATGTGACCATCTATAGGACTCTTCTGTGGAAACCTATTCCAGATATAATTAACACAACAGGGAATAAGCTGTGATAAATTTATCAGCAATCATGAAAAACACTTCAAAGGTTTCCGGTGGTTATGGACTACAAATCTAACTGATGTCCCTGTCTTACCCCTAAAGTCTTTCAAACCTTGGGATGATGTTTTAATTGGTAAGTGTATTGGAATCCTTAAGGGACCAATACTGAAAAATGGACTTTGCCTCATCTTAATCTACATTTGAATACATGTAAGTAGCACATACTCTGATTTGTGTGTGTTGCTGCATGCCTTAAAACGAGCACACATTTTGATGACATGAAAATCAGACTAACATTCTGTTATTGGACCCAAACCTGCTCTCTTCAGCAAGCACGGGGTGAAGACAAATGATGGTGCGGACATCATGGATATCCTTCATGTAGAATATCCGAGTTTAGATACGAGGGGCTCATGCAATACATGGTGATAAAGTTTGCCTGTGATATTAGTTTTTAGCAAACCGATCTGTAGTTTTTTTTTTACCGGGTTGCTACAGTTAGATACATCCTATTGATTGCTGAAAATAAATGGACAGACTTACATTTGCACCAGTTGTTGCATTAGCTTCCAACAACTCAACTTTATAAAGTCCTAACACCCCTACAGTGCGGCCCAGAAAAAGTGGAAAACTTCAACCAGATAGCGAGTTTATATTATATACATGCTTTTAGCTTACTGGACTGCTTTTTATGGCTCAAATGCCATACTTCCTTAAGAAAAGCTTTATTGACCTTGTAATAGAAAAGCAGGAATTATGATATAACATCGGTTAGCGTGACTTAAATTCCAAATCAGGAGCGATGCGCCCGTTGGTACATCGCCCTGTAAATCTTTTATTCACCACTGTGTCCTAAACACTTGCGAACACTCAGGGAGTATGCATTTTGAGTCAAAACTGGCAAGATTAAACAAAATTTACAATACAGCGGCTCCGGTCACTCATGTCCTCTGAGCACAATCCTTGGGGCATGCTCGGCAATCCCGGAGCATTCCATTCCTCCAAGACAAGGGTAAAGGATGGCAGCACCTTTCTCCTAACTCAACCAGATATTGCCCATATTCTTCTTTTTTTAAATTCCAGCTGAGTGGCAATATGTAGGTAATTAGGCAAGATTTGGGTCAGTGCACTTAAATTGGCCATACACAACCTCAACCTTACACCAATTTGACATTCGTTCCAAGATGAGTGTTGCTTGTAATGACCACTGCAGCTGCAGTTTTACCTGGCACTCTCAAATATTGGCCACACTGGAATGATAAGAACTTAACAGCCTTACCCAAATTCTATGCACAAGACTCTTATTAATCAGGAGTGAGTCCTCGCATATGTTGGAGGCAGGGCATTACTGAACTACCACTCTAGGTAGAATGCAATAAATGGGTTCTTGAACTTAAACATTATCTTATTTATTAACAGAACAATTTTAACTAGAAAGGGAAAGTTTAAGTATAAACTTTGAATTTGGCTTGAAAGACTGCATTTTGGAAGGGAATTTGCGTGTTTGTGCTGCAGATTTTAAAACTCAATAATGTCAATGAAGAGGACATTGTTTTTTACTTACCCTTTAAATATGTCACATGCATTAAAGGTAGGTCAGTTGGTGTGTGTGTATTCATATCAGGTTGGGGGATAAAATACTAACTTTTTTGATGATTGGTCAAAATTAGTTTTTTTTACTTTAGTTACCCTTTAAGTATGGCTGCCATAGTAATGGATAAGTAGATCAGTAGGTGTGTGTACTCGTGTCCGGTTGAGAGTTAAAAAAAAAAAATTGGTCAAAATTAGTTTTTTTGACATTAGTTACCCTTTAAGTATGGTTGCAACAGTAATGGAGGTGTATGTCAGTAGCTTTGTATAGCTGTATCATGTTGGGGGTTAAAAAACAAAGTTTTTTGATTATTGATCAAAATGTTCTTTTTTTGTCTTTAGTTACCCTTTAAGTATGGCTTCCACAGTAATGGATAAGTAGATTAGTAGGTGTCTGTACCTGGGTCTGGTTGGGGGGGTATGTCTTTTTTGTGTTTATAACCATAAAACTTATCTTTTATTGAGGATAAACCTAAATTAGTTTTTTTGACTTTAGTTACCCTTTAAATATGGCTTCCATGGGAATGGAAAGGTAGGTCAGTAGTTAGGTGTACCTGGGTTTGTGTGGGGGGTTGTGGGTATCACCATTTGTATTTATGACCATGAAAAAAACTTTTGAAATATCCACATTTGAGGATTGTTACCATTATAGTCTATGGGGAAAAATGTCCGGAAATTCGCTGTTAACGCCGTAACGCTTCCGCGGATTCCTTAGCTAGAAGATAGCACTTTTCTCCTATATGCCCCACACGTCTGTACCAAATTTCATGTCTCTAGCTCAAAAACTGTGGGAGGAGATACGGTCCAAAAAAGCGGAAGGAGAAAACGGAAGAAGAAATAGAAAGAAAAGTAATTTGGCTTTTTCAAGCCAAATTAATAAATTGTTTATTTTCAACAGTAACCATGTTATTTTGATTATTTTATATTTTTATGTTGATTATTTTAGTTAATTTACGGTATCATAAATTTACGATCGTTAAACCGATCGTTGATCTCCGAACAGTTTAACGATCATAAATTTATGATACCGATCGTTAAAGGCTTTATAAATATGTCCCCATGTATTCCCTACTGTAAATTATAAGGATATTAGAAGCCACTGAAGAGTTCTGTGTCCATATAAAGGTACAAGGACACAGACTGAGTTATACAGGTAACTCTGGGTACCACTCATGTATTATAAGGGATAATTTATCCCCTTCTGTAAATTATAAGGATATTAGAAGCCACTGAAGAGTTCTGTGTCCATATAGAGGTACAAGGACACAGGCTGAGTCTCTGGGTACCACTCATGTATTATAAGGGATAATATATCCCCTACTGTAGATTATAGGAATATTAGAAGTCACTGAGGAGTTCTGTGTCCATATAAATGTACAAGGACACAGGCAGATTTAGGGAACTCTGGGTACCAACATTGCGGACCTGCAGAGAAAGTGGCGTGTACATTGCATGCCTGCAGAGAAACTGGCTCATGTGGTGCCAAGCGGGGCACATACGGATGCATGCTGATCTCATCTGCAGCTCTGTGTGGAACATGGCAGGAAAAAATATTGTAAAAAAAAATTAAAATGAGGTACACTTGCCCTTTATTACATTGCCAAGAAGAAAACAATAACAAAAGAAAGTAACCAGGCACCCGGTGACCAGCAAACAAGGAAGGTAGAGCTACAGCATGAGAGATGAATTATATGACACTGACCTCTCTGCTTTCATCGGTTCCTAGTTGTCTCCCAGCTTATCTGCACTGTGCTAGATGCCAGTCAGGAAGGAGGACGTTCTCCTGTTACAGTGTGTGATGTGTGTCTCTGCATAACTTTCTCAGCCAGGAACCCAGACAGAGGCTTACACGATTGGCTGGAAACGGCAGGAAATCCTGCCCAAATCCACTTCCGGCTTTGTTTTTTTTTTACTCTGTAGGAACCGGGACTTTCTAGATTGTAAGCTCTACGGGACAAGGACCTCCTTTCCTCTTGTGACAAAGCTCTAGCACTTTTATTTATGGAATTTATATATTTATATACTGAGCTATCTATGTATTTGTTCCCCTTGTATTGACTTTATTGTATTTTGGTACTGTACAGCGCTGCATCCCCAAGTAGCGCTTTATAAATAAACTATACATACATACAAAAGGACATTGCGTGATGTTACTGCATGTGCTGGGACACCGTGATAGACACCCTAAAATTGGACAATACCGGCGAAACCGGAATGATTGGGGCCTATGCAGCAATGTCAATTTTTTTCTGGCTTTAAATTGATGGCCGTGTGAAATATACGAAATCTACTTGCTAGAATTCCAAAGTCATTCTCCACTACACGCCTAGCTGTAAGTCTGTAATCATAGATCTTTTGGGGACATGTTAATGCTTTTTGAGGAAATGGTTTAAGTAGATTTGCATGCAGACTGCTATGAATACAAAGGTCAGTCCTTCCTTGGTGACAGTATTGGATGGTAAATTCAGCTGATTGTGCTGCAACAACTTGTTGAAACTTGTTTCTTCAATAACTCTCCTCTCCCCCATCAGAAATGTTGCTATTCTTGCCCACATCAATCATAATGAACTCATTCTTAACATTAACAATTGCTAATAAAATTATACTAAAATAACCTTTATAATTAAAAAAGTATGAGCCAGAATTGGATGGGGATTTATTCTAATGTATTTGCCATCAATGGCACAGCCACAATTTTGAAAATTTCAGTAATCCATAAACTGATTTCCAATGTCTTGCCATTCCTCGAAAATCTTTAGGTTCAAGGTGCAAACACTCTGACATGTAGTTGTACTTCCATCCAGTTGCTTACTGTGTGCAACACAGATGAATGGTAACAAGGTTATACACAATTCCCATCATCACACAAAGCATTAAAAGTAGACTTTGTATGTTATGGCAATTTTACATGTTTTAAAATTACCGTTTGGTACACATATTACATACATATGTGTGGACTTCAATGAAAACAATGTAGTGCATTAAACCAGGGCTGGATAAATTCCAGTTCCCAGGTCACAATGGCGACTGGGGATTAAAAATCAGGTAGCAGCTTTATTTTTTAATGTTAGATCCCTTCACTATGTTCTGTACTTAAAAGTTTGCAACATTGTTTCTGAATAGGCTGATCAGAGTTCATCACTCCCTAGTCTGCAACAATGTTGCAAAAAGAAGGTGGTTAAGGGAGGGGAAATAGGAGCTCAGCTATAATACAGGAGAGTAGTTCAAACACAGGAAAATTAAAGCTGTTACACAATTTTTAACACAACAAGCAGTTTCTGTAACAGATAGCTCCTGCAACTTTATTATTCTAGCACTGGGAAACTTAATGGTAATGGGAAAGTCTGATGGCACTGGGAAAGTTACTGGTTATAGGAAAATCTGATGGCACTGGGAAAGTTACTGGTTATAGGAAAGTCTAATGGCACTGGGAAAGTTATTGGTTATAGGAAAGTCTAATGGCACTGGGAAAGTTACTGGTTATAGGAAAGTCTAATGGCACTGGGAAAGTTATTGGTTATAGGAAAGTCTAATGGCACTGGGAAAGTTATTGGTTATAGGAAAGTCTAATGGCACTGGGAAAGTTACTGGTTATAGGAAAGTCTAATGGCACTGGCTACCCTCCATATTAAACCGATTAGACAGTCTATATAAACTACCTCCATATTACACTGATTAGACAGTCTTAATACACTACCTCCCTATTACACCGATTAGATAGTCTATATACACTTCCTTTATATACACCTTTCGACAGTCCAATTATAAACATACCTCCATATTCACAGATTAGACATTCATATCACTAACCCTCATAACACCCGTTAGACAGTCCATTTTAAACTACCATCCCATTACAAACCGATTAGACAGTCTATATACACTCCTTAACGCTCATATTACAACAAAAAAAACATACCACCCGTTAGACAGTCCTTTTCAACCCCTCCCTATTACACGATTAGCAGGCTATATACACTATCACCCATATTACAACAACAAATACACGATAGACGTTTTTATACCTACCTCCATATTTACAACCAAACTATACAACCGATTACATCTTAATACAACTACCTCCGTAGTACCAAAACCGATTAACAGTCCTATTACACTTCCTTCATATTACAATTACAACCAACCCGATTACAGTCTATTACCACTACCCTCCATATTAAACCGATTAGACAGTCTATATAAACTACCTCCATATTACACCGATTAGACAGTCTTAATACACTACCTCCCTATTACACCATGAGATAGTCTATATACACTTCCTTTATATTACACCGATTAGACAGTCATTATAAACTACCTCCATATTACACAGATTAGACAGTCTATATACACTACCCTTATATTAAACTGATTAGACAGTCATTTTAACTACCTCCAATATTACAACAGTTGAGACGTCCTATCTACACTACCCTAATATTAACACCGATTAGACAGTCTTTTAAACTACTCCATATTCCACCGATTAGACTGTCTATATACACCATCCCCTCCCCTCCATATTACACCCGCTTAGCCAGTTTTTATACACTACCTCCATATTACATACAAAACCGATTAGACAGTAATATACACCACCTCCTATTGCAACACTAATCAGGTCGATATACCTAACCTCCGTATTTCACCAATTACGTCATATCACACTACCCATCGACACCAAGTTAACAGTCGCTATACCTACCTTAATTGTCACCATTAATACAGTCGCTATACACTAACCGTTACATTTCACCAATTATACAGTCTCTATACACTACCTTAAATTTCACCAATAGACAGTCGCTATAACACTACCTTCAAATTCACCATTAGACAGTCGCTATCACTCCCCCGACCCCATTAGCAGTCGATCTAGATTTGGATCGATTTATGTCAGTAGAGAATTTTCCGTAATATTGAAGCCCATGTGTTAATTGGAAACATCAATTAAAGGTTGTGAGGTACGTTTGTTAGTGTACAGACCAGCAATATGCACAGATTAGTAACCAGATCGACCATTAACAACCTGGGACAGATGTAGGATGATCTCATTGTTTACTTATTGTTTAAGTATTTGGCACACAATTACAACTGATTGATTTGACATTTACTGACGACTCCACACCAAATATATATTTCGTCTTGCCCTGTGTTAGGACTGACCAATCACGACTGTAAAGGATAATCATAATATCAAAACTTATAAAATAGACAACCGAATAATACTAATTAACAATATATTAATAAGAATACAATAGTAATAACAGGACTAAATAAGCATAATAATAACAGCACAATAAATAATAATAATAATATAATAACAACAATAATATAATACATCCTCCTCCTCGTCCTCCTCCTCCTCCTCATCTCCTCCTCCTCCTCCTCTCCTCCTCTGTCCTCCTCTCCCCCCCATCTCCTCCTCCTCTCCTCCTCGCCCCATCCCTCTCCACCCTCATCCTCCTCCCCCTCCTCGTTCTCCTCTCCCCTCCTCGTCCTTCTTGTTCCTCTTCCCTCTTCCTCTTCTTATCCCTTTTCTTCTTCTTCCTCTTCTTCTTGTTCCTATTCTCTTCTTCTCGCGCTTCTTTCCTCTTCTTCTTCCTATTCGTCTTGTTCCTCGTCCTCTTCTTCTGCTTCTTCTTCCTTCTTGTTGTTGTTAGTTCTTCTTCTTGTTCTTCTTCTTCGTTTCTTCCCCCCCCCCCCCTCCCGCCTCCTCCCCTCCTCTCGTCCTCGTCCCCCTACCTTGTTGTTGTTGTTTGTTGTTGTTGTTGTTGTTGTGTTGTTGTTTTGGTGTTGTTGTTGTTTCTTCTTCTTACCTCCTCAGAGCCCTCTTGCTGCTCCTCTCCTCCTGCTTCCCCCTTCGTGTGGCCTCTCCTGTCGTCTCTTTCGATTCTCTGATGTCCCCTCCCTGTGTTTTCCCCCCCAACACGACCATATCATGGGTGTATTAATACAGTATGCAGGTTTATGTTATATGTCACTCAGAATAACCCGGTGCAGGGCCCGCATTTACGATTAGGCACCGTAAACAACTGTCCAGGGGGCAACCTGTGGTTGGAGGGGTGTCCTGTCAATCTCCCCAGATAAGCTGTAAATCCTGTCCCCATAGTGCCAGTAAAACACAAGGATCTGCCCTACTGAGAGGGCGTGTTACTGTCATGTGTCCAGTGATCAGAACTAGGGTTTGACCCACTGGGTTTGTGACCACAGAGGATGATTCATTTGGAATTAATACTGACATCACCTAAAGTAACACAACATTTTAGATAGCACCTGGCCGCCCTTCCCCTAGGACCTGACTTTGTTTTCCATCTCTTTCCTAGCTGTGTGACATTGGATTTATGTGTAATAGGTTTCTTTGTTTCTTTGGTTCCAGTTGAGTAAATCTGTGGCTCCTCCTTCTATTCCCTAGTCCGTCTGGTGTAGGAGCACTGCCCCTTCCCCTGGGCACCACGATGTGACATCACTCATGGAATAAATAGTAGGAGCATGTGCAGAATATTCTAGGTAAACTATAAACCTTTATATCTAAAGGAGTATCAACCCCAACTTACATAACTTAACTATTGTCTAAAGTGAATAACATAGGAGATAATTGGGGTTATTCCTGTACCCTTTAAGACACATTTTGCTAAAGCAGTGAATGTAGTATCCTATAACAAAATAGTTAGTACTCACCCCCTCATCTGTAAAATTATCAAGGTATTATAGTTCCAGGGCCATATACACCATAACTACAGGGATGCGATCATGTTATACAGTCATGGATTACTGAATTTCCCCTCAGTGACTGCTAATATCCTATATATTCAGCAGTGGATACATTGTTTCTTTATCTAACGGGAAAACAAAGTTAACAAGGAGTCATTTCACACTCTCGGAATCCCTTGGAGTGAGAAATTATTCCTTTTTTTTTCGATCTAAAAAATGGGTGTTGGGCGATTGCCATTAATATAAATGAGACTGGAAGTACCTTCTGGGGCTTCTTTAGCCACTCCCTTAAGCTATATAACTGACTGGTATATAATCCTACCACCCATTGAGCCATTATTCTGTATCTGCACTGACGAGATTCTCAAACTAGATGGAAACATGTCATGTCTGTAGACAACGTTACTGGGGGGATGGATTAGACTGTAAGCCCCCCACTGTACTATGGTCATGGTCCTTGTTTGTTCTTGTGTTTTCATGTGATCTGATTGAACATTAATACTTGTCTGTCTTTCTCCGGTAGATTGGATCTCTGCACCACGGCCTTGGTTGTGGTAAGGTCTTATTTCCCATCATTCCTCCCTGTACGTCTATACTTACTACTTACTCACCGAATACCGTTTCTCTGTTTCTACCAAACGTACGTGTTTACCGACATGTGGTTTTGTGGAAACACACACGCTAAACCATCCTGTAATGTCCTGTTTTCCCGATTGGACGAGCACCATTCACTGGAACTGGACATGTCCATAGACAGGATTGGTGTCTCTCACAGTAAATAATATGGAAATACTTAATAATAAAACTACAAACACATGTCTGGACCTTTAAATCTTCCTTACAAACATAAAGTGTTAAACTGTGTCACTACCCAGAATTCCAGTACCATGACCTGTTTTTCTGATTTTCGTTACGGGCATTGCGAGAATTGGTGAAAATTCCTCCTCCAATCACAATCATGGTTACTGAATTTACAGGATATTCCAAATTCCTACTGTCCCGGGCATGATCTTACAGATTTTGGTTGCATGTTAATGGCAGGTCTCCCATGTGTGTTTTTCAAAACCATTTATTCCCTTTTCCATTCAGGTTCTTTTCATTGCCACACATCGCAGACGGTCTGTTACTGTCGCTCTTTGAAGTTCCCGATCCAAATAAACCCAGAAACTTGGATTGCATCAAAGGGAAATCTTCCTTTTCAATGATCTCCTCGTGGTAGTTCCCGCTGGGTCCTAAACACATTCCACCATAGGGGGTGCTGGTACTTTAGTGGAGTTTTACCTTACTTTGCATTGACCAACAGAGGTCTTATATCTGTAATATTCATCCATCCAGGTCATGGTAATCTGTAAGATTTCATCCATCCAGTCACGGTATATCTGAATATCCATCCATCCAGGTCACGGTATATCTGTATATTCATCCTCCCTTTCACGTATAGCTGTAATATTCATGGTCATCCAGTGTCACGGTAATAACTGTAAAGTATTCATCCACCATGTCACGGTAATATCTGTAATATTCATCCTCCAGGTCACGGTATATCTGTTAATCTTCATACATCCAGGTCACGTATATCTGTAATATTCATCCTCCGGCAGGTCCCGTATATCTTTAATATTCATTCATCCAGGTCAGCGGTATCTCTGTAATATTCTCCTCCAGGTCCCGTCAGTATCTGTAATATTCATCCATCCAGGTCACGGTCTCATCTGTATTTCATTCACCCAGGTCCACGGTATATCTGTAATATTCATTCATCCAGTCACGTATAATCTTTAAATCATCCCTCCATCCATGTCAACGGTATATCTGTAAATATTCACCATCCAGGTCACGGTATATCGGTAATATCATTCATCATCCAGTCACGGTATATCGTAAGTTCACATCCATCCAGGTCAACGGTAAATACCTGTATATCATATCCCTCCAGGTCACGGTATATCTGTAATATTCATACTCATCCAGGTCACGGTATCATCTGGTAATATTCATCCATCCAGTTCACCGGTATATCTGAATATTCTCCATCCAGGTCACGGTAATCTGTAATATTCATTCATTCACCCGGTTTCACGGTATATCTGTAGATATTCATGCCATCCGGTCACTGTATTATCTGTAGATATTCATACCATCCAGGTCACGGTAATATCTGTAATATGCATCACTCCGGTGCACGGATAATCTGTAATATTCCATGTGCCATCCAGGGATCAGGTATATCTGTAATATTTCATCATCCGGTCACGGTAAATATCTATAATATATTCATTCATCCCTGTCACGTATATCTGTAATATTCATATCCATCCAGGTCCACGGAATATCTGTAATATTTCATCCATCCAGGTCCATCGGTAATATCTGGTAATATTCATCCATCCGGTTCACGGTATATCTGTAATATTCTTCAACTCCCGCACGGTATAAACCTGTAAATATTCATCCATCCAGGTCACGATGTCTGTAATATTCATAGTCATCCAGGTCACGGTATATCCTGTAATATTCATCCTTCCAGGTCACGGTCTATCTGTGTAAAATTCAGCCATCCGGTCACGGTATATCTGTAATAATCATTTTATCCAGGTCAAGGTATATCGTAATATCATTCATCCAGGTCACGTATATCCCTTATATTCATCCATCCAGGTCACGGTATAATCTGTAATATTCATCATCCAGGTCAACGGTAGAATCTGTAATTTCATCCAATCCAGGTCACGTATATCTGTAATATTCCATCCATCCGGTCCGGTATATCTGTAATATCCATTTATCCAGTCATCGGTATATCTGTAATATTCCATTCATCCAGGTCACGGTAATACTCTTAATATCCTCAATATTTTCGAGTGTTTTACAAATTCAAAAAAATCGCGTTCAATTTGCTTTTGAAGTGAATTTAAGGGCGAAACTATAGTCATTTTTTCTAAACACGTTTAAATACAATAGTACCCCTGGGGGAGGTATCGGATTTTACTACCCCTATTATATATGAAAACCAGCGAGTGTACAAAGAAACACGTGTTTCTGACTCTGAAGCTTTCCTGTGTGCCCAGCACCCATATACACGCGAAGGTCCAGACGGTACTAATTATGGCAGATGTGAAAATGGAGTGATCTGTCAGATAGTTCTCAAAAAAATGAAATGGCGTGGGAGGTGTATAGATAAATCCTAACCTGCCCAGGCTTCATTTAAAATCTACGGTAAGCCCTGGGTCTTCAAAATTTTGTTACCCTGGAACTGCGTCATGGTTTTGTTAATCTTGTTAGTATTAGGAACTTGGGAACGGTAAAAAGTAGTAGGTACACTTGTTATTAATCAGTATATATGGTGAAATATTACTTTATATTGGGGAACAAATCCTATGACTGCAATTTTGACTTCTAAGAGACAAAAAATGTGGGTTCGCCCTGTTTAGCGACAGACCAGACCCCACCTGCTCTAGACTTTGTATGTTCTTGTTTTCATCTTTTATAGGTATTTTATTCTAGTTTTCTTTACCTTTCTGTCAGTTTGCGTGATATAAAACCATTGTCAGATGACATGATTTATATAAACACCAGGAGAGCAAAATGATGAGGCTTTGAGAAATTGTTTGTGTACTGTATCTAAAAATAAAAAGAACTGAAATGAGGCCATTTTAGTATCCTTGAGTTTAAATTAGAAAAAGTCAATCAATGCCTAACTCGTGTCACAAAGAAGATTTTAATCTGAAACACAAATCTTCTAACACATTAATACCGAATTTTTTTAAAGTTATTGATGTACTTGTTTAGTACGTCCAACACAACAAAAAGGAATTTTAGAGCCAAAAGATAAGAATCACGATGCCTAGCAGGAAGCCCTTATAATTGGCAGAATGTTAAAGGCGTAACTGTGTCGCCAATTCTTTAAACTAGTAGAGGGTTATATTATAGAAACCCTTCTATCAACGTGCAAAGAAACTAAACAACATCCGATAAAATTTGGTGAGAAGTGATTAATAGTTCAGCAATATTAGGTTCTCTGCTTGAATACGTCCTGTTTTTAGCCATGGGACCAGCCCCTGTCTGCATTTCATAGGCTCCTCTTCTCAAATGTCAATTTTTTCCCTCAGGGACTTCCTGGTTTCCCAGCATTAAGTCTTTAATAAGCATGCTGCTCCCCACGGGGCAGAGGGCAGGCAGGAAGTGAGCAGTTCGAAGCTACAGGAATCACTGAGTACTGGAAGTTTAGAAGTTTTCATCCTAACCCTGTGTTGGAGACAACACAGTTCCCTTTAGGCAATGTTTCAATATCCAACCAATATAGCAAATAACCTCACATGTTGTATGGCAGATGCTGTACCTTATTAACATCTTTCACGTACTACAGGATTTCCACCATTGCTTGAGGTCGTAAAAAGTACAAATGGTTATTTGTGTATACCCGTACTTGCAAGTTTATGCTGTGATCGTGCCAACAAAAATATAGAGTTAATATAAAACAAAATTAAGATGAAATAAAAGCCTGCAGTTTTACCTTAAAAGAAACATGGCTTCCATCTCTATATGCATTGGGGGAGAGGCCATTAATATAAGTTGGTTGTCAGGTTTGAAGGACTTCTACTTTCCCCTGCATAAGTCTCCAGTGGCAACCATACGTCTGGATCCAAAAAGGTTAACCTTTTCATACCTTAACTTCGAAGATTCCGGCTGCTAGCTGACGTAAGGATATCAAGTTAGCATCAGGGGAATGATATACGATTATACAAAGAAGATACTGACGCAGGAGAGGTAGAATTAGCGAACTTTTTGACTCAAGCAAATTGTGTATCTGCAAATAAAAATTCACTTAACAAGGCTAATTGTACCTAGCAGTAGGATAGCGTAATGGTACATAGTTTCTGATCTATTTTGTGTTTTTTCCGGATTGTAATAATTTAAACGTTTTTTAAATGGTGCTATTGCCCGCCCCAACCACCGGTAAATTGTCGTATAATAAATGGTCTAGGTCGGGTTAATATTAAGCACCATTTATTTAAAACGGATTAAAGAACTTTATTTAATTCTCCCTGATTATCTTTATGAGGAGCCCTGGCACCATCACCAAAATACTGCTCAACAATGGGTTGCTAGCTTGGCAGAGCAGTGTTAATACAAAGTTCATGCATTTGAGTGGGGGGTTAATCAACAATTGTGCCTACCTAAAAACAAGAATTGGATTTCTGCGCTAGGTGAATCTCTGTTGGAAAATATTGTGGCGGGTTTCTAGTAGAGATCTTTTGCGTTGCCAGCATTTGACGAGCAGTATACGACTAAACTAGCCAAGATGTCTGTTAATAGGGTCGGAAGGCTCATTGAGATATGCGGGCGTGCAGTTTTGGCATCTATATACAAAAGGGACCATCTTGGGAAATGGAGGGTGTCAGAGAACGCCAAATAAACAATAATAGGTAATAAAATGAGGTTGGACTATGCAGGAAAATTAGACGAGCTAGGTGGTTTACATTGGAGTAAATGGCGAATGTCCAGAGATATGATAATAAAATCTCTCGTGTATTGTGCACCAATAGCTCATATCAGAGGACTCGTTGACATCCTTAGGTTGGAAGAGAAAAGAAGTTTCATCTTCGGTTAGGAAAGGTTTCTTTACAGGTGAGACACGGTGAGATGTAAACTTTGGAACTGGTCTCCAGCAGATGGGTAATGGCAAGTTCATTAAATAGCTTTTAAAAAAGGGCCGGATAGTTTCCTAAAACTCAAAAATATGAACGATACTGTATTAATACATATACTTGTAGTTCTAGTTGATCCAGGCAACCTTCTGATTGCATTTGGGTCGAAGGATTTCTTTCCCTTTTCAAGACATTTGCGCATTCCTCTAGATTAAATGCCTAGGTAGGGTGAATGAGTGAGGGTCTGAAGATAGATGGATGGTAATCTTTACTCAACTTTATTCAAGCAAGTTGCATTGATTAGAGCCTGGCAGATAAAAACGCTTGGTGCTGTAGTCTTCCTCAATGAAATCAAATATGGGAGTGTTGCGGATAGACATGATCAATCCTACTCCCACGCATCAGGTATTTTCAGTTGTTTACAGTATAGTGTCCTGTTACGTCATTAGTTTAACCCTTTTTGAGACCATTGTTTTATCCACTCTATTTATGTAGTTAGTCCTTTTAGGGAATCTGTGTCTTTATAATTGAGGAGGCCGAGCCAAGAGCTAGGCAAATCCTCTTAAGCGGCGCGGCATTTGTGTTAAAGATGGGACACTTTTAGAGCCTTCTATACGTCACTGTACTACGGAGGGCAAACTAATGGATGGAAATTCGAGACATAGACAGATAGGAAAGAGGGTGCAGAGAGAGAGAGACGTTAACAAATGATACATAGAAGAAGAGAGAGATACAATTAGGAGGTAAAGAGCAGAGGAGAAACTGTGAAAGACAGACAGACACAATAGTGATAAACGATAGATGAGAATACGCACAAACAGATATGATGAGACTGCAAGACAGAAAACAGAAAGAGACAGAGATAAACAAAGATTAACAAAATAATGACACCAATACAGCAAAATTCATTTTTGATAAAAGGTACGCATACCTGGTTGATAAGTTCAGGATGACGGAACAGTGCCTGGCTGGGTAGATTTTGCGTCCACTCTTTAAATGGTCTATGATTAATACAGGTACGCTGCCTGGGTTATAGGATTGTACAGCCTGCTGGGTATAGATTTGGTGTACAGATACTGGGTATTTATATACGGTAAGCAGAAGCTGGGGTTATGATTTTGGTTAACAGTTACGGGGATTATTTATACAGGTACAGCCGCTGGGGTATAGATTCTGGTAAGCATATGGGAGTATAATAAGGTACAGCCATGTCGGGGGGATTTAGATTTTGCTACAGCATACTGGGATTATTAAACAGGTAAGCCTGCTGGGGTTATTAGAGTTTGGTTTACAGCATACTGGGATTATTGATACAGGTAATCATACTGGGATTATTGTCGCTACGCATACTGGGTTTTTGATTTGGAAGAGCTAGATGGGATTACTGATACAACGAAACGCATACTGGGAATATTTACAGTATACTCACACTGGGAGTAATTGCTACAGGTAAGCATCAAGGATAATATAAGGAATAGTAACTTGAAAAAGTGAACTATTCCTTTAATGTTTTGATTGAAGCCCGGGGGATAAGGAAGCTAAGGCTTTCCCTATCATTCAATTAATTGAGCAGGAGCTCAGGGACAAAGTAAGTATTATTTACCTCTTGCGCGACTTCACATCCGCGGAGGAGGATTCTCCAAAGCTGCTGGTTCAGTTCTCTATATAGCGCGCATAGCGCAGTATACGACACAGCATACTGAAGGTTTTGATTTGGAACAGCAATTGGTGAGTATTGATACAGAACAGATCACTGGGGGTTTAATTTTGGACAGTATTACTGGCCGTATTATTGTGTGACAGGAACAGAATTACTGGGATATTAATATGGTACAGCATACTGGTATATTGTACAGGAACAGCAACTGACGGAATATTGATTACTGTACATAACCAGGGATTTGATTGAACCAGGTACAGCTTACTGGGATTATTGATAACTGGTACAGCATACAGGGATTATTGATACAGGAAAAGCCTATGGATTATTTTTTGGTCAAAAGGAAACAGCATTTGGGATTCTTGATACAGTTTACAGTTACTGGTTTTTACATTTTTTACAGCGACTGGATGTATTGATATAGATACTGTTGGGGCCCCACCCAGGAAATCTGGAGAACAGGGGACCACCTGAATGAGTTTCAGGGACCCACATAACTCTATTACATATCTATCTTACTTCTTCTACGGACTTGGGCAGAAACCTGTGGTCCAGTCGCGACTCTGTTTGAAATCTTGTTCCTTTTAAAAGGGCTTCCCTGTGTTGCATACAGGCTGAGGCTACAAAGAAGTGGCTGAGTTTCCAATTACAAAAAAAATGAATGCAAGGTGGTGGTGGGGGGGGGGGGGGGGGATTAGCATGGGAAGGGGGACCAGGGAGACGTTCTAATGTAATAAGCGAACCGGACAAGTCTCTCCTTGCGCTTTGTCGTGATGGTTGCACTTCACCAAGGGAGACATGCTTCTGGCACCAAAAGTGGCTAGAACTGGCCCGTTGGTGTTGTAGAGTAAAAACTTGTATGGAAATGGGAGAAGGATAGAGGAATGACAATTTTTTATATACATTATACAAGTGTTGTGCATTAGGGAACAGTTGACCAGGATGAATCACTGTCGGTGGTAAGAAAAAACGAAGCCCAGTGGAAAAACAGTTGCCATGACATGGTCGAGTGGTCATAGTACGACCACAAGATTAGAGGTAATTCACCGCCATACCAGGTCCTTGTTATCCAGTCAGTCAAAGGGGCAGATCGATATCGTCACGGCCCTCTGAAAAACACACTATACAAAATTTTCGCACACAAAAAATTGCATGGTGTGGGTGTCCGCCTTAATAAATAGAATAACAATAAGTAAAAATGTCAGAATGAGGATTATATTGAAGAAGTATATTGCCGTGCTGATCACGCTCCCAAATTACAGGTATTCATTAAAAAGCATCTTATCTTAGTATAATGTTACACCTATGGCGTTAGATGCTACTCCATAATTGGAACACCCGCGAAGTACGAGTAGCACTAGCACAATCAGGGGGGTGCTAGGGCGCTCAAATAATTCGAATGATTAAAAAGCAAAAAGCTCTTTCATTAAAATGTGGCCTGCTAATTTTGCCCGAACCAATTAAAATGTTAGCTTCAAATGTAAATAATCTCTGAGTTGGATGGGGCACAAATTAGCACCATTTGTACTTTTTAACCGATAAGAATTTTATTGAATCTCCGGTTAGTTCCTTTATTCTTCACATGCTACTGGCCTTTGGCGTTGCAACCATTATATTACAGGCTAAAGTGACTATTAAACGTTACATCAGAACTATTGAAAAAAAACCTATACCTGTACTATGACCGATCATTGCATAAAAAATAGCAAGTAAAGTTTAATGTTGCCAGCACCTCAATGTTGCTGGTTTGTGACAATAGCGCCTCTCTTTACAGAGATTCCACACTCAAATATCAAATTCAAAAGCCTGCACAAGCTTTTTAAACTTGCAGCCAAACAGTTTTTGAAAATTTATTCCATATCTTCTCCGTACAAAAGAAAAATACAAAAAGCTACCTTGTTAGGAACCTTAGAGTTCTAAAAAGCTCCTTGGACCTCACTGTGGTGAACACTTTTATCTTTGTCTTCTGGAGCTCTGGAGCATCTCTACCTCTGTACAAGATATATAAAGACATATCGAAGCCATTTGTATTCTGGGATATTAATTCAGAAAGTACCAGACATTTGATTACTACTGGGAACTTCATTGGCAGAATCAGAAGTGGATAAAAGTGAAAATTAAATGCCTTCAAACATACAGTATTTTACAATAGTTTCCCTTCAAGAGTTGTAAGGAAGTAAAGACACATATGTAAAACTCCTGAATGTGACCTAGAGTGTGGTTGGAGAAAAAAAGATGGATATCTACAATGGAATCTCTAGGAGATTAATTTTCCAAACCAGTTTTGATACTCTGAGGTTACCATATTTGTAAGGGTGATCACAGGATTCGAATAGTACAGATCTGAAAAGAACTGAAAGGAAACAAAAAAAGCTTTTATTTGGGCTACATGTTTTGCAATTGGCCTTTGTCAGGCAAACACAAAAGTGCAATTACTCAATGTTTAAAGTAGTAATTTGAAAAATAAAAATTACCCCGTGAATTCATAAATCTTAATAGCCAATAGCCCCAAATCCCAACCTCTATAGGAGAAATCAGCTGAATTCTGCCAGTTATGGCATTCTGATTTCTGCAGCCCTTCTTCATAGGGAGTTGAGATGTGTTTTCCGACTGCTCAGTCTACAGAGGCCACCGTAAAGGTTAGCCAGTAGTTACTTCACAGTTCTGGAAAGGGTTAGAGGGAGGGGCGGAAGAAACCTACGAGCAGGTGCAACTTATATAAAAGTGTCCAGGGCTGCAAAACTAACAGAATGAAAATGTCAGGTCTTGTTTCACATCGTGTTCTACAGACCATATTCAAATTCCAAATTTCTACCATGATTTTTTATTTTTTGCTCGTGTTATCTATCTTTCCAGAAATTTTCTTACTTTTCCACCACTTTTTACTCTTCTTCTACGATTCTACAAGTTCCAACGTTCTAAATTTCCCAAATTCTCCGAGTCATTGGAGCTAAAATGATGTTTTGTTTCGAAAACCGTACTCTGTATATAGACCTAAAAATGTCCTATATGAAACAATCAATCTAGTCATTGATCCTCAAACAGTGTGACGCCCAGAGTTTGCAAAATCCCACATTTCTAAACTACAGAGGGAAGCCAGGGAATGCTGGCGGAGTTGTGTTTTCAAACACTGGGGGGAAACCGTTTGAAAATCTTGATACTAGTAAGAAATTTGCAAGAGTTCAGGTATACAACCGTTTTACCAAGTTTTCGGTAACCATTTTCCTTAAGATAGATCACTTCCCAACCCCCCCTAACCCCAGCCCCCAAAAAACTAGGATCTTGCATAAATGCAACCAACAGCTTAGACCTGCGCAGGTTTAAATTTGTGAAAGTCTGATGTAGTATTTTAATAGTCCGCCGTTTTAAATCATCGCTGCCTTCGTTGCTTGCTTCTTTCGACCGTGGAGCCGTCGAAGGGGTAGACAGTTGCCTCTTAGTGACTGGCATGAATCTCAGATAAGCGAGATTCATGTCTCATCACATTCCACCTTACCAGTGTACAGTCCATACCATTAATACTTTGGGTTGAACATACAAGCAACCACAGTATAGATGCTAGTGTTTAGTGAATAATTCAGGTGCTTGAGAACGACAAAGATTCTAAAACATGAACATGCATGTTGGAATAAACTTGCATGTTATTCTGCACTGGAACGTGGGTGTTCGGCATTTTTCAACAGTATTAATTTATCGTTCAAAATTAATTTTTTTCGTGTTCTAAGCAATTTTAGTTATGACAGTTGTGCATTTTGTTATTTGTTTCAATATGTAAGTGAAAATACAAAAGTCCTGTTTAAAAGGCACGTTTGTGCCAGTGACAAACATTTGATTTGCCACTACTGTAATATATGGATTAATTTTAAATTCTAGAGATGTGTGTGTCCAAAAGCAATGATATGTTCCCTTTCTTATAAGCACACATTTTAAAAGAACTACCAAACACTAATACAAGTCCCCCCCAGAATCTCAACCCTACCTCTAGAAAAATTGTAGAAGCCTCCTGCCCACATTTGCTAGGACAAGCCACACCCAGCCTAAAATTTTACTACTTCATCCTTCCAGAACCCTGAGTGTGATATTTGACATATGTCCAGTAACGGTTGGTGTCATGGCAATGAAGTGCTTCAAATAGCCACAACTCTTGAAGCGGCATGACGCCCTATTAGCCTTGAGCTTAGAGAGGAGGCAAAGGCATCAGTGGTGGAAGAGAGAAGTAAGGCAGCTCAGGGACCGTGAGGATGTACAAGGAATTGTAAACACTGAAAAAATACCTTTTTGTAATTTGTTCATATAAATTATTACATGGAAGCAGTCACTAACACTGATGATTTTGTGGTGCTGCAGTATTTACACTGCTGGAGGGGACATGCTTTGTAAAATGAAAAAGCAATTAACCTGTAAGTGAGTTTGGGTCACACAGAGTGTTATGCATCTTGGAGTCCTTCCTACAGACTTTAAAAAAATAATTGATTTTTAAACATGCTATAAAAGGTAATGCTAATAAAAGATGAGTAAAGGTATGGCAGCCACTCTACCATAAAGTTGTTTTCCTGATTTCTTCGAGCCTCTCTGTGCCGTCAATTAGCCATGGTTGAAGGGGGACATAAAGTTTGTCGCCCTTAACTGTCACTCAAAGCTAGCTGCAGAAAGAAAACACTACTTCCACCATCACTTGCTTATGTGGCTGTATGCTATATAAAACGGACATTTCCAAGTTTGTTTGGCTGGCAGAGCGAGGAGGACAGAGAAGGTTGTTAAAGACAT
Source organism: Hymenochirus boettgeri (assembly GCA_019447015.1). Taxonomy (NCBI): domain Eukaryota; kingdom Metazoa; phylum Chordata; class Amphibia; order Anura; family Pipidae; genus Hymenochirus; species Hymenochirus boettgeri. The sequence goes on from CM033469.1 coordinate 145,300,516, forward strand.
TTCCACCAGCCATGATAAGTCTTATGTTCATCATTGACAGGCCATCTAGTGAGTTGGGCTTTTAGCATCATCTTTGCTGTGTGATATCGAAGGGAGGGCAGCCACATTTGTAAATTTTACGGTAAGCAATTTCAGCTGCTGGAATTAGGTGGACAATGTAATACGGCTTATTTTTGTTGTTTTTTTTTTTTTTATATATCATATTGTTGTCCTTTATAATTATTCTTACAAGTCTGGGAAAATTCTTACATGGCTGTTGACAATAGCATTTTCTGTCTGTCCTGTTCATGTTACAGAGTAACTTGTATGTAATTCCAACAGTTAATTTTAACTTTGTGTGGCTTTCTTTGTGGGGGATTGTCTATGTTTTCACATCTACATGTTTATTCTTTCTTCTTGCGTAAATCTCTGCATTAGTTAAGATCATAATCATCTAGCTTTGAAACCTAATCATTTATGGATTGCTGTAAAGGCGTAGCATTTTAATAGTTGAAGGCATAAAACATAGTGTAAGATTGCATATGAAATCAAATTTAGATGTGACGTTACAGTACTGTGTGTTTGTGACATCTTACTGCTCAACGTAAAATGGGCTGTGTCATCCCCAACAACCTAATAAATTTGCCCGTGCTGACTGCACATGTAGTGTAAAAAATCCTTCACCTTACATCCCTGCCAACCCTGCCCTTATGGTTCTCCACTGCCATTTTCTGTACAAAGTCAGGAAGATTTAGTAGGAGCTTTCTTCCCTCAAAATTGTTTATACTCCTCCTTGTATCTCTGAGAGGACAAGTGGTACATGCGCAGGGGCAGTCTTCCCTCCTTCCCCCTCTTTCCTCCTTTGGGCAATCCAGCCACTCAGGAGAGAAGACTGTCTCTGCCTGTTTTCCTCGTTATTGATGTTTATATTAAAGGAACCTAAAATGCTGTCATTAGTACACGTAAATAGTGTCTCTATTACAAGATAAGAAGGTAGAACGCTTGTTTGCCACCCCACCTCCTGTGGAATATAAAATATCAAGATTTTAATGGACATTGAAACTCGTTTAGTGTCCCCTTTAAAGGCCTGAAATAAAAAGCACGGTCACGTACAAGTTTTAAAACACCTTAGCATACAAGAGCGTAAATCCCATAATCCAGCACGATGTTCACAGTAGCTTCATAATTAAATAACCATTAGGATGGTAATTATTAATTAGTATTGACAAGGCTAAAATTAAAGGGCATTTCCACCCCATTATAAATTTTTGCTGTAGTGTAGGGCCTCCCTCCCCCAACCCCTAGTTTATTTATCACAAACCTCCCCCGTCATTACTTATTTTCCTCTCTCTCCAACAATTCGATCCGCCCTCTGCTTGCCATAAAACTGCAAAAGCAGGGGGCCGACCGGCAGCCGTACATACAGATTGGCTGAGAGGTAGGCTTGTACTCAAGACGGGCCAAAGAGTTAATACGTCACGCTAGTGGGGGGGCCAAAGTGCAGGCACTCCATCTGTGGCCAAGTTATCAGACCCTGGGGGAGTTTTAATTCAAATAAACTAGGGTTGTGGGAGCGGGAGCCCTACACTATAGAAAGGAGCGGATTTGGTTTTTATTTACACTATGGGGAGGGAGATTGAGAAAACGGAGGTGGGAGGGGTAGAAAGGAGGGGGGGGAGGGGAAGGCTGCAGTGCACATGGCAAAGATTCTCCAGACGTGAGACAGGAGCCTATATGGGACTATGCATGCTCCTGGTGGTCATTTATCGGACTTTTGGAGGGACATTGCAGGGCAGACCATTTGGGAAGGGGAGTCCGCTCAAGGAGTAAAGATTTTACTACACTACACAGTGTGGGGGGGGCCATTAGTGGGTTAAATTATAGTTTTGGGGGTAGACATGCCATTAAACAAAAACACCATTTTTAGGGGCAAGCCTAGAAACTATTGGCTCCCCTAAAACAAAATAACCACAGATGGGGAAGTCTGTCACACTTCAAGGCTGGTACCACGATGCCATTTTTCGTCCGAATCCATTTATTATTATTATTGTGGATTTATATAGCAGAACGCACCCACCATCTTCCCACCAATGTGCTTTACAATACAGTAGTATAATTACACATGAGCCCTGCCCCGGAAGAGAGCTAATCTACGACACATGTTATCTTGACACATACAACCTATCAGAACATACAAACTCCTTGCAGATGTTCCACGGGTGGAATCGAACATCATACTTCCAAGCCGCGCCACGGTTATAGTAGCTAACCACTTGAGCCCGTCTGCCCCAATCGACGATAGTAAGTTATCGGTCCGTTCCGGGACGAACATTATTGCATTAGGCTTATATCAGCTGGTAGATCGACCGACCGTTCATGCGCATACCGTAGACGAAAGGACGATTTGGACATCGGTGGAAAAACCACGTCCATCAATCGCGGTATGTCGGCTATGGCCCCACTATTGCCACGGACCAACCAGTCCGCTCTCATGGCCCAGGACGGTCGAACGTCCTCACAGTTGGCCTCAGGAGGTAAGAATGCATGTGTAATTTATCCTGTGTTACCAGCCTTTACACACCGACCTGAGAAGCAGGAATTGAATTTTTTTCGATACCCAGGTAAGGTTATCTATCCATACATTGCCTCAGAACCATCGGGGTGCACTGGTGTTCCAGCATCTTACTTTGACTATTTTCCAGATACTTCACTTTCTTCTGCCTTTCAATTATTTTTTTTCTCTGTTCTTGCTCGATAGTGATTTTTTATTTTGTATTTATTCGGTAAGGCATGGCTACCCCCCCATACTATTCAACTTCCACCTCCAATATACACCTTTAAATAAATTTGTACTTAAGAAAATGCATTGCATAGAACTCTAGCTATCTATAGTTCAGGGTTAGTTTTTATCACTACCAGCACAAGTTTAAAGATTAATGTTGAGGGTATGAAACTTGCACGATCTTCTAAAAGGTAGTTAGACAATCACCAATTTTCTCCCGAGTAAGTTTACCCATTTAAAAGGTATAATGGAGTTGAATGCATGTTTTCTAAAATTGATCTGCAGCAAATCCGGGAATTTTCCCATAATCAAACAACCTTTTTTTTTTCAAAATATAAGAAAGCAAACTCTTCCTAACCCTCCACACCTAGGATTACCGTATCATCTAATGTGATAGGGAATAACTCTACCTAAAATGTAATTAGCAGGGCTGCCTCTGATTGCATTATTTTAAAGGGAATCTATAGTGAAAAAAACAAACATTCCCCTTTGCAAAAGAAACTCATGTACTCTGTGCTGCCTAATCCTATATTGTCAGGGACTCTGTTTACAATGTGGTCCAGATCTGTGGCAGCACTCCCCCTGTCCCCTCCCCTCTGTTACTCCTCATTGTCTACATCTGTGTCTACCGACAGCTTATCCAGCTGCAGTAGGAGTTAAAAGTTCAACTATCTTATCTGAAAAAACACACCCACGTCACGTGGCCAATAGAAAAGCAACCTGGAGACACAGAAGTAAGGAGAACAGTACAGTTTACGATCTCTCACTTTGGTGACTCATTATCATACAGTTGAACGTATTAAGAATAGGGGGGTCAAGTGCAGCTGATATCGGCCATCAAAGGTACCTCTCCCCTCTAATACCTTATCTCTATGTTTATTATAAGCAGCGGGAGGGGGTCACCGTACAAAGGGAATTGTGATTGACAGTCCAAGTAGATAGAGGAATGGCATCACGTATTCTGTCTAACTGTGATCGCAGGAACAAGAGAGGGAATCTGAAAAAAGTGAAGACACGGCTGGGGGTGGGTAAAATTACTAGAACAACTGGACAGAAAGAAAAAAGATTAATTTTTCCCACTAATAGATGCCTTTACACAACATTCATTCTAATTCTTCAGCTTACATGTTTCACTGACCTGTCCTGCTTAACAACATTCCCCTGTAATGTAGGTATCAACTGTTGAGAAATGCTTGTAAACTCATGAGAGCTAGATCGGTTCACTTACTGCTCCACCTGCAGATCATCTGCAACTTGTTAGGTACTATAAAGGTATCCCTCTCTCTTGTTCCAACTACAAGGGAGACACTAAAGCGCTTTTATAAGTACATGAAATTTGGTATCTATTAGTCACAGGCGGTGAGAACCATTATGCCCACCTCTCTGTGAATAATAAAATGACCTGGGGTAACAGTGATAGCCTTTACTACCACCGGTGATCCATCTCACGCTCCTCCCGCAGCCAGTCATAGGCAGCGCATCATCTTTTTGTTTGTATGTGCAGAAAAATGGGAGCTCAGCTACTTTCTGGGGAACATTCCAAAATAGCTTGCCGGTATGTAAGAGTTCACTATCAGCTTACTCCAGGCGCTCTCTATTATTCAACAAGGAGGTGGGACTAAGCGTTCTCGCCTCACTGTAAATAATTAGATTTTCATTCATGTACTACTGACGTACTCAAAATCAGTGTTACGTATCCCTTTAAGATTCAACTACGTATGAAATCGTATCAAAGTGCCATTTGCATAAATACTGTATGGCATTTACACTGAAATCATGGTGCAGCTTGCATGCTTTTCTAATTTATATTGTCAACTAAACAATACTATATATAAAGAGTCAAATTATGCTCACAAGATAAACACACATAAAAGACAAACCCTTTAAAAGTTAAAAGCAATTACACAATCATAACAGGTTGCTTCATAAATACCTATGACAAAGGGTTTGATCCGCTTCCCCTCATTATGCAACCGTTGCTTTCAGTCACAGTCTCCAAAATACAGCAAATCAAGGGTTATTCATAAAAGTTCTTTCATTTAAATGGTGCTAATTTTGGCCCCCATCAATCAGATCTATTTTAACATTTGAAAGCTACATCTGATTGGTTGGGGCAAATTCAGCACCATTTACCCGTAAGACTTTCTATGATACCCCTTGCATCATTATGCTGTCTTCTTCTTTGTGATTGGCAGGGGGAGCAACATAGGGACTCGGGGTTGCCCTTGTTATTTTTTGCAAGTTCTTCCTCCTCTTTTTTTTTGCTTATTCCTGAACGGGATTTGATTTGCCTTTCTGGGTCGGGCGGGGTGGTTTTTTTTTCCCCCCTGGTGGGGGCACCGGGGGCCCCCACCAACTTCGCGGCATACCCCAAACTCCGGGACACCAACCCTTTCCTTTGTTTCCCCTTTTTTTTTTGTTTCAGTTCTACGCAGGCAGCAGGTGTTTAGTTTAATCCATTGACCATTAAAGCAAGGGGGCAACACCCGACAAGCATAGTGACACCTCGCAACTGCCCTTTACTCCCCCCACCCCCCCCCTCCCCCCCGCTCGGGGCGCGGCCAGGTCGGTGCTACAATTCTGAAAATTTTCTTACGATTTTTCTACATCTAAACGAGGACTTGATTCAGAGAAGAAACAAAGAAACAAAATTTTAATGATTCAACGCTCCCAGTAAGTAGTAGTACGCAATGTTAGTTGAATTTGCAGCTGTCTGCCTTTGTGTACTGGTTACGTCTCCTCCTTCTTTTCAAATAATGGTAAAAAGGCTTTATTGCGTATCTTTGTTCAAAGTTTTAATTACACAAAGGTTAAGATTACCCTTTCATTTTAAAACTACCGATCTGAGTTATTTGATTCTAGGTGATGTATGATATTATGCTAAGGTATGAGGCAGGGAGGAGGATACTCGCTTCATTGAGAGTCACAGTCATCAGATTTATTAAAAAAAAAATAGTGAGGAGAGCTTACGTTAAGCTGCTGAGCTGCGCGTTTTTTGAATTTATCCATGATTTCCCAACTAATTTAGCTGCCAAGGGTCAGCAGTGCACATTAGAAATCACAATAAATGGCTGCCTAATTTTGAAAATGAATGCATGAGTGATTGCACTGGTTTTATTATTTTAGTTCCGCGAATGAAACTGGTACCCAAGCACGCTAAGATGTGAGACCACAGGAGTCACAGTCAGTAGAAGTCCGGCAAACTATTTGTCAACCCCCAATTCAAGATAATTAAAACTTAGCCGTCAATAAAGCAATACTTTCCAGAGTAAGGCACCCATGTCAAGTAGCATCGCCCACTAGGATACACAAATTAGTAAGTACGTAACGGGAGCAGTGTTAAATAAAGAGTCAATTATCCCAAGTATTACATGATGATATATTAAACAAGGCTGGCTTTTGCTGTTTGTGTTTTAGAATGTGGAAAAAAAAAGCAAAGGCAAATAGTTGCCACTGGGCCTATTGTGTACGGCTGCCGACAAGAGAAGAATCCAGGAACGGATTTGAATAGGACACCAGCCAATATGCTACAAGAACCCCCCTAGAACGGACTCTTTATTATCCAGATCTAAGGCTATACCGGGATTAGTTACGCAGGCTTGATTGCCTATAATGGTCGTTCCTAGGCTAGCTTGACTACACGAGCACCGCCCCCTCACGAGCACATGCGCCTGTGTTAGAACCATAGAGAATACCCTTTAGAGTTTAGTTAAACCGTCTTAATCACCTCTGAGGAATGTAGAACATATTTAAGCACCTCTGCCTTCTAATTTAGTAGCCCACATTAGGTTAGAGGCACAGCCTTTTTCCCAGTTTGAAAAAAAAAAAAAAAAAAGAAAAAAAAAAAATAAAAAAAAAAAAAAAAAAAAAAAACAAAAAGAACTAAAATAACAAAACACAAAAAAAAAAATCCGAACAAAACAAAAAAAAAAAAAAAGAAAAAGGTAATTACTAAGTGGCTAACACCATATTAAGCCCACATGGCCACACCCCCAAATGCATGAATCACCAAAATGAATGTTTTTAATGAAAACCGTTGAGAAAAAAAAACTTCACCAACAGGCTAAATTTACCCCACCACCCACCAAAACCCACAAACCAATGAGTTATATAAAATACGGTCAGAAGTTTTAACTTTTAATATGTTTTTTTCTTCCCTGGTTACTTTTCCTTTTTTTTTGCTTAATCATGATATATATATCTCATGGTTTATTAATTAATATTATAATTATTCTTAAATTTACTTTTATTTAAATTAGTGATTTTGTAAATTTAAAATGTCCCTATTTCTTTTTTTATTTCCCCTTTTTAGTTTTATAAAATCCTGATCTACATTAAGTGTTCAGACAGTGAGAGTTGCATTATGAAAGATTAACCGCTGCACAATCCTTGTCTTGTGCGCCCGTTGCCCTCTGCTTCTGATCATTCAGGTGGTATTCTTTTTTCCAGTTAGAAACTGTTCCGATTTTCTACTCTCCGCTCCGTTAGGTGGATTTTGACTAGTGCCAAACATCCCCCAGCACTGCTTGCCTCCTGAAGTTATCCCCGTGTCTGCCTCTTGTCTGAGAATGCCCAGGCTAAGTTACAAAGGTTCTCAGATACATGAGTCCAGGTTTCTAAAATTAGCTCCCTGTTCCCAAGGCACCGGCATCCCAAGAAGCATAGGACAAACTATGAGGATATATCAGGCATTATTTTAACGAGGGCCACTTCATCTTTCCAAAAGATGTTCTTGATGAGGGTGGAGGAGAGGGGGGGGAGTTTTTTTTTTTTGTCGTTTTTTTCTATATAAATGTTTTGAGTTTGTTTATGCCCCCTTCCTCTTACAACAGCAGTGTATGGAACGTTATCTGTACATTCTGTACAGCTGGGAAAGGAAGCAACACAGTCCAGAGACGAAGGATCGGGTGGGTAGTTTAGGGCTAGGTGTCTCCCCCCTAGATTTTTTCCCCTTTTTAGAATAAAAGATGTCAGGTTCAGACACTAAAGACTATGCACCAGTTTTCACATACGTTTCTGGAGTCTTAAAAGTACCGGCTCACCTGTATATATAGCTAACCCATTCTCTACACCATCGCCCTGGTCCTAAAGTATCGCATTAATCTTCCTCCTTCCGTATAGGCAGCACCAGAGTGATCTAAGGGCAGGTGATTTATACCCGTGTGCCTCCTTGTCGGCATGTGAAAGTATGACTAGCCATCACGAAATTCCCTGATCTGGATCCAGGGGACCGGAAAATGTCAGATCTTGGTCCGGAGGGCCTTTAGATAATTATCTTTGGTAGTGGGAGGAGGGAGGGGACATGCCCTTTTCAAATTATCTGTAACATAGATTTGCAAGAATTTTGTTAGAAGCAGGTTTGTTAATATACTATGGCAATTGACACTGTGCCACGTTCAAACTTTGTTTGACCTAATACCCTATTTAGCTGTCATACAGATTGATGATATGATCAGTTTTCGAGCAAGAGGAGCCATACCCCATTTTATAGTATATTCTTTATACACAACCTTAATTTTTCCCCTGAACATATCAGCTGCCTTTAGCGTATGTTCGTATGATACTTAACTTAAGTATGATTTGCCCAAGCACATTTTATAATTTGCTTGGTTATTGTTTTTTATAGACTTATCAGTATATGAAAGGTTCCAATTCCGTCAAGAACCCATCGTCTGGGGCCTTGAGCGGGATTCTGTCCTAACTGCCAACCTTGCCCAAGTGGAGATGGGGTGGCTTGCAAAACCCCTTGGTCAGATCTTTGTGCAGAAGGCAGCATGGTCCTTGTATTCTTATGCCAGACAAGCATGGTACACTGCTGAAGTGCCGTGGCTGGCACTAATTACTCCCACAGCCTGAAGTTTGGGCAGGGGGACGCCAGTGCTCTAACAGAAAGAATGAACCAACACAATCCTAACCTTCAAGAAGGTTCCAAGTACCAGCACTTTCATATGCAAGTCAGACAATAGATGATTACCTGTGTAAACGAAGCAGGCGTACATGTTTATATAGTCCCCCACCCTACAGTCCAGGGTTATGATTGTAATAACCATTACATTCAATTATCATTATGAGGTGAATATTCTCTTAACAATCTGTAATAAAACAACATCGCAAAAAAAGGACACAATGTCACAAAACATTATCTCATCTACTATGTGATAGAAGAATAATCCATTACCATCTTCATAGGGTTCTAGCTCATTCATAGCATTCATCTTGATCAGTTTAGCATCCAGGAGGGGATGGAAGAAAGAACAAAATATAAACATAGAGAAAACAGGCCCATACTATAGTGTTGTATGATTTACATTTCTTATAAACCAGAAATAATGTTCCTAATCTCCAAAATCCACTTAACATTCCCTTGTAGCAGGAACCCTTTTGGATTCTCCTCTTGGACCTTATCCTTTGACAGCACCTGGACATCTAAGTTGGGCGACGGATGTTTAAACACAGAAATGTTTACCCACTAATGTTTTCTTGTCTTTAAAACTTTTTTTTTTACTTCCAGTTTCCTCCTTTTCGGTTTTTTAAAGGCATATGTCCACCATAATCAAAAATTTAAGTTACTGTCGGCTACCCAGTACCCAGCCCCAACCGCATGTTGTTGTTTTTTTACCACTCTGCCTGTGTCCGTTTCTTTTGTAAATCATAGCTCGATCACACCAAACTCACTTACCTCCCTCGATCCTCCGCCGCATGCCAGTGCCTTCTGCTAGCGAGCATGCCAAGGTCCAGAGTGGGCGCGGACCGGGCAGTCGCCTGTGCTTGTTGCTGGCGAGCTGGGCAGCCAATCCCGTGACGCGCTGGGTCTATGTCATGAGAGCGGCGCTATAGCCTTCCGTGGCACCTTCCTAGGTAAGTAGAGTTTGGGGGAGGTTCTCTAAAAAAACCAAGACGCGGTGGGAAGGTGGGTGACCATGGCGGGTTTCTTCATGTTTGTTCGTGCGACATTCTCTTCAGGAGAGCACAGCTTGTTAGGGGGGTTTAACGTAGGGGGGAGGGATAGTAGAACGGGGAAGGGAGGGAGGGGAGGTTCCCCACCAGTCGCGTTGGAGGGGCGGAGAACGGGAGATGGCAGAGCTAGCGAGGAGCGGGGAGGGGGTGGGGAGGAGGGGCGGAGAGAAGGGCCTGCCAGCAGCTCTGCAGGAATTCTCCGGGAGGCAGGTAGCAGGCCAGTGTACCTTATGGACATGTAAGCCTCCTGGTGAGGCAGTTTGGGAACGTTGGGGAGGGGAACCTACAGGAGAACCAGATGAGTTGGGATGTGGAGGTCAGGATAGTAATACACGTACATGGTTGCGGGGCAAGAGTTACTTAGTTGGGGGGATATTAGTTGTTGGGGTGGACCATTGCCCTTAATTTCTAATTTTAGGAGCAGTTAGTTCAACTATTTGGTTTTAACCTGTCCTTCCAGACCACACATATCCTAGCCGATACAGACAATTTAAAGGCGATTTACTCTTGTAAGGGTTACTGTTAGCGAAGCCTTCAAAGTTTCATATAGTGCCATCTACCAATGGGTGTGACCATTATTACCCCCTTGAGTAACCATTGCATTCGGTAAAGGTGTTTAAACAAGGGAAGGTTCCTATCTTCTCCATCCTCTCTAATCTATGTCAGGAGGCAGATATCCCCACTTAACTCCAATTATATCTACTCTCTTATGGAAAAAAGTGGAGTTATCTAAATTAATTCGCCCAACATTTTGTCATTCGTAAAGATGGCCAATGTTTAATCACCAATCTTTGGACAGCAGCTAAAGTTGTCCAAATTGGCTAAACAAGCCCTATTTATCCGGCGTCTGTTACCTTTCTTTTTGATTGTTTTCAGTAATGATCTATACACACCTTGTACCGTTTTTGTACATCATATGGGTATTTCGTCTAATCTTCTCAGAAAAAATTCTCTCTTTTTGATTGACCTCTTTTCAAACAATTACATTTTTTGATACAATCTTGTTACCATTAGTAATGTCCTTCTGATATGTCCTCTAGTTAGGAATGAAGTTGGTCCTCCTTTAGAGGCCATATTTATAAGTTCGCACTAATCGGTTCGCATAAACAATACTGATCGGTATTGGTCCGACTATCGAGGTAATCTACTGAAATATACAATGCGATATGTTAATACGATGCTATGTAAATAAACAGCGATTCGCCTCTTGTAACCCCCCAATACCGATCGTTATCGAGATTTAGAAAACGGTAGATATCGTACAATACCGTCGTATGTTTTTCGATAACGATAAAAAATCTTTATAAAAGGGCCCTAAATTATGCCACTAAACACAATTTGTACATAATTGTAGTCCTTTCAGAACACAGTCTAAAGAGCATATCGTGCAATAAATACACATGTGTAGGTTTTTTTAGTTCCATGCTGTTTCCGACCTAAAATTTTCCTTTTAAGTTGGATTTGTATATCTCTATTGATACTAGTGTCATTTGTTGCCAGTTAGCCACTCCATTTCATGTTGTTGTTTTAGTCACTTCTCCACCTGTTTCCAAGACAAAATGAAGAGAAAAGAAAATAACTAATGCACTGAAGACAAAACCCTCACCCCTGCTCCATGGGGGTATTGATTCCCGGCGTGGGGAGATACCGCGCAGGCTTATTCCCTTGTGCGTCGACTCGGTCGGCGCTCCCCTCGCTCGCGTCAAGGGAAGGGCATAGCTTTATTGTTAATCTATGCGTCGGATTTAGGAGGAGACTCCATGACATCTGGTGTCTGGAAACCCTGGATGACTCAACCCCCCAAGCTATTCCGACAACTGATTTGTTTTCCCTTCTCCCTTTCGCCCCTATCCCTCACTAACGTCCCCTCAAGGACCCCCCATTTATAACTTACCTCCCCAAGCCAAGCACGGGTCCAGGAGTATGTGTAGGCTCTTTCCAGCTCTCAACCTTGTTTGTTTGCGCATGCACGCCCGCCATGCCTCTCTTCCCGGTTCGCCTCTTTCACGCCAGACACTCATATGGTTTCTGGGTACTTGATTTGCCTCCCTTCTAATAAGATCTCGCAGCACTCTCCGTGTCCTCTGCCATCCAGTTATTCTCTTAGACCAACGGACCTTTCCCTCCTTTCGTGGTTTGTCACCCATACACAAATCGTGATATCTTTGGCCCCTAGTTTGTTTTCCCGTTCTTGTTTTACCTTCTTTCTGTGCCTCCCGCTTAGCCTTATCCCCCATTAGGTGTTTCCCAGTGTCAATAAATAACTTAGTGTGTGCCCATTTGGTTTGTTTGGTCACGCCGCCCCCCCCCCGCATTGCCTTTCTTTTACCACGTTGTGCCACCTCATTGTCCCCGACCTGCTCCTCTCTGAGTGCTCCGGATTCACTAGAACTCTAGTCTTCGTCTTTCACATTCGTCTTTGTGACAGCCCCTCCAACGCTTCCTCATTTAAGGTCAATCGGCTCCCTGCCCACCCTGTGTGTCCCCGGTTATATTGTTGCCCCCTGGCTTTGGGCGTGTGTGTCCTGTGGGTTCCTATTCACCCGCAACACAAATTGGAAGTTATGTGGGCATCAACCGCTGCAATCAACCCCTATTCCCGGCGCCTGATCCACTTCGCCCACCATCCCACTGCCTTCAGATCAGTTTCCCATGATAATCGAGCCACTTGGCTCCTTGACAATGCTTTCCGGGCACATAGCCTAGCCACGTCTGAACGCATATGTTTACTACACACCACACCTTCATGATGTGTTTACACTTCCTACTACATAAATCAAGAACCACTAACTGCCACCACCATCTATGCCCTTCTTTTTTCTCTGCCACCCCACCCCACACTCCCTTCCTTCTTTTACTGTGATGCAGCCGTCGGTAGACTCGCACACCTTCCATACCTGATCGCAACTCTGGATCGATGACAATCATCTATTTAAGTCATATATTTGCTAGTAATAATATTAAACCAGAATTATGTAATATCGGTCAGAGAGAAACAGGAAACAAATTGATTAAATAGATGAAAAATGTAGGGGAATGTAGGGGTATGAAAAGACAAGTAATGGACCTAGAATCATTTATCTTCTAAAGAAATATCTTTTAAAGATTTTACTGTAAACCAAAACCTAACCTAAACTTTAAGCCAATATATTTATCTGTAAAAAATTTTAATGATGTTGTTAACTAATTCTTGTCCATTAACCAGCACCTTGCTCATGAGACTGAAATTCTTTCAGAGTGGCGACGCCCAACTGTATGTGTGGGACAAAAGCCATAGGTAGGGTCTGAATTGCTCCCAGGTGGACTGGTCAGTTTTTATGGACTTTCTCTATGGGCGCTGATCAACAGAAGTCATCAGACATGTTTTGTCTGAGACTGGGCATGTTTTTGGGTGGTGGGGCATTATTGAGCAATGATGAGGAAAAAAGATTTGATTAATTTGCAGTGTATGTATTTGTTTACATTACTGTCACTGAATTAATCTCATTAATGGTCTGTAACAGGGGTTTAAAAACCTACTCAAACACATTGATCAGTGGTGTACCCTTTTGTCATAAAGAAGATAAAACTAGTTTGGTGTTACCATGGAATGCAGAGATGACATTAATAATGTACACAAGGGAATGCTTTATGAAAAAAGATAGATGATAGGACTAAAGGTCAGGACAAGGAGGAGGAAGGAAAGGAAGGGATATGATATTTTATAGTGGTAGGATGATCCTAGAAAAGAGCAATGTAAAAATAAAAAGCGTTAACTGTCAGCCCATCTCCTGCCAATACATACTAAATACATACAGCTACTACTAAACCACTGTAACTTTTTTTTGATTGTTGATAGAAAGCTTATTGATCTTTAATAATATAATATAGTAGGAAGGATATATTATTGTATTGAACATCAACCAACCAAATAGTCTTTAAAAAACTAGGTTGAATTTTAAAATGTCAAGTACACTACTTATGTGAAGCGAGTGATATACGTATGGTTAGATTATTATGGGTGCTATCCCAGAATCAGTGATAAACCTACGCACCAATTAATAACAGGTTAGGTAGATTTACAAAAACATTTTTTTACACAACATGTCTCCGGATATTAAATTGTCTAGTAATAGCATGAATCTTACTGCAAATTAAATATGCGTTATAACCTACCCCACAACCTTACCTTCTCTGTGCCCCTGAGGCAGTTAACATCCCAATACAAGGGATACACAGAGTGGGAAAGATAAAGGTGTCACCTAATAAATTTACTTTCTGGAATAGCATGGGATTTTACAGTTCATTACTAGTGTGTGAAATGTGTGCTATCCAGATAAAACAAAAAATTCTTATGCACTCTTTCCATCAATGGGTGCAGACACTCCAGTATTCGCCCTCACTGGAATATATATATCGATGAAGAAGAAATTGAGGGTCACACTCTAAGACTAAATACCCAAAGTTATTGAATTTACAGTGATTTTTTCATGGTGGCACCAATAAATTTGGATATTTAGTCTTGGAGTGTGGCCCTCAATTCTTCTTCTATAAAATGTGTGGTTTAGTATTAAGTGTCAGATATAATCCGGATTGAATCAAACCAAAAAAAGGAGACGTAAGGAGAAATTAAAAAAAAAGATACAAAAGAAGTAAAAAAAAAGGAAAAAAAATCATAAGTGGGCCCTGAACTACTTGGCTCCAACATCCCAGCCCAACACTGTTTGATGGCTAGAGGGTTGTAGGAGATTTTAAACTAGGTTGGGGGGGGGGGAGGGAATAGCAGTCTCACTGGGATAGATGCCAGGAGGAATGCAGGGTGTAGATAGGCCAGTGGGGGTGGGAAAGGGGGGGGGCTAGCATAGGGGGTATGGAGCGATGTGGATGAATAAATTACAGGATGTAATCTAAAATTGATGTTGCCAATGCAACAAGCCTGGCTGACAAAATTGGTGACTTGGGAGATAATGGCATTGAATGAAAAGTATGATGTAATAGATATAGCAGAAATGTGGTTAAACAGTTCTCACGATGCGGGTAAATAAGGATACGCCTTGTTTAGGCATGACAGAAAAAAAGGGGGGGGGAATGTGTTTACGTTAAGAAAGAATTAAGCCAAATTCAAAAGAAGAGATAACTGGCGATATGGATGTTAAAGCGGAGGCAATATGGGTGGATTAGGCGAACAGGAAAGGGGGCAATGTCATTGTTGGTGTCTGCTATAAGCTGCCAAATGCTGAGCAGGGAGGAGAGTGAGTCAGCTTCATATGCACGTTGACAAGGGCGCTGCGTTTGGGAGAGTGCTCATTATGGGGGACTTTAATTACCCTGACATTGATTGGTGTAGTGGAACTGCCAACACAGAAAAAGGCGATGAGCTCCCTGAATCATTTTTTTTCACAGGTGGTTGAAGTTCCTACTAGAAAAGAGTTCTGTTGGATTGGTAATATCTAACAGTGGAGCGCTTTATAGAAATAAAGGTAACTAGAGGCTTAGGGAATAGAGACCATGAAATAAAGTCCTTGGAGTATGTTATCGAAAGGAAAACATTTCAGGAAAGCAAATTTTTCCAGGTTGAAAGTTCTCTTCAGAATATTCAACTGGGATAAGGTATTATCAGGTAACAGTACTGAACGAAGTGGACTGTGTTTAAGGGATTTTAAGCCATTCACATCTAAATTTTACCCTTGGGAAATAAATGTAAAAAAAAAAATCCGTGTCCATGTGCTGAATTATGATGTAAAGAGGCAAATGGAAAAGAGAAAAAGGCATTTAAAAACTTTAAGGCAGAGGGAACAGAAAGGGCGGATTATAAAAACTGTAACAAGGAGTGTAAGAAAGCAATCAAACTAGCTAAAATTAATAATGAAGTTAGGATAGCTGAACAAAGCATGACTAAGCCTAAATGTTTTCTAAGTATTTAATAGTAAAAGATGAGGACTGAAAAATGTGGCACCATTAATTATGGTGGATGGAGGGATGATGGCGATAAAGCAAATGTCTTAAATATTTTTTTTCCTCTGTATACACTAGAGAAATCCAAGTACAATATCATAGAGTATAGTAGCAATAATGGTATAAAAGATGCAGTGCACTTTGGTTAACTGATATAGTACAGAAACAACAAATAAGGTAATATTAAAAATCTCCTGGACCGGATACAATACATCCTTGGGTACTTAGGGAGCTATGTTCAGTTTTACTAGGCCATTGTCTCTTATTTTTGCAGAGATTCCCTCATGTCCGGAGTGTGCCTCTGGATTGGAAAAAGGCTGATGTTATTCCAATGTTCAAAAAGGGTAGTCGCTCACAGCCGGGTAATTACAGGCCTGTAAGTTTAACTTCCGTAGTGGGGAAAGTATTGGAAAGTTTAATAAGGGAACTATTCTAGAGTATGTTTCTAGGAATGACTTTATAAGTAGTAACCAGCATGGATTTAGGAGAAACAGATCTTGTCAAACTGACTTTTGGCTTTTTATGAGGAGTAAGTAGAAATTTAGACTCTGGCACAGCAGGAGATGTAGTACTTGGATTTGCAAAGGCTTTTGATACAGTCCCAAATAGCCAACTAATAATAAGCTAAGGTCTGTTGGTCTGGGGAGGGCAGGGGGATCTAGTAGATTGTCACATTGGGCTGCTAAGTGGGCAGATGAAATTAAATGTTGTTAATGTGTGAGGTGATGCATTTTGGACTTAAAAATCCTTGTACTACTTATACTATAAATGGCTCGTGTTAAGTGAATCCCTGTTAGAAAGGGATCTTGGAGTTTTGGTGTATATCAAACTTAAAGGAAGCAAGCAGTGGCAGGCGGCAACAGCCAGAGCCAGCATAGTATTGTCTTGTATAAAGAGAGGATGGATTCAAGAGGGAGGAAAATGTTATTCTCCCTCTTTACAAAGGATTGGGAAGGCCTCATTTGTAATATGCAGTGCAATTTTGGAATCCTGAATACAAAAAGACATCTTGAAATGGAAAGGGTTCAGAGAAGGGTAACTAAATTAATAAGGTGATTGGGGAAGCTTGAATATGAAGGGAAACTGGAAAAGTAACAATTATGTAAGCTGGAAAAAAGGCGCTTGCGTGGGGATATGATTATTGTGTATAAATACATTAACGGGCCATACAATAATCTATCTGGGGCATTGTTTCACATTTCAGAGGACACTTGGCCATACCTTAAGACTTGAGAGAAAAAAGGTGTAGGCTTCAAGTCGAAAAGGGTTTTTCACTGTGAGAAGGGTAAAGCTATGGAACTGTCTGTGAGTGGACATGGTTTTGGCAGGTTCATTGTCAGTTTAAAAAAAGCTGAATGAGTTTCTGCAAACAAGGAATGTTCCAGGTTTCTGGTATTGATACATAAAGTAGAGTTGAACAGGGAAATTTATTTTTGGTGGGGGGGGTTGCCTTCCTCTGGATCAACAGTTAAGCAGAAAATGAGGATATTGCTAGATGGGTTGGACTGGATGGGACGTATGTCTTTATTCAAACTGACAAGGAAGCTAGAAAGCTTAGGGAGAGAGGGGACAAAAGCCCTCCACTGAGCATAAAAATCGAGAGAAACACCTTCTTATAACAGAAGGCATCTTGCAGTCTTATGCTATATGAATAGCACTGCCCACAAAATCTAAGAAACAAGAAGTAATTTTACTCCCATGTTCCTTACCTATGCATGTGTCCAGAACCGCTGGGTAATAACATGCAATATAGCCTATTGTATAGAGCCAATCATCTGACCTGCAGACATGATATGTTTCAATCTTGCTCGATCTCGCTAAGTCGATTGGTAAAATGATTGTAGTGTTTTCTAAAGTTCTGATTAAATGTGAATGTAATGTAATCTACAATGGAAGACATTCGACATTAATCACAAAACAAATGTCGAACAATATTATTGTACATCTTGGTACAATTAACATTGTACATCTGTCTATCAAGTATCGGTCGGTTTAAAGGAACACTAAACCCAAAAAATTAACTAAGTGGCATCTGTTTCTATTATTCACAGGGAGGTGAGAGCGTTATTCTCACCCCCCTGTGAATAATAGGACGATCGGGGGACCTGGAACTTACCTTACACGCTGCTCCACTCGCAGCGCTCCTGCTCTAACAGCTGTTCTGTCCGATCGCGCGCCGTATCTTTTGAATTGGCGCGCGATGCGCACAAGATAGGGCGCGTGGTCGGGACAGAGCGGCTGTTAGAGCAGGAGAGCGGCTGCGAGTGGAGCGGGTGTAAGGTAAGTTCCAGGTCCCCGATCGTCCTATTATTCACAGGGAGGTGAGAATAAGCGTTCTCACCTCCCTGTGAATAATAGAAACGGATGGCACTTAGTTATTTTTTTATTTATATGAGTTTAGTGTCCTTTAAGATCGTAATTACGATCGTAATAGGGTATGGCCACCTTTACATCTTGGGAACCTGGGAGTTTACGACCGAATGTTTGTTTAAGAAGAATTTTTGTTGTCCTTGTTCCATTGTATTCATTTTACAAGTTATAGCCTACTGATATCCATGTTTTTCATGGGATATATTGTGTATTACCCATGAACTTGGGTCAATAGTAAGTACATGCACTATTGTTCTTTCATTGCATCTTTTGCATACATGTTTATATCTATGTTTTACCATTACTTCTGTTTATCCCAAAATATTTACTATATGCTATAATATTTACTTTATGCTATATATTACTGCACCATCTATTCATTTACATATTGTATATACCCACTTACAGTATATATATTACAGCATGTAAGATCCTATATTTAGGAAATTTAATCTATTGACATTCTTAGTCTATGACAGAACCTGTTTTCAGCAAAATAACTATATGGATCAGTTCAGGGGAATTCTCCGAATAGCAAAAATCACATCTCCTTCTCCCAAGAAGAACATACCTTATTTATAAGTTTTTTCTTCTAGATTAATAAAAAAAAAAAAAGATTACAGTGCAAATCACACAGTTGGAAGCAATGTTTCCAGTTTTTCTTATTGGCTGGTAGCATAGATTTATGAATAGTGCACAAAATAAAATTTTGTTTGCTAATACCTTATTATTATAGGAACCAAGATTTTTGTGCGAGGTCCATTTTACCCTTTGTGCGCAGGGCTGCTGGGCTTGTGCATGAGCGCACAGTTTAGAGGGAACACTGGTTGAAAGGCACAATGTCCTGTATGTCACTGGTAGTGACAACGCGGAAACAAATACTGCCTCTAAAACATTAAAGTTGGAGTCTAAGATGTATGTGTGTATAAATTAATTTATAGAGCGCCATTAGGGTACGCAGCACTGTGCAGAGTATACTAACGTGGATAAGTGCAAGCAATAAAACAGATAAATTAATTATAGAATAAGTTAACATACATAGGTTAACAGGTATGTCCACCCAAAACTATACTTTAACCCACTACTGGCCCCACTGTGTAGTCTTGATAAATCCTTACCTTACATCACTGCTCCCAATGGTTCCCTGCAATGTCCCTGCTACAGTAAGTCCAAAAAGTGAAGAGCAGGAGTTGACTGTGTCCCAAAAGGTTTCTGCCTCTCCTCTGGGAGAATTCTGTCTGCGCAGTGAAGCCATCCCCCTTCCCTCCGATTTTTCTCTCCCTTCCTCTCAAAACTCAAAACCCTTTTAATGTAGTAGTGCTCCATATCCCACCCCAACTGTTATGTTTATTTTTAAAAAAAAACGATCCGAACATTACTTACTTTCCTTCACCCCCCCCCCCCCGATGTTCTGTAATGCCTGAATCTCAGCCAATCACAGATGTGGCTGCAGGTCCAGCCCCCACTTGCAGTTCCACCAAGCAGAGGGCCCAGATGGGTCGTTAGGATTGTTTTTCTAACAAATAAAAATTGGGGATGGGATAGGTGATGTGAGGGGACATGCCTTTAAGAATACATATGGAAGGTTAGATATCAGTGTGGTGTACCTTGACACATAAGGATTTGAATCCCTGCCTGAAGACTTTACAATCTAGGTAGGAGGGAAAACATACAGATACAAGTGGGGGAGGGATACAAAGTGTGCTCAGACAGGTAACAACGATTAATAGTGTTGGTTTTCTGAAAGGGAGGAGATCAGTTTCAACTTAAAGAGCTAAAGGATGTCACTGGCGAAGTGAGAAGAGAGGAGAGAGTTCCAAAAGTCGGGAGCAGCAAGAGAGAATGGTTTAAGATGGAGCAAGCAGTGTTCATTAGGGGTTTGTAGAGAAGAACACAGGACACGTCCAGGAACATAACGGACCAAGAGAGAAGTAGGGAGGCGCATAGGAGTGAAGGTTAAATTAAATTGAATGTGATTCTTTGCTTGATGGGAGCCACCATTTAGGCTGCAGTTGCGGGTTCTCTCTTGGAGGAGAGTGAGATGAGACGAACTGCATGTCCAGCCCTTTTTAACTTTTCATATATTATACATATTGATCCCCCAGCCCCAACCGCCATAATAAAATCCTTAGAAAGTGCCCCGATATGTACTTACCTTCCCTCTATCCTCCGCGGCAGTCTCCAGGCCCTTGCTTGCACGAAATGCAAGCAGGGGCGGGACCGGCAGCCGCGTCCCTGATTGGGTGAGAGGCAGCCAATCAGGGACGGGCTGCCAGCTGCTCAGAACGCGGAGGATAGAGGGGGGAGAGTAAAATATCAGGGATTTCAATGAAATCTGTTACGACGGTTAGGGTGGCGGGGATCAATATATATAATATATAGTGGGGAATTTACACTAGGGGGAGGGAGGGAGAAGAAAATGGAGGGAGAGAGAGGGAGGGGGGGAGGACTCCTGCGCATGCCTCAACCTTGTTGAGGTGAGGCGAGAGACAGCGCAGGATGAGTCACTGGGAGCTTCTACACTACAATTTTCCTTGCTTTGGAGGGGCACAGCATGGCAACCACAAGGAGTGGGATGTAAGGTAAGGATTTTTGTAAACTACAGAGTGGGGCCAGTATGGGGTTAAATTTGAGTTTTGGGGGTGGACATGCCCTTTAAGACTGAAGAGGGGAGAGATGACAGGCCAGGAAAGTAGCAGAATGTTAGATAGATAAAACCTTATACAAATCTCACTTTATATGAATATATATAAAAGTCAATAAAGTTTCTTTAAAATGGTGCTCATTTTGCACCAATCAGATTTTATTTAACAATTGAAAGATAACATCTGATTAATCGGTTGGGGCGAAATTAGCACCATTTTAAACGATAAGAACTTTTATGAATAACCCTGTATGCTTATTATTAATTTTACCCACTTATCTTATGTATTATACTAGACATTAAGCCTGCTACAATAAGGGCGCTGAAGCACAGAGTGCCCCCTTAGTGTTCCAGGCCATAGTCCTCCTCCATGTCCCAAGGCCAGAGTCCCCCTTCTGTCAAGGCCAGGGGCCTCCTCTATCCCAAATACAGAGGCCCCCTTCTGTCCCAAATCCAGCCCCCCCCCCCCTGTCCCAAATCCAGGGCTTCCCCTTGTACCAAATCCAAGCCCCCCCCTCTGTCCCAAATCCAAGGGCCCCCTGTCTGTCCCGAATCCAAGGCCCCCCCTCTGTCCCAAATCCAAGGGTCCCCCGTCTGTCCCGATCCAGGGCCCCCCTCTGTTCCAAATCCAGGGGCCCCTGTCCCAAATCCAGGGGCCCCAGTCCAAGCAACCTTCCTGCAGTCTGTTTAATTGCTGTTTCCCTCCGTGTGTTTCTCCCTCTAGTGGTAAGTCCATAGGAACTGCAGACACTCCCTCTAGGGGTTAGTCCATAGGAATCGCAGTGACACACACACACGGACACAGGGAGGCACACTTAGGGCTTATTATATACTAGACATTAAGCCCGCTACAATAATGGGCGCTAGAAGCACAGAGTGCCTTAGTGTCCCAAGGCTAGAGTACCCTTTAGTGTCCCAAGGCCAGAGTCCCCCCTCTGTCCAAGGCCAGGGCCCCCTCGTCCCATATCCAGAGGCCCCCCTCTGCCCCAAATCCAGCCCCCCTCTTTCCCAATCCAGGGCTCCCCCTCTGTTCCAATTCCAAGGCCCCCCTCTGCTACAATCCAGCCCCCCCTCTCAAATTCAGGGCCCCCCCTCTGTACCAAATCCAAGGCCCCCCTCGTCCCCAATCCAAGGCCCCCCGTCTGTCCCAAATCCAGGGCCCCCCCTCTATCCCAAATCCAGGGGCCCTTGTCCCAAGCAACCTTACCTGCAATCTGTTTAATTGCGTTCTCCTCCGTGTGTTTCCTGGTGTCTCCCTCTAGTGGTGAGTCAATTAGGATAGGAACTGCAGACACTCTCCCTCTAGGGGTTAGTCCATAGGAACTGCAGTGACACACACACACGGACACAGGGAGGCACACTTAGGGCTTTATTATATACTAGACATTAAGCCCGCTACAATAATGGGCGCTAGAAGCACAGAGTGCCTTCTTAGTGTCCCAAGGCTAGAGTACCCTCTTAGTGTCCCAAGGCCAGAGTCCCCCCTCTGTCCAAGGCCAGGGGCCCCCTCTGTCCCATATCCAGAGGCCCCCCTCTGCCCCAAATCCAGCCCCCCCTCTTTCCCAAATCCAGGGCTCCCCCTCTGTACCAAATCCAAGGCCCCCCTCTGTACCAAATCCAGCCCCCCCTCTCAAATTCAGGGCCCCCCCTCTGTACCAAATCCAAGGCCCCCCCTCTGTCCCAAATCCAAGGCCCCCCGTCTGTCCCAAATCCAGGGCCCCCCCTCTATCCCAAATCCAGGGGCCCTTGTCCCAAGCAACCTTACCTGCAATCTGTTTAATTGCTGTTCTCCCTCCGTGTGTTTCCTGTGTTTCTCCCTCTAGTGGTGAGTCAATAGGAACTGCAGACACTCTCCCTCTAGGGGTTAGTCCATAGGAACTGCAGTGACACACACACACGGACACAGGGAGGCACACTTAGGGCTTTATTATATACTAGACATTAAGCCCGCTACAATAATGGGCGCTAGAAGCACAGAGTGCCTTCTTAGTGTCCCAAGGCTAGAGTAACTCTAGTGTCCCAAGGCCAGAGTCCCCCCTCTGTCCAAGGCAGGGGCCCCCTCTGTCCCATATCCAGAGGCCCCCCTCTGCCCCAAATCCAGCCCCCCCTCTTTCCCAAATCCAGGGCTCCCCCTCTGTACAAATCCAAGGCCCCCTCTGTACCCAATCCAGCCCCCCCTCTCAAATTCGGGCCCCCCTCTGTACCAAATCCAAGGCCCCCCTCTGTCCCAAATCCAAGGCCCCCGTCTGTCCCAAATCCAGGGCCCCCCCTCTATCCCAAATCCAGGGGCCCTTGTCCCAAGAAACCTTACCTGCAATCTGTTTAATTGCTGTTCTCCTCCGTTGTGTTTCCTGTGTTTCTCCCTCTAGTGGTGAGTCAATAGGAAATGCAGAGACTCTCCCTCTAGTGGTGAGTCAATAGGAACTGCAGAGACTCTTCCTCTACTAGTGAGTCAATAGGAACTGCAGTGACACACACACACGGACACAGGGATGCACACTTAGGCTTTTATTATATACTAGACATTAAGCCGCTACAATAACGGGCGCTAGAAACACAGAGTGCCTCCTTAGTGTCCCAAGGCCAGAGTACCTTCTTAGTGTCCCAAGGCCAGAGTCCCCCCTCTGTCCAAGGCCAGGGGCCCCCTCTGTCCCAAATCCAGAGGCCCCCCTTTGTCCCAAATCCAGCCCCCCCCTCTGTCCCAAATCCAGGGCTCCCCCTCTGTCCCAAATCCAAGCCCCCCCCCCCCCCTCTGTCAAAATCCAGGGGCCCCTATCCCAAGCAACCTTACCTGCAGTCTGTTTAATTGCTGTTCTCCCTCCGTGTGTTTCCTGTGTTTCTCCCTCTAGTGGTGAGTCAATAGGAACTGCAGACACTCTCCCTCTAGTGGTGAGTCAATAGGAACTGCAGAGACTCTCCCTCTAGTGGTGAGTCCATAGAAACTGCAGAGACTCTCCCTCTAGTGGTGAGTCCATAGGAACTGCAGAGACTCTCCCTCTAGTGGTGAGTCCATAGGAACTGCAGTGACACACACGGACACAGGGATGCCCACTTAGGCTTTTATTATATACTACACATTAAGCCGCTACAATAACGGGCGCTAGAAGCACATAGTGCCCCCTTAGTGTCCCAAGGCCACAGTACCTTCTTGGAGTCCCAAGGCCAGAGTCCCCCCTCTGTCCAAGGCCAGGGGGCCCCTCTGTCCCAAATACAGAGGCCCCCCTCTGTCCCAAATCCAGCCCCCCCTCTGTCCCAAATCCAGGGCTCCCCCTCTGTCCCAAATCCAAGCCCCCCTCTGCCCCAAATCCAAGGGCCCCCCTCTGTCCCAAAACTAGGGGCCCCTCTGTCCCAAATCGAGGGGCCCCTGTCCCAAGCAACCTTACCTACAGTCTGTTTAATTGCTGTTCTCCCTCCGTGTGTTTCCTGTGTTTCTCCCTCTAGTTGTGAGTCAATAGGAACTGAAGACACTCTCCCTCTAGTGGTGAGTCAGTAGGAAATGCAGAGACTCTCCCTCTAGTGGTGAGTCAATAGGAACTGCAGAGACTCTCCCTCTAGTGGTGAGTCCATAGGAACTGCAGTGACACACACACACGGACACAGGGACGCACACTTAGGGTTTTATTATATATGATGATGATATAAAATGTTTGTGTGTGTGGGGGGTGTTAATGAAGAAAGGAGGAGGTGCAGGGAAGCAGTGGATACTTAAAAATTATGTATATACTGTAATTATATTAAAAGTGTCTGGTACATAAAGCATCAGTACATGCAACCTTCCAGTGGGGCTAACCTCTACATTCATTTGTACAGTTTGTTTAGTTCCATGAAGACGGAACTGGGCGATCTTTGTATATTTCAATGTAATGGCCCCTAATGACAGCTGCCCTTCCCAGCCTTTAAAACTGGGTACACACATGACAGATGTGATCCTGTCAGTCATTTTTCAAAGATCAGCGTACACACAGTCCTGAGCTTTCTCCCTATACACAGCAAAGGAAGAACATTCAGGAATGTATGTTTCCCTTGACCGCAGCCGACTACCCTATACTTTAGTACAGGGAGACGCCCACGATCAAGTGAAATTTTCGGCCTTTTCTAAACGATCGTGAGGCCAACAAATTTTATTGTCAGCTATCGGCCTAAACACTGGACACTTTTGAATAGCACTGTAAAGAGAGCAACAGTGTAATCACTCAGCTATGTATCTAAGTGATTCTTATATGGATATATTTGACTGCAGTTTCCATAATAAAAGGTGGCACTTAATTATATATAAAGTCACAGAAGAGTTCCCTGACCATATATTACAGGTGACTTTATAAACCCTATATTACACTGGAAGGGTATAATATATATATATTTCTTATAATACATAAGGTTTAATTATTTTAAACAAAAAATTGTGTTTTGCCATTTTTTATTTAAAATAATTAACCCCCCCAAAAAACTCATCCACAGTACAGCTGGGGAGACCCGGATATGCTTCCTATGACTTATAGAAAGGGGTTCGGTCTCCCCAGCTGTACTGTTTATGACTTATTACGGACGACCAGAAGTTTAACAAAGTTGAAGGAGATGTCACGCGGTGCTGCTCAGATGATTTCTACTATTCAGGTCCATGCAGTGTCATCCTTTTTCCATGGAAATAACGAAACTTCTTTGTTCTTAAGGTGACAAACATTCAATGGAGAGGTGCAGTGGTATAAATTCTTATAAAAACCTCTTAACTACGTAGTTAAGAGGTTTTTATAAGGATATATTCCATTGCAGCTCTCCATTGGAAGTCCAGAGCCCTATGTATTATAAGGATATAATACTTTTCTCTTATTATAGGTTCAGCCAGTCTTGTATTGTATTCAAATTCAAATACAATAAACATTGTAAAGTGTACTGGAAACTGTAAAGAATAGTATAATAGTTTAGCAATAAAGACACATATATTTACCATAATCTGAAACTACTTATAACAGAACAACTCCCTGTTGATAGACATAGTTGTAAATGTAATATATTTTGAAATGACTTTAATCAAAAATAGATTGTATTGAGGCTTGTTTGTGTAAACATGTTAATTATGTGTTTTTATTTTCTCTCTTTTTTCCAGATTTAAGAAAGTGAAAGAAGCTCTGTTACCATATAAAGCACTGGCTTGCATAATTCAGTAGCCTTGCCTTGGACATCTTGTTAAAATAAGACAATTCCATGGGGACTGTTCCAGATCCTCAGGGGTCTGCAGAAAACACATTAGTAACGGCTTGTGTGGAGAAAGATTTCCCTGAACCTGATACACTCTATGTGACTAATCTTCAGTGTAAACAAGAAGGCCCTCAAAAAAATGGTGGTGGAAACCCTATCTCTGAGACATGTTTAAATGACTTTAAGCAGGAAGCACATGATTCAGACAGACTAAAATCTTCTTTTAGGACTTGTAGTGAATTGGAACCTTTGTTTCCACCAGAACAACAAGCCATAAAGGACTCTGCTCTGCCGATATCTCCTAAAAATAATTCACAACTCTCCCCAGAGATGAACATACTCTCAGTTAGTGAAGCACATTTGCCTCTGTCAAATGAAAATCCAGCAAAAGAAGGAAATGTGACAAAGGATAACACTATGGTAGCACAAACCACACCTGATGAAATAAATATGCATGTCCATAGAGATATAGAAAGCAAAACATTAGTTGAGAGAAATTCAGATAACAGTCTCGCCATTAAAAAAGAAAATATATCTCTGCCAAGCCAAAAAACAGAAACATTAAACCGTGAAGTAAACAATACATCTAAAACAGCCCAATCAGAAAGTGTCCCAGCACCTGAAGGGGAACTTACAAAAGACCCATCCCCAAAGTCAGAGGAATGTCCCCAATCAGATGCAGTAAAGGGAGGTATGAACAAAGTTAAAGACAATGGAACAACAGAGTCACAGTTACCTGGTAGATTTAAGGAAATGGGCACAATGACATCATATTTAGAAAATTGGGCAACACAAGATGCTGAGGTCCAAGCTGTAGCAAATGTTGAGAACAAGTCTGTATCAACTAGTCCAAGCATCTTGGCTGCATTTTTAAAGGCTAATTCTCCAGTGCTCAAAGAACGTCAAGAGCAAGTATGTATCATTTATCAGGGTAACCCTGGTGCAAGCCAAATTGAACGGGCAAATTTTGCTTTGCAGGCGCAACTTTCTCAAAACCAGTTAGCACAAAAATTACGCTTTCAAACACCTGATGCACTGAGTTCACAACCTCTTCAGCTGCACACTAAAAGCCCTCCAGATTTATCACGACCTGCCTTTCAGCATCCCGAATTAGCACGGACGTCACAGATATTATACAGAAATGAGCTAGAAGGAACAGGGCTCTGTTTCAGAGAAATGCCTCAGATGCAACTGGGTAATGCATCTCCTATTTTAATGAATGTGAAGCCTGTTTACCAAATAAACATAGAAAACAGCAACCAACCAAAAGCTAGATCAAAGGAAATGTATTGCGAGCCTCCACATTTCAGAGCTTCTGATATCAATAACAAGTCGAGACTTCACCATTTAAGCGGAGTGGAAAATATTCAATTACACAATACTCGTATTGATAGTGATCAGACAGAGATGCTTAGCATACCCGGTGATGATAGCACAGACAGAAAACCTTTCCATTTTAAAATCACAGATGAACAGGGTTCCACACAAGCTATTATAACCACAGACATTAAGAAGCCCAAAAAAGATGACAAACCTACCCCTGTTCATGTGGAAGTGGAAGTAAACACTATTGGAGCTGCAGGAGGACAAGTAGATGAAATTTTAGAGGTCTTGGTGAGAAAGGACCAAGATGAAGATGGATTTGCAAGAAGATCCAGCAGCTTCAGTCTTCAATCCAAACCTGCTTCAGACTTTAATCAGAATGCTGGGCAGTTAACACCACGCCTCAGAAAAGTAAAAGAGGAAAAGAAAGAACCAGTTCTTGTCGCTATATCTACCTCTGAACAGCCCAAGTCTCTTGGAAAAAAGGCAACACCACCTAGTTCCAATGCTGAAGGAAAAAGTCAAGCAAAACAAACAAAAAGTGTAAAAGATGTTGTTTGGGATGAACAGGGAATGACATGGGAAGTTTATGGGGCTTCTATGGACCCAGAGGCATTAGGGATCGCAATTCAAAATCACCTGCAAAGACAAATCAGAGAACATGAAAAAATGATTAGGGCTCAACTAAAACAGAATCGCAAATCGATTTGCTCTGATTCGTCAGGGAAAAAGCACAAACGAAGACAGCACAGAGTGTTTCAGTCTATAGTCAAGAACTTCAGAAGACCAAACTGCTGTGCCCGTCCACCCCCAACATCTGTGTTGGAGTGAGTGTTTTTACAGAAAAAAATTGTAAAGAAACTAAAATATACATCCTTATATGATATAACTTTAGACATAGGCTTCTTGTTTTTTTAATGAATGTTAAGAAGAACAACTATCACTTTGAATTAGGATGATGGCATCATTATCCTAATTTTTTTAATGCAATACACATTTTTGTTTTTATGGTTGTGCAGCTATTGGATGAAAACAAACAAAGCACATGGCATCTTAAAATATCCTTTTTTTATGAACACCTGTGGGTACCAATTTTATATGTACAACATTGTATTGTTTTCTAGCTTCATTAAATGAGGAATTATATCAGTAAAAGAAAAAAAATATCCCATCTAGAATGATCCCATCCTTGATTTATTCGGCAGTATTACGAATGGCCTTCATCACTTGAGCCTTTATTAACTGCATAGCTGTGAAGTTACAAGATCTAAGAGTGCATGACAATTTACTATATATCTATATTGCAAACTTTCAAGGAGAATAAAAGTGCTTATTGTTAAAAATGGTGCTGATTTTGCCCCAACCAATCAGATTTTAGCTTTCGAATGTTAAATGAGATCTGATTGGTTGGGTCAAAATTAGCGCCATTTTTAATGATAAGAACTTTTATTCAATCTCCCTGTATGTATCTAGAGTAGGAGTAAACACAGCTTTTAAAACTTTTTTGGCCAGGTCCTGATCGGGGGTGGCTGGGGGGTGGGGTTGTTCAAAAATAATAAAATCAACGTTTTGTTTGTTTGTTTGTTTGTTTAGGAAGAAATTATTGAAATAGATTTACTGTATTTTTGAGTATGGTTACATGATGTAAAGTGGATCTAGAATAATCTGCTTCAATCCTAGACTATTTTATAAAACCATATTTCAGGTGTCAGTAATAAAAAAAAACATCGGTATTAACAAATGACTTGTATTTAGAGAAATGTCCAGTGTTACTTTTAATTACAGCTCCTGTTTATAGTCCTTAAAGAATAGCATTTTTTATATATTTCAGTATATTATATTAAGGAGAACTACATCAATCCTACCATAATATTATGATAATCCCTTTAATACTAAATAAATCCCCATTTTGCAACCAAAACAGCTATAATCCATTGAGGTATGGGCTTCATTAGACCTCTGAAAGTCTGCTGTGATATCTGGCAGCAAAGATATCTTAAAAGTTGCAAGGTGGGGCCTCCCTGGATCATACAGTGAGTCATGGCCTCCCATGACCTTGCACTGGTTCATTGTTTTCCCTACCTTGGACAACTTTAGCTTGGACCACTGCAGACCAGGAACCTCCACAACCACAAGAGCTGCAGTTTTGGAGCTGCCATCTATCCATTGCAATGTGGCCCTGGTCCAGGTTTTTTTAAATCCTTATGCTTGTCAACTGTCTTCAATACATCAATTTCAAAATATTTACCTGCTGCATAATATACCCCATTCACTAGCAAGGACCATTATGTAACATAATCCATGCTATTCACTTGTCTTGTTGAAATGCTAAATGTGATCAGCCTAAGGTCTAAGACATTTTATGTATGGTCTAAGACATTTTATCCTGAAATTACATATGCAAATGATATATCACTTATCTTTGTAAGCAATTCATAATCACAGATACAAAATATTACCAGTTGGTTAGAGCGTCGGCTCCTCTACTTCACTTTCTGTAGTGGGAGTCCATTTACATGGCGTTCCAGAAACCATCCAATAGCATAGGATACATAGAAAAAGAAGGACGGACTGCTACCGACTACGGATAAAACTTAGCTTTTATTGCCGAACAAAGCATACTTCACAGAGGGAGACAAACATAGTGCCCTGACGCATTTCGTGACGTACACCTCGTCACTTCATCACTCTGATAAAGTGATATGTTTGTCTCCCTCTGTGAAGTATGCTTTGTTCGACAATAAAAGCTAAGTTTTATCCGTAGTCGGTAGCAGTCCGTGCTTCTTTTTCTATAATCATAGATACACCTGTAAAAATATGTGAAACCTTACTGGTATCCTTACGTTTCCTAGTGGGACAGTCATGCTCTTTGTGCTTAATGCAGGGGAAAGTGAGTGGCTGTCACCAAGCTTTACATTTTCATCTGCTAAGGTTAGTAAGGGATGGAAGTGAAAGTAAGTAAGCGTGTTAATTTAAATGTTGTTTAGCAAAAATATGGCTAAAAAAGACTGAATCCAATGTCACAAACATTGTAAAGATAAAAACATGCTCTGTACCAGCCAGTTAATATAGTTTATTATCCACTTCTGAGAAAACAGCAGTATCTGCCAAATAAATAGAAAAAAATGAAACCATTGGCAGGTACCAGTGTTAGGATGTAAGGATTACAAAAATTGTTTGAGTCAAATGTTTGACTTTTTTTTAATTGAAGTTGATGATTAATTTAAACATGTTCTGGTAAAAATATTCCCATGTTAAGTCAGTAAAGTCTTTCACTAATGAAAACTCTTGTCACATACTCTTTGGAGAGATCCTGTACTGTGTTCCCTGTGTGAAGCAAACTGAGCATGCCCATAACCACCTGTAGGGATGAGAAGGGGGATGGGTAAAAGGGTTTGCTGTAGTAAAAGAGTTTACTGGCTTTACTTAAGCTGTGTACACACATTAACAGTAAAGGGATGATCCGACAGAATCGTCTTTTTTAAAGTGTGCACCGCAGTCACAAATATTCCTGTGGCGCCGGCCGATGGTTCAGTCGGCCTCGGGATCACTCAGACCTGACGGAAAATTTCCGTTGATGGTCTAACTGTACTGAAGTTCAGGGAGTCGGCTGCAGCTGAAGGAAATGTGCACAGTTCCAAACATTCTCCCTATCTTTTAAATAGGGAGAATGCTCAGGACTGTATGTAGCATGATCTTTAAAAATGTCACCTTACCTGTGTACCACCTTAAAGGACAACTGTGGTCTCAAAACAAGTTAGTGTTAAATAAAAGCCTGCAGTATTTCCTTTAAAATGAGCCAACTATCACATCTCTGTCTGACATCACCTGACATCTGCCCCGCCCGTCCGCCCCAGGGGGAGAAGCATGCTCAGTTAAGACTTAATGCTGGAGAAATCAGGAAGTACCTATGGAAAAATTTGACAGTTGAGAAGGAGAGCCTATGAATGCAGGCAGAGGCTGCTCACATGACTACAAGCTGGTCACATGGCTGAAAACAGGAAGTGTTTAAGAAGGAAGTAATATTGCTGAACCTTTACAGCAATAACTTCACACTTATTTTATCTAGAGATGTGATTTAGGTTTTATTTTGAAGGTACAATGGAAGGCTTTTTATATAATTCTTACTAGTTTGAAAGAATTCAAGGCCACAGTTACCCTTTAAAGCAAGTAAGATTTATCATTTTAATTAGTAGTTAGCTAATTCCTAGCTGTATTTCTGGATAATGTATTTAGGCTAAACGCTGCCTTTAATTCTTGGCTTACTTTTTAAAGACAAGATTATAAAAAAGTTAAAGGGAAACAATATTTTAAGCCTCATTTCTGTTGTAAATCAAAGCATAAAGAGCAAAGCAGGAAAGAGGTAAAAAGATTCATATTTTTTTCAAAAAAATTACCCTTGCAGCAACTTGCAGCAATTTTTTAACTTATATAGCATTTCAAACCTGTCAGAATATATGATTCCCTTATGTGTCCACCGTACCAAGATTGACATTTGTAGGATTAGTTCATTATTTGGAGAGAGAAAAAACATTGTATTTAAAACAAATTGTGACTCTCTGTGTGGTTGCTGTATTTCAATGATAGTAGTTTAATCAGCCCTGAAAATCCCTGTTTGTGAATAGAAAGTATTTCAATATTTATCATTATGAATTTCACTTTTTTTTTTAATTTACATTTGTACATCACTGTCAGTGTTAACAAAATGTGATAGAGAAAGGAATAATGGTAATGTTAATCCTGATTACTGTTTTTGTGTAATCATTTTTACATAAACAGGGATGTTCAACCTGCTGATGTTTGCAAACTTTAACTCCCAGCATTCCCTGGCTGCTACTGCTGGGGGTTGTAGTTAGCAAATATCAAGGGTCGAAAGGTTGGATATCCCTGTTGTAAAAAGAAATAATCTTTGAGATCTATGAAAATAGCGTGTTTAGTAATGTAATGAATGGGTGCCTACTACAAAAAGATGTTACAAAAAATGTCATTTGTGTGTGTTAAGAAATGTATAGAAAATTCTAAAACATTTAGATTTTGCTGTCTGATTAAAAAAAAAAAGTTTTTTTAAGAGCTCAAGGCTTGGCCATTATTAAAAATCCTTATTTTTTATCATAGTGGATTGTAAACACTTTACCAATACATCTGCAAACTACAAATGCAGTTATGTGTTAAGGATCTCTAATAAATATATATGGATAATAAAGCAATCTACACGTATTGTGTTTGTCATATAATTGTAATGGTTATTTAACAGGAATGTCCTATCCCTTAACCTATATATACCATTGTGTATGCTTGTGAAGGTTCTCATTCATCCAGGTCATGGTATATCTGTTGTATTCAATTAGATCAACTGGACTTAAAATGTAGTTCTTGAAGACGTTTCGCTAGTCATCCGACTGGCTTTCTCAATTCAGAATGACTTGTACAAGAATCTGTGGCAATTATGTACCCTGGAAGATCCCAATTAGCATATCACAGCCAGGTGTTAAGGGTGTGATTGGATAGTGGCTATGAGGTGTTATAGGAACGCCCAGAGTAAGGTGTTAAAACAGCATTGTACATGGCAGACAGTTGGTGTCGAACCCCCCCACCTCCATACGTCTGGATTCCACGGTTAAAGGCATCAGAGCCAAACAGATACTGCAAAAGGCTCAAACACAGCTCCTAAGTGAACGGGTACGACAGACACATTTTACAGTCGATGCTTTAATGCACAACATTAGTCAACTAGAACAGAACCTGGCCTCACAGCTACCTGTGTCCATCTGGGAAAGAGTGATGGGGTTCACCAAACAAGCACAGCTTTCTCAGCACTGTAAGGGCAAACAAAGGCAACAGAACAAGTTCTCTATTTTGTCATCCCAGAACAGCCCCAAAGGAGAACAACTACCTTGGATACAAAAGGAGGGAAGTGTCACTTCATCAAACAAGGAGGAATGGGTGAGAAACTTGTCTAACAGGACCCTGACCCAGCCAGAAATGGAAGTCCTTGGTAAGGGCTTGAATTTTGCCATCACCCCTAAAGCCATCCCTGTGGTGGATATTATAGCAGCCACAGAAGCCTCTATCCACAGTAATAAGGTATCACAGAGTGAGGCAGAACAACTTCGCCTTAAGGTATCTGCAGCCTTAGCCAGTGCTAAAACTAAAAAGTCATAGACTTACTACAACAGCTTCAAAAGGATAAAGCCATTGACCGAGCAATGTATCATCGCCTCTACCCTGGTGAGGCACATCCATGCATATATGGACTCCCAAAGATACATAAGGAAGGGGCCCCACTAAGACCTATAGTCAGCAGCATCAACTCTGTAACATACAAGGTGGCAAAATATCTAGCTAACATCTTAGGACCTTTGGTGGGAAGTTCTAAGCATCACATCCAGAACTCTCAGGATTTCACCAACAAGATTGAAGATATAGTACTCGGTGTAGAAGAAACTATGTTGTCCTATGATGTGACTTCTCTCTTCACTTGTATACCCACCAAGGAGGCTGTTGACATGGTGAGAAAACGGCTGGGCCAAGACAGCACTCTTACCAGCAGAACTGATCTCAACCCAGAACAGGTGTGTTCCTTGTTGGACTTGTGCCTGAATACCACCTATTTCAAATACAGGGATAAGTTCTAAAAAGCAAAAACATGGATGTGCTATGGGATCTCCAGTTTCACCTATTGTGGCCAACCTTTACATGGAGGAGGTAGAAACACAGGGGCTTAATACCTTTAAGGGCATAGCACCAAGCCACTGGTTCAGATATGTTGATGACACCTGGGTTAAAATCCACCAGAAGGAAGTACAAGCTTTCACAGAACACATTAATGCGGTGGACCAAAACATTAAATTCACAAGGGAAGAGGTACAAAACAACAAACTGGCTTTCTTGGACTGCTTGGTAGAAGTTAAGGAAAATGGTAAACTGGAAGTAGAGGTTTACAGAAAACCAACACACACAGATCAGTATTTGATGTTTGACTCCCACCACCCTTTAGATCACAAGCTGGGTGTCATCAGAACCCTGCAACACAGAGCCGAGAACATCCCCACTAGCACAGAAACGAAGGCTAAAGAAATGAAACATCTCAGAGGAGCCCTTAAAACTTGTGGATATCCAGACTGGGCCTTTGTCAAAAGAAGTAGAAGGAAAGAAAAGAACACAAATACCAACAGTGAAGGGGAAAAGCAAGACAGGAGGAAGAACATGGTCATCCCATATGTAGCAGGGGTCTCCGAGAAATTAAGAAGAATTTTCAAAAAACATCGTATCCCTGTCTGCTTTAAACCGAACAACACACTGAGGCAGCAATTGGTACATCCAAAAGACCCAATACCAAAACACAAGAAAAGCGACATCATATATGCGGTGCAGTGCAGTGAAGAATGCTCTGATTTGTATGTGGGGGAGACCAAACAGCAACTGCATCAACGTATGGCCCAGCACAGAAGAGCCAATTCCTCGGGTCAGGACTCAGCCGTGTATCTGCATCTTAAGGATAAAGGACATACCTTTGAAGATTGTAATGTTAACATACTGGCGAAGGAACGTGACTGGTTCAAGAGAGGTGTTAAGGAGGCCATTTATGTGAAAATAAAGAAACCAAGCCTAAATAGAGGTGGGGGGGTTCGACACCAACTGTCTGCCATGTACAATGCTGTTTTAACACCTTACTCTGGGCGTTCCTATAACACCTCTTAGCCACTATCTAATCACACCCTTAACACCTGGTCCTGTGAATATGCTAATTGGGATTTTCCAGGGTACATAATTGCCACAGATTCTTGTACAAGTCATTCTGAATTGAGAAAGCCAGTCGGATGACTAACGAAACGTCTTCAAGAACTACATTTCAAGTCCAGTTGATCTAATTGAATACAACAGATATACCATTGTGTATGTTTGAAGGAATTTTTAAAACATTTTTTAATAAGAATTCTTATTAAAAATTGAGCAGTGTGATTAGTTGGCCCAAAATGATGGCCCATTTGCACCCTTAGAAGTGTGTCAAAGCTCTATTGCACTACAGAAAACCCTCAAGTCACTCCTCACCTACTGACACCTGCTCCTCCCACATAAGTGACAGCCCATAGGAAGTTACTGCTCTTCCAGTTTATGCTATTTTGAATTGTAGCTCTATTAATCCTTCTGTATATTTAGATTTAAAAATTGTATTTTATAAAACTCCAAATAATAAAATACGGTTATTCCTACAAAATGATCAGTGCAAAAAATGGAAGACAAGTAACTTTATTTTGGCCTGTCACTTTAGCTCATGCCAAAGGAGCAGGTGTCAGTGGGTGAGGAGTACTTGAGGATTTTAAGTAGTGCATTGACATATATTTAAGGGCTGGTGCACATGCCAAAAAAAAAAATATTTTGGGTCAACTGATCACACGTCCAAATCAGCCAATAAGTGATAGTATTACTAGCAGGCGACAGTGTTTTGCTATTATTTTTAAGGCAAAATTCAGTTGCTTGAAACAATCGGGCAAGCTGGTAAATTGTGATATTTTTTTTTTTTGCTAATTGTTATTATTATCATTATTATATATTATTGTCATTATTTTAACAAGGGAAAACGAGACGGCATTCTAAAAAGGGATGTAGAATTGAAGGGAAAAAAGGAACTATCCCTAGCCAGACAGCTATCCCAGCTTATGCTGGAATTATACGAAAAAATTAGAAGATATGATTAGGCCATCCATGAAGGGCTGCTACAAATGTGGAGCAAGAACTTGCAAGATTTGCGAGACACTTAAATGTATCTCCTAAATTTGGGCAGCCAGCCAAGGAAAAGCAGAGGGGCAAAATGTAACAACTGCTAAAGGGGGAACCTGCCATGTAATGGAAAGAAACAAAAAGTAACTATTCTACCAAATGGTTACACTGTCACCTCCTAATGTAGAGAAAAGGAAAGCAGTGAATCTTTGTGCAGCTCAACAAACCCAATGATAGGCACACAAGTGGAGCAAAAAAACTAGTCTGCAACACTCTAATAATCAGAACACAGTGGATGCCATATTTGTTCAAACCCAATGATACACCTGCCAACCTAGATGTTTAGTGGCAAAAAAACATTTTCAGGGAGGTTCAGTAACAGTTCTTATCGAACAGTTCTTATCGTTAAAAAAGGTGCTAATTTTGACCCAACCATTCAGATGTTATCTTTCAAATGTTAAATAAGATCTGATTGGTTGGGGCAAAATTAGCACAATTTTTAAAAATTTGCAGGGTAATTCAATAAAAGTTCTTATCGTTTAAAATGGTGCTAATTTTGCCCCAACCAATCAGATGTTAACTTTCAAATGTTAAATAATATCTGTTTGGTTGGGGCAAAATTAGCACCATTTTAAATGATAAGAACTTTTATTGAATCTCCCTGTTTTTTATGTAGCATTTTGTCATCCCATGAGGTATTATGTTCACTACATGAAAAATGCTTATGATGCACCTAACTGGAAAATTGTCATAGCCACTAAGTGGCTTTTTGTAAATGCTGGTAGGAAAGGGGTCACTTAATTTGCAGGTTAATAGGTCGATTCAGTTCAGAGATTAAGTTAGACAGCAAATTTATCTGTGTGATCAGACCATATCTGTGCATTTCACATGGAGGATGTGAAACCATCTGAATGGCGAATGCCACAGACATGGTGGATCACTTATTGGCAATGGTATACTATGAGCGATCGTAAATCTACGATTGCAGTCATAGATTTACGATCGATATTGGATATTTACAATCACGGCTGTACATTTATGCGGTCATAAATTACCGATCATAACAATAGTTAAAGGCGCAGTATCATTAAAAAGCGATACCATGCCTTTATAAATATGGCCCTTAAGGTGAGATTTTAACTTTAGCTAATAGCTTTAAAACTCTCTTTTAAACTTGCTGTGAATGATCGTGGCTCTGGGTAAATCTTCCAAAACACTCATATAAAACGTTCTCTGTAAAGCAGATTTTAATGGGATTCTCATCTGCAGAAAAATACCCCTTTTACAACCACATCATGTTAAAAAGTCTGGGATAGCAATCTGGTTTATACAATGATGCACAAACTATTGATTAATATTATTATAAGGATTTTTGGAACAATGAAGTATTCTCCTAAAAATTCATTGCCAGAAACCCATTTAAATGAAATGTTTACCCCAAAAACAATGTCATTCCTATTACAAAGAATTAGTATAATTAAGTTGTCTTCCACCTTTCTACGTGCTCTAGTTTCCTGAGATATTTACAGAAAAGTGTATGCTGGTTATACTAAAAGTCCCGTCCCTTTACACCACTGGCCAATCACACTTCAGCATTAATTACAAACAGAGAAGCTTTATCCACAAGGCAACCTAGGCACCTGCATAGGGCCCATCAAGCATCACAGCTCCTTTATTACAGTATGTACAATACATGTATATAGAACAAGGTGGAACAAAATGACTGCCCTGCCTAGGGCCCAATTTTAACTTAATCTGTCTCTGATTACATATTAATGAAAAGTACTGCTTATATTATAAGCCTCAGCCTGTACCAGCTCCTTTACCAGGTGGTCAGATTTACTGGAATGTGTTTCACTGCTGGAAAAGAACTTTATACCAGTTGGCCCAGTGGACAAAAAAGGTGCGTAAACCTTATTTCAAACAAAATAGAGTTTTCTGCAAATACCTCAGGAACCATAGCACATAAACATGAGAGATGACTTAATTAACCTTCTATGGTCTATAAACTGTAATATAGTTGTTTTTGACTGAAGTTTTAACGGTTGGGGGGGGGGGGGGGGGGGAATCATCCCATATTGTACATTGCCTTTCTCTGTTGCTACAGTGAATTAAGTCAATAATTCTGTTACATCAGTAAAAGGTTTTCATGATGCAGGTTAAAAATGAAGTCCATTAAGTTGTTGTGCTGATGGATACAGTCAGCACAGGTTCATTTTTAGTCTCTGGAATATTTTAACAGATCTGCCTCTTTCACCTTTCTAGGTTTCAGTATGGGCAGAAAAGTTTGACATTATTCAGAAACCAAAAAAGTTTAAGGTATGAAGTGCTACTACTCAGTCTTTTTTAACCGGGGACAAAAATAAATACAGGAGTACATCAATCTTTTATATGTTTAACTCTTTTATTTAAAGTGCTGATAGCACTCATGTGTACCAGAGTGAGATTTATAATAAACAGTTTCAGTTGATGAACAAATATAATATATTTAATATATATATAATATATAACTGGAGGGACATGTGCTGGAATATATTGCACATTCTAACACCGGGGTGCTTTTACCTGTGAGTAGCCCTTACTCCAGGATTAATTAGTAGAAATAGTAATTCACAATGTATAGCAATGGACAGTAGCACACCTAAGTATTTCATTTTTATTACACATATCAAATGATGTGTGGTGTATAATAAAAATTATCAGGGAGATTCAATAAAAGTTCTTATCGTTTAAAATGGTGCTAATTTTGCCCCAACCAATAAGATGTTAGCTTTCAAATGTTAAATAAGATCTGATTGGTTGGGGCAAAATTAGCACCATTTTAAACGATAAGAACTTTTATTGAATCTCCCTGCATATATTTTAAATTAGGCAGCTATAGAGCTTTAAGTCAGGAAAAAACATTTAAACCACAACTTTAACAAGTTATATTTGGTTAAAATATTTACTGATAAATATTTATCCTTGCTTAGTTATCCTTCACACGGGCAACAGTTTTAGACCTATAACATTCCATGGAGATCCATAGTGTAGCATGCTGCAGAGAGAAATTATTTAGTCAGTCTCTTGGGAAAGCACAATCCACTTTCTTTTTAAGTCTATATGATTAAAGTGAGAAAATGTACTTGCATGTGTGTTGGTTATGGGGTCTTTTCTAAAAAGAATAGCCTTTTGCGGACACAGACTTGAGTTTCTGAGAGATATGCTATATCTAGCTGCTTATCCTTATGTACTTCAGACTCTGACTTAAAGTCATATCTGCTGACTGCAAAGCAGATAGACTGGGCATATCACTGCCACTTAGATAATCCTTTTCACATCAGATAGCAAGTAGCTGCTTGGGAACATTTCACACAGTAAACAACAGAATGTAGTTTAAAGATTCGTATACACGTCAGATTATTTTCGCACGATATGCGCCACAAAATTCAGCGGCCATCTCGTTATACACTAGTTCTGCCAATGACGCCTGTACATACATCAATGATAGTGGATTGTCCGTCAGTAAAGGTGTTATGTGATATATGTATTATGTGACATTCATAATATCTCGTGATCTCGAAATTTGTCTCATTCAATCTTACATCACAGTCTTCCGATACTATGTACAAATATACGACAATAGGCAAAACAAATCTGCCAGGTAAAGCGTCGAAAAAGCAGAGAATAATATTGGATAGTTGGTCTTAGAATATCGTTGAAGCTTAATTTTTCACAAATGTCAGGCAAATTAAAAAATTATCTGATTGTGTACAAAGCTTTGGCTTTGCACCAGTATTCTTGAACTGCACTGATGGTGTAAGGGTGACCATGAGGGTGGACATCTCTTTGTCCAGCTGGCTTAACTTTCAGGAAGGTAGCAATCATAAATAAAGCAACTGCTGTCTTGCTTTTTTGGTTTTGGACACTGAATTGCTGAGTAACGTTCAGAAGAGAAATCGTTTGAGTGGCAACGAACAAACGAAAATGACAAATTTCTTTTCCCTGTCCTCTTAACAACATTTCCTGTGAAACAAACGTCACTACGTATGTAAAACGTAATAAAACAATGCCTCTATTCATCATCACTGCTTCTTTTGTCTTTTGTGTGTATGGCATGAACGTTCACAGATGTGATCATTGAACAACATACAACAACATGATTGGTTAGGAATGTAAATGACGAATGTCAAATGTGTATGGCCACCTTAACTTAGTAGTTAGTTCCAATAAAGAAAGTTCAAGTTTATACCAAGTCCACGGTGCTTATCAATAAGTAAACTCTTATTTGATGTATGTGACATAACCAGAAAGGGAACGACCTGCAAGTGGGCAGGGCTTATGCAACTTTAAATGGGCAGGGGGTTAGGCACCCACGAGTGGGCAGGGCTTATGCGCCCACGAGTGGGCAGGCTTAGGCATCCGTGAGTGGGAGGGGCCTGGGAAACCCATGAGTGGGAGGGGCTTGTGCACCCACGAGTGGGCGGGGCTTGGGAGTCTCATGGGTGGGCGGGGCTTAGGCATCCATGATTGGGCAGGGCCACGTGGGGCTGTAAGAGAATGGGCATGGGGGGCCTGCAACTGGAGGGACCATGGGGTCCATGAGTGGGAGGGACCAGGGGGCTGCAAAGGGGAGGAGGAAACACAGGGCAGAGGCAGATTGACTGACATGGTTTCAGAGCAGGAAGCAGGAAGTGCAGGGGACCTGGTGATGCTGCCATATCACACACACAAATGTAAATATCTTCAAAACTATGCAAAATAAACAATGGAAATAAATTGCAAAAATTCTCAGGGGAGCAATTCCTCTCAATTTAACTAAAGTCTTTTTTGGACCACAGTTCCTCTTTAACTTAATGAACTTTATGTATAAATACCAAGAATGCAGGATTATTCTAATAGGACTACGTATGTGCAGTGCAATCCACTCAGTATAACAGCACTCACTAGGGCATACAGCCACTTTTGGAATTGTGTGGCAGCAACTTACAGTAGCTACTCACTACTCTTTGCAGTTCCCACTGGCGATATGGTTAAGTATAGGGGTAGCACAGGGGCGTCAGTTTAAAGTAGCAATGCCACTGCCTTTAACGCTCAATATTTTTCCACCCAGGCTGTTGCTGATTTCGGGGCAGCAGGAAAGGTTATTGATTTTACCTTCGCATTGCAATTGGGTCTTCTTTTTTTTCATTTGCATCCGCCTCTTTGGGTTCTGGTCATTGATAACAAATCCTTGGCCTCGGAATTTATCTCCAAGTCTACTTTTGAAGTCTTAAGCTGGGTACACACGATTAGATATTTCGGTCCGATCGACCGATAGTTCAGTGTATCGGTCGATCGGACCGAAATTATCGAATCCGAATGTGCCCATGTCCGATCGACCGTTCGTCCGAATGACGATCGGACAGGGTGGAAAACCTCGACCGACAGTCCTTCCTCCTGGCCGACCGTTCGAAAGTATCGAACGGTCGGTCAGGAGGAAAAATCGCTAGGTGTGTACCTAGCTTTAGTCCATGCTGGCATATTACATCAGGAACATTAATCATTCCACAGTCTGTCTGCCTCACTGATCCTTGGACTCCCATGGCTCCTGGTACGCAAGCCTGTCAGACAAGTCAAACAATGAACTTATGTCCTGGAGTCCTTCTTGTTTTGCCAAATGCCTCCCTACCTCCCCGTATATGGTTGGATATCTTGACAACATTTAGATTTACTCTCAGGATTTACTTTCACGTCGCCTTCATGTGCAACAAGTTAAAGAAAATAACTTATATGCCAAGCTGGAAAAATTTATTTTTTAACTCTCTCATGTAAAGTTTTTTGGCTATATTGTGTCTGTCCAGGGTTTCCAGATGGATCCTGCTAAAGTTTTAGCGATCCAAAACTGGTCTCTAACTACTGGAACCAAAGCCATTTAAAGGTTCATTTGGTTTATTATAGACAGCCCTTATTAGGAAGGGTGGTAGGCCTAATTCTTGGTCTCCTGCAGCTCTTGAAGCATTTAAACAACTAAAGGAAGCCTTTGCCTCTGCTCCAGTTTTAGTTCATCCAGATCCCAGCCTTCACTTTTATATCGAAGTAGATACCTCTAAATTGGGTGCAGGAGCTCTCCTTTACCAAAGACAAGGCATTAAAGGGAAACTCCATCCTTGTGCTTATTTTTCTACAAAATTCCTACCCAATGAGTGGAATTATGATATAATTCCGGGAACTGCTGGACATCAAGTTGGCTCTCGAGGAGTGGTGCCAATTGTTAGAAGGAACTTCTACCTATTACCATCTTTACTAATCATAAAAACCTTAAATACATTCAAAACCTTAGGAGGTTAAATCCTCGCCAAGCACATTGGTCCTTATTCTTTTCCCTGGTTCAATTTTGTTATCACCAACCAACCAGGGTCCAAAAACAAAAAAGCTGGTGCGCTCTCCAGAGCCTTTATTACTTCAAACCCTTCTGACCGGAAAAGGGTCCCATTATTCCTGAAAAAAAAAAAAATCTTGGCCTAACTTAGGGGGAGATACAATATGGCCCTTTTCCGTCTAAAACCCACGTTAACCCGAAAAAATTTAGAGCACAGTGCCCTTTCCCAATGTTTTTGGAAATAGCGCTGTGCTAACGATCCAAAACCCCTGCTGTTAAGTTTTGTGCTACCTCGTAACATGAAACTTAACGGTAAAGGTTGGGGAGCAGTAAGGTCGCACTCCTTACCTTAGCCCGATCCCAGAGATGCAATAACTTACCTAATTTCGTTTACGTCAGTTATTGTATCGTGGGATCGGACTAAGGTAAGTAACACAGTGTGGAGTATTGGATCTCCCCGTTAAGCCACAATTTTGTTCCCAAAGTCAAGCAGCACAGGAATCTGCCCATACTGACACTCCTCCTGGCAAAATCTTTGTACCTGTTTCCCTAAACACTATCCTTGCAAAAGTAAAACATTTGATCTTCTTGCTCGTTTTCTCTGGTGGCCAACCATGAGAAAGGATGTTAAAGATTTTATTCAAACCTGTTCTAGCTGTTCTCAGTCTAAAT
Source organism: Hymenochirus boettgeri (assembly GCA_019447015.1). Taxonomy (NCBI): domain Eukaryota; kingdom Metazoa; phylum Chordata; class Amphibia; order Anura; family Pipidae; genus Hymenochirus; species Hymenochirus boettgeri. The sequence continues at coordinate 145,343,434 of CM033469.1, forward strand.
CTCCTAGAACTCTACACTGTGATCTACTTCAACCCCTCCCCATTCCAGCCCGACCATGTACTCATTTGTCAATGGATTTTATTGTTGAGCTCCCTCCTCTCAAAAAGAACACTGTTATTTGGGTAAATGGCCCGTTTTGTTCCTCTTTCCAAACTACTATTTTCTGTTGAGCTAGATTTAATTATTTTAGAATTAATTATCCCTCATATTTTTCACCTTCATGTACTTCCTACTGGAATAGTCTCTGACAGAGGAACTCAATTTGTTTCTAAATCCATGGGGATTAAGTTACAATTTTCTTCCTCTTACCACCAGCAGTCCAAAGGGGCATTAATCAGTCTCTAGAACAATACCTAAGGTGTTATATTTCCTATACCCAGGATGATTGGTCAGACCTTCTGCCATGGGCTGAGTTTGCCCAAAATCCTCAGGATTTTCTTTGCTCACAGCTTCCAGCTGCCAATGACTCAGTTGCCCAGGTGTCGGAAATCTGGCATTCTACTCAAGTCTGCCTTCGGAAATCTTCCCTTGTACAAAAGACTGCAGCTGATAAGAGACGTAGAATACCTCCATCTTATTCTGTTGGAGATAAAGTGTGTCTCTCTTCTGCTCATATTAATCTACTTGTTCTATGCTCCAAGTTAGGACCCAAGTTCATTGGTCCTTTCCCTATTCTGAAATTGGTGGGTTCGGATGCTGTTTTTCCAACATCCTACTAATATGCAGATTCATAATGTGTTTCATATTTCTCATGTTACGCCTGTAATCCCTAATCAGTACTTCATTCCTCTTCAGCAGCCTGCCCCAATTTCCATTGATGTGAAACAATAATTTGAGATTGAGAAGATTTTGGACTCTAGATTCTTTAGAAGATCTCTCCATTATCTGGTACATTGTAAGGGTTTTGGTCCTGAGGAGAGATCATGCATTAAATACTCAGATCTGCATGCTCATCGTTTGAGGGCTTTTCACAGAGCTTTCCGAATATACCTGGTCCGTTGGCTCTGGTGGAGGGGGGTACTCTCACAAACTTACCTGCTGCTCTGGTCAAGCCCCACTCTGAGAAAGGCCAGCTGCTTTGGGGTAGATGGCGCCAGCGACGTGATGACGTCTATGTGCTACCCGTCGCGAAGATCTAAAAAAACGGCATCTCCCTGCTCCCAGCGCCTGATTGTAGCTTTGCTACCCCTGGCTTTTGTTCCAGTATATTTACCTTACCTGTTTTATTATACTTTCCTTGACTGATCCAGCTTTCTTACCTTGCCTGTTCCAGTATGCTTACCTTGCCTGTTCCAGCATATTAACCTTGCCTTTTCCTGCATACTTACTTGCCTGTACCAGTATACTTACTTTGCCTGATCCAGTATACAGTACTTACCTTGCCTGTTCCAGCATCCTTACCTTACCTGTTCCAACATCCAGCCTACTATTCCCAGCAGCCATCTCTGCACCAGCAACCAAGCCTACAGTTCCCAGCAGCCATCACTCTACCAGCACCCAGCCTACAGGTCCCAACAGTATCCTATTGCATTCCAGAGTTCAGTTTGTGCATTTCTGTATGAACGATTGGCCTCCTCCTGAAAGCGTACTTGTGAGTACCCCGCCCATCAAGGCTGTGTTTGTTACAATATTTATACAGGTGTGTGTTTTTGTAACACCTTACTTCGCAATTGCAATTTTCATTATTATCACAATATTTCACAATATTTATAAAAATTGTGATTTTCACCACCAAAATATTCACCTAAAGTCATTGATTTGAAGGATATCTATAAGAATTAATTGTTTAAAAATGGAAAGTACCTGAGAGAAGGAGGTTGGATTGATTATTCCTACCTCAAAATATCAATTTGTTGAGAAGCTACAGCACTAACAGTTTTCGTTTGCCAGGTTATATGCTGAAGCCAGGAGAATCAGTTTTCTTGGGCTGGTGCTCCTCACAGAAACAATATTGGGAGGTAGGAATTACCAATCCTATATCCCTGTCCCATGTACTTTTCAGTTTAACAGTTTTTTAAAATAAACTTTATACACGATAGTTATCCTTTAAGTCTAATTACGTGGCAAAATAGAGAAATGTCACCAGAAATAAGACCCCCGGTTGTTTTTTTTTCAATATAAGTGATTGTTTTTTGCAGCAAAATGTGTTAGGAACTGTTTTTGCTGTCATCTATAAGTTGCACTTCCAATTCTGGCAAAAATGATGGTGATAACGGCAGCAAATACTTAGCACACCTTTTAGTAAATATTTTACTTAATGTGATAAAACTTTCCAGAAATACAGCTCGCTGTTCTGAGGTCCTCAAACTCTGAATCCATCGGCCAGAAGTCCTATCTCAAATGCTTTGGATTTAGGGAGGAAAAACACAAATTTGCCAGTTCAGCTTGGTTTAAGCAATTCTGTAATTCAGAGATATTGAAGGGAAAGTGCTATTATTTAACCAGTGGCTTAGCTCTCTAGGCAGGAATATGATTTTTATAAACTAGCAGTCAAATTTCATTTCAAATTTTATTAGCAGCTTAAGGCCAGCACTACTCTGCATGTTCATTAAGATGAGTACCTACATCCAGTAGCACCTTCTAACAGTTTTTAGTGCAATACAGTAGGATACCTTTTGCAGGTATCCAACTGTAAATTTATGTTGGGAGCAGGTGAAAAAACTCCCCTTTTAAGAATAATAGGTAATCCTTGAAAGTCCCTTTTCAGGAAAATAGGTAATCCTTTTCCTACAATGGGTGGCCATTAACACAAGCAATGAGCTGTCAAAGTTCACCAATCTAAACCAAGTCCATTTTCCAGGGGAATTTGCCCTTTAAATCACTGTGTGTTTTGTTTCTTAGTAAAACCAATTTTTTTTAATAGAAAAAAAATCAAATATTCTGTAAAAGAATGTTCTAAATGCCTTTGGCTGTCAGGGGTTGTTGAGAGTTGCAGTTAGTGAACAGGTTGAAGGCCAAAGGTTAGTATCCTGATTTAGTTAGAGAAATATATCCTTCTGTACATTGGCATCTGGACTATAATTATGTTGGCAGCACTGCTGGATTTTCTTGTAATCCTGCCTCAGAAACAACCCCAGCAGATGTATAAATTAACTTTTGGCTGAAAATGTGGAATACATTTCACAAGTGGATGGATTTCAAGCTGCATTGGACTGTTTCTTATTCATTATGTAGATTGTGTCACAATACATTCTCTGGGAATTAAATCCATTTTTTGTCCATGAAACCATGGTTTTATCAAGCCTACTCTAAGGCTGGGTACACACCAGCAAATTTTTCTTCCTGACCAACGGTTCGCCACTAGCAAGCGGTTGGCTGGGATGAATCACTGTTGATCACAGCAATTTGACAGTTCGACCATGACTTATCGTGCAGTCCATAGGGAACCTCGTGAACGACCATGATTTTCCGACATACCCAATTGTACAATCTGTACAAATGGGCAATCAAGATAGAGTCTATGAGTAAGACAATGCAATAACTACTGTATATAGATTGGCACTATTGTTACTGGGTTTTTTCTGAGTTCAAAATACAGAAATGTTTTTATTAAATCACATGTCCGCCGGAGTCCTTCTCCTTTTAAAGGTGGTGCGGAGGTAACCTATTGATTGCTATTTCACAGTGGGAGAGGAATGCTCTGACACCTCCAGCATGCCATATAGGAGAGTCATATCCACCAATGAGAAATGAGTAGGACCAGAGCTGTGGAAAAGTTAGCTTGCCTTCATATTAAAATACACTGGTGCATAATGTACAAAATGCACAGAAACAGCCAACAGATACAAAAAGGGACTGGCAAAATGCATGTAATGTTCTTATTATCAGTGCTCCACAGCAGGGAACTAGATGTATGAGATTTAGCTTTTGCTAGATGGCATCAGGTCCATTTATTAATTTACTTGTGTAAAATGTGAGTTGCCTCCCTTGCTATATTATATAATGGACATATATTCATTGGTACAATGGTTTAATATCTTAAATGTCTTTGTTTCTGTTTGAAGCATGTTGTGCATTACCACAGGGTTTAAAAATGTGCATCTGTATGCTGTGTTTAGCATGAAGCACAAGGTTGATGACTATGCTATTTGCAAGACTGTTTGCAAGACTGTTAAAGTTACTGTAAAAAGTAATAATATCCAGTTTAGCAGGTCTTGCTCTGTATACTGACTCATTCAACAATTTATTCTATAAAACAAACAGTCAGCACATGTTACAGCTGAAGATCTGGAGATCTATATGTGATTTGTGATGAAAATGTACTAATGAACTATGAAGAAATAAAGTGTTTGTTAAATGCAAATGAGTGTTATACTTCCAGAATCACTGCATTAAAGGACAAGTCTTCCCCTCCCAACAAAGTATCCAGGATGAGGACCTAAAAATTCTAGTTAGCCAGCTATGGTCACTTACAAGGAGAAGTGCTGGAGTTAAAAGGTAAACCCAGGGGTGAGGACCTAGCCAGGTGTAAAACTACCAGCAGAGCAGACCCTGCAGGGGGTCCAGGAGCCAAGGAGGTCCCATCTTCTTACTTTCCCTGTAAAGACACAGCCTCCACCAGAAAACCACAGTACATAAAGCAGGGATAGTCAGTGGCGTAGCTACAGACTTATGGGCCCTGATGCAAAATTTGGGCATGTGCCCCCCAAAACCTCCGCAAACACAAATCGGCACCGCAAACCATAAAAAACATCCAAATTCATTGTTATCATTTTTTTAAAGGCACTCATTTTAAATCAGACAGACATACCCATACACCTAGCAAAACAATTCAATCAGATTCAAACAGTATTTCTAAACTTATATCCTCAAACCTTCTAAAATAACTAACCAACTGACAATAGTAAAATGCTTGGCACAGATAAAGTGGTAAAATGCTTTGTATATAGCCACTGGTAATATAGTTGGCACAAAGACTGATTAAATGCTTGGCATGCAGACACTGATAACTGGCACTGCACACACTGGTTAAATGTTTGGCACACAGACAATGGTAAAAATGCTTTGTACACAGACCACTGGTACAACAGTTGGGACACAGACTGGTAGTTTTGGAACCTTAGCACAAAATGGGGCCCCCTTCTTGGCCAAGGGCCCTGGTGCGGTTACATCCCCTTCACCCTTGGTAGCTACGCCCCAGGGGATAGTAGCCCCATCATAATTTTTCTGGCGGGCCCAGTGACTCCTAGTTATGCCACTGGATCTAGCATAGGGATATACAAGAGGCTCGTGCTAAAAATTTTAAATCTATAGAGCAAAAACTTACTATAACAGCTGTGCTGACAGTAACAACCATAAAATCCTCTGACTAAGGTCCAGAGTCATATAGATGAAGAAGATAAAAGGGCTAACATGTTTCCATATTGAATATTTAAATCAGTCCACTGGAAATCTGGGGAAAGTAAAGTCATAAGCTGTGGGCTCCTGAATAAATTTACAGTTAAATATGAAATCACAGAGATTATCAACATTAGAGGCTGTTTTGATTGCACTTTTTGTTCTTCTAACCTGTATCTGTGTTGGTTTAATTGTGCTCAACTTCATTGAGGAACCTAAATCTTCGGAAACACAAAGTAAGTTTTAATGTAAAAGCTGAAACTGCAAATATGATTGTGAAATTGTATGATTGTGAACGAACAAGTATTCCAATACTTCAAGCTTAGTCTTGAAATTTAAAGTCTAGCTCCCAGGTGAATACTCATCTTGGCTTATTGTAATATTTTTTGCAATGATGAAATTTAAACATGTCTAAAAACAAAATAAAAACTGTGTGCAATTAATTAAAAAGTGCATGAAAATGGTGAGAAATAATTCTTTTCTAGCATATACTAAAAAATGAGAATATTTTTTAAAAAAATCTCAGAATGCCAAGGGCATCTGCGAGAATCAGGACAGTAAAGCAAAAGGTTATACTGTCCCATAGGAATGCAAAAGATTCATTTTGGTGTTCTATTTAGAATGATTTGTGGAAGTTAAATTGTTTAAGAAGGGAAAACAGAGACAGAGGACAAGATCAAAGCTAATTATTCAAAACAGGACAGTTTAGGTTGTTATCTTTAAAACTGTACAAGAACATTTTCTAGCATCAATGTGCCCTTTTTTTTCAAAAGTGATATAGACAGACAAACATGACGGAGTGTTCTCTGTAACAATGCGAATTTGCTGTATGTGTTCAGTTATACAGTTACATAGTTATAATACTAGTCAACAAACCGTTGCTACCTTGACTTGCAATTAACAAACAAAAAATTCTTCTGCCAATTAAACCTAAAATGTCATTTTCCATTCTTCCCTCTGAATTAGGCCACATGGGCTGGTCTCTTTTCTGTTTTTATCTTTAATTCCCTTGGGTAAATAAGTATAATTGTAGCTATCTGTGTTAACTGCATTAAGCTAATTTACTTGTTTTGATAACAGAGTAATCACAAATCTGAACACATTCCCGAACTCCAAGACTGTTAGATTTATAATATTTTATAATGAAGACAGATCTAGGACATTCTATCGAACTAGATGCTGTAAACTATATAGATTTGGGTATAAATATGACTCACCATATCTGAATTGATAAACCCTTTTCCATCGCCTGCCACTGCCTAGATTAACTATCTTTTTACTTTTTCTATTTATTATTTTATCTGTTATCATTATTTAACTTTCCTACCCAGATATCTATTTTGCCTTTTTCTAGTATTGATCTTTTAGCAGTTTAATCTGGTTATGGATTATTTTGCTCATGTTGAGAAAAACAAATGCTATTGTGTCAGGAAGGAAATTGCAATTTCTAGTTTCACTATAGCTCCTGTTTATCCTAAACTTATTATTCCTCTTTTGTAGTTCCAAACTAGAGTTTAAATGGAAATTAAATCATATGCAAACTGAAAAAAGGGAATTGCCTTATCTTAATCTATAAATGAATACCATATATACTCGAATGTAAGTCGATCCGAGTATAAGTTGAGGTACCTATATTTACCTGAAAAATGAGTAAAATCTTATTAAAGGGCATGTCCACCCTTCTTAAAAATATTTTATATAATATTCTCCCTGTCCCCCCAGCCCCAACCGCTATAGTTTTAAGTTCAGAAAGTGCCCCAAACATTACTTACCTTCCCTCTTTCCTCCGCAGCACTACCAAGCCCTCTGCTTGCGAGAAAATGCAAGCAGAGGGGCGGGACCGGCAGTCGCGTAAGTAATATTTGAGACACTTTCTAAACTTAAAACTATAGCGGTTGAGGATGGGGGGACAGGGAGAATATTATATAAAAATTTTAACGCTAGGGGGAGGAAATCTAAATCGGGAGGGAGAGGGAGAGGAAGGGAGGGGGAGAAGGGCTGCAGTGCGCATGCCAAACTTCTCCCCCAGGGGAGACAGGAGACAGGAGGCAGAGTCCTATATGGACTCTGCAGTACTCCTGGTGGGCGTTTTTTGGGACCTTAGGGGGGGATAGCAGAAGAACCAGATGGAGCTGGGATGTAAGGTAAGGATTAAACTACACTACACAATGGGGCCAGTAGTGGGGGGTATTACAGTTTTGGGGGTGGACATGCCCTTTAACTCGAGTCGAGGGTAGAAATTGTGATCACTACTGCCTTCTGATTCTGTATTGTTTTGCGGCTTTAGTTGACCTTTAATGGATAACAAAATTCCCATACAGTAGTCCCATACAGTAATAGCCAAATCAAGTATGGATATTCTGCTCTCCATTTAAAGAAGAACTAACTAGCCTCAAAACAACACAGAATCAGAAGGCATCTGTTTAACTATAGATATCCTCCTGATTCTGTATTGTTTTGAGCCACTTGTTGCCCTTTAAATGGATAGTAATCCCAGACAGTAACCCCCATTCCTTGGCACTCCAGATGTTTGGAAACATCAGCAGTGGCAAGGAATTGGGTTTACTGTATCAGATTACAGTCCCACCCCAGAGCGCCCCTCCCCCAATTAACCCCCCCTTTTCGGGGTTTAACTTGCCTCCAATCCAGCAATCTGGCGGCCATTCAATCCAATCCACTGCCTCTGGTGCTTGACGTCACTACTCGGCGCCAGGAAGTGAGTAGCGTTGAGGCTTGATTGTTAGGCTATTTTTAAATATGGTACATGTAAGTAGCGCATACTCTAAGTTGTGTGTGTTGCTGCATGACTTCAATCCCATCCTTAACCGATTCACACAATAGACAAGTTTATGATGATAAGAACTGGCAGAGTGTGTGGTGTTAAGGAATAACAGGGACCCAGGTAAGCAGGGGCTTCACTACCATGAAGCAAACTGAAGCATTTGCACATGGTGCACACCTCTGAAGAAATAGAGAAAGGTGTCATCTTATACCAGTCACTGTGGGTATCATTTACCACTCACTGTGGGCATCTTATACCAGTCACTAAGGGTTTCATTTACCAGTCACTGTGGTCATCTTAAACCAGTCAATGTAGCCATCTTATATCAGTCACTGTGGTCATCATATATCAGTCACTTTGTCCATTTTATATCAGTCACTGTGGACATCATATATAAGTCAATGTGGGCATCTTGTATTAGCCCTTCAGTTCACCAGCCAAGCCAGTGTTAGTCAGCCTACCACACCTATCTCCACAAGCCACGTCTGCTTTGCACAACACAGGAAGATTCAGGGACAGCTTTAAAATTTTGTTTCAGGTGACAAAAGGTCTAGACGCCCTCTAGAATAGTATTTATAGGGTCCTGGTTTTCTGTAAGAAAAAACGGTTTAGTATTGTCGTCCTTATGAATATCTATCCCAACAAAGACACACAAGAAATCACAATACAATTTTAATATATATTTTATAACATTTTCTAGGCTGTGGCACTATTCAGCATCTAACTGGATCATCAGGAAGCTTTGCAAGTTTGAACTATCCTCATAATTATGATAACAATAAAAACTGCATGTGGGAGATAACTGTCGAACAGAATAAAGTAAGTCATTTAAATCTACAGTAAAGCTTCTTCTAAATACAAAAATACACAAAGCAATGGCAAAATGTTTTTGAAGAGGCAAGACTACAAACTAAATGACACATTTACAACGTGATCCTTTGCACATTAAAACAGTATGCACTGTGAAGTATTCTATTTAGTTTAATCAAATTAAATGGAAATTAATTTTTTCATAATGTCAAAGAACCTAGTGGAAGTGTAAAGGATCATACACATGTGCGATTGCGGGTGCCGACCCGTGATGCACGATATGTATGAACGCCCGTTTCAGCCAGTAATCATGCAGTGTATTGGCACATTCTTGGCTGAAATGGCCGTTCATTGGAACGTTGCCCGACCAGCCAGGCGGATCTGTGAACGAACTGCATTTTGGCCAAGAAAGTGCCCATACACGGCACGATTATCGGGCGAAACAGCCGTTCATACACATCGTGTATCGTGGGTCAGCACCCGTGATCGTATGTATGTATGAACCTTTAAGGTGCCCATACATAAGTGACTGAGTTTGCAAACTCACATTCCTATTCCGATGGGATTGAGGTTGAATGATCATTATATGATCGCTAATATATAGGGCCGTGGTAATAATAACAGACCCATGACACACGATGTGTAGGAATGAATGTTTCGGATGATAATCGGTCCGTGTGTAGGCACTTTATTGCCCGAAATGGCCGTTCGTTCGGAGATCTGCCAGGTCGGTCAACGATCCCCGACCAATTATCCGTTTCGACCAATAAAGTGCCTACACACAGGTTGATTATCGGCCAAAACATTCGTTCCTACACATCTTGTGTCGCGGGTCAAGACCTGTGATCGCACGTGTGTACAAACCTTTAGTCTAGTTGATCTAACTGAATACAACACATATATAGGGGGTAGCCTTCTGGTATGGCAAAAGATTCATGTTGTGTAATGAAATATATAATAAAGCTGCTTTTATAATATAACTATAAGTTTGGTGTGCTCTGATATTCCTATATTTAAATATAGTTTTATGGTTCCTCTAAAATGTCTTGGCAATTTGAAGCCTATTATTATTTTCAAAAAAATGAGCTGTCATGTGCCATGTTAAATCAGATGGGGCTCACTAATCTCTCACGATTTATGGTAGTTAATAAAGAAATGTGCATTGGGCTGTAGCCATTTCAACATATTACATTTGTATATCATAACATTTTTGTATAGTAGCAGAGTTTGTTAGTAGAGTACTTGATTGACAGCTGAAATCTAAATCTAAAAGGGAGACATAATTAAAACTCATAGGGGCATATTTATGAAGCTGCAGTAAAAACAGGATGTTTTTACCACAACATTTTACAACAGTAACGATGGATATCACTCTGTATTTATAAACAGGTGAAAATCTTTCATTGTTCAGAGGGGGTCATGCTGTGCACAGGAGGTTTGGGTGTGGCGCGAGGAGGGTGCTGGGAAGTTGGGAGGGCATGGCCTGCTAGCACAGTCACTGTGCAGAGGAGGTGGGGAGGAGCACAGTAATTTCCGCTACTTCTGCAGCCCACCAGGGCCTTTTGGGACTTAAGTGGCCCCGGGGCTAGAATCTGGGACACCCTGTCCCCGGCTTTAATAAGAGCCCTTGCAGTACTAATAAGTGCCCTTTGGGGCTTAAGGTATCCCACTGCTCAAACCAGGACCCCCTCTTTGTCTCTTTATAGCTCTTGTGGCCCTTTGTTGGAGGTCCCGCAGCATGTAACCGGGAAAACCATTGGTTTTAAACAAAGCCATTGCTGCCCTCAGAAGGACCATTTCAGGATGCTGCAGATCAAAACCAGCCCCCCAACTCTAGAGGGGCCTCTACCTGCAGTGCATTTTTTATTTTTTGGGTGGACATGCCCTTTAAATTCACATAGGGGTTCACCTCAATCAATATATTGAATCCCCATAGTGGTCTCATGGGGGAGAGGTTTGCGGATTTGTGACTCAATATTCCAGAGCTTGTAACATTTAATGCAGAAATACCATAAAAGTAGAAATATAGTAAATTAAAAGCAATGACAAATTATATTAAACCTGCTACAAAAGCAAGCCAAATAATTAAAGATCAGTATCATATCTTGTTAGAAATTATAGGAGGGTGTATTTGTTGTTTGTGTTTTGCTCTATTGCTGTAGAGTTTGAATTGATGTCACAATATGTAGGTCATGTTCACTATCTTGACATTTAAAGGACACTGTACTTCTTTTGATTTATATGGTTTAAAATAACTTTCTTCTGTGTATGGTTTTATATCCTTTACTTAGATGCAATAGAACTGTGCTGGTTCTAAGATTGTTTGGTCTGTCACCACTGCCTGATCTGTGCTAGAAAACGACAATCAGTGGCCATCAGTGGCTTAACTAGGATTCACTGGGCCCCCAGCAAAACTATAATTGGGGCCCCTGTTTCTGCTTCATCCATAGTGGTTTTCTGTGAGGTGGCTATATCTGTCATAGGAAAAATAAGAAGACTGGGCACCACTGGCTCCCGGGGGCCCCTGCAGTTGCTCCCCTGGTAGTTACGCTCCTGATGGCCATAAGTAATTGCAGAGATCATTTGTGTTCACATTGATTTATAAGGTTCGATATTTATTTATAAATATTTTATCTATAAATAGCAGTGATAGACCTAACAACTGAATCAGCCTACAACTGTTAAGCTAACAAGCCTGTGGTATATAGTTCCTTGTAAAATCACCAGTATTGTTAAGAATGCACCTGCAAAATTGCATCTCCATGTTGATGCTTATTTAAGAGATGAGGTTTGGAGCTACCTAGGAATTATCAGATTACACTTTAGCTTTAGTTCCCCTTTAAAATGGTGTTTTAAAAAAAATAAAGTACAAACTGGCAAAACCTAATAAAAAAATCTATATTTTAGGTTGTTCATTTATGGTTTTCTGCGTTCCAACTAGAAAGCAGCATACTGTGCAGTGGAGATTATGTTACAGTCGCCGACGATGCTGGGGTATTTGGTATGTTATATATTTTTTGTACATTTAGTTTTTAAGAGCTATACGTTCCAGGCTCACTGACTTTGCTGGGTTCAGGGGTTGAGAGTCGTAAACGAGAAAGCAAAGGAAGTGCACACATTGGCCCTACCTGCAATGTAGTTATCATTTACAATTTACAGTGTGTATTTAACTTCCATAGTTTATGTATTCAGAAGAAAAACTTTGTCACTGCACCTCTCGTGTATTTAGTACGGTATAGAATACAGTGTCAACAACTCATTTTTGCTTATGTTGGATTTTGTTAATATGTTATAAAGTACATACTCAAACAGCTCACAGTTAAAGGTTCCCACACTCTGACATGCTAACACACAAAAAGCATGTATGCACGTTCCCTATGGTACCTTTTCCTACTTGGCCATTCCTCTAACAAAGCCAATCCTTTAAAAAATAGATAAACCAGAAGTTTTGGTTAATCTCTACTATTAGCAAATTGCGTCCATTAGCAAATAGTGTGCTACCTACTGACAAACAAAATTCTGCTGACACAGAAGATAATTAAATATAGTAGCAGGTAAGATAAAACAAAAATTTGCCTCAGTAGACCAGGAGATAAGTTTATGACCCGATAAATATATACACTACAGATGTACACACACATAAGATGAGAGCGAGAAAAGAGAAGGCATAATTATGTTCAATGGTAGCTGGCACTTCTGTTTGAACATTGATCTAGACCATTCAATAAATTGCGGCCTTCTAGTTTCATGCCCTCCAAGAGATGCATCAAGTTGTTTTGGCTTACCAAGACATTACTCTAATTACCTCTGCATTAGTCAAAGATTTCATTTAACTTGTGAAAGAAGTGAGTGGCGCCTATGAACCTGTAACAGTCACATGAACTTTATCTGTTTATTAATATTCTTTCTGTCTGAGCTGACATGTCTGGCTGAGTTAAATCTGAGCAGTGAAATGGGAAAAGGTGAAGCTCATTGTACAGTTCTGTAAGCAGTTACTTTTATCTATTTTTATCTTGGCTTTCAGAGGTTTGCAAGGTTCAAGAAATATGTGAGGTTTAATGTTTAGGACAAATGGTTACTTCAAAACATTATTCTTGTGTAGGACATGGATAAACATAAGAAATAAAACAAATAAAATATAAGGCTTTGGAAAATTTGAGGCTTACTTCTCTCATGAAATTAGATGATGAGTTAGGATCATTTTAACGCTTTGAGCTAGATTTATTGATTTTGATCTTATTGATCCTGAACTGTATTGGACTGTAGTTTTTCTCCATGAACCAGAAACATGAGTCCAGCAAAGACAGTAAATTAAGTGGGACTGTTGCTTTGCATATACACATTAATGATAGTTATACATTGTGATAAATATTTGTCAGATGGGCACACAGCACCCTTTAAACTTCTTCAAACTAACGGTTTAAAGTAAACATTCGGAAAAGAATCTGTACAGACTCTGCATGGTATGTTTAGTAAAAACTAATTTTCATCAAAAAGAACAAAGAAATATATAGCTACAGACAGACTAAATGCCCGTTGTGTTTGGCCTGTGAGTAATGTGAATGTAGCCTTAAAGGGTATGTACACTGGCATATTAGTTTTTTAAAATTGCCCATTAAAGGAAACTATAATTCATCCCAACTATCACAATACCCTTTTTTGTTGATTTGCCCCCTATTTCATTAGATATCCAATCTGAAACATCTTACGTTTTAGCATTTCTGTTATCAGTTTTGCTGTAGCTGGAATGGTTTGACAGTTGGTGTGCTGTATGCTGTATGCAGTATTGACAGTTGGTATGGGGAAAACTAGTTAGAGTGAGGTTAGAGCCTGAGCAAAAAAAGTATTGTATTGAAGGCATGCAGCAACACACACACCTCAGAATAAGTGCTACTTGCAAGTATTTATTTATAGAGTTAGATGACGCAAAGTAATTTTTTCAATATACATACACTTTAAGGTGGCATTATACGCTACTATTGTGGTCATACGATCGGTGGGCTGTGTATAGATGACCAGACAATATTTTTTTTATCAGACTAGTTGAAAAAATTTCTGTCGGCCTATACAATGCCATTTTTGCATCTATGGCCACCATTACTTTTCTCATCAGTTCAGATATAGATTAGTTTAGATGCAGGGATAATTATCCCCATGAACCCAGAGCTATTCATAAATAGGTTACTTATGTGGCTAACTCATGTAACTAAAGAAACATGCATAAATGTATTATTCCTTGTGGAACAGGCTTTCCAGTGCACACTGAGTGTCATAAGCAGTATAAAATATTCTCACTATGGTACATCTACCCTTCCCTATGTATCTGTATGTTATCTACCTAGTTGGTAAGCTCTATGGGACAGGGATCTTTTTCCTCATGTTACATGTGTAATTATTAATGAACATAATTATTTATGTATTTTTTTTATTTTTTTCTATTGTACAGGGCTGCCTCCCCAAGTGTCACTATGTAAATAAAATTGGACATACGTGAATAAAAAAAAAAATTTAAAGTATATTGCAAAAGTCCTTATGAGAGCTCATTTGCAATAAATCACCTCCTGTTTTATTTATAAGTTGGCAATGGAAACTCTACCTATAGCATAAGGCTCATTTGTATTTTCGAGCATATTAACTCTATATTACTTGATCTGGTCATATTGAGTGACATTTATTCATGTTAACAGGCACATACTGTGGGCATTCAACACCCAAGCCACTGGTTTCTGTTGGAAATAGACTTTTTATTTCTTTTACAAGCAACATTCAAGCTACAGATAAGGGGTTTAAGGCTAACTATGAAGCTGTAGATCCAAGTAAAACATCAGGTAAGACTGAAACCCTTTCATACAATCATTAAAAATTATTGATAAATGTCTAATCTATTTAATGTCTAAAGAATGCAATTTCTTTATAGAGAAACTTACCTTCTGACATTCCTGCAACGTTCCTGCCTGGCCCATTCATTTTAAGATTGTAAGGCGATCACAAAAATAGAACGGGCAAGGCAGTTTTTGGGACATCGCATAAATGTTGGAGGAACATCGGAAGGTAAATTACAGTGTATGGGCACCTTTAGGGTAAAAATGGCATTAAAGGGCATGTCCAGCCCCAAAACTAAAATTTAACCCATTACTGGCCTCACTGTGTAGTGTTCAAAAATCCTTACCTTACTCCAAATGGTTCCCCTGCAATGCCTGTTCAAAGTTCCAGAAAGTGAAGAGTAGAAGCTGTCTGTGAGACATCCAGATGCCTGCTTATTCCTTTCCTTGTTGATTATTCTGTCATGCGCAAGGGAGCCCTTCCCCCCATTCTCCCACCCTCTGGATCCCTTCATGGCTGCCTTATCCCCGTACTTTAGACCCCTTTTCTGTAATGTAGGGTACCCCAGCCTTTCCCCAACATACTTACGCTCTTTCATTCCCGCGGCTGTCTGCATAGCCGGCAGACATGTCTATGATTTGCTGACTCTCAGCCAATTACAGATACGGCTGCTGGTCCGGCCCCTGTTTGCAACTTCCGGCAAGCAGAGGGCCGGGAGCAGACTGCCGCGGGAACGAAAGAGCATGTAAATTTTTTTTATTTTTGGGGTGGACATATCCTTTAAATATTGAGACAGAAAGTAATGAAATACAGTTGGGCATTTTGGCATGTAACACAATATTCAATAAACTTGTATATCTTTATTTAAAGTATATTGTTTTTAACTTTAATTTGCTTTGACTATTTATTTAAAAGTGCTCCTGTAAACATGTGACAGAAAAAATACCTAAAGGCCCCACTGTTGGGTTATTAGCATTAAAGAGTCCCATAAGCAAAGATAATTAGGTTTAAAGAACAACTGTATGGTTGTTTCTCCACCCCCTTGTGGCCCAGAGTCTAACCAATGGGAAGACACGTTCTACAAGAAGCACTTATTCCTATTGTACAGACTGAGGTGGAGGCAGGTTAGACAATACATTGTCTAACCTGCACTCATTAAATCAGTTCAAATGTTGTTGGGTGCTGCTATAAGGATGTAACCACTGGCCATTATTAAGAACCATATAACAAACATATAGCGCACTTGAGTCTTAACAAAATAGTGTTTTTTTTCAAACACACGTGACGTTTCGGTACCAGTGTGGTATCTTCTTCAGACAATATAATTATAATAAAGTGCAAAGTGCTGTTTAAATATTGTGAAGCAAAAGGAAGTAACAGTGACCTCTAGTGATAAAATAGGAACATATTACAATATATTCCCACATTGATAAGATACAAAGGGGGTTATTCAATAAAAGTTCTTATGGTTTAAAATGGTGCTAATTTTGCCCCAACCAATCAGAAGTTGTTAGCTTTCAAATGTTACATAAGTTCTGATTGGTTGGGGCAAAATTAGCACCATTTTAAACGATAAGAACTTTTATTGAATCTCCCTGTTTTAAGGCTAGTTCACACTAGAAACTGACAGAAACGCACAGCATGTGTTTCTGTCAATTTGTATCCATTTTTTGCATACGGTACATTTGTATCCATTTTTTAACAATGTGTCCATAGATTTCTATAGAAAATGCATGAAAAAATTGACAGAAATGCTGCATGCTGTGTATTTTTTTAAACAGGATGAAAAGGAACGGATTATAACGCAGCAGGTGTGAACAATATTATGAAATCCTATGGGGTTTTACTGTCTGTCCATTTTTTTAAACGCACCCGCGTTTGAAAAACGTATACAAACTGATGTAGTGTGAACGAGCCCTTAGTTTAAAAAAGTGATTATAAATGACAATGTATATATTCCTAAAGATATGTAACCAATATTTATATATATATACATAGATAAAAGTGCTAGTGCCATAAAACATGTGAATATAAAAAGTGCTAGTGATAAAAATTATTTAGAACATCCGGACACTTCTATAAAATAATTAGAAAAACAATTTGTCTCATTCATGATTAAAACATTAATACATTAATAAGTGGCTGAGTTATTTTAAGTTCTAAATTTGTGTTTAACCCATTTGTTGTAGCGTTCCTAGTGTATAAATCCAAAAGGATTCTTTCTAAGCAGTATATTATTCCTATTTCCTCTTGTTTTGGGGGGCTGCAATCTGCTTTATTACCATCCATTTTAATTGTGTACACTGAGTTTGGCCTCCAAAAAATGTGCCACTACAGGGGGAATGATGTGTTTATAAAAATCTTGGTCCATCCTTTCCTATGCTAATTTGATATCACTTCTGTGTTTTTGGAATCTTTTTTTAAAGGGTCCAACAGTCTTTCCAAATAAGTTTTTAGAACATGGACATTTTAATAAACACATGAAATAATCTGTTTTGCACGTGCAGTATCCACCTATTTTATAAGGTTTACCATTATATGGATGAGTAAAATATTTCTCAGTAATTAATGAGTTACATATATTATAGTTAAAGCAGTGATAACATCCAACTTTATCCGATAATTTCTTTACCTGTTTTTGATACTTACTATACAGTTACTAAGTAGAACAGAACTAAAGAAAAATGTTGGTGACTGGAGTATCAGTGGATTCAATAGAGTAGGGTACTCTCCTAAGGGTTCCTATTTTCTCATGTGACCACCCAATAGGCTTTACTGCCACGTGTCCCATGGAAACATTAGTACATTGTTCTAGAAAAAAAAGCCTGTGTTCTTCATTGAACAGGATAAATGTGAGTTATGTATTCCAAATAATTGTGGTTTAGAAATCGTTGGAGGAGGGGGATATTTTCAGAGTGACACGGGGGAGTTTGGAACGCCTGGCACATCTAAGAGCACATACAAGAATGATGCCATCTACCAGGTAATTATGAGCTTCTCACTGTGCATTCAGTGTGTTGAAGGATTTACCATTCAATTTCTTATTCTGCTTTTGATTGTATTCTTTGAGCAGGTAATTATATTCTAATCATTCATTTTGTATAATTACATGCAGTCCCTCCTGTTAGCCAGAAACATTTTTGTGTTTTGAAACCCAAAAACAACTCATACCATATAATTATTTGATAAGAATTCCTAACACCATAGCACAGGATTTCCCCCCAACCCCTAACTCAACTCACTGCAGTTTTAACAATGTCAAGATCATTTCATTCCTCTACTATAATGTGACAAGTTTACAAGGTAACAAGGACATCTGGATCTAGAGAATAAAAAAATATTTTACTAGTTATACTGTACTGTAAGTAAACATATAACAGTTTCTAAAATTCACTCGTGATTTTGCAATAATTAATTCATGGATGGATTTAAAAAAATCCTTGTTTTAATTAATTTTAGGCTTTTGATTGCATATATCTACCACTAGTATACATACAAGAGTTGATATCCAAGCTCTCAATGACAGATTCATTATAAACTCACTTGGGTATTTAAGGAACACAATTTGTCAAGATCTTGCAATTCAGTCACATGCTATCAGTAATATTACAAACCCTGTACTTATTACTTTGTATCATAGTTATTTTCATATATAGCAATGATTTTGAAGTGCTTTACCTATGTATTATAATGCACCCATTTTCATCATTCTGTAACTCAGAGCTTACAATCCTTGCACCCTATCATAAACAAACATGTCAATATATTTGCTATTTCTGAGTTACAACTCCCACCATGTCCTGGCAAACATTTGGTGAAAATTAAACAAGACCTAAATAATACTAAGTTGGATGGCCCCAACATAAGTAAGTGGTAAAGACTTAAAGGGTAACTGTGGTTAAAAAAAATGACAGGAATTGCTTTCCTCAGTATTTTTGCAATTAACATTAATTATATTTTTTACATCGTTTTGAAGATATTTAAATTTTTATGTGTGATATGGTAGCAGCGTTACCAATCCCTCTTCACTGTGTCTCCTCCTCCATATCCCCCCCCCTCCCCTTCAGTCCTCCTTCAGTCACTGTAACTTGATATCTTCCTGGTTTCTTCTGCTTTCTCCTGTACTGAGCACGTGCCAATCTTAGATTAGGAGTAACTAACTTTGTGACCACAGATTCAGAACTTCCCACCCCTAACTTTCTGATCAGTGATTTCTTAATATCTTGGGCTGTGCAGCACGTAGAGAGGTGATTGATGGTTCGTTTTTAAAGGTAGAAACCAACTTTTTTGGAGACCACAGTTTCCCTTTAAGGAATGTCTAACAGATTTTTCATACATAGTTTTAATTATCCTATTGCAGGTTCTGCGTGATTCTTGAAAATGTCATTTTTCATTAATGCAGTGGAAGATTTCAGTATCACCTGGGCACAAGATCATTTTGACCTTCACATCATTTGACCTAGAGCCACCAGGTTTAGCCGGTTGCAAAGATGTTGTGGAAATATTGGATGGACAAACAAAAGGATCACCCAAACTGGGTTTGTTTTCATTCCTTCATCATTATTTATTTGAAAATGAATAGCCTACCAGGTGTGTGGACTTTTAACTCTAAATGCAGTGCGACATATCAAAAAGTAGATAAGATGTGGTTACCAGATTGGTAGTTACTGGACTGATAATTCATACCTTAATAGGGTGCAAGCTGCTAATAGTGGTCACTATCCTCTATCTAATGTCTTCATGATACATTTAAGGCATCACTGAGAGATGCTATCTCTCTGCACTACCCAAAGTTCCAAAACTCTTGCTACTTTATCGTAAGAAGATTCACAAATTACCCATGGTACATCAGGGGCTCTGTGGACATTCGCTCAAGTGTGTTCAGCTTCAGAACTCCAGCCTAGTTACTGCTTATTGATAGCTAAAATGGAAGTATGCTGGCACCGATGTCTCTTTTTGTGAAGGATACATTCCTGGACCCGGTCCGTACGGACATCGTAACCTTCTGCTGAGTTGACACAGGCCATAGATGAATAAATCCACAGATGAATACACTGCTTTATTCCACGATAAGATGTACAGTACGATATACTTGGCAATAAAGAGTATTGTTACTTTGGATAGAAATAATTGTGATGTCCCTGGAGGTAAAATGACTCTTATCTAGGCTTCTAGTTATCAAGGTGATATATATATAAGCAAATAGGGGTTGTCTAAGCACATTACAATAGGGAGGTACATTCTAATAGAACAGAACAATACACTGCAAAACAGGAAAACACAGGTAAGGGAATTTCATGGTCATAAAACCAAAATGTATAGAGAGAACTGTACATTTTGAACATAAATGTAATAGGATGAATTAAATTGCCTAAGCTAAATATATCACTGGTTATATGTTCAAATTTAACAACAGATTATGATAGAAGGAAATACCACTTTGGTATTGGTAATAAAATCCAAATTACCCTAAAATAGATACCTTTTGTATAGTGTTAGGCTGGGTATACACGGGCAGATACCCCCGTGTATCAGTCGATTTGGCGAAAAATCTGTGCCGCTTTCGGTCGCGACGGTGACGGTAAATCACAGCCAATCGTACGGTTCCCTATGGAAACTGTCGGCTGCTGCCACTATTGCAGTGACTGACAGACATTTTTCCCGACCGAGCTTTCGCTACGAAATAGTCCCTTCATCTGTACCCAGCCCAAAAAACTTTTTAAGATTGCATTCCAAAGGATATTCCCCTAGTGCTGAACTCATTACATTTTTGATGTCCTTGTGGAAATACCATTATTAGATTTATACTGACCATTTCACTGGTGTGCCTTACATCTCAAACTACAATGTGTGCGATGCTATTTGAAAATGGAAAGCGAATGATAAACATTATGTTTATTTACAGGACACTTCTGTGGAAATAAGATCCCTGCATCTGTGTTTTCATCTTCCAATATACTGGTTGTGCGTTTCACATCTGATAGTGAAATTTCAGGAAAGGGTTTCCGTGCCACGTACAGCGCCTTCCAAGGAGACATTCTCACCACACAACATCCAACTGTCACCCCAACATCTCCCTCTTACATTGGTTTGTGGGATGATTTTTCAAGAGATAATGTGTTGTTGCATGCCTTACTATTGGCTTGATGGCCTTTCCTTCTGACCCCTGTCTATCATTTGAACCTTCCCAAGTGAAAAAGAAAAGAACAGAGATATCTATAACAAAGAAAATAGGGCTGCCCAGTCATTTAGTTGCCTTTAAGGGGTAATCCCATCTTTATTAGTGCAGACACAGTACACAGACACAGTACACACGATATTTTATATTTATCAAGATGTCAGATGCTTTTAGACTGATGCTTTACTGATGTGCCCCTTTTATGTTATAGCTATAGGTATAACTGGCTTTCCCAACGATAAAATTAATTGCATTCAAGGGTTGTTAAATTTGCTAACTTTTGTTAGGTAAAACCTATTTTACTGAAAAGAACCCTATCTGTAACTTTGAATGTATGTTGACTCCATAGTAGTAATTAGGATTTATTTTCCATTAAGGAATTTACTACTGATTCAGTTCATTTATCTGGTTGCTAAAGGATAGGGCCATGTAAATAAACACCTCTGTGTGCAACAATGCAAGGCCACTCTTTACACTGAATTATGTGCATGTCTGTTTCTAGATTCGGGATGTGACAGCAATGCTGTACAGCGTGGCCGCAAGGGTGTTATCCATTCCAAGAATTATCCTGACACCTACCCTGCGAATCTTCAATGCAGCTGGGACATCACGGTAGCGGAGGGCTGGCATGTCAAGCTAGAATTTATTGTGTTTGCATTAGATTCTCAAACTGGATTGTGTACAGCAGACAAGATAAATGTATCTGATACCTCAGATGTCATAGGTGAACTTTGTTTACATTAAAATACACTCTAACATTCTCCAAAAAATTCTAGGGGCATGTATCTTAAGGAAGGTCTGCAATGTGTGCTGCAACAAATTTTACCCATTCCTTCTTTCAAAATAGCACACACACCTTTATAGGCCACTACCACCTTTAAATCTACTTTGTTTGTAAAGATATAAATCTCAGCTGCTGCTCTTTTTAAGCATTCTTACAGACATATTTATAATGGTGCATTAGGTTAAGTGTCGGACTTCATTTTGAGGATTAGAATTATTACCGCTGTATTTTAAAGGCATGTCCACCCCTAAAACTACTGGCCCCACTGTGTAGTGTTAAAAAACCCTTACCGTACATCTCTACTCCTTATGGTTCTCCTGCAGTGTCTGTATTTGCTGCCAGGTGCACAAATACAGTCCTGAAGTCACGTTAACCCCAATTGGATTAGTACAACCACCACAAATGCAGTCCTGAAGTCGCATTAACCCTCAGCACATTGCCACCATAGTTAAAAATGGATATTAGGGGTAATGCAATTTCAATCACATGAGATCTCCCTGGACAGTTTTCAGAACATTTTAGGAATGCCGGGAGAAAACATGACTGATGTATGGGCACCTTAAGGCTTTACACAATATTTCTGCTCTGCTTTCTTGGGCAATTTATCAGCAGAAAGTCTGTAGATTAAATCAGGCAGATATTTTCCCACTTCCACCTGCAGAACTTAACACTCTAATCATCTATTTTATTTGGTAAATATATGTTGGGACATGTAGCCCTATAGTCTGGCTTAAAGTGAAGAGGAGATAAAGCAGTTGTACCACATGCCCAATATAGTGACATTAATAAATTTTGTTAAACCGTGAGCTATTTCAGTAATACTAGGGGTCTGCTATTCCTGGGAGATACTTTAGGCAAATGTTACTACACATAGAATTAATTGGTAAAAAAAAGATTGAAATCTGCACATAAGGTTTCTCAAATAGGATTTAAAACATTGCCATTTTCTGATTTTTTTTAATTTATCCTGGAATATAGGAATTTATTGTGGGTTTGTAAATCCTCCTGTGATTATCAGTTCAAGCAACAAGCTATTCCTCAGGTTTTCTACCGACCTTCAGAGAACAGACAAAGGGTTTGAAGCGAAATGGGAAGCCGTCCACCCTGATGATATTTCAGGTACCTGAGCAAAATAATACATTATTCTACATTTTAATAATACCACTAAAGAAGGAAAAGAGTAAAATTAAAGCCATTAAAGCCTATATATATATATATATATATATATATATATATATATATATATAATATATACAGAAAGAGAGAGAGAGAGAGATCCAGATATACTTTGCAAGACGGTATTATTTCCCAATGAACAAAACCACAAGATTAATTTGAAACTGTAAATTCTCAGTGGACAATTTTCAATATAAGTCTTCACCTTTACTTACACAAGGTATGCGGAAGAATTGCAGACAATTCAGTATATAAAATGAGGATCTGATCATCAACTAAAAAGAAAATCAAGGAATCATACCCTAAAACCAATCTCATTGCATTTGATGGCCCCCTCAGTTAAGGTTCTAACCCTGGGCTTACTAAATGGAAATTTGTAGTTTGTAGGGTTTTCTTTCCTTTTTAAAGGTATCTGTACTGAAAAATGTACTTTAGGCACTTACATACATTCCACAATATAAACTTGTGACTGTGCATCACTTCTCCCATCCTCCCAGCCATCTCCTGCTCCCCTTCTTTAACATGAGCGTGTGCATGGTTATGTTAGTAATAGGAGAGTGTTGCAGTTTTCAGTACTGATACCCTTTAACATATAGAACTAAAGCAGAAGAAAAAAAAAAGAATAAAGCAATTAAAAGTATTTTGGAGGCTATACATGCACCAATCCCGGTCGTACGGTTGTAGAATTATGCAGTCGGCACTGGGCCGATAAAAAAATTCTGTTTGCCTAATAGGGAATAAAAACGGACGACAATCAGCCATACTCAATCCTGTAATTGTCCGATATTGGAATATCCCGCTATTGTATGCCCAGGACTGGTGTGTAGGCAAAGGCAATCTTTATTTGCTGAATAAGCTCTGCAAGGTACTATGTATAAATACTAGGGTTAGAAAGACAATTTCAAACTAGCAAATATATGGTATAATACAATATGCATGCAAATTTGATGGAAATCTTGAAAATAATAACTATTATTATTAGAGACAATATTTACAGCAAAGCCTGGAATTCTATCTGTGGTTCAGCTTTGAGATGTATGGAGGGACTGTATTAGCGAGTGCTTTGTGGGCTAGGCTAAGTAACTTGAACTGGATACTTTGTATGATTGGCAGCCAGTGGAGAGATTGAGAGAGTGGAGTGGTGTTTGAGAAGTGAGAAGAGAAATTAATGAGCAGCAGAGTTTTAGATGGATTGAGGTGGCTCCAGGCAGTTGCTTGGTAAACCACACAGGAGGGTGTTACAGTAGTCAAGACGGATATGATTAGGGCCTGAACTAGGATTTTGGTAGTGTTGAAGCCAACAGGAGTTGGTTACTGTGTTAACATGAGGTTTGATGGTTGAGTCTAGCACATTCATTTCCATATTCAGTTTTAGGAAGCAGGAGAATATAAAAGCAAAAATGGCATTAAGGCAATTAGGGACCAGGGATGTCAGTGTAGGAAGATCTGGGGGGAGAGATTTAAATTTGGGTGTTACAGGTGATACTGGAATCCAAATGGAATAATAAGTTGTCCAAGACTAAAGGTGTAGAAAAAATAAGAGGAAAAAGTACTGAGTCTTGCTGTAGAAGAATGTAGTTATTAGGGGAATCACCTAAGCTTTCCTCTATGAGTCTAACATATATTTAATTGTTTAATTTTATTTATTTTTCTTATTTCCTAGAGATCCAGTCATGCGGTGGAAATTCAAATGAGGAGAATGGTGTGATAAAATCCCCAAAGTGGCCCAATTATTATGGACCTCATACTCTATGTATTTGGATCATAGAGGTGCCTCAAGCAAAAAAATTGCACATAACATTTACTCATTTTGATTTAGAAGAAGCAGATTTCGTTACCAAATCATGTTATGATTATCTGTCAGCTTATGAAGAAATGCCTGGACAAACAGTAAAACATGGTTAGTTTCTACACATGGGGGAAATGCAATAAATCCGACTGACTGATCACCTGATCCAGAATTAAAGGGACACTATTCTGAAAAAATGACTTTTTTTCACATGTATTCAATCTATAATTGAATACATGTAAGTAGCACTTACTCTGATTTGTATGTGTTGCTGCATGCCTTCAATCCAGCACACATTTTGTTTAGGAGCAGTCTCCCCCCTCCTTCTTTTAACTACTGCCATTTCCATCCGACCTGATTTTTTGCCACAAACCAACTGTTAAGCCTGCACACAGCATACAGCATTCCAACTGTCAAACTCTGTCACTATTCCAGCTACAGTAAAACTACTCACAGAAGAATAGTTTTTGAGAGCAAGGAACTTGAGTGGTAAAAATAATGATTGTTTTACTGTATTAGTCCAATATATGTAGTAAAAAGTACTGTGATACTTTAATGGACTAACAGTTTATTTTAGTAGACAAGCTTTCGAGGGATCAACCCTCTTCCTCAGGTCAGAGCAGTACTGACTGAAACAAAGGAACTTGATTGACAGCTGAAATATAAGAAGTTTTAAATTGGATATCTAAAGAAATAGGGGACAGATCAACAAAAAAATTATACAGTGGTGGTTGGGAAGAATTATAGTTTCCAGTTATGGTCAATTTAAAATAACCTATTTTTTGGTATAGATGCCCTTTAAAGCAATAGCATCAATATTGATGCCCAATTGATTGTGCTGCCATTTGAAGACTGAGTTACTGATCTGACTGATTACTTAGAATAACAAATTTTGCCTAAAAATTGTCCAGGAACAATAGTGAATCTGGCCAGATTATTTCCCATGCACGCCTAGCCATAGATCACAGTGACTTCCTAGATATCTTACATTCTTAAGTTGGAATGCTTGAACCACTTATCTGCAGCTATTATCTCAAAATTTAAAAAACTTAAGTAAAGTGTGAAGCTGTTTAGCAATTAATATAGCTACATACATTGCTATGGAAATGCCACAACAATTTAATGATATCCACTAGAAATTATATTACTCACCATAAATAAGCACTTCTTGTTTTGCAATAACAGGATATGCAAGGTTACTAATTTTAGTATTATTAATTGTTTCAAATTAGGAAAGGTGAATGATAAAAGTCACTACATATTCGGTCTCTCATTTTTGGGCTGATACAATCTACTTTATATGTTACATAATTCCTTTCCAAATACTTTTGCCAGACTGATTGTCCTATACAGAATGAATTACTTACTACTTATGCAAGATACATCCAACATGTGATACGTTAACATTTTGTAGTATATATTGATAGAACATAAATTTAGTTAACATTGCTTTTCAGTGATACATTTACATTCACTTTTGCTATATACAACAGTGGAGGTTTCATAACACAAATTTATTGAATATAATTAATTCTGTGAACCACTAATTTTTTATGAGAGAAATTTCACAGTTAGTGTTCCTTCCAGGCAGAGAATTATTTGCTTCTGTCCAGTCATGTCAAACTCAAGGCTTTTCTGATGTGGTAAATTATATTTGGCTTTAGATTCTGGAATATGCAGTTCACAAGAGCTGAAAAGGCCACTAGTCTGACATTCCTTTCCCTGACAGCCCATATTGCCATACAGCAACGATCTTGCAATATTTTTACAGAGATTCTCTCTAATACAGATCAACTTCCCAGATAGACATGAAACAAGCAGTTAAGTAGGAAATAGAAAAACATTGTTATTATGTCTGGCTGCATATGTTTTTGTCCTTTATTTTTCAAAGCTTGACGTTTATTAATGCTAGTAATGCTGTCTTATTCATTATACATAGATGAACTGTCAGTTCCACAGTTACATCATGGTGCAGATTTATTCATTGTAAGGAAATCTCTTTTGTGACATTTAAAGGGCACCTATAATGAAAAAAAAAATGTTTAATTGCCCATTAATGAATTTCTTCCAAACTATCCCTGTACCATTTATTTGTTGATCTGCCCCCTATTTCTTTAGCTATCCAACCTAAAGCATCTTACATTTCAGCTGTCAAAAAAGTGCCTTATTATCATAAACTGTTCTACTGTGTGCAGTTTTTCCGTAATTTGTAACAGTTGGAATGTGTGATTTGCATGGTAAGAAATTCCTTATCCCAGTGCTAGATCATAGTGTTTACTGAGCATGCTTGGCTTCCTTAAAAGTTATGTCAGACGGATGGAGCATTGGGTTACTCATGTACTTGATTTAAGGCATGCAGCAACACACGCACCACATACTTACATGTATGTATTTATAGATCACATAGTAACATAGTAATTGAGGTTGAATAAAGACATACGTCCATCAAGTCCAACATTTTCACCCTTTTTTTTTAATCCTACCTAACAGTTGATCCAGAGGAAGGCAAAAAATACAGCTTAAAAGGGGGTGGAAATTCCTTCCTGACTCCAAATGGCAATCGGAAAGTATCCCTGGATCAACCAGAACTACAGTATATGTATTAATACCAGTAATTCTCAATACTATTTAGTTTTAGAAACTTATCTAGGCCACTTTTAAAGCTATTCAGTGAACTTTCCATTACCACATCTGCTGGAAGACAGTTCCACAGTTTCACCGTTCTCACTGTAAAGAAACCTTTCCTAACCTAAAGAGGAAACTTCTTGAAAGTCCATGTGTCTGATATGACATTAAGATTAAGCAATGTATTTTTTCTGTACAGTTGCCATTTAACAATAAAACTAAATTAAATAAATATTATTATTAACATTATTGCTCAAACTGTTTTGTTAATGAGTATTTTGTCCACTGTTTTAAGGCCGATTCTGTGGAACCAATTTGCCTTCTCTGATAAATACACAGAGCAATCGCATAGTGATACGGTTCCAAAGTGATACTTTTACAGAAGGGAAAGGATTCCGTGCATACTGGTCCACTGATCCCTTGACTCCACCTCCTACTGAAGCACCGGCTCCTCCAAATCCATGGGATGGCATACCAATAGGTAAGCATGTGTTTTAGTATATAGAACACATGATCAGACAAGAATTTTGTCACAAAGTATCAAGGAAAATAAAGTAAAAGATCTGAGGATTGGGAAGAGGAGACCACACTTTTTAAAATGCTACCTGGAATCAATGGAATGGAATCAATCTGATGGCCCTCAGTTCACTTCTTAAATCCTTGTTTTCCTTGGCCAACTAACACTAATGTATCAATATCTGTCATTCCCCGGTGAACAACTGTAGTTGTATCCCATATTGTTTATATGTCCATTGGCAGAGCAAAATGGTTTCCTACACAGATTGCAGATGTGTAATTGGTGGTGGGTACATTTCCACTAGGACTTCATTAAAATGAAGTATGTGCTGAAAATGTTCTGATTTGCTAATTAAGGCAACAATGTGTGTAGTATTTACATTCATTTTTGTGGCTTTAGATATAGTCTATAGTCTAAGAATAAATCTTTTGTAGAAAAAGTAATATATCTAAAATTCACAGTGCAAAAATTATATAAATTGGCAGACTAATACTGAAAAATACATACACATTTATTTTATTAGCTGGTGTTAAAATCCAGCCCTAAAACTATTGAACTATTGAATCGCAAGTGCAGGTGTCTTTTGCGAAACCTGCGCATCCAACGTTAATATGGAGTTAAAGTCACACTAACTGGTAGCGAACCGGATACTGCGACTTTAACTCCATGACTTGCTCTGGGTAAATCAGCCCCTTAGACTGGGCTGCACACACAGTTGAAGATATCCACTGTGTGGTTATTGAGATGTATCTGCTTCATCAAATTAACTGGTCAGTTTTGCAAGACACCCGTGGAGCTGCCGCTAGGGATTTAATAGCCAGCCCCTTTGTATGTGACTTTTAACGCCAACTGATTGTTACCATTAATGTCATGCAGAATGTTAAGTCCATTTCAGGATTCAAACAGAGCTGCAAACATAATATTGATTCACCCAGAGCTGAGAATTTAATATTTACCTTTTTTGATTTGATAATCAAGAGAGTCCAAATGTGACCTCTACAAATGCTCTAAAATATGATTCCTTTCCAGAATGGCCAAATAAATGTGGACAGCCTACATACCCCCCACAGATCAACTCCAGAATTGTGAATGGAGAACCTGCTGTACCAAATACCTGGCCGTGGCAAGTATCAATGCAGGTAAATATTAGAGAGGTGTGTCTTAACATGGATGGGGGGGTAGATATGTTATAAGATATTTTGCAAAAGAAACAAAACAGGGCTGTATAGCCTATGGACTAAAAAGTCAAAGGGCTGCAACCAGCAAATATCTGCATTCTTTACATGGAAAGTATATTGAAAGCACAGAATGTATTTACATGTTACAGAACAAAATAGATACATATTTCTCTATACTCTATCAAGTTAAGCAGATTAATAAACAAATCAATGCTCTACATAACTCATAGTGGGCAGTCAGCCGGGAAGATAAACTGACAGTCGCATTTGCCGTGATCTTTAAAACACTGATGTTTTTTCTACCCGACTGACCGATATACTGAAATATTGGTTGGTACTAAGCCTATTTATGTGAATTGTTTTTTATTGTGTGAGAGGTAAGTAATTCGCTTTACAATTATCTTTACATAATTTTCTAGGTTTGGCCAAGTTCCCGAAATGAAACTATTTTCCTTCACATCTGCGGTGGTACTCTCATTCACAAAAACTGGGTCCTTACAGCAGCCCATTGCTTTATTAAGTATGTTTTATTATTTTACACCAATAACATTTGTCATTTGTGGTCTAATTACATTTTGAGTGTTTGCTTGTTAAAAGCAAAATAGTTTAATTTTTTTCCCCATTTCTGTATTAAAAGTGGGTTGTATAAATTCCATCCCTAAAGAATGTCTAATTCAATCTGTGCTCCATTTACTGTAAAAAAAAATAAATTAATCTTTATTATATTTTTGTAAATTAACATTATACTTATTTTTAAACAGTTTGCAATATGTTATAATGTTATATACTGTTACAACAACGGGCGTTAAAAGCCCAGAGTGCCCCCTTAGTGTCCCAAGGCTATAGCCCGTCTCCTTCATGTCCCAAGGCCATAGCTCCTCCTCTGTCTTGAATCCAGAGTCCCCCTCTGTCCCGAATTCAGAGCCCCCCCTCTGTCCCAAATCCAGAGTCTCCCCTCTGTCCAGAATCCAGGGTCCCCCCTCGGTCCTGAATCCAGGGTCCCCCTCCTCTGTCCCAAATCCAGGGTCCCCCCCTCTGTCCCAAATCCAGGGTCCCCCCTCAGTCCCAAATACAGGGTCTCCCCCTCTGTCCCAAATACAGGGCCCACTCTGTACCAAATACAGCCCCCCCTTGACCCCAATACGATATAAAATCGTAAGTTAACAGACTTTGATGTCAGTCTTGACATGACAATGTTTTAATAAAGTGTCATTGAGATTGCACTTGCATGCTCAGTTTTAACCTGTAGCATTTTTTAATCCATTTCATTCATTTTTAAAAGAGAACAACAGATTATAAAAATTATAAAAATTATAAAAATTCTACGGAAATAGGAATACTTTAGTATAGATATGTGAAAAAGTTACTTAAGCAAGACGTTGCACAGCAACACTCTTCGCACAACACTTCACAAATATTCTTGCTCAGATGCAGTCCATGTCCATTTGATATGAACTTTTCTTGCATCTAAATCAGTAAATATTGTATGACTGTGTGAGAAGGGCTGGTCTGTATCAGATCAAGAATAAGGCCTTCACACCACCAATAGTTTTATTTGTTATTACTTATAATAATGTTAGTCAATCATATGAAAATGTTTCTATGCATAGCAATAATGTGGATAACACATTCAGGGATATTCAATAAAAGTTCTTATTGTTAAAAATGGTGCTAATTTTGCCCCAAACAATCAGATCTTTTTAATATTTGAAAGCTAACATCTGATTGGTTGGGGCAAAATTAGCACCATTTTTAACATTAAGAACTTTTATTTAATAAGCCTGATTATGCACAAGGTAACTGATTGGAGAAGCCTTTTGCATACTATATTAATGCATGGGCTAACAGTGCAAGAAAAAATATTAGTCTACAAATCCATGCCATGAAAAAAAAAAGATGTAACTTAACACAATTAGGGAGATTCAATAAAAGTTCTTATAGTTAAAACTGAATCTCCCCAAATAACTTTTATTAATCCAGTGTACTAAATATCCTTATTAATACAGCCTAAAAGCCTAATGATGTAACCAGTAAAATCTTGTTTTAGTGACTGGCTTTGTGGTACCTGTTGATGCATTGTTTTGTTTGTCGTTAATACATTTCTGTAAATGTTTTCAGCCTACTGTATCTTTCAGTATTGTTCTGCTTGTTCCCACTGGAAGATTTACATGATGATTTCTAATTTCTTTTAGTTATGCTGATGAATTGTACCGCTGGCAAATGTGTTTAGGGAAACACAACTTAACATTGGTTGAATCAACTCAGCAGTGCTTTAAAATTCTTGGCATCTATCGCCATGAATTGTTTGTATATCCTGAAATCCCTGCATTGGAATATGACATTGCTTTGGTAAAACTTGCTGGAGACGTAGCAGCTAATGATGTTATTGACTTTGCTTGTCTGCCACCCCATGATCAGGTTCTCAGCCCAAATTATCGCTGCCATGCCACTGGGTGGGGAGATGAAACAGGTATGTTTATTTGCTTTAAAAAAAAAAAAATTTATTCTTTATTGTTTTATTTTAGATTCTGCTTAAACAATAGGATAGAAATGGGTTTGCCCTGATCCTGATACACAGATTGTAACACCAATTAGCTAGCAGATCAGTCAATAAATGCTTACAAATGATAAGCTACTGTGGGTTAAGCCTCATACATTTGTGCAATCGCAGGTGCTGAACCGTGATACACAATGTGTGTGAACGTCAGTTTCGGCCTACGATGGGGCCATGTATGGGTGCTTCATCGGCCAAAATACTCGTTCAGTCATGTCTTGTTGACAGATCACCATGTGGCCAAATGAAACGCCCATACATGGCACAATCGTCGTCCGAAACTGGCGTTCGTACACATTGTTTGGCACGGGTTGGCCCCCATGATCACACATGTGTTTCAACCTTTACAGAGTTTTGGGCAGCTTTAAAGCTGTTTGTTAAGAATCCTAACACAATATTGAAATAAATAGACTATAACTCTTTTTTTGCACATGACATAACATAAGAGAAGACTGGACTGATAAAAACAGAGTCTGCTTATCATCTCAATAAAGTATTGTGTAAACCAGCTGTGATATGTCTTAGTAATTAGTATTTAGCTTAATTTTTGTCTTTAAACGGTTCTTTTACAAATCATAAAATTATAAGGTAAAATAATAATTATACTTATTTTAATAGATTCCATCTGAGATTATTGTGTGCAATCTACAACTATTTTATAAACACTCCACATAGTTTACAGGCCTGTAAAAATGATTGCTTAAAGGGTGGGTAATTTTGTAGACAGCCTATAGTTTATTTCCTGCTCTTGTATTGTATTTAGGAAATTCTTTGCAACCCAAAGCAGCAGAAGCATTAAACCAAGTTGCATTGCCAGTTATTCCATTTGAAACTTGCAAAAAACCTCAATACTGGTGGTTTCAAATAAAGAAGACAATGATCTGTGCAGGCTATGAACTTCCAGATGAGCTTAAATCAGTGTGCCAGGTTGGTATGCTTTGTGTGTGTGGGTATATATATATATATGTTTATATAGAGAGATAGGTGTGGGCACTCACACTTGACAGTATACTTGCCCAGGTGCAATCCAATATACAAATTGAATAGAAAGAAGGAAGATGGTGCACTCAAAGGGTCATATAGTGTATCAGCAACGTTTCAGATTGTCTCCTAGAGCCTTTATCAAGCCTGTACACAGCACCCCCTATGTGCCTTATATACCCATGTATCCCACCCACACAGTGACATCATCAGTGCGACACAAAAATTAACATATGTAAACAGATATTGCAATCTAATTAAAACAGAGACATATGTCTATATCAATATCATTTATAAAGTGCTATTAGATTAAAATGCATAGATCTGAAGTGCATAGATCTAAAGTGCATAGTGTCAATAATATCTTAATATTATAACAATCTTTTAA
This sequence comes from Hymenochirus boettgeri, assembly GCA_019447015.1. Taxonomy (NCBI): domain Eukaryota; kingdom Metazoa; phylum Chordata; class Amphibia; order Anura; family Pipidae; genus Hymenochirus; species Hymenochirus boettgeri. The sequence goes on from CM033469.1 coordinate 145,376,356, forward strand.
AGATATTCAAAGTGTATAGTCTTTCAGTGCTAATAAATAAGTGGTAAAAAATATTTTAAAATCATTCCAATCAATATATATAATATAAAGGACAACATGATTGTAGTATAATTATGATGATAATATTATAGGATCCTAAACCGTAGATAAATTAATTAATTATTCAGAATATTCAGAATACAGAAACAAATATAAATAACTTGATACCACCTGGAGAACTTATCAAAATCTGTCATTAAGGAAGCATTTAAAGGAACAATGTTCATTGAGACCATAAGGGCTCACTGTATTTAATCCAATAAGTCTCACGTTGCAATAAACACTTAGATCTATCACCTCCCCGTTTATGAATTGGAACATGTTCTATCGCTATATATCTTAAAGATGATAGTACATGATTTACTGTCATGTCAATAAAACTGTTACTGTACAGTTTTATTTTTGCTTTCATGTTTATTGTATCCATCTGGCTTCTAAAGATAGAAATGTATTCTCTTTGTACCCCATCCCGTTGTTACGTGTATTCATATACAGGAGTCTGATATATGTAGCTTTTAATTCATTTCTATCTGTGTATAACAGCTGTTTTGTATTCATGTGCACGTTGGGAATCTTGTGTGATGGGTGGAGCGTATTAACTGTGGGTGGTAATAAATAGGGATAATGGAGTATTGTATTGTTACATCCTGATGACGGCATGCATATTGGCTTGAAACACGTAGATGTGATTGCTAATAAAGACGTTATTTTATTGTGCCAAGACCCGTGATTGCTATATTTTTCGTCTACATATATATAGGTATATGTAGGTTTTCCTACTGAGCTTTATACTAAAGATACTGACCGCAATCAGCTAGTATTATATAAGAGTTATCACCCTGCACATTTAAAAAAAATCGTTACCTGTGAGCCAATTTAAACGGGTGAAAAGGTTGGTTACTAAACCAGTAAGAAGGAATGAACAATTGGATAACATGTATTCCAGATTTACAGAACGTAAATATCCCAAAGATGTATTGGATGTGACCTTGATGAGATCTAGGAGAGTGGGGGATCAGAGAAAGAGGAAGCCTGAGGGGGACAGGATACCCTTCGTGACACAATTTGCTCCGGGTATTGATAAGGTTACCAATATCCTGCGTAAACATTGGGGGATATTGGGTTCAGCTTACCCCAATATTAAGGAGTTCAATAACCCGCCGTTAGTATCCGACAAAAAGGGAAAGTCGATTGGGAATGTACTCACTAGTGCGGGGATTAGAAAGTCTAATCCCTTAAAGGATAAGTGCACTGTAAAATCAAGTTGTGTTCATTTGGAAGCTGCAGCTTTAAAAATACCGTTGCCATATTTTTTTTTTTTACCTATGTCCCTCCAGAGCCTACCTTTGTGCCTTGAAAGTTGCTGACATCTTGTTACTGGTTTGCTGAATGTTAAGCTCCGCCCCTCTGAGATTTCCTCTGCTTTCTCCTGCTTGAGCCTCAAACAGTAATGCTTGTGAGTTCCGTGCACACGCACGTGCACGGAACTCACAGGCATTACTGTTTGAGGCTCAAGCAGGAGAGTGCATGGAACTCACAGGCATTACTGTTTGAGGCTCAAGCAGGAGAAAGCAGAGGAAATCTCAGAGGGGCGGAGCTTAACATTCAGCAAACCAGTAACAAGATGTCAGCAACTTCCAAGGCACAAAGCTAGGTTCTGGAGGGGTATAGGTAAAAAAGAAAATATGGCAACGGTATTTTTAAAGCTGCAGCTTCCAAATGAACATAACTTGATTTTACAGTGCACTTATCCTTTAACAGCTACTTTTTTGGGGACTAGAAAGAACGGGATGTTTCCCTGTCTTTCTTGTGCCCAATGTAATAATGTGAATAAAATTGATGGGGTTGACTCTGCCTTGACAGGACGGAGGCTCTCCATTAGAGGGTACCATATGTGCAACAGTAGGTTTGTGGTATATTTGTTGTCATATCCCTGCAACTTACCATATGTGGGGGAGAAAACTCAACCAATTAAGGGGAGGATTTACCAGCATAAATCAGATATTAGATTGAAAAATTTTAAATTACCTGTACCTGCTCATTTTTGTTAACTGAAACATTCAGAAAAAGACCTCAGGTTTGCAGTGTTGGAATCTGTGCCACCACTTAAACGTGGAGGGGACAGGGTACTTCGTCTCAAACGGAGGGAAGTTTGGTGGGTCAAGCAACTAGGGACTAGAGATGGCTGAAACTGCTAAAATCTGTTCCGCCTGTGTATTCGCGGATTTTCGAAAAAATTCGAAAATCCGCGTAAATACCCATTAAAGTCAATGGGAGAAAAAATTCCGCACATATCCGCCTAAATATAAGGTAAAACAGCAATGGTAACTTACTGTACATGGCTGTGGGACCTGGGAAATGGTCTGGAGAACACGTACATATACCCAGAACTGAAAAAAAAACCAAACTTTCCTCACGATTGCACCTTTTTTCGAGCTTCCGCATTCTATTTTCGAGCCGAGTTTTCTTGGTATTTTCGAGTTTTCAAAGAATTTTGAGTTTCCAAGGAATTTTTGAAAATTTTGCAAAAATTACAGTAACTTACTGTAAATGCCTCTGGGACCTCAGAAATGGTCTGGGGAACAGATCAATCTGATTGTAACCAATTCTGATTAAAAAAGAATCTTATTGGTTAGTATACCAATCAGATTCTTTCTAAAATAATTTTAATGTATCCAGTCAGAATTGCTTACAAATAAAGGTGAAGTTTTAAAACCTTAAAGCTTGAAGTCTGTTATTTGCAGTGTATATGTTTTTAAGGACATGCTGAAAGGCCGCTGACGTGGAGCTCCGCAAATGGAGGGGGTAGGTGACCGCTCCTCTATTTTCTGTATAGGAGCGCTAAAGTCTGGGAACATGAATTTGAACGTTAATTATCAATCCTGCGCTTGCCCCTGGATTTAGAGCATTCCAATGGGGAAAAGGCATGTACAGCGCTAGAAGTGCACTATAATGGAGGGGCTACATAGCACTGGCTGGCACGTCATTTTGACATCCATATCCCTGTCTTGGTCCTCCAGAATTGGTTTGTTAATTAACGAACGTTCAGCGTTAATTTACTGCCACGGTTGTACATTATCGATAATGCATTGTATCGCTAAACTGCAATACTGTGTGTTTTTAAATAGGGCCCCTAGACCTCTAAAAGGCCTAACACTAAATTTGTCCAAAAAACTTATAGGGGAGGGGGGGGTTAGTCCTCAAAAGGACTTTCGGGTCCCAAATTGTGTGAATACAGGAGTGGTTAACACCAAGTGCTAATCCACCACACTAAAATTCACACACAGTAAGCTTCAAAAGCATGGAAAAAACTCTATAACTCCTACAATGTCAGGTCTCCACTAAACTCACTTTAACACACTGACAAAGTGGCACCTGTCTAGCTGCCTTTTATACCCAGGGGGTTGGCACGGGTAAAAACAGCTGCCCTTGGTGAATTTGACACATAAAAATCTTCGAAAATGTTCAAAGGTGGGTTCGGAAAATCCGCGGGTTGGCAGATCTCGGAGATCTGCCATGGAGCCAGGTTTGGTTCCACAGGTTTGGGTCCATCTCTAGTTAGTATGTCAATCAGAATTGGTTACAATAAGATTAGAATCTAATTGTAACCAATTCTGACAGGAAAAGAATGTGATTGGTTGGTATACCAATCAGATTCTTTCTGAAAATTCTGATTGTAACTAATCAGAATAGGATTCTTTTAGAAAGTTCCCCAGACCATTTCCCAGGGCCCTTTACAGCAAGTTACTGTATCATTTTTGCCAAATTTTCGAAAATTCTTTAAAAATTCAAATTTTCTAGAATATTCAAAATTTCTTGAATTTTCAGAAAAAATTTGGAAAGCGGAATCCACAAACTGGCCATCTCTACTAGGGACTATGTACCCTAAGGGCTTGAACAGGGATTATGATGTACACTTGTGATGATCCAGGGCAGTTTTAGGGTTGTGCAATTATTCATGTAGCAGGTGTAGTGAGGTGAGGGACTTAGAAGGTGATGATGCATTTCCTGTGATTACCCTATATATATTTGAATTGTATTGACATCTGTGTACATGTCTACCTGTTGCTGTGTGCCTGAGGAAGAGGGATTGCCCCCTCGGAACGTCACTATTTTAAGCACAGCGGGTATGTAATAAAGGAGTTACATTGTATATTGGAGTGCTGTGGAGTCGCAATTTTATATGCAATTTTTATATACATTATATATATATATATATATATATATATATAGATATATATATAGCGGTGTGGAGAACAGCGAGCACTCCTAATCATTACATGCCTGGGTGCACAATCCAAAAGTATACAGAAGTTATGTGAACGGAGGCACTCACAGGTCTTGGCAAACAAACGAATGTTTATTCAAACAGAGAGGTTTACATGTTTCCGCCCCAAAAGCAGGGCCGTCTTCAGCAATTCCTACCCACCCCCAACCGTTGCAATATTTATTTAAAAAAGTCCCCGGAATTCTACTTACACCGCCTTCTCTCCTGCAGCGATCCGATCCGGCCTTCTTCTTGCAAGCAGGGGGCGGGCCTCAACCGCATCTGTGATTGGCTAAGGGAGCCAATCACAGACGTGACTGACGTCACTAGAAACGCCGCAGGAGAGAAGGCTCTGTAAGTACGGATCGTCTGGGATTTTATTGCGGCGGTTACGTGTGGGCAGGGGTTACTTACCTTCCCCCAAAGGAATTCACGCTAGGTGCAACAATGGCTGAGGATGGATCCAGATGGTGGGAGGGGGGGGGGGATTTCTGTGCATGCTCCAGACCTTGATGAGGACGAGGAATCAGTGTGTATCAAAAGCCTCACAGACAGCTTGGAGTCTTCAGTTTCCTGGACTTTGAAGAGTAATATCTTGGGAACCATAAGGAGCAGAAAGGTAAGATTTATTTTAAACTACAGAGTGGGGCCAGTATGAGGTTTAATTACAGTTTTTGGGGTGGACATGTCCTTTAAAATCCTTGTATCCAACCATCATGATACTCAGCTTCTTCCTTTGATCTATTCTTATTGTTCTTTGTTTATTCTAATAGTCTATCACGTACTATTAATGGTAAGGGCATGTCAAGCATTGAAATCAAATTTTATATACACGTTCAGGAGAAACACACACACACCACCAACCTTATTTTTGGATTTCTAGTCTGTATGAAAGTTGCCCCAGAAGACACTTACCTGACCTTGTTCCTAGCCGCCCTGCCACGCTTCTCCTCTGCTCTGCTGTGCTACTTCCTGGTCACGGATGTCAGTCAAGATGCAAAATGATGCCACGCCCAATTACCTCACTGCTGTTGCTTGTGCACAAAACAAGCTCAAAACAGCAGCAGGAGGCAGCACCCAGGCGGTGAGGGACCAGGCCAGGTAAGTCTCTTCAAGGGCATCTTTTAAACAAACTTAGAATGCGAAAATCCAGTTGGAGTGTGCATAATGAATATGAGGGGCAAATTAGACTGTGAATACTAACATAACAAAAAATGTAAATAGAGGACATATTAATAATGTACATCAATGATCCAGTTGGATTGTTCAACAAGGTTATAAAGGTTCTAATATATGACTGACAAACAGTTACAGATTTCGGTCAATTGCACTGCTGAAGTATATCCTGGAATGAACACAATACAGTACCATACTAATGTGTATTTATTTGTTTAATATTATTTATTTTTACTCTGCTTTGTCTTAAAAAATGCAGGGTGACTCAGGAGGACCACTGGTATGTCCGTCTACTTCCAGCCCTGCTGTCTGGGAGGTTCATGGAATTACTAGTTTTGGACCTATTGGCTGTATAATGGATAAAAAACCCAGTGTATTCACACGTACCTCTGCTCATCTTGACTGGATCTACCAAATCATGAGAAAGGACCTATACAACACCTACTGTATGTTTCATTACACTGCACATTCTCTCTCACAATATTCTGACTATATATATATATATATATATATATATATATATATATATATAGTGAAGGCATATTTTAGACATCTGATTGCAAGATCATGGGGCTGTTATATGTTTTGAATTGTTCCAAACAAGTTTTGGTTATATAAAAAGTCTTTCCATCATACCTTCATAATGAACCCTCAATCAAAACCCTATATAATATTTGTGAGTTATTGCTGGAAAGGTTCAGCTATATTACTTCCTGCTTGAACACTTCCTGTTTTCACCCATGTGACCAGCTTGTAGTCATGTGACAAGCCTCTGCCTGCATTAATAGGCTCCCCATCTCAACTGTCAATTTTTCCCCCAGTTACTTCCTGTTTTCCCCAGAATTAAGTCTTAACTGAGCATGCTTCTTCCCTGGGGTGGAGGGGCGGGGCAGAGGCCAGGTGATGTCACTCAACCTAATGGGGGCAGGAAGTTTGAACATTCACCACAATATCATTTCTCACAGGCTGCAGCCAGAGATGTGATTCAGGGCTCATTTAAAAGAAGACTACAGGCTTTCATTTAACCCTCACTTGTATGGAGACCACAGTTGCCCTTTAAATAAAGTACATGAGTTGTCCCCAAACCTTTAAAGGATTTTTTTTTGTATCCAGGTATTTTCATAGTGTTGATATTGAATCAAACCTGGATAAGTATACTGCTCATTATTTGCTGTTTTAGAAGCAAGGCTACTAGACAGTTAAAGATCCCATCAAAACAGATGTTACATTTCTGCTTAGTAACTGCATCTGCTCATTGCACCTACAAGTTACATGGCTAAAAGTGTTTAAAAGCACGTTGGTAAACAGTTAAAAAATGTTCTTAGTAAGCCAGCAAATAATTCAAAGCACATGGCTCCTTCCAGGAATTAGCATATTTATTTCTTTACATTTTATATGCAAAAAGGGCAACAATACTAAAATGAATAACCCCAGAGACAATTAAACTTGTTGTCCTCACCCTAGATACAAGTTATTTTATGTATATTCAATGTTAAAATGTTTGTGTGTGGGGAGGGATCCTTAGAATAGATTATAATAAAGATTTATAATAATGGAAGTGATCAATAGATACGTACATAAATACATTTTCATCTGTTAATTCTACTTTTGCAGAAATAATAATTCATTTTCAATCCCAATGGGTTCTTCTGTGCCATAGGAATTTTAAACATTTGCTGGGAATTATTTTCATAAAAAAAAACCTACTTTGCAAATGAAGCATTGCTTTCAGTCATATAGCGTGAATCATAAGGGAAATTTACTTCTCCAGTGTATACATATGTATAAATAGATCAGGGCCTGTCGAAGTAAAAAGGAACCTGACAGGGGCTCTCTATGTTTAGATATTTTTTTTTTGCCAGGGCATAAGCAATTTTTGAGGCTCAGAGAATGCTATTGTCACTGAAGACTGATGCTGTGAACATAAAGACAGTTATATAACCGGGTGTTTTTTTTTTATTACTTTATTAATTTGGAAAGACTTAAAAATAGTTTTATGAAATCAGTAGGAACTTGGTACTAAATAATATAAACTGCCTCAAATCTGTCTATAAATAACTACAGTATGTCACAAAAGTGAGTACCGTATATACTCAAGTATAAACCGAGTTTTTCAGGCTGTAAAATCAGCCTGAAAACTTGGACTCGGTTTTATACTCGAGTCAATACTTACCTTTTCACTCCGGCAGCCGCACGATCATTCCTGTACTGGCGCGCCGGCCTGACGTCACTGCCGGCGCCAAGCCCGGCGCCAATTAGTGATGTCAGCCGGCGCGCCAGTACAGGAATGAGCGTGCGGATGCGGAATGGAGAGGACGCTTACCTTCAAGCTGGCGCACAGTCCCAACAGGAAGCCCTGGATGGAGGAGAGCCACAGTTCCTGGATGGAGAAGATCCCAGAGGTACAAACTGAACCCAACTCCCAGCATGCAATAAAGCATGCTGGGAGTTGTAGTTTCCAAACATCTTGAATGCCAAGTGAGGGTGGCATTCAAGATGTTTGGAAACTACAACTCCCAGCATGCTTATTAGCTGGGAGTTGTAGTTTCCAAACATCTTGAATGCCAACAACTTTTATTAGGATTTTAGGTGAAATGGGTACCTCGTTTATACTCGGTCGGTTTATACTCGAGTATATATGGTACACACAGTGTCGGATGGACTGTTGGGGCCTACCAGGAAATCTGAGACCAGGCCTACCAGGACGACTTTTGTCCACCTAACATTTCATATCTCTATTATCTCCCATTTACATATCTTTTTTACTTCGACGGACGCTGAATATTGTTTATTTTGTTTATTAAAATGCGTCTTACTGTCCCTTGACTCTGTATTTAAATTTTAGATGTTTTGGCTATTTTCTTAAGTGAATAGGCTATGGGCCAGTCCGACACTGATTACACCCCTCATATTTTTGTAAATATTTATTATATCTTTTAATGGGACAACACAGAAAATATTACACTTTGATACAATGTATAGTAGCAGTAGAGTAACTAGGAATCACTGCCCCCCCTCCCAGCAAAACTATGATGTGGCCTTTATACATGCTTCATCCAAAGTGGTTTTCTGGTAGGAAGCTATATCTATCATAGGGTGAAAAAAGAAGATGGGGCCACCTTGGCTCCTGGCCTCCCCTGTGGTTGCTCCCTCTGCTCCCCTGGTAGTAACAACCCTGTAAAGTAGTCATTGTACAGCTTGTATAACAGTGTAAGTTTGCTGTCCCCTCAAAATAACTCAACACACAGCCATTAAAGTACAACTCCATCCTGCCCACAATCCCAACTGATATTTATACCATTTTATTACATGTATTTGTAACCAGATATTTAATCCTAAGATTTTTTTTCCATTATGAAAAAAGTATCTTCCTTCACTCTTGCTTCACATACAGTAGCTTTTTTTATACTACATTTTTTAACTTGAGAAGACAGCAGGGGGAAAAGCAGTCAATCATTCTTAATTGACTGCAGGGAGGGAGGAGTCAGCTTACTCTGCTAGAATAGTGGTAATAATAATAATATCTGGTTAGTAATACATCTAATAATGTGCTGAATATACCAGTTGCGGTTTAGGGCAGGTATTGGACATGTGGCCAGTTTTTTATTTTAAAGGGTCCACCCCCCCAAAACCTCGACCTCACATGGTTTATAAAATCCAAAGATGCACATAATTATTATTGGTATTGGTACTTACCCAGCCTTCTTTCTCCCAGCATATGTCTGCTTGCTTCCATGCCTTTTCCCTTTTGATTTTAATGTCTAAGCCACTGGTAACAAAACTAAGTACACCCAAGTGAATAATGTCCAAATTGTGCCAAAAGTGTGAATATTTTGTATGGCCACCATTATTTTTTAACACTGCCTAAACATAAACTCTTGGGCATGGAGTTTAATAGAGCTTCACAGGTTGCAACTAGAATCCTTTTCCACTTCATGACAATATCATGGAGATGGTGCATGTAAGAGACCTTCTGTTTGAGAATGCCAAACAGATGTCCAATTGGGTTAAGGCCTGAAGACATGCTTGGCCAGTCCAAACACCTTTACCTTCAGTTTCTCAGTAACCAGTGTGAGAGAGTGTGAGAGTGACAACACTAAATTTAACACACTAGCCCCCCATTCACACCTAACCCTGTAACACTAATGAATCACATGACACCCAAAGGTAAAATGGCTAATTGGGCACAATTTGGACATTTTTTACTTAAGGGTGTTCTAACTTTTGTTGTCTGCAGTTTAAATAAATAATGGCTGTGTAGTGAGTTATATTTTGAGGGGTAAGCACATTTACACAGTTATGTAAGCTCTACACTGACTAATTTAAATTGTATCAAATTGTCATAGCTTCAGTATTATCCCATGAAAAGATATAATTAAATATTTACAAAAATGTGTGGGGTGCACTGTGTATAGTGGATAATGCACCCCCTACTGTAAATTACAATATTCCTTTAATTTACAGTAGGGGGTGCATTATACATTATAAGCTATCACTTCCCTCTCATTTAAAGAGGGAATGTAATGGACACACTCTCTGCAACAGATTGTGACGGGTTAACTATGATATGTTCTATTAGATAGATAGATAGATAGATAGATAGACAGATAGATAGATAGACAGATATATGCTAGATAGATAGATGATAGATAGACAGATAGACAGACAGATAGATCTTAGATAGATAGATATGATAGATAGATAGAAAGATAGATAGATATGATATATAGATAGATAGATAGATAGATAGACAGACAGACAGACAGACAGACAGACAGACAAACAGATGCTAGATAGATAGATAGATAGATGATATATAGTCAGATAGATAGACAGACAGAGACAGACAGATAGATATTAGATAGATATAGATAGATGATTGATAGATAGACAGACAGACAGATAGATAGATACTAGAAATAGAAAGAAAAAGCAAGGCAGAGTCGACAGACAGAAGTCACTAACCTTTGACATCGCTTCAAGCTGCGGGACCCCTTAAGCCCCAAGGGGCTTTTGTCAGAGCCGCAAAGACCCTGATAGGGAAGTGGATGGGGGTCCAGGTTCGAGCCCCAAAAGGCACTTGTAAGTGCCCCGGCTGGAGGGTCCCTCCCTTCCCCTCGCCGCGAGAGTATGGGGCAGGGGTCATGCGTATGCCCCCGCCGTGCTACTCTCGCGAAGAGGACCACCTGCAGCGCGGTGGGCATGCCTCCCGTGGTGGGTGGTCGCACCCTCCACGGGAGAAAAAAAAAAAAAAAAAAAAAAAAAAAAAAAAAAAAAAAAAAAAAAAATCGCCACCTTCAAGATTAACGCCACACATCAGTTACGCCGCTTTATAAATAGAAACGAGTGGTAACTGATGCGATGTTAACGAGGTGTTAACTTTTCGCAGCCGGATTTCGCCCTTTAATAAGCCGTGTTAATAGCGATTTTGGCGAAAACGTCAGGTAACTCGTTCGCAAAAAGTTAACGGACGTTTATAAATATGCCCCTAGATTTAGGTGGGTCAGAACATCGGCTCATAGATACTGGAGCGAACACTGGTAAGCTAACGGCTGTAAATGTTGCAGGAAGAAGGGGTGGGAGGTTACACTGTTTGCTTGACAAAGGGGCAATGGACCCCGAAACTTTGCACATGTCAACAGTGTAACAATAAAGTTCACGTTGCATTTACAGAGATCTCTCTATACAGATCAACTTCCCAGATAGACATGAAACACGCAGTTAGTAGGAAATAGAAAAACATGTTATATGTCTGCGCTGCATATGTTTTTGTCCTTTAATTTTTTCAAGCTTGACGTTTATTAATGCTAGTAATGCTGTCTTATTCATTATACATAGATGAACTGTCAGTTCCACAGTTACATCATGGTGCAGATTATTCATTGTAAGGAAATCTCTTTGTGTGATCATTTAAAGGGCACCTATAATGAAAAAAAAAAGTTTAATTGCCCCATTAATGAATTTCTTCTCCAAACTATCCCTGTAACCATTTATTTGTTTGATCTGCCCCCTATTTCTTAGCTAACCAACCTAAAGCATCTTACATTTCCAGCTGTCAAAAAGTGCCTTATTATCATAAACTGTTTCTACTGTTGCAGTTTTTTCTCTAATTTGTAACAGTTTGGAATGGTGTGATTTCATGGTAAGAGAATTCCTTATCCCAGTGCTAGATCATAGTGGTTTACTAGCATGCTTGTGTTCCTTAAAAGTTATGTTCAGACGGATTGGAGCATTGGTTTACTCATGTACTTGATTTAAAGGCATGCAGCAACACACGCACCACATACTTTACATGTATGTATTTATAGATCACATAGTAACATAGTCATTGAGGTTGAATAAAGACATAACGTCCATCCAAGTCCCAACATTTTCACACCTTTTTTGTTTAATCCTACCTAACAGTTGATCAGAGGAAGGCAAAATACAAGCTTAAAAGGGGTGGAAATTCCTTCCTGACTCCAATGGCAATCGAAAGTATCCCTGGATCAACAGAACTAACAGTATATGTTTAATACCAGTAATTCAATACCTATTTAGTTTTTGAAACTTATCTAGGCCACTTTTAAGCTATTCAGTGAACTTTTCCATTACCACAATCGCGTGGAAGACATTTCCACAGTTTCACACCGTTCTCACTGTAAAGAAACCTTTCCTAACCTAAAGAGGAAACTTCTTGAAATCCATGTGTCTGATATGACATTAAGATTAAGAATGTATTTTTGTCTGTACAGTTGCCATTTAAACAATAAACTAATTAAATAAATATTATTTATAACTTATTGCTCAAACTGTTTTGTTAATGCAGATATTTTGTCCACTTTTTTAAGCCGATTCTGTGGAACCAATTTGCCTTCTCTGATAAATACACAGAGCAATCGCATAGTGATAAACGTTTCCAAAGTGATATCTTTTACAGAAGGGAAGGATTCCGTGCATACTGGTCCACTGATCCCTTGACTCCACCTCCTACTGAAGCACCGGCCTCCAAATCCATGGGATGGCATACCAATAGTAGAGCATGGTTTTTAGTATATAGAACACAATGATCAGACAAGAATTTTGTCACAAAAGTATCAGGAAATAAGTAAAGATCTAGGATTGGGAAGAGGAGACCACACTTTTAAAATGCTACCTGGAATCAATGGAATGGAATCAATCTGATGGCCCTCAGTTCACTTCTTACATTAATCCTTGTTTTCCTTGGCCAACTAACACTAATGTATCAATATCTGTCATTCCCCTTCCCGGTGAAAACTGTAGTTGTATCCCATATTGTTTATATGTCCATTGGCAGAGCAAAATGTTTTCCTACACAGATTGCAGATGTGTAATTGGTGGTGGGTACTTTCCACTGGACTTCATTAAAATGAAGTATGTGCTGAAAATGTTCTGATTTGCTAATTAAGGCAACAATGTGTGTAGTATTTACATTCATTTTTGGTGGCTTTAGATATAGTCTTAGATCTAAGAATAAATCTTTTGTAGAAAAAGTAATATCTAAAATTCACAGTGCAAAATTATATAAATTGGCAGACTAATACTGAAAAATACATACACATTTATTTTATTAGCTGGTGTTAAAATCCAGCCCTAAAACTATTGAACTATTGAATCGCAAGCAGGTGTCTTTTTGCGAAACCTGCGCATCCAACGTTAATATGGAGTTAAGTCACACTACCTGGTCGAACCGATACTGCGACTTTAACTCCATACTTGCTCTGGGTAAATCAGCCCCTTAGACTGGGCTGCACCACACGTTGAAGATATCCACTGTGTGGTTATTGAGATGTATCTGCTTCATCAAATTAACTGGTCAGTTTTTGCAAGACACCCGTGAGCTGCCGCTAGGGATTTAATAGCCAGCCCCTTTGTATGTGACTTTTAACGCCAACTGATTGTTACCATTAATGTCATGCAGAATGTTAAGTCCATTTCAGGATTCAAACAGAGCTGCAAACATAATATTTGATTCACCCAGAGCTGAGAATTTAATATTTACCTTTTTTGATTTGATAATCAAGAGAGTCCAAATGTGACCTTACAAATGCTCTAAAATATGATCCTTTCCAGAATGGCCAAATAAATGTGGACAGCCTACATACCCCCCACAGATCAACTCCAGAATTGTGAATGGAGAACCTGCTGTACCAAATACCTGGCCGTGGCAAGTATCAATGCAGGTAAAATTAGAGAGGTGTGTCTTAACATGGATGGGGGGTAGATATGTTATAAGATATTTTGCAAAAGAAACAAAACGGGCTGTATAGCCTATGGACTAAAAGTCAAGGGCTGCAACCAGCAATATCTGCATTCTTTCCATGGAAGTATATTGAAAGCACAGAATGTATTTACATGTTACAGAACAAAATAGATACATATTCTCTATACTCTATCAATTAAGCAGATTAATAAACAAATCAATGCTCTACATACTCATAGTGGGCAGTCAGCCGGGAAGATAAACTGACAGTCGCATTTGCCGTGATCTTTAAAACACTGATGTTTTTTCTGCCCGACTGACCGATATACTGAAATATTGGTTGGTACTAACCTATTTATGTGATTGTTTTTTATTGTGTGAGAGGTAAGTAATTCGCTTTACAATTATCTTTACATAATTTTCTAGGTTTGGCCAAGTTCCCGAAATGAAACTATTTTCCTTCACATCTGCGGTGGTACTCTCATTCACAAAAACTGGGTCCTTACAGCAGCCCATTGCTTTATTAAGTATGTTTTTATTTTTTACACCAATAACATTTGTCATTTGTGGTCTAATTACATTTTGAGTGTTTGCTTGTTAAAAGCAAAAAGTTTAATTTTTTCCCCATTTCTGTATTAAAAGTGGTTGTATAAATTCCATCCCTAAGAATGTCTAATTCAATCTGTGCTCCATTTACTGTAAAAAAAAATAATTAATCTTTATTATATTTTTGTAAATTAACATTATACTTATTTTTAAACAGTTTGCAATATGTTATAATGTTATATCTGTTACAACACACGGGCGTTAAAAGCCCAGAGTGCCCCCTTAGTGTCCCAAGGCTATAGCCCGTCTCCTTCTCATGTCCAAGGCCATAGCTCCTCCTCTGTCTTGAATCCAGAGTCCCCCTTTCCCGATTCAGACCCCCCCTCTGTCCCAAATCCAGAGTCTCCCCTCTGTCCAGAATCCAGGGTCCCCCCTCGGTCCGAATCCAGGTCCCCCCCTCTGTCCCAAATCCGGGTCCCCCCCTCTGTCCCAAATCCAGGGTCCCCCCTCAGTCCCAATACAGGGTCTCCCCCTCTGTCCAAAATACAGGGCCCACTCTGTACCAAATACAGCCCCCCCCTTGACCCCAATACGATATAAATCGTAAGTTAACAGACTTTGATGTCAGTCTTGACATGACAATTGTTTAGAAGGTAGTCATAGATGCACTTGCATGCTCAGTTTAACCTGTAGCATTTTTTATCCATTTCATTCATTTTTAAAGAGAACAACAGATTTCAAAATAGTTATATACATTATAAAAATTATAAATCTACGGAAATAGGAATACTTTAGTATAATATGTGAAAAGTTACTTAGCAAGACGTTGCACAGCAACACTCTTCGCACAACACTTCACAAATATTCTTGCTCAGATGCAGTCCATGTCCATTTGATATGAACTTTTCTTGCATCTAAATCAGTAATATTGTATGACTGTGTGAGAAGGGCTGGTCTGTATCAGATCAAGAATAAGGCCTTCACACACACACCATAGTTTTTTTTTGTTATTACTTATAATAATGTTAGTCAATCATATGAAAATTTTCTATGCATAGCAATAATGTGGATAACACATTCAGGGATATTCAATAAAGTTCTTATGTTAAAAATGGTGCTAATTTTGCCCCAACAATCAGATCTTTTTAATATTTGAAAGCTAACATCTGATTGGTTGGGGCAAATTAGCACCATTTTTAACATTAGAACTTTTATTTAATAAGCCTGATTATGCCACAAGGTAACTGATTGGAGAAGCCTTTTGCATACTATATTATGCATGGGCTAACAGTGCAAGAAAAAATATTAGTCTACAAATCCATCCATGAAAAAAAAAAGATGTAACTTAACACAATTAGGGAGATTCAATAAAAGTTCTTATAGTTAAAACTGAATCTCCCCAAATAACTTTATAATCCAGTGTACTAAATATCCTTATTAACAGCCTAAAAGCCTAATGATGTACCAGTAAAATCTTGTTTTAGTGACTGGCTTTGTGTACCTGTTGATGCATTGTTTTGTTTGTCGTTAATACATTTCTGTAAATGTTTTCAGCCTACTGTATCTTTCAGTATTGTTCTGCTTGTTCCCACTGGAAGATTTACATGATGATTTCTAATTTCTTTTAGTTATGCTGATGAATTGTAACCGCTGGCAAATTGTTTAGGGAAACACCACTTAACATTGGTTTAATCAACTCAGCATGCTTAAAAATCTTGCATCTATCGCCATGAATTGTTTGTATATCCTGATCCCTGCATTGGAATATGACATTGCTTTGGTAAAACTTGCTGGAGACGTAGCAGCTAATGATGTTATTGACTTTGCTTGTCTGCCACCCCATGATCAGTGTCTCAGCCCAATTATCGCTGCCAATGCCACTGGTGGGGAGATGAAACAGGTATTGTTTATTTGCTTTAAAAAAAAAAAAAATTATTTCTTTATTGTTTTATTTTAGATTCTGCTTAAACAATAGGATAGAAATGGGTTTGCCCTGATCCTGATACACAGATTGTAACACCAATTAGCTAGCAGATCAGTCAATATGCTTACAAATGATAGCTACTGTGGGTTAAGCCTCATACATTTGTGCAATCGCAGGTGCTGAACCGTGATACACAATGTGTGTGAACGTCAGTTTCGGCCTACGATGGGGCCATGTATGGGTGCTGCTCATCGGCCAAAATACTCGTTCAGTCATGTCTTGTTGACAGATCACCATGTGGCCAAATGAAACGCCCATACATGGCACAATCGTCGTCCGAAACTGGCGTTCGTCACATTGTTTGGCACGGGTTTGCCCCCATGATCACACATGTGTTTCAACCTTTACAGAGTTTTGGGCAGCTTTAAAAAGCTTTGTTAAGAATCCTAACACAATATTGAAATAAATAGACTATAACTCTTTTTTTGCACATGACATAACATAAGAGAAGACGGACTGATAAAAACAGAGTCTGCTTACATCTCAATAAAGTATTGTGTAAAACCAGCTGTGATATGTCTTAGTAATTAGTATTTAGCTTAATTTTTGTCTTTAAAAACGTTCTTTTACAAATCATAAAATTATAAGGTAAAATAATAATTATACTTATTTTAATAGATTCCATCTGAGATTATTGTGTGCAATCTACAACTATTTATAAACACTCCACATAGTTTACAGGCCTGTAAAAATGATTGCTTAAAGGGTGGGTAATTTTGTAGACAGCCTATAGTTTATTTCCTGCTCTTGTATTGTATTTAGGAAATTCTTTGCAACCCAAAGCAGCAGAAGCATTAAACCAAGTTGCATTGCCAGTTATTCCATTTGAAACTTGCAAAAAACCTCAATACTGTGGTTTCAAATAAGAAGACAATGATCTGTGCAGGCTATGAACTTCCAGATGAGCTTAAATCAGTGTGCCAGGTTGGTATGCTTTGTGTGTGTGGGTATATTATATATATGTTTATATAGAGAGATAGGTGTGGCACTCACACTTGACAGTATACTTGCCCAGGTGCAATCCAATTACAATTGAATAGAAAGAGGAAGATGGTGCACTCAAAGGGTCATATAGTGTATCAGCAAGTTTCAGATTGTCTCCTAGAGCCTTTATCAACCTGTACACCACCCCCTATGTGCCTTATATACCCATGTATCCCACCCACACAGTGAATCATCAGTGCGACACAAAAATTAACATATGTAAACAGATATTGCAATCTAATTAAAACAGAGACATATGTCTAATCAATATCATTTATAAGTGCTATTAGATTAAAATGCATAGATCTGAAGTGCATAGATCTAAAGTGCATAGTGTCAATAATATCTTAATATTATAACAATCTTTTAAAGATATTCAAAGTGTATATCTTTCAGTGCTAATAAATAAGTGGTAAAAATATTTTAAAATCATTCCAATAATATATATAATTAAAGGACAACATGATGTAGTATAATTATGATGATAATATTATAGGATCCTAAACCGTAGATAAATTAATTAATTATTCAAATATTCAGAATCACGAACCAAATATAAATAACTTGATACCACCTGGAGAACTTATCAAAATCTGTCATTAAGGAAGCATTAAAGGAACAATGTTCATTGAGACCATAAGGGCTCACTGTATTTAATCCAATAAGTCTCACGTTGCAATAAACACTTAGATCTATCACCTCCCCGTTATGAATTGGAACATGTTCTATCGCTAATATTCTTAAAGATGATAGTACATGATTTACTGTCATGTCAATAAAACTGTTACTGTACTTTTTTATTTTTGCTTTCATGTTTATTGTATCCATCTGGCTTCTAAAGATAGAAATGTATTCTCTTTGTACCCCCATCCCGTTGTTACGTGTATTCATATACAGAGTCTGATATATGTAGCTTTTAATTCATTTCTATCTGTGTATAACAGCTGTTTTGTATTCATGTGCCGTTGGAATCTTGTGTGATGGGTGGAGCGTATTAACGTGGGTGGTAATAATAGGGATAATGGAGTATTGTATGTTACATCCTGATGACGGCATGCATATTGGCTTGAAACACGTAGATGTGATTGCTAATAAGACGTTATTTTATTGTGCCAAACCCCGTGATTGCTATATTTTTCGTCTACTTATATAGGTATATGTAGGTTTTCCTACTGAGCTTTATACTAAAGATACTGACCGCAATCAGCTAGTATTAATAAGAGTTTTATCACCCTGCACATTTAAAAAAATCGTTACCTGTGAGCCAATTTAAACGGGTGAAAAGGTTGGTTACTAACCAGTAGAAGAAGAACAATTGGATAACATGTATTCCAGATTTCAGAACGTAAATATCCCAAAGATGTATTGGATGTGACCTTGATGAGATCTAGGAGAGTGGGGGATCAGAGAAGAGGAAGCCTGAGGGGGACAGGATACCCTTCGTGACACAATTTGCTCCGGGTATTGATAAGGTTACCAATATCCTGCGTAAACATTGGGATATTGGGTTCAGCTTACCCCAATATTAGAGTTCAATAACCCGCCGTTATGTATCCGACAAAAAGGGAAGTCGATTGGGAATGTACTCACTAGTGCGGGATTAGAAAGTCTAATCCCTTAAAGGATAAGTGCACTGTAAAATCAAGTTGTGTTATTTGGAAGCTGCAGCTTTAAAAAATACCGTTGCCATATTTTTTTTTTTTTACCTATGTCCCTCCAGAGCCTACCTTTGTGCCTTGAAAGTTGCTGACATCTTGTTACTGGTTTGCTGAATGTTAAGCTCCGCCCCTCTGAGATTTCCTCTGCTTTCTCCTGCTTGAGCCTCAAACATTAATGCTTGTGAGTTCCGTGCCCACGCACGTGCACGGAACTCACAGGCATTACTGTTTGAGGCTCAAGCAGGAGAGTGCATGGAACTCACAGGCATTACTGTTTGAGCTCAAGCAGGAAAAGCAGAGGAAATCTCAGAGGGGCGGAGCTTAACATTCAGCAAACCAGTACAAGATGTCAGCAACTTCCAGGCACAAAGCTAGGTTCTGGAGGGGTATAGGTAAAAAAGAAAATATGGCAACGGTATTTTTAAAGCTGCAGCTTCCAAATGAACATAACTTGATTTTACAGTGCACTTATCCTTTAACAGCTACTTTTTGGGGACTAGAAGAACGGGATGTTTCCCTGTCTTTCTTGTGCCCAATGTAATAATGTGAATAAAATTGATGGGGTTGACTCTGCCTTGACAGGACGGAGGCTCTCCATTAGAGGGTACCATATGTGCAACAGTAGGTTTGTGGTATATTTGTTGTCATATCCTGCAACTTACCATATGTGGGGGAGAAAACTCACCAATTAAGGGGAGGATTTACCAGCATAAATCAGATATTAGATTGAAAAATTTAAATTACCTGTACCTGCTCATTTTTGTTAACTGAAACATTCAGAAAAAGACCTCAGGTTTGCAGTGTTGGAATCTGTGCCACCACTTAAACGTGGAGGGGACAGGGTACTTCGTCTCAAACGGAGGGAAGTTTGGTGGGTCAAGCAACTAGGGACTAGAGATGGCTGAAACTGCTAAAATCTGTTCCGCCTGTTGTATTCGCGGATTTTCGAAAAAATTCGAAAATCCGCGTAAATACCCATAAAGTCAATGGAGAAAAAAATTCCGCACATATCCGCCTAAATATAAGGTAAAAACAGCAATGGTAACTTACTGTACATGGCTGTGGGACCTGGAAATGGTCTGGAGAACACGTACATATACCCAGAACTGAAAAAAAAAACCAAACTTTCCTCACGATTGCACCTTTTTTCGAGCTTCCGCATTCTATTTTCGAGCCGAGTTTTCTTGTTATTTTCGAGTTTTCAAAGAATTTTGAGTTTCCAAGGAATTTTTTGAAAATTTTGCAAAAATTACAGTAACTTACTGTAAATGCCTCTGGGCCCTCAGAAATGGTCTGGGGAACAGATCAATCTGATTGTAACCAATTCTGATTAAAAAAGAATCTTATTGGTTAGTATACCAATCAGATTCTTTCTAAAATAATTTAATGTATCCAGTCAAATTGCTTACAATAAAGGTGAAGTTTTAAAACCTTAAAGCTTGAAGTCTGTTATTTGCAGTGTATATGTTTTTAAGGACTGCTGAAAGGCCGCTGACGTGGAGCTCCGCAATGGAGGGGGTAGGTGACCGCTCCTCTTTTCTGTATAGGAGCGCTAAAGTCTGGGAACATGAATTTGAACGTTAATTATCAATCCTGCGCTTGCCCCGGATTTAGAGCATTCCAATGGGGAAAAGGCATGTACAGCGCTAGAAGTGCACTATAATGGAGGGGCTACATAGCACTGGCTGGCCGTCATTTTGACATCCATATCCCTGTCTTGGTCCTCCAAATTGGTTTGTTAATTAACGAACGTTCAGCGTTAATTTACTTACGCCACGGTTGTACATTTATCGATAATGCATTGTATCGCTAAACTGCAATACTGTGTGTTTTTAAATAGGCCCCTAGACCTCTAAAAGGCCTAACACTAAATTTGTCCAAAAACTTATAGGGGAGGGGGGGGTTAGTCCTCAAAAGGACTTTCGGTCCCAAATTGTGTGATACAGGAGTGGTTAACACCAAGTGCTAATCCACCACACTAAAATTCACACACAGTAAGCTTCAAAAGCATGGAAAAAACTCTATAACTCCTACAATGTCAGGTCCCACTAAACTCACTTTAACACCTGACAAGTGGCACCTGTCTAGCTGCCTTTTATACCCAGGGGTTGGCACGGGTAAAAACAGCTGCCCTTGGTGAATTTGACACATAAAAATCTTCGAAAATGTTCAAAGGTGGGTTCGGAAAATCCGCGGGTTGGCAGATCTCGGAGATCTGCCATGGAGCCAGGTTTGGTTCCACAGGTTTGGGTCCATCTCTAGTTAGTATGTCAATAGAATTGGTTCAATAAGATTAGAATCTAATTGTAACCAATTCTGACAGGAAAAGAATGTGATTGGTTGGTATACCAATCAGATTCTTTCTGAAAATTCTGATTGTAACTAATCAGAATAGGATTCTTTTAGAAAGTTCCCCAGACCATTTCCCAGGGCCCTTTACAGCAAGTTACTGTATCATTTTTGCCAAATTTTCGAAAATTCTTTAAAAATTCAAATTTTCTAGAATATCAAAATTTCTTTGAATTTTCAGAAAAAATTTGGAAAGCGAATCCACAAACTGGCCATCTCTACTAGGGACTATGTACCCTAAGGGCTTGAACAGGGATTATGATGTACACTTGTGATGATCCAGGGCAGTTTTAGGGTTGTGCAATTATTCATGTAGCAGGTGTAGTGAGGTGAGGGACTTAGAAGGTGATGATGCATTTCCTGTGATTACCCTATTATATTTGAATTGTATTGACATCTGTGTACATGTCTACCTGTTTGCTGTGTGCCTGAGGAAGAGGGATTGCCCCCTCGGAACGTCACTATTTTTAAGCACAGCGGGTATGTAAAAGGAGTTACATTGTATATTGGAGTGCTGTGGAGTCGCAATTTTATATGCAATTTTTATTACATTATATATATAATATATATTAATATATATATAGATATATATATGCGGTGTGGAGAACAGCGAGCACTCCTAATCATTACATGCCTGGGTGCCAATCCAAAAGTATACAGAAGTTATGTGAACGGAGGCACTCACAGGTCTTGGCAAACAAACGAATGTTTATTCAAACAGAGAGGTTTACTGTTTCCGCCCAAAGCAGGCCGTCTTCAGCAATTCCTACCCACCCCCAACCGTTGCAATATTTATTTAAAAAGTCCCCGAATTCTACTTACACCGCCTTCTCTCCTGCACGATCCGATCCCCCTTCTTCTTGCAAGCAGGGGGCGGGCCTCAACCGCATCTGTGATTGGCTAGGGAGCCAATCACAGACGTGACTGACGTCACTAGAAACGCCGCAGGAGAGAAGGCTCTGTAAGTACGGATCGTCTGGGATTTTATTGCGGCGGTTACGTGTGGGCAGGGTTACTTACCTTCCCCCAAAGGAATTCACGCTAGGTGCAACAATGGCTGAGGATGGATCCAATGGTGGGAGGGGGGGGGGATTTCTGTGCAGCCCAGACCTTGATGAGGACGAGGAATCAGTGTGTATCAAAAGCCTCACAGACAGCTGGAGTCCAGTTTCCTGGACTTTGAAGAGTTATCTTGGGAACCATAAGGAGCAGAAAGTAAGATTTATTTAAACTACAGAGTGGGGCCAGTATGAGGTTTAATTACAGTTTTTGGGGTGGACATGTCCTTTAAAATCCTTGTATCCAACCATCATGATACTCAGCTTCTTCCTTTGATCTATTCTATTGTTCTTTGTTTATTCTATAGTCTATCACGTACTATTATGGTAAGGGCATGTCAAGCATTGATCAAATTTTATATACACGTTCAGGAGAAACACACACACACCACCAACCTTATTTTTGGATTTCTAGTCTGTATGAAAGTTGCCCCAGAAGACACTTACCTGACCTTGTTCCTAGCCGCCCTGCCCACGCTTCTCCTCTGCTCTGCTGTGCTACTTCTGGTCACGGATGTCAGTCAAGATGCAAAATGATGCCACGCCCAATTACCTCACTGCTGTTGCTTGTGCACAAAACAAGCTCAAAACAGCAGCAGGAGGCAGCACCCAGGCGGTGAGGGACCAGGCCAGGTAAGTCTCTTCAAGGGCATCTTTTAAACAAACTTAGAATGCGAAATCCAGTTGGAGTGTGCATAATGAATATGAGGGGCAAATTAGACTGTGAATACTACATAACAAAAATGTAAATAGAGGACTATTAATAATGTACATCAATGATCCGTTGGATTGTTCAACAAGGTTATAAGGTTCTAATATATGACTGACAACAGTTACAGATTTCGGTCAATTGCACTGCTGAAGTATATCCTGGAATGACAACAATACAGTACCATACTAATGTGTATTTATTTGTTTAATATTATTTTTTTTTTACTCTGCTTTGTCTAAAAAATGCAGGGTGACTCGAGGACCACTGGTATGTCCGTCTACTTCCAGCCCTGCTGTCTGGAGGTTCATGGAATTACTAGTTTTGGACCTATTGGCTGTATAATGGATAAAAAACCCAGTGTATTCACACGTACCTCTGCTCATCTTGACTGGATCTACCAAATCATGAGAAAGGACCTATACAACACCTACTGTATGTTTCATTACATTTAACATTCTCTCTCACAATATTCTGACTTATATATATATATATATATATATATATATATATATATAGTGAAGGCATATTTTAGACATCTGATTGCAAGATCATGGGGCTGTTATATGTTTTGAATTGTTCCAAACAAGTTTTGTGATATAAAAGTCTTTCCATCATACCTTCATAATGAACCCTCAATCAAAACCTATATAATATTTGTGAGTTATTGCTGGAAGGTTCAGCTATATTACTTCCTGCTTGAACACTTCCTGTTTTCACCCATGTGACCAGCTTGTAGTCATGTGACAAGCCTCTCTGCCTGCATAATAGGCTCCCCATCTCAACTGTCAATTTTTCCCCCAGTTACTTCCTGTTTTCCCCAGAATTAAGTCTTAACTGAGCATGCTTCTTCCCTGGGGTGGAGGGCGGGAGGCCAGGTGATGTCACTCAACCTAATGGGGGCAGGAAGTTGAACATTCACCACAATATCATTTCTCACAGGCTGCAGCCAGAGATGTGATTCAGGGCTCATTTAAAAGAAGACTACAGGCTTTCATTTAACCCTCACTTGTATGGAGACCACAGTTGCCCTTAAATAAAGTACATAGAGTTGTCCCCAACCTTTAAAGGTTTTTTTTTTTGTATCCAGGTTATTTTCATAGTGTTGATATTGAATCAAACCCTGGATAAGCTATACTGCTCATTTATTTGCTGTTTTAGAAGCAAGGCTACTAGACAGTTAAAGATCCCATCAAAACAGATGTTACATTTCTGCTTAGTAACTGCATCTGCGCTCATTGCACCTACAAGTACATGGCTAAAAGTGTTTAAAAGCACGTTGGTAACAGTTATAAAAATGTTCTTAGTAAGCCAGCAATAATTCAAAGCACATGGCTCCTTCCAGGAATTAGCATATTTATTTCTTTACATTTATATGCAAAAGGGCACCAATACTAAAATGAATAACCCCAGAGACAATTAAACTTGTTGTCCCTCACCCTAGATCACAAGTTATTATGTATATAATTCAATGTTAAAATGTTTGTGTGTGGGGAGGGATCCTTAGAATAGATTATAATAAAGATTTATAATAATGGAAGTGATCAATAGATCGTACATAAATACATTTTCATCTGTTAATTCTACTTTTGCAGAAATATAATTCATTTCAATCCCAATGGGTTCTTCTGTCCCATAGGAATTTTAAACATTTGCTGGGAATTATTTTCATAAAAAAAACCTACTTTGCAAATGAAGCATTGCTTTCAGTCACTATAGCGTGAATCATAAGGGAAATTCTACTTCTCCAGTGTATACATATGGTATAAATAGATCAGGGCCTGTCGAAGTAAATTAAAGGAACCTTGACAGGGGCTCTATGTTTAGATATTTTTTTTTTGCCAGGGCATAAGCAATTTTTGAGGCTCAGAGAATGCTATTGTCCACTGAAGACTGATGCTGTGAACATAAAGACAGTTATAACCGGGTGTTTTTTTTTTTATTACTTTATTAATTTGGAAAGACTTTAAAAATAGTTTTATGAAATCAGTAGGAACTTTGGTACTAATAATATAAAACTGCCTCAAATTCTGTCTATAATAACTACAGTATGTCACAAAAGTGAGTACCGTATATACTCAATTAAACCAGTTTTTCAGGCTTAAAATCAGCCTGAAAACTTGGACTCTGTTTATACTCGAGTCAATACTTACCTTTTCACCGGCAGCCGCACGATCATTCCCTGTACTGGCGCGCCGGCCTGACTCACTGCCCGGCGCCAAGCCGGCGCCAATTAGTGATGTCAGCCGCGCAGTACAGGAATGAGCGTGCGGATGCCGGAATGAGATGACGCTTACCTTCAATGCTGGCGCACAGTCCCACACGGAACCCTTGATGAGGAGAGCCCACAGTTCCTGGATGGAGAAGATCCCAGAGGTACAAACTGAACCCAACTCCCAGCATGCTAATAAAGCATGCTGGGAGTTGTAGTTTCCAAACATCTTGAATGCCAAGTGAGGGTGGCATTCAAGATGTTTGGAAACTACAACTCCCAGCATGCTTTATTAGCTGGGAGTTGTAGTTTCCAAACATCTTGAATGCCAACAACTTTTATTAGGATTTTTAGGTGAAATTGGGTACCTCGGTTTATACTCGGGTCGGTTTATCTCGAGTATATATGGTACACACAGTGTCGGACTGGACTGTTGGGGCCTACCAGGAAATCTGAGACCAGTGGCCTACCGGACGACTTTTGTCCACCTAACATTTCATATCTCTATTATCCTCCATTTACATATCTTTTTACTTCTGAACGGACTGAATATTGTTTATTTTGTTTATTAAAATGCATGTCTTACTGTCCCTTTGACTCGTATTTAAATTTTAGATGTTTTGTCTATTTTCTTAAGTGAATAGGCTATGGGCCAGTCCGACACTGATTACACCCCTCATATTTTTGTAAATATTTATTATATCTTTTAATGGGACAACACGAAAATATTACACTTGTGATACAATGTATGTAGCAGTAGAGTAACTAGGAATCACTGCCCCCCTCCCAGCAAAACTATGATGTGGCCTTTATACATGCTTCATCCAAGGTGGTTTTCTGGTAGGAAGCTAATCTATCATAGGTGAAAAAAGAAGATGGGGCCACCTTGGCTCCTGGCCTCCCCTGTGGTTGCTCCCTCTGCTCCCCTGGTAGTACAACCCTGTAAAGTAGTCATTGTACAGCTTGTATAACAGTGTAAGTTTGCTTCCCCTCAAAATAACTCAACAACAGCCATTAAAGTACAACTCCATCCTGCCCCCAATCCAACTGATATTTATACCATTTTATTACATGTATTTGTAACCAGATTTTATCCTAAGATTTTTTTTCCATTATGAAAAAAGTATCTTCCTTCACTCTTGCTTCACATACAGTAGCTTTTTTTATACTACATTTTTTAACTTGAGAAGACAGCAGGGGAAAACAGTCAATCATTCTTAATTGACTGCAGGAGGGAGGAGTCAGCTTACTCTGCTAGAATAGTGGTAATAATAATAATATCGGTAGTAATACATCTAATAATGTGCTGAATATACCAGTTGCTTTTAGGGCAGTATTGGACATGTGGCCAGTTTTTTATTTTAAAGGGTCCACCCCCCCAAACCTCGACCTCACATGTTTATAAAATCCAAAGATGCCATAATTATTATTGGTATTGGTACTTACCCAGCCTTCTTTCTCCCAGCATATGTCTGCTTGCTTCCATGCCTTTTCCCTTTTGATTTTAATGTCTAAGCCACTGGTAACAAAACTAAGTACACCAAGTGAATAATGTCCAAATTGTGCCAAAGTGTGAATATTTTGTATGCCACCATTATTTTTTAACACTGCCTAAACATAAACTCTTGGGCATGGAGTTTAATAGAGCTTCACAGGTTGCAACTAGAATCCTTTCCACTTCATGACAATATCATGGAGATGGTGCATGTAAGAGACCTTCTGTTTGAGAATGCCAAACAGATTTCCAATTGGTTTAGGCCTGAAGACATGCTTGGCCAGTCCAAACACCTTTACCTTCAGTTTCTCAGTAACCAGTGTGAGAGAGTGTGAGAGTGACAACACTAATTTAACACACTAGCCCCCCATTCACACCTAACCTGTAACACTAATGAATCACATGACACCCAAGGTAAAATGGCTAAGTGGCACAATTTGGACATTTTTTACTTAAGGGTGTTCTAACTTGTTGTCGCAGTTTAAATAAATAATGGCTGTGTATTGATTTATATTTTGAGGGGTAAGCACATTTACACAGTTTGTAAGCTCTACACTGACAATTTAAATTGTATCAAATTGTCATAGCTTCAGTATTATCCCATGAAAAGATATAATTAAATATTTACAAAAATGTGTGGGGTGCACTGTGTATGTGGATAATGCACCCCCTACTGTAAATTACAATATTCCTTTAATTTACAGTAGGGGTGCATTATACATTATAAGCTATCACTCTCCCTCTCATTAAAGAGAATGTAATGGACACACTCTCTGCAACGATTGTGACGGGTTAACTATGATATGTTCTATTAGATAGATAGATAGATAGATAGATAGACAGATAGATAGATAGACAGATATATGCTAGATAGATAGATGATAGATAGACAGATAGACAGACAGATAGATCTTAGATAGATAGATATGATAGATAGATAGAAAGATAGATAGATGATAATAGATAGATAGTTAGATAGATAGACAGACAGACAGACAGACGACGACAGACAAACAGATGCTAGATAGATAGATAGATAGATATATAGTCAGATAGATAGACAGACAGACAAACAGATAGATATTAGATAGATATAGATAGATGATTGATAGATAGACAGACAGACAGATAGATAGATACTAGAAATAGAAAGAAAAGCAGGCAGAGTCGACAGACAGAAGTCACTAACCTTTGACATCGCTTCACTGCGGGACCCCTTAAGCCCCAAGGGCTTTTGTCAGAGCCGCAAAGACCCTGATAGGGAAGTGGATGGGGGTCCAGGTTCGAGCCCCAAAAGGCACTTGTAAGTGCCCCGGCTGGAGGGTCCCTCCCTTCCCCTCCCGCGAGAGTATGGGGCAGGGGTCATGCGTATGCCCCGCTGCCCCTCTGGTGAATGTGACCACCTGCAGCGCGGTGGGCATGCCTCCCGTGGAGGGTGCGACACCCACCACGGGTTGGGCCTACCCCCCGCCCCTGCCCCCCCGCCGCGGCGATCTCGTCCGTTTTCGCCACCTTCAAGATTAACGCCACACATCAGTTACGCCGCTTTATAAATAGAAACGAGTGGTAACTGATGCGATGTAACGAGGTGTTAACTTTTCGCAGCCGGATTCGCCCTTTAATAAGCCGTGTTAATAGCGATTTTGGCGAAAACGTCAGTAACTCGTTCGCAAAAAGTTAACGGACGTTTTATAAATATGCCCCTAGATTTAGGTGGGTCAGAACATCGGCTCATAGATACTGGAGCGAACACTGGTAAGCTAACGCTGTAAATGTTGCAGGAAGAAGGGGTGGGAGGTTACACGTTTGCTTGACAAAGGGGCAATGGACCCCGAAACTTTGCACTGTCAACAGTGTAACAATAAAGTTCACGTTGCAAAGAAGGTGGAGTGCGGTGTATACTTCTATATTGATATATATATATATATATATATATATATATATATATATATATATATATACATATGACATGTACAAAGGCAGGTAGCCCTCCTTCGCTTTATGCATGTGTCTAGGTGCAGCTCAACAAAGTAATATGGATTCTGGAGATAGGAGCACACTCACAGGTCTTGTATCACTTACAGGGGGATGCACCGAGCGCCGCTACCCGGTGCAAACACCCCGGCGATGTTATATGCCGATAGCGGCACTCGGAACATCGCTACCTGGCGATTTTCTATTCCGGCATTTTTAACGCCAGCTATTAGCTGGCTTTGAAAGTGCCGCAATAAAATGCCGATTTTGGCATATAACATCGCTTGCGCAGCTGCGCTGTTAACTTTCCATTAGCCACGCAGCCGCCGCAAGGAAGGAGTTAGTCACGCTAACCGATATAACATCGGTTAGCTGTACTAAATCCAAATCAGGAGCGATGCGCCCGTTGGTACATCGCCCTGTAAATCTTTTATTCACCACTGTGTCCTAAACACTTGCGAACACTCAGGGAGTATGCTTTTGAGTCAAAACTGGCAAGATTAAACAAAATTTACAATACAGCGGCTTCCGTCACTCATGTCCTCTGAGCACAATCCTTGGGCATGCTCGGCAATCCCGGAGCATTCCATTCCTCCAAGACAGGTAAAGGATGGCAGCACCTTCTCCTAACTCAACCAGATATTGCCCATATTCTTCTTTTTTTAAATTCCAGCTGAGTGGCAATATGTAGGTAATTAGGCAAGATTTGGGTCAGTGCACTTAAATTGGCCATACACAACCTCAACCTTACACAATTTGACTTCGTTCCAAGATGAGTGTTGCTTGTAATGACCACTGCAGCTGCAGTTTTACCTGGCACTCTCAAATATTGGCCACCTGGAATGATAGAACTTAAAGGGTATGTCCACCCCTAAAATAGGTTTTTAATATTCTGCTCCCCCATGTCCCCCAGAACCAACCGCATGTTTCTTCTTTTCAAAAAGCTCCCAAACTCTACTTACCTCCCCTCGATCCTCCGCCGCACTGCCGGCCCTCTGCTTGAGAGAATGCAACGAGGGGGCGGACCGCAGTCGCTTCTGTGATTGGCTGAGCGCAGCCAATCACGGACGCGGCTGCCGGTCATTCATTGCAGCGGAGGAAAGCGGAGAGGTAAGTAAGAGTTTGGGGAGCTTTTGAAAAAAAAAAACATGCGGTTGGGGCTGGGGGACTGGGGAGCAGCATATTAAGGGGTTTAACGCTAGGGGGAGGGATAGTAGAACGGGAGGGAGAGAGAGGGGGAGAAGGGCTGCAGTGCGCATGGCAATATCTACCGAGGCTAGATAGCAGGCAGAGACCTGCTATCCTCCTGGTGGTTAGTTTTGAGACTTTGGGGGGGGTTTACAGGAAGAACCCTATGGAGCGGGGATGTGAGGTAAGGATTAAACTACACTACATTGGGGCCAGTAGTTGGGGGGATTATAGTTTTGGGGGTGGACATGCCCTTTAAGCATGGGTAATCATGGGTTGTACTTATAAAATAATAAAGGAAACATGCACACTCTTCAGATAAACTTTAACATGCATTCATTAATCCACTGATGTAGTTTTATCACGCCTGAGGAAGGGGGAAATGCCTCCTGAAAAGTTTTTTTTCCCCTTCATACTGCTTTTTTTTTGCCTTCCTCTGGATCAACAGTTGGCTGGAATGTGGTATTGCTGAGTAGTCAGTCTAGATCAGTGATTGCAAACCTTTTAGAGATGGAGTGCCCAAACTGCAGCCCAAAACCCACTTATATTTTGCATAGTGCCAACACAATAGCTTAACACGAATGAGGTTTTACTTCAGAAAACAACAACTCGAAACAGATAGATACAGTGGATAGAATTGATTATAGATTAACATTGAATGTTTTTTGCACAATACATTTTGATACACTGATGTAGTGTGCTCCTTTCATTTGAGGTTAGATCAACCCCAGGGTAGGGGATGTTTGGAGGATTGTACCTACTGATTATTGGCTATTGACAACCTTGGCGTGCTACAGTGTCTCTATACTTGTTTTGATCTCTCTTGTTACCAGAAAGGCCATGTCTCTCTGCCTTTCTGGTAACAAACTCTGGTGAATCCTCAAATACTATACTATACCATACAACCTAATAGTTTCCTAGTGTTAAGGTGCCCATACACTACTGAGTGCTTGTACATCAGTTTGTATCTGTTTTTTAAAAGCAGGTGCATTTTATAAAATGGACAAACTGTCAAGCCCCATAGAATTTAATAATATCCTTCACACTTGCTGCATTGTATTCTGTTCTGTATCCCCACTGGTAAAAAAAAATTTGGGTAACAAGTTTTCTTGAAGAACGGAAGGTATAGGAGCTGTGTGACTGGTATAAATATACAAAAATCTTATTTCTGAATCGAGTTATGATACAGAGCTGTCTTTCCATACCTGTTTTTTGTTTTTTAAAAACACACATTAACATATCACTTTGTATAAGTTAATATTTATGAACAGTTAAACGGAATTAAAAGAGCAGATAAAGTAAAGAAAAATAAAATAGGTAACAAAAGATTAAATTAAAATAATAAGAATTCCTGTGAAGAGAATGATATCTGTTATGTAGCTTCATCTTCAATGGCTTCTCGTTCTAACCTAGCTTTCACTAGTCGGTCTGCTCGCTACCGCCCGTTGTCCATTTCGTTCTCCCCCCGACCCCGTCACAGGGTCGGGGGGAGATTCCAAACTTTATCGTAATATTTCAATGTGCCTCTAAGTCTGTTCACCACCACTTCATTCTCCACCAAATCTTTGTTATAATTTGTTGCCTAGAGGGCACGGGTTGTTTCCATCTTCCATGTTGCTCTATAAGAGATCTGGCACTTCTATCGAAGAGAGCTGTCCATGGATCTAATACAGTTCTACTGAGGTGTAAAGTACTTCCTGGATGATTCACAAATCTTCCAAACTTTTTGTATCTCTATACAGTCCCAGCAGCAGTGCTTAAGATTAGCTGATATACCACATACTTAATAATGTAGAGAAGAGGTTTGTGGAAAGATTTGGTGTTTTTTGGGGGGACATGTACCAGTGGTGTAAATTTTTTAAGCTTTTTTCCTTGATTATGATATTAGAGGAACATTTGCTTAATGATTCGAAGATCCTTGTCCCTTGGTCTGCCTCCAGGTTAGATCCCAGGAGAGTCTCCCATATTCCCATAAAAGTGATTTTGGATGAGTGGTGAGTATCATCAAGTAATACATTTATTTTTTTAAATGGTTTTATGGTTTTTGGAGATTGAACTGCATTTTTCCTCAAATGTTGAAAGTTGAGTAGTATTGGTTCCCTCTAGAAGTGCCTATAGTGTGATAGTTGCATATAATGGAACCACTCATTTGGGAGTAGTTTGTATTGGTGTTGTATTTGAATCCATTGAAAGATATTTTCAGTAGGTGCCACATTCTCTACCCGAGAAATATTGCTGTCTAGCCACGCCCTCCACTCATGTTTTTGCTTTCCTGGTGGAAAGTCAGGATTGTGGAATATGGGGGTCATTAACGAAGGGGTGTTAGGTAGGTTTTAATAGAGTTGTACTATAGTTCCAGTGAAAATTTCATGTATGGGTTAGAAATATGATGTAAGATGGTTAATTTATTTGCGGGGAAGCCAGTTAGCTTCATTCAAAGGGAATTCCAGTAGGAAATTTTGTTTTATTTTGAGCCATCTTGGCTGTTCTGTTTTGATATACCATTGCATTGTTTGGGCTAATCTAGCTGCCAAAAAATAGTGGTGTAATTATGGCAAAGCTGCGCCTCCTAGTGTTTTGGGACGCTGTAATGTTTTTCGCAATAATGTGTGGGCGTTTGTTATTCCAAATGAATTTACTAATTTAATTTGGAGGAGGCGTAGGTCTGTTGGTTTAAGTCCAATTGGAAGGGATCTGAAAAGTTATAGTAGTTTGGGTAGCATTACCATCTTTATGCTGTTAATTTTACCAAATAAGGAGAAGGGGGTCCATTGCTTAACTTGGGCATATACAGGGAGATTCAATAAAAGTTCTTATCGTTTAAAATGGTGCTAAATTTGCCCCAGCCAATCAGATCTTATTTAGCATTTGAAAGCTAACATCTGATTGGTTGGGGCAAAATTAGCACCATTTTAAACGATAAGAACTTTTATTGAATAACCCTGTTCATTTTTTAAGTAGTGGAGGATAATTGATCGTATATAGGTTTGTTGGATCAGCACATATCTGTATGCCTAGGTATGTGAGGTGTGTTTGGGTCCATTTAAAAGTAAAGTTACTTTAAAGTAATTTCATAGTAGGTAAAGGAATATGAATTGGCAGGACGACGGATTTTGAGTAGTTAATTTTAAAGCCGGAGAGGGTCCCAAATGTTTGTAGTTCAGAGCATAGGTATGGTAGAGATGTTTGTGGTTTGGTGAGTGTAAATAGGGTGTCATCTGCAAAAAGGGAAATTTTATATTCTGAGTGTCTTATCTTTATTCCCTGTATATTAAGATGATTGCGGATATGTATTGCCATAGGCTCCATGCATAGAGCAAAAATCAGGGGGGAGAGAGGACATCCCTGACATGTACCATTCTTTATTAGGAATGTAATTGAGGAGAAACCCATGTTTCTTGCTGTGGGTTTAGAGTATACATTTTCTACCACTGTCAAAAAGGTCCCAGAGATGCCAAAAGCCTTTAATATATATTTCATGAATTGCCAGTCTATTTTAGCAAAAGCTTTTTCAGCATCGATAGAAAGGGCAATCATTGGCCTTTGAGTGAAATAACAGTGGTAAAAAGTTGCAGTGTGCGGCGGATATTATCTGTGGTTTGCCTCCCCGGTATGATGCCTGTTTTGTCTCTATTGATTAGAGAGAGTAGAATTCTAACCACTCTGTTTGTCAAGATCTTGTAAAGATTTGTAGGTCTGTACTTATCAGAGAGATAGGACGTTAGTTTCTGCAGTGGGTGGTGTCTTTTCCTTCTTAATTACTATGTTGGCTTCCAACATGTCCTTTGGTAGTGTTGTTTTTCCTTCAAGAATTGAGTTAAAGGTTGCTATGTAATGAGGAGAAATGATTTCTTGAGATGTTTTATAGTATGTATTAGTATAGCCATCCGGGCCTGGGGCTTTTCCTGCTTTCAAGTGTTTTAGGACTTTTGCGTATTCAACCACGGTGATAGGTGCGTTGAGAAGATGGGAATCAGTCTCTTGAGAGGGGGGAAGGTGTGCATCTTGAAGATATTTAGAGATTCTGGGGTTGATTCTTGGTCGTCTGCTGTTTTTCCTTTATATAATTCCTTGTAAAAGTTTGTGAACATGTTTAAAATTTGGATTGGGTCGTGGATTGTGTTCCCATTTGGAGCTTTCAAGTGTAACAGTGAGTTTTGGGTCATTTTATAAATTTAATTTTCGTGCCAACATTGTGTCTGCTTTATCCCTTTATTGTAGAATGTTTGTTGGGTTAGCCTCATTGCTTTTTCAGCATTAGCCGAAAGTAGTAAATTTATGTCTCCACTTATTGAGGTTATTTTGGACAGTAAAGTTTCTGAATTTTCTTTTTTGTTGAGAGTAGATTATGGAGATGTTTTGAGTTTTCTTTGCGTTTGGGAATGCTAGGTGAATGAGTTGAACCTTTATCACTGCTTTATGGGCTGCCAATACCATTGGTAAAGGAGTTTCATCTTTAGATTTAATTCAAAGTAGTCTGTTAGGTTGTTTGCTATTTTTTCATGTGCCATATGTTAGGATGTGGTGTAATTGGATTGATACTGGTGCGTGGTCTGACCAGGTTATGTTAGAGATATCTGCATCTGTAAGAAGTGGTAATAGTTGTGTGGAGAGGAAGATATAGTCCAAACGTGTGTAAATCTTGTTAGGATGGGAGTAAAAGTTGTATTTTTTTTTCGTTTGGATGTTTTAATCTCCATGTATCCCACAGATTGAATGTGTGTAGAAAGGTTCTCCGGGTTTTAGAAGAGAGGGTGGGGCTGGAAGTCCAGGAGGGTTTAGAGCGATCTCATGCTGTATTAAGGGTTAAATTGAAGCCTCCTAGGAAAATGCGTTTTCCTAAATTGAGAGATAGTGTGAAAACGTTTTCTATTGTTACACGGGAATGTAACCCGTAAGGATTAGATAAGAGCCCTCCTGGTTACTGTGGCAGGATTCCAATGTGAAGGGTATTGATTTATGTATTAGAATCACCACTCCCTATTTTTTAGAGGTATTGGAGGCAAAATAGTGGGAGGTAAATTGTTTGCCCCAGTATCTTGGTTCCTTTCCTCTCATAAAATAGGTTTCCTGAAGTTGGCATTCAGTTATATTGAAGAATGGGAGGTAAAGGAGCTGTGTCTTACCTCCCGTTCTTCAATAAAATCTTCAGGAACTGGGAACGAAGGTACTTACTCGATCACTCACTCCTCCACCATGTACTCTGACAGGTCCCGACTGACTTAGTACTCTATGTGCATGCTCAAGTGCGATGCGCATGGATTACAGAGTTTGTCTGGACTTTTAGAGGACGTGGAGGAGGAGTGAACGATCGGGTAAGTAACTTACCTTCTCTCCCGGATCCTGAATGTTTTATTGAAGAACGTTCTTCAATAAAACATTTCACTTTACCAGTGGAGATATCCTTTAAAAAACACACTGCTGCATGCATTTCTGTCTGTCTAAAATGCATGAAAACTTGGTGCAACGAACAACAATGGATAGCAACGCACGTGTTTTGCGAAAAGGATGCCTGGGAGTTCCTGTGACATCATTTCAGTGTTCTTTGGTCCTGCCCCCTTAAATTTGAAAAAATGAGTTCAAATGCAACTGACAGAAATGCAGAAAAAAAACAAACAAACGGATGATAACGCTCATGCAAACGGTTAGCAATGTTGCATTTTAACACGTTGCATTAAATTGCGTTTTTGTCCGTTCCTAGTGTGAGCAAGCTCTTAAGATGGCCATACACATGCGATCCCACAGCATGTATGCCAACAGATCACATTGGTATCTGTCGGCACACATGCTGTGGGAACAGCACACACGGTCCCATAAACCCCATGATCATATTGGCTCCCTCTACTTCAAGTAAAGCCGATAGTGACCGCTGGAAATTTTCCATCATTCCCGATCGATCGGGGTGCCGAGTACGGTCGTTCGTTGGCACTCCGAACGTTCGGGAACAGCCCCTACACACTAACGATAATAGGTAAATTTAGCCATTTTAGTTCATATGTATGGCCACCTTTAGACATTAGATAGATGTCCAATCTGCTTGTAAAATGTGGTCTTTAGATATTTTGAAATCTGTCTAATGTCTGCCTAGTGTATGGCCAGCTTAAATATGTGCACAATTTGTAACAATTAATTGATAATTACTAATTGATTCTATTTTGCATTTGTTTTTAGTGTAAATGAGAAAAGGCACAAGCAAAATAGAAGCTGATGTGGGCATAAATGCTTTAAAGATTGTTTTTAACCTTTTTTAAGCTAATACCTTCTGCTATATTTTTCTTTACGTCTGTAATTGTATATGAATCTTAAGACAAATACTCAAGCTCTGTAATAAAAATGAATAATACAGTATAATCTCCCAGTTTGACTAAGCAGTATTTAAATATTAATGATATGGTTATATTTCCTTTCACATTTACAAGACTATTTTAGTATTTTCTTCTGACTTAACTTGAATTCAGTGAGATTTTAAAGATCACAATCAATAGTTGTAACTAATAAAAAGAGCAAAAATGTTTTTAAAAATCTCTATAGTTTACTATATTGTTATCTTGAACCAATCACCAATCTAGTTACTAACAGTAACATTTTCATAAAAGCACTTTTATATTGAATAATGACTGACAAATTGGTAAAACAAGTGTAACTGGTGGCTCAGTGGTTAGCACTGATGCTTTACGGCACTGAGTTCTATTTTGAGTTTGTATGTTCCTCCGGTTTCCCCCACAATCATAAAGACAAAATGATAGGTTGTATGTGTCAAATAAAAATGTGCTTAGATTGTAAGCTCTTCGGGGCAGGACCTGATGTGAATGTATACATGTAATTGTAAAGCGCTACGGAAGATGTTAGTGCTATATAAATTCACAAGAATTATAAATATTATGCTCAAAATTACCATTTTACACTCTGTTAATAGCATCGGGTTGTGGAAATGCCAAGGATTTACATGGACAAAATGGAACCTTCACTTCTATGAGATTTCCTTCTTCATATAGCAATGATGCCAGCTGTACATGGAATATTATTGCTCAAGCGGATAAAGTCATCCATCTTCATTTTGATAGATTTGTGCTTGAGGAAAGTAACGGATGCACCAATGACAAAATTGTAATCTCTGATGAGTTAAGCAGCCTTGGTAAGTAAAGTGATGAAGTGATGTTTAATGATTATAAACTTTATTAATATGTTTCTTGGAAATTTTGGATCTGTGGTAAAATGGTCATCATAAACTAATTTCAGCATAGATACACAATATAAAAATATTTATATTCTGTGTTTATTTATTACAAGAGCACTTACCGTATTAGACATACAGTAAGGGAGAAAAGCCAATACAGAAGAGTATAATATTTGTCAAACTGGCAGATATAGTCATTGGTTTCTCTCTTCTCACATTAGGTTTGATTTTATTCAGTTCCTGATCAAAATAATCACACAATTACATCCTAAATCAGACAAATACAGTGTATTATAATAATGTCAGGTTGACCTGATCTGAAAATAGTATTTTTGATAACTGAACTTAAATAAAGATACTGGGTTTTCTAAAGAATGTGCCTTCTTTTGGATGATAGAATCCATCTAGGTTTACAACCTGGGGTGACTCATCCATTTTGGTGAAGTGAGACACTTAACTCAAGTGGCAAAGTCTACTGAGTGCAAGCTTCATGTACAGTGGTGGCATGTACTTATGGGGGGCATAAATATTGGTGCCTTTGGTTGCACTACACCCAGAAATGCTTCTGTTTGCTGCTTGTTACCAAATTCACATCTTTTTTTATAGAAACATATTTCTGGACTAACTGATATTTATACTTTTAATTGGCTCCTGGTATTAACTGTTTAGCAATAATACAAAATCAATGATAAAAACACAAAAACAGCTTATGCATGTTATCCACCTGTAGCTCCAGTATATCAATGACCATACAGTGGGTTTTCAATATAGGTAGACTGCATCAACTGTACATTTCTGCAGCACTGTGGGTAAAACTTATTAATGATTGATTGTATATCGGTCTTTTAGGAACACATTGTGGAACCTTACCTCCTCCAGATGTGGTTACCTTCAGTAACAACCTATATGTGAGCTTCAAGACCAACAGCAGAGTGGTAGATGAGGGATTTTCCGTTTCATGGAAAGTTGTAGATCCGGTTTCTATTCCAGGTAAGTTTAAATCACAGACAGCAGGAGAAAACATTTTTTTAAACAGTATAATTATACTGTAATAGATTAAGCTGGTCAATAAGTAAACTATTTTATTACACCGTGAATCAAATATACATAGTGTATATAAAAAACTCTGTTTTCTAGCTAAACAACAGGAAGATGCATTTCTAGTTCATGTGATAACCAATTCAGGAAAAAACGTCACTGAAGTTGTATAACTTCCTGTTCCAAAAGAAACATTTTTACTAATCTGGATACTTGATTCTTGTATCCAACTTTGTGTGGGTCAGTACACATTTTGCCCCAAACAATCAGATGTTAGCTTTCAAATGTTAAATAAGATCTGATTGGCTGGGGCAAAATTAGCACCATTTTAAACGATAAGAACTTTTATTGAATCTCCCTGATATTTTTCAGCTATATTTTTTATTCTACATTGTGATGCTTGAATGGACAATTAAGTGACTGAACCAAGAGCACAAATATTGATGCAGTTGATAACTACTTGAGATTCTTGTATTACCATTTATGAAATCTCTTCTTGCTGTGTTTCCAAACACAGTCATATTCTCTTGCTGGCAGTGGCTGGGTCAATTTCCATTCTTTTCACATACTTTCTAAAGAGTATAGAACCTTTTAGATATAATTGAAATTTGCATACTCATGTTAAATTCCTTGATACAAATTTAGAAAATGAATTTTACAAAATTCCTCAGAAAAGTTTCAGGAATGTTGATTACTACAACAAGCTTACGTTGGCATCTAATGGCTTAAAGACAGTAATGCTGGCTAGACACTAGCTCTACATATTATTGATTGAATGTTGAATGTGACATGAACATAAAATTGATCTGAATAGGAGAGGTATTTCCTACCAACATCACTCAGCCTCTACTATTCATTTGTGATTGGCATTAGAGTCTTTTGCAAAACAATCAGCCCACTTTTTATGTCGAATGTCACAAAAATCTCACATAATGTATGGACTGCATAGTGCCTAGAATAGTAGTTTGCAATGCCACCATGCTTAAAAGCATAATGTCAATGTTAATGTGTTAATGTCAATACTTAAAAAGTATTGACATTAACACATTCAGTGACAGCACTTTCCCGGAGTATTGCCATTAACCCTTCAGTGCAAGCAGACTTCCCCCGAGTATTGCCGTTACCCCTTCAGTGCAAGCAGACTTACCCAGAGTATTGCCATTACAATGCCAGCTGGGTATTATTATTAACCCTTCAGTGGCAACAGACTTTCCTATTAATACTTTTAATGCCAGTACTTTCCCAGAGTATTGCCATTAACAGTTTCAGTGCCAGCAGTATTACCATTAACCCTTCAGTGCCAGCAGACTTTCCTGTTAATACTTTCAGTTCCAGCAATTTCCCAAAGTTTTGCCATTAACCCTTGAGTGCCAGCACTTTCCCCAGAGTATTGCTATTAACACTTTCAGTGCCAGCAGAGTATTACCTTTAATCCTTTCAGCTGCCAGCATTGGCATGATATGCAGTATGTACCTGCTTTCCAGTTATTATACAGTTATTACCATGGTCTAGAGCATGCACAGACCAGCACCCCCCCAAAAACACTACTAATGGATCTGGGTGACTTAGAAATGGCTATTAAATATTCTAGGGTACTAATATAAAAAGGTGTATGTCTTTATTTTTGCTATAGGCAGGGTCACGTTTAGGGTGAACAGTCCAATGGGCGATGGTACACCACTCTGGAAAGTGGTATTTAAATGTGACTTTTTTAAATATCAGCAAACCTAAAGGGTATTTCCACTGAAAAAAAAAGTTTGGGAATTTAGATTTGCACGTGCGCATAGAAGACATAGAGTCCGTCAGGACCTGTCAGACTATGCAGTAGAGGAGCAATTGATTGGGAAAGTAGCTTACCTTCTCTCCCAGCTCCTGCAGGTTTTATGGAAGATGGGAGGTAAGACACAGCTCCTTTACCTCCCGTTCTTCAATAAAACTATATGCCCAAACTTTTTTTTTCAAGTGGAGATACCCTTTAAACGTGTGCAAAATAATTTGTACCTGTGCATAACACTGATTTGTCTTATTTAATTAATAATAATAATAATTTAATTAATAAATTTTACTGTTTGTTTGTTTTCAAAACCTTTAGCTATAGCACATTGTGGAGGTCATTTCTCTACTGACAATGGAGAAATCCTATCATCCAACTGGTCAAATAGCTCATACACAGGAAGCAAATCATGCACTTGGAAAATCACAGTTGGGGCAGGAAAACAAATTCATATTGTCTTCACTGACTTTGCACTGCAACCCGCAAACATCACAGGAAGCTGCCAGGACTATGTGGAAGTTTTTGATGGAGACAGAACTGGTTCTGTTAAACTGGGTTTGTATGCAGTATTGCTATTTGGATAGTCACATCTTGACATAGAAGTCTGTCTCTTTATACTTAGGGCTGGAAAAAAGTAATCCTGTTAAATATGTTGACAGCCATCATGGTGGTAAACTAAAAACAATAAATTTTTCAGTTACCTGAACCAGATTAAATATTTACAACCTGCAACCCTAAACATGGTACCCATACTTGAGCCTGCCACAGTGCACTAATGTAATATAATCTCACTGTATTACCTTTTTGTAAACAAACTGTGCTCCTTTCTATCAAGACGGCTATGTTAGTGATATGACCATCAGAAAATGATTTAAAGGACATGTCCACCCCTTTTTACATGTTTCTGTAGTGTAGGGCACTACAGAAACATAAAATAGTTTAAAACATAACACCCCCGATCTGTACTTATATCACCTCTTTCCCCTGTCGATGTGTCACAGCCCTCTGCTTACATGATTGTGATTGGCTGAGAGGCAGCCAATCACAGACGCGGCTTCCAGCTGTGCAGATCGATGGGGGAAAGAGGTGATGTAAGTACAGATCTGGGGTACAGATCCAGGGAGGGAGAAACGGGAGGGAGAGGGAGGGGGAGGAGGTCTGTACTGAGCATGTCAAAATTCTCCCGGAGGA
Organism: Hymenochirus boettgeri; assembly: GCA_019447015.1. Lineage (NCBI taxonomy): Eukaryota > Metazoa > Chordata > Amphibia > Anura > Pipidae > Hymenochirus > Hymenochirus boettgeri. The sequence goes on from CM033469.1 coordinate 145,417,378, forward strand.
GAGACAGGAGGCAAAGTCCTATATGGACTCTGCAGATCTCCTGGTGGGCAGTTTTTTGGATTTTAGGGGAGGATTACTGGAGAACCATTTGGAGCTGGGATGTGAAGTAAGGATTTTTCTACACTATATAGTGGGGCCAGTAGTGGGTTAAATTGTAGTTTTGGGGGTGGACATGCCCTTTAATAAGAAGCCTATCTATCTTAACGTGTACATATATTGATGTATGCATAACAACAATTCTAGAACAGTACCTAATGTTACATTCATTGGTCCAAGCTGTTTCCTTCCTATACTCCAGTACCTAGCCAATCGGAAGACACTTTTTGCAGAGTGTCTTTTCATAGTTCATGGAGTAATGACCAAGCAGTTTTGTCCCTCACCCTGGGTACATTAAATGGGTGGTATAATAGTTAAGGTATTTACCATAATATGTTGTTTCTTGGGTAATGACTATCTTTTGCCCCCCATGCCAGGCAATGTCTTTCATAAATAGTACAGTAAATATACATAATGTCAGAAAGTCTATGTTCTAGTATGTATAAAATAGTGTGCATCACAAGATCTAGTATTGTATCATGCCTGAGGAAAAAGCCTCGGATATTTTTGCAACTCCTTGTGCGGCATTCGTGCGAAAATGAAGCTTCATTGATCTTCTCAGACAAGCGATCCACTACTGTTCTCGGCTTTTTCCGACAATCAGCCTGTTGGATTTGTTCTGACGATTGTTGTATGTTTGTACATAGTTGGCAGATTATCGATAAACTGTGATGTAAGATTGAATGAAATGCACATGTTAAACATTTCAAGATCACACAATATTCCGAACGTCAAGTAACACCTTTACCAACGAACAATCTCTATCCACTATCGTTGATGTTTGTACAGACGTTGTTGGCAGAACTAGTGTATAACGAGACGGTGGCTGAATGTTTGATCTGACGTGTGTACGAACATAAGCGGGGAGATTCAATACTTAATATCGCGTTACTTACCTTAGCGCGATACATTACATGACGCAAACGAGATTACGTCAGATATTGCATCGCGGGATTGGGCTATGGTAAGTAACGCGACTTTAAAGCCTCCCACACACTACCGTTAAGTTTTGCACTACCAACTAGCTTAAAACTTAACGGCAGGGGTTTTGGATCGATAGCAGAGCGCTTTTTCCAAAAACATTTGGAAATGGCGCTGTGCTCTAAAATTCATCTAAAACCCATGTTAACCAGAAATTTCTTTGGGTTAGCGTGGATTTTAGAAGAATTTGGGCCATATTGAATCTCCCCCATGGTGCTTCGAAAGCTTGCATTTTTCAATCATTTTAGTAAGCCAATACAAGGTATTATTTTATATCCAAGATGTCTTCACTTTCATCATTGGCTAAAACAGTACAATTCTCTACCAATGTAGGATTAGTTGTCAGACAATTTAACAGAAATGTAAAATCATATTAACATATCTTTCTAATCTGAATATGTGACCATCTATAGGACTCTTCTGTGGAAACACTATTCCAGATATATTAAACACAACAGGAAATACTGCTGTGATTAAATTTATCAGCAATCATGAAAAACACTTCAAAGGTTTCCGTGGTTACTGGACTACAAATCTAACTGATGTCCCTGTCTTACCCCTAAAGTCTTTCAAACCTTGGGATGATGTTTTAATTGGTAAGTGTATTGGAAATCCTTAAAGGGACACTATACTGAAAAAATGACTTTGCCTCATCTTAATCTACATTTGAATACATGTAAGTAGCACATACTCTGATTTGTGTGTGTTGCTGCATGCCTTAAAACGAGCACACATTTTGATGACATGAATATCAGACTAACATTCTGTTATTGGACCCAAACCATGCTTCTCTTCAGCAAGCACGGGGTGAAGCACAAATGATGGTGCGGACATTATCATGGTATATCCTTCATGTAGAATATCAGAGTTAAGATACCGAGGGGCTCATGCAATACATGGTGATAAAGTTTGCCTGTGATATTAGTTTTTAGCAACCGATCTGTAGTTTTTTTTTACCGGGTTGCTACAGTTAGATAACATCCTATTGATTGCTGAAAATAAATTGGACAGACTTACATTTGCACCAGTTGTTGCATTAGCTTCCAACAACTCAACTTTATAAAGTCCTAACACCCCTACAGTGCTGGCCCAGAAAAAGTTGGAAAACTTCACCAGATAGCGAATTTTAATTATATACATGCTTTTAGCTTACTGGACTGCTTTTTATTGGCTTTCAAATGCCATACTTCCTTAAGAAATAGCTTTATTGACCTTGTAATAGACAGAGGATATGATGACATTTTTGACATTCAAAATAGGAAAAATAATAGGCTAAATAAGAAATGACATCTTGGTCCATTCATTTTATCAGCCTACACACAAAACTGTTCACTAATTTGGCCAGTTTCCTGAATCATCCTGGAAAAATCTAATTTAGGTGAAAAGTGTATAATCAGAATAAAATCATTTTGTGCAATAGTAGTTCTAAATTTTGATTTCTTTTTTAGAATGGCCTACAATATGTAATACCCAAACGCCTGTCTACTTTACAAAAACACTTTCATCGCAATGGCAATTCTCGGTGCAAGTAAGTGAAGTGCAGGAATGGCATTGTTTATGTATATATTTAAAGGGTAACTGTGGTCTTGAATTCTTCCAAGCTAGTAACAATTATATAAAAAGCCTTCCATCACACCTTCAAAATAGAACCTAAATCACATCTCTAGATAAAATATGTGAGAAGTTATTGCTGGAAAGGTTTAGCAATATTACTTCCTGCCTGAACACTTCCTGTTTTCAGCCATGTGACCAGCTTATCATGTGACCAGCCTCAGCCTGCATTAATAGGCTCTCCTTCTCAACTGTCAATGTTTTCCCCAGGTACTTCCTGATTTCCCCAGTATTAAGTCTTAACTGAGCATGCTTCTCCCCCGGGGCGAACATGCGGGGCAGAGGTCAGGTGATGTCACTAAACCTACTGGAAGCAGGAAGTTTAAACATTCACCCCAATGTAAAGGAAATACTGCAAGCTTTCATTTAACCCTAACTTGTTTTGAGACCACAGTTGCTCTTTAATTATGGTGCTGGATAAGGAGCTGTGTATTCTGTATTTTACTCCCTAGAGTTGTGTACACACACAAGCAGAGCAGTTGTGGAGTGACCGTCATTTCTGATATTTTCTGAATTTCCATGGTTCTATATGCCCATGACTGTTTGATTGGCAGTATAAGAAGAAAGGTTGATCAGAGATGGTAGAAAATATCGAATGATCTGAATTGGCACATTGAACACTCGCACACGCATATTTTGTGTGATATATAAATATATCATCCAGAGAACATAAGTAGATAAAATTAAGTTTATTGTTACATACATATGTAACAATAAACTTACTTTTATCTACATATGTTCTCTGGATAAGTGCCCTTCCAATCTTTTGATCGGAAGGGCTGGATATTTTTACGTGAGAACCCCGGTCTTTGATAAATGGTTGGGAGTGTGAACTCTTTGCCCTAGTATATATATATATAAAATAGAATCTTGTATGTATATGGCACAAATTTGCTGGTGTTTTTTGTAATCCTTATTATTTAATTATTTATAACACATTACACCATATATGAAGCTTTACCATTCTGGCACACCAGGTATTCCTAAAGTATCATTACCTGTTTGAACTAACCACAATAGAGCTAAAAACGGTGCACTGCGATTTAATTGGTCCAACTGTATTTGGCATTTTAAAGTCAAAACTCTGGACAACATACTGGACTGTAGATTTTACATTACATGAAAATGAACCAGAGTGATAGTAAACTGAAATTAAATTAATTGTAGCAGTTACATCATTGTATTGTGCATATAGAGATGTCCGAACTTCGCAAAATCCGGTCCGCTCGAGGATCCGCAAATTTTCGAAAAAAAAACGAAAATCCGCGAGCGGACCCATTAAAATGAAAAATACCCTCGAAATTACGAAATTTTCGAAAATACGAGAAAACTAGTATTCTCGAAAATATGTATTTTCAAAAATACGAGTAATCCTCGTATTTTCGAAAATTTTCGAAGATACGTATTTATGGAAATAAGAGAAATCCTTGTATTTTCGGAAATTTTCGAAATTACGTGTTTTCTCGTAATTTCGAAAATTTTTCGAAAATACTAAAAATCCGCGAATCGGAAGTTCGGAAGGTGGAAAATCTGGAAAAATCCGCCATTCGCAGACAGGATAAATCCGCGGCGGATCCGGGTTCGGATCCGCGAACCGGCCATCCCTATGTGCATACAAACTGTAGACACACATTAATAATATATGCAGTTTCAACACTCTGAGATCTGCCAGCACTCAGATAAAATATTAATTATAACAAAAGTATTTGTTTTTGATTACAGAATCAAGCTAAGCCATTCCTGCCATTCCAGCATAAGTGTAGTGGATCTCTTATTCATTCACAATGGATTCTGCTACCAGCCCACTGCATTGAAGTGTTGGTATTCCCATTTGTCTATTTTTCATTTTGCCTTTTTTTGTAGTGTAATGCTTTTCCTAATATAATTATCTCAAGTTACTAAAACATTTACTCCAAAGCTGGAGACCACCTAGCTTATGTTCCCTTGAAAGTTTATAAAGAAATCTCATCTCCAGTTTCGTTTTTTACAACACTGCCATCTGTTGGGTGTTTAGAACACTTCTTAAGATTTTGGTGGGAGTTGAACAGGCTGATAAATTAAATTGATTTGAATATGCAGTAGGAAAAAAAAAGGGGGGGGGGGTTTCTGGCAAAATCCCCGTGTTTGCATGGTAGATTTATTGTGTGTATACCACTTTCTGCTGGGTTTAAATTTCAATTAAAAAAGCTTTTATTAGGGCTAGGCCACACTATCGCGTTTTTCTTGCATTTGCGCATGCGTTTTTTCCGATCATTGAAATCGCGGCAATGCACCAAAAACGCGCGTTCCTAATTTTTAATAGCAATCGCATGCATTTTTCTATATATAACAAAAAAAACCATGCGCAAACGCAACAAAATCGAACATGAAATCGCATGCGATTCCATGTGCGATTGCATTTGCGGCGCAGTGTGGCTGTGCCCTTACAGTAAGATTTTTTTGTGCCTTTGATATGAATATACAAATCTGAATACCCACAAAAGTCTTCTTTATTTTTGGAAGTTCATAAAATAATAGTTGCACATATAGAATAACACAAAATGCATTCATACATACATTATCTCCCAAAAGTAAGTATACCCTTCACATTATATCTTTTCATGGGACGATACTGAAGAAATTACATTTTAGTCAGCATGGATTTATGAGAAATAGATCAAGCCAAACAAATTTGCTAGGTTTTTATGAAGAAGTGAGTAAATTCAGGCATAGCCATGGATGTGGTATACCGTATATACTTGAGTATAAACCGAGATTTTTTAGGGTAAAAAAATAGCCTGAAAATCGAGTCTCGGTTTATACTCGAGTCATATACCTCTTATACCTCTGCTGACTGACGTCACTACTCGGGAAGTAAGGTCGGCACCGAGTAGTGACCTCAGCCAGCAGAGGAAAGTGGAGCATGTGGCCGCTGGAGCTCAGAAGAGGATCCAGCAGCCTACAGGGGAACATGTTGAGCAGGTAGGAGAAGGCAACTGTGGGGATTCAGAAGGGGGGGAGAAAGTTGAGTAATCACTGCAGTGGCTATTCTTGCCACTGCAGATGTTTGGAAACTACAACTTCCAGCAACTAATGCATGCTGGGAGTTGTAGTTTCCAAACATCTGGAGTGCCAAGGAATGAGGCTTGAATTGCCTTTTAAATGGACATAAGAATTCCCATACAGTAATAGCCAAATACAGTATTGTATGGGACTTCAGATGTTCATTTAAAGGGCAACTAAAGCCTAAAAACAATACAGAATCAGAAGGAGAATGTTATATATTGCTGCCTTCTGATTCTGTATTGTTTAGTTGCCCTTTAAATGGACAGCAGAATTTCCATACAGTGGTCCCATACAGTAATAACCATACTGAATTTGGTTATTACTATATGGGACTACTGTATGGGAATTCTGCTGTCTATTTCAAGGGCAACTAAAGCCTCAAACCAATACAGAATCAGAAGGCAGTAGTGGTCACATTTTCTACCCTCGGTTTATACTCGAGTCAATCACTTTTACTCCTTTTTAGGGGTAAAAGTGGGTGTCTCGGTTTATACTAGGGTCGGTTTATACTCGAGTATATACGGTACTTGTTTTTGTTAAAGCTTTTGATACTGTGCCACATAGGTGACTAATGTATAAACTGAGGACTGTTGGCCTAAAAAGAACCCATAGAGAATTGGTTATTGGATCGCAAACAGAGTGTGGTGGTCAATGGAGCTACATCTATGTGGGCTAAAGTACTAAGTGGAGTGCCTTAGGGTTCAGTACTGGGGCCACTTAATCTGTTTATAAATGTTTAAGCTTGGAATAAAAAAGAAGTTTCATCTTCAGGTTAGGAAAGGTTTCTTTACAGTGAGAACGTTGATACTGTGGAACTGTCTTCCAGCAGATGTGGTAATGGCAAGTTCATTAAATAGCTTTAAAAGTGGGCTAGATTTACCACAAACATACCAGTACCCATAAAACTACCGGTACCGCAAAAACAAGTACGGTATGGAAAATATTTTAACTGGGAAACCTTTTTGCTGAATCAAAGTTCAATGGCTTGAGCAGCAATATGAAACATGCGGTACTCTAATTAAAATCCTTCAAAGTCAGATTCCTCATCATCAGTTTATAAATAGTGCCTCAAATTCAGCTGGTGTAATGTCATCTGCATAGACATTATCATCACCATCATCAATATTTACATAATCTTCATCAATGCTGCTGTGCTGAAACAAAACATCATCTTCTGTACCATCCATGGCATTACTTATACCGCATTTCTGAAAAGCATGTTTGATGATGTCTTCTGGAATGTCCTCCCATGCATCTCGTACCCACTTTGTTACTATTTCTATGTCAGGCTTCATAAGATTTCCACCTTTTGTCAATTTGGCTTGACCAGATGACATCCATTAGTGCCACATTTTTTGAACACGGTCTTTAAAAGGTTTGTTTATAGACACATCCAAGGGCTGTAAAACAGATGTAAGCCCACCAGGAATAACAGCCAAAGTGGTTTGAAATGAATTAGCCATTATTTTGACATCTTCACATATATGGGCTCTAAACATATCCCAAACTAGCAATGAGGGTTTTTTTTTTAAAGCTACTCCTGGTCGTCCATTCCAAATCTCCTCTAGCCATTTTTTTGTTCCTTGTTCATCTATCCAGCCTTTAACATGTGGGCGGACAGTTTCGCGGGGGGAATTTGGCATTCTTAGGCAAGGTCTTCCTTTTAAATATAATAACAGGCCGCAGCTTGACTCCATTGGCCAAACATGCCAAAACCACTGTGAAATGATTTTTTTCATTCCCGGTTGTTCTAAGGAAAATAGTTTTTTCTCCCAAGGATGCCACGGTCCTGTTGCTTGGAAGATCAAAAGTCATTGCTGTCTCATCCATATTCCCGATACTTCCGAGGTCATAATTATAAAGCTTTCTTTGTTTTATAATGAATTGATGGAATGACATCACCTTTTCTTCCAGATTCTGTGGTAGTTTTTGTGAAATCTTCGTTCTCTGGCGCAAGCAAAGTCCAAACCGATTCATGAATCGGGGACACCATCCAGCTGATGTGACGAAGTTCTCAATACCCACTGTTTTATATTTCTCATCTTTAGCCATTTAAAGGGCACGTAATCGGATTCCCATGCGTGTTACACGGTATCCATTTTGACAACATTCCACAACCCATTTATGCAAGTCAGTCTCTAGAGCCCCATATGAGGTTGTTAAACCACGACGAACCTTTTTTGACTTCGGCATCTTCTCCAATTCTGACTTAATTTTTCGCCAAACTCGAACCTGTTTTTCATCAACGCCAAATTCCCGTCCTGCAATGGAATTACTACTTTCCTCTGCTCTTGAAACAGCCGTGAGTTTAAATCCAGCATCGTAAGATCTGCGTTTTTGTTTTCTTCTACGACCAACCGTTTCTAACAGATTAAAAATACACAGAAGAGCCAGTAAGAAAACTTGAACCCCATACCTTAAGAGCAGAGTTTACCGTAATTAAGTGAGGCCCTGATTACTGCTTTTATATCCAGGTACAGTATTCTGTCTTCAAAATCAGTATTGTTTTGAGGCTTTAGTTACCCTTTAAATGGATAGCAGAATTCCCATAAAGTACGGTAGTGTACAGTAATCCCATACAGTAGTCACACACAGTGCCGGTTATAGCCAAATCCAGTACTGGACCCAAACACATCTACTGGCAAGTTCAACTACAAAAAAAATCCCCTTGCCCAACTTTGTACGGTAACCCATCATTGTATTCTTTTGAGGCACTCCAGATGTTTGGAAACTACAACTCTCAGCATGCTTTGGTTGCTGTGAGTTGTAGTTTCTAAACTTCTCTAGTGGCAAGTTCAAAAAAAAAAAAATTACATTTCCCAACTCTGTAACTCATCTTTCTGAGGCACTCCGGATGTTTGGAAACTACAACTCCCAGCAATCAAAGCATGCTGGGAGTTGTAGTTTCCTAACATTTGTATTGGCAACTCTGAACCCCCAAAGAAGAATACTGGTACAGTAACCAGAGGCAATAATCAGGCAATTTAAAAATGAATTTAACTTACCGATCCCACTGGACCGGATAGGAGCATCGGAAAGCTCGCTCCTTCCCTGCTCCTCCATCCCGGCAGTACAGTACAGGTAATCCTTACGTAATGGTGCGCCCCCACCTAACATGCCTGCCTTCACATTCCCTGATTGTACCGGTAGTCTCTGTGCAGCAGTTGTTCTCCCTCCCGGTGTCCAAGCTCCCTCCCGGTGTCCAAGGCGGCTGTGCAGATGATCTAATGGGCTGGAACCGGTAAGTGAAAAACGTAACCATTTTTCTGCAGATTTGCGATGTGACCTCGAGTATAAGCCGAGGCAAGGTTTTTAGGTTTATACTCGAGTTTATATGGTATACTGTAGTTCTGGTTGATCCAGGGATTGCCGTTTGGAGTCAGGATTTCCCCTCCCCCTACCCCCCTTTTGAGCTGTTTTTTTTTTACTTCCTTTGGATCAACTGTTAAGTAGGGTTAAAAGGGAGGGTGAAAAGGTTAGACTTGATGTCTTTATTCAGTCTCAAATACTATTCAAATGTTACGAAGTATTAAATGGTAATTAGTCAGTGTGCAGATTGTGTAGCAGTGTAAAATTGCTGTCCCCTAAAAATAACTCACTTTATACTAAAACGTGAACAGCTCTTAATGTTGCGCTAACTGATTTACGATCAGTTATCGAAACGTTAAGTCGCGCTTTGCAGCGGCTGCGCGAGTACCAGAAGAGGCACTCACGCAGCCGTCGTAAACCAATTTACCAGAGCATGCTGTTTGCATGTGAGTATTTAATGCCAGCTAATAGCTCAGAGTCGCACAACCTCTGGAGAATCGGGAACGGGAGTTTTGCCTAGAATGTATCTCTTAAATGAATATACTAAATTTGGGCAGCCAGACAAGAAAAAGCTGAGGGGTAAAATTTAACAAAGGGTAATGGCTGAACCTGCCAAGGGATCAAAAAGAAACAAAAGTAACTTAACTACCAACTAGTTACATTGTCACCTTCTATTGTAGAGAGAAGGAAAGCAGTAAATGAACCTGCCTTGTATCTCACTGTGGGAACTTCTTTACTGTATTGGGACATGGCTAATGGTTGATTGATTTTAATACAATCCTAAATAGAATTAGCAATTTAATTTTGTATAAATATTACACCTATTCATTGTTCTAGGACTGCAATGCTAGACACTAATATAATGGGCGATTGGCCAACGGTCGATTGAAAAAACAATCTGCCTATTACATTGGTGGTGTGATTTTTTCCTCACACTATCAGACTGTAATGAGAAATAAACAAAGGGCCAGTGACCAGTGGCAGTCCCAATGAGTAGCCTAACAAACCCAATACTTGCTAGCCTAGGGGAGAAAAAAGTATAAATTCTACACACAACAATTAATGTCTAATTTGCTTGCAACAAAATTAAGTATAACCATAAGTAAAAAACAAAAAAACAAAATGTGTCCAATTAAGCCTTTTTCTTACCTGGTGTCATGTGGCTCCTTCATTTTACAAGGTCCTAGGTGTGAATGGTGAGTAGGGGTGTTAAATTTGGTGTTGTCTGTCTAACACGTTTTCATACTGGTCACTGGAAGTTAAACATGGCACCTCGTGGGTAATGAAAACTCATGATCTGAAAAAAAGAATTGTTGCTCTACAAAAAGTTTGACTAGACTATAAGAAGATTGCCAACACCCTCTGACTGAATTGCAGCACAGTGGCCATGACCATACAATGGTTTATCAGGTTCCACTCAGAAAAGGTCTTGCCATTTAGGACAAAATAAGTTGAGTGCAATTGATCATCATATCCAGACGTTTTCTTATGCAAATAGATGTATGAGTGCTGCCGTTTTTGCTGTAGAAGTCAAAAAAGGTGGGAGGTCAGCCTGAGTGCTCAGACCATACGCTACACACTGCATCAAATTGGTCTTCATGGCTGATGTCCCACAAGTGATTGGCCAAACATGTCTTCATACCTTAATCCTATGGAGTATCAGTGGGGTGACTTGAAAGGTGGAGGAGCACAAGGTCTCTAACATTCAACAGCTCTGTGATTTTGGCATGGAGGAGTAGAAAGGAATCCAATAGCAACCTGTGAAGCCCTATTGAACTCCATGCCCAAGAGAGTTTAAAGCAGTTAGAAAAATTGGTGGCCACACACAATAGACACTAATGGCACAATTTAGACATTTTTCAATTAAGGGTGTACTCACTATACTTGCTGGTGCTTTAGACATTAATGGCTGTGTCTTGAGTTATTTTGAGGGGACAGCAAATTTACACTATTATACAACCTGTACACTGACTACTTCACATTTTATTAAAGTGGCATCTTTTCTTATATCGTCCAATGAAAAGATATAATTAAATAAATATGATTTCACATGCCTAACCGCCTTGCTCTAATCCCTCCTTGCAAGACAGAAATCAGCTGTTTTAAAAAGTGGATCACTGTGAGCAAGCACCACCAGCTGTTTAAAACAATTGATTGCTGGGTCAGACTGGTCTCCTTCATCCCTGTCTCCACCCGGTAGTGTTTTGTCTGCAGTCTATCTTTGACAGAGAAGGCAATGGAGGTGGTAAGGGATGCAGATGCGTGGAAGGGAAGTGCTATTTTTTTTTATACTCTGTGTGCTAATACATAGTAGAGCAATTATTAGAAAGATATTATTTTACTGTTGTATCCCAATGTAACCTTAGACTAATGCCTGCTCCATTTTCAAAAATATTTGCAAATAGCATGGCACACCTGACACAATATATAATTTTTTGGCTAATATTCATTGGGAAATTGACAGACATACGAACACAGCAAAATGCAGAAATATCACATTTATTCAACATATGAAACATGCAGAAACAAAAATACTTGTAACATATACACTTATGCACACACAATAAATGTTTAAAAGGGCATGTCCTCCCTATTAACAAAAAAATGGTGACTTGTCAGTTATCTGCCTGCAACCCTAATTGCTATTTTTACCAGTTTATTACATGCATTTGTAACCAAGTTTTTTAAAGAGCATCTATACCGATAAATAGGTTATTTTAAATTGACCATAACTGGAAACTATAATTCTTCCCAACCACCACTGTATACTTTGTTTGTTGATCTGCCTCCTATTTCTTTAGATATCCAATCTAAAACTTCTTATATTTCAGCTGTCAATCAAGTTCCTTGCTCTCAAAACCTATTCTTTTGTGAGTAGTTTTACTGTAGCTGGAATGGTGACAGAGTACAGTTTGAATGCTGTGTACAGGCTTGACAGTTGGTTGATGGGAAAAAAGTCAGGTCGGATGGAAGTGGGAGTGGTTAAAAGAGGGAGGGAGGATACTGCTCCTAAACAAAATGTGTGCTGGATTGAAGGCATGTAGCAACACAGGCAAATCAGAGTAAGTGCTACATACATGTATTAAATTCTAGATTAAGATGAGGCAGTCATTTTTTCAGTATAGTGTCCCTTTAATGATAAGTTCTATTGCTTTCTGGCAAAAGTATCTGCCTGCTCCCATTGCTCTAAGAGATTTCTATATGCTTGAGCATGCTCAGAGGAGGCAGCAGGGTAAACAAAAGTTAATCATTGGTTGTAATGTCAGCAATCACAGTCTCGATTGACTGAATGGAGAGAGGTGCCAGAATAGGGAAAATAATAATTCTTAAAAAAATTGGTTAGTAATGTAGGTAACAAACTGCAAAATATATCTGTTGGGGTTGGGGACAAGGAAATAACAACTGACCAGTTTTTTTGTTTTAAGGGTGAACATGTCCTTTAAGTATGCAAATATCACACAAAACAAGAACAGCAAATGCATATACAAACAACATAAAAATTTGCACATAACACAAAGTATATGCGCAAACATACATGAAAATACACAATTAAATATACAGATCATGAACAAACTACACATGCAAAGATGTATGTATGTATGTATATGTTTATTTATAAAGCCCCACTTGGGGACCCAGCGCTGTACAATATTAGAATAAAAGAAGTACAAGGGGGACAAAAATATATATAAATATATAACTATATAAATAAGTATGTGCATCAAAAAGTATGCTTGAATTATGTAACATGAGGAAAGAGGTCCTTGCCCTGTAAAGCTTACAATCTAGTCAGGTAGGTTAAAACAAAGATAGATAGGGACAATTCACAGACATTGAAGTAGATTTCACTGCCAGTGTTTAAAGTAACCTAAACTGTTTAATATCTGTTTCTATACCTTAGTTGGACTTATGCATTAAGTCATTATATATTAATGATCAATACAGAATTTACATTTTAAAATGTGTACCATAACGCATATCTGTTTACTCAAAAACTATTTCCAACGGTGCTTTGAATGTACAAAAACTGGGTCAAAGATCTAATTCTGCTGACATGCCCCAGGTGTTCTTGTTATGAGACAAGGAACCAATGTGCCCCCTTCTGTGACCCAGTTTGGGAAAGTCTCGACCTAGATTATGGATAATAATATGTAATAAGTGACTATTTCTACGTGGCAATGATCCTTGTAGTTCCTTCATACTGTGTCATTTCCATATTTTGGTATGGTGCTGAGTAGATTAGTTTGGTCTGGTCTGCTTTAAATATAAAATTGTTACATATACTGTATTAACCTCAAGGGGGAAAAAAACACTGCAAAGTAGAGTACCCATTTTAAGTAAAAATACAATCTATATTATTATTATTAATTATTAATAATACAAATGATATCATATGTATGTATACAGACAAAAAAGTTAAATTTGTTTTCTCTTTCCTCAGGAATCAGAAGCCTGAATCTTTAAGAGTCTGCCATGAGAATTTACAATCTGAAAGCTGTTTTAGGGTGGATGAAGTTTTTACACATGAGAAATATTTCTATTCACCAAGTAATGATAATTCTCATGACATTGCATTACTGCACCTGTCTGAAAAAGTGACACAAACACAACCAATCTGTTTGCCATTCCATGAGGAATTTCTTCCAACTATGGAAGAATGCCACTGGGTTGGATGGACCACTGCAAACACAGGTATTAAAGCAGAGCATGATATTCAGAATATCTTCAATATTGGGCAACATAAACTATTTTAGTTAGGGATTCTATGTCCAACTTACAAACAATATATAATACTTTTATGGTAAGTCGCATAAATCATACCTTTTAATGAAATATTAAAGGCTGTAAGCCATAACAAGAAAAAAATAATGGCAACAACAAAAATACAAAAAATACTTAAAGGGGAACTGTGGTCTCCAAACAAGTTGAGTTGTAATGAAAGGCCAGTTTCCTACCTTTAAAAAACGAGCCATGAACCACCTCTTCATGATCCACAGGCCAAGATATCAAGAAATTACTGACCAGAAAGTTAATGGGTGGGAGGCTGACATGTGACATTCCTAAGGCTGCTCCTCCACCTCCCTGCTGGAGAACATAGCCTCACACTTTAGTGACAGGACAGGAGACAGTAAGTCCCTTCCCCTCCCTGCTGTGTGAAGATCCCCACAGAGAAGGTAAGGGAATCTACAGCCCTACTCTCACACTATATGAAAACAGCCTTTTCAGGCAGAGTTCTCACTTTGCCTGAAAAGGCTGTTTTCACACAGTTTTCTGGAAGGGTGTCTGAATGTCCCACATGGCCTGTAAGGGAAGGGGCCAAGGGGGGGCCTGCAAATAGAGGGGCCATGGAGTCCATGAATGGGAGGGACCAGGGGGGCTGCAAGGGGAGGAGCAGACACAGGGCAGATTGACTGTCACATGGTTTCAGAGCAGGAAGCAGGACCTGGTGATGCTGCTGCCATATCACACACATAAATGTAAATATCTTCAAAACTATGCAAAATTAACAAAGAAAATAGATTGCAAAAATTTTCAGGAGAGCAATTCCTATCAATTTACCTAAAGTCATTTTTTGACCACAGTTCCCCTTTAATTAAAATACTGTATAAATGTTTAAGGCAACTTAAAAAATACTGTAAATTAAGAATGCTTTCACAACTAGAAGTATTTATATTTTACATTTATAAATACACAATGGAAAGTGAATAAACCAAAAGATATTTAAATGAATCAATAGTTCGTGTGACCACACTTTAAAACATATTTATATTCATACATATGGGTTAGTATAGTATTTTTTTTTTTTGAGGTTGAATAAAAACATACGTCCATCCAGTTCAATCCATCTAGCAATATCCTCATTTCCTGCCTAACTGTTGATCCAGAGGAAGGCAAAAAAACCCACCAAATTTATGAAGGGGGAAAAAATTCCTTCCTGACTCCAAGTGGCAATCGGAAATTTCCCTGGATCAACTCTACTTTATGTATCAATACCAGTAACTTGCAACATTCCTTGTTTGCAGAAACGCATCCAGCTTTTTTTTTTAAACTGACCAATGAACCTGCCATAACAACGTCCACTGGAAGACAGTTCCCTAGCTTTACCGTTCTCACAGTGAAAAACCCTTTCCGAGATTGAAGCCTTAACCTTTTTTCTTCAAGTCTTAAGGGATGTCCTCGTGTCCTTTGACATGTTCTATTGGTGAACAATGCCCCAGATAGTTAATTGTATGGCCTGTTAATGTATTTATACACAGTAATCATATCCCCACGCAAGCGTCTTTTCTCCAGCATCCATAATTGTAACTTTTCCAGTCTCTCTTAATATTCAAGCTCCCCCAATCCCCTTATTAATTTAGTTGCCCTTCTCTGAACCCTTTCCATTTCTAAGATGTCCTTTTTGTACACTGGATTCCAAAATTGCAATTTATGCCTTTAAAGCATATTTTTCTTGGTACACTTGCACACAGTTTTGGAAGGAACTTGATAGGCTGGTTGTTCCAAACATCTTGGTGAACGAACAATATACTTGTGGATTTAAGCTTCCTCAAATCTTTGTCTCTTTATGTAATCCCAGACACAATCACACTTGAGATGAGGCTATATGTGGGACATAACATCACTTCCAGAATGTCTTGTTCTCCTTTATTCTTAGTAACTTTCTTTGTATATTCGGGTTGTTGCCCTGTTTCAGAATAAATTTGGGGCCACTCGGAAAACTTCCTGATTACATTGCATTAAAGAGGAGCATCTGCTTGTATTTCTCAGCATTAAGAACACAATAAATCCTGACCAAATCCCCAACCCCATTTAAAGAAATCAAGCCCCAAACTGCTTCACTGCTGCCCGCAGACACGTTGTTGTACTGCCCTTGCTGCCATTTTTCGTCACCCCAGTTCTCATGTTTTAAAGCATACTTGAGTCACTTGATCTTTTTTGGCTACAATTCATCCTTGAAGGCCTCTTCTGGACAGAATTCTCTAGATGGTAAATGGGTGCATCTGCGTCCCAAAGGTGCCTGCTAGTTTTAAGTTGTTGACTGTACTGGATATTTTCTGGTATCAAAGGGAAGTAAGCATAATGTGTCTCACTTAAAAACCACTGCATATAAAAGCCTCAGCATTGTATCTTGAAACTCCAGTTTGCTTTGAAATCTAGGAAATGCCTAGGAAAGACATTGCTGATGTAGTATAACAATCTTGTGTCTTGTTGCTGTGGTCTGTCTTACCATTGTTTATAACCTGTGACACTAAACAGGTTTCCACAACCTCAACTTGGTAGCAGAGTTGTTGCTGTTACAGTAGCTGTTCTTTGCCCAGCTGTTTTTATTTGATTTAATAGCAATTTCAACCTAAATAGGATAATTCTGATCACCATAACTGGTAAATCATACATCTAACTACAATCCTACAAAATCCCTGACTTTGTGCAAGCATACCTATAAAAAATTATGCTGGTTTCAAAAAGGGTAGCCATCCCAAATATTGATTTGATTTCTCAAATTTTTAAATTTTTCTTTTGTTAGCTCACTTTGCATTTTCTAAATTGATAAGACTAATCAATTAGAATTTATATTTGTGAACACCTTTATATAGAACTGTATAATATGTAACTAAAGATTAATGCATCTGGAATTGGCCAGAGAGCTTATCATCTTACATGGGCAAAACATTTCTGGCTTTGCTGGACTCAATACTGTATATACATATGTGGAGATTTGCACGATACTTGCTTGAATATATTAACTTTTTCCATTTTGGCTGAGCAAGAGTTTATCTGTAGGAAACTACTCCCATAAAAAAAATACTTCCCATAATATTATGGTGGTGTTTAAATGTTGTGATATACAAAATTCTTGTATTGTGCAGTGTCAAGCAGGTTCTGCTAAATCAGAAAAAAATCTTAAGGAAAATTGAGTCCCATTTATCGTAACCAATGTCTTTATGTTCAGTGCAACATTTGGGCTTCAGTAACACAGACAGCAGAAAAAGTAGCTAATTGCAGGATTGGGTGTTAGCTGCAGGCACAGAAAGAGCAACAGAGCAGAAGATAATGCTTATACAATTTTATGATCTTAATGCTGAATCAATTAGTCATGCAGTGACAGAGAAATAAACTTTGCTTTTATAGAATAGGTAGTTTCTTCATGTAGTGTGCTAGGGGGAGTGGCCAAGAGTGTTTTTAGCTGTTTTAAACAGTGGACTGTTGTGAGCAAGCACCAACAGCCATTTAAAGGGCATCTATAGTGAAAAAAACACATTGCCCCTTTGCAAAGTTAAATTTATGTACTCTGTGCTGCCTTTATCCTATCTCTGTCAGTGACTCTGTTTAACCATGGTTTCAGATCTGTGTGCAGCACTCCCCCCTTGCCCCTCCCCTCTGTTACCTCCTCCATGTCTCAACTCTGGCTAACAGACAAGCTTATCATGTGCAGTAGGAGTTAAGTTCAACATCCTGAAAAACACACCCACGCACAGTAGCCAATAGAAAGCAAGCTCTTCTGGAAACACGGAAGAAGGAGCTCCGTACAGTTTACAATCCCTCACTTTGTGACCCATCATCAATCAGTGAAAGCTATTAAGAAGGGGGTCAAGTGCAGCCTTATATCTAGCATCAAATCTACCTCTCTCTCCCTGCTAATGCTCTTATCTCTATGTTTATTACAGAGCAGGGAGGGGGGATCACATCACAGGGATTTGATTGACAGTCCAAGTAGGAGTAAAGGAATGCAATAGTATTCTTCTAACTGGTGTAACTCAGTACAGAGAGGGAATCTGAAAAAAGTGAAGACACTCTGGGGGTTGTGGGGAATTATAGAACACATGGAAAGAAAAAAAAGTTCATTTTCCCACTATAGATGCCCTTTAAAGCAATGGTTTGCTGGGCCGGACTGGACTTTAATCCCTGCCTCCACCCAGTTGTGTTTTATCTGCAGTCTATCTTTGACAGAGAAGGTAATGGAGGTGGTAAAATGTCCCTGCATGGGAAAGGGTGGAGCTATGTTTTTTCATGCACTAATACGTAGTAGAGCAATGATTAGAAAGATATTATTTTACTGTTGTGCCCCAATGTAATTTTGGAATAATGTCTGCTCCATTCATTATCTTTATGCTGTATCAATTAGTCATGCAGTGACTGAGAAATAAGCTTTGCTTTTATAGAATAGGTAGTGTGCTAGGGGGAGGGTCCGGATGTGGGTGATTGAAAGTTCTTAACTAACTAAAGTGTGCCCGGTTCTCTTTAAAAAGTAAAACTCCCAGAGCTAAAAGACAATTATAGGAAGGTCAGAGAAGGAAAAAAGCAGGTGTTAGACTATTTCCCAGCATTTAATGTAATACAATCATTGATTTCCATGTTTACCAAGATCAACATTTTCTCTTTTTGCTGTGATACAGGACTTAAAACAATGAATATGGCAATGTGTGCCGGCAACATTGTCATATTGTGTTAAAGGATATGTCCACCCTCCAAATAAAAATGTAATATGTAGCAGGAAATGGCCCCAAACCTCGACCTCGCAAGGTTTATACATCTCAAAGCTCTTACCAAATGTACTTACCAGCCTTCATTTCCTTACTGCCTTCTGCCGGAAGACAAGCAGAAGGTGCTCGACCAGCATCTGCTCCTGTGATTGGCTAAGGCGCAATGTCTTGGTCTAATAGCTAGTTTATTCTAAATCAAAACTATGCATAAATACATTTTATGAAATGGATATATAAAAATTCTTGAAATTTAGAAAAAAAATATTAATGTTTAATCTCCATACAGTAAGTAAAACTAAATGCTGATTTTTCATCTTCTAGAAAGAAGAAATTTAATTGTTCCCATAGAAAAGTTTCATGTTCCAATACAAATTCTCCCTTATAAGATGTGCAACCAGACCACTTTTTGGTCAAACCAACTGACATCTTCAATGATTTGTACAGGTTCTGAATCATTAGAAAAGCTCAAATCATCATGCCAGGTAAGTTTTCAAGCAATCTGGAACCATTTGGTCATTAATTAGAAAAAGGTTATGAAATGAGTAAAATACAGTACGTCCTTCCTAAAGTCCAATGCTAATATACCATCTAGGTTAGGAAGAATGCAAGTAAACTGCGCTTTTACATTTTTTTTTCAGATGTTTCTAATATCAATAATGTTTCTAATAATAAATTAAAGGACAATTATACTCACCTCCCCCTCTTTCCTTTCCCCTCACTCCTGCAAAGTACACAGGGTGAGGACCTAAAACGCTAAGTCCTCACCTCTGGGTACTTTACAAAAGTCCTGAAGTACTTACTTGTAATCTCCCTCGTCGCTCTGGTCGATCCTCCCCATTGGCGCTCTGCAAGGAGGCGTGTCTTCCCATTGGCTGCCTCCCGGACTGTCACTGACAGTGCCAGTGGGGAGGATCCGAACGGAGAGACAAGGGAGATTACAAGTAAGTACTTCAGGACTTTTGTCAAGTACCCAGAGGTGAGGACTTAGCGTTTTAGGTCCTCACCCTGGGTACTTTGCAGTAGTGGATTGGGGAAATGGTAAGTATAATTGTCCTTTAATAATATGTTTCTAATATAAATCCAAATTCCTTAACAGAACCGTAACTGAACCCTAATATATTATAATCAAATTTGTTTTACATATTTTAGAATGCTGCAATATCTTGGAGCATTCTAAAAAATAATTAAGGGGAACTATACTCCCACAAATAGTAGATTTTCATAGATTCAGCCAACGTAAAAACAACCTAGGTGTGGGAACCTTGCGGTTTAGGTCCTCAATCTGGATGAAGGTGGAGCAGCAGAGAGAAGTGAGTATAATTCTCCTTTCATTGCTAGGAAACTAATCATAATCCTTTATTCCTTTTATATTCCAGAATGTTGTAGAAGGAGCATTGATCTGTAAATCAAGCACAGAAGCAGCATGGGAAATGTATGGAATTGCAAACTTTGTGCCCTCTAATTGCTTTTGGGATAAAAAGCAAGCCATGTTCACTAAGGTGGAAGTCTTCAAAGAGTGGATTGTGGACAAAATACAGAAATACACTTTTGAAAATACACTTTCATAGATTGTATTTGGGCAGCATTTTGCTACATTTTGAATGCAAAAATAAATTGAAATATTTAGCTATTAAAGTAATAGTAACTCTGTAAATCAGTTACCGTTAACCATTTGTTTGCTTCATAGACTGGCAATAAAATGAACAATATATACTGTACAGATGATCTATGCAGCCCTTTGGGGAATACTGCTGTATATGGTAATTGGACCTTGTGAATTAAATTAACAGTATAATTTTACAAGCAATGAAAGAATCCCTTATCTATTGTAGAATCAGTGTAAACCAGAGGTTTGTTAATCAAAAAAACACCCTGCATGAAACATATACAGCCCAGATGCAGCACTACAGGCGTAAAAGTGACACTAAGCGATTTAATACTGGTTAGCGAACATAAGACACCCGCACAGCCACTGCAGGTTATTCAATATTGGTATTGTGGGTCTTACTACATAGCTATTTATCAACAGCTAATAGCTGGCGTTAAAGGACAATAATACTCCCCTTTAATCCACACACAAGAGCACCCAGGGTGAGGATCTAAACCGCTAGGTCTTCACCTCTGGGTACTTAACAGATCATCTGTAATATTTACTTGTGTTCCTTTGTCACACCAGTCCAGTCTACCTCTAGTATTCTGTCATTGACAGTTGGCGATAGGGCCAATGAGAAGACGTGCTTTTCACAGAGCGCGTCTTCCCATTGGCCACGTCACAGGCTGCAGACAGAAAATTTAAGAGGTGCCAGCCAGCGGGGGAAACTTCAAGTAAGTTTTACAAATTATCTGTAAAGTTGTCAGAGGTAAGAAGGAGAGGAGCGAGGATGAGGTAAATATAATTGTACTTTAATGTCGACAGGAGATAAAGTTCTTACATGATTTACCTAGAACTGCAAAACCGGTATTGAATCTCTGGAAGAGGTCCAGAAGAGGTAATTTTTTTGCGCTAATTTCGATTTTTTATAAATATGCCCCTAAGTAAAGACTACAGAGAAGGAAAGCAGAGAATGGACATGCCTTGTACCTTACTGATACAGCACGGTAAATCAGTTACCGTTAACCATTTGTTTGCTTCATAGACTGGCTCCATTGTTTGAAAAAATTCCAATAGCCCATGCAATGATGCAATAAAATGAACAATATATACTGTACAGATGATCTATGCAGCCCTTTGGGGAATACTGCTGTATATGGCAATTGGACCTTATGAATTAAATTAACAGTATAATTTTACAAGCAATGAAAGAATCCCTTATCTATTGTAGAATCAGTGTAAACCAGATGTTTGTTAATCAAAAAAACACCCTGCATGAAACATATACAGCCCAGATGCAGCACTACAGGCGTAAAAGTGACACTAAGCGATTTAATACTGGTTAGCGAACATAAGACACCCGCACAGCCACTGCAGGTTATTCAATATTGGTATTGTGGGTCTTACTACATAGCTATTTATCAACAGCTAATAGCTGGCGTTAAAGAACAATATAATCCCCTTTAATCCACACACAGAGCACCCAGGGTGAGGATCTAAACCGCTAGGTCTTCATCTCTGGGTATTAACAGATATCTGTAATATTTACTTGTGTTCCTTTGTTACACCAGTTCAGTCTACCTCTAGTATTCTGTCATTGACAGTTGGCGATGGGGCCAATGAGAAGACGTGCTTTCACACGAGCGGCGCTTCCCATTGGCCCACGTCAACAGCTGCAGACAGAAAATTTAAGAGGTGCCCGCCAGCGGGGGGAAACTTCAAGTAAGTTTTACAAATATCTGTAAAGTTGTCAGAGGTAAGAAGGAGAGGAGCGAGGATGAGGTAAATATAATTGTACTTTAATGTCGACAGGAGATAAAGTTCTTACATGATTTACCTAGAACTGCAAAACCGGTATTGAATCTCTGGAAGAGGTCCAGAAGAGGTAATTTTTTTGCGCTAATTTCGATTTTTTTATAAATATGCCCCTAAGTAAAGACTACAGAGAAGGAAAGCAGAGAATGGACATGCCTTGTACCTTACTGATACAGCACTTTATATTGGGGAGTTATTTATTACATTGGGACATGTTTAATACAAAATTGATTTTAATATAATCCCATATAGTAGTAGTAGGTTATTTAATTTGGTCTGATCCATATAAATCCATTTTGTATAAATATTACTCCTTATTTAATGGCCCTAGTGCTCACCATTAAATACAATCTATGAACAAGCAGGTAAAGTAATCCTGATTCCCCCTGCCCCTCACAGTGCCATGCATGTGGGAGGATTGTTAGTGCATGTTAGTGCATGTTTATGCATTTACTTCAGCCTTCAGATCCATTTCTGTGCTGGGACACATGACTGTCAGGCGTGACAATAGTGGCCGTGGATGACCGTGCGGTACCATAGGATATGGATGAACTGGTGACCAAGCTGGGAAATATCTTACCGTGTGTACCCAACCTTAGAGCAGGGATTCTCAAATGGTTTGCCTCCAGATGTTTGAAAACTACAACTCCCAGCATTCCCATACTTCCCTCTGTATTTGAGGAATGCTGAGTTTTACATTTTCAATCATTTGGAGGCACAGAGAGTTTTTCCTTTTGTTTTTTTTCTCTTTTACATCTCCAGCTGTTACTGTGTTTCACCAGTAACCATTGAAGCATTTTATGAGTGGATCAAAATGTTTAGTGGTTTAGTGGCAGAAAAACGATTCATCAACGCTGACCACCCAAAAAACATCTGGGAACTGTTAAGAAAACACCACCTGAGCAAAAACAGGACACTCATAATATTAAAAGATTACAGGTAACACTCAACATTATGGAATTGAATGTATTAAGACAAAATCATTCTGTCTGACAAAAAAAAAAGCATTACAGATTTAGATATCCTTATGTTGTTTTCCTCCATATTCTTGCCTACTTTTAAGTATAAAAATGCATATTTAAAGGGCATGTCCACCCTTCTAAAAAAGTTTTTATATGTTGTAGGGCTTCCTCCCCCAGCCCCAACCGAATTATTATTATGTTCAGAAACTCCCCCGATAGTTACTTAGTTACCTTTCCTCTATCCTATGCCGCACTGCCCGGCCTTCTGCTTGCATGAAACTGCAAGCAGGGGGCCGGACCGGCAGCTGCGTCTATGATTGGCTGAGAGGCAGCAAACCACCTGTCCATAATAATAATGCGGTTGGGGCTGGGGGAGCAAGCCCTACAACATATAAAAAGGGTTTTGTGCTAGGGGGAGGGAGACCAAAACGGGAGGGAAAGGGAGGGGGGGGGAAGAGGGCTGCAAGTGCGCATGGCAAAATTCTTCCGGAGAAGAGACAGGAGGCAGAGTCCTATATGGAATCTGCTAGGCTGCTGGTGGCCAGTTTTTTGGACTTTGGGGGAACACTGCAGGAGAACCTTTTGGAGCTGGGATGTAAAGTAAGGATTTTTATGCACTACAGAGTGGGGCCAGTAGTGGGGGAAATTATAGTTCTGGAGGTGAACATGCCCTTTAAATACATTCAAAATTGCACTGTGCATTAAAACTTTAGGTTATCTTCATTAATGTATTTGGAGTCTTTATAATATGCATTGGGATAAGTTATTTAAGTTAGCATATACTTACATTTTGCTTTTTAAAGGATATGTACAATGAGATTTTTTTTTTTAATTACTAATTATTCCAACTATCACTATACCATTTTTTGGTAGCTATTTTTTAGATATCCAGCTTGAAACATCTTACATTTCAGCTGTCAGTCAAGTGCCTTAGTATCATTAAAGGATAAGTGCACTGTAAAATCAAGTTATGTTCATTTGGAAGCTGCAGCTTTAAAAATACTGTTGCCATATTTTTTTTTACCTATGTCCCTCCAGAGCCTATCTTTGTGCCTTGAAAGTTGCTGACATCTTGTTACTGGTTTGCTGAATGTTAAGCTCCGCCCCTCTGAGATTTCCTCTGCTTTCTCCTGCTTGAGCCTCAAACAGTAATGCCTGTGAGTTCCGTGCACTCACCTGCTTGAGCCTCAAACAGTAATGCCTGTGAGTTACATGCACGTGTGTGTGCACGGAATTTACAAGCATTACTGTTTGATGCTCAAGCAGGAGAAAGCAGGAGGAAATCTCAGAGGGGCGGAGCTTAACATTCAGCAAACCAGTAACAAGATGTCAGCAACTTTCAAGGCACAAAGCTAGGCTCTGGAGGGGCATAGGAAAAAATATATATGGCAACGGTATTTTTAAAGCTGCAGCTTCCAAATGAACATAACTTGATTTTACAGTGCACTTATGCTTTAACTCTTGTTATGTAATAGTTTTTCTATAGCTGGAATGGCGAGTTGGTATGTGAACTGCATGGTGGGAAATTTCCTGCCTTATAGGGATTACAGAGCGTTATTGCCCTCACAGAGAGTCAGATAGTCCAGCAGGGGGCTGGGGGACTGAGCACGAGCAAAACAACAGATGGCATGCAGCCATTGTGTGAAAAAAAAAATTGTAAGGTCTACCGGCAGCTGATGATGATAAATCCCTAAATCTAGCTTTTTTAAAAATAATTTTGCCAGTTATAAATGTGAAAAAACATAACCAGGGCTACAGAGGACAAGTTTTAAGAAAATGATCACCATAGATGGTGATAAAATTAAACAGACGACATGTTTACATCAAAATATTGCTTCCTGATCAGTAGTAAGAGCTGCTTGCAATAGTATCACAGAGCTTCGAATATTCATCTACAATTGGTTGAAACTAGGGTCAGCTTTCTACAACAGCAAAGGCTTGGAAACCTATATAAATAGAGAATTCATGCCATAAAGTAGGCATAAAAATGCATTAATGCAATGTATGAATGCATGTTTAATTTTATTTGTTGCACTACTTGAACTACTACTGTGTGCGCAGAAATATATTTGCGGTTCACATACAAAATTAAATGCACTACACACTGCAGCACTTTTTCCAGCAGATTTTTGTGTGTGCACCACTGTTTGCTAATGCCCGCAAATTTAAATAATGGGGACAGGGAACTGTAAATATAAATGTTAACATGAAACAAAGGTGAGTATCATGGTCTTGGGTTGTGGTCCTTCACATAATTATCAATGGTGTTTGGAGGAGGTAGGCATGCCCTAAGACACAAGGAAAGAGGTCCTTGCCCCAAAGAGTTTACAAGCTAGCTGATAAATATGACAAGCAAAATTACAAGCAATTTTCTTGACAGTTAGCTGAAAAGCATGATTGTCAGAAAAATTCGGTGATATTTACCCAAACTAGTAGAAAATAACTTATTATTTGTTGATTTCTAAAGACACTGACTCATTTGGATTACTCAAAAACCCTTTTCCAAAGTCGAGTGCTTTATCAGAAAAACAAAGATCGGGCAAGGCGGAGATTTTTCCGCCGACCCCATCTCAAAGCATATTTCTACTTGGAGATCAGAGCCTCAAGGTGGAAAGCTTGGAGCAGTTTTTCCAAACATATTTCTGACTTTGCACTTAATCAGAAATCCAATTGGAGGAACATCTGCCAGTGTATGGCCAGCTTAAGGCTACTTTCAGATGAATGGCAAATGCTGTTGCTTTAAGATCCCTGAGTGGTCCCACAACGGTCGCCACTAGCTGCAAACATCTGGAACTGCTCAGGTTCAATGCTCATGTTAAATTAGCCTAATAAAGCTAAAGGGAACATTTTGTCTAAAACCTTTTTTCTATAGAAATAATTTGGCAACTATTTATTAAATTAAAGGGAGGCACACTGCATACAATTAATCAAATATTCATTTATTTCTGTGCTGAAAACACGCCAAAAATACACAAAATTTCTGGGAGACTAAGCCCCCTTCCTCAGGTGTAGCCAAACAATGCATCAAACCAACTATTTATGGTGGCATCACTTCAACCATAATTGTTAGACTCCTCCCATTATCAGGGTGGAGTTCACTTGCACTTTTTAAACTCCACCCTGATAATGAGAAATAAATTAATATTTGATTCATTGTATGCAGAGTGTGCCTCCTTTTGGATACAGAACCATATATTAAACATTTACAGTAGTTTCTCTTTTTTCTGCCATCTTTTTCTATTTTAGTAATATCTTCAATTTTGTTCACAGATGACATTTTGTATAAAGAAAAAAAAATGTTGTCTCTTAGTATGGACTAGGCCACACTGTATGTTCTGCACTCTGATCCATTACCAGAGTGCATATGATCATCATTTTTTGTGCAGATCGCATAAAAACGTGCTGCATTTTGATTCAGCATTTTACTTATGTGGCCACAGCCTTAAGGTCAGACCACACTAGTGCAATTTAAAGAGCGTTCTGAACACGCTTTTGATAGCGCACGCTAGTTTAAGAAAACGTGATCCGCTTTTGGGAGCTCGTGCGATCACCATTTATTTTTGCACAATTGCATGCACTTCCAAATCACAACATTGCACAGGAAACAGGCACGCAATCGAGTGCATTCTTGGGCTCTGTAGTGTGGCATTTAATGCCATTTTGGAGTTACATTTTGCATAATAGCAATGCCAGCAGTTTTCTGTCATTAAAATATTGAACTCTGGCACAACTATTCAATTGCTTTGCTTTTGCCGTGGCTTTGTGTTAAAGGGATAGTTCCGTGGAAATTATCAATATTTGTTAAATTGTTAGTTTGTGTAATGCCTTCTTAGTTATTCTACATATTCTCTCCCATTTTGAAAAATCAGTTGATTTCATACCCCTTGCTGTTTCCTGCTGTTGACATTAGTGAGCTGACATTTCAGGTTCTAACAGTCCTTCTTCTTCCCAGGATGCACCACTTCCTTGGAATGTTCCTAAAAGTAATTTCTACTGATTGGCTGTTGGGTCAAAGATGATCAGATCTCTACTGAGCAACTGAATCAACCCAGGCGCTGGGTCAAGGGCAAGACCATAACGGTCCCTACAAACGGTCCTGCAAACAGGAAGTCAGTATTTCGACTACATTTATTTATACACAGACAAAATGTTGAATGGGCAGATTTAAGGTCATTGGGATGGGAAAACACTGCTCTTTTTTCTGAAAAGCATATGTATTTGCACTGAACTTCCCCTTTAACCCTTTCACTGCCACAGATCGTATATTCACGATCTGTGCATGAAATGCTTAAACTGCCACAGATCGTGAATATACGATCTGTTGCTTCCCCTTTAAAAAAATAAAATTGCCTGAGCTAGGGGCGATCAGGGGGCAGAATTCGATCCCCCTCGATTTTGTCCAAATCCGAGGTGGGGATCAGGAGATAGCTACCTTTTCTGATGAGCCGGCAAGGCTGCGGGAGTAGGAAAAACTCCTGCGATAAGGGAGACCCCGGTGACATCACAGGATTTCCTTCTTCACACCGGGGTCTTCCTAAGGCTAACCCCTAGATGCCCCTGGTGCTCTAGTGGAGATACTGCACTGCGATCTCCATTCAGATCACAGTGCAGTACCTGGTATAATAAAGCTGTCAGTAACTAAAAGTTCCATTCACAAATAGGATTTTTTCCTAAGTCTTTGCTACTTAGAAAAGACTTAGAAAAAAAATGGGGACAGGATCAAAATTGGTGATCACTTCTGACCACCAAATTATTGATCTTTGCCAATGAATGAAAATCACTTCCTGGAAAATGATTTCCGGAAGTGATTTTTCCGATGGATTTCGAATTGGAAAACGGGCATTATGCGTATTCCAAGTTCGTTATCATTCCCTAAGATGATCTGATGATTATCTTTGGGAATTAAAAAAAAAAGGGGGGGAAATGCACACAAAAAAATTCTTAAAGTGATACACACCCCTTTTTTTTATTTTTACACTAAAGCCATAAATTAGCAAAAAACTTTGTTTCTCCAAGTTCCCAATGTCCCGGGGAATCGGTTAGTAAACGCAGATATTTATTTGTACGATTTCAAGGGAAACTAAGCCTATTATAAGGAAATTTTGCAGAGGTACAAAAAAGACCGGATTGAATTTTTAGGATCAGTAAAGTGTGGGAAAAACGTGTGTGTGACTCACCGTACTAACCGGTTTTCACTAAAATACCATTTAAAGGGGGAGAGTGTGCGTGTGGGGTGTGGTGTTTTTTAATTTTTTTCTTGTAACTGCACTTCACATGTGTTCTATGCATGACAGCGTCTGGAATTCTTCATGTATGTATGAAAGCATGGCACCGTAATGTAGTGAGCTGAGGTGCATAAATTCCAAAAATAATAGTTTGTGGGGGGTATTTCCAAGTTTAGGACTGTTTCCTTTGAAAAAGTGTAGGCTGTTCAAAAAAACAGAGCACTGATTTTTCTTGTAATTGCATTTGTGCATGCATCCATTTGAGCTAGTTGGTGGCCACGTCTCTGTGTGCACCCACACATATAGCATACCGTTTGATGCAGGATATGTGGGAGATTGACATTTAGTGGGTTTTTTTGCTTGTCAAGTGGGTTTAGGTAGGATTTCAACCCTTGAATCATCATATTTTATTTTTTCACAAAACTCCTAAAAACTAGAGTTCTATGGATCACTGGGTCTGGAATTCTTCATGTATATATGAAAGCATGGCACCGTAACGTAGCTGAAGGTGTGTAGATTCCAAAAATATATAGTTTGTGGGGGAATTTCCAAGTTTCGGGGCCGTTTCCTTAGAAAAAGTGTAGGCTGTTCAAATACAGAGCACTTTGATTTTTTCTTGTAATTGCATTTGTGCATGCGTCCCATTTAAGCTAGTTGGTGGCCACGTCTCTGTGTGCATCCACACATATGGCATACCGTTTGATTCAGGACATGTGGGAGATTGATATTTAGTGGGGGGTTTATTTTTGGGGGGCATTTCAAGTTTTGGGGCTGTTTGAAATTACAGAGCACCTTGATTTTTTCTTGTAATTGCACTTACCGTATATACTCGAGTATAAACCAAGGTTTTCAGCCTGAAAATCTTACCTCGGTTTATACTCGAGTCAGGCCTATTTCCTACCTTGTCCGCCGGCCGCGCGATCCGATCCTCGCTCCACAGCCTCTGCGCATCCGGATGATGTCACTATCCGGCGCCGCAAAGTGAGAGGCGCGGGTAGTGACATCATCCGGATGCGCAGAGGCTGTGGAGCGAGGATGCGGATTGCGCGGCCCGGGACAAGGTAGGAGAAACTTTTACTTGCAATACTTACAAATAAGAGTTAAACCTTCTTTATTTGTGCATACTGTATGCACAAATAAAGGAGGATTTACCCCATTTGAAGTATTTGCCACTTAAGATGTTTGAAAAACTAACATCCCAGCAATAAAGCATGCTGGGAGTTGTAGTTTCAAACAAAATCTAGTGGCAAATACTACCCCCTCGGTTTATACTCGAGTCAATGTGGTTCCTTCTTTTTACTAAAACTAGGTACCTCGGTTTATACTTTTTTCAGTTAGTTGGTGGCCAGTCTTTGTGTGCACCACGCATTGGCATACCATTTGATTCAGGACATTTGGAAGATTGATATTTGGTAACTTTTTTTCATTACTTGGGTGTTTGGAGGGTTTTTAACTTTGAAACTTGTTGTTTTCTTTATTTTTTTTCAGAAAATATGCTAAAAGTTCAAAATTCTACGAAGATCTGCGCACACCAATCGATGGTATGAATGAAAAAATAGCACCGTTGCTTAGCTGAAGGTGATGTAGAGTCTGAGAATATATATTTTTGGGGGGTATTTTTGAGTTAGAGGGGTGTTTAGATTGTAAAATCTTAAAAGTTGCTGTTATTGGGCCACTACGCATTGGCTCACTTTGTGATAGTGGCTTTATGTCCGTGTGTGTAACCATGCATATGGCATACCGTTTGATTCAGGGCATTTGGAAGATTGATAATTGACAAGTTTTTTTTACATGACATGGAAATTACCATGATTTTTAACTTTTCATAATAAATTTTCCTGAAAATCTGGTAAAAAAAGCGAACTTTTACACCAAACTGAGCCCACACAATTGGTGGTAGTCATAAAGGAATCACACACTTGTGTAGCGAAGTGTGTAGATTCCAAGAATATATAGTTTTGGGGGGTATTCTAATATAGAGGGGTGTTTAGTTGACAAATCCAAAAAGTTGCTGTAATTGGGGCATTGTTTTGGGTCAATTTGTGGCTAGTTGATTCCACGTCTGCGTGTGTAGCCATACAAGGGCATACCGTTTTATCAGGACATTGGGAGACTGATATTTGGTCACTTTTTTTTTTTTACATTACTTGGGATTTTGGCATGATTTCTACTTTGAGAGTGTTTTTTTCTAATTTTTTTAGAAAACTGCCAAAAACTACGAACTTCTACGAAGAACTGCGCCCACACCATTGATGGAGAATGAACAAACTACAGAATTACGTAGATAAAGGTGTGTGATTCGATAAATATATGGTTTGTGGGGGTTGTTTTGTGGGGGAAATGCAGCCTGTTCAAATTCAGATTTGGCTGAATATTTTTGCTGTTTCTGAGCCATTGTGCACTGTCTCACTTCGTGGCCATTCGCTTCCACATCTGCGTGTGTAACTACGCATATAGCATACTGTTTGATTCAGGGAGATTGATATTTAGTAACTTTTTTTTACATTCCATCGGGTTTTGGCATGATTTCTACCTTTTGAAGTTGTTTTTTGGGGGTTATTTCTAAGTTATGGGGATGTTTTGTTGAAAAAACTGCAGACTGCCCAAATTCTGAGTTGGCTAAATATTTTTGCTGTTTTTGAGCTATCGTGCATTCACGTCCACGTGTGTAACCACACATATGGCATACCGTTTGATTCAGGACATTTGGGAGATTGATATTTAGTAACTTTTTTTTTTACATTCCATGAGGTTTTGGCATGATTTCTACCTTTTGAAATTTTTTGTTCATTTTTTCAGACAAATGTGAACTTCTACGAAGAACTGCGCCAACACCATTGATGGTATGAATGAACAAACTACAGCGTTACATAGCTGAAGGTGTGTAGATTTCAGTAATATATAGTTTGTGGTGGGGTATTTCTGAGGTTACAGGGGGGTTTTGTGGAAAAAAACTGCACACTGTTCAAATTCGGAGTTGGCTAATATTTTAGCTTAATATGAGCCATTGTGATTGTCTCACTTCGTGGCTATTCGCTTCACACATGCGTGTGTAACCACACATATGGCATACCATTTGATTCAGGACATTGGGATGTATATTTGGAACTTTTTTTTACAATTCCATGGGTTTTTGGCATGATTTCTACCTTTTTGAATGTTGTTTGATGTTCATTTTTTTAAAAATCTGGTAAAAGTGCAAATTTTCGAAGAAAATGCTCCCACAACATTGATGGTATGAATGAACGAACTACAGCGTTACATATGAAGGTGTGTAGATTTCAAGAATATATAGTTGTGGGGGGTATTTCGAGTTTGGGGGGGTGGGTGTTGTGGAAAAATCTGCAGACTGTTCAAATACAAAACTGGCTAATTTTTTTTGTGCTACTGACATTTGGCACTGGTCACGTCTGGGTTAGTTGGTAAGCCATTGTCTCCTGGGTACACCCATGAATGTGGCATACCGTTTTATTCGGGAGGGATTAGGCTTTCATATTTGAGATGCGTTTGAACTTTCCTCCACAGTTTTTAGCTGAAATTCGCATTTGATTTTGTATCTGATTTTACAGTTGAGGAAAAAAAGGAAAATGTGAGAAAATAACTTACAATTGGGCGAAGTGCTGCGCCAGGGTATCTGCATTTTGATTGAAACTTACCTCACTCATAATATCCTGCGGGTGTGTAGTTTCTAAAAATATCTCACTTGTGGGGATATTTTAGTTAATTTGGTCAATATTCTATGTTAACCGTCAGAAGTGGTTATACATTTCAATTTGGTGTAATATTCTTGAAGGTGCAGTTTTAGTTTGGGGGGGTCTCCTGTACAGGAAAAGTGGGGGTTTTTGTGTGTAACCTTAAGTTAACTATAAATAAAAATGGGAAAAATCCATGAAAATTTGCAAATTTTTTATTTTTTTAAACACATTTTACCCATATTTCCAGTAAAATTTCCAGAAAAGTTAAAAAATTGTGTTACTGTGTAGTACACTTTGTGCTGAAAAAAACAATGTATAATATTCCTGATTAACTAAATTAGTCTAAAGCGATTAAGCAAAATCCTGAAAATTCTTCTGGCACTTAACGCAAAAAAAAAAAATGAAATTCTTCTGGCACTGAAAGGGTTAAAGAGGTGCTGTGTAATGATAGCAGCTCTGCCCTGAACATTTTAGCAATTCCATACTAGACAAGCTATTACTAATGTCACACAGGGTTTTATGGGAACATAAAGGTAAATAAAAAAAAAACTTAACCCAACAGTCAAGCTTCATGTCCACAAAATCCGATGCAGGCTCCGGGCTCAGTTTTAGGAATCACATGGCTCTTGATGGAATCACACCAGGTTCGCTTCCTATGAAGGTTGGAGGCTGCTCAGAGCTCCCCGACCCCGCCCCGTGGTTACCGTGGTGACCCAGCTTGGAAACAGTCCTGTGTACTTCCTAAAGAACAAGCCTACCCCTCCACCTCCTGGTAACAAGGAAGTTGTGGGACCACCCCTAGCTCTTAGAGTTTACCAGCCAATGGGGAAAGAGTCTCGTGTATGGCTGAGGATCTGTTGCTTGTTTGCTGGAAGATTCTGTAATGGCTTACCATGCCTGACCTCCTAACTACCAAGAAGCACCCAGACCCTAGAATGCAGCCCGCTATTGTATCCGATAGTGACTGCTCTCTTTTCCTCTGCTCCTTTAAGAAAAGCAAAGCTGCCGTCAGGCTGAAGGAGGACATGAAGAAGATGGTCTCACGGCCTGGGAGAGTGCAGCCCCCAGAACCGAGCAAGAAGGTGTTCGGGGTGCAACTGGAGGACTTGCACGGGGATGACTTGGTAACAGACGGCATCCCGACTGTGGTGTGGAGCTTGGTGGAGCATCTACGGAACGCAGGTACGTGCTAATGTTATGGCACAAGTAGTGGGACAGTTTGTCTGTTGAATGTTCTAGTAATCTGTAGTAACCAATCTGATGTTAGCTGAGTAGATCAGTAAAAGTTACCATCTGATTGGTTGCTGCAGATCAAATGCACCTCCTTTATTCCTACTTTAGTCCCCAATTGACAGAGTTGGAAAATGACATGTCAAACCAAGTTGTGTTTCCTTCTGGGAGTTTTAGTTTGTTAATCCTTGGAGGATTTTAACCTATTAAAATCCTAATAGTATATTTATCTGTTATATTCAGTTAGTCCTTGAAGACGTTTCGCTAGTCATCTGACTAGCTTTCTCAATTCAGAATGACTTGTACAAGGATCTGTTGGCAATTATGTACCCTGGAAAGTCCCAATTAGCATATCACATCCAGGTGTTAGGGACCTTCTGAATGCAAGGTGTGGATGTGTTGAGGCTAAGAGGTGTTATAGGAACTGCCCAGGGTAAGGTGTCAAAACAGCACTGTACATGGCATGAGAAAGCCAGTTGGATGACTAGCAAAACGTCTTCAAGAACTAAACTTTAAGTCCAGTTGATCTAAATGAATACAACAGATATGCCATGACTTGGATGAATGAGAACTTCTACAAGCAAACTGTAGATAAGGGTAGGAGCAGGCAGCACACGAGGTACTTAAAACATCCAAATTTTATTTCTTCAAGTTAAAAACAATTCTAAACACCATGACAAACATGGCTAACCACCATATTAAGTGCTGAGAGGGCGGAGGTTGGCGTCTTACGCGTTTTGTGACTGATGGTCAATTGATCAGAGAAAAGCTCTACAAGCATTTTGTAGTGGGTGATTTTGTTTTGTTTTTTTAAAACTTTAAAGTTTATGTCCACCCTTGAAAATTTTTTTTTGTATAACATTTCCCCTGTCCCCCCAGCCCCAACGCTAATTTATATTATTAGAAAGTGCCCCAAACTTTACTTACCTTCCTTTTTCCTCCGCCGCACTGCCAGGCCCTCTGCTTGCGAGAAAATGCAAGCAGAGGGGCGGGACCGGCAGTCGCGTCTGTGATTGGCTGAGCTGCAGCCAATCACGGACGCTGCTGCCGGGAGTTCAGTGCGGCGGAGGAACGAGGGAAGGTAAGTTAAGTTTGGGGCACTTTCTAATAATATAAATAGAGCGGTTGGGGCTGGGGGGACAGGGGGAATATAATATGGAAAGGGTTTTGTGCTAGGGGGAGGGAATCCTAATCGGGAGGGGGCGAAGGTCTGCAGTACGCATGCCAAACTTCTCCCGGAGGCCAGATAGGAGGCAGAGTCCTATATGGACTCTGCTATCCTCCTAGTGGGCAGTTTTTGGGACTTTGGGGGGGGGACTACAGGAGAACCATATGGAGCTGGGATGTGAGGTAAGGATTTTATTACACTACATGATGGGGCCATTACTGGGGGGCATTATAGTTTTGGAAGTGGACATGCCCTTTAACAACTACCATGGATACAGACATCCCTGTCAATATCCCAAAAAGCACTCGCACACTTTACATATCATTAAAAATATTATTTATTGACACAGAAAATTACCATGATATACCAACCACAGTTTACGCTACATCCCATAAAGTGCTAGAAAAAAACGCTAAAACTGGGTGTCCCCAGTACACTAAAATCTATATAAAGGTCTCAAAGAACAGGTTTAGCCAAGTAGTATACTGTGTAGCTGAGCTTGATGATTTCATATTGTAACAATGTCATTAAATCTTGCAAGTTCTCTCATGGATACATATCCTAATAGTTTGAAGTGTAGCAAAAAAATACCAATATGTGTTGAAAATTACATGGAACACCACACAAACCCTATACGGCACTGGAAGCATAAGTAAATTTGTCCAATTTACACAAAATAAAATTCTCATCTCTATTCCATGTGACAATAGAGCACCTGGTATGTCTTGATCTCTGTGGCCAGTAAATATGCAAGCTTTTGTTGCTATCCAATATGGTCAGTATAATTTTGAAAGATTGCACACCTTGTAAATGTGAACAAACTTTTATTGAACCATCAACATAACACGCATAACGTTTCGGGGGGCACCTGATCAAGGGAGAGGAGCCCCCCCCGAAACTTTGTGCGTGTTATGTTGATGGTTCAATAAAAGTTTGTTCACATTTACAAGGTGTGCGATCCTTCAAAATTCTACTGACCATATTGGATATCATTAACCCTTTAGGGGTAAGGGTTGGAAGAATCTGCACCCTCTGCTCTTGGATGTGTTAAGGACATTTCTTCTTTGAGTTTTTGTTGCTATCCCCTCTTAGTGTGCATTTGGGCTATGTGTGCATTATGCCACATTTTGTGATCTGAGAAACGCATGCAAGACTAACATAATGTGGGTTGCCACACTGTGTGCGCTGCTATCCTTGTTTGCGAAACGCGTGCGCTCCTATAACAAAATATTAGCAGAATCACACTACAAATGCATTTAAACGTGCAACATTGTGTTTGTGCATTTTACACATGTTACTGCACGTTGTAGTGTGGCCACAGCCAAAGAGACATTATTTGAGACACAGCAAATTATTTGTGGACTCCTATAACTACTATAGATAACTATAGAAAAATGAGTGACCCTGGTTCATCAACAGTGGTTGGCTTTTAGTAGTAGGCATTGCACAAATATTTTTAATATGATTTTTACAGTTGCCTATAGACTGGTGATGTAATTTATTTTAAATAAACCTGATTTAAAGGCTATTAATATTCAGAGCCTTATTACTTTTATAGTTCCTTGTATTTTGTGTTAGTGGGACAGTAATATTATTCCTTGATGCTCTCTTTAAAGGATATAGGAAATTAGGTTTTTTTTAAATTGCCCATTACTGGAAACTATAATTCTTCCCAATTATCACTGTACCATTTTTTTTGTTGATCTGTCCCCTATTTCTTTAGATATCCAATCTAAAACATCTTACATTTCAGCTGTCAATCAAGTGCCTTAGTATCATAAACGTTTCTGTATAGTTTTGATATAGCTGGAATGTTAGTACGTGAACTGCATGGTGGGAAATTCCCTCTCTCAATGCTGCCTCATAGGAATTACTGAGCATGCTTGCTCTCAAAGAGAGTTAGATAGTCTGGCAGGGAGGGGGACTGAGCTTGAGAAAAACAAGTACTGGATTTTAAGTCATGCAGCATCACAAACAGTAATCAGAGTAATCAGTAATCAGAGTAAGCACTGCTAACATGTATTCATTTTTAAATTGGAAAAAAAATTTCAGTATACAATCCCTTTAAGGCTTTTAGTCTGCTGTTGTTTCTTCTTTGACAAGTAGCAGCACATTCGATTTATCTTTGCTCTATTGCAACGTTACATTGAGAATACAAAGACCACTCTATATCTAGTAAAGGGACAGCTGTTCAGTATTTCTACATGAGAAATGGATACCAATAAACAAAGAGTAGCTATAACTCTGTGGTTCCCCCTCTTCTTTATGATCTAATCACATTCTTATTCCAGGCTCTTCCAAGGGTGTGCAGCAGACACAATTGCACTAAATATTCTTTGTACCAAAAGCCTAACACACTTGTTTGTAAAAGTTACTTTATACAGACTATAGTGTGCAATTATCTATGCAGAGACTTATTTATTAAGGGTACCTGTAGGTATGTTGCCAAAAGCGATATTTTGGTATACCAGTAGCTTAAAGGAATAGTTTGC
The DNA here is from genome assembly GCA_019447015.1 of Hymenochirus boettgeri. Lineage (NCBI taxonomy): Eukaryota > Metazoa > Chordata > Amphibia > Anura > Pipidae > Hymenochirus > Hymenochirus boettgeri. Next base: position 145,454,080 of record CM033469.1, read on the forward strand.
ACAAAAAGTGAACTATTCCTTTAAAGCAGTGATTGAAGACTGGGAGGTAAAGGACCTATTCCGTACTTTCCGTTCTTCAATCACTTGACAAGGATCCAGGATCAAAGGTAAGTATATTTACCTCACACCGTGGCTCAGTTGACAAGTCCTAACCGCTTTCTGGTTTAGTTTCACTATAATAATAATGCGCGCTATAGTAAACTAAACCAGGAAGTGGTCGGCAATTTTCAACAGAGCTGCAGTGGATTGTGTGCAAGGTAAATATACTTACCTTCCATCCTGGATCCTGGTCAAGTGATTGAAGTGCGGAAGGCCCTTTACCTCACGTTTTTCAATCACTGCTTTAAAGGAATAGTTCACTTTTTGTGTGAACTATTCCTTTAATAGTAATAATGTGGCTGATAAATTCAGGAATTTAAGGAAGTTAATAATAGGTATGTAGCAAACCACTGCTATTATGAAATGAAACATAATGAATAATATTGGTTATGGGCTACTAAATATGAGGTTTGCTTTTACAGTGTACAAATGGTTAGAGTATTTATATGCAAATATTGGAACAGTTAATGAAACCAAACACATAATAAATCTTCATGCAAGGCTTAAGCTGTGTACATGCATAAGAATAAAGTGTAAATTCAGGAGGGCCAGTGTAAAGTCAGCCCTCCAGTTTGTCCCCCACTTCACCAGCCAGTGTAATCTCAGCCATTCAGTCCACCAGCCAGTGTGGGGATGAGTCACCTGTCAGTTATAGGACATTCGGATGTTTGAAGTTGCTGGCTCCTAACTTTTTGGAACTGGGTCCTAAATATTAAATAATTTGTCCAGCGCTGGTGAAGAACATGGCACCCACTGTAATGCTGACAGGTGTATTCAGGATTACTGCCTTTTTGCCTTGTGGCACCTTTATTTTTCTCTGCAGCCATTTTAAGTTGTGATGGGAAAAGGGGAACTGTCAGAGTCCTAGTCAGTCGTATGATCTTCCTCCCCACATCTTATGTGTTGTCAGTTAGCTGAAGAGTGAGTCACATTACCAGTACTAGACTACAGTAAGGGCTAGGCCACACTGCTGCGTTTTTTTTGCGTTTGCGCTTGCGTTTGCGTTTGCGATTGCGCTTGCGACTTTTCAAAATTATTGAAAACGCGGCAACGCAAAAAAAACGCGCGTTTTTCGATGCGTTTGCGTTTGCGTTTTGCGTTCTGCATTTTTAATCGCAATCGCATGCGATTTCCTATACTTATTGAAGAAATCGCAAGCGCAAACGCAAAAAAATCGCACATGAAATCGCATGCGATTGCGTTTGCGTTTGCGTTTCAGTGTGGCCTAGCCCTTAGAGCCATGAAAAAAGGACTAATGGTTCCCTGCCTCTTAACATTAATCAGCTACTGCAAATAATGGAGGCACCACAAAAGAGTTAGAGGTGCCAGCACTGGATGCCTCCAAGATAAGTAGCCAATAATTTTATTTTTAAATTTTGGTTTTCTTTAAAATACATGTCCTGCTTGCCATTGGCTAAGAGTGCATTGTGTTTGCCTACATTTTCTTGCAGCTGTGGGAAAAGCTGTCCCTATATATAGATATAAGATTTTTTTCACATAACAAGTTTTTATGGTATCCATCCATGTTAGTTATGGAAAAAGTTTTTTGTGTATTAATGTAGTTTTAGCTATTTGGCAAAATATTTTTGGCGCATGATGATATTCGTGTGTATACACATATCTGCCAACTAGTGTAGTACATTCTTCCAGCTAAATCTTGTCCCAACAAGGAGAGAACCATGCTCGAATTCTAGATCTGAATTAATTTTTTTTGTCATGCTGAATCAGTAAATTGACATAAGACTAACTTTCAATATTAAAGTAAATCTTTGAAAGGAGACCTACTCTGTAAAAATGTACTTTTTATAAATGAAAAGTACCAGGGGCAGGGAGGTTGGATTGATTATTCCTACCTCACAATATTGTTTTGTTGAGGAGCTACACATACAGTTTTCATTTGCCAGGTTAGTCCTGGACTAATACTTCATTAAAGATAGTGCTGAAACCAGGAGGAAGACTGGCAGAATTAGTTTTCTTTGGTCTGGTGCTCCTCACAGAAACAATATTGAGTGGTAGGAATTACTAGTCCTATATCCTTTAAGGAATGCCAGCACATACCGTTTTCATCTGGTAGTTTAAGAAGCCTGGCAAAAGCAGTTTACTACTTGCTGGTGATCCTCACAGAATTGTGATTGTAGGGGATGAATTTATCCATTCTACCACTCAGAAAGTTTTTGAACTGAAAGGTAGTTTTACCTGCTACTTACGTTTTCCTATCTATGTCTTAATGTGTCCTTGCGGACTTATCTATGTTGGTGAAACGACACAAAAATTGAAAGCCCGTTTCTCACAACATAGATCTTTCATATCCCAAAAACTGAGTAATCTTCCAGTTTCCAAACAAGTTTGCTCATACTTATGGCTAACTTCTATTTATGGTACTTGAAACTGTTTCAGCTCCATCTAGGGGTGGAAGTCTTAAACTAGAATTGAAATGCCTGGAAGTTAAGTGGATTAAAAGCCTTAACTCCCTAGCTCCTTCAGGTCTAAATAAAGACTATGATCTATAGTTATTTCAATAATATACTGACATGTGTATTTATCATTATTGGCTGCTCAGCCTTGTACCTAGGTCCAGGGCATCCAAAAATAGAAGTGATCCTGGATGCACACCAGACTTAAAAATAATGGTGTTTATTATTAACACGTTGACGTTTTGGTGCGATACGCACACCTTCTTCAGACAAACAAGTAAAAAAGTGCATAGTTCTGACTTAAATAGGGTGGAGGTCCAGGGCATCCCTCACACTCTTTTAGGTTACATATAACGTGTAATATGTGCCTTTAAAGGATATATGGAGTTAATATGTCCCTTTAAGAGGTGGAGCTTCAGGTATGTCATTTCCTTCTAAAAGCTATTTAAAGTGTTTGTAAAAGTTATTTAAGACTGATTGTCTACCTGTGTGCTTTTTATATTGTGGATGATTGGATCCAGTAAGGGCAGACACCCTCTTCATCTTTTATGAGCATTTTCGGATAGTGACGCTACTTCCTGTTGTTGAAGCAGGCACGCGCTGAAGAAGGGGGTATCCCCCCGAAACGTTGGGACGTGTGGTTCACAATAAAAGTTTTCTAAGATTTGGAGTGAGACCCTCAGTTGTCTTTTTCCTGCGAAGCCGCTGGTTCCAAAGGGAAGAACCTACGAGGTGTCTGCACCCACAGTTGGATAGAGTGCACCTCCATCATTGTTTATCTATGTTGAAGCAGGCACACTTAGGTCTTGTAGCAACATAAAACTTAGCTTTTATTTAGTCCATTAGAAAACGCATCAACGCGTTTCAGCCCTGAGCGGGCCGTCAGATCCCGAGAAGTTTTATGTTGTTACAATATGTATCTATTTTCGGATGACATGGCACCCAGGCATCATCATTATTATATCCCTTATCTTATATAAATAAATTTATAATTTCATGGGGAATACATTGGGTTTTTCAGAGGTACCATGTTGGTGGGGGTGGGTAAAAGTAATATACATAGGGACAGTGTTTATGTATTGTTTAAGCACTAAATAAATAGTTATATCAATATTAACAAATATGTAGTAATGACATAGAAATGTAAATAAGGCAAAATATATAAATAAATAAAAGTACTTGCATAGTCCCCACTCCTGTTTTGTAGTGGTATCTTCAAAATTGGGTGTTAAAGGACCACTCCACCCTCAAAAAAACATCTTTTGGAAAGAACAGCCTCTTTAAAATATGTTGATATATCATAGTTTGTCCTATGAATAAATTGCTGTATGCCTGCTATGCTTCTGGATGCCTCATGGAAACTGAGCAATTTAGAAACCTGTACTGAGCCTGGGCATGCTCAGAAGAGGCAACTAGGGGATTAACATTTAGTCATTGGCTGTGATTTCAACAGTCAAATCCATAACTGACAGTTGATAACTGGAAGAACCAGGAAGCAGAAACAGGGTAAACAGGACATTGTGTAGGATTTCAGGTTAAACTTATATATTTTAGATTTCAAACTATTAACGTTTACGGTTTTGGGGGGTGATTTACCTGTATGTAAGTTTTCATTTTGGGTCTGGACTTGCCATTTAAGCCACACCCCAGGAAGGTTCATAGGGAGGCAATGGAAGCTTAAAAATGAACATATTTATCACTTCCCTTTTGGTGTTGTATCCAGTGGTGTGCTTAATGTTAGATTGAAAGCAGTGTTAGCGAATCAAAAGATTTTCTGAGTGTTGGTAGGGAAGTAGGGAGTTAGTAGGAAATTGCAAGACTTATATGTCGCTACCTTTGTAAAACATGTGACAGTCTTAGTAAAAACATTCTTCTCACTCTCACATAACTCCACCCCACCCCTCCCCTCTCAATAGAGAGCTGCTGTTTGCTGGACAGGGATATCTATATGATAGGGGGACTGAAAGGAAAACATCTCCATACCCATTTCTCTACGACAATGAAGTGTTTGTTAATCGTTTATTACATTATTTAAGCAATAGACCCTATAGAAGCCATGAACCTTTGTCCTGAACTGATAAAATGTAATAAGATTGGATCTCCTATTAATCTATTGGTTGGAAATGTAATGGGGAAGATTGATTCAAGCTCTGCACAACAGTTGTATTTCACTGTGGTGTTTCTAATGAACTATAACACTCATATGTCAATGTTACAATAAATAGATCAAGAATAGAGATGGCCCAGATCACGGATCTGAACCCAGTTCCGCAACGGATTTCCGTGATTCACGAATTTTGCTTTGCAGAAAATTTCAAGGAATTTTTGAAAAATTTGTAAAAATTATACAGTAACTTACTGTAAATATTTTTGGGACCTGGGAAATGGCCTGGGGAAAAGACAATTGGATTCTTTCTGAAAGAATCTGATTGTAACCAATTCTGATTAGAAAATAATCTAATTGGTTACTATACCAATCAGATTATTTCTAAAAGAATCTGATTAACCAATTCTAATTGGTTACAATCAGCTTTTTTTTTTTTTGAAATCACACCAATCACATTATTTTCCAATCAGAATTGATTAGAATGAGATTCTTTCAGAAACAATCTGATTGGTTAGTATACCATTCAGATTCTTTTCCAATCAGAATTGGTTTCAATCAGCTTATTTCAGAAAGAGTATTATTGATTAGTATACCAATCAGCTTATTTCTAAAAGAATTTGATTGTAACTAATTCTGATTAGTTGCAATCAGATTCTTCCAGAAAGCATACCAATAAGATTCTTTCTGAAAGAATCTGATTGGTATACTAACCAATAAGATGATTATTAACAGAATTTGTTACATTCAGATTCTTTCAGAAAGATTCTGTTTTGTTAGTATTCCAGTCATATTCTTTTCCAATTAGAATTGGTTACAATTAGATTCTTTCAGAAAGAATCTGATTGGTTAGTATACCGATCAGTTTCTTTCTGAAAAAATTTGATTTGAAAGAATCTGATTATCTGTTCTCCAGATCATTTCCCAGGTCCCAGAGCCATTTACAGTAAGTTACTGTATCATTTTTACAATTTTTTTTAAAAAAATCCTTTAAAATTCTAATTTTCTAAAATTTCGGTGACCTCGAAAATACAATGCGTAATCTTGAAAAAAAAGTTCGATTGCGAGGAAAGTTTTTTTTTTTTTTAAACTTCTGGATGTATGTACTTTTTCCCAGACCATTTTCCAGGTCCACAGGCGGAACAGATTTAAGCAGTTTCACCTATCTCTCAAAACCCTGGATTTAAATATTTTCCTGTATAGATTTATCAAAACAAATCAATAAACAAAACAGAAAAATGTGTAGTGTTATACAACAAATATAAGATGGATAATGTCTGTCTTATCTAGATGTTAGGCTGCACTTGTATATTTCTAAAGCACTGACACTTCCAGTACAATCCAAAAGAAGTGTGTATATATGTTCCCTCTAATACCTATCGGAGTACACCCAAAAGGTTCCCTTCTGCCTCTGTATATTGTGTAAAGTATTCATTCAAGAACAGTATTGCCGGCACACAATTGAAGCTCTCCAATTGCCTGGGTGCTATGCTGAAGATATATATACAATTAGAGATGTTCGAAACTGTTATTGTTCCGTTTTTCGAATTTTCACATTTTTCAGAAAGTTCGATTTTCGAAAATCGTCTATTTTCGATTTTCGAAAATCGTCTACTTTCGATTTTCGAAAATTGTCTATTTTCTAAAATAGTCTACTTTTAGTTTTCGAAAATAGTCTACTTTTAGTTTTCGAAAATAGTCTACTTTCGGTTTTCGATTTTCGAAAACCGTCTACTTTCGAAAAATCCAGGTTCCGTAAAATTTGGGAGTTCCGAAAGTTTCGTCGGGACTTCGAAACCCTCAGATTGGATTCGAAACCGGGTTCTATTCCAACCCACATTACATCTCTATATACAATAGGTAAGAAGGAAGGTGCACTCCAAGGACTTCTCATAGCAAAAAATTATTAAAGTGCAATGCAACGTTTAGGTCGTTGCACTTCTTGAAATCAGAGCCTAACCTGAATACAGATCATGCTAGAATGCTGCTTCAGAAGGAATCCAGATGGATACATAAACTTGATACGCTATCCTTCAAAGGGTTAAATGAACAAAAATAATTTCACTGCTTGTTATAAAAAAACTTCACTTTAATTTGTCCCTTGTATCTTTAATAAATGTAACAAACTTAATCTGTTTTAACATTCAATTACAACCGTTGTGAAACTTTGCCTAAATGATATAGTGTTTCTCTTAATATATATATATTACATTATATATATATACACAATCAGGGTTATTCCATAAAAGTTCTTATTGTTTAAAATGGTGCTAATATTGCCCCAACCAATCAGATGTTAGCTTTCAAATGTTAAATAAGTTCTGATTGGTTGGTGCAAAATTAGCACCATCTTAAACGATAAGAACTTTTATTGAATCTCCCTGAATATGTTTTAACATCTACTGACGGGCCAACTTCCATGAGGCTATATAAGCATACCTCATTGTTGTAAAGTCACATCCTGAGGACGTCTTTCACTTACTCGAAATGCGTAGATGTAGCATTTTTACCATTGACTATAAAGATTATGTTTAATCTATGTTAAAGTCCTGAGAGTGCCTTTGTCTACTTGTATATATACTTATATATTGTTCTTTGAACGGCACCAAGGCATTTTCTAATTTTTTTGAGCGGAACATGGAGTGCCAACCTTCCTGCAAATAAATATATATATATATATATATATATATATATATAAAACAAACATACGGTATATGGGACAATTCAAATTGTTTTACATAGTTATCACCCTTAACTGTGTGACTTATTTATCTATACCAGTGATGTTGAACCTTTACCCTCCAGAAGTGTAGTAACTACAGCTCCCAGCATGCCTTCCACTGGTCTGTACATCACAGAACATGTTGGGAGGTGCAGTGACTGGCACATTCCTAGTTGCTGTGTTGTAGTGTTATGGTCTATAGCTCTTCCTGTTAGCTGCAGCAATATTACCTTCTTAAGTGGGAAAGTGTACCTTCTGAAAGGGGAATGTTGGAGGAAAGGAAGAGCGTGTTTTTGTTTATGCAAATTTCCCACAGATGGGATTCCTGCTTCATCCAATTTATAGAATATGTATGCAAAATTCCCCTTTAATAAGTTACAATCATTATAGATACCACGCTGGGATAACAGAAAGTACCTGGACAGACATAAAAAAAAAGTTAACCTATTCGTTTGCGCGTTAATTGAAGAACAGGAAGTAAAGGAGCTATGTCTTATTCCCCATTCTTCAGCTTATGTAACAGGAGCGTGACAAATTACCCACTGACTCTTCTGACAGGTCCCGACTTCTTCCAGGATAAACTGTCAGAAGCTGCCTGGAACTTTCAGGTGACTCAGCGGTTGATCATGCTATCATTTATAGCTAAGCTTCCTAAGCTATACGATGTGACATAAACTGTATGTAAATCTTTTTCTGTACTCACAGGAATAGACCAAGAGGGCCTTTTCAGAATTAATGGAAACACAAAACTGGTAGACAAGGTTAAGCATAAATATGAAAACGGGGAGCAGGTGAATTTGGGAGAGGATGTGGATGTCCATTCTGCTGCCAGCCTACTTAAGTTGTTCCTCCGAGAGATGCCTAATGGTGTGGTTACTGTCACCATGCTTCCCAGATTTATTGAGGTTTACCAACGTAAGTACAATATTTTGTTCCTTTTTCCTTTAAATGTGCAAAAATGCAAGGCCATTTGGACCGAATCTGGACAGTCTGCATTTTTTTCCACAAAACACCCCGTGACTTAGAAATAACCCCCACAAACTATATATTCCTGAATTTTTCACACCTTCAGCTATGTAACGCTGTAGTTTGTTCATTCATACCATCAATGGTGTGGGCGCAGTTCTTCATAAAAGTTCGCATTTGTCTGAAAAAATGAACAAAAAACAATTTCAAAAGGTAGAAATCATGCCAAAACCTCATGAAATGTAAAACAAAGTTACTAAATATCAATCTCCCAAATGTCCTGAATCAAACGGTATGCCATATGTGTGGTTACACACGCGGACGTGGAAGCGAAAAGCCACAAAGTGAGACAATTTACAATGGCTCAGAAACAACGAAAATATTTTTTCCACAAAACACCCCCATAACTTAGAAATAACCCCCACAAACTATATATTCCTGTGTAACGCAGTAGTTTGTTCATTCATACCATCAATGGTATGGGCGCAGTTCTTCGTAGAAGTTCGCATTTGTCTGAAAAAATTAACAAAAAACAACTTTAAAAGGTAGAAATCATGCCAAAACCTGATGGAATGTAAAAAAAAAAATTTATTAAATATCAATCTCCTAAATGTCCTGAATCAAACGGTATGCCATATGCGTGGTTACACACACGGACGTGGAAGCGAATGGCCACATGAGACAATGCACAAAGGCTCAGAAACAGCAAAAATATTCAGCCAACTTTGAATTTGAACAGTCTGCAGTTTTTCCCCACAAAACATCCCCCACAAACCATATATTTCTCGAATCCACACACCTTTATCTATGTAATTCTGTAGTTTGTTCATTCATACCATCAATGGTATGGGCGCAGTTCTTCGTAGAAGTTCACAGGTTTAACAAAATGTAAAAAAAAACACTCAAAGGTAGAAATCATGCCAAAATCCCAAGTAATGTAAAAAAAAGTTACCAAATATTAATCTCCCAAATGTCCTGAATCACACGGTATGCCATATGTATGGTTACACACGCAGACGTGGAATCAACTAGCCACAAAGTGAGCCAATGAACAGTGGCTCAATTACAGCAACTTTTCAGATTTATCAGACTAAACACCCCTCTATATTAGAAATATCCCCCAAAACTATATATTCTTGGAATCTACACACCTTCAGCTACACAATGGTGTGATTCTTTTATGCATACCTCCAATGGTGTGGGTGCAGTTTTGTGTAGAATTTTGCTTTTTTACCAGATTTTTTGGAAAAATTTATAAAAATACAATTCAAAGTTAAAAATCATGGCAAATTTCCATGTCATTTAATAAAAACTTGTCAGTTATCAATCTTCCAAATGCCCTGAATGAAACGGTATACCATATGCATGGTTACACACACGGACATGAAAGCAACCAATGCGTAGTGGCCCAATAACAGCAACTTTTAAGATTTTACAATCTAAACACCCCTCTAACTCACAAATACCCTCCAAAAATCTATATTCTCAGAATCAACATACCTTCAGCTAAGCAACGGTGACATTTTTTTCATTCATACCATCAATTGTGTGTGTGCAGATCTTCGTAGAATTTCGCACTTTTAGCATATTTTCTGAAAAAAAAAGAAAGAAAGAACAAGTTTCAAAGTTAAGTAATGAAAAAAAAGTTACCAAATATCAATCTCCCAAATGTCCTGAATCAAACGGTATGCCATATGCGTGGGTGCACACAGAGACATGGTCACCAACTAACTCAAATGGGAAGCATGCATAAGTGCAATTACAAGAAAAAAATCAAACTCTGTAATTTCAAACAGCTCCGAAACTTGGAAATGCCCCCCATAAATAAAACCCCCACTAAATATCAATCTCCCACATGTCCTGAATCAAACGGTATGCCATATGTATGGGTGCACACAGACACATGGCCACCAACTAGCTCAAATGGGATGCTTGCACAAGTGCAATTACAAGGAAAAATCAAAGTGCTCTGTAATTTTAACAGTGTACAGTTTTTCAAAGGAAACAGCCCCGAAACTTGGAAATACCCCCAACAAACTGTATATGTTTGGAATCTACACACCTTCAGCTATGTTACGGTGCCAAGCTTTCATACATACATGAAGAATTCCAGACACAGTAATCCAATGAATTCTGTGTTTTTAGAAGATTTTGTGAAAAATAAAATAAGATGATTCAAAGGTTAAAATCCTACCTAAACCCACTTGACAAGTAAAAAAACCCACTAAATGTGAATCTCCCACATGTCCTGAATCAAACGGTATGCCATATGCGTGGATGCATACAGTGATGTGGCCACCAACTAGCTCAAATGGGACGCATGCACAAATGCAATTACAAGAAAAAATCAAAGTGCTCTGTAATTCGAACAGCCTATTCTTTTTCTAAGGAAACAGTCCCAAAACTTGGAAATTACCCCCACAAACTATATAATTTTGGAATCTACACACCTTCAGCTACATTATGGTGCCATGCTTTCATACATACATGAAGAATTCCAGACCCAGTGATCCAAAGAACTCCGTGCTTTAAAATAAGATGATTCAAAGGTTGAAATACTACCTAAACCCACTTGACAAGCAAAAAACTCACTAAATGGCAATCTCCCACATGTCCTGAATCAAACGTTGTGCCATTTGCGTGGGTGCAAACAAAGACCACTAAATAGCAATCTCCCACATGTCCTGAATCAAACGGTATGCCATATGGGTGGGTGGAAACAGAGACGGGACCACCAACTAGCTCAAATGGGACCCTTGCGCAATTGCAATTACAAGAAAAACGCTACAACCCGCCCCCACCCCCACCGCCCCTTTTAGTGGTATTTTATTGAAAACGGGTTAGTACGAAGTCACACAAGTTTTTGCACACTTTACTGATCCTAAAAATTCGATCCGGTCTTTTTTTGGTACCTCTCAAACCCTACTAAAATAGGCTTAGTTCCCTTGAAGTCGAACAAATAATCCTGCGTTTACTTTACCAATATCACCGGGGACATTGGAAGCTTGGAGAAACAAAGTGTTTTGCTAATTTATAGTTTTAGGGTAAAAAAAAAAAAAAAGGGAGTGTGTATCACTTTAAGAATTTTTTTTGTGTGTGCATTTTCCCTTTTTTTGGGGGATCTTTCCCAAAGATGATCATCAAATCATCTTAGGGAATGATAACGAACTTGGAATAGGGCATAAATGCCCGTTTTCCAAGTCAAAATCCGATCGGAAAAATCACTTCCCGGAAATCATTTTCCAGGAAGTGATTTTTCATTCATTGGCAAAGATCAATAATTTGGTGATCAGAAGTGATCACCAAATTTTGATCTCTGTCCCCATTTTTTTCCTAATTCTTTGCTAAGTAGCAAAGACTTAGAAAAAATCCTATTTGTGATTGGAACTTTGAGTTCCATTCATAAAAAGTATAGTAAAGCTGTCACACTGACAGCTTTACTATACCAGGTACTGCACTGTGATCTGAATGAAGATCGCGGTGCAGTACCTCCACTAGACCACCAGGGGCATCCTACCACTCTTAGGGAAGACCCCGGTGAAGGAGGAAGTTCAGTGATGTCACCGGGGTCTCCCTTATCGCCGAACTTGCTTCCTTCTCTGCTCTGCTCCCGGTAAGCACTTCAAAGAGTGCTAGCTCCCGATCCCCCCATCGGATTTTCATGAAACCGGTGGGGGATCGAGGGGGCTAGGGGGGCACCTGAATACTGCCCCCCGATTGCCTATAGCGCTCAAGGATTTTATTTTTTTTAAAGTGGAAGCCACAGAACGTGAATACACGTTCTGTGGCAGTTTGAGCCTTTTCAGTGGGGAACGTGTATTCACTTTCTATGGCACTGAAAGGGTTAAAGCTCAGTAAGCACAATGTAATTGTATACAGATACTGTATATATTAGCACTTTTAAAGGTGGAGTTTTATACTCCACCCATTTGTAGGAGGAGTAAAGGTACTTAAACCAGCCATGTGTTATGCACCTGACAAAGGGTCACACACCCCGAAATTTACCCCCCGAAATTTGTGCACATATCTTTCACAATAAACACATGGAAGTGGTTAATAGCACAACCATAGATCTAAGTGGTGTGCGAGGAGACCTTTAAATATAGGAATATTTGTGGTTCCATAGTTTTTGTCTTTGTATATCACATTTTATATGCCTAAAATCTTTTAATGCCACCAGGTGCTGTTAATATATTACACAGCTTTCAACTCAGGACATCATATTACATATACATTATAAAAACATCATTATGAAGCAGTTCATTTCTTCTATACACAGGAAATCATATGAACTTTATTACATGACTGTTTCATTAGCTCTTGAAATTTGTTCTGTTAAGGTTTATACACACATTCGGTCAGGGCTTGTAGCATGATCCACCGGGGTGGCTCATTAACTACCCCCAACCGGATGATTCAGGTGACAAAGCACCCATACACAGCATGATTGTCGCCCAAAACATTCGTTCATACACATCGTGTGGAGCAGCTTGAGCCCCGCAATTGCATGTGTGTATAAGCCTTTACTGTATGGTTTCTAAGGGACATTCATTATTCGTAAATAAAATGGAAAAAAAAATGTTTGGCCCTCCTACTTTAGATCTTTGGTTTTCCTAATGTCTATGTTAAAAGAACTTTGTGTTGTATTAACATTGCTGTTTTTTTCCACAGACTGGGGAAGTGACGTACAAAAGGAGAATGCCTTAAAGGATCTGCTAAAGCAGTTGCCTCATATACACTACAGACTATTGAAGTATCTGTGCCAATTCCTAACAGAGGTGGTTGAGCACTGTGGAGAAAACCGCATGAATGTTCATAATCTAGCAACAGTATTTGGACCAAGTTGCTTCCAGTAAGTTTTCCAATAACTACACAAGCTTATAAAATTACACCGAATTTATGCAGTCATTTGCAGTAAATTGTGTTTTTATAAATTTCAAAGTGACTGCCAGGGGCGTCGCTAGGGTCTGAGAAGATCAGGGCCACTCCCGGGCACCCTGTGCCGCATGCAGCGTGGCACAATATTTTTTGGCCACTCCCCCTTCCCCGCCCCAATTACGCTACATGCACTAGGTATTTCATTATACTGGTAGCAAACTGGCAATTTTAGTATATACTGATAGCAAACTGGCAATTTCAGTATATACTGCTAGCAAACTGTCATTCATTATATACAATACTGGTAGCAAACTGACATTTTCATTACATACTGGTAGCAAACTGGCAATTTCATTATATACTAGAAACCATGGGCATTTCAGTACATTGCGGTAGCCATGGGCATTTCATCACCTACTGGTAGCCATGGGCATTTCATCACCTACTGGTAGCCACGGGCATTTCATCACCTACTGGTAGCCACGGGCATTTCATCACCTACTGGTAGCCACGGGAATTACATCACCTACTGGTAGCCATGGCAATTACATCACCTACTGGTAGCCATGGCAATTACATCACCTACTGGTAGCCATGGGCATTTTATTACATACTGGTAGCCATGGGCATTTTATCACATACTGTACTGATAGCCATGGGCATTTCATTACATACTGGTAGCCATGGGCCTTTTATTACATACCGGTAGCCATGGAAATTTTATCAAAACTGATAACCATGGGCATTTCATCGCATACTGGTAGCAATGGGCATTTCTTTAATAATAGTAGCCATGGGCATTTCATTAGATACTGGTAGCCATACAAATTTTATCACATACCGGTATGTGATAAAAATCCCATGGCTTCCAATATGTAATGAAATGCCCATGGCTACCAGTATGTGATGAAATGCCTAGGGCTACCACTATGTGATAAATGCCCATGGGCATTTCATCACATAATGGCAGCAAACTGGCTATTTCATTATATACTGGGGTAGGCTATTACCCCATGTGCGATGGAGCAGCTGAAGGCCGGAATTCATTGAAGATGTGCAGAGGCAGCGCAGGGGCGGCAGTTCCCAATAGTCCTTTGCGGCTCCGCAATGACATCATTGCGCAGGTGTGTGCGGTGACGTCATTACACAGCTGCAAAGGGCTACTGGGAAAGGCAGATTCGGGCCACCTCTATCGGGTAAGTTATGTTAAACATTCGGGGCACTTTTCCAAAGATCCGGGGCACATGCTGGGAAGGAATGCTCTGTAACAATACAAGCTATTTTGAATTTTGAGGTTTTATTGATGCAGAAGCTATTTTTTTTAAAGGGTATATCCACACGTCCAACAAAAATTTGTATATCAGCTGAACACCCCCCAAAACCTAGACCTTGCTGGATTTATATATTTCAATTTGGCCCCTGGACATACTTACCAGCCCTTTTTCCCTCGCTGCCTTCTGCTTGTCTCCTGGGGCTTTTTTGTGCCTGGAAGGATGCAGAAGGGGCTCCCAGCAAAAGCGATTGGCTAAGATATTGCACACCTACACACTTTTTGTTACATAACAGTTTAAATCTTCATACAAACATGCAGAATTCAGGTTCAAACTTAGAAATCTTGTTCAAACCTCCAGTGCAAATAAAAATACCCACTAAATATTGATCTCCCACATGTCCCTAAGAAAATGGTAACCTACTTGGATCAACAGACACACAGAGACACATCCAGCAATTAGTCTCAAACTGTTCTCACATTTACATATTAACATAGTAATAGAGGCTGAATAAAGACATACTATTTCAACCATTACAGCCAACTCAATTACTGTACCTAACAGTTGGGTGCTGAGCGAGGGATGCATGGAGTGCATGGCCAATACCCGGTTCCATTTGCACCAAATCATGGGCGAACAGCAACTGGAACTCCTCTAAACAGGGATGACCCAGGGCCAAAAAACTGCAATGGCAGCCTGGAATCTGCAGAAGTTTGCTTGGCGGGCGCAGAGGATGACCTAAAGACAAATGCAGTCTCACCTACTCTATCTCCTCTTCAATCCTCAGCTTCACCGACTGTGAGCCCCTCTCATACTTGCATGTTGTAGCCTGTACAAACCACATCCCTACCCCAGGAGGCAAAACATGAGGGGCAGCAAAAAATCCTGATAGCGATATAGGAATCCAACAGGTCCTTCACAGCGCTACTGGAGGAGGCAAAACCCGAAGTCTCTCATAAGGCAAGATATGCAAATATTATGAAAGAGGTTTGTAGAGGCTGAATATCCACCATTGAGGACACTGTAACTCCTATTCAGGGGCGTAACTACCAGGGTAGCAGACCCTGCAACCTCAACTTCTTATGCTTGTGAAGGTTCTCATTCATCCAGGTCATGGTATATCTGTTGTATTCAATTAGATCAACTGGACTTGAACTTTAGCGAAACGTCTTCAAGAACTAAACTTCAAGTCCAGTTGATCTAATTGAATACAACAGACTCAACTTCTTACTTTCTCTATGACAGATACAGCCTCCCCACAAATAACACTGTAAATGAAGCAGATAAGAGGGCCCCATCATAGTTTTGCTGGGGGGCCCATTGACTTCTTGTTACGCCACTGCTCCTATTGGACATTATTTGTCTCAGTTTTGCTGGCTTGATTAGATGAAAATAGGTCCAGAAGACAAAATCTTAGATTTGTTGGTTTCCCAGAACATTCTGGTCAGGACCCAGCACAATTCCTGGAAACTTGACTTAAGGGTCTTTTTGAAGAAGAACACCTTACACATACCTTTGCAATTGAAAGAGCCCACAGAGTTTCTGGCAGACCACCAGCACCAGGAGACCGCCTGAGACCTCTAATCGCAAGACTACTTACTGCCAGGGATAGGGATGTAGACTGGCACACCTAAAAGGGGAACTCATATATGACTACTCCTCATTCAAAGTGTTTCCTGACTTCACCATAGAGTTACAAAAAATAATGGCAACTGGGCCTTTGCTACCCTGCCTGTTTAAGAGTAGAAGTGGACAGTACCACCAGATCTTTTGACAACCCAAAGGTTTTGCTAAACTATTAATTTTTAAATAAGACATAGGAGATATCATGACACTTATATAATGAAATAAGTCTGCATCATCGAATCCACGTTATAAACTGGAGTTCCTTTAACTTTCTTTAATTAATGCATATGAGCAAAGTTAGACTCGGGAAATCATTCCCAAGATGTTTTGTTTTTGCTTAATATGGCCATTTCAGGGGAAATATACCATTGGTGGGTGGGACAGGCCTTGCCAGTAGGTTGCCAGAAGAAACCACATGGGCTGTGTATCCCCTACTTTAATTCCACTATCAAGTGGACTGGTAATGATTTTACTAAGTTTTGACTGTTATCACCCTCCAGTTTGGGTGGTTTCTGTTCGGTTATCCCTGTTTTTAGCCTTCCTCTTATTTTACCCTTCCCAATCTCAGAAATAATTTTTTTATGGTACAATAGGCAAGTAAAAGATACTCTCTAATGTTTTAAAATGCAATGCTATACTGAGCTGTTTTTCAAATACACCAAGATGTCCTGTATTATAATATGGCATGTTATGCTACTTGAAGGGTGTGAAGCTTTAAGGAGAACTAAATTTACATTTTTAAAAAATCTTAATATGAAAGCTTTTCTCCCCAGAACACCTATACATTGTAAGGTTCTTCTTCATAAACAGACAAACAGAATTCATCCCTTATAGATTATGTAAATCATTTGAAGGATGACCGCTCCGTACTTACAGGGATGAGTATATTCATAGAAACATCTTTACTGGTTAATACTTTACCTACATCCATGTATGAAGCACATATAACACTTATCCCCAAACCTGGTAAAGCTCCCCTGGAATGGGTATTCTTATTTGTGGGCCTGTCTTGAGCACCGTAGCTTTGATCCTAATTTCATACATTGGGTTCAACTATTAAATGCCTATCACCAGGCTTCCCCAGGAGCCAATGGAATGTGTGTTGCTACAGCACATTCCAGGAGGCTCTACTTTAAATTTATTAGCATGGCAGTAACCACAAATGTGGTTCCTATCACCAATAGAAACATAGTCTTTTCAGGGTTTATATTTGAAACATTCCAGGAGCAAATTGTAATGTCTTACAGACCTTAAGGGAAATGTCTTGTTCCCTCTGTTATAGAAGCTGTTGTTCTGTGTCTGCAGCTCTCTGAGTTGCTGTAGCTGTACATTACACAGTTGTTGTGTCACTGAAGTGGGCTCTTTGTCTGTGTTGAAGTCGGGCAGCGCACGGAGCCAAGCCCTTCCTCTGAGTTGCTGAATTGGGGCATCACACTCTGCAGGTGATGTTTTGTTGTTGAAATTTGGCTTCATGGGCTCTTTCAGAGGGTGTCACCATAATGTGGATGCATTAGGGTGTGGCAGTGAGGTGAGTACATACATACATACATACATACTCACAAGATTTATACTTTATAAAGTAGATCGCTAATGTGGAAAATGTGCATAAATGTTCAAATCTGAATGGAAAAATAATTTCATGGAAAGCATTTTCCAGGAAGTGTTTTTTTCTTCATTGACAAAACTCAGCGATGATTTATTTTTTTTGTGTGTGTGTAATTTTTCACATTTTTTATTCACTAGCAACTAGCAAGTTTAGCACTAAGCCACTAGGGAAGAACAGAGGTACTCAAAGGAGGGTTAAAGGAAGTACTCACCAAGGAGAAACAGGCTGGCTTTTCCCTGCAAAAGTTTTGAGGGATCAAAGGGACAAGGTGACATTGTAGCAGGACCCCCCCCTCCCCATACACACACACACACACACACCATACAGTACCTTTAACTGTAAATGTTTTGACTACTTTGTTAAATGGATGGACAAAGGTCGCCATAACATTTACCAATGGTAGTACGGAAAGGGTTAAGGGATGATGGCGAAACACATGTCCATTAGATTAAAAATAAATTTGGGGACACAACACATTTAGCAACTATTTATGTGCTCTGGTTGTTTCAGAAATATTTATTTTTTTATAACTTTCTTTCTGTCTTTTAGTTGATAAGAGGAAATTTGTTAGTAATATTTTGGCTGTAGCCTTTAGAAAATGAACTATGAACAGAAAGTATTGATTTTTGGCTTTCTGTTCTGTTTCTTGACATTTTGATTCAGCAAACTGTTCCTGTAAAAAGGGTTATCTGTTAATAATTTGCAGTTTTTGATTAACTGACCTTTTTATATAACAATGAATCCTGATGATGTGGGGTTGTGTCTAAGCAAAATCTAGTTTTTAGGTGGATTTGACAAAATAAGGAACATATATGACCCTTGTACTAAAGTGTAACTTGCTGATGTTGTTTGGTTTTCAGTCATAATTGCAATCAGTTCTATAACAATAATTGATCTAGTTCTCAAAATAAACTTTTAGCTTTTGTGCCCTTATTCATATTTAAGGACAACTCCATCCTCATAAGAACATCTTTTAGAAAGAATGGCCTCTTTAAAATATGTTGATATATCATAGTTTGTCCTATGAATTCATTACTGTACGCCTGCTATGCTTTTGAATGTCTCATGGAAACTGAGCAATTTATTAACCTGTACTGAGCCTGTGCTGAGCCTGGGCATGCTCAGAAGAGGCAGACAGGGGATTAACATTCAGTCATTGGCTGTGAGGTCAACTGTCAAATCAATAACTGACAGTTGCTAACTGGAAGAACCAGGAAGCAGAAATGGGAAAAAGGACATTGTGAAGGATTTCAGGTTAGACTTATATATTTCAGATTTCAAACTATTACCGTTTAGGGTTTTTACCTGTATGTAAGTTTTCAATTTAGGGCTGGACTTGCCCTTTAAGCTCTAGATAGGAAAATGGTGTGAAGTTGTTTACTTTAAGGTGTGATTTAAAGGAAGCTTTCTTCCCATGATAAATATCTATTATATGGATAAGTAAATAAAAGAAAATAAAATGGGTTCAGAATATTAACAAATATAAAACATTTCTTCCCTCATCACCTTCTAATCTATTCAGTGCCAACCTATTTTCTATTTCTTTTCATTCTGTTTAAAATAATTTTTAGGAATTATTACTTGGTTTCGTTTTTACTGTAGGAAAACCTTTTAAAAATGTAATTGAAGTAGAGCTCTGGTGTAAATAGACTTTCTTCTAGTCTATAAATTGCTAATTAAAACAATACATTCTTTGCCTTTCTAAGCAATTCCTTACTAAAGGCTTGTAATGAAGTCTCTCCCCCCAGTGGGTCAGATGTGCTTAGTGTGCTTCAACCAGGGAGAAAGTGATCTCTGTCCAGTTAGCTATTGTGTACGTTGGAAGTATATGGCCAATCACAATGATCAATAAGTTTTTTACCTTATTGGCCTGATTAAAAATTATAGGATAAAT
Source organism: Hymenochirus boettgeri (assembly GCA_019447015.1). NCBI lineage: Eukaryota > Metazoa > Chordata > Amphibia > Anura > Pipidae > Hymenochirus > Hymenochirus boettgeri. The sequence goes on from CM033469.1 coordinate 145,473,660, forward strand.
GACAATCAATCGATATGCTGATCGTTGCATGTATGGACCCCTTAAAGAAAATTGTACTTATTTTACACTGATATATCTTTGGTAAGAAATGCAATATAAAGGGAAGTGATGTTTTTATTTTATCAGCAGTTTTTAACTATAAAGGTGGCCATACACAAGCGATTTGATCACATTGGTATCTGTTGGCACACATGCTGTGAGAATCGCAAGAGTTTACCCTAGGCCTGGTTCACATGAATCTACCAGGACATAATATTTCTGCTTGACTAGGGGGTAAGCTACCAGGGGTGCAGGAGATGCGACTGCACCACGGCCCATGGCTAAGAAGAGGGCCCCATTTTGTGCTAAGTTTCCAAATCTACAAGCCTGTATGCCAACTATTTTACCAGTGGTCCATGTACTATGCATTTTTACCAATGTCTGTGTGCCAAGCATTTAACCAGTGTCTATGTGCTAAGCATTTTACCAGTGTCTGTATGGCAAGCATTTTACTAGTGTCAGTTTGTTATTTATTTCAAAAGTGTAAGGTTTGAGGATGTTTAAGATAAGTTTAAAAATACTGTTGGAATCTGATATAATAGTTTTGACAGGTGCATGGGTAAAGTATGTTTGTGTCTCATTATTTGGTTTGCAGTGCCGATTTGTTTTTCCAGGTTCCAACCATATTAACTATGTTGCGAAAACCTGCTGCTTTTTCCATCGCAATATAGCCAAAATTCGCAGGTTCCTTTCTCTCCCGACAACCGCTATGCTAATGCATGCTCTCCTATTGCGCCTAGTCTATTGCAACCTACTTTCTGGTATTCCTGCTTCCTACCTCTCTCCCTTTCAGTCTATACTTAACTCTGCCACACTTATTGTTTTGCTCTCTAATAAACCGGATCCCAAATCTCCTCTGTAGCGGACAACAACCTGGCTCCCTGTTTAACAGCGCATTGCATACAAAATACTTCTCCTAACATTTAAATCCTTTCGCTCTGCTGCTCCTCCTTATATTTCCTCTCTAGTCTCCCCATATGTTCCTGCCCATACCCTCTGCTCATCGCAGAACCAGCTCCTGTACAGACCTCTGGAATTCTATTCCCCCTCTCACTACGTCAAGAAACCTCTACATTATATGATTATATGGTTTTATTTGCACTGCATTCATCTCACTCCAGCACTTATACCCATTCCATTGTATCTGTATGTTACCCACCTAGATTGTAAGCTCTACAGGGCAGGGGCCTCCTTACCTCTTGTGGCAAAGCTCTAGCACTATTTTATATAATTTATATATTTATGTACTGAACTATCTATGTATTTGTCCCCCTTGTATGACTTTATTGTATTTTGTTACTGTACAGCACTGCGTCCCCAAGTGGTGCTTTATAAATAAAATATACATACATACAAAATTAATTTCAACAAAAAACTTGTTGCTAGGTTAGGAGCTTTTTTAATTCTCCTTTTAAAAAAAGAAGCTAAAGATTGTTGGCTGTAAATATTGCTTAACAGTTCTTTAGATGTGGTGTGCAAGATTGGGTTCAGATCGCTTAGATTGAAGCAGCCGAAATATCGACCAGTGTGCGGTGTCTGACTGATTTTACTGGGCAGTCTATCAAACAATCTATTGAACAAAAACTGATGGGACCTGTCTAAAAACTTCCAATGATCCTACCAGCTGTTGCATCATCTTGAGGGACTTGATTGGGCTGGTGCAGCCATCTAATGTGTATGGGGTGCTTTATGTAATAAGACATTGTATGTCGAAGTGGACACAATATTTTTGGCATTGGGGATAGTCAGAAAATTTTAATATTCCCTTTTTGGGTTATGCGTTTCATAGATATCAATAGAAAACACCTAAAAAAGACATTCGCCAACAGTGTTGGACTTGGCTCCAGGTGGCAAAGCATCCAAATTAATATACATAATATTACAATAATAATCTAGGTTATTTATGCTTGTTAAAAATGTTACATTAGTATTGACAGTTAAACTGATATTTCTTGGACATGCCACTTACAGTCTAGCTCATTATTGGTTAAAGGACAACTCCACCCCCATAAGAACATCTTTTAGAAATAATGGCCTCTTTATAATATGTTGATAGATCATAGTTTGTCCTATGAATTCATTACTGTATGCCTGCTATGCTTCTGGATGCCTCATTGAAACTGAGCAATTTAGAAACCTGTACTGAGCCTGTACTGAGCCTGAGCATGCTCAGCAGAGGCAGATAGGGGATTAACATTCAGTCATTGGCTGTGATGTCAACTGTCAAATCCATAACTGACAGTTGCTAACTGGAAGAACCAGGAAGCAGAAAGAGGGGCAATAGGACATTGTGCAGGATTTCAGGTTAGGCTTATATATTTCAGATTTCAAACTATTACTGTTTAGGGTTTTGGGGGGTGATTTACCTGTATGTAAGTTTTAATTTTAGGGCTGGACTTGCTCTTTAAATATATTTCCTATTACAGTTCAATACACTAATTTGATTGCTACAATATGTCACCTGTTTACCCTGTAAATTAAAATTTGAGTTCCAAGAATTCTTGGAGTTGAAAAAAAGAGGGAGATGTAATATTGCCCATTACTATATAGCACAAAACTTTGTCTTCTGAAATGGAAGAGTAAGGCGGGATACCTTACCTGTCCCTGGTCCCGCGATGCAGTAAATCTAGCAAAGTGATGACTGAATCCCATGATCTTGGTCAGGTAAGTAACTCGAACAAGCATTATTGCATTCCCCTAAGTATTCTACAAAATATGCCATTGAATTTTAAAAATTGGATGCAAAAGTAGTCCATGATCAGACTCCCTCAGAGCACCAATGGTGGATTGTGGTTGCACACCCTTAATGGTCATTTCTGCATTTACAGTGTATCACCAGGTCCTGAATGTATGGTGCAGCAAAGCATATGCAATAAAATCATGGAGCGACTGCTGGAAGATTATGTTAAATTCTTTGAGTGTGAGCAGATGGAAAAAGATGTATTTGAATGTGAAAAAACCTCAAGAATTATTGCTGTAAAAGTAAGTGCAACCAATGCACCCATTACAACCATTAAGCTTTGAAAGTTATCTGGGTTGTCTCACTACAAAATTTCTTAGGTGTTAAAAGATTCTGTTTGCATAGTCTAACAAAATGCATGCAGACCCTTTGAGATTGTATGCATGTCCCCTCTTTCCTGATATTTTTTTTCATTGTATCTTTATAAATAAAGAATGAAGCTCCTTAGGATCACTGTACTGATATAGACAGGGTGCTTTTTGGAATAGGCATAAGTCCACAAATGTATGCTTGTGTTTTTTAGGAATATAAAGCTGACCAGCCTTTCAGTCCTGTACGTTTTGAAGAAGGACTGAGCCCTTATGTATCCCAAAAGACAAAGGTGTGTTACATTAGTTTCCAAATAATCTTGAAATGTGTTGAATTGTAAATATGCAGTTTAGACAAAGATATGCATAGTTTGTGAAGGCTCTACATAATGATTATTAAATGAGTGTTTCCTTTAATATCCTGACAAATTCACATACCTTTTTGTGCATGAGACTAATTACTCTGATAATGCACTTTCATGTATCCATGTAATTATATTTAAGGCTTTTCCTACATACAACTTCTAACATTTACATACCACATGTGATACTTAACATATTTGATAATTGACATGTTAATAAGTTATTCTTTTTGGGGGCATATTGCCCACATAAAAACTATTGTGTTAAAATATCAAATAATGTCAAAATAATATAGTAATGTCAAAATAATACAATATTGGTGCAATGTAGGGCACCAACTACCAGGTTTCTATGTTAAAAAGCACAGAAATCAACTGAGAGTCAGCCAATCACAGATGCGGCTGCCTGCTATGGAGAAAGTTGGTTAGTCTATTTCTGGGCTTTCTTTTTAACTTTAAACCCTGCAGTGGGACAAGCCCTAAGAGTTTGAGTCTTAAAGGGAAAGGTGGCAACCCCAGTAGAATTGAACTGACCAATTTATAAGGTACACTTATAAAAACAAAACAGCTCAGAGCTGCAGGTGCAGCATATTTACTTGAACATAGTCTTAGCACAGCTCTGTGCAATGCGTTTTACAGGCCACCTTTGCCTTTAAGACCCAAACATATATTAAATCTACATGTTGCAGTGCTAAGTACCATTGCATTAAAAACTAACTCTATCAGCCTGAATCATGCTTCTAAAGAAAATACTAACAACCTTTTGTTGTGTGATATTATCAGGCCTATGTAATCAAAGTTCTTAAAATCTGATTGTTTGATTGTTCTGGACTTAAAGGAAAAGGTGGGAACCCTGGAAGAGGGTTTTTGTTTATGCAAAACTTACCACAGGCAGCCCACCTTGCTGCATTAATTTTATATAACATGTTTGCATCCCTCTAACAGTACCCCTTTAACTGGTATTGCCTCCAATAATTCCTATTAATATGTACATTTATAGAAACAACATGGTGCAGAGCTGCAAGTGGCATACCCTCCAACATTCCCCTTTAATACGTACACTTATAGAACATGGTGCAGTGCTGCAGGTGGAGGATAATATAATGACCCTGATCTTAGCACAGCTTTGTGCAATGCATTTCTCTGTGTAATGCATTTCTTAGCTTAGCTCTGTACTACAGTTTGTTGTACTGAATTAAAAACACACTCTTCCTACCCTCCAACATTCCCTTTAATAAGGGACACTTATGAGAAATGCATTGCACAGGGCTGTGCTAAAATCAGGTTCACTTCACTATCCTCCCCCTACAGTTCTGCACCATGTGGTTTCTATAAAAACACACGTGTCTTTCTACCTTCCAACATTCCCTTTAATAAGGTACACTGATGAGAAATGCATTGCACTGAGCTGTGCTAAGATCATGTTCACTTCACTGTCCTCCCCCTACAGTTCTGTACCATGTGGTTTCTATAAAAACACACTCTTCTTACCCTCCAACATTCCCCTTTCCACTAATATTGCTGCAGCTAACGGGGAGAGCTAGAGACCTTCACACTACAGGCCATATTTATAAGAGTGTGGTATCGCCTTCTTTCGTGATCGTTATGGTGATTGTTAATTTATGATCACTATCAGAAATCTTGTAAATGTACGATAGCGAACGTAAATCTACGACCGCCCGTAGAATATCATTATGGTAGTTTACAGCATTGTATACTATTGCCGCGGTATCACAAGTTTTTAAATATGTCCCTCCAACACTTAACAGTACATTGCAGGTGAACCATACAAAGACACAGGTCTGTAACTGTGAATAGTGCAGGTTTATTGCAAAACATGCATGCTACATGTTTCTGACCCACTTGTCCTTCCTAAAGTGCCTGGGTGAGTCTGAAACATGTGGCATGTATGTTTTCAAATAAACTTGCAATATTCACAGCTACAGACAGGTGTCTTTGTATGTTTCACCTGCAATTTATTGTTTATATATCGGATTTGGTGGAGTGAAAGCCGTAGGTGAGACATACATTATTTCAGATCTGGACACACTAGATACCCAGACCTATATACATAACTACAACACTGCTACTAGGAAAGTGTTAATCAGCTGCACCACCAATTTGAATATTGATGATTTAATATAGTCCTACATCATAGGGGTTAAGAGGTGCGAGTGGAAATCACACAGGTGCTGAAAATATAATCAAGGTAAAAGTACTGGCAGGCAAGGGAAAATGTCAGCTTCAGAATAGGGGAACAAACAGAACCTAAAATGAAAAGGCCCCTGAGTGGAAGAAAAGGCCCCTGAGTGGAATCTTCCATGCTGAGAAGGATGTTGAGGAATGTCCACCCCTTTTCCTTACTTTTGTTATACAGTAGTGCTTCCCCCCCTAAACTCTACTTACCTTCCCTCTTTCCTCCAACGCACTGTCCTGGCCCTCTGCTTGCATGAAACTGCAAGCAGGGGGCTGGACCAGCCAATCACGGACGCGGCTGCCGGCAGTGGAGAATGCCGGGGGAGAGAGGTAAGGTAAGTAGAGTTTGGGGGACTTTCTGACAAAAGTATTATAGCGGTTGGGGCTGGAGGAGGAAGCACTAGTATACCCCAAAGGGATTTAACACTAGGGGGAGGGAGAACAAAATGGGAGGGAGAGGGAGGGCTGCACTGGGCATGTGCAAATTCTCCTGGAGGAGAGACAGGAGGCAGAGCCAATATGGACTCTGCCAGGCTCCTGGTGCCCTGTTTTTGGGACTTTGGAGGGGCATAGCACAGCAGCCATTTGGAGCATGGGTTTAAGGTAAGGATTTTTATACACTACACAGTGGGGCCAGTAGTGGGTAAAATTATAGTTTTGGGGGTGGACATGCCCTTTAAACTTTGATTGTTTTGGCTTTAGTTCTCCTTTAAATGGAATATCATCTGTTGAACATGTTTAGCCATAAAGCACAGTGCCAAAACAGGGCAAAAACACATCATATTGCACAAACACCTCATACCAACTGTCAGGAACAGTTGTGATGGGGTGTTGATTTGAGCTTGTTTTGCCTGTTGAAAATTGTACTTCATATTGGCCTTGCGAGGGGTCTGAGGCTTGAACGGAACGGGGCCACCAACTGGAAGCGGTGAGTCCAGTTTACCTCTTCCTACCTATTTTTTGGGGAAAACTCTTGAATAATATATTCACACACGCTGGAGCACTTGGGTCAAGGGGTGTCCACCTGGCCTACTACGTCACAGCATGTGAGTATTAATGTTATGTGAATAAAAGATTAAGATGGCATGGTTGGAGCCAATGATATATTTTTTTGCCTGGCCCACCATGTCAAATATCGACATTGTAATTTATTGTTGGAATATTTGTTACTCGGATACTTGTTAAGTTAGTAGCTTCTTCCTGTGTGTGAGGCCCTACCACGCTGTATATTGCTGTATTACTATAATTTATAACTATAATGGTAGATCATGAAGATGTGTTGTAATATACAAAGACCACCAGCTCACTGCCATGTGGAAAATGCTTCTTGATCACATGTAAGTGTATTCAAAAAAAGTCGAACAATGATCGTCCACAGTCTCATTAGCACGCCGTCTCCCAAATAACCTAAGGTTTAATGGAAATGTTTACATTGTATAAATAGTGAATGACACTTTAAATGGTAGGTAAGTATACTTCTACAGAATTACTACCAGCACCCAAGGAAATGGTTATATGCTGATCATACAAATAGAGAAAGGACAAGATTACACTGGACAGGAGTGCTAATGACACGGGGACAAGTCCGTGATGTTTTTCTTTTTATTGCCTTTAATGTTATTTTTAATGCATCTAAACTTATTGTGCTTGTGAAACATTTACTCCATGGCAGTGAGTTGTGATCATGGTCTATTATTGTTAAAACAATTCAATAAAAGTTCTTATTGTTAAAAATGGTGCTAATGTTTCCCTAACCAATCAGATCTTATTTAACATTTGAAAGCTAACATCTGATTAGTTGGGGCAAAATTAGCACCATTTTTAATGATAAAAGCTTTAATTGAATCCCTTTATATCTTTTAAGCTGGGTACACACAATAACGATAAAGCCCCGATACCGTCGGATCCGACGGTATCGGGGCTTTATTGTTACTGTGTGTACGCTCGTTTCGAACGAGCGCGCGGCCGCCGAACGATCGGGTCGGGTACGCTCGTTCGGGAAAGTCGAAAATTTCCATCGGCCGCGTAGACTCCCTATAGAGGAGTCTAGCGCGGCCGATGGAAACACACAGTCCCGAGGTTTCCTTATGAAGTTCAAGGGAGAACGTTCTCCTTATGAAGTTCATGGGAGAACGCTCGGGACTGTGTGTATGCAGATCTTTGAAAGATGGCAGACAGGATCTTGCAGATCCTGTCTGTCATCTTTCAGAAATCTGCATACACACAGTCCCGAGCGTTCTCCCTATGAACTTCATAAGGAGAACGCTCGGGACTGAGTTTTTCCATCGGCCGCGCTAGACTCCTCTATAGGGAGTCTAGCGTGACCGATGGAAATTTTCGGCCTTTCCCGAACTAGCGTTTGGCCGACCCGATCGTTTGGCGGCCGTGCGCTCGGAAACGAGCGTACACACATAACGATAAAGCCCCGATACCGTCGGATCCCGTTTTAAGCTGGCAATACACGGCCAGATGTTCTTCTGATCGGATCGCTTACAAAAGTCAATTTTGTGTAATTTGCTTTGTAAAAAGAGCCTATTTTGAGGGTTATCTTTAAGAGCAACTTTATTTAACACTTTTTTTTATTGAAACATGCACCTTAACATTATAGAATATTGTCTTTGCTATACAGTTTCTGGCTGTAACTCTTAACTTTTTTGCACTACCGCTACAAAATGCTCTTGACTTACTCTACTTTTTGCCCAGCACAACAAAATAAGTTATTGAAGAATTCCTCTGGCTCTCCCTGGTTAATCACACGAAGCATATAAGAGCTCATTGAGCTAGTGGAGGCAGCTTTTTATCTACGGTAGGAACTACTTAGAATTACAATGTTTTAGGACTGGGTTGAGCTTTAAATTGTCAGCTAGTCATTTATATCTTCTACTCCTAAACTGTATCACAACATTCTAGGAGGTTTTAAGAATTGCTTTTTATTTTATTTTTTAATTTAGCAGTAACCTATGCAGATATATACATTGCATATGTATGTTATCCATACCTGTTTGTTTTACAGGAACATAAAGTAGAACATCCAACTAGTCTATGGCAAAGTGAAGAAAAGGAGGTTCCTCGTCACTCTCCAAGAACAAAGGTTGGTTTGTCTGGACCACAAGTCTTCATTTGTCTCTTTCAAAAGAGAAACTAAAAATTAAAGGACAAGTATACTTACCTTCCCTGTTCCCCCTCCTCTTCTCACTACTTAAACCACTTAGTCCTCAATCCTAGGTATGTGCTCTATCAGCTGTAATAATTACCAAAAGATTCCCAAGCTGCTACAGTCTTTTTCAAACTTTTCTGTCCATCTGCAAATTGACCATTGGAAAGGCGCAGTTAGACCGGAGGGAATCTTTTGGTAAGTAATACAGCTGATGGAGAGAGTACCCAGGGTGATGAACTGAATTGCTAAGAGGGGAGTGGTTTGGCTGAGTTTAATTGTCCTATGTCCCTGGAAGGAGATATTTCTCTTCATCCTCTCCAGCCTGGTTCAGATGGTTTATATCTCCTGTGATGGCTTTATGAACTTGCACAGTCGCAGAGGGAATGACTCTGGAAGCAGCCATAAATCATTGATGTTTAAGGCTACAAATTAGCTATTGTATAATGCCAGTTTAATTGTTATAGTTAAACTTCAATTTCTTAGAACAGAAGGGTGATATTAATAAATACAAAGTTAAGATTTTCATTGCTTTGAAATTTTTCTTTGGTGTTCTTTTGCCAACTCCTACGGGTGTGCTTAATGCATATTTGCATTTGTATTTCCTATTATTAACATTAAAACGCATGTAATAACAGACAGTAATGCAGAACCGATTACACCACAGCACATTAGTGGAAATCACAGGTTTTTATAAGAAACCAGGGGCCACATTTTTTTAACCCGCTGTATCAGAAATCCATAAAAGTACAATTGCGGATGTAATTTGCTATCACGTGATTCCATGCGATTACGATGCATTTGCGGCATTGATGCATTCGATAAACAAACAAATGATGATCGCATGCAATCCGATAACTGATTGAGTGCAGCTTATGCGAGCACACCTAATGTTGCCAGCCCCATCCCTAGCCAACCCTAGCATGCGATTTTGCATGAGTGATAGGATTGTAAAACCCTGTCATGAAGAAATTAAAAAATCCGCGGCTGTAAAATACCACTGAGGTCAGTAAAGACTGTAATGTAATTCTAAGGGTGATAACGGGTAATTATATACCATGTGGTATTGGTATAGTTGCACTGTTTTACGACCACAGTGAAAAATGCCACTAGCATTATTGATTGTATTTATAAAGGCATTGGAATAATGCGCCTTAAGCTGGGTACACACATTAACGATTAAGCCCCGATACCGTCGGATCCGACGGTATCGGGGCTTAATCGTTACGTGTGTACGTTAGTTTCCCGAACGAGCGCGCGGCCGCCAAACGATCGGGTCGGCCGAACGCTCGTTCGGGAAAGGCCGAAAATTTCCATCGGCCGCGCTAGAACTCCCTAATAGAGGAGTCTAGCGCGCCGATGGAAACACACAGTCCCGAGCGTTCTCACATAGGAGAACGCTCGGGACTGTGTGTATGCAGATCTTTGAAAGATGACAGACAGGATCTTGCAGATCCTGTCTGTCATCTTTCAGAATCTGTACAGTGTGTACCTAGTCTTAAATCGACAGTGGAAAATACTGATATTGATCTGTTTATTTGGTGTATTTTACTCCACAGTCCTTTGGAAAAACAGTATATGTAAAGGCAAATGCAAACAAAAATGCACACCCTACAATACCATTGTAGTATTTTGCCTTTTAAATCCACAATTGTACTTTTACGATAACCCGCAATATCGGAGATTTCTGATACCTCGGGTAAAAAATTTTTTTTTTATATAAAACTCTGTGTGTGATTTCCAATAATGTGCTGCGGTCTAATCGGTTATGCATTGCTGTCTGCTGTTACATGAGTTTTAGTGTTAATAACAGTAAATGTTAATATGCAGAAAAATGTGGATTGATTTTAACCGTTACCAACATTTTTTTCACATTATAATCTTTTAGTTTCTTAAATTTTACATAATATATATATCCCTTATATTATATAAATATATTTATATCTCCATAGGAGATTGTATTGAGTTTTTAGGAGCTACCAATGTGGTGGGGGGTATAGGATATTACATATAGGAAAGTTGAATATGTATGTGTGTATTATCTCACTATTTCCATTTAAATGACCATCAATAAATGTATATAAAGAATAGCACTGACATATTAGGTACAACACAAAATATACAAAAAACATAAACTTACTTACAGAGCTGAGCTCAACATGAGATTCAACATGGAATGGTCAAAATGTCAGCTTAAACCACACCCCTGTGTCTGCTCCATGTGAAAGGAAGTGTAATCCAGAAAAAGTTTGTCTGCTACACAGGATGTGATGTGTATTGTAATGGACATATACACCAAGGCTCCTTATATACCGCTTGCAGGTGGCATCAGTGAGTAATAAAAGACAAGACATCCCTGCTCTCTATGGCTAGGAGGATAGAAAGAGAAAGTAGATTGTGGTGTGTGCTTTGGAGAGATATTGACTGCAACACAAGATCCTGTGTATAACACCTGTTGGGAGAACAGATTATTGGACAGACAATTTACCTTATTGGATACAATTTCTGAGGCAACAGATAAGTGTACACCAACTTACAAGGACACACACTATACAGACCTGGCCAATATTCAAAGTGGTGCACCATAGACAGGGACACCCCTGATTTCTGCACATGTTATGTGGGGAACCTGTTTATGTGCACTGTCTGCTTTATGCCAGACCACCAGAGTAATCCACTGTGTGCCATGCTACCCATAATCATTCCATAAAGCAGTGATCTGGTACAAATTGGTGGCAGTGGTGCTGGTAACACCATTTATTCTCCCTGTTTTCTCTGTATGTTTGTTCTCTGTATTAAGCTATGGAGGCTGCTACTGATAGTATTGATCCATTTGATAGGGTAACTAGGGAGTGGATAGGGTAACTAGGGAGTGGACTGATTGGCTAGAACAATTTGAATTGGCAGCCACTATAAATGGTTGGGATGAAGGTGCTCGCTTGCAAGTCCTTAGCCTTTTGCTTAGTGGTACAGTCAGGCAGGTTTACCAAGAATTTAATGTAATACTGAAATAAAAAGCAGTTATCCCTTATTAAAGCTCTGAAGCCATTTTTTTCAATTAGATCTGTATAAAAGAGTATATAAAGAATAAATCCATTTCTTTAGGTATACTGGGAATGAGAAATGTTTGTTTATAGTTTCAACCACACAGTGTGGCAGGATTGCCTGGGTCTACTCTCAGACCTGCAGGATTATCCTATTTGGTTCCTCTGGAAGCTGGTCACTGTCTGAGTAACAGTTAAAAATATACCTGTGTAAATCTATATCCACTATCCACACATAGCAAAACATACAACACCATAATTTACATTGTGCACCAACAGGCAAACTTTTGCTAGTATATTATATATATATATATATATATATATATATATATATATATGTGTGTGTGTGTGTGTGTTTCTATATATACATGACTAATAAAAAAATTCAGAATTTTAGCCTCTACCATTGCAATAGATGTTGCTGTTCTAGTTAAACACAAACTCTCTATGTTCTTATAGTAACAGTAAAAAACCTTGTCATTCATCAAAATCAAAATTATTCTGGAAATTAAGCTTAAAAATGAAACGTGAGGATGAGAACTGAAAATGAACCACGAATCTGATACATTAAGAGTGAACCATGACTCTGATACATGAGTTATGAAACATGATGTTGATACACGGGATATGAATCCTGAATCAGATACATAAAAAATGAATATGAAGAATTAAATTGATTCTGATACATGATGATGTCCTAAAATGGACACTGTATATATTTTTGCAACCCATATCCCAATAGGACCTTACAAAGACATACTTAAGTTACAGGTGCACCTCACATTGATTTAACCATGCTCCTCCAGCTGTTGTAAAATGCTTCCTCTCCTATTTACAATCTGACATGCACTATTTACTGAAGTGTACAGAATAATATCAACCAAACCATTGCAGGGCGATTTACTGAGAGGCGTTATCCTGCATGGAGCATTTATCATCGGTGCAAAAATGGAGTTCAATATGGGCAGTGAGCGTTATATTAAATTACCTTTAGCGCAAATTTCTTGTGTAAAGTGTAGCGTGCCTTTAGCTGCGCGAGGCAGCGCCATCATCCTCCGTCAACTTTATTGAATCTGGCATTGTGGCTGTGCTAGTAACCACATGGGCTTACTTCTGAAGGAGCTTTCAGACTCTGACAGAATTTTCAAGCTGCCCTCCATGGACAGAACTGTAGCACGGCTTTAACACTGCTTTTGCAGGTGGTACCTAACTGGTGGTAAACTCACAGACAACCAGCGCTAGCTAATATTCAATACCATCTGCTGACCGTGCTACAGCATGCTACGCAAAATACGCTACACTCACTAACCACTGCGCTAAACTGGAGGTAAGCATAATGAATAGGCTTTACATCCACTCTACATATAGCGCACCACTCTGCGCAACCTTTTACTAATAACACCTCTTTGTAAATGGCCCTATTGGGGGCTTACTTCTTATTTACCCAGCCCATGTAACTTTTCTAATAGGGTCTAAAGAATATTTTTTCTTTTGTTTTTAACTTTAGCAATACCTGCGACAAGGATATACATTGCATATATATGCTACCCATACTTGTTTATTTTACAGGTACATAAAATAGATCAGCCAATTAGTCCACAGCATAATGAAGAAAAGGGGATTTCTCATCACTCTCCACGAACAAAGGTCAGTTGGTATGGACCTCACTTATTCTACATTTGAACATTTATTTGTAGGAGTTTAGATTTCCTAATGTTGGGGAATTCCCTTTTTAATAGAATTTTGTTTTTCTGAAGGCAACCTACATCTGTTTACTTTCAAATTTAGAGAAACCCTATTTACAGAAGTGTATCCAGTCACACCAACTCAAAATGAATTCAAACAGACATCTGTCCTTTTAATTTCTTGATGTCTTCTTATCATTTTTAAACTCTATCACAATCTTCCTTGAAGAGGATTTAGAGAAAAGCAATTTCTTTGTTTTTCACCTAAACAGTAAGTGCTGCAAGGACATAAAGTGTGTTTGTGCTTTCCAATTTACAGGGACATAATGTAGAACTAATTAGTTCACAGCATACTGAAGAAAAGGTTCCCTGCCAATCCCCAAGGACAAAGGTTAGTGGATCTGAATCACACTGATTTATTATTAACAATTAGTTGACATATGTATCTTTCTGTTGTTGATTTGCTTTATCTGCAATATTATGGCTAGAGACATATTTATGTTAACATACTGATCATTCACTAACATTGCTATCATTTTGCATTTTAAAGGGAATGTCCACCCCCACTAGTGGCCCCACAGTGTAGTTTAAAAAAATCCTTACCTTTCATCTCTTCTCCTTATGGTTCTCCTGCAACGCTTGTCCAAATTCCAGGAAACTGAAGAGTAGGAGCTGTATTCCTGTTTAAAAGGTTTCTGCCTCCTCCTTGTCCTCTGAGAGGATAGTGGCATGTGCAGGGGAGCCCTCCCCCCTCCCTTCCATCCTCCGGATCCCTCTCTGGCTACCCTTCCACTTTGCAAAATAACCTTTTTCTATATTGCAGCTCACCCCTGCCCACACCCAACCACCGGGTTATATTTCTCAAAAATAAGAAACATACTTACAGCCCTTCGTTCCTGCGGCTGTCTTCATAGCCGGTAGCCTCTTCTGTAAATGGTTGCATCTCGGCCAATCACAGATGCAGCTGCCAGTCTAGCCCCTGTTTGCAAGTTTCAGCAAAACTGTTTGGATGCACCTTCAGGTTGATTAGGCATTTTTAAAAAAAAGTATCTCCACTTAAAATGTACCTTTTTTCATTTTAATTCAAGAACGGAATGTAAAGAAGCTATGTCTTACCTACTTTAATTAAACAGCCAGAAGACTCAAACACAGAGACCCTCCCCCCTGCTTTTCCTCTGGCGCATGCATACGATTGCAGAAGTTCTCTGTGTTCGCTCCTGGCTATTTAATTAAATACGTGGGTAAGAAACAGCTCCTTTACCCCCCATTCATTATTAAAGGGCATGTCCACCCCTCAACTAAAAATTTGCCAGTGACTCCCCCCCCCATCCTCTAGCTCAGCCAATCACTGACGTGGCTGCTGGACCAGACCCTTCTGCTGCTTCTGTGCACGGAAGAACCAGCAGAAGGCAGCTGAGGTAACAAGGGCTGGTAGATATATTTGGGAGCCAATTTCAGGCATTTCAACCTAGCGAAGTCTAGGTATGGGGTTATTTCCTGCAGCATATTCATTGTTTATGTTGGGGGTGGACATGCCCTTTAAACTGAAAAAAGTAAGTATACATATTGTGGTGATATCCTTCAAATATTTTCTACAGATACACCCACCCCCTCGCACACTCCCTTATAACTCTGTGTTACACTGTCCATACACTACAAAACTTACCTCCTGACATTTCCCTGACTTTCCGACAGTTGCCTTGCCCGATTATTTCTGTTGTCAATATTTGATGAATGGACCATGATGGAGAACATTGACCCATGGGCTTTTTGGAGATATCATAGATTTGACAATCGGACATTACATATATTTAATGCCTTATACATGTATGGTCAGCATTACAAAGACAAATGTACTTATATGCCTTTTAATCAAATCGTTCTGTAAAAAATTTTAGCATGTGCCTTAAAGCCTTTTGTGGCTTTTAATAGAGTAGTGATTTTAATAGACTCCAACTTTACATTCCCCTAAGGTAGATACTTTTATATTGGTTACTGTGTTTACTCTTTTACAAGGAGAAATACCGTACATTGTGGTTATAGTATGCCAATATATTTATTATTGCACTTTTTGTATTACATTTATATATGTTTTTGCACTTTTTTAGGCAGCTACAGTTGTACAAACTTCATATTTCTCCTCACTAAATGATCTAGAAAATACAACACCTGGTTTGTCTCCGAGGCGAAAGGTAATGCTTGTGCCCATTTATTAATTGTAACTAATGCAACATTGACCCACTTTGGGAATTCTTAGAAAATGCAGACTTCAATAGTTAATAATTGTGTTACATTTCATTAGGGAGGGACTTCCTGTCCTTTTGTCCCAAGTATTTGCTAAAAGACAAGATACAATAGACAACTGTTTAAAATGCTTTATTGTGTTATGATTTGTAACAGCGATGTATATTGAATGACTTTTAATAAAACGAGTTAAAAAAAAAAAAGTATTTGCTAAAAGAAATGAAACTGCTTTTTTATTTGAATTTTTTATTATAAGAAATTCAATACACAGCCCCATAGAAAGTCCCATACACAGCCCCATAGAAAGTCCCATACACAGCCCCATAGAAAGTCCGCATACACAGTCCCATAGAAAGTCCAATATACCGTCTCATAGCAAGATCAATACATAAACAGCCCCATAGAAAGTCCCATACCCAGCCCCATAGAAAGTCCAATACACAACCCCATAGAAGGTTCCATACATAGCATAGAAAGCCTCATACACAGATGTGCCCTGCATACACTTCTCTGCAGCCTGAAAATTAAATATCCCTCCTTTAGAGAAGTTTGTTGATTCCTGTTACTCTCTGGGGGGGTCCCCTTCCCTTACAGTCTGAGCTGATTTCTGAGTGAGCAGGACAACAATTGCCTAACCCACCGAAATCAAGAGGATTCTGTGTGTTACAGCGCACAGTTTTTTCCCCCCAGGGCTATATGTTTTTGTCCTGCTGCTCCTTCAAGAATCCAGATAATCCTAGACCAGTGTATAAACCGAGGGGAGACTTTCAGGACAATTTTAAAGGTAGATTTTCTCAGCTTATACTCGAGTATAAACGGCAGTCAGTGCAATACAATAAGAGTGCAAAATTCTGAAATAGACAACAACCATACAAATATTTACATACATGCCTAACATCATCAAGTGCAATATAAAGCATCAGATCAAGAGGTTTAAAGCAAGTCACCACTAAACATTGTTTAAAGCGGTGGAAATGTGTTTAATCTGTATCCATAGTGCACTACGATAGTCTGTAAAAAAACTGTTGAGAATAAACAATATAAGAACAATAAACAAGTTCCCTAATAGATGCCAGTACCCCCTTATGACAATGATTAGGTAAGTCCCATGTCCTGAATCTCCAATCATGAAGTAAATAAGATCTGATTGGTTGTGGCAAAATTATCACCATTTTAAACGATAAGAACTTTTATTGAATAACCCTGTTAGTATCTATGAGTGATTTTAACCTACTGATGGACCCTTTGCGAGATAAACTAAACCAACATTCTAGTTCGCAATAGCACAATAACGCAAGCTCTTATGAAAGAGATTGGATGGATCGATATATGGCGCAAACACAACCCACAAAAATGTAAATACACCTGCTATTCGGCCACCCACCAATCTCTGTTGAGAATTGAGTATGTCTTCCTCAATGCACTAGCAGCCACTAAATTTAAATCAATAACCCATCTATCAAGGGGTACCTCAGACCATCTCCAATATTGACACTAGACAACAACCTTCCCATAAAACGGAAAACTTGGAAACTGCACCCTTTCTGACTATCATTTCTACCTGATCCTTATACCTTACCAATAGCATTAATGATTACTACAATCTTAACCAAACAGATCCACCTGCTCTTACTTACTGGGACAGTCTTAAAACCTATTAAAAATATAACCAAAGCAGAAGAAGATATCGTAATTAAAAATATAACCAAAGCAGAAGAAGGATATCGTAATTAATTAATACGTAATTATCCATATTTGACCAAAATGTCTTGGACCCATCAGAGATAACACACGCCAATTTTCTGACAGAGCAGAGACGACTTCAAATATTTCTAGAAGAAAATGCAAAATGGAAAATCTTCTTCCAAAACTCTCCATTCTTTGAAGAAGCAAACCAATCTGCAAAACTCCTAACATACCTAACACAAGCACAGCAATCGTCAAGATGTATACTCCGAATCCAAAACCCTACCCTGGCCTCCATTACCTCAACCCAAGATATTCTACAAGCCTTCACTAAATACTATTCAGCTCTTTACACCTCCTGTTCTAACTCCAATCTAGCAGACACATTTGATTATCTAGCCGATATCAATTCCCCTTCCCTGAAACCTGACCAATACGCACAACTAGAAGCAGAAATTACAAAAAGCAATTGCAAACCTACATAATGGCAAAGCCCCTGGACCAGATGGCCTCCCGATAGAAGTCTACAAAAGATAGGAAACAGAATTAGTCCCCCAACTTCTCGAGACATTCTGAATCGATTACCGCCAAGCAAGTCTACCAAACTCATTCTATGAAGCATCTATTATTGTATTGGTCATTAGTCAAGGAAATCCACTGATTTGAATTCATACAGACCAATATCTCTACTTAATAGCAACTACAAAATCTTAGCTAACAGGTTACAAAAAGTAATGTTAGACTTTATACACCCAAACCAGATGGGTTTTCTACCTCACAAATCTACCGCCATCAATCTTCAACGCACGCTTATGCAGTCACACACTGGACAACGTATAATGGTCTCTTTTAGTTTTGCAAAAAGTGTTTGATACTCTGTGGTGGGATTTTCTATGGGGTTGCCTACATAGGCGACAATTATATTAAATGGCTAAAAATATTATACAAAACACCCAAGCATACATTACTCTAAATGGTACCTCCTCACAATCATTCCTATTATCAAAAGGCACCAGACAGGGTTGCCCCCTCTCATCACTGCTGATAACCCTAGCGATAGAATCCCTGGCAATTAAAATCTGATCGGAAAACTCAATTAAAGATTTTGCTGGGCGACATAATGGACACTTGGCTTTTATGCAGACAATGTAAACCTCTACCTGAACAACCCTAAAACACCACTCGAATCTCTGGTCCAAATTGTAGAGGTCTTTGAACCATACTCTGGATTACAAGTCAACTGGAATAAATCAGTACTATATCCGATGGATGACCCTCAACTAAGACAAATCTATACTACCATGTCCCATTTAAACAGCAAACCACTTTAATTCTGGGAATTTTCATCACTGCATCACCAACTTATTTCTATAAATTGAATATACAACCATTTCCTGAAATAACACAAACTAAATTAGAAGCATGGAAACCACTACCACTTAATCTCCTAGGATGAATTAACATTATTAAAATAAACCTGTTTCCTAAGCTACTGTACACACTTAAACATGCCCTGGCTTGAATCCCACAATATTTCATCTGGAAACTGAACAGTATGCTGACCTCCTTATTTTGGGGAAATGGAAGAGCTAAACTATCTACCCTACAGTGCCCTAAAACACACGGCGGACATGCAATGCCCAGTTTCTTTCTATATTTTATTGCAGGACAACTTAAACATGGATAAATCCGAAAATGTAACCCACAGGATTAGAGAAGATGTTGCAACAGTACTTAAGGCCCACTTATGGCCATTCTACAAGATCCCTTAACACTTCTTATCGGCAGAGGAACTACTAGCAATGCATACTATGGCTTCCAAAACATGGCAATAAAACAGGAAGTAAAAAATACAAAGAAACCCCCAAACTGGAAGTAAAGAATGCAAAGGAAACCCAAACTGGAAGTAAACAATGAAAAGAAACCCCCAAACTGGAAGTAAAGAATGCAAAGGAAACCCTAACTGGAAGTAAAGAATGCAAAGGAAACCCAAACAGGAAGTTAACAATGCAAAGGAAACCCAAACAGGAAGTAAACAATGCAAAGAATTGTCCTCCGTTTTATTCTTCCACTTTTTTGGACTGTATCTCCTCCCACAGTTTTTGAGCTAGAGACATGAAATGCAGACGGTACAGACGTACGTGGCATATAGGAGAAGTGTGCTATCTTCAAGCTAAGGAATCCGCTGAAGCGTTATGTCGTTATTGGCGAATGTCGGGATTTTTTTCCCATAGACTATAATGGTAACAATCCTCAAATGTGTATATTTTAAAACAGTTTGTTTCATGGTTATAAATACAAATGATGATCCCCCCCAACCCCCCACACAGACACAGGTACACCCACCTACTGACCTACCTTTCCATACCTAAAGGGTAACTATAGTCAAAAAACTAATTTTGATCATCAATAAATGTTAGTTATATGGTCATACATGCAAAAACATATACTCCCCACCTCACATGGTACACACACTTACTTACTGACCTATCCTTTATTCCTTTGGCAGCCAAACTTAAGGGAGGAAGGGACCTAGACCCCCTTGAAACATGTATATGGTTTTCAGCACTGAATAAATTATTGTTTGAAAGAATCTTCGAGTGTGCTTCAACCTAATGCATTGATTCTTACCTGATGTTGCACAGACTTATGGGGTGCGCCTCATATCCTACCTGTCAGAACTCCATAAGCTTGCTTCGTTTACTTCCCTTAATAACCTTCTAAACATGGAAGATATCGGCCAGGTGCCATTCTGTTTCCTCTGTGATTTCTGCTTGTTTCTTAAAGTCAGAACTTCCATATTACCTACTCTGTCAGTAACATTTTCTGCACATGTATAATTTCTTTAATATAATCTTTAATAAGATTATATTAAATCAAAAGTATTTAAATCACAGAACATGCTGGGAGGTGCAGAGCTTCACTGATTTGCACATTTTTAGTAGCAGTGTTGCTGTGTGAAGGTCTGTAGCTCTCCCTGTCTGCTGCAGCAATATTACCTTCTTAAAGGGAAAGTGTACATATTAAAGGTGAATGTTAGAGGGGTTTGCTTACAGCTCTGCACAATGTTTCTTTTATTAAGCTGGGTACACATAGTAACGATAAAGGAGTAAATCTGTTGTATTCAATTAGATCAATTGGACTTGAAGTTTAGTTCTTGAAGACCTTTCGCTAGTCATCCAACTGACTTTCTCAGTTCAGAATGACTTGTACAAGAATCTGTGGCGATTATGTACCCTGGAAAGTCCCAATTAGCATATCACAGCCAGGTGTTAAGGGCGTGATTGCATAGTGGCTAAGAGGTGTAATAGGAATACCCAGGGTAAGGTGTCAAAACTGCATTGTACATGGCAGACAGTTGGTGTCGAACCCCCCTCCTCTATTTAGGCTTGGTTTCTTTATTTTCTCATAACTGGCCTCCTTGACACCTCTCTTGAACCAGTCACGTTCCTTTGCCAATATGTTAACATTGCAATCTTCAAAGGTATGTCCTTTATCCTTAAAGGGCATGTCCCCCATATCATAGTATATCTTCCCCCAGCCCCAACCGCTATAAAATAAATTTAAGAAAGTGCCCCGATGTTTACTTACCTTCCCTCTCTCCTCCGACGCCCGCCCGGCCTTCTGCTTGCAAGACACTGCAAGCAGGGGGCGGGACCGGCAGCCGCGTCCGTGATTGTCTGAGAGGCAGCCAATCACGGACGCGGCTGCCGCTTCCTCAGAATGCCGGGGGAGAGAGGGAAGGTAAGTAGAGTTCGAGGGTCTTTCTTAAAATTATTTTTTAGCGATTGGGGCTGGGTGAAGATATACTATGATATGGGCAAGGGGTTTTATGGTAGGGGGAGGGATCACAAAACGGGAGGGAGGGGGAGAAGGGCTGCAGTACGCATGCCAAACTTCTCCCGGAGGCGAGACAGGAGGCAGAGTCCTATCTGGACACTGCTATTCTCCTGGTGGGCAGTTTTTGGGACTGTGGGGGGGAACTACAGGAGAACCATATCGAGCTGGGATGTGAGGTAAGGAGTTTATTACACTACATGGGGGGGATTATAGTTTTGGGGATGGACATGCCCTTTAAGATGCAGGTACACGGCTGAGTCCTGACCCAAGGAATTGGCTCTTCTGTGCAGGGCCATACGTTGATGCAGTTGCTGTTTGGTCTCCCCCACATACAAATCAGCCACTATGCAATCACGCCCTTAACGCCTGGCTGTGATATGCTAATTGGGATTTTCCAGGGTACATAATTGCCACAGATTCTTGTACAAGTCATTCTGAATTGAGAAAGCCAGTCGGATGACTAGTGAAACGTCTTCAAGAACTAAACTTCAAGTCCAGTTGATCTAATTGAATACAACATGACCTGGATGAATGAGAACCTTCACAAGGATAAAGGAGTAACATTCATTTCTGATTGTATTATTATGCTGTTGTATAGGGAGCCAGCCGCAATAGCTGGGGGAGTGCTACATGTGTTCCGTACATGTTTCACTGATCTGACAACCCTGCCTCCTACATTCCCTTTTAAATAGGTACACTTTTAGGAAATGCATTGTACGGAGCTATGCTTAGATCAGGTTCACTTTATTATGCTTCATTAAGACTCAATCAGATGTGAAATTGGCATGCTCCAGTGCCATTGCATTAAATTCATACTGTATAACTACACTAAAATACTGCTTGAGCAGCAAAATCATATAAAAATATTTGATGATTCTTGGCATAAGGGGATGGGGTTACAAACACAACGCGTAACTAGTAAAAGGGTCTGTGGAGCTGCCTTTGTATTTTAGGTTTCATTCTCCTTTAAGTAAAAAGACAACAACAAATAATACATGAGAAACTTGATAACCCCAACTGTATTGTAATATTTTCCATCTATCTTTTTTATTAAGGGAAAAGAAAAAAATAACAAGATTATTGCACCAGAGTCCAGAGTGTGTTTTGCTGTATTTTATCTGTTTTATCTTGCTGCAATATCTCTCTATATTGCTCTTGTTTTTTCGGGCTATTTCTCAGCTAGTATATGCTTGCAGCAGTTTGTTGCAGTAAGGCTGGGTACACATGAGCAGATATTTTAGCACTGATTGACACCTGATCTGAGATCATTTTCCTTTGGAATCTTAACGGAAAATCAATAGCCAACCAATATTATCCAATTAATTTCTCCATCATCTGTCTTTGATGCAGACTGATTGGATGTAAAGGTAAATATTGCACATAAGCCCTCCAAAAAGAGATTTTACATGTGTCTGGATGATTGAGAAGCATATAATTGAAAGGTGCTATTCTATAATTAAAAAGGGATGCATATATTACATGTGTGAGCAATGTTTTCATGCTACTCATTGATAACTGATTAGGATACTGATCCTATTTATTTGTCATACACCAGATTGGCTGTTGATCTGCTCCTGTGTACCAGCTGTTAGAATTAGCTGTTTAATGTAGTTAGAGAGGTCCATTATTTTATTATCTTATAATATGTTAATGTTGTAGCTTAACAAGCCCAGGATCAAAACTCCAGACCAGGAATTTTCTGTGCCTAACCCAAAGAAATCGGATGGAATGCCTCAATCCAGTCTTCAAACAAGACATCGAATTACTCCCTCTGAGGAGATGGACTTGTTGGATTGCCTTGCCCTAGTTTCCAGCAGTGCAGACTCTCTTCACAGGTTAGGTTTATTGCCATATTTAATGTATAGTTTATATTATTTATAAGTGAAAAGATAGATATTTTTACTAAAACTTTAATTTAAAATCACAGGGAAAAAGGGGGATGCAACGGTACTGCTAATATTAATTTGTTTATTGATACTTTTAGAGAGAGTTTAGACTGTGTAGCTTTTTCAGCACTTTTTTAATAATATGTGCTCTTCCTCCAGATTATGTCCATTTTTTAATATGTATCTAGCATATGCAGGATGGGGAACATCGGAAGGTAAAACCACCAGCCTGTACTGTCTCTAGACATTTGATTGATTTCCCAAAAGATTACCAAATATAGCTAACATCCATGTCATCTCAGTTGGGGGTCGTTCGGCGATCCACCAATTCGGCTGGGTACACACCTCACAATACGCTAGCAAGCGGTCATCCTGGGCAAATCACTGTCGGTTGAGGCAAAAGCAGCAAAAATATATATTCACATGATTGTCAATACTTAGTCTGCATACTTAGTTGAGGGAGCAATTCTCAGGTTAATATATCTTACCATGCAATGGGCTTCGTTTTCCTAATGCAGGGAGACTGATAGTGACTGATATCCTATCAGAAACTGACCGTCTTTATTTTTGTCGGCCGATGGCATTTGTCAGTTATATGGTGTGTGAAGTCAGCCTCATTTAAGTCTGTGGGTTGGTATATTTGGCTGTTTGTTCAGGTTTTGACAGCCACATTTGGTTTATGAATGACATTAAATTTTAACTAATTTTTGCTTATAAAGCTATACATATTGCAGTTCAAATCATTATTGTTTAAAGGAACAATTTATACTTTATTATTACATAGTAGTAAGTTGGGCATGAGTTACTAGACTGCTAAAAGTGTTACTGTTTTTTTTCCCCTGCTGAACAAAAACAAAGATAATATTTTGCTGACACTGGCATTTTGTTTTGTGTGTTTATTTTTACAAGATATGCCTAAGGCTGCATAAATCATTATCTTTATTGAGGCAAAATCTTTATCCTAATACACAAACACAACATTTGTGACAGAAAAGGAAAAGAAAACGTCAATTTCTGCAACCTTACCTGATTTGTCAGCAGACAAAATTGTTAAATTGCACAAATAATTTAAAATACATTAAGAATTGTGAATTTAGATAACCTGGATAATAAGTTCAGCTTTTACAGCTTTAGTGCAGTAGCTGCAACATCTTTTCTTGAACAGGGTCATTGTTTCTACTTTACTGTAGCAAAGGATATCTCCTGGCAGCATAATTTAGCCATTCCTGCAACAATATTCCATTTGTTGTTGGAGATGGAGTCTTTAGTCTTTTTGCAGACTTCCTCCAATAATCATTGTAAAATCACATTAGAAGAAACAGGAAGTAACTTAATTCTGGTCTGCTTCCCAGTTAATTCTGCTCTCTATTTTGAATGAGAGCAGAATTAATATAAATAGAGAAACTTATTATCAAGAAGTTACAGGTTACATCATGACCACAAAGCTCTAATAACATTAAGTCTGTCCTGCGCACATGGAGCCAAATAAAAAGTGGTATTTAACTTGTTCTTTCGGTGCAATACATTATTAAACAAAAGCCTAACAATAAACAAATTGGTCAAAAACACATCAGTGATTATATACAGATCTGTTCTGGTAAGTATCACAGGCTGTCCTGGGCACATTTTGGCTGGTATGTTACTAAAAATATACAAGGCTGTTAACCTCTATAGTCTTGGTATCCTATATATAGAAAGCTGGGACTTAAGGGGTTGCACCATTAAAGGAGAACTAAAGTTACATTTTTAAATCTTAATATGAAAGCTTTTCTCCCCAGAACATCTATACATTGTAAGATTCTTCTCAAGTAAATTGCATTTAGTACATGTAAGAAATAGATTCTGTAACTAAGAAGGTTTGTTTCCATGTCAAAGAGACACACTCCTTGACCCCAGTATTCACTGTCTCTATGCACAGAGTATTTTCTTTACAGATGTCTACACATCAATAATAAGTTCATATTAATACTTTAAAAGCTGCTTGTACAGAAACAGCTTGTTACCCTGCTGTTTATTTACCAGTCAGTGTGAGTTGCTGGTAAATAAACTGCAGGGTAACAAGCTACTTTCAAATTCTTAATCAGGGATCTTCCATATATGTGTGGAGAAATCTGTATGACATTTTTTATTATATTGTTCATAGCAAAAGTTAAAGATTCTAAATGTAGCTGGATTCTATACTAATGCAGTGGTGGCACTAGATTTAGAAACACACAGTCCTGAAAGACACAAGTTCAAATCCTCAGACTTGCCTTTTTTGTTTCTATTATGTTAATAGCAAAAGATAAACATGCTACATGTACTAGTGTTCCACATAGTATCTCTGTTAGGATAGGGTTAAAAGTTTTGCTTTTCACAAGACAGGCTACATGTAGAAGTTGCAGGTTTACCTGCTGGAGCCAGGAGCAAAGGTAAGAAACTTACCAATTCTTGCTTTCTGGTGATTTCTGAAGTCGTGAGACACTTTGTACTCTATATGCTGTGCCTTTGTTCTTGGCTCCTGCAGGTTCTATTGAAGAACAGGAGGTAAGACATAGCTCCTTTACCTACTGTTCTTCAATAAAACTGAAACCTCCAAAGTGTTTATTAGATTCCTGGAGCATCAGTACCACAAAGGTGCATATATGCACAAAGGTTGCATAGTCTTATGCGTTTCAGGTTAAAAAAAATTATATTGTCATTAACCCTCTGTGTACTTTTTACAATTAAAGGGATATCCCAATTTAGATAACATTATTTCCTTATACATTATATGAACATTAGAAACAAATTATCCTCCTATTCATTTCAAACTCCTATGGAGCAAAATATAACATCTGTATATTCTCAGAAAGTCTGTGTTCTAGTATGTATAAAATAGGGTGCTTTACAAGATTCAGTATTGTATCATTCCTGAAGTAGAAGCCTAAGTGCTTCGAAAGCTTGCATAAAAGTTTTTAATGACTAACATGGTACAATTCTCTACTACTACTGTTTTTTATAAATAAAAAAGAAAGTTCTTGAAACACACTATCATAATTAGGGAAGTAAAAAAATAAAATAAAAATACATTCCTACCTGCTATGGGTAGTAAATATTTGCAGGGTTGGCGATACACATTAACATTAGAAAGTTTATTTCTTATTTAGTTTCAAAGGCTACATTATGTTGTTAATGTTTTTGGGTATCATTGCTGCAATAATCAACAAGCAAACCAATGTACCTATTAAAAAAACAAGCACGTTTGGCCTCTATGAAGAAACTATATTGTGGTGGATTTTGTTTAACAGTATTAGTATGTCATGTACCCTAAGAAGTCACTTAGCGGAAGTCTTTGCTTAGCATTAACTTATTTTGAGTAACTGAGCTCTGCACCTGCCCTCATTTATTGGGTAAGGACGTTCTTAAATGACAACTGTGTCATGCACTGACAGGACAGGTCAACACAATTTGCTAGGGGAACTCTGTGAAAAGTACATAGTTTTACTTACCACAAATAACACCAACAGCCTTCCCAACTGCCATAAATTTTGCTTCTGCCAGTGTGTCTATTTAAGAAATGATTGCCTTTTAATAATTTTGCATTTGTAAAATGTCATTATACAGGGTAGAAGGGTAACCCAGAACTGCTTTTACTTTAAGCACGTTGTATTTCTACCTCTCATTCTGCTTAAATTTTTAAAGTAATTTGCTTTAGAAGTATCGGGAAAGATTTTTATTGGACCAATTCCAATTGGTCGATGGGGATTGGTACATGTATGGCCGCTTTAACAATATTTGTAACTATTTTTTTTTCTTTGCACTGCGAAACTTCAAAAGCTAATTATATAAGCAGAATAGGAGGTAGGAATATACTTGAAATAAATGACAACACTCTTCTCATAATTGTCCTTTATTTTACCTAACTTTTACCTTTAACTAAGAAAAGATATTCCACAGATTTTGGACTTTCTTGTTACAAAAAAAAAATTGTAATCACACCAGACTTTGTTTTTTGTTTTCTTTTTTTCTCCTTAGTCAAAAGTAGCAAATAGAAAAGAACCAAAAACATGTTTGGGGTTGTTGTTGTTATTATCATTATATCAAATTGTTATTGTTCAGTACAACAAACACTAGTGGAACTGAGAATGTAGACTGTAAGCATGAAGTTATGGATGCAAGGCTTATTTGAGTGATCAGGGATCACTGAACTGCAAATTCAACAGCTGCTGCTGAAAAAAAGGCAAAGTAGGAATGCAAGACACTTCATAACAGTTCTCACATAACATATCTACATCTATCCTATGTTGTTTACTTGTCAAAACTATCCAGCACAGATGTTTTTGGTGACAATCCTTGGGCAATCCTAAACTCAGATTGAGCCGTAAAGAAAAGCACATTATACTTTACATAATCAGCCATGCATTGTGTCTGCAATGCTATGGAAACCTGCTTTGGTCCCAGTAAAATAATTTGTTACACAAACAATATGGCTCAAGCTCCTAGGGCTTGCGCTTAGTTCCTGTTGCAGGCCTTGCTGCCTATGTCCAAAAATCATGGTAGTGTTCAATATAGACAAACAAGAATTACATATCGATAATCACTTATGTACACTATTTTGAGTGCATTTTTTGAGAATGACTTTATTTTTAGTGATCAAAGCTCATTCATCATAAATAACACTTTAACTTTCATCAAAATATATTGTGATATAAAAGTTGTATACTTATTATTGTAGATTTAAATAGCTCCAACATCTTCAGTTGTGCTTTACAATTACAGTGATACGCTCACATTAGGCCCTACCCCAAGAGCTCACAATTAAATCACTTTATTTCACACATACAAACTACCTGTATCTGTTTATTTATTTATGATTGTAGGAGTACCTGAAGGAAAACCAGGCTGGCACAGGAGCATACAAACTCAATGTGAATCGCCTAATTAGTGAGGCTTGAATAAGATACATCTAAACCATCAGTGGGGAGCTAGGTTTTCTAGTCCATAAAGGTAGACTGTAGGGAGGTTGCTTTTAAAGGGCAACTGTGGTCTCCAAACAAGTTAAATGAATGTATTTCCTTTAAAATTAGCCAACAATCACATCTATAGCTGCAGCCTTTGGAAAATGATATTGGAATGAATTTTCAAATTTCCTGCTTCCAGTAGGTGTAGTTACATCACCTTAACTTTGCCCCACCTCTTCACCCCGGGGGCGAAGCATGCTTAGTTAAGACTTAATGCTCTGGAAAACAGGAAGTACCTGGGGAGAAAATTGACAGTTGAGAAAGGGAGCCTATTAATGCAGACAGGCTGGTCACATGGCTGTAAACAGGAAGTGTTCAAGCAGGAAGTAACATTGCTGAGCCTTTCTAGCAATAACTTCTCACAAATTTTATCTAGAGATCTGATTTATTATGAAGGTACAATGGAAGTCTTTTTATATAATCCTTACTAGTTTGGAAGAATTGGAGACCACAGTTACCCTTTAAGGGATCCACAGAGATACAGACTGTTTTAAGAAAATATTGTCTAGGAAGTGTATACTGTATATCTCCTTATGCTCTCTTTGTGTTAAGGTAGCCATACACATGAAACATTTTTCACAAATTCATGTATGGCAGGTTACATTGGACAAATCACAAACACAATTTCGATCAGATCCTTATACTATGTAAAGGTATTGGTCATTTGGGTATACTTTTGGTTGAGAATGTTTGTTTTTTAATGGACACTAAACTGTGAAAATTAAAATGAACAGAAAAGAAAGAAAGAATACCTCCCTTAGCTTAGAGCTAAGATTGTCTGCATCAAAGATTATTATGTGGCTGACAGCTCGAGCGCTCATCCTTCATTGGCCCCTTTAGCCAAAATGAATTAATGTATGAACATACTTTCCAGTACAACTTGAGCCTTTCAATATGCTTTGTATGAATGAGCACTTTCTGTCCAGGCACCCTGACCTCGATCACAAACTCTCACAGTGTGTATGGCAGTGAGAATGGAATTCTGGGAAATGTCTACATGTTAACAAGATATATTTTAAAACAGCTCCAGCAAAATAGGAGTTGAGATGCAGACTTTAGCAGTCATTTAACAGACTAGCGCATTAAACAGTACATTAAGTTTACAACTGCCACTTCCCTCATGTAAACCCTGGAAAAAATCTAAGTAGCAGCCATATATGCTTCAGAGTATTTTTAATGTTTCTGTCCTTTCAACTTAAAAGGTACATTAAGAGAAGGAATACTTCTGGTTTATTTTGAAAACCAATATTTCAGAGCAATATTTAATGGAATTCAAATAAAAACCATATTTGATATTAAATTTGCAAAAATATATGGGCATGTATAAGAGAATATTCAAAATGTTTGCAAATGTTTAGCTATATTATAGTAGTTGTTCTGAATATAACATAGTATTCTTAAATTCTGTGAAAAGGCGTGGCTGTTGGTAAAATCCAAAATACTTTTTGGAACTAGATGTTTTCCCACCTGAGTTTCCATGGTCTCCCCCCCCCCCAAAAAAAAAACTTTATGTACAAGAAACGGGGGTAACCTTTTTAACCCATTCATATAAGAGGTTGGAAGTGACTCTCCACAAACAGGGCTTAGTGATTTAAGCTCCCCAGCACTGGTTTCTTGTTTTGGAGAGGTTATTCTAAAATGTAAATTTTGGTAAGAATTATAATTACACAAAAATCTCAAAAAATTCTGAAAATTTTTATCTTGAAGATGTAGTGTCTCTGTATGCTTATTATTTTGGAACATGACAAAGTACTGTAAAAAGGCAGAGCCATGTTTCTAAAGCATGTGGCCTCTTGGGAGTTGGGAGTAAACAATTCCAGAACACAGTGTCCTGAGGTTTCAATAGCTATTATAGCAGCACCAGTGTCTATTATGAAAACTTTGCAAATAGACACAGAAGTGATGTCTGTCCTGTAAAATTGCAAAAAGGAATCCAGAAAACACCAGTTAGTGCCAAACTAGTGCGCTTTTAAGTGTGATCCGTTTGCGATCCGATCGCGCTATAAAAAATGCACTCTAGTATGGCCCAATTGTGGTGGCCACACTAGTGCGATGTGCGGCGCATGCAATCCATTAATCGGAGTGGGTGTGAGTCACATTTTTTGTGCAATTGCATGCGCTCCAATTGTGCAATATTGTGCAGTCACAGTGCACGGCAACACGCACAAGTGCGCCGGAAACGCATGCACAATCTTTCTGGCGGGCTCATAGTGTTTCCTCAGCGTAAATGTATCTATTGTTACATAATTGCTATGTCTTACATTCTGCCATTTGCATAACTGCATTCATTTTAAAGGGTATCTATATTCAAAGGTCACTACTTCAAAACTTTTTTCGGATTTTAAATCTGAGCTGTAGATCCTGAGAAATCATTTTAATCACTACATTTGCAGGGAAAGACATGTCACTCCAGGAGCAGAGATTGTAATATGTGACCTATTAATGACCTCTTACTAGAATCTTTGGCTGTCTGCCAGCACACTTTCTGCAACAATTATGAGAATCAGCAGAGAAAAGAAGGCGTGGGGGGGAGGGGGGAGATGTGTAAGCAGAGCTGGGTCTATGGTGAGGCTGTGCAGAACTTATAAGTGTTGCAGACACTACAAGGAGGCAGTGAGTAAGGGAGGGTGGGGGCTATTAGGAGCACTCACTAGACATTAAAAATCTAATGACAAAGCAAGCACAGATAAATATGTGAGTACCACCATTTTACTTCTACCAAAATTGTAGTTTCAGATAATGTAAAGTTGGTTGAGTATTGTGACCCTTTAACTTGGTGTAAACTCTATTTTTGTTAGTAATTATACTACCTCAAAGTAACTACCACAGTGCCACTACCATCAAAGACCAGGAGCCAAAGTAAGCTGCATGACTTTTGGTCATAGAATTTGGAAATTTTACAGTATGTCAGTTGGCATGGGTATCAAAAGGCTCTTAGGCTAAGATCAGTCAAGCCTTTTGCTTTCTGCTTCCTGTTGGATCTAGATGTTAAGTTGCAAAAAACCCTGCATGCAACCTTTCCTCTGCGGCAACTGTGCAAAAAAAATTGGGGCTTTCGTCTGAACCTAGCCTAAAGCTACCCAGACACATGCAACTTTGGGTGCAAATTCATGTCAGATTCCATTAGAATATGAATGTAAATTTTCCCATTTTTGCAAATACACAAGAACGTTTTTTTCTGTATATACTTTATATGGAATGATTGTTTGGTGCCCGCATACATGACAACAATGTTATTGGCTCCCAATTCTATAGTAAAGGAAACCTATGACGATCTGGCGGATGTTTTCTGTTCAGTTTTCTGGCATTGTGACCTATCTATATACATGCCTGATGTTCAAGAAATCCAGTAAGATCCAACAAGATTTGCTTAATATCGTTGATGTGTATGGCTAACTTTACTGTGTAACTGGATAAGAATATACAGTACTCTAGTTCAGTGCTGAAATTCCAACAAAACACCTTAGGCATTGGAAGGTTACAGTATTCAGTCCAATAATTTCAGTTAATATGGTTCCAGTCACAGGCATTTGTTATACAGTCTGCTTTGTCCAAGAATACTACATGTCCACAAATAATGATCACTTGTCTGTTATCTGTTCAAACCAATAAATTCAGAACATTATTAGATGCATTATTAACCAGATATTTAAGTATCTGGTTAAAATGCATGTAATAAAGTGCTAAAAATAACAATTTTGGTTAGGGGAAATAAATGAATAGTGGACAGTTTTTTGTTATAAGGGTAAACATGCCCTTTAAGTGTAATACTAATGGCCTAACTACCATAGGAGTAGCCCTTGCAACTGCAGAGGCATCTGGGGCAAATGGTAACCCTTAGTTCTTGCTCTCTATTTTTAGTGTTACAGGGCCCAGCTGCGTGCTACCCTAGATTAGTTTTGCATGCACACAAAAAATATATTTCTGCGCACACAGCCAATTTGAGCTTAGAGGGAACATTGAGTCATGACTTCAAGTTATACGCTGTCTTTTTTTCATAACTTTTTAACTGCAGACATACGGTACATAATGTCTGACTTGATATGGCTTTGATCTGACTCTTTCCCAGCTAAAAATGTCATGTGGAGTGTTTGAATTTATAATTCATACAAAGAAAGGAGTGCATTTTGTATAACCCTGGGCTTTTCATAAATTAAAGATTTGTAACCAATATTATTTAAATCTATTCTTCACCTTCAGAAACAAATACAGGTTTTAGCATGCTTTTGATATATTTTGCTTACATTATGTAAAATTACATTAGTTTACAATTATTAGTGAGGGTGCTTCACCCAGACCAATCCAAAGCAGAATCTTGTAATGCTTATAACTCCTTATGATCATCCAGAGATAAGAATAATGCATTTAAATCTGCCTGTCTGAATGCACACAGGAAAGCTATATCGCAGATGACAAACGGATTCCATTGAAAGCTGTCATTGACTGTAAATCTGCCTATACACATTCCCAATATGTATTGGGAGATCATTTAGGTAGCCAGAAACTTGGCTCCCTATGCTAAAGTAGTCTTAACAGTGGTAGTGCATGTCTGGCCAATGGAATCGGTCTATTATCACTACTGTGTGCACCAGCCCTAACTGGGAAGAAAATGCAACTGGGGAGTTGCATATTCCAATCTTAATTTGATATTTTGTAATAAATGTTTTATTATTCTTAGAAAAATGGACCTTAAGTTATTTGAAACGTTTTATCTGCTTTTTTTTTTTCTTTACTATGATAAGCTGTTTTCTCTTTTACTACACTGGAAATTATGGGTTTGTGGGGGTTTTTTTCCTTCCATTTTTTTTATTGAAATACTGCAGTGATCATACACTGATAATAATGATTACACAACGCAGGTAATTTTCTGCAATTTGGACATACACTGTTTGTATGGAAATTGGTCATTGGTATGTCCTTCGCCATCACTATTTAAACAGACAACTCCACCCTCATAACATATTTTAGAAAAAATAGCCTCTTTAAAATATGTTGATATATCATAGTTTGTCCTATGAATTCATTACTGTATGCCTGCTATGCTTCTGGATGCCTCATGGAAACTGAGCAATTTAGAAACCTGTACTGAGCCTGGGCATGCTCAGAAAAGGCAGATAGGGGATTAACATTCAGCCATTGGCTGTGATGTCAACTTTCAAATCCATAACTGACAGTTGCTAACTGGAAGAACCAGGAAGCAGAAACAGGGGAAACAGGACATTGTGCAGGATTTCAGGATAGACTTATATATTTCAGATTTCAAACTATTACCGTTTAGGGTTTTGGTGGGTGATTTACCTGTATGTAAGTATTCATTTTGCGGCTGGACTCGCCCTTTAAATCCCCAAACATTTAAGAGGGGCTGTGATTGCATCCAGTGATTTCTGGAGCACATGTATGGAGATTTTCCATTGAATTGGATGTGTTAGATGCATAAATCTTGTGGTTCCATATAGGACTGCACGATTGTCTGCGCCAACTGTTGGTTGCGGCTACTATTGCTGCACAGTAATTTGTCCCGGCTGATCGTTCGCTAGTAGCAAATGCTTTGTTGGAACAAAAACTCTGCTGGTGTGTACCCAGCCTAACATCTGATTTGTTGAGGCAAAATCAGCACCATTTTTAATGATAATAACTTTTATTACATCTCCCTATAAGTGTTTATTAACACTTGATTTTCATGTATTTTAAAATAAACTTTATACAGGATGTGAAGGCCAACATTTTGTGCAAGGCTGAGGCCTTGACAAAAGGCAATGCTTGTATTACCTTCTGTTTGCGCTGCGATCCACGCAGTAGTGCATAATTAGGGCGCATGTTAGCTGCAAAATAGTGCGCAATCAGATTGCATATGATCCGCAAAATAATTTGTATGCACTTCAAAAAAGGATCGCAGTGCATGCATTGTGGCCACCCATATTCACATGCACTGTGCAACGGATCGCAAGCATGATTGTTTGTGCATGAGTAATCAGACTGGTGTGGCCTAGCCCTAAAAAGCTTTTTCAGCATTGTTTACCTTTTTTTTAATATTGTATGGGGTGCAAATGATTTAGATGGAAATGTTGCTACTTTAGTAGGACTTTACTAACAGTTATAGATAATCGTACTGTAATATGAGGCACAATGGACTAAACTGCATCGCAGAATCTGGCAAGGTAAGTAGCAATTGGGTCATACAGTAGGTACTCATGTTTGTTATTTTTACTGGTAATTAATTAGTCATGTTTGTTTACTTGCTTTATAATAGGTATAGTCCAGAAAAGGACAGTAGCCTTTGATGTACATTTTAAGAGCTAGATTTGCAGTTGCAGTGTATTCCACCTTTTATTGGAAAAGAAGTGATTGTGCATTAATTGTTTGATCTATTTTAAATCAAAAGGGCTGTTCCTACATTCTATATAATGATGTAATGAGAACTCTCTTCTCTAGCAGCACAAGGTGTTTTGTAAAAGTCCAGCTCTCCGTGAATATTTTCAATGGTTGGTTCTCTATCAGACATCCCACCCTGCCAAAACTCATTTCAGGGAGGATACCCACATATTTCAGGTAGGGTGCCCACCTGGGTACCCACCCCATGATTAAAACATAATCCATGCATACAGACACACATGTATGCAAGTCATGACATCATTAAGTGTTTCTGTCACTTGTCATATCTAAAAAAAACTGACGTCATTATGGCCCCCCCATTCTTAATTAAAAACAATACATTTCAGGGAGATTGTATATCATTAAGACATCCCACCCTGCCTCTTAGTTCTTCCAGGCAGGGTGGACGAGGGGGCGTGACATCATTGACGTCACGCAGTGGGCGGGGAAGGTGGGGTTAGAGGCGTGGTGTAGGCAGTCCGGGGGCATGGCAGGCATAAAGGGGGAGTAACGCGGAGGAGATTCAGGACTCCTCTCCATTGCGGGAGATCGGGGTGGTCTCATGGGAGCCCACCCCAATTTGCAGGAGACTCCCGGAAGATCTGGGATTAGTGGGATACCTGTATCATTTCAGGGAGCTGCCATTGATTCCAGTGAGACACTTTAGGGAGAGGTGGGATGCGTGCTCTATATATAGAATGCTGTCACACTGCAGGAACCCCTAGATCAGCCAGTAAATGAGGGCTATCGAGATGGACTATAGGGATCTGTTTGTAGCTTGTTGTTTTTCCCATAGGGGATGTGATGACATTGTGTGGAGCACTATAACCAATCACGTGACGGGCTGGTGTGGATCATGCCGGACGTGACTGGTTTGACAGTGAACAAGCTGTATGTACAATAGCGTACGCTAGGGAGTCTGGGAATGTCACGGACACATCCCAGCATTTCCATTTAGGAGAGTGCGCAGACAGTAACGGTCATTGCCCCTCGGAATGCGATTGGCGCCTGCTTGAGTAGTGAATCGGGTTACCAGGAAGGCGGGTGTGTTCAGGCCCTGCATTGCTTTTGACAGCCATAGTCTCTGACTGACTGCTGCCGATGTGCAGATTCGCTAAGGAGAGGGCGGGGAGAAGGGCAACGAGAGCTGCAGAAATTTCCCAGGTTAGAGAGAACCTCCGAAAGCAGTTGGTTCGCGGATTGCCCAGTCGCAGTATTTTCCCGCTGGGCCCAGTGCTACACCCATCCTCCATGATCTGCGCTGCGTCCGGGGAGAAGGCAGCCGCCGCTGCAGGCTGAGATGCTGGCAGGCAGGACAGTCTTGTGACACGGCCCTGGGATGGCCTGCGATATCATGGCTCTGCAAAGGTAGATTTAACCTTATTACAATTATAATGCCGGAAACTGCGGTACTGCTGGTCATTCTGTGTATTCTAACCACTAGTAGACACCTTCTAATGTAGCATGACACTTGTCTGTTGTTTTCCCATCATGCACAGTGTCCTTATCATGGGTATCTTGGTTATGTTTATTGGGTTGGGACATTTTTTGTTTGGGTGCAAGAGACATTGAATACTATAGATTACTGACATAACAGTTCAATTGTTGCCTATTTATCAACACACATTACACACCTTGAGCCAGCCACTGATTAATTTAACTCATAGAACGCAAGACAACAATGTTTTAGGCAATTTGTTCTTTTGAGTAAATTTAACATCTCTGATAAAATTGCATTCCCATCAAATATGCAACTGTTAAGCATCTGGTGCCACCAACATCTGTTTTTGTTACTATAATGGTTTCATGGCAACATGCAGATCAAGATGTGTTCTTGGTGTCCATGGTAATTAGTTGTTATACATTTCCATAGTTCATTTTTCTCTGCACCCTATAAGATGATACAAACATTGCAGTGATGTCCAACCGTGGCACTCCAGAACCTTCAACTCCCAGCATGGCTTGTTTTGTTTCCGCAACCGAACCCCAGTGGATTGTTCAGTTGTTGTTAGGATTTGGGGCCTTTATGGAAGCCTGCGTAAAAATCTTAGATATCTACTTAGTGTGACATAATTTCAAAGGCATTTCATTTACAGTGTTTCAGTATGAATGACATGACATTTTCCCCTTATTATTTTTTATTTATTATTCAGAATGTATGACATTAGCACCAATCAAATATCTCTAGGAGTTAATTTACCGGTTTTGGTTGCCAGTTCCAAAGACATCCATAGAAAACCCTTTAAAAAGTTAGTTGCTGTCCATATGAAGCCATTGATAAAACACTATGTGCTTAGACATTATATCATTTTCTTTTATCAGTGTCAAAGTGCCCATACACTGCCCCTTATCGACCCACATTCTAGACAAATTTTCCACTTGATCACTTTTCAACCAATTTTCTGTCTGGGGAACTTGGGTCTGGCAGGTAAAAAAAAAAAAGCTGGGTCAGTAGACTTAACAGTGGATTTGACGTTTGTGTGATTGAATGTCAAATCTTTAGTGACTTCTAAAAAGTGCATGGCCACCTTTAGTTATATACTTCTGCCAACAAATTACAGATGTCATTGGTGGCACCAGATGCTAAACAGTTGCATATTTGATGGGAATGCAATTTTATCAGAGATGTTAAATTTACTCAAAAGAACAAATTGCCTAAAACATTGTTGTCTTGCGTTCTATGAGTTAAATTAATCAGTGGCTGGCTCAAGGTGTGTAATGTGTGTTGATAAATAGTGAGCACAATTGAAATGTATATTACCAACTTTAAAGGGTAACTGTGGTCTTGAATTCTTCCTAACTAGTAATGGTTATAAATAAAGCTTTCCAATGTACCTTTAGAATAAAACGTAAATCACATCTCTAGATAAAATTTGTGAGAAGTTATTGCAGTAAAGCTTCAATAATATTACTTCCTGATTTAACACCATGTGACCAGCTTCTGTCTGTCCCAGGTACTTTCTGATTTACCCAGCATTAAGTCTTAACTGAGCATGCTTCTCCCCTGGGCTGGGCAGAGGTCAGGTGATGTCACTCAACCTACTGGAAGCAGGAAGTTTGAACATTCACCCCAATGTAATGTCTCACAGGCTCCAGCCAGAGATGTGATTGTCGGCTCATTTTAAAGGAAATACTGCAGGCTTTCATTTAACCCTCACTTGCATTGAGACCACAGTTGTCCTTTAAAAGCAACTGTTAAACAAACAAAAAAAGTACTTAAAATAAAATGAGTTTGTTATTCTTCCTCAAGGGGTTCAGAAGATCTGGAGCTCCAAATTATCTAGGTCTTCAATGCGCCTCTCCTGATAGTACAAGGGTGGAAAATAAATTCTGGTAAAAGCCCACATGCAGGGAGTGATCATAGTGGACCAGGCAGTGACATCAGCAGAAGGATGGATATTTGTTCAAATAAAAAAGACAACCGGATTTAGTTTACAACACATGATCACGTTACTATTATGTATTACTGCTTTTGAGATGCAAATTTTTTTTGCAGCTTGTATTAGTGGTACAAATAAGATCCAATATGAACATCAGTAGGGGTTAAAAGGGTGAAGGGGGAATACTTTATACTTCCCAATCAAAAAATAATATAGTTTTGCAGAAAATAAAACTAAAGTTCCATACACATGCTCAATTCGCCACACAATGCTGACTAATGGCCATAATCACGAGTGTATAGTCGTTTGCGGATTATCCTGGTCATACCCAACAACGAAGTGACCTGCACCACATGTGTTAGTATTGTTTGAAACAGCCATTTTCCATATTGAGTTTTACACTGTCCTCTTTGGTATTCCTTGTACGGCCGTTCCGGCTATTGTTCTCTTTGGTGTACCGAATTGCCTTTCTGGCTAATGGTTAATGTATGGGTGCTTGGTACACATCGTGCTTCTCGGGTCGGGTCCTGCGATCGCACGTGTTTATGAAGCTTTACAAAGGCCAGGGATGCCAAAACATTGCATGATCATTTAGATCTGAAATGCTTTATATAAAATGTCAAGACACTTTTGCTAATTATAGATAAGGATATTAAACTTTTTAGCTCCTGCAAATAATGATTTATAATATATTGTGTATGTAGATTCCATTAAAGGGCATGTCCAGCCTACAAGAGGTAACCTTAGAAATGTCAATTACCCCCTAAACTCCACTTTCACATTATCTATACCTTTCAAGGGTGCCCCAGAAGTTCCTTACCTGACCCGGTCCCTCGCTGCTCCTCCTTCTCTGCGGCTGACACCCCCTCCACTTCCTGGTTGCAGCTGTCTGTTAAGGCTCGGTGTGATGTCAAGCCCATTCTCCTGATAGCCGTGACCAGGAAGTAGAGCAGCTGTCCACACAGAAGCCCTCTGCTCCTGTTTTTGCAAAAGTAAGGTTTGGGGGGTGATCAACATTTCTAAGGTTAATTTAGGCTGGACTTGCCCTTTAATGGAAATGAGAAATACCATACTTCTTTTTCATTGTGTGTTTTCCTAGTTGGATTAATATACACAATGATTGTCCCTGTGTATTTGCGAAATTTAAGATTTGATTCTGATGAAATCATACTAAAATTTGCGACTGTCACATGTTTTTGGCCAGCTAGTCGTCGACCAGTTCAACAATCTTCTTTATTTGCTGCTTTAGGCTGGGTACATATCATCCAATTTTTCAGGCCGACCGACTGATATTACCGTGTATCAGATGAATGACCAGAATAATTGGTGTGTTTGTGAGCAGCAGCTCAAACAATCGGGTATGGTGAAAAGATCATGGCTGATCTTGGACCACACAATAGGTTGCAGTTACTGCAACTGACAGTGATTTCTCCCAGAGTGATGGACGATGCCTTTTTTTTTCTTTTCCTATTAAAGGGATGTATATCATATCATAATATTATGGATCAGACTTATCATAAAGTAATTGATACACTGTTTTTTAAAACTAAACATAGATAATACATAAAGTAATTTTCTGCTTCTCCTTCACCCTTACTTTATTAATGCATTCTTAAAGAGAAATTCAAATACTACCGGTAGCAAAGGCCAGTTATTTATTTTTTATATAAATGTATGGACCTTTTGTAATACACAATTTGAAGCAAATACTCTTTTCATGATGTAAATGGGCATCATAAGTGGTGGCTCACCAAGGTGGATTTGATTTAAATCAAACTGATTTAAATCATACTTTTCTACATAAAGACTAATTCTTGCTGGTATAACTTTAATATGCAAATAGATGAACATTTTTAAGAATAATAACAATTTAAATAGATTTACTCAACTGAAACAATAACATTACAGCATTTCTATTCACTGAACCTCTTGAAACTTAGCACTGAATGCGTAGGTTTGTAGAAAAGGATTAAGGTCTTTTTCTCAACTCTGTTCATGTTAAAACATTTTTGCTGTGAAGAAGAGGCAAGTGATCTCTGCTAAGTCAAATTCAGTTTTGAGAACTGCAAATGTAAACCAAGCATCTGTGATAATATCTTGTAGGCAGAGAAACTGCCCAATAATCTTAGAAAAACCTCTGGAAGAACATGACGTGAATGGATTAATGGAATTTATTTACCAAAACATGAAACGTACTGTATATACTTGAGTATACTTGACATCACTACTCTGCGCCAGTCTCACTTCCAGGTGCCAAGTAGTGACCTGGCTTGTCCTGTGGGTGCTTGCCACTGCAGATGTTTGGAAACTACACCTCCCAGCAACTAGAGTATGCTGGGAGTTGTAGTTTCCAAACACCTGGAGTGCCAAGGAATTGGGGGATTACTGTCCATTTAAAGGGCAACTAATGCCTCAAAACAATACAGAATCAGGAGGTTGTTATCTATTGTTGTTGAAAAGATTGCTTTCTGATTCTGTTTTAAAGCTTTAGTTTTCCTTTAATGAACAGCATAATTCCAATACAGTAGTCCTATACCGTAAAATTCATACTGGATTTGGCTATTACTATATGGGAATTCTGCTGTCTATTTAAAGGGAAACTTAAGCCTCAAAACAATAGTGAATAACAAGGCAGTAGTGGTCATCATTTCTACCCTTGGTTTATATACGAGTCTAGCATTTTTTACTCATTTTTTAGGTAAAAATTGGTACCTCGGCTTATACTCAGGTCGACTTGTATTCAATTATATACGGTATACAGCCTTATTCTACATAATTAAAAAAACAAATCTTTATTTCATGATGGAATAACCTTTGGATGGTAATATATTTTCCACAAAAAGCATTTTATTTAAAAAAAAATCCAAATTAAATCAAAATTCGATTTAAATCAAAAAAAAAATGATTTTTATCTACCCTGTGGCCCACTGCTAAAGTGCTGGTTTTGGTACCCATGGCTTACATTTTCTTGTGTTCCCATTATGTTTCTAGCAAAAGATAAAGATTCTACATGTTCTCACATTATACCTAGTGGCTCTTGTGGATAGTGATAGAATGCTTTACTTTTAGCAAGACACAATACATGACATTGCAGGTTCGATTCCCTACACTTAATTTTACTCTTTACTAAAATGTTAATATTCAGTTTCTTTTTGATAACAATAAGTAATGGCCTGGTGTACATGGGACTATTTGGACAATTCAGATACTTTCATTGGTCTGGCCAGGATTGTTGGTAAACTGCCCAACTATAATTATATAAAAAAAAAAAAAGATTTGGAAATTCGAACCTGGTGATAAATTATATCAGACAGTGTGTGTGTGTGTGTGTGTGTGTGTGTGTGTGTGTAAATACACACTATAGCTTGTCTGTACCAATTTAGTTCCACTCCAACAAATTACTAATTGGTATATTAAAGCCTATCCCTTTCTTATAGGTCTAATACAGCCAGATTTACAGGCAGTGCACAGTTTTTAGAGTGAATCGGTTAACACAACTTTAAATTTTGTTTAGCGTCTTTAAAAGAATATTTCACTCAAAAAGTAAACTATTCCTTTAATGTATTGATTGAAGACTGTGAGGTTAAGGAGCTATGCCTTACCTCCCATTCTGCAATCAATTCCCCAGGAGCGACGAACGAAGGAACTTATCTTACTTACGATCCTCCTCCACAGCCGTGACAGGTTCTGACCACTTCTTGGTTCACAGTAACCATAGCATGCATGCCCGATAATGCATGCTATAGTTACTCCGAAAAAGAAGTGGTCGGGAATTTCCACTGCTGCGGAGGAGCATCGTGAGTAAGGTAAGTTTCTTCAACCGTCATTCCTGGGGAATTGATTGAAGAATGGGAGGTAAGGCATGGCTTCTTAACTTCCCAGTCTTCAATAAATATGTTAAAGGAATCGTTAACTTTTTGAATGAACGATTCCTTTAACTTCTTTTTTGCTCCCATGGGGCTGGGGAGTGTGTGTGTTAAAGGGCATGTCCACCCCCCAAACTAAAAATTCACCAACTACTAGTCCCACTGTACAATATAAAGAAATCCTTACCTTACATCCCTGCTCCTTTTTGTACCCCTGTAGTGCCTCCTCAAAGTCCAGGAAACTGTAGGGTAGGAGCTGTCTTCCTGTCCAAATAATTGCTGCCTCTGTTCTGTCCTCTCAGTTGCTGCTCGCATGCACAGTGGAGCCCTTTTTCCCCCTCCCTCCCTCCCGATC
This sequence comes from Hymenochirus boettgeri, assembly GCA_019447015.1. NCBI lineage: Eukaryota > Metazoa > Chordata > Amphibia > Anura > Pipidae > Hymenochirus > Hymenochirus boettgeri. Next base: position 145,515,799 of record CM033469.1, read on the forward strand.
CTTCCCTGGCTGCTAATAATCTACCATTAAATGCTTTATATATCTTGCAGGCCATGCCCTCCCATCCACCAAACTTAAAAAATCATCTGCAAACTCTACTTACAGATCATTGGTCCAGTGTAGTTCTGCATTGATATCAGCCGCGACTGTGATTAGCTGTCTTTCAGCCAATCGCAGCTGCTGGTCCAGCCCCCTGCTTGTAGTTACGGCAGGCAGGGGTGCCGGACCAGGACTGTGCTGGATCGAGGAGATGTAAGAAGAGTTTGCAAATGATTTTAGAAGTTCCATTATAGCGGTTAGCAGTTTTCTCCCTAGCATCTTTTAGCCGGACGGCCCACCCGGCTACTTTTTCATGCCGCTCAGCTGAAAAAAAATTCTGGAGAGAACATCATTATGATTTATTAAAGAATGTCGATGTAGGGTTAATTTGTGTGTTCCCAGCACCAAGGCATTCAGAAGATAATGTAAGGATAGGTTAACTTACTCCTGCAAGGTTGCCAGTCCAAGAAAGGGTGGCGTGGCAAACCTGCATGCTTTGTATGCAGGTCACAAATTTCCCCGCCCTGCCCCACCCGGCTGCTTTTTCATGCCATCTGGCTGAAAAAAAATTCTGGGGAGAAGACTGGGTTGGGGGTTAGAGGGGAGGGCCTGCAATATATTCAAAGTTTTTAAAAAAGGGTGGAGATGCCCTTTAAACCTATAGTTACATTTTGGTTATATGGCTGGACATGCCCTTTAATTATGTAGAAATTAGAAGATAAATAAATCTTTCAACAAAAAGTTACTCTGTATTTTGCTTATAAAGTTTATGGATTATTTTTTTCACCTCCTTGTTAGTAAAATTAGCAAATGCAGCAACACTGTTCTGACTTTGCAGTTGTCTGTGTCAAGGACAGGCCAACAAAGTAACACTGAGAAGTGTCAAATGCTATCTATGATAAATATGTCATGATAGTGATTCAATTACTAAAAAAAACAGTAAATGTTCCATTGACATCACTTTAATGTAAGTGGTTAGTTAACTTGGCGCCAATCAATTGTACTTTAAAGGCTGCAGATGTAAAGGTTAAGTACCCATAATGCACTTTTACATAAAAATTGCATGCATCTTATATAGATATGAAAAATATAACTTTCCAACAAAATAGAGGAGATAGGTATGTAAAAGGGGAAATAAAAAGGGATTTTTTTTTATTGATCAAGAAAATCCATAATTCACAGTAGGACTGATTACTCTTACCTTTCAATCTTAATTGCAAGTCATTGCAAGGTTAAAAATTAGCTGTGAGTGCCACAGGCTTAAAAAGCCCTTCTGCCAGCACCCCCCTGTCCCGACTGCCCCTCTTTTTAAACCAAATGCGCATACATGCGTATAGCAGAACAGAAGGGGGGATGATGGAGTGATGGCCAGGAATTAAATGTAAAAATGGGAATAATCACTCCCATCTGCCTAGGAAATATAAAAAATAAGTATCTCCACTTGACCAAATGTTTCATTTTACAAAGATCAAAAACTTTTAAAAACAATTATTAGTTAAATTCCAGGAATGTTTGCATATTTCAAATACAGTTTCCTTATATTCTTATAAGTTTTTGGATTTCTTACAGCCAGCCAGATACTTCAACTGAAATTCTGTGATTTGAGCGATCAAGGTTGTACACTTGATACCAGTCAAATTAAAAAATTGATTGTGACAAACTTCGAATTGACCAGTGTTTGGCTAGCTTAAGGAACCAAATAATTTGTAGCAAGATAGAGCATGAAGGTATAATACATCACGAAAACAAGTGCTGGTAAGTTGTGATAAGGAAATATATTGGATCTCAACCAGGGTACATCAAAAGTTGGGGGTGGTTTCGAACTTTAGTTCTCGAGGTCATACCTGGCCCATTTATTTTGCGATTGTATGTCGGTCAGGAAAAGGCACGAGAAAGGCGGTTTGGAAATATCAATTGAATGTTACGTGATTGGTTGGCAGGTAAGTTCTAATGTACGGGCACCTTTAGTCAAGCTTCTTTATTTTAAAAGCTGAGTGCAGAACCAGAATGCCAATTTTAGATTTTATTGTACAGATAAACGATGTGTGTGAACCTCAGTTTTAGCCAACATGGCATGATCGTCAGCCAATACTGACATTCATACACATCTTGAGCCACGAGTCAGTCCCCGCAATCGCACTTGTGTATGAATGATTAGGTTACCACCTCTTATAATCACATATAAGCTAAAAGACTGGTCAATATTCACACTAGATGCTTGTTTTGCACAACTTGTCCTGAATGACTGTGCACAAACTCCATCTAATTCACATGTAAATGTTACATTGCATATACCACTTAAACACAGGTAGAATTAAAGGAAAAAGAAAAGTCCCAAACCATCCCCACACCCAACTTTTGATGGTGAGAACCTAAAGCACTAGGGGGAGATGCAATAAATTTCCCTATTACAACTTACCTGCACTAGCTTTTGTGATGTGATCAAATGTTTTGCAGCTTTTAAAACATTGTGGGAATGGGAGCAGCAAGTTGCGATTACTTTTTTTTTGAGTCCTGGTTTTCTTTTCGGGAACTGCCATTTTTGAAAATCCATGGATCCATCAGAATATTTGGAAAATCAGTTGAAGAGTCAAAGATTGAAAACTCAAAACTTAGGGCTAGGCCTCACTGGTGCGCTTTTTTTGCGCTTGCACATGCGTTTTTTCATATCCTTGAAACCGCGGCAACGCAATCGCATGCGTTTTTTTAAGTATTGAAAAACGCAACAAAATCACACACGATTCCGTTTGCGTTGCAGTGTGGCCGTGCCCTTATGATCAGAAAATCGGAAGGAATTTGCTTACATTTTTGGAAATTTCAATAAGTTCTGCACAAAGCTGGCAGAACTAAACTCTCCATTTTCATTACTTTCTATTTCCACTTATTTTTAAGTGGGACATCAAATCAGCACCAGCATTCACCTAAACACAGCTATGTGCCCTTAATATGATTTAGAAGTGACAGATAAATCTATCAGTTTACATACATGTTTATTAAAAGCTCACATAAGTCTTTGCAGAAAAATGTGAGGCATAACATAAACCACCTTTAAACATTTTAAGTTGATGTTATGCTTTAATATTTTTTTGTTTAGGTAAATGATAGATATTTACTCTGCTGTATCATGGCGCCATTAATTTAGTTACCCGTATATACTCGAGTATAAGCCGACTCGAGTATAAGCCGAGGCACCCATTTTTGACAAAAAAATTAGAAAAGATGATTGACCCGAGTATAAGCCGAGGGTATACAGTAACCCTAATACCTTTCCACTGTAGATGTTTGGAAACTACAACTCCCAGCATGCTTGGTTGCTGGGAGTTGTAGTTTCCAACCACCTATAGTAGAAAGGTATTGGGGGTTACTGTATGGCATACTGTCCCCCACCCTAATACCTTTCCACTGTAGATGTTTGGAAACTACAACTCCCAGCATGCTTGGTTGTTGGGAGTTGTAGTTTCCAACCACCTATAGTAAAAAGGTAATGTGGGTTGTCTCTGGCATACTGTCCCCCCAGCCCTCCCCCCAGTACCCCCAGCCCTCCCCCCAGTCCCCCCCCCCCCCCCAGCTCACTTACCCGTACCTGGTCTTCAGTCTTCCTCATCTGCAATCCAGAGGCAGCCGCGAGTCCGGCCGGCAGTTCCCATTACTGCTTTGCGGCTGCGCGATGACGTCATCCCGCCAGCGTGCGTGATGACGTCATCGCGCAACCGCGAAGAACTACTGGGAACTGCCGGCCGGACTCGCGGCTGCCTCTGGATTGCAGGTAAGTTCCTTGTGACTCAGTATAAGCCGAGTCAAGGTTTTTAGGTTAATTTTTAAACCTAAAAACCTCGGCTTATACTCGAGTATAATACGGTAAGCTAGTTTTTAGATACTGACTGTTATCTCAAACTTGGTACAAATGAGGGGACCGCAACAATACATACACAATAAATTATATACACGATTAGTCAGTTTTGTGCGGTGTGTGTGGGGTGGTTTTTTTTTATCGAAAAGGGTGGGGGAGTTAAACTTAATGTCCCTTTCAATTATTCATATTCGTTTACAGGAGGCCAAATTTTGCATTTCTGTAAGGTGGTTTCTTCTCTGCGCCTGTGCCTCTTTCCTGATATCCAGGATCCAGTGTTTCAATTTTGTACATACAAAGTTCTGCTTCCTTTATACAATGTGAACTTGCATACATTTTTGCACTAGTTGTTTTGTGCATAACATTTTTTATATGCACAAGGAGCTTTGTTCTTAATACTCTTAATGTATACAAAATATATTTAGTCACCGTAAAACCTGTAATAAAAAAAGTATGTTTTCCCTTTCAAGATGCAGTTTGTTGAATGTGCTGACCTGCTTATTGTTAATTTACCACTAGGTGGCATTCTGGTCTTCTATGAACATTGTTTTTCTACATCCTTTTAGGGCTAGGCCACACTAGCTTGTTTACAATTGTATTTGAGAAATGTGTGTGTGAAACACAGCACAGTGCACGTTGATAGGACTGGCCAAATTGATTGCATTAAATACACATCATGCAAATTATGGCAAAACTATCTTCGTGGCTTTTAAGTATACATACCAACACATTGTGTCTCAGCCAATCACTGTCCCCAATGCCCGTCCGGTCCCTTCTGCTGCTGCTGTAAACATTAAAAGGCACGGAGCAACAGCAGAAGACAGCCGAGGGATCATGTAAGTATAGTTATAAGCCTCCAAGATAGATTTAAACCTTGCAAGGTCTAGGTTTTTTGGTGGTGGTGGGATAATTAGGTTAAATTTTAGCTTGGGAGCGGTTATGCCCTTTAACTAGAAATCTCTGGTGCTGTGGAATAGCTCATGTAAATCACTGTTTCTCTGAATTAGTGTTTCATAATGACTATGTTAAATGCGATCAATACCTCATGCAATTTCACTTTTTAACAAAAGGTAACCCTGAGATATTTATTTTTCTTGTGGGGAAAATGAAGCAGTGATTGGCCATGATGTAAGCATTATGGCCAAGACTGATTTCCAGACCCGGAAGCTGCAGAGGAGACAGCAGGTCAGCAGCGAAGGGTTGTGCTGTTAGAAATGAAAGAAGCATTGGTAAACGTAAGAATTAATCAATGTTAGTATGGGGGGTGGGGGGGCCTTAATAACTGGGTACATTTTCATTCTGAGAGCAGATATGCCCTTTAAGGTACAGGTGACCACCAGCCTTATGATATGTCGGCAGTCCTTAAAGGATAAGTGCACTGTAAAATCAAGTTATGTTCATTTGGAAGCTGCAGCTTTAAAAATACCGTTGCCATGTTTTTGTTTTTTTACCTATGCCCCTCCAGAGCCTACCTTTGTGCCTTGAAAGTTGCTGACATCTTGTTACTGGTTTGCTGAATGTTAAGCTCCGCCCCTCTGAGATTTCCTCTGCTTTCCCCTGCTTGAGCCTCAAACAGTAATGCCTGTGAGTTCTGTGCACTCTCCTGCTTGAGCCTCAAACGGTAATGCCTGTGAGTTCCGTGCACGTGCGTGTGCACGGAACTCACAAGCATTACTGTTTGAGGCTCAAGCAGGAGAAAGCAGAGGAAATCTCAGAGGGGTGGAGCTTAACATTCAGAAAACCAGTAACAAGATGTCAGCAACTTCCAAGGCACAAAGCTAGGCTCTGGAGGGGCATAGGTAAAAAAAAAATATGGCAACGGTATTTTTAAAGCTGCAGCTTCCAAATTGCTTGATTTTACAGTGCACTTATACATTAAGCTAAATGTGAACAACTACCTCATGGAATGCTTTATCCCCAAATTATCATACAATTGTATAAAACTGCACAATCCTACTACTTTCTTTGCCGCACATGCATTCAGGTTCTGATGCTTATACTTATTGTTGCTTTCTTTTTTTCTTTCACAGTTCTCAAGATGAAGAATCCCCTGTGTCTCCATTTTACATAAGGTAAGCTAAAATGCTTGCATATAAAGATTCAGTGTTTTGAAGGGTGTACTTTTTCAAAACTGTTTGCTGAACCCCATTTCATAATACGGAACAAGCAAGTAAGGTAAATAAGGTGATGAGGAGAGATGACGGACCACAATCTCCATAGTGACAATGTGTATTTAATGAAACAATTCACACAATCCTGCACATCATGTTTTGAGCGACATGTCCTTTTTCAAGCGCAAAACAAGTGCAATTACAACCGGGATTTAGTAATCTTCTGGACCACTTTGCACCTCCCACTGTTAACCAATTAAAGGGAAAAACATTTCTAGAAACAATTATTTCTTACATTTAAGTGCTAGTGCTGCTATTTCAATTTCCGTGAATTAAACCTCTACAACCTTATATATAAAATTCCAATTGGTTTGCCGTATAAAGTGTCCAATGCTTCTAAATATCAACTTTGGCATATATAATAATAATATAATACTTCCACTAATGAGACATTAGTGGAAGTATTCAATGCTACCCCCTTTTCCCACTTTAACTGCCTACTTCATTACATAAGCAACTCTTGCCTTGGAGCACCAGCAAATCACAGGTTTTTAGCAAAAATATACCGAAAATGTGCCACTACTTAAGTATCAAAACGGACCAAACTAACAAACTGTCTGTTTTGGTGTCTAGTGTGAACGAGCTGATAAGGTTTTAGATGATAAAAGGGAGTTTATATAGTCTTGCCTTGTGATCTTGCTGCTAAATAGCTTGTGCAGGCCAAATGTGTAATCTCTGGACAATATATGTAATAACCAAAAATCCTTAAAAATTGTAATACAAATCGACTAGATAATTATAGTGAAACATCTCCTGGTGTTTTTCTAAACAGGTTGGAGTAATGTAAATATTTTGGTCGGAGTGGTTAAACTCTATTCAGTACAGTTTATGGTGAATTATTAATCTACTGTTTTGGCATGACTAATTGTTAAGTTTTCTTAATCACCTGTACTCTTACTAGCTTCTGCCATATGTTTAAAGTTTCTTAAATGTATAATTGATTAGGGAATGTTTAACCTGAAAGGAAAGCTTTAAGCTAAATCAAATTTTAGACTGACTTAAAGGAACACTAAATCATCAAAAATTGTTGTTTAAAAGTATAATCCATCTGTTTCTATTATTCACAGGGAGGTGAGAAAGCTTGTTCTCGCCTCCCTGTGAATAATAATATGCTCGCAGGACACAGGAACTTACCTTGTCGCCGCTCCGCACTCGAGCTGCTTCTCCACTGACAGCCGTGCTGCCCGACCAAGCGCCTATCTTAGGCGCATGCGCGCAATACAAAAGATAGGCGTGCGATCTGTACAGAGCGGCTGTCAGTGCAGAAGCAGCTTGAGTGCGGAGCGGCGGCAAGGTAAGTTCCAGTGTCCCCCGAATTACTATTTTTCACAGGGAGGTGAGAATAAGGTTCTCCCCTCCCTGTGAATAATAGAAACAGATGGATTATACTTTTAAAAATGTGTTTAGTGTTTCTTTAACTCTTAACAACATCTTTATATGACTAGAGAGTTTGTACTGGGAAAGAGTTAAAGGAACACTAAACACGTTTTTAAAAGTATAATCCATCTGTTTCTATTATTCACAGGGAGGTGAGAACGCTTATTCTCACCTCCCTGTGAATAATAGTATGCTCGGGGGACACTGGAACTTACCTTGCCGCCGCTCCGCACTCAAGCTGTTTCTCCACTGACAGCCGCACTGCCTGACCAAGCACCTATCTTAAGCGCATGCGCCCCAATACAAAAGATAGGCGTGCGATCGGGACAGAGCGGCTGTCAGTGCAGAAGCAGCTTGAGTGTTCCTTTAACTCTTACCCAGTACAAACTCTCTAGTCATATAAACATGTTGTAATTTACTTTGGACTGCTTCATTGTAATGAACTCAACAATGGATTACATCTCTGGCTAATATAGACACTGAAGGTCAGTGTCCTTTACTAAAAAGTGGGGTTTACAAATTTTAGAGGCCAAATCTAGATATTCAAGGTTGTCTAGTTGCTGCAGTTGTTCAGCTTTCTCTTTAATGGTGGCATTTCTGAATAAAACTCTCTGTATAAAATGCAACAAAATACATTTTTATGGGAAATATATTTAAATGTGCATTTATTTGTTTCTTACATAGACCCAGTATAACGGTATTCCTGAATGTGTAAAAAAACGTATTTGTAAATAAAATATTATGTAGACTTTGAAAAAACACAGTTGACCATACTGTAAAACTTAGAAATTCCTAGTGTCAAAATGTTGTGCTGGCTACAGAATAACTTTATACACACACATACCATATATACTCGAGTATAAGTTGACCCGAGTACAAGTCGGAGTAGCTATTTTTACCTGGAAAAGGAGTAAAACCTAATTGACTCGAGTATAAGTTGAGGGTGTGTGTATAAAGTTATTCTGTATTGTTTTGAGGCTTAGTGGCCTGTAAATGGACAGCAGAATTCCCATACAGTAGTCCCATACAGTAATAGCCAAATCCAGTATGGCTATTACTATATAGGATTACTGTATGGGAATTCTGCTGTCCATTTAAAGGGCAACTAAAGCCTCAAAACAATACAGAATCAGAAGGAAACATTAGATACCATTCTCCTTATTCTGTATTGTTTTAAGGCATTAGTTGCCCTTTAAATGGAGAGGAATCTAACACACTAACCCACAATTCCTTGCCAGTCCAGATGTTTGGAAACTACAACTCTCAGCATGCTTTAGTTGCTGGGAGTTATAGTTTCCAAACATCTTCTGTGGCAAGCAATGCACCTATCCCCCAGCCCCCCCAGTGGAGGAAAGGACATGCTTTAAGGTAATCCGGCTGCATCTAAAATCACTAACCTGAAATCCTGCAGCCGCACGCTTACTCTCTCTTCCGCATCCACAGTCCAGACGCCTGACGTCACTACTCGGCGCCGTGTAAGACCGGCGGCGAGTACTGACGTCAGACACAGCACCGTGGGATGCGGAAGAGAGGAAGTGGCTGAAGGATTTCAGGTTAGTGACTCGAGTATAAGTCGAGGTAGGATTTTTAAGCTTTTTTTAAAGCTTAAAAACCTCGACTTATACTCAAGTATATACGGTATACTGGCAGAGGATCATGTTTTAATCTACTTTTAGTGATGATGCAAACTGACTGAAACAAAGGAAGAAAACAGAGGAAGTTACCTGTACTGGCGAGTCAAGCAGCAATGTCACATAAATTAATCCTTTTTCCCCCCCCCCTCTTTTCATCAGTGGTCACACAGCTCAAGTCAGCGCCCCTGCTGGTAGAGAGTAAGTCTTTTTTATTCTTCTTCCTGTATAGAATTAACTTAAAAAAATAAACCTATATAATGGTGGACTTTGTTAGCAGGAGTTTTGTTTTTGGCATATTGCTAATGTAGAGTGGAAGCAATCGGAATATAGAGTGTTAGTACAATATTTATAGTAGCATTTGTGTTCCAGTTTATCCACAGAAGAAGGATATGCTTTTATGTCATGGTTTTAAATATAACGGAACAAGGGGCTTGCTTTAATTAACATAAACATTAATTAAAGGATGCTCTGAAATTAAATTATTGTAAAATAAGCATTTATTTTTATTGGGAATATGCCATACCAAAACAAGTGTTTGTGAAAAGTACATTCCCCCCCAAAATAAGTATTGAAATTTATCGAATGATGCCCTAAAACCCATTTATTATTAAATGAGCCATAAAAAGCAGTGAAAATTTACACATTTGTCTTAGTGCTGCATAATTTTAAAGGGCATGCCAAGCCCACCAACTGAAATTTGCCCCAATGTTAAGCACACTGTGTAGTGTTAAATGATCCCTACCTGAAATACAGGACAAGTAACTGAGCTAAAAAGTAGGAGCCTTTTCCTGTTTCTGCCTGTAAATGTGCATCTGAGAGGTTTCTGTCATGTGCAGTGGAGTTTTCCCCTTCTTCCCGCCTTATGTCGCTGCTTTATTGCACAGAAATTTAAAGTGGGTAAAAATGACAATGGTTTTCACCTGGTTAAAATGGATCTAATCGGCTCCTAAATATACTCGTTGCCTCGGCTGCATTCTGCTGAGTTTTGGACAATCACTTATGTCCCCTTTCTGCAGTTTCCATGCTCAAAAGAAGCAACAGAAGGCAACAGAGGGAACTAGGGCTGGTAAGTATATTTAGAAGCTGATTGGAGGCATTTCATCCTAGTGAAGCCTAGGTTTGGAGGGGATTTCCTGCAGCATAGTTATTGTTTTGTTAGGAGTGGAGATGCCACAGCTATTTTACAGCTCTCCAACTGGCTGAATTTTCAGGGGTTAGCTGTGACTTTATCTTGAACAAACCCCTTATTTCAGAAAAGGACATGGCAAAACTGTGCTGGTTTTAAAGAACGCTGGTCCCCAAACAAATTACGGTTACATAAAAGCCTGAAGTCATACCTTTAAAATGATCCTTGGATCCCGTGCCTACCTTATAATTTTGCGTCCGTCATTATGGGCCTAAAGTCAATCGCAAAGAGTGATCGCACCTGATGCTATGATCGTTTTTACATTAATGCTGGATCAAAGCGACCAATTATTAAACCATTAGGTCATTGTATGGCCACCCTAACCCAAGACTAATTATCAATACTTTTAATTGTCCACCAATTCACCACATTATCTGTTATTTTACCCAACCTTTTGGGATAATATACTTGGGTTTTTTTTTCCTAAAAGGTCCTCTAAAATTTGAAGGGGAATAAATCTGAAAAACTGGTCATAAAAACAACCTAAAGACTTCTGATTAAAACAAAGCTCCTTTCATTTAAACAGAAATCCTAAAATAGAAAAGAAAAAGTTTTTACCCTGAAAAACAAAACTAATCTCAATGAGGTCACAAACAACTGACTGAATCATTCCTACCACTCTTGAGATTATAAACAAGTTTTGGGAAGGGACAGATTACTTAACCTTTAAGGGAGGTTTTTGAGGAATTTTAAATCTAAAATTTAAAGCTAAACCTTAATACTTGTTGATGCTACCTAGCCCTTATCCTTTTGAGATGTGAATGCCTTCAGTGATGTTGTTAAATGGCATGTCCACCCTCACCACTTAATTTTAACATGAACTTAAGTCCTCTGTTTGTTTTTCAAACCATTGATTTATTTTTTTTCCCCATTATAATCTGCCTTTGCATTATATTTATCAGTGGGGTTCATTGTTCTTGATATAGCAAATTTGTTTTTGGGCAACAGACTTCTGGAAAAGACTATCAGAACAGCTGTGGAGCAACATCTATTTGATGTACTTGGTGGAACACAAAGTTCTGAAGAATCTGAGTCTGGTACATCATCACCTTCCACTAGCTCATCTGCCAGGCAGAGGAGGCGGCATCTGAAAGATCAAGATGAGATTAGGAAAAAACCCAGAGACATGTAAGTTTATAGAAAAAAATATGTTGGTAGAGAGTCAAAGCAGTGTTTTCTATTGTATTTGGTAAGTATAAAAATTGCATTTAAGGTGCTACTGCTTCCTTCGACAGATTCTTGAGCATCTACTGGAAAAATTGTTACAAAATCCTGTGTTATTCATTGGTGTATATATCTTCCAGCTGATTGGAAAGAAAGCTTTAACCCACCTAATAAACAATGTAAAGATTGAATGCTGCATTATCTTGCACAGATACCAAAAAAAGAAGTCTTAAAGGGCATTTTCACCTCTTTGAGAGGCATTTGAGAGGTTGACTTGTCCTTTTAAATGTGTAGTTTTTTTTTTTTTCTGACGCAGGTTTTTTTGTTTAATCACTACAAAAATAACGGAAAATGCAAGATCCCCAGACTGCTGCAAAAGTACTGCTTTGTAAAGAACTTAGTTACTTGTAGAGCCATCAAACAAAATAAACAATGCAACCTTACTAAAAGTCTCAAAAGTTCTGGCCCCCATGGCCCTTCCCACTTATGGGCCCCATGCCCCCCCTCCTCAGACCCATCCCCCTTCCCTGGAAACAGCCTTTTCAGGCAGAGCCAGAATCGTCTATTTTACAATGTCCGATTCTGCCTCTACCTGAAAAGCCTGTTTCTACACAGTTTTATGTAGAAGAGAGAGGGTGGCGGGTGGATCTGAGATGCGATTAGGGGAAGGGGTCTGGGGATGCAGGGGGCCAGTGAGGGGGAGGAGCCTGCAAGGGAAAGGAGCCACAGGGATGGCAGAGGCTGTAAATTCACTTACCAGTTCTCCTGGTATCTATACTGTTTGATCTACAGAAAGGAGGGTAGGGACTTATGGTGTCCTCCACTCTACAAGTAAGAGTACTGTTCCTCCCTCATAGGTACACCCATATGCCCTCCCTGAATCCTGTATACATGAGAGTACAGAGAGAGAGTCTCTCGCATCTTATTCAGAATAATGGACAACAGATTAGGAAACTTTAGATATACAAATATAAATCAGAAACCATGTTTAACCCCTTAGGAAACATGGTATTACATCTTTGTATCTACCAGACCTCCCTCTGGCGTAACCTAAGTAACCGATCACACCCTCCAGAGGTGTCTGCATACCTTCCAATACCATATATTTGAGTTCAGCATCTGAATGCCCTCTCTCTATGTAATGTTTGGAAACTGTCAACCTCAAAAACTTTAGTCTTGTACTTGATCTATGTTGTAAAAGTATAGGTTGTATGGTTTCACTAATATAATGGAGTCTGCATGCGCACCACAGAATGTACACTACAAATCTACTCTCACAGATGTAATGAGCTCTTACTTAAAAGTTTAAAGGGTTTTTTTTACTTAAAGGGGAAATTCAGTACAAATACATACACTTTTCAGAAAAAAGAGCAGTATTTTTCCATCCCAATGACCTTAATCTGCCCATTCAGCATTTTGTCTGTGTATAAATAAATGCAACCGAAATACTGACTTCCTGTTTGCAGGACCCCTATTAGAGACTGTTATGGTCTTGCCCTTGACCCTTGCCCTTGGGTTGATTCAGTTGCTCAATAGAGATCTGAGCATCTTTGACCTATCCAACAGCCAATCGGTAGAAATAACTGTTAGGGGCATTCCAAGGATGTGGTGCATCCTGGGAAGAAGAAGAACCGTTAGAACTGATTTTTTAAAATAGGAGAGAATATGTAGAATAACTAAGAAGGCATTACACAAACTAACAATTTAACAAATATTGATCATTTCCACTGAACTGTCCCTTTAAAGCTTAAAGTTTTCACCCATGACCATATGTAGACATGGGTACATGCCCACTCCTTTGGGTGGCAAAGTAGTAGCATCTACTCTTTTTAATGAACCTTTTAGGCTGCGGCCACACTACAACACATGGTAACCCGTATAAATGAGCAACATTGAGCATTTCATGTGAGAAACGCGCTAGTGTGTGGCCTAGCCCTTAATTTCACATTTCAACAGGAGTCCATTGGCTGAAACGTGTTGCATTTAAGTTTGAAATCAGTAGTAGCTTCATGGTGCCCTCCTACTTTTTCTAGAATATACTAACAAAAGTTGCCTGCCTGGCCACTAGATCCTTTACTAACTTCTTTCAGGACTTCACCCACTTAAAGGGCATGCCCCCCCAACTATAATGTGGCCCCACTGTGTAGTTTTTAAAAAAAATCCTTACCTTATATCTTTTCTCTTTATGGTTCTCCTGCTATGCCTTTTCAAAGTCCAAAAAACTGAAGAGTGGAAGCTGTCGGTGACTCATCCCATGCCTGTTTCTTCCTCAACAAGGTCTGAGCCATTTTTCCCCCTCCCTCCCACCATCTGGATTCATCCTCTACAGCCATGGCACCTAGAATGAATCTCTTTTCACACAAGGTAGGTAACAGCAGCCCACCCTCAACTGCTGTAATATTACTTTTAAAATATGCTTAGATCGTTACTTACAGAGCCTTCTCACCCGCGGCATCTTAGCCAGTCACAGATGCGGCTGCTGGTCCGGCCCTTGTTTTCAAATTCCGCAAGCAGGGAGCTGGATTAGAGACGTGGGAACGAAGGCTCTGTAAGTAATGATCTGAGCATATTTTAAAAGAAATATTACCGAGGTTGGGGGTGGGCAGCTGGTACCTTCCTTATGTGAAGAGAGATTTGAAAAGATGATTTTCAGGATGGACATGCCCTTTAAACTTATGTACGGCATTTTCCCAAAGAGTGCTTTTTTCTTAAAAGGTTTACTACTTTGGCAAGAAGAACACGGCTCAATCCTGATAGTATAGATGTCCTAGTTGGCTACTTTGTTTTGGGGAAATTAGCTCTATCTGGCAACATTCTGATTTGTACTTGCAAATGTATTTATTTGGTTGTCTTATTGCTGTCTTTGCAGGGAAGTGATTAATAAAGAGAACATTCCCTCGGGTTGTGGCAGCTTGGAAGATTGTGGCCTAACACAAGAAGCAGAAAAGCTTCAGGATAACTGCCCTGGGTACATAGAGGAAAGAAGCAAACCAAAGAGGCAAAAATCCAGTAGCAAGCTATCAGAGCTCAATGATAATCAAGATAGCCTGCTGGTGAGTTGGAATGCTATTTGAAAATGTAAAAAAAATACTGCCCATCTTTGGCTTCCCTTTATCACTTAATGAATACTTTTATCTGCAGTTGCAGTGTAATGGTTTTATGCAAGGTTGGTAAAATTCTGGGAGCCAGGTAGTCAATGTTTCTAGAAATGTGCACATGGCAACTTTTCAAAGGGTTTTCTGGAATATGTTATGTAAAAATAACAGGCCTGCTCCTAAGATTGACTTGCTCCTAATGTTGGATAAAAGAGGATTTGACACACACAGTAATAAGGATTTATTACCACCAATCTTAAATCTGCTTTTTTTTCTTCTCTGACCTTTCTATCCCTTGTTTTTTTAACAATTTTTAATATTTTTTATTAGCATTAAGTATTGATGCTAATAAGTCACACTTCTCTTTGAATATTACAGCCACATAAGGTAATAGAGAAGGAGATAAGCAATTTGTTTGTACAGAAAAACAGTAGTTGTGAAAAGCTGATATGATATTCAGGCATATTACTTGGCATGTGATGTGGCTAAACTGTTGGATGTATTTGTTGATATGCAGACATGTTTTTTTTCCATTGCTATCTCTTGCTAGGCATGCAAACATTTTTAGAAGGACAAACAAAGTCCTGTTGTGATTATCAAGTAGTGGGTAGTATTAATAAGATAATATATGCGTAACAACAGGACTCGTAACTTCTAATGTTTACAGCAAAGAGAATATTTCAGCAGCATTCCACTTTTCTGAAAATGAGATACACCAGATCACCAACTCTTACCAACTCTACGGGTGTTCAAAAACACAGGCAAAATTTTGATGTTGTCCGATAGCCTTGGACAGCAATCTGGCAATCTGTTTTCATTAATACAGCAAGTGAATGCAGATTACTCTCTTTGCAAATGTCTCATAAGCAGTTTGACCATGAAAAATACCATTTAATAAGCTATGATAAATAAAAATTATTATAATATATGGTACAGCTGCTAATTTTTTTTCCCTTTTCAGAGCACAGAAAACTTTTTGACTCCCAGGGGTATAGAGAGACAAGAGCATACCAGCATGGATGTATTGACAGAAGCAAGGTACATTAAAATATATGTCTAATATAAATGTGAACACAAAAATATTATAGGGTTCATAGTAATATGATGTGTTTTGGCTGAAAGTGAGGTACTGCTATTATGTTTCTCTTGCCAATGTCCAGGAAGGTTAGAGCTAGATGACTTATATTTCCCAACCACTTGGAACATTTTAACATCCTTTTGATGCCAAGTATCCTTTAACCCTTTCACTGCCAGGAGATTTTCATTTTTTTTGCGTTAACTGCCAGAAGAATTTTCAGGATTTTGCCCTTAATCGCTTTAGACTAATTTTACAGTAGGAAACCTTGCAGTAAATCAGGAATATTATACATTGTTTTTTTCAGCACAAAGTGTACTTTAACATGGTAACAGAATTTTGTAACTTTTCTGGAAATTTTACTGGAATTATGGGTAAAATATGTAAAAAAAATGAAAAATTTGCAAATTTTCATGGATTTTTCCCATTTTTACTTATAGTTATCTTAAGGTTACGCACAAAAATCTTACTGTTTCTAAAAGCTCAGATACTCCCGAGTACAACGATACCAGATATATGTAGGTACCCGACTTTTCCTGTACAGGAGAACCCCCCAAACTAAAACTGCACCTCCTAGAATATTACACCAAATTAAAATGTATAACCACTACTGACAGTTAACATAGAATATCTACCAAATTATCTAAACTATCCCCACAAGTGAGATATTTTTAGAAACTACACACTCGCAGGATTTTACGAGTGAGGTTAGTTTCGATCAAAATGCAGGTACCCGGACGCAGCTCTTCGTCAAATTGTAAGTTACTTTCTCACATTTTCCTTTTTTTCCTCAACTGTAAAATCAGAGACATAATCAAATGCGAATTTCAGCTAAAAACTGTGGAGGAAAGTTCAAACGCATCTCAAATATGAAAGCCTAACCCCTCCCGAATAAAACGGTATGCCACATTCATGGGTGTACCCAGAGACATGGCTACCAACTAACCCAGAGCGTGACCAGTGCCAAATGTCAGTAGCAGCAAAAAAAAATTAGCCAGTTTTGTATTTGAACAGTCTGCAGTTTTTCCACGAAACACCCCCCCAACTCAAAAATACCCCCCACAAACTATATATCCTGAAATCTATACACCTTCAGCTATGTAGCCGTAGTTCGTTCATCATATCATCAATGTGTGTGGGCGCAGTTCTTCGTAGAAATTTGCACTTTTACCAGATTTTCAAAAAAAATGAACATCAAACAGCGTTCAAAAGGTCGAAATCATGCCAAAACCCATGGAATGTAAAAAAAAGTTACTAAATATCAATCTCCCAAATGTCCTGAATCAAACGGTATGCCATATGGTGTGTTACACACGCGACGTGGAAGCGAAAAGCCACAAAGTGAGACAATGCACGATGGCTCAGAAACGGCGAAAATATTTAGCCAACTCCGAATTGGACAGTCTGCAGTTTTTCCACAAAACACCCCGTAACTTAGAAATAACCCCCACAAACTATATATTCCTGAAATTCTACACACCTTCAGCTATGTAACGCCGTAGTTCGTTCATTCATATCATCAATGGTGTGGGCGCAGTTCTTCGTAGAAATTTGCACTTTTACCAGATTTTCAAAAAAAATGAACATCAAACAGCGTTCAAAAAGGTCGAAATCATGCCAAAACCCCATGGAATGTAAAAAAAAGTTACTAAATATCAATCTCCCAAATGTCCTGAATCAAACGGTATGCCATATGTGTGGTTACACACGCAGACGTGGAAGCGAAAAGCCACAAAGTGAGACAATGCACGATGGCTCAGAAACGGCGAAAATATTTAGCCAACTCCGAATTTGGACAGTCTGCAGTTTTTCCACAAAACACCCCCGTAACTTAGAAATAACCCCCACAAACTATATATTCCTGAAATCTACACACCTTCAGCTATGTAACGCTGTAGTTTGTTCATTCATACCATCAATGGTGTGGGCGCAGTTCTTTGTAGAAGTTCGCATTTGTCTGAAAAAACGAACATAAAACAACTTCAAAAGGTAAAAATCATGCCAAAACCTCATGGAATCTAAAAAAAAGTTACTAAATATCAATCTCCCAAATGTCCTGAATCAAACGGTATGCCATATGTGTGGTTACACATGTGGACGTGGAAGCGAAAAGCCACAAAGTGAGACAATGCACGATGGCTCAGAAACAGCGAAAATATTTAGCCAACTCCGAATTTGGACAGTCTGCAGTTTTTTCCACAAAACACCCCCGTAACTCAGAAATAACCCCCACAAACTATATATTCCTGAAATCTAAACACCTTCAGCTATGTAGCACTGTAGTTCGTTCATTCATACCATCAATGGTGTGGGCGCAGTTCTTCATAGAATTTCGCATTTCTACACAATTTTCTGGAAAAATAGAGAAAAATACATTTCAAAGTTACAAAATCACACCAAAACCCCATGTAATGTAAAAAAAACTTACCAAATATCAATCTCCTAAATGTCCTGAATCAAATGGTATGCCATATGTGTGGTTACACACACGGACGTGGAAGCGACTAGTCAAAATGTAAAACAATGCGCAGTGAGCCAATAACAGCATTTTCCCAGATTTTTCAAACTGAACACCCCTCTAACTTGGAAATACCCCCACAAAACTATATATTCTCAGAATCTACATACCTTCAGCTACGTAACGCTGTAGTTTGTTCATTCATACCATGAATGGTGTGGGCGCAGTTCTTCGTAGAAATTCGCATTTGTCTGAAAAAATGAACAAAAACAACTTCAAAAGGTAGAAATCATGCCAAAACCCCATGGAATGTAAAAAAAAGCTACTAAATATCAATCTCCCAAATGTCCTGAATCAAACGGTATGCCATATGTGTGGTTACACACGTGGACGTGGAAGCCAAAAGACACAAAGTGAAACAATGCACAATGGCTCAGAAACAGCAAAAATATTCAGTCAAATCTGAATTTGAACAGTCTGCAATTTTTCCCCACAAAACAACCCCCACAAACCATATATTTCTCGAATCCACACACCTTTATCTACGAAATTCTGTAGTTTGTTCATTCGTACCATCAATGGTGTGGGCGCAGTTCTTCGTAGAAGTTCACAGTTTTAGCAGATTTTCTAAAAAATTTGAAAAAAAACACTCTCAAAGGTAGAAATCATGCCAAAATCCCAAGTAATGTAAAAAAAAATTACCAAATATCAATCTCCCAAATGTCCTGAATCAAACGGTATGCCCTATGTATGGTTCCACACGCAGACGTGGAATCAACTAGCCACAAAGTGAGCCAATGAACAGTGGCCCAATTACAGCAACTTTTCAGATTTGTCAGACTAAACACCCCTCTATATTAGAAATACCCCCCAAAACTATATATTCTTGGACTCTACACACCTTCAGCTACACAATGGTGTGATTCTTTTATGCATACCACCAATGGTGTGGGTGCAGTTTTGTGTACAATTTCGCTTTCTTACCAGATTTTCAGGAAAAATTTATAAAAATACAATTCAAAGTTAAAAATCATGGCAAATTTCCATGTCATGTAAAAAAAACTTGTCAATTATCAATCTTCCAAATGCCCTGAATCAAACGGTATGCCATATGCGTGGATGCACACAGGGGCGTGACCACCAACTAGCTCAAATGGGACGCATGCACCAGTGTAATTACAAGAAAAATATCAAAGTGCTCTGTAATTTCAAACAGCCCCAAAACTTTGAAATGCCCCCCACAAATAAAACCCCCAACTAAATATCAATCTCCCACATGTTCTGAATCAAACGGTATGCCATATGCGTGGATGCACACAGAGACGTGGCCACCAACTAGCTCAAATGGGACGCATACACAAATGCAATTACAAGAAAAAAATCAAAGTGCTCTGTAATTTGAACAGCTTACCCTTTTTCTAAGGAAACAGTCCCGAAACATGGAAATTCCCCCCACAAACTATATATTTTTGGAATCTACACACCTTCAGCTACGTTACGGTGCCATGCTTTCATACATGCATGAAGAATTCCAGACCCAGCGATCCAAAGAACTCGGTGTTTTTACGAGATTTTGTGAAAAATAAAATAAGATGATTCAAGGGTTGAAATCCTACCTAAACCCACTTGACAAGCAAAAAAACCCACTAAATAGCAATCTCCCACATGTCCTGAATCAAACGGTGTGCCATTTGCGTGGGTGCAAACAGAGACGAGGCCACCAACTAGCTCAAATGGGACGCATTTAGAAGTGCAGTTACAAGAAAAATTTTTAAAAACGCCACAACCCACCCCCCACACACACACTCTCCCCCTTTTAGTGGTATTTTAGTGAAATCGGTTAGTATGGAGAGTCACACACGTTTTTGCACACTTTACTGATCCTAAAAATTCAATACGGTCTTTATTTGGTACCTCTGCAAAATTTCCTTCTAAAAAATAGGCTTAGTTTCCCTTGAAATCGTACAAATAAGTATCCGCGTTTACTTTACCGATATCACTGGGGACATTGGGGAGCTTGGAGAAGACAACTTTTTTTCTAATTTATAGTTTTAGGGTAAAAAAAAAAAAAGGGTGTGTGTATCACTTTAAGAATTTATTTGTGTGTATTTCCCCATTTTTTCCCCGATCATTCCCAAAGATGATCATCAGATCATCTTAGGGAATGATACCGAACTTGGAATACGGGCATAAATGCCCGTTTTCCAATTCGAAATCCGATCAGAAAAATCACTTCCCGGAAATCATTTTCCAGGAAGTGATTTTTCATTCATTGGCAAAGATCAATAATTTGGTGATCAGAAGTGATCACCAAATTTTGATCTCTGTCCCCATTTTTTTTCTAAGTCTTCGCTAAGTAGCAAAGACTTAGAAAAAATCCTATTTGTGAATGGAACTTTGAGTTCCATTCACAAAATGTATAGAAAAGCTGTTAGCTTGACAGCTTTTTCTATACTTAGGGACTGCAGCATGATCTCCATAGATCATGCTGCAGTACCTCCACTGGACCACCGGGGGCAGCAGTGTACCTCCATATGGGAAGACCCCGGTGAAGGAGGAAGTTCTGTGATGTCACCGGGGTCTCCCATTCAGCTTCCTCCTCCGGACCGGCAGCTTCAAGGTAGGGAAAACTTCAATGTAGGATATCTCCTGATCCCCCCCTCGGATTTGGACGAAACCGAGGGGGGATCGAGGGGACTAGGGGGGCAGTTGAATGCTGCCCCCCGATCGGCCCTAGCAGGGGGGAAAAAAATTTTTGGAGGGGGGAAGCCACAGATCGTATATTCACGATCTGTGGCAGTTAAAGCATTCTCTGCACAGATCGTGAATATACGATCTGTGGCAGGGAAAGGGTTAAATACCTAAGCCCTGTACACACTTTATATTATTGTTGGCCGAAGTATGTGGCGATCGTCAGCCACTCCAAATGACCATAATCTAATACATGTACCAGGTTCTACTTTTGTCAAGTTTATGGCAGCAGTCCAGGAAGATAGTTTGTCTTATCGTGAAGCTTGTTCATTTGGTTCTGGAAATTAAATAAATCTATGGCTTACTATTATGTCTTCACATTTTTTTGTGTCTATCTACAGTAAAGAAATTGATACTGAAAAGGAACATTCAAGAATACCTCTGGTAAGGATTGCATGTTTGCTCATAGCTCCCAACAGTCCCGTTTTCAGCGGCACTGTCCCGTTTTTGGGGTCCTTTCCAGCTGTCCCGGCACCCCCTCTTTGTTCCCGTATTGCCCCGTTTTTTCCTGGGTGTCTGGTCCATTTTGCAAGGTAAAACGCTAAACCGGAAGTGCACTAGCAGGCTTTAGGACCCTGCAGTTGGAGACTCCCAGTCCTGCCTGCTGGGGGCGGGGCTTTGACCAGAACGGAGCTGCTGAGGATTCAGCTTGGAGAGGGAGAGAGGAAACTGCTGAAGGTCTGTCTGAGACTGTTACACTGCAAGTTCATCTGGAGTGTTTAGTGCACAGAGTTAGATACTAGTACAGCACACACAGTAAATACAGCACCAAACCTTATTATTTCTTCCCTTACAGGGCCAGTGTTAGCTTCTAGTAAGGGTCAGTTAGGGGTGCAGTGCCTGCAAAGCTAGGTACACAGATAGTTATGCTCATATCTAGTCAGTAGTGTGCCCTGGGGGGACAAGACTTTGTGTGTCAGTATATATCTGTATGTGTATGTAGTGTGTATCAGTGCATGTGTGTAGTGTGTGTCAGTATATGTGCATGTGTGTGTAGTGTGTGTCCAAATATCCGTGTACATGTGTCATATTTGTAGTGTCAGCATATCTCCATGTGTGTGTGGTGTATGTGTCCGTATATCAGTGTGTGTGTGTCATGTATGTGGTGTGTGTCAGTATATCTGTGTGTGTCTCAGTATATCAGTGCATGTGTGAGTCTTGTGTGTGTGTCAGTATATGGATGCATGTGTGTGTTAGAGTGTATGCTGGTGTGTGTCTTAGTATGTCAGTCAGTGTATGTGTGTCAGTTTGTGTCCATGTGTGTGTGTCAGTATGTCAGTGCATGTTTGTGTCATATGTGTGGTTAAGCGTATGTATGTGGCAAAGATAGAGATATAGGTTGACACAGACAGACGGATAGATAAACAGGTAGATAGAAAGATACAGATAGACAGACAGAGATAAATGAATATACAGGTAGATAAAAAGATGCAGATAGACAGGTAGACAGACAGACAGAAAGAGATAAATACATAAAGACAGGTAGGTAGATGGACTGAAAGAGATAAATAGATAAGATGAACAGAAAGATATAGACAGACAGATAGATAGGTAGACAGACAGAAAAAGATAGCTATACAGACCAGACTATAAAAACAGATACAGACAAACACAAATAAACACTGATATTAGCATACTGGGTAGTGGCGTATGCATATTTTAAAGTCTTCTTTTTCGTGGGATTTATCTTTAAATTGGGGGCGTAACCTATGAAAGATGGGAGTGGTTTAAGAAAATGGGCGTGGCCTAATAAAAGTGGGTGTGTCCAAAATTTGGCACAACTCACTCTCCTTTTTACAGTCCCTCTTTTGTGTTTTCAAATGTTGGGAGGTATGTTTGCTTTAGGTAGTGAATGTTAATGTGGTAACTTTAGAATTCTGCATTAATTTAAAAAAAAAAAAAGAAAAATTGCCTTATTTTCAGTGTAAATCTTTATGCCTTTTGCAAAACCCTTTTTTTTGCCATTTCAGACATTATGCATTAGTTTCAAACTGCTTCATTATAAATCTGAAAAATATAGCATTCCACCATATCGGGACTAGAGTTTTTAGAAATGAATTGTGTATCACAACAACAAGTGGCTTGCTTTCTGATAAAGTAGTAATCTAGTAGGATTGATGTGGTAATTTTTATTCGTATAAATGCACTTTCTGGTGATATGGTTCTTCTGTTCGTGACTTTTAGGTAAATTTGTTGAGCGCCTTTCAGTTCTTCTTTCTTATGGCTAATATTGAAAAACAATTTTTTTATTATACTTCCAATATGTTCATGTTAAAGGACACCTAAACTGTACAAATTTACTTTTTAAAGATGAAAAGTACCTTGGGCAGGGAGGTTGGATTTATTATTCCAATATTGTTTTTTTGAGGAGCTACAGCAGATACAGTTTTCGTTAGTTCCTTGGGACTTTCTGTATTAAAGGGCAACTATAGTGAAAAAAAAACTTTGTCTGTATACAATGTATAGATCACTTAGTATAAGCTGCCTTACTTTCATGTCTCTGTGTGGCTTCGTTTCTTCACACTGGCAGAAGTTTGTATCAAGCTGTGTAGTCCCCCTCCCCTCTCTGTCTACTCCCCCTCAAGCAGTGACGGGCTGTATACAGAGTCCGAGCATTGTCAGTTGAAAGGACTTTAAATGAAGTGCTGACATCCTGTTGACCCCTCCCTTCCAGAGCTAGACTGCAAGCAATCAAAGTGTGGAATAAAGTAGCAATATGCTGAAGGGAGGGGCAGAGGGGGAGAGAGGAGGACAAGTGGTGCTGAGATTCTTTACAAGTAAGTTACTGAACTCTGCCTGTTCTCTAACTTTGCTAATTGTTATTTACTTTTTACCTAAAGTTCATATCTCTCCCCCTGCTTAGCTGAGATCATAATCACTGAAGACAGAGTCAGTGTAACAGCAGCTTGTAGTGAGACCTTCACAAACAGTGACACTGCTTGTTGTCCTGTTACATTTCAGTTGCTTTAGTCTATATATTTCATAGATTGCACTGTGTGTCTTGTTTGGTATATAGTCTGTATTACTGTATTATATATACTGTATTAGTGTTCCATTTGAGTCACTGGTTTTGTATGTATATAAGATTTTTTTTGGGGGGAGGGGCTGTTTTATAGTGTGTTATGCTCATATTGCTGGGTTAATGGTTTATTGATTGTGTTTAGCACTACAGCATTTGACTATATGTTGCACGTGGTACATATAGTGTGGGTGAGAGAGTGTGTGACAGTACTGCAGGGGAGCTTTGGATTGTGTGGGTGTGTGCCTTTGAGTGACAGATGAGGTGTAGCAGCTCCTACAAATCACAGCATATTCAAAGGCTTATATCTCGGGGACTATGTAGAATTTAAAGAAACTAAAGGTACCCTGGTGGATGGGATGACTTATAGGATACATTAGAAGAAATTAAAAAAAAAAACAATTTTCTCACTATAATTGCCCTTTAAACATGGTGCTGAAGTAATTTTCATTACTTTTCATTGAAATTGTTTTTGAAAAAAAACTTTATACGCACTATAGTTGTCTTATAAGCTTTCACCTCTTTCTACCACGAGGGGGGGTTACATTTTTTTGTGCTGTCCAACAGAATTATGAAATTGTAAGCTAAAACGAACGTTTCACTATTCATTGGATTCAGACAGTTAATGTTCAAAACATCATCAAGCAGAGGGTGCATGTGTCTTTAGTGCAGTCTGTTCTCTGTGTCCTACTTACTGATTAATTATGTTTAAACCATCTGCCCTACCTCTTGTATATGATCACTTACTCTTCTATTCAAACCTTGTTTAGCTGTCAGCTTATGAAGGAAGACAAGTTTCCACGTGTTGTTCACTGTAACATTTCTGTATTAAATATTGACCAGTAAGCAATATCTGTGGTATTCATCCTTGAAAGAACTATACTTGTAGTCCAGTTGATATCACTGAATATCAGATGTACCATAAACTGAATCAATTCGAACATTAAAGGGACACTAAACTGAAAAGTCCTGTTATTTTGTATATTTTTAGGAACTTGATCCCTTTTTGCTCTGTGCTCCCTGTCACTAGATATCCTCATGTCCTGTTCAGCTCACTCCTAGTTAGTTTGCATGTATCCTCCTTATGTATCCACCCCTTCCAAAAACTGAGGCTCAGCAAGAGTGTGGAGCATGTGCAGTGGAGGTGATCTGAACCCCCCCGATAGCATTCATCCAGTGAATTTATATTGTAGTGAAAGTAAAACTGCTTTGCAATAGTAGTGTAAGCACCACTGAGAGCTGTAATAACTGCTTAAATCAAGTAAGATTTTCTTTTAGCTATAGAAGTTTGAAGGTGTGTGTGTGTGGGGGGGGGGGCTTTGTAATGGATTTCTTTAGGTACAGTGCTACATTGGGACTTCAGTAACACAGACCGCAGATAACTGCAGGATTTGGGTGTTATCTGCACAGAAAGAGCACAGAGAAACAAATAATGCTTATTCCCTTTCCTTAATCTTAATCAATTAGCCATACAGTGATAGAAAAATAAGCTTTACTTTTATAGAGTGGATAGTTTCTACATGTAGTGTGCCAGGGGGAGGGGCTGGGTGATTGACAGTTCTTTACTGACTAGCTGTGCCCCACCCTCTTTAAAAAGTAAAATTCCCAGGGCTAAAAAAAACAAGGCATGGGAAGGTCCGAGAAGGGGAAAAAAGCAGATTTAAGATTTGTGGTAATTAATGCTTATTACTTTGTTAAACATGTAAACTGTGCCAAATAATTTTTTGACTAATTACAAAGTAATAAGCATTAATTACCACAAATCTTAAATCTGCTTTTTTTGACTAATTACAAACACCTGTAAGAAATGTTCCCTCTACTTTTACTTCAGCTGTACACATGTCTTTATCACCTGTGTACATGCAAAGGAAGTTGTGTGCTACATAATACATTGCTTATATGGCAGAAGATTTTTGTGTGCGCACCACTATAATGTGTACACAGGTCTGTCAAGCTGTGTGCGAGCGTGTATACAAGCACATTGCTTTGAGGTAACATTTCCAGTAATGGTGCCAATCCTAATCTGTATTAACTGGTGAAAAGGACTTAACTGAGCATGAGAGAATCAGAACTGGGAAATTGAAAGAGGTTGCCTAGTCTGATCATATTTTCTTTACTTCTCATTGGAACGTTATGGTATCAGGATGCCATATGGAAAGCCAGCAGAGGCAGTGTGATACAAAGTTCTGCTGGTAAACATTGAATTCTGCCCTATATGTGTTTATTACTTTGACACATAACCCCTACCTTAACATTTTGCTAACTAAATTCACCCTATTATGAAAACTGTCTTTGCAGGTTAAGCCTCACTGCAAGAATAATAAAAGAAAAACAACGAGTTTCCACCCCTTTTTAAAATTATTGGGGTACTGTAGGGCTCCCTCTCCCAGCCCCAACTGCTATATTAGTTTTTACAGAAACTCCCCTGATCGTTACTTACCTTACCTCTTTCCTCCAGCGTACTGTCCCGGCCCTCTGCTTGCATGAAACTGCAGACAGGGGGCCGGACCGGCAGCCGCGTCTGTGATTGGCTGATAATGCCAGCAGTGGAGAACGCTGGAGGAGAGTGGTAAGGTAAGCAGAGTTCGGGGGAGTTTCTGTAATAAGTAATTTAGGGGTCGGGGGAGGAAGCGCTACAGTATACCAAAGGGGTTTTGTGCTAGGGGGAGGGAGAGCAAAACGAGAGGGGGGGGGGGGGAATGCAGTGAGCATGGCAAAATTCTCCCGGAGGAGAGACAGAGTACTATATGGACTCTGCCAGGCTCCTGGTAGCCAGTTTTTAGAACTTTGGAGGGGCATAGCAGGGCAGCCATTTGGAGCTGGGATGTAAACTAAGGATTTTATTACACTACAGAGTGGGGCCAGTAGTGGGTTATATTATAATTTTGGGGGTGGACACGCCCCTTTAAACCGTCCCACACATAGATTATATCTGGGATGTGCTGAAAAAAGTCTTCCCACATAAGTTGCAAGTTAAAGAATACCTACAGAGGTCTATTAGAATCAATGTCTTGACAGGCTTTTTAGTCGCAAAAGGGGACCTATTTAAAATTAGGTGGGTGGTCATGATGTTATGGCAGAAAGTTGCCTAGATTTTCAGCATACCTATCCATTTTAGTAGTTCTGTTTAACTGAAATAGAATTTTCTTACATTTCCCATTAATGTGTATGCTTTTCATACACACAATCTACTACTTGTTATGGGATTTCCTTCTCTGAATTCTTACATTTTTGTTTGGAATGAACCAGTGGTACTTATAAGAAAAGGAGATTTTGCTATCAAATGCAGACAAATCAAGAGGCAAAGCTTTCTAAATCGTATTATGTGGCTTTAGGAGGTCACAAAAATGTGAAAATCCTGTGATGTTGTGTGCATTCTTTTGGCTTTGTGAGTCTGTTGCCTAAAGATTGCCATTAACAGACTTGTCATTAAAAATCAAAAAAGAAGTAAACATGCAAAAAAGTTAGTAACAATGTCTTCTGTTAATCTTCTCTGCTGAATGGGGAACATATTGTGTCCTTATTATGAGCTTGTAAATAAAATAATTTTGATCTCCTGTCCCAAGTAAGACTTAATTCTAATAAATTCCAGTTTTTATCAGCTAATAACTCAGTGCTGTAATTGAAATTATACTGTGTGCAGGTAGTGCGTGCACCGTGGAGTTTGCTAGTATGTTATAATTACTTTATGCATCACTATTTCAAATGGCTGACAAAATCCTTTAATGATCATTACAATCTGAGTATGGATGACTTTATGAAAATGATAGTGTGCATAGACATAGAAAGGGTTACTTGAAGCTCTTTGAGTAACCTTCAAATCCAATAGCGAGTTTTAGATACTGAGACTGTTGGGTATCTGTTTTTTGCAATCAGGTGTATTATCTCAGTGGTTGGCACTCTCCCAAGCCTTGTATTGTTTCCTGCTGAGCTGCCAGATCATGCTGCCTGCGTTCAGTTCTCCAGTATGCAGGAGCCCCATTATAAAAAAAAAAAAAAGTCTGTTGTGACCCCTCCTTTTTTGACTCTTTTAGAAATTGTTGTCAGGACAAGGGACAACCCAGAATCCCAGGTAGCTTACATGGTTTAAGACTCCGTAATGACTCCTGCATAGAAAGGTTAACTATACTGCTCCATTTTTTTCATTTCTGTCGTCTTGCCCGAGGGAATTCAGAAAAGCTTGTGTTGCTGTAGCAGTCTTGGCAACCACATGATCATTTCTGTACTTGTTATTCGTCCTCTTGTTGCTGCTGTCAACAAATGGTAATTCCTAAAGGGCCAAAGTGAGAAACAACTGCACATTGCAGGTTTTAGAATCTATGCGGAAATGGTCTAAGGAATGTAACGGATCAAAAGAAAGTTCAGAAAATAAGACGGGGCTCTGCTCACCAGGGAGACTGACCAATTAGCATGTGAAGGTCACAGTATGTTCAGTCTTTCGAGAGAAAGTTAAAAGCTTGAAATGGGATTGTCTAACCCATATGTGCTTCAGGAGAACAATTTATCAGACTTTTTTTGCAATCACTTCGTATGTTATTTTTTTCTATTTCTTTTAATTCATTGCTTCATCTGTGGGATTTTTTCCAGACAGCAAAAATGAAGATTCAGGAACAAAAGAATAATTCTGAATTAAGACAGCAGAGAAGTCTGGAGACTGAAGAGAGCTTTGTTTCTGAGGTTCCTCGGCTAGATCTCACATCGTTGTGTGATGACAATAACTGGGAAGGTATGTATATTAATATTGAAACTCTGTTGCAAAATATTTTTCCACATGCTCTGTGTGTGCCCCTGGAAATATAGCAATAATCAGAAATGAAATATCAAACCAGGCAAAAATAAGATTATTGCTGCTACAAAGATTCTCAAATCAATTTTATTTATTGTGTTTTTGAAAATACCTTTTGCCACTTTGAAATGTGAAAAGCACCATCTTCCATGGTATAAGCACTTTAAAACTGCTTTTCTGTCTACAGGTAAGCTTATTTTAGGTTAAATTGTATGTAATAAATAGATTATATTTATTAAAATAGAGGTGTACGTTTTATTTTGCTACCCTTTCATTAGGTTGCAGAGCTGTAAAATAAGGCTTTTGTTCGGGGTTATTTTACTTTGAAAAATGCTCATTGTTTGAATGTCAAAACAGCAATATTGTATATATTCCATTGGCTGAGATTTATGTTGTATATGTGTTTAGTAAAACAAGTTTTGTAGTAGCTCAGTGGTGTGCACCAATTCGTTGTAATGCCGCTTCCTAGCCACTTTTAACTTCTGCAGATTTGTATGTTACCCTGTGGTTTTGTGAGTAAACACTGAATACTATGGTTTTTTTAGTTGTCAGAAAAGCACGCCCTGACAAGTTGTATGAGTAATCTAAATATCAGATTGTTGTTTAATATGTTCACTATTATACAAAGCATTTTTGCTTTACTGTGTATAATCCGCCAACCAGTGTAAAATCCATGCTGCCTAAAATAATATTGGATTGGAATGGATTTTACAAGTGACACTGTGTCCCTGTTTGCTTTAAACCCAACAACACACCGAGGCAGCAACTGGTGCATCCAAAAGAACCAACGCCGAAACACAAAAAGTCTGACATTAAATGTGCAGTGAAGAGCACTCTGGTTTGTATGTGGAGGAGACAAAATTGCAGCTGCACTAAAGTATGGTCCTGCATAGAAGAGCCAATATCTTGGGTCAGGACTCAGCCGTGTACCTGCATACTAAAGAAAAAGGGCATACATTTGAAAATTGTAATGTCAACATCTTGGCCAAGGAACAGGGTTGTTTCAAAAAGTTGTCAAGGAGGCAATTTATGTCAAAACAAAGAAACCAAGCCTCAATAGAGGTAGAGGTGTTCAACAACAATTGTCTGCCATGTACAATGCTGTTCTGACACCTTACCCTGGGCAGTTTTAGCTACAATGCAATCAACACCTTGCATTCAGGAGGTCCCTAACTAACACCTTGCTGTTATGTACCGATTAGGACATATTCCAGGGTCATTCTGAATTAAGAAAGCCTGTTGATGACTAGGGAAAATCTTCAAGAACAAAGTCCAGTTGTTCTAACTGAACACCACAGCACACCACAACATGTGATTCTGGGCACATGTAATTTACTTAAGGTACATCAGTTCTCACATTTCTCAGAGTAAGATATTGTTCTTCATTTATTTGATTTGATGGGCAATTCCTTTCATTGCATGTAAAATACCTTCTGTGGTATAAGGTTCTGCTACTTTAAATGTAATCATGTAAAAATGGAACAGATGCTCAGTAGACGTGTGCTGTTGTGCTCATTCTGATTTATTTTTTCTCATGTGAAAAGAACATCTGATATCCTTTATTTGAACCAGAGAACATTAGGGTCTTTGACAGGGGCACTATTCTCATAGCAGATCTTTTCCCCAGAGTAAAATTTCTTTTTATGTTTGGTGTACTGTTTGTCCTTACCAGAATTAAGGTTGACTCGCATTGTGCAGGATTCTTACTGTTTATTTTATGCAAGTTGTAAGTCATTTACAATTCTAAAGCTAAAGGTTACTCCGACCAACACAACAAGGCTTTTTAAACCCACAATAAGAATAAATTCAAGATATTTTTAAATAGCATTGTTTGTGACCAACTATTTTGAATGTAGCCCCACCCCTTGCTTGCAGCTTGATAGGCTGTGTTGATTTCCAAGTTTCTTAACCTAGCATTATCAAGAATTCTTCTGGGAATAATTTAAACTTGAGTGAGAAGCCTATCATGCATGAATTTAGAAAAACATACTTCTACCTCAGTTTATTTAAATAACTTAATTTTTTTTAGTAATATAATAGTTTTTAATTGCATATTAGCAATTGACTAATTACCCCCTCCCCATTTCTTCTTCATAAACCAGTAGATGCATGCAGCATGACGGTGTAGCCAATTGATATTTCCTATCCTATATCTAAATACACCTCGCTGCACCACATGTCTCATGAATGGATTTAGACCTGCTGATGGTATGGTTCTCGACACATCAAATCAGCTTTTGCCTGCCTGACATCACCAGGTAGCAATAGAACAGAAGCCACAGGTTATTTTAATTTTGCTTGGTTTTAAATGAACCGGTCAAACAAAATACGCATACATTAAGATACATATTGCTTACCTTGGTTGAGACAAAGCAAGGAATACTGAAACAGATTACAGTGTCAAATTTTCACTTTGTTAGTGACCATTGGAAATGCAATGTCATTGATGTAAATATTAGTAGAAACTAATGTTAGGGTGAGCTTTTCCATGACGATTATTAGATGGAATTTTGGCCCAAGTAAGCAAGTAGTGTGTCAAGGTTAAAATCAAATTGTTGACTGGCTTAATACGCTTAATCATATAGTGTGCATAGAAGAACTAACGGCTTCCTTTACTAACAAGGAATCTAAATTTGTCGAAACTTGGACCCCATAGATTCTATTTCAAGACTCTGATACTTACAAGTCCCCATTAGAATAAACCCACTGCATTCCAGTTCTATTCTATTTCTAAACATGCCAACTCATTGAATGTTGAATGAATAACTTAATTGTTAACTTATCAACACAACCCTTACATTTACCCTTCCTTTTCTTAACTTTCCCCACCCCCAAATTTTCACACACACTCCCAAAGATCGCTTTGAAGCCAAAAAAAAAATAGCATAACTGATAATTGAAAAACATTTTTATTTCCTTTTTTTTTCTTTTGTAAATTTAATTAATTTGGAAGGAAAGAATTAACAATCAAATGGCTGAATCAAATAAACAACTTCCCTCGGGTGAAAAATGGAACAATAAATTACTGTACTTCCCGAAAGTCACTGCCTGTAAAAGATAATAGAAATGTGTTCATTACCCTTGTTTACATCCTTTTTTTAGTACTTCTCTACAGAAAATCCCTGGCATGACGGTTTTCCTACAAAAATCTCCCAAAATCTCAGATGAGTGAGAATTTGACATAATTTCAAATATTTGGGCTCTGTGCAACCAAAATGACCTTAAGTAATTGAAAATATGGAGAAGCAGAAAGCTATCAGAGTTCCACTTGTGTTGCAATCTACAGCTCACAACTCCTTCCTTTGTGCATAAAACTTGACTAGATCTTCTGTCTCTAGCATTAGAGAGAGATGGTCACATGTGCAAAGGAAGGTGTGGTGAGATGTCAGCCGTAGTACAAGGTTTCATTGACAGCTCACCAATTCAGTTAAAGGGCATGTCCACCCTTATTAACAACATTTGTCCTTTAATAGAATACCCTCCCCCAGCCCCAACCGATATAAAAATAATTTAAGAAAGTGACCAGATCTTTAGTTACCTTCCCTCTCTCCTCCGACGCCTGGCCCGGCCTTCTCTTTGCAAGACACTGCAAGCAGGGGGCGGGACCGGCAGCCAAGTCCGTGATTGGCTGAGGGGCAGCCAATCACGGACGCGGCTGCCGGCTTCTCAGAATGCCGGTGGAAAGTGGGAAGGTAAGTAGAGTTCTGGTCACTTTCTTAAAAATTTTTTGCGGTTGGGGCTGGGTGAACATATTCTATTACATGGAAAAGGGGTTTTATGCTAGGGGGAGGGATAGCAAAACTGGAGAGGAAGGGAGGGGGACAAGGGCTGCAGTACGCATGCCAAACTTCTCCTGGGGGCCAGGTAGGAGGCAGAGTCCTATATGGACTCTGCTATCCTCCTGGTGGGCAGTTTTTGGTACTTTGGGGGACTACTGGAGAACCTTATGGAGCTGGGATGTGAGGTAAGGATTTTACTACACTACTGGGGGGGATTATAGTTTTGGGGGTGGACATGCCCTTTAAACCACGTAGGTAGGGAGGGAGGAGTAAACCTTTCTACCTCCCTGGTTTTTATTTAAAATACATATAGGTACATTTAAAGTTTAATAAATATTACCTGCGATTTAACTTCTTTATTGTAGGGCACTCTTAATCTTAGTACAGATTTTTTGCCTTGATGTGTAAGTTTACACTGTTAGCACTGATACAAGTTTGATTAACACATGGTTGAAAGGCTTTTGTGGGATGATTGATGGTTGCACTCATGCCCCATTAAGAAAGCCTTCAGAAGAATTTTTTTGGAATCTCACCTTTTTTTTTTTTTTTTTTTGCAGACCCAGTTCCTGCCTTGGCATCGTGGGAGCGTGATGTACCAAACCCAGAAGAAGCGCGCTTGTCTCCTCAAGCTGGCCGTCTGATTCGGCAATTACTTGAAGCTGACAGTGACCCTATGTTGTCTCCTCGTTTTTATGCTTATGGTCATAGTAAACAATATCTTGATGACCCAGAAGTGCCTCCTTCACCCCCTAATGCTCATTCTTTTATGAGGTACCACTTTTTTTTCTTTTTTTTTTATATTGTAGGAAAAATATTTAAGAAATGATGATTATTTTTTTTTTTTTCTGTATTTAAGACATTGCTAAGATAAAAATGATTAATAAACCTAGACAAATAAAGTGGACCATTAGAATCAGCAGTGTTTTTTATTGGCCATTATTTAATTGATATTAGAGTAAGTTTGGTACAATTAAAAATGTTCTTCCAAATTAAAGGAACACTATACTGAGCAAAACTACATTTTAGGTTTTGAAATTAGATTATTTTCACTACTACTACCTCCCATTTTGCAGTAGAAGAACATTGTTTCTTATTGTACCCCTGGTCTACCTCGCTTTTTTTTCGATGGGTAGGAGTGTTGGTGGAAGTGCCTGGGGAGGAGTATTTTGTTTTGAAATTTCAAAAAAATTTTGGTCACTATAGTTTCCGTTTTAAGATCTCTCTATTTTGGTAAGCATTGGTCCAAAGCTGGCAAACATTTGGTGTAGTGCACAGTGCTCTGCAATCTAAATGCTCATGAGGCCCCTAAGTGACCAGCCATATACGGAACACAAACTGGAATGCTCTCAGGGGGCCACTGCCATCATAATTGTAAGCAGTAAGTATACAGGTTGGAAAGTGAGACTTCATTCATTTAGGGTGATGATTGATATTAATTGAAATCTTTTTCCCCTCTTTGTGTATTTAGATGTATACCGTGGACAGATATATTGCTCAAATTTTTTTGTATTCTATCTTTCTTTATATTAAATGCAGATTAACATATTAAACGAAAAATGTATAAAATCGTAGCAAGCACCGCATCCCTCTTATAAGATGTATATTTTACACCTGGTCACTGATTTTTGAAGAATAGTTTTAATTGAGTAGATAAAAATGTTTATTCAGAGTTGTTATTAAAAAAACACTGAGTCATCTGTTTATCTTTTAAGAGGGCTACTTACGGCTCTGTATTTCAGTTGCAATCAATGAAGGTTTCTCAATCCATGTGCGCATCTTTCTTAAACAGCAGTATTAACCTTTTTTTATTAACGTTATGATTGATCTGATATTTCTCCCAAACAAATTGACTTGTATCCCTGTGCCTTGCTGATCTGCACTGTCTTTTCAGCAGGAGGCGTAGTTCTTCGCTTGGCTCCCATGAAGAAGACAGAGATGAGGACCTGACACCAGCCCAGCTTACCCGTAAAATCCAGAGTCTTAAGAAGAAAATACGCAAGTTTGAAGATAAATTTGAGGAAGATCGGAAATATAGAGTAAGACAGGTTTATACAACCAGCATAAGTATTGTGTTTTTGAATGGCTTTCTGTATGTTATCAAATTGATAAGTATATATGGTAGTTTTACTTTTTACAGTATGTTTTAGTTTAGGTCTTTAGAGTGGAACTACATTTCAGGTTCTGTAATGGTCTTTCTTCTTCCCAGGATGCTCACTAATGTGGAATGTTCCTAACAGTAATTTCTACTGATTGGTTGTTACACATACACAAATCTTGCAACTACTAGGCTAAGTACCAGTTCATTGAATGCAAGCTGTATTACTTATAAAACAAATGGTGCCTACATCATAAAAATCTAAATACTGAACAGCTTTCAGCTTATTGATTTTATTTGGTCCGTTTTAAAGGAATGAGGTGGCAACCTTTATTTGTCCTCTTATATTGTTACCTGTACTCTTGCTTCAGAGGAATGTTGATTTTTTTTTGTTGTTGTTTTTTTTTTTTCGTACCACAAGTTAATTAATGCTTAGCCTTTCATTTGCCTTGACAGCTAGTTATAAGTGCACTTTTCTTTTTTCATTCTTGATGTTATCTATATAGTCATAAACAGATGTAGATCAATTTTCTTGGTTTTTTTTTACCAGCCATCTCATCGGGACAAAGCTACAAACACAGAAGTCTTGAAATGGATGAATGAACTGGCTAAATTTCGAAAACAACTAAAAGGTAGTGTGCTTTGATGTCTGAGGAGTTGGGGGTATCTGGAGATCAACTCATCTTCATGATTATTTCTTAAATAGCTTGCACAGCAATTTAATTGAAATAGGACACATATGTTTTGCAATTTCCTCCCAATACATATAAATAGAAGCCACCACTCTTAGAGTAGTGTTAGCCAAACACCCATATGAATCCTTACTGATATTAAGGTAATTTATTTCATATTTTCCTGTTAATGATCCTGACATGGTTGGGTAACCTTTATCAGAGTTTGCATATGCATGATCCCTCTCTCTGTTGGTATTGTTTTTTAGGCAAGATTGACTGGGAACCAATAATGAATTGTAGGGGCACACAATCTTCCATTTAAAGTAATAAATATGCATAGGTTTGTTTGTATGTTTAAGCCATTATTTAGCTGATTATATTGAAATCTGTGAGGATAATATGTTGTGTGGACAGCTTATCTTGAGATAGCTTATACATACATGTATTTATGTATAGTTTATTTTAAAAGTGCCACTTGGGGACGCAGCGCTGTACAATAACAAAATACAAAAAAGTCATACAAGGAGGGTAAATACATAAATAGTTCAGTAAATAAATATGTAAATTAAATAAAAATAACTATATATTTGCTAGAGCCTTGCCACAAGAGGAAAGTAGGTGGTCCCTGCCCCTGGTCCCTTATAGGGATTTACCCACATTCGCAAACATGATATTGAATCGCCAACAGGACATTTACCCACAACGATATCGGCTCTGGGTAAATGAGCCTGTGTGCCTTTTTGTATGTGTTTATTTTTGCACTCCATTTATATTAGTGTGTGTATTGCTGCAATGTACATTTAGAGCGCAGCCGCACTGCAACACACCTGAATCACACAAACAATCGAACGCCATTTACATGCGTTTGCGCTTGCGACTTGTCCATTTTCATTCTGAAAATGCATGTGATTGCAAGATCGCAAGTTTTTGGTGGGTTGCTGCGATTTCAATACAATTAGAAAATCGCAATCGTCTGAAAAACCTGCTTGTGTGACCTAGCCCTTAGAAGTGTAATGCAACCTGCATTGATTTCAGTTAAGCCATACAGCATGTATTTAATGCAATGGAACTTAACTTTGCAGCAGGTCAATTTCCTGAGGCTGTGGCCCCATTTAAGTGCAAGGGAGGACACACGATCGTGCTCGCTTACTTGCATGGGTGTTGCGCTTCTACAATTAGACCCTATAATAATATAAATATAAATGAGAATAGGTCGTCTACTTACTGTGGGGAGCTACACCGCAGGTGTAAACGCTATCGCTGGGATCTCCAGACGCTTCCAGGTCCGTCTGACCTCTCCGAAGATACACGAGTGAAATATGATACATAGGAAGCAGCGAGATACAACCAAAGCGAAGTACACCTTAAGCCGGTAGAATAGATAAAACTTCACATTTATTGATAAGCGTTAAAATTGCAGCAGGTCAATTTCCTGAGGCTGTGGCCCCATTTAAGTGCAAGGGAGGACACACGATCGTGCTCGCTTCCGTGCATGGGTGTTGCGCTTCTACAATTGGACCCTAGCAGAGCGCATGCAATACAGACCAAAAATGGTGATCGCATGCACTGTGGCCGGTCCCATAAGCTATTACATGCCTGCACTCCCACTAGCACAATCAGATCGCAAACCGCAATCCAAAACACGATAGTGGGAGTAGCCCTAAGAGTTTGAGTCTTAAAGGGAAAGGTGGCAACCCCAGTAGAACTGAACTGACCATTTTACAAGGTACACTTATAAAAACGAAATAGCTCAGCTTCAGGTGCAGCATATTGACTTGAACATGGTCTTAACACAGCCCTGTGCAATGCATTTTACAGACCACCTTTGCCCAAACATGTATTAAATCTACATGCTGCATTAAATACAAACTGTATCAGCCTGCATTATGCTTCTAAAGAAAATACTAATAACCTTTTGTTGTGTAGATATTATCAGGCCTTTGTAATTAAAGTTCGTAAAATCTGATTGGTTGGTGCAAAATTTGCACCATTTTTAACGATACGAACTTTTAATACATAGGCCTGTATATGTGTTCGAGTCTTAAAGGCAAAGGTGGGAACCCTGCCTGTGGGAAGTTTTGTTTATGCAAAACTTCCCACGGGCAGCCCACCTGCTGCATTAATTTTATACATGTTTGCATCCATCTAACAGTACCCCTTTAATTGGCATTTTCTCCAATAATTCCTATTTATAGAAACAACATGGTGCTGAGCTGAAAGTGGCATACCCTCCAACATTCCCCACTTATAGAACATGGTGCAATGCTGCAGGTGGAGGATAATATAATGACCCTGATCTTAGCACAGCTCTGTGCAATGCATTTCTTAGCTTAGCTCTGTACTACTGTGTGTTGTTTTTTATACAGACAGCTGAATCAAAATAACACTCTTCCTACCCTCCAACATTCCCTTTAATAGGGTACACTGATGAGAAATGCTTTGCACAGAACTGTTCTAAGATCAGGCTCACTTCAATATCCTCCCCCTACAGTTCTGCATCATGTGGTTTCTATAAAAACACACTCCTACTACCGTACCAACATTTCCCTTTAAGAATATACACTGATGAGAAATACATTGCATAGAGCTGTGCTAAGATCAGGTTCACTTTACTATCCTCCCCCTACAGTTCTGCACTATGTGGTTTCTATAAAAACACACTCTACCTACTCTCCAACATTCCCCTTTAAGAAGCTACACTTTCCACTAATATTGCTGCAGCTGACAGGGAGAGCTAGAGACCTTCACACTACAGACCATATTTATAAAGGTATTTGGCTATCGTTAATTTATGATCACATGTATGTTTCACCTGCAATTTATTGTTTATATATTAAATTTGGTGGAGTGAAAGCCGTAGGTGAGACATTATTTCAGATCCGGACACACTAGATACCCAGACCTATATACATCACAACACTGCTACTAGGAAAGTGTTAATCAGCTGCACCACCAATTTGAATATTGATGATTTAATACATACATACATACATTCATAGGAGTTAAGAGGTGGGAGTGGAAATCACACAGGTGCTGAAAATAAAATAAAGGTAAAAGTACTGGCAGGCAAGGGAAAATGTCAGCTTCAGATTTGGGGAACAAACAGAACCTAAAATGAGCTCAGAGTGGTAAAGGAAAGGCCCCTGAGTGGAATCTTCCACGCTGAGAAGGATGTTGAGGCAATTACTTTCAAACTTAAACTTCAATTTTTTGGGTTTAATTCTCCTTTAAGGAGAACTAAACTTAATTTTTTTTTTAAATCTTAATATGAAAGCTTTCCTCCCTAGAACACCTATACATTTCTTCTCTAGTTAGTTGCATGTAAGTAATAGATTCTGTAACTAATACGGTTTCCATGTTGTTGCCCACATCCCATGAAGTCATCAAAGAGCCATACCCCCTGACCCCAGTATTCACTATCTTTATGTACAGAGGTCTACACACCAACATGGCAGTTCCTGATAAGACGTTAAAATCTGCTTGTTACCCTGCAGTTTATTAACCAGTCCATGTGAATTGCTGGAAAATAAACTGCAAGGTAACGAGCAGCTTTCAGGATGTCAGGAGTAAGCGCAGGGGTGGACAAGTCGATTTGTGTATCATCTGCATATAAGTGATACTTGAAGCCAAAATACTTAAAGACAACTCTACATTATCTGAAACTACAATTTGAGAAAAGTAAAATGGTGGTACTCGCATATTTATCTGTGCTTGCTTTGTCATTAAATTATTAATATTTAGGGAGTGCTCCTAATAGCCCCCACCCTCCCTTACTCACTGCCTCCTTGTAGTGTCTGAGACGCTTATAAGTTCTGCACAGCCTCACCATAGACACTGCTCTGCTTACACATCTCCCCCTCCCCCCTGCCTTCTTTTCTCTGCTGATTCTCATAATTGTTGTAGAAAGTGTGCTGGCAGACAGCCAAAGATTCTAGTAAGAGGTCACATATTACAATCTCTGCTCCTGGAGTGACAGGTCTTTCCCTGCAAATGCTGTGATTGAAATGATGATCTACAGCTCAGATTTAAAATCCAAAAAAGTTTTGAAGTAGTGGCAGCTTGCTGTATCTAAAGGTATACTTTTTGAAAATTTAATTTTTTGAGTATAAATGCCCTTTAAATCAGTTACTATAATCAGTTTAGTAAACGCAAGAAAGCAATTAAGCTAAGTTTATCATATTGTTTATTTCACATTGATCTTTCCCACAGATACAAAAATTAAACTTTCGGAAGAAGACTTGGTTCCACAGATGCGCCAGAGAAGCAACACTCTTCCCAAAAGCTTTGGTTCCCAGCTCGACAGAGAAGAGGAAAAAAAACAAGAGGTTGTGGAGAAACCTTCCAAACCTTCAATAGAAGCTACATTTGAGTCTATCCAAAAAAAGCTGCAGGAAAAGAGAAATGAAGTCAGTCGGCCTGAAGACATTAAGGTTAGGTGTATTAATTTTTTATTTATCTAAACTTATAAATTTAAAACTGCTTGACTGATCTTACTCAAAACAATATACTTTTTTTGCGTTTTACATTTTTGTGTTGAGGATTTAGGCCGACGGTACATTTTTTCAGGCATTTATTCCATCACCGCATTTCTGCAGAGATAAAGTCTATGTAGAAAAGGGACTGTTTTTTTGCTGCTTCTTTCCCCCAGTTGGAAAGTTTTTGTGATCCATTCTTAAATTTTTCCCTCTATGCCAATTCTGTTCTAGAAAACAGCTGTTTGCAATATATGCTTTTGTTGTTTTTTTTAATGGATTAAGAAGGTCTTTTAAAAATAATTACATTTCTTAAGACCAAGCTTCAGTTATTTCTATATAGAGACAAAACTGATTCGAGAACAACAAGGTTCATGTCTAAAGAGAGTCCTAGTTGTAACCAGTGTGGTTGCTCCTTATTGTATATTTATATATACAGATATTGCCAAGCTCAGTGGAACATGGTGACTATATTGCAAATTTAGTGTAATTAATTTGAAAAAAGCTTAAGAGTGAATGATCAGACTAACTAAAAATCTAATTTTAGCATTCATTTAATTTTGCTAGTATTTGCCACGTCAGATGTATGCTTGAGCTATATTTTCAAACTCACCATTGTGACAGAAATCTGACATTTACACAACAACCCTTCATTTAGGATTTATTTATCAGTCTTTTGAGGCACAAAGTTTGAGTGACAAGAAGTGATAGAATGTCAGATCCCTCTGCATTCTAGTCGTTCAGCTCTTAGTCAGGGACATTTCAGTTGCAACTGCAATCTCACATTCCTTTCTTTTGAAGGATTCTGAGCTCGTGCCTCCTTATTTTAGTAGACACCTGAGCTTGCTTTAGAGTTAGAGTAACATTCTGTATCTCTGCTTCTAGGATATGACTAGAGATCAAATTGCTGTGGAGAAAGTGGCACTCCAGAAAGCCTTGCTTTATTATGAAAGTGTTCATGGCAGGCCGGTATGTATCTGTGGGCAATGTGAGTGCTGCACACTCTGAATTTGTTTTTGTCTCCCAAAGAGACTTCTTCATTTCATGCTTTCAAGCTGCCATGCTTATCATTTGTCTATGATTTGCTGTCAGTGGTTCATCCATTTCCTCTGTAAATTTAAAACTGAATATGTTCATCTTTTATGTTAATTAGATACTTAATAAACTTTTTCTACACTTTTATACATTTAACTCGGTAAAAATATAATTAATTCCCTTTTCTGTTTTTCATGTTTCTGTTTGTATGTTGTTGGGGTGATTTCTCTACAATTACTCAATAATTTCTTACCTTTGAATGCAATCAAAGATATGTTGTTTCACACCTTAAGATGTTTTTTTAAAAACATTTAAAAAGAAAAGTACCCTAGGGCAGGGAGATAGGATTGGTACTTTTTACCTCCCAATATCTATGAGGAGCAGCAGCACAAAGAAAACTGCTTCTGACAGTCTTCCTGATTGCTTCAGCACTATCTTTAAAGGTGAACTGTGGTCTTCAAACAAGTTTAAATGAAAGGCCAGTTTCCTACCTTTAAAACGAGCCATCAACTACCTGTCTGCGTGCTCCACAGCCTAAGAAATTACTGACTAGAAAGTTAATAGGTGGGAGGCTTACATTTGACATCCCTAAGGCTGTTCCTCCACCTCGCTGCCGGCGTGCACAGCCTCATACTTCAGTGACAGGAAGTCCCTCCCCCTCCCTGCTGTGTGAAGTGAAGATTCTCACAGTGAAGGTAAGGGAATCTTTAGCTCTACTCTTTCACTATGTGAAAACAGCCTTTTCAGGCAGAGTTCTCACTGGGCGGGGCCTGCAAATGCAGGGGCCATGGGGTCCATGATTGGGAAGGACCAGGGGGGCTTTCAAGAAGGAGGGGTGCTGCAAGGAGAGGAGGAAACACGGCAGATTGACTGTCATCCACTGACATGGTTTCAGAGCAGGAAGTGCAGGGGACCTGGAGAGCAATTCCTGTCAATTTACTTAAGTAATTTTTGGACCACAGTTTCCCTTTAATGCAGGAAGACCCAAGACACTGGCAGATGAAAACTGTAAGTGCTGTAGCTCCTCAACAAAACAATATTGGGACGTGGAAATAATCAATCCTGTCTGGGGATCTTTTTTTATAAAGTTAAAACAGTATACGGTAGTTGCCCTTAAAGAAAGTGCTGTTTATATTGAAGGTAATAACGTCCTTAAAGAGTGTGACCATTTAATTAATGTAAAAACACAAGAGAACTAAGAAATTACTGGACTCTGATTAGCATCCAGGAATTCTGTAATATATGAAATGCAGGTTCTGAATTAATTAAAACAGCTGTGCTCTTTTCCATGACTTTGACTTAGGTTCTTAATGGAAAAGTACAGAGTAATTATGAACAATTCATTACATTCAGTCAAGCCAAAAAAAAGCAAAAGTATTTTGAAAGTATTTAATCCTATTCATTTCAGAATCCAATCATAGAATCCTTTATGTATTTTGAAATCCCTGCCTTTACCAATGGAATTAATGTTAGCATGAAAATATATTTTGAGGTATATTTAGATCTAATGCAATCTATTTTATTTAACATGGTTTTGAAGACAATGAGGGGAAAACATAGCAAGTAGTTAGGGCTTTTTGGTATTTTTTGTGCAAAAATTAGCTATTTAGCATGCTTATTTAACACGCTTAGATTATTTTGATCAAATACTTGTTAAATATCCTACCTAAATAATACTTGTTAAATATCCTACCTAAATACCACTGTTTTGAATTTTGTATTTGGTCATTTATTCTGATCTTTAATAAACAATTTTTTTTTTTAAAAAGTGTGTGTGTGCTTATACAATTTTTTTCTGTCAAAAACTGTGGTATTTAACTGCAATATGGAATATAAGCTCTATTGCATCCTCTTTATGTTTTGCTTTATTGGTTTTGCAGTATTATCCAGGCTTGAAATGTATTTTATTTGGATTATTGTTTTGCAATTATTTCTTCATCTACTTCCTCTCCTATGTTTCTTTCCTCATTTTTTCTAACTTAAATAACTTTTTACCTGTTTTATTATTGTCAACATTTCTTAAAATCAAATGAGGTTTTTCATCGTAACACCATAATGTTTGATCTTTCCCAAGAATGCTGTGTGATGCTAAAGTGGCTTATGTTTTGGCATGTGGCATATAACTTACAGAAATAGTGTTATGAAACTAATGCTTAATATTCCTTGCTCAGTAAGTAAGTTAGATGTGATTTACACTATGACTTGATATAGGACTCCGTCCGAAACATTTCATGTGTTAAATAAATGATCTCTTCAAGCAATATCCAAGTGAGTTGCGTTTAAGTCCTGTTGGAGTAGCTCAACAATACATTACTCTGCATAACTTGATGTTGTGGGGCAGAACACCTGAGGTTGCACCTAAGGCAGCTATTAAGCAAAGTGGATTTGGACTTACCTTTTTTGATGCTAAAACAACATGACTTTAATTCCTAATATGTGACTGTAAAATGTGAAGAATTAACTGGCAATATTTTTTTCTGGATTTCAGGTTACAAAGAATGAGAGACTAGTGATGAAACCATTATATGACAGATACAGACTCTTTAAGCAGATTCTTTATCGGGCAAACACTATCCCAGTCATTGTAAGTTAATGTTTGCTTCCTTGTATGTAGTATTTAAGGATTTAAATAGCACTTTTGTCCCTGCAAAGAGACATAAGTGCATTATTTTGTGATATGGTTTATTGGACCTGTTTGATTTCTCCTTTTGCAGGGTAGTTGTTCTATCACTTCAGAATCTCAAAAGGACATGTTCCTACTACATATTTTTTACACTGTCCTTTAAGATGTTTATGCCAAAAGTATAAATATTGGCTGGGGTTATTTGAGACATGGAAAATACATTACCCTTATCACAAGTAAAGCTTCCTTTCATAGTTACTTTTCCTAAGATTGCTGTGTAATCTAATATTTGCACTTTTTCTATCGAGCTTGTGCAGATATTGAGTAGTATGACTTTCCTTTTTTGTGAGGGAAAAAGGTGCAAAGTATTTAAAAGAGAGGGTCTAAATCCTTCTTTCCAAAGCAATTCCATTTTGAACATTAATAT
The DNA here is from genome assembly GCA_019447015.1 of Hymenochirus boettgeri. NCBI lineage: Eukaryota > Metazoa > Chordata > Amphibia > Anura > Pipidae > Hymenochirus > Hymenochirus boettgeri. Next base: position 145,559,509 of record CM033469.1, read on the forward strand.
CTAAAACTTAAAGGCTGCTGAGAACAATGTAAAAATGTAAAAGCTTCTATATGCAATTAATGCTTGAAAATATCTCCCGTGAGATTTTATTTGAACCTGTGAGATAGCTCTATAAAATATCACTACATGTATTAATCATAAGAAGTGAGAAACTGTACTACTGTATGATCTGGATAGGGTTTATTCAATTCATGTTACTTTATGTAGCCATTCAATTGCATGAGGTATGTACAAATTTTCTAAAGAAAAATTGTGAAAGGGTATCTCCACTGCTTAAATGTTTTAAAACCATTTTGTTGAAGAACCGGGGGTAAAGGAGCTGTGTCTTACCTTACAAGTACTCTGACAGGTCCAGGCGGACTTGGTACTCTATGCGTAAGTGCAAGTCCGTCGAGATCTGTCAGACTACATGGCAGAAGGGCGTGTGATCGGGTAAGTTCCTTACCTTCTCTCTCGGCTCCTGCAGGTTTTATTGAAGAACTTGAAGTAAGACACCGCTCCTTTACCTCCCGTTCTTCAATAAAATTGAATAGCAAACGTTTTTTTAAGCAGTGGAGGTACCCTTTAAGCATAATAAGTTATTTTCTAACAACGAACACAGCTGCTCTTATAATGATTTATAATAATGATTATTTTTTTTTTATAACCTGTCACCTGTAATAAGAACTAATTGTCACCAACCTGTGCTATGATATGAGGGGTTTTTGTTGGTTTTTTTTTTTTTGGCTACATTATCTGACCTTCACTGCACCTGTTTGTTTTGGACAAAGTCACTATTGAGAGGCTGTGCTACATTCAGATGGCAGTCTTAATGTCCTGGCTAAAATTCAGCACTTTATTAGATGCATTACTTATCAGATATTTAAGGATAATAATTGCCCCCATTCTGGCAAAATAAGATGGCTCCTCCCTCCAAGCAAAAGTTTGTTGAGCAGAAGTAGGAGGCAAATACCTTTTCTGGAAGGGAACTTTTCATTAAATATCTAGTTAACGATGCATGTAATAAGCTGGTAAAAATAGCAATTTCCGTTATCTGTCTGCAACTCCACCATTTTTTGGTTTTAAGGGTGGACATGCCCTTTATAGTTTGTCTTACTTATGCATGCGCATAGAATACAGAGTCTTCGGGACCTGTCAGACTACGCAGCGGAGGAGCCAGCAATCTGGTAAGTACCTTCTCTCCCAGCTCCTGCAGGTTTTATTGAAGAACGGGAGGTAAGACTCAGCTCCTTTACCTGCCGTTGTTAAATAAAACTAAATACCAAAATGTTTTTTTTCTAGTGGAGATACCCTTTAAAGGAATACATTTTTCACTTTAGAAACCCATATCACTTCATTTATGATCTTCCTTGCCTCATTTCCTCTGTGGCTAGTTACAGAATGCATTGCAAATTTTCCTTTTGCAGTACTTTATAGACTTTATGCTGATGTTTCAAGCCACAGAGTACTAATGACAACTTGGAAAAGTAACATCAATCATATTTGTAAGGCATGTATTAACATTTTAAAGTTAAAAATGCTACTCGATAAAAGTCTACATTAAAAGTTCCTAAAATTAAAATATGGCTTATTTATTGAAAGGTAACTGTGGTCTCCATACAAGTGCCCTTTATTCAAAAGAGCACTTTCCTTTTAAAATTACTCCAGGATCATGCTTCTAGCAGCAATCTATACAAACTTATAGTGGTTATAAAAGGTGGTGTTTCCAGCTAGCACTGTGATTTGTGACATCTCCAGCACCATTGCTCTGTACCCGCTGCCACAGGCACTGAGCATGCCGAATTGCATCCTCCTTTTTTTTTTTTTTTTTGGTGTGGGGGGGATGCCAGCGTCTTACACAGCACATCATGTGAATGTTGCTCACTAAACTTGCTTGTTTATCCTGATTGTCTGAGTTTAAGTTTAAAAGTGTATTACTTCAAAACCAGAGAAGTTAGAGACATTATTCCTGGCTTGTTTGAAAGTTATAGGAGAGCTCTTTTTAGAGGACAATTGTATGGAGACCACAGTTACCCTTTTTAGAGGTGCAGATTTGACCCGTGCTCTTAATTTGTAGCAGCCAATCAAATGTTACTGTAAGATCACAGTACCGTACATACTTGAGTATAAGACAAGGTTTTCAGGCTTTAAAAAAAGCCTGAAAATCGAACCTCTGCTTATACTCGAGTCACTCACCTTGCTGCAATCTGGATGCCGCTCGCTCCGCATCCACTGACGTCACTTCTTGGCATGGATGCAGAGCGAACGGCAGCCAGATTGCAGAGGGAGCGAGGTGAGTGACTGCTTTTTACTTACTTAGTTACTACTTTACTTTTTAGTTACTGCTTTTTCCACTTACCTTACACAGCTTTTCGGTACGGGTAATTGTTCTGGGCCTATTTCTCCACTAAACTGGGTTGCAGGGTGCCTCTGCAGATGATTAGAAACTACAACTAAACTACTAAAGCATGCTGAGAGTTGTAGTTTCCAAACATCTGTAGTGCCAAGGAATATGAGGCTTTAGTTGCCTTTTAAATGGACACATCAATTCCCATTCCAGTAATAACCAAATCCAGTATGGCTGTTACTGTGTGGGACTAATTTATGGGATTTCTGCTGTCCATTTAAAGGGCAACTAAAGCCTCAAAACAATACAGAATCAGAAGACAGTAGTGGTCATAATTTTAACCCTTGGATAATACTCGGGTCAATCAGGTTTTCCTATTTTTGAGGTAAAAACGGGTACCTCCAGCTTATACTCGGGTCGGCTTATATTCGAGTATACACGGTGCATTACATTCATGGTCTACAACAGTTACAAATAATCTGATTGGTTGCTGCAGATCACGAGCACAGACAACATTTTGCACCTCATACTAAATAAGCCTCAATGTGTTTATTCTTAGTTGAAATTTTTTTTTTTTTAAATAAGCACTATTGCATTTGTAAATGCCCAAACTTTATTTTGCCATTCAGTTAACAGACAAGGTTGATAAAATACACAAATTGTCAGCCCATGTGTTCAGTTTAAGATGATTATTAAAAGAAACAGCTACATTAAAGAAGGCAGAGCAACTGACACATAATTCAAGGTCAAAGTGAAACAGACACACTGCATTTCGACCTTTTCAATTAAGTATTTCATAAAGTGGGGGACTGTCCTTAGTGTAAGTAACCAGACTGTATTAGTGCTTTGCTAGAATTACTATATTTTGTCAGAGGCAGCTCTAATAGCTATAATCCTGAAATAACGAAACAAACATGAAAGGGAAGTAAACCATGCCAGTATGAAAAATGCACAGAGGTTACTTTACTGATTGAAATACACTCTCTTTCTTTGTTCTTATACACAGTATTCGCCATTTAGAAACACACAGTAAATTTGTTCTTTTCCAACATTGCAGAAATAGCTTAGTGAGCCTTGAGGTTACACCCACAAATTGGTTCAGCAGTCTACTTGACATACATACTTAATATTGAATATGCACTATTAACTATGTTTTACCTCTAGAACACAAAAGTGACAAAATTGGGTGATTGGTTTGTGAACTATTCTAAATAGGTCAAACCACACTTTTATCTAAGTCCACACCTTGGATAAAATAATTCATTGTCAGAACTGTGGTTATTATGCAGGCACTGTTTGATTCTGACCACTTAACATATACATATCTGGTATTTAATAAACTGGAATCATTTTGCTTTTGGGGGTTCTGTTAATATATTGCCTAGCCCTGCAGTTGCTGTTTTTTTCTGCCTAAAATTGTAGTTGCTGAAATAAGCAATGGGGTTTTTATTAGAGAGGGCTTCAAAGTGTAACATACTTGTTAACACTCACCACAGGGATCACCCTCAAGCAAGCGGAGAAGCCCTTTGCTGCAGCCAATTATCGAGGGTGAAACAGCATCCTTCTTCCAGGAGGTAAAAGTGACTTAAGCTGCTAAGTACACACTTGTTAAATCTGCATTAAATCTTAACGAATCAACCCATATTATGATTGTATTCTTGTATTGGAGCATTGATTCCTTGCAGCGCTTTCCAGAAAATCAGTAGCTGCTTTATTCCTTGAACCAAATACATGTTTCCTGGCCAAATTTAATGCTGTAATTGCGTTGGCTTTTTGTGTTCTCTGTTCCTTTGCTTCCTGCTATATTCCATGTTCTGTTAATAAATAGTAAACTAACTCTTTTTTTTTTTTTTTTTTTAGAATTTCAGGTATTTAAACTTCAGACTTTTTTCCTTAATAGAAACATTTTTAAGGGGAACTGTGGTTTCCATACAGGTGTTCTGTATTAAAAAGTGCACACTCCAACCTTTAGAATGACTCCAGGATTGTGTTTATAGCTGCACTCTATCAAAAGTTTTTTTCCTGCTAGCACCATGAGCTATCAAGCATTTGGGGTCAGATAGGATTGAATTTTGGGGGTGGGGCTTATTGTTATTATTGTGGGTTTATATAGCACCAACATCTTCTGTAGCACCTTACAATTAGTTTAGTCACATCAGGTCCTGCCCCGAAGAGCTTGCAATCTAAGCACATTTATTTTAAACACTGGAGTGCTCAGAGGTAACCCACCACTCAAGCATGGGAAGAACATACAAACTTCTTGCAGATGTGTCCAAGGGTTGAATTGAACTCGGGACATTATGACTATTAGGCAATTGTATAAAACATTCTAGCATCACTGTCTTATTCATCTAATTTTAGAATAAGGCTTTTTTTAAGAAATGAAGTGCCTTATTCAGTTAACTTCAGGATCTGCGGTTTGTTCAGACCCTGATCCTCCCTGTGGTTATTTCTCTCATAAGCTGGATCACTAGGGTGATCATCTGTTTTCCAGCCCGGTCAGCACTTTCAAGACATTAGATCTGATAAAAACTCCATATATTAACAGATTAATACATAAGGTATATTTTTCTCTATCTTTGACAGATGAAGACTTATTAATTTTGGTTAAGTGAGGTTTTAATATGGTTTCACAAACCATATTATCAACTGAGTTAACTAAAGAAAAATAAATACTAATGTCCTTGATGACTGTGTATTGATTTGTCCACAAACTCTAAAGGTCTGTACCGAGGCTTACCAAATGGGCATTCAATTGGGCGTCGATGTTATGCTGGGCCAGATCATCAACGAGGCCCAACCGAGCGCCAATACATCAAAACAATAGTCGGCCTAAACAGACATTCGATACACTATTGTGCCTCATGGGTCAGCACACGCAATAGTCCACTCAATAGGTTGAACCAAAATGCCTAAATTGGTGTATCAGTTGGTATATCTCTGTAAAAATCAGCCTGTAAAGCTGACCGTCGCTCACTCTGGACCTAACCATCTAATTATACAGTTTTGGCCAGCCGTTTTTTCAGCTGCTGTCCTGGGTTTAGGGACAGTCCAGTTCAGACAGTCCAGCGATCAGAGACTGCTAAAACGACTGGTGTTCTTGGTTTTTTCGCTGTTTTTTATTAACTCCCAGGTAGTCCGTGGTGTGAGTGCCTGCAAGAGGAGAGGGAGGGATGGTCAGCCTGGCCAGAAATGTTCTTACTGTTAATTGATGCTGGTCCTCCGTGAAACCAGGTGCTGGATTAGCTACAGACTTTGTAAAGGGGTGTGGCAGCATTTCCCTCTCCTCTGTGGAGTTCCGTGATCCAGCCATTGTACAGGAGGAGGAGAGGCAGAGTAGGGAACAGCCATTATACAGGAGAGGCAGAGCAGGCAATAGCCATTGCACAGGAGAGGCAGAGCAGGCAATAGCCATTGCACAGGAGAGGCAGAGTAGGGAATAGCCATTGCACAGGAGAGGCAGAGCAGGGAATAGCCATTGCACAGGAGGGGGAGAGGCAGAGTAGGGAACAGCCAGAAAAGGAGCAGCACTACCCTGTTTAAGAATTAAGGGGAAGATTCGGTATGGCCCTTTTCCATCTAAAACCCACGATAACCCGGAAAAAATTTGGGTTAACGTGGGGTTTGGACAGATTTTAGAGCACAGCGCCATTTCCGAATGTTTTTGGAAATAGCCCTGTGCTAACAATACAAAACCCGTAGCATTAAGTTTTGCGCTACTTTGTAGCGTGAAACTTAACGCTACGGCTTGTGGAGCGTTAAAGTCCCGCTCCTTACCTTAGCCCGATCCCACGATTGAATAACTGACGTAATCTCGTTTACGTTAGTTATTGTATCGGGCTAAGGTAAGTAACGGGAGCAGTGATATTGAATCTCCCCAAAAGTGAGCAGTGATTTACACCTGACTTCCAGGAGAGGAGCATGGGTAAAACAGTATTATAGGCAGCAGATATCAGCAGAACTGGCAGGTGGCTCCCCTTACCATCTTTCTTTCAGGAGGGAGAATGAGCTGAAATCAATTGCTGGATGGACGTATGTCTTTATTCAACCTCAAATACTATACTATTCTATACTAATGAAGCTTTAAAAGGGGTGCTGGGAGGAATAGGAACAGATGGGGGACCCATTATGAGACAAGGAGGAAGGGGTCAATGTGAGGAGTGAGGGACAGAATAAAAAGGAAAGAGTGAGAATGGGGTATGGTAGGAAAGCATAGTAGAATTCCCATACAGTTGTACAGACTCAAAACATTATAAAATCATAAGGCAGTAGTGTTCATATTTTTTACCCTTGGTTTATACTCGAGTCAATCACTTTTACTATTTTATTCAGGTAAAAATAGCTGTTTATACTCTGGCCGGTTTATACTCGAGTGTATACGGTAGTTATAAAATTATAATACAAAATATGCATAATTAACACATTAAAAAGACAGGAGTTTTACCCAGTAAATTTTTATACATGTACTAGTATATATGTAAATTCAGGGGAGGACTGGCCCAGTAGGCTAAGGGGCAAATGCCCCTCGGGCTGGTCTAAAAAGAAAAATTTGGGCTGCCACAGAAGCTATTACATTAATAGAAGCCCTCCAGATCCTTAGCCAGTATTGTAAGCCCTCTAGTTCATTAGCCAGTGTTAGTCAGCCCTCCAGTTTATTAGCCACTGTTACATCAGCCTTCCAGATCATTAGTCAGCCCTCCAGATCCTTAGCCAATGTTATCGTCCCTTAATATCATTACCAAGTGTTATCAGCTCTCCAGATCATTAGCCTGTTCTTAACTACATCATACACTTGAAAATGTTGCAGGCAACCATGTAAAATGGGAATAGTAGTCTTAAAAATGGGTGTGTGACCTTACCAAAGTGAGTTTGGTCAAACATTTTGCATTATACAGTGAAATGGCCACTTGGTTGTATTTGCCCCCCAGGCTAAATTTGTTAGTTCATCAAGCACAATATAATCCACTCTACAATGCACTTGTCTATATATGCCATTAGAAGGAGTTTGTTTAACACCTATTTCATGCTTCACAATGAAATATTTCTTAGTAAAAAAGAAAAAAACTTTCAAATGTGCTGCTTTCTCACTCAGGCAACTCAACCCCAACCTTTCTCTAAAATCTTAAGAAAAGTATATTTGTTTTGGAAGGGAATATGTGTGACTTTCTGGCAGGTTTTAAAACACAATAATCTTGTTTTTGGAAATAAAAGGCTTATAATTAATTCTGATTATATACATTTTTATTGTTGTGTGTATGGTTGCCATAGAAAGGAAAGTGTGGTGTGGATGTTGGGACACATTAGTAGGTGTGTATACTTTAGTCTGTGTGGTGTTAGGGGATATGTTTTTGTGTTTATGATGGTAAAACTAACTTTTTAGATTTGAATGCCATGGAAACTAAAGGGTGTAGTGGGTGCTGGAGTCCATTAGTAGGTGTGTGTAATGTTGTCTATATGGAGTTAGGCTGAGGCCACACTATGACATATGTCAATTCACATTACTGTCAGTTTGTGCTACGATTCACACAATGTTGTATATGCAATTCGCAAAAAAAAGGTGCTCCAAAAATGGCCACCCACATTGACATGCATTGCGCTACATTTTTCATGGGGCAATTGGATCTCAAAACGCGATCGTAAGCATGTGAGAAACGCGCTAGTGTAGCCTAGACCTTAAGGGCTAATTTTTGTGTTTAGCAACGTAAAACTATTTTGATGGTTTAGGCATAGTTGCCATGCAAACGTAAGTGTAGGTTGGGTGTGAGGTTGTATCATAAGGTGTGTGTACCTGTATATGTGAGGACTTGGGGTATGTTTTTTTTTTTTTTATTGTGACCATAAAATAGAGATGTGGCCCTACAGATGTTTACAGTAGACGGCAGCCAGGAGTTGTAGTTTGAAAACCTCTGGAGGACCACAGGACATCCCTGTGATAAAAATAAATTTCATACATTCTAAATTCCAGAAACATACCGGTATATTGTGTTTTACATATAATTGTTGTTATTTTGCTTTTAGTTTGTAATTTTAAAGGGCATGTCCACCCCCAAAACTATAATTTAACCCACTACTGGCCCCACTCTGTAGTGTAATAAAATCCTTACCTTACATCCCTGCTCCAAATGGCTGCCCTGCAATGTCCCTCCAAAGTCCCAAAAACTGGCCACCAGGAGCCTGGCAGAGTTCATATAGGGCTCTGCCTCCTGCCTCTCCTCCGGGAGAATTTTGCCATGCGCACTGCAGCCCTCCCCCCCTCCCTCACCCACCCATTTTGCTCTCCCTCCCCCTAACATAAAGCCCCTTTGCTGTAGTGTAGGGTTCTAACCCCAACCACTTTATTAGTTTTTACAGAAACTCCCCCGATAATTACTTACCTTACCTCTTTCCCCCGGCATTCTGGATAGCCAGAAGACACAGCTGCCGGTCCGGCCCCCTGCTTGCAGTTTCATCAGTATGCCAGAGGAAAGAGGTAAGGTAATGATCGGGGGAGTTTCTGTAAAAACGAACATAGTGGTTGGGGGAGGGAGCCCTACAGTACACCAAAAGTTATAAAAAGGGGTGGACATGCCCTTTAAGACTTTTTTTATATATATATATAATTTGTGTGTGTGTGTGTGTCAGAGAAACATTAAGAGTTAATGTAGCATCGGACTCATTTGATTTCATAAAGAAAGTTAAAGTTGGGATTTTTGATAACAAGACCATTCATATTTGAGGATTGGATCCCTTAAGTGTCACAAAATTTGTAGATAACATGTGAAATCTTCCACTGATTCCTCAGCCATGTGATGTGGGCGTACACTACTGAGATAATAGACAAATGTTTAATCTATTTACTATCTTGAGCAATGGCAGTTTTTTTTACCTTTTATGTTGTAACTATACTGGGTTATGGTTTGATGATTTGATCTTATTTGGTTTGAAGTGGGCTTGGATTTCATTGTTGTTTCACCTATTTCCTTCCTATTTGCTGTGTCTTGCATCATGTTAAATGCATTGTGCGTTCATTTATTTCCACCCTAATAGACTTCTTTGTTTATTCCTATGCTTTGTGGAGTATAGGAAGAAGAGGAAGGATCTGAAGATGATTGCAATGTAAACACTGATTTTACAGTTACAATAAAGCCTGGATTTAGTGTACGGACCTTTTTGGAGCAGCTTGAAGATGATGGTGATGGCTTTGTGTCCCCTGTGGATGACAAAATTCCTTCAAAGACTAACCAAGACCTTGGGCTTGGCAATCTTCATTCAGCTTCAGTGTATGTTTTTTATTATTATAATTTTCAATATTTTTTACATTTTAAAAACAGGATGAAACCTTCTATAAACTTTTGTAGCCTATCTGTTTATCTGAAGCAAATAAGTCTGCTTAAAATAGCATGTACTATTGCTCTTAATTTTTTTTCTAAACACTGTTTACAGTTATACTCTTTATCATTGCTAGGCTAAACGTGGCCATACACATGAGATCCCTATCGCATTGTTCCTTCAGATCACATTGGTATCTGACTGCACACACGGACCCAACCGATCGCCCATGTGCTGTATGGGGATCCCTCAGCCATGAGGGATCCTACACAGACCAGTAGTATTGGTGTATGCCAATTTTTTGTTGGTCAGTATCTGCTCCCTTTACTTTAAGTAAAGGGAGCAGATAACGACCAACAGAAATTTTCCATCTTTCCTGACCGACCATAATGCCCACTATGGCCCCTATACACCGCCGATACTGGGATTTACCCATATGTGTATGGCCACCTTTACTGTTGAGAGGTTGTTTAGTGCTCTAAAGAGACATATCTTTTGTATAAGCTGTTAAGAATTTCATATTCACACAACGTATTAAAAAAAAATTAAGTTGAGATCTTTTTATTTTTAGGCCGGAGCTTTTACAGCAGCTACAAGAAGCAAAGGAAGAAAAAAAGAGAATCCGAAAAGTTCTAAAGGACTTTGAAGATAATTTTTTTAGGCAAAATGGAAGGTGATAAAAAGTTTTTTTTGTTTTTTTTTTAAGCCTGTTCCTACAGTTTTGAAATACTATATATACTCAAGTATAAGCTGAGGTACCTATTTTTCAAAGGTTACAGCCAATTCTAGGGTTACCGAACGATACTTCCGAGGGTTACCGAAAATAGAACCATAAATTCAAGGATTACCGAAAATTCTAGGGTTAGCGAACGGCTCGTAAATTCAATAATTATCTAAAAATACAGCCGTGAGTCCGAAAACGAACTAGTTGGAACCCGAACTAGTTTAAATAGTTTGAGTTCATCCAAACTCTATTGTGCTAATCTAATTCTGCTTTGAGTTTGGTTTTGCGTCCATCACTAATTATGACCACTACTGCCTTCTGATTCTGTTTTGTTTTGAGACTTTAGTTGCTCTTTAATTGGACAGCAGAATTCCCCTACAGTAGTCCCATACAGTAATAGCCAAATCCAGTATGGCTTTTACTGTATGGGAATTCTGCTGTGCATTTAAAGGGCAACTAAAGCCTCAAAAGGATACAGAATCAGAAGGCAACAATAGATACCATCCTCCTTCTGATTCTGTATTGTTTTGATGTCCATTTAAACGGTAACTAAAGCCTCATTCTGATATTTGGAAACTACAAATCCCAGCATGCTTTAGTAGCTGGGAGTTGTAGTTTCTAAACATCTGCACCCCCAGTTCGGTGCAGGAGTTCAGTGAAGAACCAGAACCTGTAATAAGCTTTGTATGTAAGGTAAGAAACTGTCACTCACCTCACTCAATTTGGCTGCCGCTCGCTCCACATCCATGTCGCCTGTCGAAGTGAGACAGGCACAGAGTATTGACGTCAGTGGATGCAGAGTTAGGCAGCCGGATTGCAGCGAGTAAGGTGAGTGACTTGAGTATAAGCCGAGGTTCGGTTTTCAGGCTTTTTTTAAAGCCTGAAAACCTCAGCTTATACTCAAGTATATATGTTGAACAGATGTTGCACCTCTCTAAAATATAATGGTGGTATATTTAATTGTAAAAAGGTACATACATCGCCAGCAAAAAAAAAGATTTTAAATATTGGGAGGGGGGGGGGTGTTCTTTTACTAAACTATTTTTTCTTTTAATTTTTATACTTAAAGGCAAAATATTGGTAACTTTACAGAAGTTGGTAGCAGTTCTCAATTTAGATTTTTATTTTAAAATTTTAAGTCCTGCTACAAAAGTTCCAATTAGGTGTTCTCCCAGCCCTATCTATGCTGTGCAACGCATGGTCAGGGAGGTGTTACATGTGCAGAACAGCTTCCCTGGCCCAGTTAGAGAGGATAAGGTACTGACAATTGGGGTGGGTTACATCAAGAGCTTTGGAGCTTCAGATTATCAGAAAAGAAAAAGTTTCAAAAGTATTTTGCCAAGTATATGATTTTACCATTAGTTCTCCTTTAAATGAGAACAAAACTCACATGTTTTCTTTTATTATAGCTTGATAAACAATGAACATAATCTTAATTTGACACATTTGCATGCTACATTCTACCAGTAGTGACCCAGAAGGACCCACAGACCTGTATATAGCATGCCGACTTTAATAAAATATATCTTAAATTATTCCAAAAAAAGGATTTCCTTTTATTTACCACCCATGCCTTGGTTACTAACTTGTGCTGTTTAAGTTGAACCTTCCTTTTTTTCCCTTCTTTATATTGCACAGTGCCCTGCATTATATGTATGTACTTTTTTTATATGAGTTTAATGTTTGTCATACACACAATATTGGACAGAGCAGTGGTGTTACCATCTGTGTGGTGTTCCAATATGTCATAATAGTGTATGGCCAGCTTAAGTCTTTATTCTATCACTGCCTCTCAGTTTTACACTGTCTGTTTGAAATATATTTTTTTTATTACTAGGAATGTGCAAAGAGAAGACCGCATCCCAATGGCTGAAGAGTACAGCGAGTACAAACATATTAAAGCCAAACTTCGGTTGTTAGAAGTCTTAATAAGTAAAAGGGGTGTTTCTCAAACCATATGACAGATGTGTGAAAAGGCCATGCATCCGAAGTTTTTGTGAAGCAATTTCTTTCAGACAAAGAGGAATCATACTGTTTATTTTGCTATTCTCTGTTCCATCAGGATTTTGTAAAAATCGGGAATTAACCTTGCTTTCCAACATTTGTTGACATTTTTATGATTTGCCCTGATTTACAATGGAGATGCGAATATCAATCTACTTACCAGCTATAATTCATCAAAGTCCTAACATAACATCTGCTTCCCTTTGAATTAATGGAAGCAGCTTTATTTTTCTTTCCTCTTGAATGTTGTTTCACAATTAGTGTCTTTTGGTCAAGTTCTTCAGTGGTGAAACAGGAGTAACTTTTCTTACAGGAAAAAACATTGGCTGACTAAAGCTTTTCCACATTTCTTAATAATAAAACAAAATGGGGCATCTCATTTGCTTCAAGAAAAAAAAAAGACAAAGGATGATAATACACTAAACGGACAATCATTGAGAAAACCTTAGGGATGAATAAAAGCTTTATGGTTGTCTTTTAAGGGCAGCTACAATATTTACTGCAATTGTTTTGAAACTGCTTGGATAAAGACCGCTAGTATCATGCAGACCAATGTTTTTAACAATCATGATACAGCCATAGTATGGACTGTTTTGGTGTCTTGATATTTCTTTAATCCATTATGGATTCATATTGCACTGATGAACACTGGGTTGTAAGGCTGCATTCTCTTTGATAACTCAAAGAAATGTAGCGCACATATCTAGGACAACGTATTACCTGCATGAGCACTTCCTGGACTACAGGCAGAAATAAAAATGGCTGCATTAGCAGGCCGTCCTTTTAAATTAAAAGGGCAGTATTAACATAGTCATATTGTCAAAAAACTTGTTATCCCATTGCAAAATCTCTGGCTTCTTTTGGGACCACACGGTCATAATGAAAAAAGCTGCAGATCTTTTTGGTTTTTTTGAATAATCCACTTTTGGACCTTGTACTACGGACCATTTAAGAAAATGTAATACAGTCTTTTATCTCTGTAACCATCGAATCAGTTAATCATACTTTTTCTGTTAATGTAGGCCTTGGGATTACATGTGTGCAAAAATTCCTCTTTCCCTTTCCTTCTCTGCAGCATGCACTTTGTTTTTTTATAAAATGTGATGCTTACATTTCCTTCAGTAAAATGGTATATTACCCATTGTCCCGCCTTATGTGATCCTCAGACACAGACTGTGGGTGGGCCTGATTGCTTCATAAAATTCTATTAGACTTTGTGCCTATTTTTAAGCCGCTTGTATTACTTTGACCTTTGGGTAGAATTTACAGTTTTTACAATCGGCCCATGAATGCAGCAGCTATTGAAAAACCCTGATATTTTTGGGGGAGGGATATAGGTACTTGATATTTGTACTTTCTGGAATACAGTTTTTATTATTTAAATATAAAATTAGCACTTTTCAACAAATGTAGGATTAAAAAAGTGTTCCAGCTGTATTTAGTTGAGGTTTTTTAATTCCTAAAGTTAGTTTGAATTAGAATTGAAAGTTCAGCTATACTAAAAATGTATTTTGTAATGAGGGGTTATATACAGTAGGTAGCCCTTAGCAACCAATGCTTGTGGGGCCACCAGAATGGTTCGCTCTTTACAGATTATGTGGTAATCGGGCCAGGTTGTTGTAGATTAAGGACATATTCCAATGGAATATGTTGTGTGACTTTACAATGCTTCCAAAAAGTTGGCCAATATGACAGTAATCTTTGGATAAAGAGATTTTATCACAAATAAATGTTGGGTGGAGCTGTTATTAAAGATTTTTTGTCCAAGCAGTGTACTATTTTAAACAATAAGAAATAAAACTCTCTGGTACACTTTTTTTTAAATTGTCAATGGCAGGTGGATAAATACAGTAGGTGAAAAAGGCACAGCAGTTGAAACAAACATATTTAAGATATCATTTAAGATAAATAAATACTTTCTAAATATTTGCCAGAAATGGTAGACTGCTCCTGCAGTATGAAAAATTGGGCTAACTTAACCAATTGTATCAATTTTGTCCAATAAGTTGGTACATTGCTTGTGTGTGATTGCAACTTTTAGTAGTTTATTTGAAGAGTTGTTTGATCTTGCATGACTGTATTGCTTACACATTGCTTTTTAGTTAAACGGCAATTAAAAGGGCAATTGAAATAATTGTTCTAGGAACTACAATTTGCAAGAAGTGTATTTACATACAAATTACATTTGAGTGAAGCACAAAGAATTCTGTTTCATTGCGGCATGTCCTATTCACTTTTGACATTTTCTTGAAGTGTCAAATGTAGAGTAGGAATACTAAATTGTCATTATTTGAACTTTTATTTTTGAGATTTTTCCTTTTGAATAAATTTGTAGTTCTTTTTACTCGAACATACACTATGCTTTATCCTGTTTGTGGGTCAGATCCCCTTGCTAAGAGCTTGTGATGAACATTTGTAAAATAAAAAACACAATACGTTTTAATGCCTATCTGCTTGGGTTTTGGAAAAATGTAAAGCAAGTGTGGTAAGGAATATGGACAGATATGTTTGGCATCTGTGCATTTAATTTCTCCTTTTCTAGTACCAACTTCATTTTTTGTTATGGATCTTTTTTTATTTTTATTCTAATTTTGTGTTCTGCTGATCGTAGGATCTGCTCTGTGCCCACCTCTTAAGCTGGCTGCACACATAAACGATAGGGAAAATTCTGAAATTGCCACTTTATCATTAATGTGTGTACTTTACATTCTTGCCAATGTCATCCCTGGAAACAATTGTTAATTCTAGAAAATTTTCTTCTATCATGGTCGGCCCCCTGTATTAAATTATAGGGAGTGTGGTAGTCACAAAAATTTTCCTATACTTTATATAGTGAAATTGTTATGGACTGTATGCCCTCTTTCAAACATTGGTACAGCTTTAATCTTGATGGGGGTGCTTTAAGTCACTTTGTCCCTCGTCTGTATCTAAATGACCTTGTCATATATGCTATTATTACCCAAGTGCAGGTAGTATTGCCTTAAACATACATCTACAGTTGCGTAGTTTTCTGCAGAAAAATGAATTTAAAGAGGTAACCTCATTATGTCCTTATTACTGCTGAGTTTAGTAAATGGCTAATTTTTTTTTACTAGCAAGTGTTTTATTTCAAATAAAGCTGTAAAAACATATGGGTGATAACAGTAATATCCTACAGAGATTATAAGGATTTGCAATTGATCAGCCACATCAATGGTGAAAAATTATCTGACCTGCAGCCACCAAACTATTATTTTTGCACACAAGATTGATTGGCTTTGCCGGAAAATTTCTATCGCTATTTTTCAGCTCCCTATACTTTAGTATAGGAATCTGATAGTAGCCATGCAAGTGATTCCGTTTACAGAGTATAGGAAGATCTAGTTGGAAAAGTATATTTGCAGATTTGTAGCAGATATGCAACACATTCAATTAAAATCTGTTATTTCTGCTATTGGTTGGCAAAATGTGTACCTATCGTTGGTTAAGCAAGTACCCAACTTGTGCTACAGTTGAGAGTAAGCTGAGGCCAAACCATGCGGCAATGCGCATGTTACCATCTGTTTTTACTGTGATCTGCAGAATATTCCGGAATCAGTGCATGCGATCTGCAAAGAAAATGATCCACATGGCCATTCACATTGACATGCACTGTACTACAAATCTCGCATGCTATTGGATCACAAGCACAACTATTAGCATGTGAATAATCATGCTAGTGTGGCCTAGCTCTTAAGTCTGGATTTAAATTACATTGGCTTATTTCACTATATTGTTCGTATGCTTGTGAAGGTTCTCATTCATCCAGGTCATGGTATATCTGTTGTATTCAGTTAGATCAAACTTAAAGTTTAGTTCTTGAAGACGTTTCGCTAGAAATTGAATTGAGAAAGCCAGTTGGATGACTAGTGAAACATTTTCAAGAACTAAACTTTATTAAGTCCAGTTAATCTAACTACGGTAAATACAACAGATCCTGTATATTGTTCATAGTTCCGTGAATTGGCTGCAGTAAAGAAAGAAGGCAAGAATATTTCCTTTTATCTGTTTAAAATAAATCACCTCTGTTTTCCCTTTACTGTAGTAGCAAGCTTTTTTCAAACTTAGTTTGATCATTTGATGATTCTTTAACACTTAAGCGTAATTTCATAAACAGTTACATTTATATATTTGATTGTTATTTTAAATGATTAATGTTGGATAAACCAGTTTAATAACAGCAAGGGATTACAGAACATGTTTTAAGTTGCACATTTTTAAAACCCATTACTTTCTATGGCTTGGCCAATTTACCATGTTTTAACACTCGATCACGCATTAAAAAGCACACACTAGTGTTGCCAATTGGTCTGACCACACAAAGTGCACTGCTTTCCATTTCACTGCTGTCCGCTTTATGGAACGCATGATATCAGCATTTCTTGTGCAATCACATTCGCTTCAGCTGTGCAACATTGCAAAATCGCAGAGGACGACGATGTCCACTGGAAACGTGTGTAGTGTGGCCTCAGCCTAAATGCTTTTTAATTCCTACCAAAAATACAAGGCAAGAAACCTGGGATGGCAAGTGTACTGAAGTGCAAGGTGTATGTTTAAAGGGGAACTGTGGTTTTCAGATAAATTCATACCTTTAAAATGAGCCACCAACCACCTCTCTACATTGCTGCACAGCCCAAGATATAAAGAAATTACTGACCAGAAAGTTATTGGGTGGGAGGCTGCTCCTCAACATTGCCGGCGGCTAGCACAACTTCAGACTTTGTGTGGGAAACAGGAAGTCCCTCCCCCTCCCTGCTGCGTGAAAATCCCCACAAGGTAAAGGAATCTACAGCCCTACCCTCCCACTGTGTGAAAAAAGCCAAGAACTCTGCCTGTAAAGGCTGTTTTCAGTAGGGAGGGTATGGGTCTGAGTGGGGAGGGGGCATGACACATGCAAGTGGGTGGAGTCAGCACCCGTGAGTGGGCAGAGTCAGATGGGGCTGCAAATGAAGGGCTATGGAGGTGCTGCAGGGGGGGGGACTGTAAGGCAAGGGGCCAGGTGGGCCCATGAGTGGGAGAGGCCAGAGGGGACTGCAAGGGGAGGAGGAGACACGGCACAGAGGGACTGTCACATGGTTTCAGAGCAGGAAGTGCAGGGGATCAGCTGATGCTCCTACCATATCACACATAAAAATGTAAATATCTTCAAAATAAATTATGAAAGTAAATTGCAAAAATACTAAGGAAAGCAATTCCTGGCAATTTTGGACCATAGTTCCCCTTTAAGAAAAATTACAATTTAGGGCCTGATGGTTAACATCTAAAATATATGGTTGCTCATCTGCTAATCGAACAGTATTTCATTAGCACCTAGTTCGTTTTCATATAATTATATTTTTACGAGTGTGATGCGCATAGAATACAGTGCGTGGGGACATGTCAGACTATGCGGCGGAGAAGGGAGCAATTGGGTAAGTACCTTACCATCTTTCCCGGCTCTTGCGGGTATTATTGAAGAATGAGAGAAAAAAAAAAAAAAAAAAAAAAACCGTTCTTCAATAAAACTAAATGCCCGTTTTGTTTTTTTTTTAGCAGTGGAGATACCTTTTAACGCAAAGAATGGATCACAAGCCTCCACTAAGCCCTTGGCGGTAGCAGCAGTGCATGTTTTAATGGTGTTTTAAAAGGACATGTACACCCCTTTTTTCTTTTTTTATTGATCTTATGTCTTTGTCATAACTTAAGTTTAAATTTACCTTGTTTGTTTGTTTTTTCTTCCAATGTGTAAATAGTAGATTTTATCACCTTTTCCACTCTTGATTCCTAATATAGTGAGGAGTCTCTCCACACTCTCTAAGGGCTAGGCCACAACAGCGTTTGCGCTTGTTTTTTTTGTTAATATTGGAATCGCGGAAGCGCGCCAAATTCACAAGATTTTGTGTGCGTTGCAATTGCGCATCTGTTTTAGATACACAACTCGCATGGGATCAGCATTTTTATGTGTAATCACATGTGATTTCCTATGTCTAGAACGCACAGAAATCACATGCAGATAGCACTGGAATCGCACATGCAATCGGGTGCTATTGTACAGGCAACATGTAACATGCATTAGTACCTAAATGAATACTAATATGAATGTAAATAAAAGCCACATTTTTTCTGTATATAGGCATATTTACATGTTTTACACATTACAATTGCAATAGTGAGGAGCCACAAAGAAATGTACAATGTGTTTGATTTAACACTTGTGAGGACATAAAGTGAGAATACCTCGCATGTAACAAACGAGCTTCCGCGATTGTTTAACGAATGCCATGTATTATGTCAAAAATATACACACTGCATTTTACAGTTGTAGTAGGGACATATATATAGTAAAGTCATTCATCCACATGCGAACCATTGTTACACATACACACATACCGTATATACTCGAGTATAAGCCGAGGCACCCATTTTTGACTAAAAAAATTAGAAAAGATGATTGACCCGAGTATAAGCCGAGGGTATACAGTAACCCTAATACCTTTCCACTGTAGATGTTTGGAAACTACAACTCCCAGCATGCTTGGTTGCTGGGAGTTGTAGTTTCCAACCACCTATAGTAAAAAGTAATGTGGGTGTCTGCATGGATACTGTCCCCCCAGCCTCCCCCCAGTACCCGCCCTCCCCCTAGTCCCCCCAGCCCTCCCCCTAGTCCCCCCAGCCCTCCCCCTAGTCCCCCCCAGCCCTCCCCCTGTCCCCCCCCAGCTCACTTACCCGTACCGGCCGGCAAAACTTCGCGGCTGCGCAATGACGTCATCCCGCCAGCGTGCGTGATGACGTCATCGCGCAACCGTGAAGAACTACTGGGAACTGCCGGCCGGACTCGCGGCTGCTCTGGATTGCAGGTAAGTTCCTTGTGACTCGAGTATAAGCCGAGTCAAGGTTTTTAGGTTAATTTTTAAACCTAAAAACCTCGGCTTATACTCGAGTATATACGGTAAGTTCAAACACACTTTTGGTTATTCTGTGAATGGAATCAAGTTGTTGTTTTTGACAAATCTTTAAATCAGACCATCTTTTACGTAGTTGATCTTTTCCTTTGTATGTCATCAATAATACGTTCCAGTACTTTATGGTTATTTTGATGGTGATATCTTTTCTTGATGCAGTCATAGTCTTACTTTTCCATCTCTTGGACCATATAGACCATTTCTTCTTTACAGACGGGTGGCACTGGCCCTATATTGAAAGTGTGAAAGTTTAGCTTTAGCACATGTTGGCTGGGACACATTAACCTCTGTAGGTTGTGTGTTGTCTGTTTATTGAAACTTCTGGATGTTCCTCAAAAATAGGATCATCAATAAAATCCAATTTCCTTGTGCAGGGAACCTCAACCGGCTCTGTGTTGGACGTCTCATCAAATGGCCGCACAGGAAATTACGTCACACGCTATAGCTCTTCGGGGGGCGAGTCCATGTTGTAATCAATGCTGCCCTTGTGCGTAGTCGTGTTAGTTTGTGGATCATTGTGTCTTGGGACTCATTTGATTTCATAAAGAAAGTTAAAGTTGGATTTTTGATAACAAGACCATTCTATTTGAGGATTGGATCCCTTAAGTGTCACAAAATTTGTAGATAACATGTGAAATCTTCCAAGATTCCTCAGCCATGTGATGTGGCGTACACTACTGAGAAATAGACAAATGTTTAATCTATTTACATCTTGAGCAATGGCAGTTTTTTTACCTTTATGTTGTATATACTGGGTTATGGTTTGATGATTTGATCTTATTGGTTTGAAGTGGGCTTGGATTTCATTGTGTTTCACCCTATTTCCTTCCTATTTGCTGTGTCTTGCATCATGTTAAATGCATTGTGCGTTATTTATTTCCACCCTAATAGACTTCTTTTTTATTCCTATGCTTTGTGGAGTATAGGAGAAGAGGAAGGATCCGAAGTGATGCATGTAAACACTGATTTACAGTTACAATAAAGCCTGGATTTAGTGTACGGACCTTTTTGGAGCAGCTTGAAGATGATGGTGATGGTTTGTGTCCCGTGGATGACAAAATCCTTCAAGAACTAACCAAGACCTTGGGCTTGGCAATCTTCATTCAGCTTCAGTGGATGTTTTTTATTATTTAATTTTCAATATTTGTTACATTTTAAAAACAGGATGAAACCTTCTATAAACTTTTGTAGCCTATCTGTTTATCTGAAGCAAATAAGTCTGCTTAAATAGCATGTACTATTGCTCTTAATTTTTTTTCTAAACACTGTTTACAGTATATCTTTATCATTGCTGGCTAAACGTGGCCCACACATGAGATCCCTATCGCATTGTTCCTTCAGATCACATTGGTATCTGACTGCACACACGGACCCAACCGATCGCCCATGTGCTGTATGGGGATCCCTCAGCCATGAGGGATCCTACACAGACCAGTAGTATTGGTGTATGCCAATTTTTTGTTGGTCAGTATCTCGCCCTTTACTTTAAGTAAAGGGAGCAGATAACGACAACAGAAATTTCCATCTTTCCTGACCGACCATAATGCCCACTATGGCCCCTATACACCGCCGATAGGGATTTACCCATATGATGGCCACCTTTACTGTTGAGAGGTTGTTTAGTGCTCTAAAGAGACATATCTTTTGTATAAGCTGTTAAGAATTTCATATTCACACAACGTATTAAAAAAAAAATTAAGTTGAGATTTTTTTTTTTAGGCCGGAGCTTTTACAGCAGCTACAAGAAGCAAAGGAAGAAAAAAAGAGAATCCGAAAAGTTCTAAAGGACTTTGAAGATAATTTTTAGGCAAAGGAAGGTGATAAAAAGTTTTTTTTGTTTTTTTTTAAGCTGTTCCTACAGTTTTGAAATACTATAATACTCAAGTATAGCTGAGGTACCTATTTTTCAAAGGTTACCGCAATTCTAGGGTTACCGAACGATACTTCCGAGGGTTACCGAAAATAGAACCATAAATTCAAGGATTACGAAAATTCTAGGGTTAGCGAACGGCTCGTAAATTCAATAATTATCTAAAAATACAGCCGTGAGTCCGAAAACGAACTAGTTGGAACCCGAACTAGTTAAATAGTTTGAGTTCATCCAAACTCTATTGTGCTAATCTAATTCTGCTTTGAGTTTGGTTTTGCGTCCATCACTAATTATGACCACTACTGCCTTCTGATTCTGTTTTGTTTGAGACTTTAGTTGCTCTTTAATTGGACAGCAGAATTCCCCTACAGTAGTCCCATACAGTAATAGCCAAATCCAGTATGGCTTTTACTGTATGGGAATTCTGCTGGGCATTTAAAGGGCAACTAAAAGGCTCAAAAGGATACAGATCAGAAGGCAACAAAGATACCATCCCTTTGATTCTGTATTGTTTTGATGTCCCTTTAAACGGTAACTAAAGCCCATTCTGATATTTGGAACTACAAATCCCAGCATGTTAGTAGCTGGAAGTTGTAGTTTCTAAACTCTGCCCCCCAGTTCGGTGCAGGAGTTCAGTGAAGAACCAGAACCTGAATAAGCTTTGTATGTAAGGTAAGAAACTGTCACTCACCTCACTCATTTGGCTGGCGTCGCTCCACCATGTCGCCTGTCGAAGTGAGACAGGCACAGAGTATTGACGTCAGTGGATGCAGAGTTAGGCAGCCGGATTGCAGCGAGTAAGGTGAGTGACTTGAGTATAAGCCGAGGTTCGGTTTTCAGGCTTTTTTTAAAGCCTGAAAACCTCGAGCTTATACTCAAGTATATATGTTGAAAGATGTTGCACCTCTCTAAATATAATGGTGGTATATTTAATTGTAAAAAGGTACATACATCGCCAGCAAAAAAAAGATTTTAATATTGGGAGGGGGGGGGGTGTTTCTTTTACTAAACTATTTTTTCTTTTAATTTTTATACTTAAGGCAAAATATTGGTAACTTTACAGAAGTTGGTAGCAGTTAATTTAGATTTTTATTTTAAATTAAGTCCTGCTACCAAAGTTCCAATTAGGTGTCTCTCCCAGCCTATCTATGCTGTGAACGCATGGTCAGGGAGGGTGTACATGTGAGAACAGCTTCCCTGGCCCAGTTAGAGAGGATAAGGTCTGACAATTGGGGTGGGTACATCAAGAGCTTTGGAGCTTCAGATTATCAGAAAAGAAAAGTTTCAAAAGTATTTTGCCAAGTATATGATTTTACCATTAGTTCTCCTTTAAATGAGAACAAAACTCACATGTTTTTTATTATAGCTTGATAAACAATGAACATAATTTAATTTGACACATTTGCATGCTACATTCTACCAGTAGTGACCCAGAAGGACCCACAGACCTGTATATAGCAGCCGACTTAATAAAATATATCTTAAATTATTCCAAAAAAAGGATTTCTTTTATTTACCACCCATGCCTTGGTTACTAACTTGTGCTGTTTAGTTGAACCTTCCTTTTTTTCCCTTTTATATTGCACAGTGCCCTGCATTATATGTATGTATACTTTTTTTATATGAGTTTAATGTTTTGTCATACACACAATATTGGACAGAGCAGTGGTGTTACCATCTGTGTGGTGTTCCAATATGTCATAATAGTGTATGGCCAGCTTAAGTCTTATTCTATCACTGCCTCTCAGTTTTACACTGTCTGTTTGAAATATATTTTTTTTATTACTAGGAATGTGCAAAGAGAAGACCGATCCCAAGGCTGAAGAGTACAGCGAGTACAAACATATTAAAGCCAAACTTCGGTTGTTAGAAGTCTTAAAGTAAAAGGGTGGTTCTCAACCATATGACAGATGTGTGAAAAGGCCATGCATCCGAAGTTTTTGTGAAGCAATTTCTTTCAGACAAAGAGGAATCATACTGTTTATTTTGCTATTCTCTGTTCCATCAGGATTTTGTAAAAATCGGGAATTAACCTTGTTTCCAACATTGTTGACATTTTTATGATTTGCCCTGATTTAATGGGAGATGCGAATATCAATCTACTACCAGCTATAATTCATCAAAGTCCTAACATAACATCTGCTTCCCTTTGAATTAATGGAAGCAGCTTATTTTTCTTTCCTCTTGAATGTTGTTTCACAATTAGTGTCTTTTGGTAAGTTCTTCAGTGTGTGAAACAGGAGTAATTTTCTTACAGGAAAAAACATTGGCTGACTAAAGCTTTTCCACATTTCTAATATAAAAACAAAATGGGGCATCTCATTTGCTTCAAGAAAAAAAAAAGAACAAAGGATGATAATACACTAAACGGACAATCATTGAGAAAACCTTAGGGATGAATAAAGCTTTATGGTTGTCTTTAAGGGCAGCTACAATATTTACTGCAATTGTTTTGAAAATGCTTGGATAAAGACCGCTAGTATCATGCAGACCAATGTTTTAACATCATGATACAGCCATAGTATGGACTGTTTTGGGTGTCTTGATTTCTTTATCCATTATGGATTCAATATGCACTGATGAACACTGGGTTGTAAGGCTGCTTCTCTTTGAAACTCAAGAAATGTAGCGCACATATCTAGGACAACGTATTACCTGCATGAGCACTTCCTGGACTACAGGCAGGAAATAAAAATGGCTGCATTAGCAGGCCGTCCTTTTAAATTAAAGGGCAGTATAACATAGTCATATTGTCAAAAAACTTGTTACCCATTGCAAAATCTCTGGCTCTTTTGGGACCACAGGTCATAATGAAAAAAGCTGCAGATCTTTTGGTTTTTTTGAATAATCCACTTTGGACCTTGTACTACAGGACCATTAAGAAAATGTAATACAGTCTTTTATCCTTGTAACCATCGAATCAGTAATCATACTTTTTCTGTTAATGTAGGCCTTGGGATTACATGTGTGCAAAAATTCCTCTTTCCCTTTCCTTCTCTGCAGCATGCACTTTGTTTTTTTATAAATGTGATGCTTACATTTCCTTCAGTAAAAAGGTATATTACCCATTGTCCGCCTTATGTGATCCTCAGACACAGACTGTGGGTGGGCCTGATGATGCTTCAAAAATTCTATTAGACTTTGTGCCTATTTTTAAGCCGCTTGTATACTTTGACCTTGGGTAGAATTTACAGTTTTTACAACGGCCCATGAATGCAGCAGCTATTGAAAAACCCTGATATTTTTGGGGAGGGAATAGGTACTTGATATTTTACTTTCTGGAATACAGTTTTTATTATTTAAATATAAAATTAGCACTTTTCAACAAATGTAGAGTAAAAAAGTGTTCCAGCTGTATTTAGTTGAGGTTTTTTAATTCCTAAAGTTAGTTTGAATTAGAATTGAAAGTTCAGCTATACTAAAAATGTTTTGTAATGAGGGGTTATATACAGTAGGTAGCCCTTAGCAACCAATGCTTGTGGGGCCACCAGAATGGTTCGCTCTTTACAGATTATGTGGTAATCGGGCAGGTTGTTGTAGATTAGACATATTCAATGGAAAGTTGTGGTGACTTTACAATGCTTCCAAAAAGTTGGCCAATATGACAGTAATCTTTGGATAAAGAGATTTTATCACAAATAAATGTTGGTGGAGCTGTTATTAAAGATTTTTTGTCCAAGCAGTGTACTATTTTAAACAATAAGAAAAAAAACTCTCTGGTACACTTTTTTTTAAATTGTCAATGGCAGGTGGATAAATACAGTAGGTGAAAAAGGCACAGCAGTTGAAACAAACATATTTAAGATATCATTTAGATAAATAAATACTTTCTAAATATTTGCCAGAATGGTAGACTGCTCCTGCAGTATAAAAAATGGCTAACTTAACCAATTGTATCAATTTTGTCCCATAAGTTGGTACATTGCTTGTGTGTGATTGCACTTTTAGTAGTTATTTGAAGAGTTGTTTGATCTTGCATGACTGTATTGCTTACACATTGCTTTTAGTTAAACGGCAATTAAAGGGCAATTGAAATAATTGTTCTAGGAACTACAATTTGCAAGAAGTGTATTTACATACAATTACATTTGAGTGAAGCACAAAGAATTCTGTTTCATTGCGGCATGTCCTATTCACTTTTGACATTTCTTGAAGTGTCAATGTAGAGTAGGAATACTAAATTGTCATATTTTGAACTTTTATTTTTGAGATTTTTCCTTTTGATAAATTTGTAGTTCTTTTTACTCGAACATACACTATGCTTTATCTGTTTGTGGGTAGATCCCCTTGCTAAGATTGTGAGAACATTTGTAAAAAAAAAACACAATACGTTTTAATGCCTATCTGCTTGGGTTTTGGAAAAATGTAAAGCAAGTGTGGTAGGAATATGGACAGATATGTTTGGCATCTGTGCATTTAATTTCTCCTTTTTAGTACCAACTTCATTTTTGTTATGGATCTTTTTTTATTTTATTCTAATTTTGTGTTCTGCTGATCGTAGGATCTGCTCTGGCCCACCTCTTAAGCTGGCTGCACACATAAACGAAGAGGAAAATTCTGAAATTGCCACTATCAATGTGTGTACTTTACATTTGCCAATGTCATCCCTGGAAACAATTGTTAATTCTAGAAAATTTTCTTTATCATGGTCGGCCCCCTGTATTAAATTATAGGGAGTGTGGAGTCCAAAAATTTTCCTATACTTATATAGTGAAATTGTTATGACTGTATGCCCTCTTTCAAACATTGGTACAGCTTTATCTTGATGGGGGTGCTTTAAGTCACTTGTCCCTCGTCTGTATCTAAATGACCTTGTCATATATGCTATTATTACCCAAGTGCAGGTAGTATTGCCTTAAATACATCTACAGTTGCGTAGTTTTCTGCAGAAAAATGAATAAAGAGGTAACCTCATTATGTCCTATTACTTGCTGAGTTTAGTAAATGGCTAATTTTTTTTTTACTAGCAAGTGTTTTATTTTCAAATAAAGCTGTAAAAAAAAATGGGTGATAACAGTAATATCCTACAGAGATATATAAGGATTTGCAATTGATCAGCCACATCAATGGTGAAAATATTCTGACCTGCAGCCACCAAACTATTATTTTTGCACACAAGATTGATTGTTTGCCGTGAAAATTTCTATCGCTATTTTTCAGCTCCCTATACTTTGTATAGGAATCTGATAGTAGCATGCAAGTGATTCCGTTTACAGAGTATAGGAAGATCTAGTTGGAAAAGTATATTTGCAGATTTGTAGCAGATATGCAACACATTCAATTAAAATCTGTTATTTCTGCTATTGGTTGGCAAAATGTGTACCTATCGTTGGTTAAGCAAGTACCCAACTTGTGATCAGTTGAGAGGTAAGCTGAGGCCAAACCATGCGGCAATGCGCATGTTACCATCTGTTTTTACTGTGATCTGCAGAATATTCCGGAATCAGTGCATGCGATCTGCAAAGAAAATGATCCACATGGCATTCACATTGACATGCACTGTACTGCAAATCTCGCATGCTATTGGATCACAAGCACAACTATTAGCATGTGAATAATCATGCTAGTGTGGCCTAGCTCTTAAGTCTGGATTTAAATTACATTGGCTTATTACTATATTGTTCGTATGCTTGTGAAGGTTCTCATTCATCCAGGTCATGGTATATCTGTTGATTCAGTTAGATCAAATTAAAGTTTAGTTCTTGAAGACGTTTCGCTAGAAATGAATTGAGAAAGCCAGTGGATGACAGTGAAACATTTTCAAGAACTAAATTTATTAAGTCCAGTTAATCTAACTACGGTAAATAAAACAGATCCTGTATATTGTTCAAGTTCCGTGAATTGGCTGCAGTAGTAAAGAAAGAAGGCAGAATATTTCCTTTTATCTGTTTAAAATAAATCACCTCTGTTTTCCCTTTACTGTAGTAGCAAGCTTTTTTCAAACTTAGTTTGACATTTGATGATTCTTTAACACTTAAGCGTAATTCATAAACAGTTACATTTATATATTTGATTGTTATTTTAAATGATTAATGTGGATAAACCAGTTTAATAAAAGCAAGGGATTACAGAACATGTTTTAAGTGCACATTTTTAAAACCCATTACTTTCTATGGCTTGGCCATTTACCATGTTTTTAACACTCGATCACGCATTAAAAAGCACACACTAGTGTTGCCAATTGGTCTGACCACACAAAGTGCCACTGCTTTCCATTTCACTGCTGTCCGCTTTATGGAACGCATGATATCAGCATTTCTTGTGCAATCACATTCGCTTCAGCTGTGAACATTGCAAAATCGCAGAGGACGACGATGTCCACTGGAAACGTGTGTAGTGTGGCCTCAGCCTAAATGCTTTTTAATTCCTACCAAAAATACAAGGCAAGAAACCTGGGATGGCAAGTGTACTGAAGTGCAAGGTGTATGGTTAAAGGGGAACTGTGGTTTTCAGATAAATTCATACCTTTAAAATGAGCCACCAACCACCTCTTACATTGCTGCACAGCCCAAGATATAAAGAAATTACTGACAGAAAGTTATTGGGTGGGAGGCTGCTCCTCAACATTGCCGGCGGCTAGCACAAACTTCAGACTTGTGTGGGAAACAGGAAGTCCCTCCCCCTCCCTGCTGCGTGAAAATCCCCACAAGGTAAAGGAATATTACAGCCCTACCCTCCCACTGTGTGAAAAAAGCCAAGAACTCTGCCTGTAAAGGCTGTTTCAGTAGGGAGGGTATGGGTCTGAGTGGGGAGGGGGCATGACACATGCAAGTGGGTGGAGTCAGCACCCGTGAGTGGGCAGAGTCAGATGGGGCTGCAAATGAGGGCTATGGAGGGTGCTGCAGGGGGGGGACTGTAAGCAAGGGGCCAGGTGGGCCCATGAGTGGAGAGGCCAGAGGGGACTGCAAGGGGAGGAGGAGACACGGCACAGAGGGACGTCACATGGTTTCAGAGCAGGAAGTGCAGGGGATCAGCTGATGCTCTACCATATACACAAAAAATGTAAATATCTTCAAAAAAATTATGAAAGTAAATGCAAAAATACTAAGGAAAGCAATTCCTGGCAATTTTGGACCATAGTTCCCCTTTAAGAAAAATTACAATTTAGGGCCTGATGGTTAACAAAAATTAGGTTGGCTCATCTGCTAATCGAACAGTTTCATTAGCACCTAGTTTCGTTTCATATAATTATATTTTTACGAGTGTGATGCGCATAGAAAACAGTGCGTGGGGACATGTCAGACTATGCGGCGGAGAAGGGAGCAATTGGGTAAGTTACTTACCATCTTTCCCGGCTCTTGCGGTATATTGAAGAATGAGAGGAGAACAAAGCTCCTTTACCTGCCGTTCTTCAATAAAACTAAATGCCCGTTTTGTTTTTTTTAGCAGTGGAGATACCTTTAACGCAAAGAATGGATCACAAGCCTCCACTAAGCCCTTGGCGGTGCAGCGTACAGCAGTGCATGTTTTAATGGTGTTTTAAAAGGACATGTACACCCTTTTTCTTTTTTTATGATCTTATGTCTTGGCATAACTTAAGTTTAAATTTACCTTGTTTGTTTTGTTTTCTTCCAATGTGTAAAATAGTAGATTTTATCACCTTTTCCACTCTTGATTCCTAATATAGTGAGGAGTCTCTCCACACTCTCTAAGGGCTAGGCCACAACAGCGTTTGCGCTTTTTTTTTTGTTAATATTGGAATCGCGGAAGCGCGCCAAATTCACAAGATTTTGTGTTGCGTTGCAATTGCGCATCTGTTTTAGAACACAACTCGCATGGGATCAGCATTTTTATGTGTAATCACATGTGATTTCCTATGTCTAGAACGCACAGAAATCACATGCAGATAGCACTGGAACTCGCACATGCAATCGGGTGCTATTGTACAGGCAACATGTAACATGCATTAGTACCTAAATGAATACTAATATGAATGTAAATAAAAGCCACATTTTTTCTGTATATAGGCATATTTACAGTTTTCACACATTACAATTGCATAGTGAGGAGCCACAAAGAAATGTACAATGTGTTTGATTTAACACTTGTGAGGACATAAAGTGAGATACCTCGCATGTAACAAACGAGCTTCCGCGATTGTTTAAGAATGCCATTTATTATGTCAAAAATATACACACTGCATTTTACAGTGTGTAGGGGACATATATATAGTAAAGTCATTCATCCACATGCGAACCATTGTTACACCTACAACACCATACCGTATATACTCGAGTATAAGCCGAGGCACACATTTTTGACTAAAAAAATTAGAAAAGATGATTGACCCGAGTATAAGCCGAGGGTATACAGTACCCTAATACCCTTCCACTGTAGATGTTTGGAAATACAACTCCCCAGCATGCTGGTGCTGGGAGTTGTAGTTTCCAACCACCTATAGTAAAAAGGTAAGTGGGTGTCTGCATGGCATACTGTCCCCCCAGCCCTCCCCCCAGTACCCAGCCTCCCCAGCCCCCACCCTCCCCCAGTCCCCCAGCTCCCCCTAGTCCCCCCAGCCCTCCCCCTAGTCCCCCCCCAGCTCACTTACCCGTAGGCCGGCAAAACTTCGCGGCTGCGCAATGACGTCATCCCCCCAGCGTGCGTGATGACGTCATCGCGCAACCGTGAAGAACTACTGGGAACTGCCGGCCGGACGCGGCTGCCTCTGGATTGCGGTAAGTTCCTTGGACTCGAGTATAAGCCGAGTCAAGGTTTTTAGGTTAATTTTTAAACCTAAAAACCTCGGCTTATACGAGTATATACGGTTAAGTCAAAACAACTTTTGGTTATTCTGTGAATGGAATCAAGTTGTTTGTTTTTGACAAATCTTTAAATCAGACCATCTTTTACGTAGTTGATCTTTTCCTTTGTATGTCATCAATAATACGTTCCAGTACTTTATGGTTATTTTGATGGTGATATCTTTCTTGATGCAGTCATAGTCTTACTTTTCCATCTCTTGGACCATATAGACCATTTCTTCTTTTACAGACGGGTGGCAACTGGCCCTATATTGAAAGTGTGTGAAAGTTTAGCTTTAGCACATGTTGGCTGGGACACATTAACCTCTGTAGGTTGTGTGTTGTCTGTTTATTGAAACTTCTGGAGTTCCTCAAAAAATAGGATCATCAATAAAATCCAATTTCCTTGTGCAGGGAACCTCAACCGGCTCTGTGTTGGACGTCTCCATCAAATGGCCGCCACGGAAATTACGTCACACGCTATAGCTCTTCGGGGGGCGAGTCCATGTTGTAATCAATGCTGCCCTTGTGCGTAGTCGTGTTAGTTTGTGGATCATTGTGTCTTCGTACGCCGCCCTTTAGAAGAAATTAACAAGCGTGTGTGATAGTCCTCATTTATCCATCGTTGTTCACTCGTCTTTGGTGGAAAGGTGTGCTATACTGTCACCCCATCTTTCCAAAACAGGCATTTGTGCACATTGGGCTTTACATGTTTTTCCACGACATGTAACGCAGCTTGCTATGAGGACAAGTAATTGTTCTGCATAAAGAACATATGCAAATATATACTAATGTAAACTACTAATGATATGCCTACATATATTGTTGTTGTGGGGGGGGGGGGGGAGTTTCAGCACTAGGAATACAATTTTAACTAGAAAGGGAAAGTTTAAGTATAAACTTTGAATTTGGCTTGAAAGACTGCATTTTGGAAGGGAATTTGGTGTTGTGCTGGCAGATTTAAACTCAATATGTCAATGAAGAGGACATTGTTTTTTACTTACCCTTTAAATATGTCACATGCATTAAAGGTAGGTCAGTGGGTGTGTGTGTATTCATATCAGGTTGGGGGATAAAATACTAACTTTTTTGAGATTGGTCAAAATTAGTTTTTTTTACTTTAGTTACCCTAAGTATGGCTGCCATAGTAATGGATAAGTAGATCAGTAGGTGTGTGTACTCGTGTCCGGTTGAGAGTTAAAAAAAAAAAATTGGTCAAAATTAGTTTTTTTGACATAGTTACCCTTTAAGTATGGTTGCAACAGTAATGGGGTGTATGTCAGTAGCTTTGTATAGCTGTATCATGTTGGGGGTTAAAAAACAAAGTTTTTTTGATTATTGATCAAAATGTTCTTTTTTTGTCTTTATACCCTTTAAATGGCTTCCACAGTAATGGATAAGTAGATTAGTAGGTGTCTGTACCTGGGTCTGGTTGGGGGGGTATGTCTTTTTGTGTTTATAACCATAAAACTTATCTTTATTGAGGATAAACCTAAATTAGTTTTTTTGACTTTAGTTACCCTTTAAATATGGCTTCCATGGGAATGGAAAGGTAGGTCAGTAGTTAGGTGTACCTGGGTTTGTGTGGGGGGTTGTGGGTATCACCATTTGTATTTATGACCATGAAAAAAAATTTTGAAATATCCACATTTGAGGATTGTTACCATTATAGTCTATGGGGAAAAATGTCCGGAAATTCGCTGTTAACGCCGTAACGCTTCCGCGGATTCTTAGCTAGAAGATAGCACTTTTCTCCTATATGCCCCACACGTCTGTACAAATTTCATGTTCTAGTCAAAAAACTGTGGGAGGAGATACGGTCCAAAAAAGCGGAAGGAGAAAAACGGAAGAAGAAATAGAAAGAAAAGTAATTTGGCTTTTTCAAGCCAAATAATAAATTGTTTATTTTCAACAGTAACCATGTTATTTTGATTATTTTATATTTTTATGTTGTTATTTTAGTTAATTTACGGTCATAAATTTACGATCGTTAAAACGATCGTTGATCTCCGAACAGTTTAACGATCATAAATTTATGATACCGATCGTTAAAGGCTTTATAAATATGTCCCCATGTATTCCCTACTGTAAATTATAAGGATATTAGAACCACTGAAGAGTTCTGTGTCCAAAAGGTACAGGACACAGACTGAGATTACAGGTAACTCTGGGTACCACTCATGTATTATAAGGGATAATTTATCCCCTTCTGTAAATATTAAGGATATTAGAAGCCACTGAAGAGTTCTGTGTCCATATAGAGGTACAAGGACACAGGCTGAGTTCTGGGTACCACTCATGTATTATAAGGGATAATATATCCCCTACTGAGATTATAGGAATATTAGAAGTCACTGAGGAGTTTGTGTCCATATAAATGTACAAGGACACAGGCAGATTTAGGGAACTCGGGTACCAACATTGCGGACCTGCAGAGAAAGTGGCGTGTACATTGCATGCCTGCAGAGAAACTGGCTCATGTGGTGCCAAGCGGGGCCAATACGGATGCATGCTGATCTCATCTGCAGCTCTGGTGGAATGGCAGGAAAAAATATTGTAAAAAAAAATAAAATGAGGTAACACTTGCCCTTTATTACATTGCCAAGAAGAAAACAATAACAAAAGAAAGTAACCAGGCACCCGTGACCAGCAAACAAGGAAGGTAGAGCTACAGCATGAGAGATGAATATATGACACTGACCTCTCTGCTTTCATCGGTTCCTAGTTGTCTCCCAGCTTATCTGCCACTGTGCTAGATGCGATCAGGAAGGAGGACGTTCTCCTGTTACAGTGTGTGATGTGTGTCTCTGCTAACTTTCTCAGCCAGAACCCAGACAGAGGCTTACACGATTGGCTGGAACGGCAGGAAATCCTGCCCAAATCCACTTCCGGCTTTGTTTTTTTTTTACTCGTAGGAACCGGGAACTTTCTAGATTGTAAGCTCTACGGGACAAGACCTCCTTTCCTCTTGTGACAAGCTCTAGCACTTTTATTTATGGAATTTATAATTATATACTGAGCTATCTATGTATTTGTTCCCTGTATTGACTTATTGTATTTGGTACTGTACAGCGCTGCATCCCCAAGTAGCGCTTTAAAATAAACTATACATACATACAAAGGACATTGCGTGATGTTACTGCTGCTGTGGGACACCGTGATAGACACCCTAAAATTGGACAATACCGGCGAAACGGAATGATTGGGGCCTATGCAGCAATGTCAATTTTTTTTGGCTTTAAATTGATGGCCGTGTGAAATATACGAAATCTACTTGCTAGAATTCCAAAGTCATTCTCCACTACACGCCTAGCTGAAGTCTGTAATCATAGATCTTTTGGGGAACAGTTAATGCTTTTTGAGGAAATGGTTTAAGTAGATTTGCATGCAGACTGCTATGAATACAAAGGTCAGTCCTTCCTTGGTGACAGTTGGATGGTAAATTCAGCTGATTGTGCTGCAACAACTTGTTGAAACTTGTTTCTTCAATAAACTCTCTCTCCCCCATCAGAAATGTTGCTATCTTGCCCACATCATCATAATGAACTCATTTAACATTAACAATTGCTAATAAAATTATACTAAAATAACCTTTATAAAAAAAGTATGAGCCAGAATTGGATGGGGATTTATTCTAATGTATTTGCCATCAATGGCAGCACAATTTTGAAAATTTCAGTAATCCATAAACTGATTTCAATGTCTTGCCATTCCTCGAAAATCTTTAGGTTCAAGGTGCAAACACTCTGACAGTAGTTGTACTTCCATCCAGTTGCTACTGTGTGCAACACAGATGAATGGTAACAAGGTTATACACAATTCCCATCATCACACAAAGCATTAAAAGTAGACTTTGTATGTTATGGCAATTTACATGTTTTAAAATTACCGTTGGTACACCTATTACATACATATGTGTGGACTTCACAAATGAAACAATGTAGTGCATTAAACCAGGGCTGGATAAATTCCGTTCCCAGGTCACAATGGCGACTGGGGATTAAAAAATCAGGTAGCAGCTTTATTTTTTAAGTTAGATCCCTCAATATGTCTGTATCTTAAAAGTTTGCAACATTGTTTCTGAATAGGCTGATCAGAGTTATCACTCCCTAGTCTGCAACAATGTTGCAAAAAGAAGGTGGTTAAGGGAGGGGGGAAATAGGAGCTCAGCTATAATACAGGGAGAGTAGTTCAAACACAGGAAAATTAAAGCTGTTACAATTTTTAACACAACAAGCAGTTTCTGTAACAGATACTCCTGCAACTTTATTATTCTAGCACTGGGAAACTTAATGGTAATGGGAAAGTCTGATGGCACTGGGAAAGTTACTGGTTATAGGAAAATCTGATGGCACTGGGAAAGTTACTGGTTATAGGAAGTCTAATGGCACTGGGAAAGTTATGGTTATAGGAAAGTCTAATGGCACTGGGAAAGTAGGTATAGGAAAGTCTAATGGCACTGGAAAGTTATTGGTTATAGGAAAGTCTAATGGCACTGGGAAAGTTATTGGTTATAGGAAAGTCTAATGGCACTGGGAAAGTTACTGGTTATAGGAAAGTCTAATGGCACTGGAAAGTTACGTGTTGTAGGAAAATCTGATGGCACTGGGAAAGTAACTGGTTATTGGAAAGTCTAATGGCACTGGGAAAGTTATTGGTTATAGGAAAGTCTAATGGCACTGGGAAAGTTATTGGTTATAGGAAAGTCTAATAGCACTGGGAAAGTTATTGGTTATAGGAAAGTCTAATGGCACTGGGAAAGTTACTGGTTATAGGAAAGTCTAATGGCACTGGGAAAGTTACGGTTGTAGGAAAATCTGATGGCACTGGGAATGGTAATGGAAAGTGATGGCACTTGGAATGTTAATGGTAATGGGAAAGTCTGATGGCACTGGGAACGTTAATGGTAATGGGAAAGTTAATGGTAATGGGAAAGTCTGATGGCACTGGGAAAGTTAATGGTAATGGGAAAGTCTGATGGCACTGGGAACGTTAATGGTATGGGAAAGTTAATCGTAATGGGAAGTTAATGGTAATGGGAAAGTCTGATAGCACTGGGAAAGTTAATGTAATGGGAAAGTCTGATGATGCAATGGGAACGTAATGGATGGGAAAGTTAATGGTAAGGGAAAGTCTGATAGCACTGGGAAAGTTAATGGTATGGGAAAGTCTGATGGCACTGGGAACGTTAATGGTAATGGAAGTTAATGTGTAATGGGAAAGTTAATGGAATGGGAAAGTCTGATAGACTGGGAAAGTAATGGAATGTCTGTTGTATTCAATTAGATCAACTGGACTTGAAGTTTAGTTCTTGAAGACGTTTCGCTAGTCATCCGACTGCTTTCTCAATTCAGAATGACTTGTACAAGAATCTGTGGCAATTATGTACCCTGGAAAATCCAATTAGCATATCACAGCCAGGTGTTAAGGGCGTGATTGGATAGTGGCTAAGAGGTGTTATAGGAACGCCCAGAGTAAGGTGTCAAAACAGCATTGTACATGGCAGACAGATGGTGTCGAACCCCCCCACCTCTATTTAGGCTTGGTTTCTTATTTTCACATAAATGGCCTCCTAACACCTCTCTTGAACCAGTCACGCTCCTTTGCCATATGTTAACATTACAATTTCAAGGTATGTCCTTTATCCTTAAGATGCAGGTACACGGCTGAGTCCTGACCCGAGGAATTGGCTCTTCTGTGCTGGGCCATACGTTGATGCAGTTGTTGTTTGGGAGACCAAACAACAACTGCATCAAAAGGACATACCTTTGAAGATTGTAATGTTAACATATTGGCAAAGGAATGTGACTGGTTCAAGAGAGGTGTTAAGGAGGCCATTTATGTGAAAATAAAGAAACCAAGCCTAAATAGAGGTGGGGGGTTCGACACATCTGTCTGCCATGTACAATGCTGTTTTGACACCTTACTCTGGGCGTTCTATAACACCTCTTAGCCACTATCTAATCACGCCCTTAACACCTGGCTGTGATATGCTAATTGGGATTTTCCAGGTACATATATTGCCACAGATTCTTGTAAAGTCATTAGAATTGAGAAAGCAGTCGGATGACTAGCGAAACGTCTTCAAGAACTAAACTTCAAGTCCAGTTGATCTAATTGAATACAACAGATATACCATGACCTGGATGAATGAGACCTTCATAAGCATATTATGGTAATGGAAGTCTGATGGCACTGGGAACGTTAATGGTAATGGAGTTAATGGTAATGGGAATGTCTGATGCACTGGAAAGTAAAAGTTAATGGTAATGGGAAAGTCTGATGGCACTGGGAACGTTAATGGTAATGGGAAAGTTAATGGTAATGGGAAAGTCTGATAGCACTGGGAAAGTTAATGGTAATGGGAAAGTCTGATGGCACTGGGAACGTTAATGGTAATGGGAAAGTTAATGGTAATGGGGAAAGTCTGATAGCACTGGGAAAGTTAATGGTAATGGGAAAGTCTGATGGCACTGGGAACGTTAATGGTAATGGGAGAAGTTAATGGTAATGGGAAAGTTAATGGTAATGGGAAAGTCTGATAGCACTGGGAAAGTTAATGGTAATGGGAAAGTCTGATGGCACTGGGAACGTTAATGGTAAGGGAAAGTTGATGGCATGTGGTAACGTTATGGTAATGGAAGTTAATGGTAATGGGAAAGTCTGATAGCACTGGGGAAAGTTAATGGTAATGGGAAAGTCTGATGGCACTGGGAACGTTAATGGTATGGGAAAAAGTTAATGGTAATGGGAATATGTGCTGATGGCATGGGAAAGTTAATGGTAATGGGAAAGGTCTGATGGCACTGGGAACGTTAATGGTAATGGAAGTTAATGGTAATGGGAAAGTTAATGGGAATGGGAAAGTCTGATAGCACATGGGAAAGTTAATGGTAATGGGAAAGTCTGATGGCACTGGGAACGTAATGGTTAAGGGAAAGTTAATGGTAATGGGAAGTCTGATGGCACTGGGAAAGTTAATGGTAATGGGAAAGTCTGATAGCACTGGGAAAGTTAATGGTAATGGGAAAGTCTGATGGCACTGGGAACGTTAATGGTAATCGGAAAGTTATGGTAATGGGAAAGTTCGATAGCACTGGGAAGTTAATGGTAATGGGAAAGTCTGATGGCACTGGGAACGTTAATGGTA
The DNA here is from genome assembly GCA_019447015.1 of Hymenochirus boettgeri. Classification (NCBI taxonomy): domain Eukaryota; kingdom Metazoa; phylum Chordata; class Amphibia; order Anura; family Pipidae; genus Hymenochirus; species Hymenochirus boettgeri. Next base: position 145,596,591 of record CM033469.1, read on the forward strand.
ATGGGAAAGTTAATGGTAATGGGAAAGTCTGATAGCACTGGGAAGGTAATGGTAATGGGAAAGTCTGATAGCACTGGGAAAGTTAATGGTAATGGGAAAGTCTGATGGCACTGGGAACGTTAATGGTAATGGGAAAGTTAATGGTAATGGGAAAGTCTGATAGCAATGGGAAAGTTAATGGTAATGGGAAAGTCTGATGGCACTGGGAACGTTAATGGTAATGGGAAAGTTAATGGTAATGGGAAGTTAAGGGTAATGGGAAAGTCTGATAGCACTGGGAAAGTTAATGGTAATGGGAAAGTCTGATGGCACTGGGAACGTTAATGGTATGGGAAAGTCTGATGGCACGTGGTAACGTTAATGGTAATGGGAAAGTTAATGGTAATGGGAAAGTCTGATAGCACTGGGAAAGTTAATGGTAATGGGAAAGTCTGATGGCACTGGGAACGTTAATGGGAATGAGGAAAGTTAATGGTAATGGGAAAGTCTGATGGCACTGGGAAAGTTAATGGTAATGGGAAAGTCTGATGGCACTGGGAACGTTAATGGTAATGGGAAAGTTAATGGTAATGGGAAGTAATGGTAATGGGAAAGCCTGATAGCACTGGGAAAGTTATGGTAATGGGAAAGTATGTGGAACTGGGAACGTTAATGGTAATGGAAAGTTAATGGTAATGGGAAAGTCGATGGCACTGGGAAAGTTTATGGTAATGGGAAGTTAATGTGTAATGGGAAGTCTGATAGCACTGGGAAAGTTAATGGTAATGGGAAAGTCTGATGGCACTGGGAACGGTAATGGTAATGGAGAAAGTTAATGGTAATGGGAAAGTCTGATAGCACTGGGAAAGTTAATGGTAATGGGAAGTCTGATAGCACCTGGGAAAGTAATGGTAATGGGAAAGTCTGATGGCAGGGAACGTTAATGTTGTAATGGGAAAGTTAATGGTAATGGGAAAGTCTGGATAGCACTGGGAAACTTAATGGTAATGGGAAAGTTGAGGCACGGGAACGTTAATGGTAATGGGAAAAGTTAATGGTAATGAGGAAAGTCTGATAGCCCTGGGAAAGTTAATGGTAATGAATGGGAAAGTCTGGGCACTGGGAACGTTAATGGTAATGGGAAGTTAATGTATGGGAAAGTCTGGATAGCACTGGGAAAGTATGGTAATGGGAAAGTCTGATGGCACTGGGAAAGTTAATGGTAATGGGAAAGTCTGATGGCACTGGGAAAGTTAATGGTAATGGGAAAGTCTGATGGCACTGGGAACGTTAATGGTAATGGGAAAGTTAATGGTAATGGGAAAGTCTGATGGCACTGGGAACGTTAATGGTAATGGGAAAGTTAATGGGAATGGGAAAGTCTGATAGCACTGGGAAAGTTAATGGTAATGGGATAGTCTGATGGCACTGGAATACTTAAGTTCTAATGGGAAAGGAACTCTCAAATTGTCTATCCATCTATCCTCAGTGGCAAGTGCAGGATTTTCAAGGGGGGGATTCCTAAATAGGTTACCACTGAACAAGTGTTGGTGAACACTCGGTCGCCTGTTTGCCTGGATCAGATGAACGGGCAATTGAACATGCCAGTAAAAAAACGCATATTGTGTGGTCCATAGGAGACCTTTGCCTCGGCTGACAATTCTATAGCGGCGGATGGTAGGGGCAAAAAATGTTCCCGTGTGTATCCCGCCTAATGTTCTGTTTTACTGAGATATCCACATTTGCACTACATTATGGGCCATATATATAAACGACCGCACGTTCGTTAATTAACGAATGTTAGATCGTAGAATACCATGCAGTAGTAAACTACCGCAATGCTATTCTATGGGGATCGTAAATCTATAATTTCGTTATTGTAGATTTACAATCAGTAAAGTAAATTCACAATTGTAAAACCGATTGATAATCTCCGATCTGTTTAACAATCGTAAATTTACGATACCGATCGTTAAAGTCGTGGTATCACTAAAAAGCGATACCGCGGCTTTATAAATATGTCAATATCATTGGTGTCTTTCAAAGTCAGAGCTGTGACACTGACGGTGGATTTGACAGAATTTGCTGAATATTGTTGGTTTTCGGGACCTATCGGGCAAAATGGAAAATATATATATATATAGCAGGTACAGTAAGTACTGTATATAAACCCAGCCTCAGCAATCACCTCAGACAGCTGCAGGATTACCGTAGATACAGTTATCTATGCAGCTGTCAATCACATGGCAGGCTGAATACATTTTTGAATCATACAAATGCTACTTTTCACTCACAGCTCAATTAACAATGTAACAATCTATGTAACAAAGTGGATTCCAGGCACCAGTAATGCCCCCCTAAACACGCCCCTGATCCGTCTCTCTATATCCATCTTTTGGTCTGTGGAAAGAACTGAAGATTTTCCCCTTGTTTTTCCAATAAACTGCTCGACATTGTCAAGTGGTCAGTCAAAAAAAATCATACATGGGATCAATGTTTTAAAACGATCCAATGTAATTTATCGGATCACTGAAAATAACAATTGTTTGTTTTGGGAGCTTAACATTTCAGCTATCAATCAAATTTCTTGGTATCTAATTCATCTGTCATGTTATAGTTTTTCTGTAGCTGGAATGGTGACAGTTGGTACGTGAACTGCATTGTGGGAAATTCCCTCTATCAGTGAGAAACCCATTACCAGCACAACAGCAGCTATCATTTTTTCTGAAGGCATCATTGCATGAACAACAAATTAATTTATATCGATAACTGAATCACCTCCTTGATCTATTTACTTGGAAGTAGATAGACATTACAATAAAAAATAAATACAAAGAAAAGCAAACTAATTTGCAACCCATTAAGTGAATAGTTGCACTATCGCAAAAACAACACCATTGGAAGCGTTGGAGGTGTACATTTGTCCGTTCGTTATTTCTGATAAATTACCATATCGCCAACAACTAAATATGGCCATGTATGGACAATCGTATAATATGAAACACCGCGCATAATTCACACACAATAAACTCACAAACAAATCTGCACAGGGCATCTATAGTGAAAAACACAAATTGCCCCATTACAAAGTTAAATTCATGTACTCTGTGCTGCCTTTCTCCTACCTCTGCCAGTGACTCTGTTTTTCCATGGTGTCAGATCTCTCTGCAGCACTCCCCTCTTCCCCCTCCCCTCTGTTACCTCCTTCATGTCTCAACTCCAGCTGCCCGACAAGCTTCTCATGTGCAGTAGGAGTTAAAAGTTCAACATCCTGAAAAACACACCCACGCACAGTAGCCAATAGAAAGCAAGCTGTCCTGGAGACATGGAACTCTTCGTATCCTGCTGCAACAAGATCTCTCTCTTTGTGACCCATCATCAATCAGTGAAAGCTTTCAAGAAGAGGGGTCAAGTGCAGCCTTATCTTTGCCATCAAAGCTACCTCTCTCCCCTGCTAACGTTCTTATCTTTATTTATGTTACAGAACAGTGAGGAGGGAGGGGCTTGAGCAGGGAAGAGGGTCAGTATGCTGTAAGTGCTTTTATTTGTTTGAATAAAGATGAAGTTTTATCATATACGTGGAGCCCACTATTGTATATATTTGTCTGGCTTATGAGTACGGGGTTTGGCTGAAAGACAATAAAGTAAAGGTGATCCTCTGCACTCGTCCACACGTGGGTGCCCACTCCTCCAGATAGTCCAACCCTTAATGGACATATATCAATTGGAAACAGCAGAAAAGCGAGGGTCGCACTCCAAAGTAAATTAAATTGAATTTATTTTTTAACCACACATATATCACAACGTTTCGGGGGGAAACATGCCCCCTTCCTCAGGAACTTCAACTTAAAAAATAAATTCAATTTAATTTACTTTGGAGTGCGACCCTCGCTTTTCTGCTGTTTCCATTTGGCTGAAAGACCGTTGAGCTCTGTATAAGGAAATTGGTAGGTGTATGCTCCCGAAAAAGTGTCACCTATACATTGTGTGTTCACATATTTACATACGCATGTTACAAAATCATAGGTGAGCAACATGATCAAAAAGCATATAATGCACCCCATAAGCATCCCCTATACCCAAACAGGGCAAAATTAGCACGATTTTAACGATAAGAACTTTTATTGAATCTCAATGTAAATCAAATAAAAGGGAACTGTGGTCTCCAAACAAGTTGAATAAAAGGTCAGTTTCCTACCTTTAAAACGAGCCATCAACCACCTCTCTACGTGCTCCACAGCTCAAGATATACAGAAATGACTGACCAGAAAGTTAATGGGTGGAAGGCTGACATGTGACATTCCTAAGGCTTCTCCTGCACAGTGCCGTCGAGCACAGCCTCACACTCCCTCAGTGTGTGAATGAGACAGGAAGTCCCTCCTCCTCTCTGATATGTGAAGTCTTGACAGAGTAGGTAAGGGAATCAACAGCTCTTCTCTCCCACTATGTGAAAACAGCCTTTTCAGGCAGAGTTCTCAGTCTGTTCTCCCTCTGTTCTCCCTCTGTTCTCACTGTTCTCACTCTGCCTGAAAAGGCTGTTTCCACAGCGTTTTCTGTAGGGGGGGGGGTTCTGAGTGGCCCATGGCACCAGCGAGTGGGCGGGGCTAAAACTGAACTGAGCTCTCTTAAGGGGCAGCTCTAATGAAAAAACATCTTAATCTTTAAATTACTATAGTACATGTACATAGCCTTTACTCTGAGGTGTGTGTGCTGCTGCATGCCTTCCATCCAGTACTTGATTTGCTCTGTATGCCCCTCTCCCTCTCCATTCCTTAATAAGTTTAGGGAATCGGTATCAATAGTAAATGATGAATTGAAACATAGGTTAGGCACATAGCAATATATGTAACGTGGGCTTTATACATAAAGGCTGTAAGCAGGGCCGGATTTATACTTTTTTCTCCCCTAGGCCAGCTAACTTGTACTGCCTGTACACCTGTACGTGGTCATTTATTAGCTGAAGCAGAGCTTTGTAAGTGGGGGAGGGACCTGCTCCCCTAGCAAATCGTCAATCGCTGCCCATTTCTGATTTAACAAAGCTCTGCTGTGTGCCAACTAACGTGCATTGTCTAAATTTAAAATGGGGGTGCAATGCTGCTTTACCCTTTTCTTTCTTTTTTTTTTTGCCGCCCTTAGTGGCTGTGCCACCTAGGTGGCCTAGTGGGAAATACGGCCCTGGCTGTAAGAGACAAATTCTAACATCTCTGAAGCAAACTGATCTATCTGCCTCTCGCTGAAGGACTGATTTATCAAGGCAAACAGAGTGGACTTCAGACAGAGAATTGACAGTGTCAGTTGATGTCTAAATACAACATCTGCAAGCTTGTTTGATTGCCCTGGAACATACTGGGCTAGAAGGTTGATGTGGAGAGATAACGTCTTCCAAATTTCTAGTGCTTCTAAGCACAGTGGTCTTGTATCTCCACTTCTGTTGATGTACAATACAGATGTCCGTTTGTCCAGCTGTACCAGGACTGTCTTGCCTGAATGTGTCTCTGAGAGTAGATTGACTAGGGCCAATCTCACTGCCCTGAGTTCTAGAGGTTTATGTGAAATGCCGGGGAAGAGGTGGAAATTAATCTCCATATGCAGTTGGCGAAGGCTGCTGGTATGGGGCATGTTCTGGTTATGGGGGATTTTAACTACCCTGAAATAGATTGGAGTAAGGGAACTGCCAGCACCTCAAAAGGTATAAGGTTCTTAAATTTCCTATATGAGCATTTTCTTTCGCAGATGGTAGAAGTTCCTACTAGAAAGAATGCGTTGTTGGATCTGGTGATATCTAATAACCCAGAGCTCATTTTGGAGATGAAGGTAATGGGAAGCTTAGGGAATAGTGACCATGATATAGTGTCATTTAATATAGGTTGCAGAAAACTAAAGTGCACTGGCTTAACAAAAACTTTTAACTTTAGGAAAGCTAATTTTATGCTTTTAAAGGAATCGCTCCTGCTCATAGACTGGGGGGAACTGTTTCTAGGTAAAGATACTGAGCAGATGTGGACCACTTTTAAAGGGATATTAAACTATAACATTTACAAATCGGTACCTTTAGGAAACAAGTGTAAAAAAATTAGGTCCACTCCTGCATGGCTTAATGCTCAGGTAAAAAGGGAAATGGAAAAAAAGAAAAGGGCTTTTAAAATTTTGAAAGCAGAAGGCACAGAACAGGCTTACAGGGACTTCAAAAGTTGTAATAAAGAGTGCAAGAAAGCAATTAAACTAGCTAAAATAGAAAATGAAATACGGATTGCCGAACAAAGCAAGTCCAACCCCAAGATGTTTTTTAAGTATATAAATGGTAAAAAATGAGGACTGAGAATGTGGGACCATTAAATAATGGAGCTGAGGTGGTTGTAGAGGATGCCGAAAAGGCTAATCTGCTAAACCGTTTTTTTACATCGGTTTTTACTGTTGAGAATCCTTACAGTAGGGATTGTAACAATGTGCAGGGAGGAAATGAACATTGGATAACAGAGGATATGGTACGGAATCAATTAGACAAAGTTAATATCAATAAAGCGCCAGGACCAGATGGATTGCATCCTAGGATTTTAAAAGAGCTTAGTTCAGTTCTAGCAAGACCACTGTGTCTCATATTTTCAGATTCGCTTTGGTCTGGGGATGTGCCGCTGGATTGGAAAAAAGCCAATGTAATACCAATATTCAAAAAAGGTAGTCGTTCACAGCCTGGTAACTATAGACCTGTAAGCCTAACATCAGTGGTAGGGAAGGTGATGGAAACTTTGTTAAGGGATTATATCCTTGACTTTGTCTCCAGAGATCATCTTATTAGTAGTAGTCAGCATGGATTTATGAGAAATAGATCATGCCAGACAAATTTAATTGGTTTTTATGAAGAAGTGAGTAAGAAGTTAGATTCAGGCACAGCTGTGGATGTGGTATATTTGGATTTTGCAAAAGCCTTTGATACTGTGCCACATAGGCGACTAATGTATAAACTGAGGACTGTTGGCCTTGAAGAAAACATTTGTTCATGGATAGAGAACTGGTTATTGGACCGCAAACAGAGAGTGGTGGTTAATGGAGCTACATCTATGTGGGCTAAAGTTCTAAGCGGAGTTCCTCAGGGTTCTGTACTGGGGCCGCTTCTGTTTAATCTGTTTATAAATGACTTAGAAGGGGGCATTGAGAGCAAGGTCTCTGTGTTTGCTGATGACACTAAATTATGCAGAGCTTTGGAAACTTCCAATGATGTGCAAGTGCTGCAAGCAGACCTAGATAGATTATCAAAATGGGCAGCAGAATGGCAGATGAGATTCAATGTTGATAAATGTAAGGTGATGCATTTGGGATTTAATAATCCCTGTGCCACCTACACCATAAATAACTCTGTGTTAAGTGCATCTGAAATGGAAAAAGATTTGGGGGTTCTGGTAGATAACAGACTTAGCTGTAGCAAACAATGCCAGGTAGCAACAGCTAGAGCTAGCAAGATATTGTCTTGTATAAAGAGGGGAATGGAATCAAGAGAGAAAAATATTATTCTCCCTCTTTACAAGGCACTGGTAAGTCCACATTTGGAATATGCGGTGCAGTTTTGGAATCCCATATACAAAAGGGACATCTTGGAAATTGAGGCAGTTCAGAGAAGGGCAACTAAATTAATAAGGGGAATGGAGGGGCTTGAATATGCAGGCAGATTAGACAAGTTAGGGCTGTTTACATTGGAGAAGCGGCGGTTGCGTGGGGACATGATAACCTTATACAAATATATTAATGGCCCATACAGTGAACTCTCTGGTGCATTGTTCACTAATAGGTCATATCAGAGGACTCGTGGACATCCTTTAAGGTTGGAAGAAAAGAAGTTTCATCTTCAGGTTAGGAGAGGTTTCTTTACAGTGAGAACGGTGAAACTGTGGAACTGTCTTCCAGCAGAGGTGGTAATGGCAAGTTCATTGAATAACTTTAAAAAAGGCCTGGATAAGTTTCTAAAACTAAAAAATATTGAGAATTACTGGTATTAATGCATATAGATCTGGTTGATCCAGGGATACTTTCCGATTGCCGTTTGGAGTCAGGAAGGAATTTTTTCCCCCCTTTTTTAGCTGGGGTTTTTTGCCTTCCTCTGGATCAACTGTTAGGTAGGGTTAAAAAAAAAAAAAAGGGAATAGGTTGGACTTGATGGACGAATGTCTTTATTCAACCTTAATTACTATGTTACTATGTTACTATGAAGGATGGACTCCTGATAAGACCAGAGACCCCTGATTGCTGCTGACAGAGTAAATGCACCCCATCCTATTAAGGACACTTCCATTTTGTCCGGGAGTCCATTTGAAGGGCGAGGGCACAGGTGGGGAGTTTGTAGTATCTGTCATATCCTCTGTCTCACTGTGGGCATTGGAGTGACTATGGGCCATATTTATAAACCTGCGGTATCTCTAAAAGTGCATTTAATTTATACCGCAGTGATATTCTAATGGTATTCTATAACGAAATCGTAGATTTACGATTGGTATCGTAAATTTACGATTGTTAAAACGATCTTTAATCTCCGATCGGTTTAATGATCGTAAATGTACTATACCGAACGTTAAAGTCACGGTATCGCTATGAAGCGATACCGCGGCTTTATAAATATGGCCGTATGTGAGACCAAGCTGTTCCTGTTGGAGGAACATTTGGCTGTGCCTGCACATCCAAATGTTAGAGCTACTAGCTTTGCCATAATGCGAACAGGTATCGAACATTGGGGAAGAATTTCCTGAACAAAGGATCTGATTAATTTAAATTTTGGGTATGGGACTTGAATGGTGAATGGCTTGTCTATTAGAAACCCTTAAAACTGAAGGGACTTTGTGAGTGTTAGGACTGATTTTTGTGAATTAATGGAGAAACTGAAGTCAGTGAGGGTGGACAGTATTAGGGGCCATGTTTATAAAGTTCAGTATTGGTAATGTACAACAGTGGCTGTAAATGTATGGCCGCAGTCGAACATTTCACATATTTGTTACATAACTATTGTGCAAGAAGAAGGGGTACCTACCTACAAACAGTATGTCTCTTGGGCTTTGAAGGGTTTCTTTATCAAAAAGGAAGGTCTCTGCTTCTTAAAGGACTTTTTGATTTCTACCTGACCTTAAAGGGTATGTCCACCCCATAAACTCATTTTTAATATGCTGCTGCCCCATGTCCCCCAACCCCAACCGCATAAATATTTTTGTCAGAAAGCCCCCCAAACTCTTACTTACCTCCCCTCGTTCCTCTGCCGCACTGCCGGACCTCTGCTTGCGAGAATGCAAGCAGAGGGGCGGGACCGGCAGTCGCGTCTGTGATTGGCTGAGCGGCAGCCAATCACGGACGCGGCTGCCGGTCATTCAGTGCAGCGGAGGAAAGCGGAGAGGTAAGTAAGAGTTTGGGGAGCTTTTTGGAAAAAAAAATATGTGGTTGGGGCTGGGGGACATGGGGGAGCAGCATATTAAGGGGGATTGACGCTAGGGGGAGGGATAGTAGAATGGGAGGGAGAGGGAGGGGGAGGGAGGGGGGAGAAGGACTGCAGTGCGCATGGCAAATATCTACCGGAGGCAAGATAGCAGGCAGAGCCCTGCTATCCTCCTGGTGGTTAGTTTTGGGACTTTGGGGGGGGGGGTTTACAGGAGAACCCTATGGAGCTGGGATGTGAGGTAAGGATTAAACTACACTACATGGTGGGGCCAGTAGTTGGGGGGATTATAGTTTTGGGGGTGGACATGCCCTTTAACCTCCTGTATAAATTCTGCTCCATATAGGGAGCTAGAAGCTATGACCATGCGGTCAAACACGGGCCAATAGAATCGGCTCTCTTCACTTAACAAGGGAAATTATTCATCTTTTCTGACCGACTGTAATGATGACTATAGTCGCTCATCAGTATTACATTCAGTGGGTTTCAGCCCCTACACACTGCTGATATTAAGCAAACCCTGTTGGCCCACGATGGGATTTACATAATATCTCTTATGTGTATGGTCATGGACATCTTTAGGGGCAAGTTCTACCATACTTGCAGAGGTGAACTCTCAAGAAGACCAACAGTAGTGGAAAAGAAAAATAGGGCACACTCTATAAGTATATAAAGTTAAAAAAAAAAACCTTATTACAATAAACATTTGGATAACCGCACAATATATAAACGGCATAGATAAATCACACAAAGAAATTTAAAAAAAAATACCTGCAGAGGTGGGCCAGTAAGCCCTTCTAATATTGGATATGTGATTAAATGTTTGACCTAGGATGAGAGCTGCCCTGCTGCTCACTTTCAGTAATGCTGTTTTTGGTGACAGTATGAACAGATGGACTGGTCCACATTAGGATTACTCTCCTGTTCTGCCTTAGAAAGCATGAACAGTAGTGGCCTTGCTGCATCAGCGATTTTATACTGAACGTTGCGCATTGTCTGGTCTAATGAGGATTGTGACTGGGAGTTGTCACTGCATATTGATATATTGATAGTATTGCCGGGTCTAATTCCGGAGCAATGAGGGTCTGCCTGTCAGGGACACCTAAATAATTTTGGAGCTTATCTTTCTTGACTAACATGGACCTGAATGCCAGTTGGGTGAAGTTTAATACCTCCGGCATGTCTGAAATGGCCCAGCGCTGAGAAAATAGTTTAGATGGGGGTTCCTTGCCAGCTAACCCCATACCAGCCATTTGTAGCTCACTTGCCTCTTTCTGAGAAAGCAAAGGACCTAGATATAGTCTGAGTCCAGATCCACTGCGGAAAACCATGTGGATGCGTCAAATGCTTTTTTGTAAGGCAAATGTCCCTCTCCCTCTATGGCATCTGCTCAAATGCCATAGAAGTGTTTGAAGATGCATTGTGGGTGTGTAATTTCTAAATAAATAAACCTACCATGTTTCCTCTTATACAGACATTTTTAACCAGGTTTGGGACCCTTAAATAAGCTAATGTCAGCCTCAGAGGCAGAAATGTCTGAGGGAAGATAATTTTTCGTTTTATAAACAGGCCTCTCATATGAGGAGCACGTAAAAGCTTTTTTTTTTTTGTGAGGCAATTTCTTAGGAGTCAAGTGTCTGGCTGGCAAAAATAATTCATTGCCAGTAGCTGCAACACTTACACCTCCTTCATGGCGCTGTGTGCAACTTCTATGGGAGTGGGTTTGTGCACCTGCATTTTAAAAAAAAAACAGAAGTGATTCAGGGAGGCAGCCACCAAGCCCACCAGCTGTTTCTACGTGGCTGCCTCCCGTGGGACAAAAAGCAAGCTGTGTATCTGGAGATCTTAGGTAAGCCCAGGGGTGAGTATCTAGTGTATTTGGTCCTTACCCTGGGTACTTTCATTGAGAGTAAACAAATAGGAACAGCCTACATTTTATATATTTTATTTTGCAAATAAAACTATGCATGTTTGAAATTTAGGGCATCATTTATAAACCCAGAGTTTCAGAAAGGTCTTATAGCGGGCGGTAATGACACAGACGTAAAATACAGATATTGATACATTATGGCCATCTGTTCTTTTACATTTTGCAAATCCATGGCCCCAGTGCAAAGAAAGGATGCCATTGTAAACTGGTCATTATTGGTAGTTTACAATGCCGTCAAAGGCACGGCACTGCAAATACACAGTACACATGTCCAATCGTCCCAAACATCAAATTCTTTTTTAAAAAAGGCAGTTGGGAATATTTTTTTCAACAAAGACTGAGGATTGAGGCAAGGGAAATCTGCAAGAGTGTAACAAGACAAGTGTAACAAGAGATGCCCAAACATGTTGGCAGCTAAACTACTAAATTCTTGTTTTCTGGCACACTGTTTCATTATAAGCAACAGCTAAGCAGGTAATTTACATAGTAACATAGTAATTGAGGTTGAATAAAGACATACGTCCATCAAGTCCAACCTATTCACCCTTCTTTTTTTTTTTTTTTTTTTTTTAACCCTACCTAACAGTTGATCCAGAGGAAGGCAAAAAAACCCCCAAAAAACAGCTAAAAAAGAGGGAGGGGAAATTCCTTCCTGACTCCAAATGGCAATCGTAAAGTATCCCTGGATCAACCAGATCTATATGCATTAATAATACCAGTAATTCTCAATATTTTTTAGAAACTTATCCAGGCCTTTTTTAAAGCTATTCAATGAACTTGCCATTACCACTTCTGCTGGAAGACAGTTCCGCAGTTTCACCATTCTCACTGTAAAGAAACCCTTCCTAACCTGAAGATGAAACTTCTTTTCCTCCAACCTTAAAGGAACCAGAGAGTTCATTGTATGGCCCATTAATATATTTGTATAAGGTTATCATGTCCCCACGCAAACGTCGCTTCTCCAGTGTAAACAGCCCTAACTTGTCTAATCTGCCTGCATATTCAAGCCCCCATTCCCCTTATTAATTTAGTTGCCCTTCTCTGAACTGCTTCCATTCATTTCCAAGATGTCCCTTTTGTATATGGGATTCCAAAACTGCACTGCATATTCCAAATGAGGCTTTTCCAGTGTCTTGTAAAGAGGGAGGATAAAATTTTATCAACATTGAATCTCATCTGCCATTCTGCTGCCCATTTTGATAATCTATCTAGGTCTGCTTGCAGCACTTGCACAGCTTTGGAAGTTTCCAATGATGTGCATAGTTTAGTGTCATCAGCAAACACAGAGACCTTGCTCTCAATGCCCCCTTCTAAGTCATTTATAAACAGATTAAACAGAAGCGGCCCCAGTACAGAACCCTGAGGCACTCTGCCCACATAGATGTAGCTTCACTTACCACCACTCTCTGTTTGCGCTCCAATAACCAATTCTCTATCCATGAACAAATGTTTTCTTCTAGGCCAACAGCCCTTAGTTTATACATTAGTCGCCTATGTGGCACAGTTTCATGCTTAATTATTATTACAATAAACATACTGTGGACAGTTTCTAAGGGTAAGGTCCCACTATCACGCAAAACAGCGTATGCAAGATTTTTGCAATGCGCTTCTGAGCCTGATCAGCTGCGTGCTGCGATTTTATACCCATCAGTGGTACTGGAATCATGTGATATGCACACAAAGTCATTGCATTGCACTAACGGACCAGATTGCAGCGCACATAATGGGTACACTCCATCATCATTAGATTAGCAATGCAATTCGGAATTGTGATCGGACCTAACCCTTAGTGATAAAAAGGGCAAATTAAAAACTGTAGTTAGTAGGCAATTTTTTTATCTAGTAACATAGAACAACCAATTAGAAATTTCTCTTCCAGACCATATTAAACAGCATTAGTTGTGTGACAGCTTGAATGGATTTGCTTTTAGAAACTGGACCAAGGATTACTTTTACTTTATTACTAAAGGAGCACTTTAGAAATATGTGAAACATCAGATTATTTTAAGATAAAACAAACCCACTTTAATGTATGTCATTATTGATAAACACACCCTTTCCAAAAAGAAGTCTGAGAGTTCCAGATTATTACACACTGCAGTATCACTGGTTTACGATACTTTACAAATATAGCCCCTAATAAACTTGCAGAATTTTACAGTTTTCTTATCATCTTGTGCAGACAAGTAAGCAGTACAAAGTTTTGGCACGTAGGCCTATACCGCATACCATTACAAATTTAACGTAAGGGCGGCAATGCTTCTTTGGGTCTAAATGTCATCATAATATTATGAGCACAATTTTACATTTGTGGTCGTAAAAATGATGACTGTTAAAGGCGCAGTATCGAAAAATTTGCATTTTTTATTAGTGAACTACTGCAATAGTATTGTTGGGGCGATAGTGTAATTATGCTCACTCGTAAATGTTGTAAATTGAGGAGCTACAACCAAAGCCATGTGTAAATACAAGGAACTAAATAGAGTTTTAGGCTGAGGCCACACTGCACCATGCTCACCCGTGTACGGAAGCGTGAGCGAAATAACGTGTTGCCATGAGATCGCAATCCTCCTTTGATTCGCAATCGGAGCACATGCGATTGCACAGAAAAATGCACATATTGTGCTACAATTAACAGATCATACATGCAGCACTCAGCAGCGCACTAGTGTGGCTATATCAACTGGGCCACACTAGTGTGCAAAATCGCATTGGGCTTAAAAGCCCATCGGTGTGGCCTAGCCCTAACACAAGGGCATATTTACTGCCATATGATGATTTTATCACTAAGTTCATAAATCATTTTATCCCACTCCACCTTTAAAGGGCATCTTTAGGGCACGGCCACACTGCGCCGCAAACACACACGGAATCGCATGTAATTTCATGTGAGATTTTTTTGCGTTTGCGCATGCCTTTTCTTCATTAGGTATAAGAAAATGCATGCGATTGCAATTATAAATGTTTGTCTGAAGAAGGAACCGGTCTGGTTCCGAAACGTCACACAATAAACAGTTGAATTAAGACTGGTGTGCCTGGCTTAGATATAGATTGTGTACCTATACTGTTGGCTGCCTATACTGTTGGCTGCAGTGCCGGAGCACCCAGCATTCATTTATTGTTGAGTTATTGAGTTGTGCAGGAATCTACCCTACTGTTTTGATGCAATTAAAAATGCGGAACGCAAATCGCAATCGCAATAACAAAACGCATTCGCAAAACGCAATCACATGCGCAAACACAGAAAAAATGCTGCAGTGCGGCCTAGCCCCTTTTTTTTAATTTTACCTTTAGATAGAAGATCACACTACTCCAACATTTTAAATCTGAGATGCAGATTCTGATTAATCATCATTTGAAATAACCGCATTTACAGGGAAAGACCTGTCACTCCAGAAGCAGAAATAATATGTTCCTTCTCCCTGACCTCTTACTTTGATCTTTAGCTGCCTGCCAACACACTTTCTGCAACATTGGAGAGAGTCAGCAGAGATGTGTAAGCAGAGCAGTGTCTATGGTGAGGCTGTGAAGAAAAATGTCGCAGACACTACAAGGAGGCAGTGAGTAAGGGAGTTGTGGGGACTATTAAAAGATCTCACAAAACATTAATAATTTAATGACAAAGCAAGCACAGGTAAATATGCGAGTACCACCATTTTATTTCTTTCAAATTAGAAAATTTAAAGTTGTTTGATGGACCCTTTAAGAAGTAAGAAAAGAAAGACATAAGTAAACCTTTACAATTCAGTAGTTATCAAACATTCCAGCAGTAAAAGGATCTTAGATTTGGTGTCATTGCAATGGAACAAAGACCACAGCATGGTGGCTCAGTGATTAGCATAGATATCCTGGGTTCAAACCCACTTTGAACCTCCCCTCTTTCCTCCGCCGCGCTGCCGGCCCTCTGCTTGCGAGAAAATGCAAGCAGAGGGGCAGGACCGGCAGTCGCGTCTGTGATTGGCTGAGCGGCAGCCAATCACGGACGCGGCTGCCGGGAGTGCATTTCGGCGGGGGAAAGAGGGAAGGTAAGTAAAGTTTGGGGAGCTTTCTAACAATATAAATATAGCGGGTTGGGGCTGGGGGGACAGGGGGATCTTATAGTTAAAAGGGTTTAACGCTAGAGGGAGGGAATCCTGAGAGGGAGGGGGGAGAAGGGCGCAGTACGCATGCCAAACTTCTCCCGGAGGCCAGGTAGGAGGCAGAGTCCTATATGGACTCTGCTATCCTCCTGGTGGGAGGACTTTGGGTGGGGGACTACAGGAGAACCATATGGAGCTGGGATGTGAGGTAAGGATTACACTACACTACATGATGGGGCCAGTAGTTGGGGAGATTATAGTTTTGGGGGTGGACATGCCCTTTAAGTATTCATAATGGTCCGTGGACATTTGCCTAATTTGTATGCAGATATCCCATCCCTCCCGGATTGTCTGGGGGTCGCCCTCATTCTGGGGTGGTCTCCCGCGAGACCACGAGACTTGAGTCTCCTCCCTAGCCATGCCCACTTTGCAAGGCCCCGTCCCTGGAACACCCCTAACTCCTTGCCAACCCCGCCTCCCACCACCCTAGAACACTGGCCACGCCCCATGCCCCCTGTCCCCACCCTGCCCGGAATCCTGAAGGGGCAGGCTGGGATGTCTGTGAATGTGTCAAGAAACCTTTGTAAATATTTTTTTTAGGGTTCTATGTAATTTTTATTACCTCTATAATATTAAAATGATATTTTTTTCTCCCTGCAGGAGGTGCCAATATTTACAAATAGACCTTTCCACATCTTGTGGCAATCGCTGAAAATTTTTCTCTCTGCACCCTTTCTGATCCAGGAAACTGTGTACCTTTGTTTGGATCTTAGGATATTCCACTACCAGGGCCTTTTACCAACTTTTTTTTAATTTTTATATTCATTGTGGGGGACCTTATCCAATAGCACTGATAGCACTTAATAAATGTGGCCATACACATGCGATTTCCATGGCATTGCGCCGACAGATCACATTGGTATCAGTCTGCACAATGTGATGGGAACTGCACACATGTACCAGACCGATCATCGGGAACGGTTGGCCATGCGGCCATACACGGGCTGATAGTATTGTCTCTCTTACTTAAAGTAAAGAGACCCGATACCGAC
This sequence comes from Hymenochirus boettgeri, assembly GCA_019447015.1. Lineage (NCBI taxonomy): Eukaryota > Metazoa > Chordata > Amphibia > Anura > Pipidae > Hymenochirus > Hymenochirus boettgeri. The sequence continues at coordinate 145,613,040 of CM033469.1, forward strand.
AATTACAGGGCGGGGTGTTATAATATTACTTATCTCACCTTTTTGCAGTGGCAGCGCAGGGAACAAAAAAAGACATCAGTGCAACTGCTTAGCAAGTCTTTATTTGCCATAAATTTTGTGAGTCTGTCTAAGGCAGGCCAATGGGTGGCATTAGAACTCCTAGAAAGGTTAATGGCAGTTTGTAATGAAACTGCAAACCCCTATCGTTGTATAATTTGCAGGACCTGATAGAGGCCCTCAGTGCATCACGCTGTTACAATCTAAGCAATTTACCTTAAAGGATAAGTGCACTGTAAAATCAAGTTATGTTCATTTGGAAGCTGCAGCTTTAAAAATACTGTGGCCATATTTTTTTTACCTATGCCACTCCAGAGCCTACCTTTGTGCCTTGGAAGTTGCTACTTTTCCTCTACTTTCTCCTTCTTGAGCCTCAAATGGTAATGCCTGTGAGTTCCGTGCATGTGTAACAAACTAATTTGCAACCCATTAAGTGAATAGTTTGCACTATCGCAAAAAAACACACCTTGGAAGCGTTGAGGTGTACATTTGTCCGTTCGTATTTCTGATAAATTACCATATCGCCAACAACTAATATGGCCATGTATGGACAATCGTATAATATGAAACACCGCGCATATTCACACACAATAACTCACAAACAAATCGCAAGGGCATCTATAGTGAAAAACACAAATTGCCCCATACAAAGTTAATTCATGTACTCTGCTGCCCTTTTCCTACCTCTGCCAGTGACTCTGTTTTTTCCATGGTGTCAGATCTCTCTGCAGCACTCCCCCTCTTCCCCCCCCCTCTGTTACCTCCTTCATGTCTCAACTCCAGCTGCCCGACAAGCTTCTCATGTGCGAGTAGGAGTTAAAGTTCAACATCCTGAAACACCCACGCACAGTAGCCCAATAGAAAGCAAGCTGTCCTGGAGACATGGAACTCTTCGTATCCTGCTGCAACAAGATCTCTCTCTTGTGACCCATCATCAATCAGTGAAAGCTTTCAAGAAGAGGGGTCAAGTGCAGCCTTATCTTTGCCATCAAAGCACCTCTCTCCCCTGCTAACGTTCTTATCTTTATTTATGTTACAGAACAGTGAGGAGGGAGGGGGTTGAGCAGGGAGAGGGTCAGTATGCTGTAAGTGCTTTTATTTGTTTGAATAAAGATGAAGTTTTATCATATACGTGGAGCCCACTATTGATATATTTGTCTGGCTTATGAGTACGGGTTTGGCTGAAAGACAATAAAGTAAAGGTGATCCTTGCACTCGTCCACACGTGGGTGCCCACTCCTCCCCAGATAGTCAACCCTTAATGGACATATATCAATTGGAAACAAGCAGAAAAGCGAGGGTCGCACTCCAAAGTAAATTAAATTGAATTTATTTTTTAACCACACATATATCACAACGTTTCGGGGGGAAACATGCCCCCTTCCTCAGGAACTTCAACTTAAAAATAAATTCATTTATTATTTGGATGTGCGACCCTCGCTTTCTGCTGTTTCCATTTGCTGAAAGACCGTTGAGCTCTGTATAAGGAAATTGGTAGGTGTATGCTCCCGAAAAGTGTCACCTATACATTGTGTGTTCACATATTTACATACGCATGTTACAAAATCATAGGTGAGCAACATGATCAAACAGCATATAATGCACCCCATAAGCATCCCCTATACCCAAACAGGGCAAAATTAGCACGATTTAACGATAAGAACTATTGAATCTCAATGTAAATCAAATAAAGGGAACTGTGGTCTCCAAACAAGTTGAATAAAAGGTCAGTTTCCTACCTTTAAAACGAGCCATCAACCACCTCTCTACGTGCTCCACAGCTCAAGTATTACAGAAATGACTGACCAGAAAGTAATGGGTGGAAGGCTGACATGTGACTTCCTAAGGCTTCTCCTGCACAGTGCCGTCGAGCACAGCCTAGACATCCCTCAGTGGTGAATGAGACAGGAAGTCCCTCCTCCTCTCTGATATGTGAAGTCTTGACAGAGTAGGTAAGGGAATCAACAGCTCTTCTCTCCCACTATGTGAAAACGCCTTTTCAGGCAGAGTTCTCAGTCTGTTCTCCCTCTGTTCTCCCTCTGTCTCACTGTTTCACTCTGCCTGAAAAGGCTGTTTCCACAGCGTTTTCTGTAGGGGGGGGGTTCTGAGTGGCCCATGGCACAACGAGTGGGCGGGGCTAAACTGAACTGAGCTCTCTTAAGGGGCAGCTCTAATGAAAAAACATCTTAATCTTTAAATTACTATAGTACATGATAATAGCCTTTACTCTGAGGTGTGTGTGCTGCTGCATGCCTTCCATCCAGTACTTGATTTGCTCTGTATGCCCCCTCTCCCTCTCCATTCCTTAATAAGTTTAGGGAATCGGTATCAATAGTAAATGATGAATTGAAACATAGGTTAGGCACATAGCAATATATGTAACGTGGGCTTTATAAATAAGGCTGTAAGCAGGGCCGGATGGTTATTACTTTTTCTCCCTAGGCCAGCTAACTTGTACTGCCTGTACCCTGTACGTGGTCATTTATTAGCTGAAGCAGAGCTTTGTAAGTGGGGGAGGGACCTGCTCTCCCCTAGCAAATCGTCAATCGCTGCCCATTTCTGATTTAACAAAGCTCTGCTGGTGCCAACTAACGTGCATTGTCTAAATTTAAAATGGGGGTGCAATGCTGCTTTAACCTTTTCTTTCTTTTTTTTTTTTGCCGCCCTTAGTGGCTGTGCCACCTAGGTGGCCTAGTGGGAAATACGGCCCTGGCTGTAAGAGACAAATTCTAACATCTCTGAAGCAACTGATCTATCTGCCCTCTCGCTGAAGGACTGATTTATCAAGGCAAACAGAGTGGACTTCAGACGAGAATGACAGTGGTCAGTTGATGTCTAAATACAACATCTGCAAGCTTGTTTGATTGCCCTGAACATACTGGGCTAGAAGGTTGATGTGGGAGATAACGTCTTCCAAATTTCTAGTGCTTCTAAGCACAGTGGTCTTGTATCTCCACTTCTGTTGATGTACAATACAGATGTCCGTTTGTCCAGCTGTACCAGGACTGTCTTGCCTGAATGTGTCTCGAGAGTAGATTGACTAGGCCAATCTCACTGCCCTGAGTTCTAGAGGTTTATGTGAAATGCCGGGGAAGAGGTGGAATAATCTCCATATGCAGTTGGCGAAGGCTGCTGGTATGGGCATGTTTCTGGTTATGGGGATTTTAACTACCCTGAAATAGATTGGAGTAAGGGAAACTGCCAGCACCTCAAAAGGTATAAGGTTCTAAATTTCCTATATGAGCATTTTTCTTTCGCAGATGGTAGAAGTTCCTACTAGAAAAGAATGCGTTGTTGGATCTGGTGTATCTAATAACCCAGAGCTCATTTTGGAGATAAGGTAATGGGAAGCTTAGGGATAGTGACCATGATATAGTGTCATTTAATATAGGTTGCAGAAAACTAAGTGCACTGGCTTAAAAAACTTTTAACTTAGGAAAGCTAATTTTATGCTTTAAGGAATCGCTCCTGCTATAGACTGGGGGGAACTGTTTCTAGGAAAGATACTGAGCAGATGTGGACCACTTTTAAAGGGATATTAAACTATAACATTTACAAATCGGTACCTTTAGGAAACCAAGTGAAAAAAATTAGGTCCACTCCTGCTGGCTAATGCTCAGGTAAAAAGGGAAATGGAAAAAAAGAAAAGGGCTTTTAAAATTTTGAAAGGAAGGCACAGAACAGGCTTACAGGGACTTCAAAAGTTGTAATAAAGAGTGCAAGAAAGCAATTAAACTAGCTAAATAGAAAATGAAATACGGATTGCCGACAAAGCAAGTCCAACCCCAAGATGTTTTTTAAGTATATAAATGGTAAAAAATGAGGACTGAGAATGTGGGACCATTAAATAATGGAGTGAGGTGGTGGTGTAGAGGATGCCGAAAAGGCTAATCTGCTAAACCGTTTTTTTACAATCGGTTTTTACTGTTGAGAATCCTTACAGTAGGGATTGTAACAATGTGCAGGAGGAAATGAACATTGGATAACAGAGGATATGGTACGGAATCAATTAGACAAAGTTAATATCAATAAAAGCGCCAGGACCAGATGGATTGCATCCTAGGATTTAAAAGAGCTTAGTTCAGTTCTAGCAAGACCACTGTGTCTCATATTTTCAGATTCGCTTTGGTCTGGGATGTGCCGCTGGATTGGAAAAAAGCCAATGTAATACCAATATTCAAAAAGGTAGTCGTTCACAGCCTTGGTACTATAGACCTGTAAGCCTAACATCAGTGGTAGGGAAGGTGATGGAAACTTTGTTAGGGATTATATCCTTGACTTTGTCTCCAGAGATCATCTTATTAGTAGTAGTCAGCATGGATTTATGAGAAATAGATCATGCCAGACAAATTTAATTGGTTTTTATGAAGAAGTGAGTAAGAAGTTAGATTCAGGCACAGCTGTGGATGTGGTATATTTGGATTTGCAAAAGCCTTTGATACTGTGCCACATAGGCGACTAATGTATAAACTGAGGACTGTTGGCCTTGAAGAAAACATTTGTTCATGGATAGAGAACTGGTTATTGGACCGCAAACAGAGAGTGGTGGTTAATGGAGCTACATCTATGTGGGCTAAAGTTCTAAGCGGAGTTCCTCAGGGTTCTGTACTGGGGCCGCTTCTGTTTAATCTGTTTATAAATGACTTAGAAGGGGGCATTGAGAGCAAGCGGTCTCTGTGTTTGCTGATGACACTAAATTATGCAGAGCTTTGGAACTTCCAATGATGTGCAAGTGCTGCAAGCAGACCTAGATAGATTAAAATGGGCAGCAAGAATGGCAGATGAGATTCATGTTGATAAATGTAAGGTGATGCATTTGGGATTTAATAATCCCTGTGCCACCTACACCATAAATAACTCTGTGTTAAGTGCATCTGAAATGGAAAAAGATTTGGGGTTCTGGTAGATAACAGACTTAGCTGTAGCAAACAATGCCAGGTAGCAACAGCTAGAGCTAGCAAGATATTGTCTTGTATAAAGGGGGAATGGAATCAAGAGAGAAAAATATTATTCTCCCTCTTTACAAGGCAACTGGTAGTCCACATTTGGAATATGCGGTGCAGTTTTGGAATCCATATACAAAAGGGACATCTTGGAAATTGAGGCAGTTCAGAGAAGGGCAACTAAATTAATAAGGGGAATGGAGGGGCTTGAATATGCAGGCAGATTAGACAAGTTAGGGTGTTTACATTGGAGGAAGGGCGGTTGCGTGGGGGACATGATAACCTTATACAATATATTAATGGCCCATACAGTGAACTCTCTGGTGCATTGTTCACTAATAGGTATATCAGAGGACTGTGGACATCCTTTAAGGTTGGAAGAAAAGAAGTTTCACTTCAGGTTAGGAGAGGTTTTTTACAGTGAGAACGGTGAAACTGTGGAACTGTCTTCCAGCAGAGGTGGTAATGGCAAGTTCATTGAATAACTTTAAAAAGGCCTGGATAAGTTTCTAAAACTAAAAAATATTGAGAATTACTGGTATTAATGCATATAGATCTGGTTGATCCAGGGATACTTTCCGATTGCCGTTTGGAGTCAGGAAGGAATTTTTTCCCCCCCTTTTTTAGCTGGGGTTTTTGCCTTCCTCTGGATCAACTGTTAGGTAGGGTAAAAAAAAAAAAAGGGAATAGGTTGGACTTGATGGACGAATGTCTTTATTCAACCTTAATTACTATGTTACTATGTTACTATGAAGGATGGACTCCTGATAGACCAGAGACCCCTGATTGCTGTGACAGAGTAATGACACCCATCCTATTAAGGACACTTCCATTTGTCCGGGAGTCCATTTGAAGGGCGAGGGCACAGGGGGGAGTTTGTAGTATCTGTCATATCTCTGTCTCACTGTGGGCATTGGAGTGACTATGGGCCATATTTATAAACCTGCGGTATCTCTAAAAGTGCATTTAATTTATACCGCAGTGATATTCTAATGGTATTCTATAACGAATCGTAGATTTACGATTGGTATCGTAAATTTACGATTGTTTAAAACGATCTTTAATCTCCGATCGGTTTAAGATCGTAAATGTACTATACCGAACGTTATAAGTCACGGTATCGCTATGAGCGATACCGCGGCTTTATAAATATGGCCGTATGTGAGACCAAGCTGTTCCTGTTGGAGGAACATTTGGCTGTGCCTGCACATCCCAATGTTAGAGCTACTAGCTTTGCCATAATGCGAACAGGTATCGAACATGGGAAGAATTTCCTGAACAAAGGATCTGATTAATTTAAATTTGGGTATGGGACTTGAATGGTGAATGGCTTGTCTATTAGAAACCCTTAAAACTGAAGGACTTTGTGAGTGTTAGGACTGATTTTTGTGAATTAATGGAGAAACTGAAGTCAGTGAGGGTGGACAGTATTAGGGGCCATGTTTATAAAGTCAGTATTGGTAATGTACAACAGTGGCTGTAAATGTATGGCCGCAGTGACATTTCACATATTTGTTACATAACTATTGTGCAAGAAGAAGGGGTACCTACCACAACAGTATGTCTCTGGCTTTGAAGGGTTTCTTTATCAAAAAGGAAGGTCTCTGCTTCTTAAAGGACTTTTTGATTTCTACCTGACCTTAAAGGGTAGTCCACCCCATAACTCTTTTAATATGCTGCTGCCCCATGTCCCCCAACCCCAACCGCATAAATATTTTTGTTAGAAGCCCCCCAACTCTACTATCATCTCCTTCATCCTCTCCCTCCTCGCCTGCCGCACTGCCGGACTCTGCTTGCGAGAATGCAAGCAGAGGGCGGGACCGGCAGTCGCGTCTGTGATTGGCTGAGCGGCAGCCAATCACGGACGCGGCTGCGGTCATTCAGTGCAGCGGGAGGAAAGCGGAGAGGTAAGTAAGAGTTTGGGGAGCTTTTTGGAAAAAAAAATATGTGGTTGGGCTGGGGGACATGGGGGAGCAGCATATTAAGGGGGATTGACGCTAGGGGGAGGGATAGTAGAATGGAGGGAGAGGGAGGGGGGGGAGGGGGGAGAGGACTGCAGTGCGCATGGCAAATATCTACCGGAGGCAAGATAGCAGGCAGAGCCCTGCTATCCTCCTGGTGGTTAGTTTTGGGACTTGGGGGGGGGGGGTTTACAGGAGAACCCTATGGAGCTGGGATGTGAGGTAAGGATTAAACTACACTACATGGTGGGCCAGTAGTTGGGGGGATTATAGTTTGGGGGTGGACATGCCCTTTAACCTCCTGTATAAATTCTGCTCATATAGGGAGCTAGAAGCTATGACCATGCGGTCAAACACGGGCCAATAGAATCGGCTCTCTCACTTAACAAGGGAAATTATTCATCTTTTCTGACCGACTGTAATGATGACTATAGTCGCTCATCAGTATACATCAGTGGGTTTCAGCCCCTACACACTGCTGATATTAAGCAAACCCTGTTGGCCCACGATGGGATTTACATAATATCTCTTATGTGTATGGTCATGGACATCTTTAGGGCAAGTTCTACCATACTTGCAGAGGTGAACTCTCAGAAGACCACAGTAGTGGAAAAGAAAAATAGGGCCACCCTCATAAAGTATATAAAGTTAAAAAAAAAAACCTTATACAATAAACATTTGGATAACCGCACAATATATAAACGGCATAAGATAAATCACACAAAGAAATTAAAAAAAAATACCTGCAGAGGTGGGCCAGTAAGCCCTTCTTATGGATATGTGATTAAATGTTTGACCTAGGATGAGAGCTGCCCTGCTGCTCACTTTCAGTAATGCTGTTTTTGGTGACAGTATGAACAGATGGACTGGTCCACATTAGGATTACTCTCCTGTTCGCCTTAGAAAGCATGAACAGTAGTGGCCTTGCTGCATCAGCGTTTTATACTGAACGTTGCGCATTGTCTGGTCTAATGAGGATTGTGACTGGGAGTTGTTACTGCATATGATATATTGATAGTATTGCCGGGTCTTATTCCGGCAGCAATGAGGGTCTGCCGTCAGGGACACCTAATAAATTTTGGCGTTCATCTCTTGACTAACATGGACCTGAATGCCAGTTGGGTGAAGTTTAATACCTCCGGCATGTCTGAAATGGCCCAGCGCTGAGAAAATAGTTTAGATGGGGGTTCCTTGCCAGCTAACCCCCTACCAGCCATTTGTAGCTCACTGCCTCTTTCTGAGAAAGCAAAGGACCTAGATATAGTCTGAGTCCAGATCCACTGCGGAAAACATGGGATGCGTCAAATGCTTTTTTGTAAGGCAAATGTCCCTCTCCCTCTATGGCATCTGCTCAAATGCAGCATAGAAGTGTTTGAAGATGCATTGTGGGGTGTGTAATTTCTAAATAAATAAATCTACCATGTTCCTCTTATACAGACATTTTTAACAGGTTTGGGACCCTAAATAAGCTAATGTCAGCCTCAGAGGCAGAAATGTCTGAGGGAAGATAATTTTTGTTTTATAAACAGGCCTCTCATAGAGGAGCACGTAAAAGCTTTTTTTTTTTTGTGAGGCAATTTCTTAGGAGTCAAGTGTCTGGCTGGCAAAAATAATCATTGCCAGTAGTGCAACACTACACCTCCTTCATGGCGCTGTGTGCAACTTCTATGGGGTGGGTTTGTGCACTGCATTTTAAAAAAAAAACAGAAGTGATTCAGGGAGGCAGCCACCAAGCCCACCAGCTGTTCTACACGTGGCTGCCTCCCGTGGGACAAAAGCAAGCTGGTATCTGGAGATCTTAGGTAAGCCCAGGGGTGAGTATCTAGTGTATTTGGTCCTTACCCTGGGTACTTTCATTGAGAGTAAACAAATAGGAACAGCCTACATTTTATATATTTATTTTGCAAATAAAACTATGCATGTTTGAAATTTAGGGCATATTTATAAACCCAGAGTTTCAGAAAGGTCTTATAGCGGGCGGTAATGACACAGACGTAAAATACAGATATTGATAACATATGGCCATCTGTTCTTTTACATTTTGCAAATCCATGGCCCCAGTGCAAAGAAAGGATGCCATTGTAAACTGGTCATTATTGGTAGTTTACAATGCCGAAAGGCAGGCACTGCAAATACACAGTACACATTCCCATCGGCCCAAACATCAAATTTTTTTAAAAAAGAGTTGGGAATATTTTTTTCAACAAAGACTGAGGATTGAGGCAAGGGAAATCTGCAAGAGTGTAACAAGACTAAGAGATGCCCAAACATGTTGGACGCTAAACTACTAAATTCTTGTTTTCTGGCACACTGTTTCATTATAAGCAACAGCTAAGCAGGTAATTTACATAGTAACATAGTAATTGAGGTTGAATAAAGACATACGTCCATCAAGTCCAACCTATTCACACCTTTCTTTTTTTTTTTTTTTTTTTTTACCCTACCTACAGTTGATCCAGAGGAAGGCAAAAAAACCACAAAAAACAGCTAAAAAGGGAGGGGAAATTCCTTCCTGACTCCAAAGGCAATCGAAAGTATCCCTGGATCAACCAGATCTATATGCATTATAATACCAGTAATTCTCAATATTTTTTAGAAACTTATCCAGGCCTTTTTTAAAGCATTCAATGAACTTGCCATTACCACTTGCTGGAAGACAGTTCCGTTTCACCATTCTCACTGTAAAGAAACCCTTCCTAACCTGAAGATGAAACTTCTTTTCCTCCAACCTTAAAGGAACCAGAGAGTTCATTGTATGGCCATTAATATATTTGTATAAGGTTATCATGTCCCCACGCAAACGTCGCTTCTCCAGTGTAAACGCCCTAACTTGTCTAATCTGCCTGCATATTCAAGCCCCATTCCCCTTATTAATTTAGTTGCCCTTCCTGAACGCTTCCATTCATTTCAAGATGTCCCTTTTGTATAGGGATTCCAAAACTGCACTGCATATTCCAAATGGGCTTTTCCAGTGTCTTGTAAAGAGGGAGGATAAAATTTTATCAACATTGAATCTATCTGCCATTCTGCTGCCCATTTTGATAATCTATCTAGGTCTGCTTGCAGCACTTGCACATCATTTGAAGTTTCCAAAGTCTGCATAGTTTAGTGTCTCAGCAAACACAGAGACTTTCTCTCAATGCCCCCTTCTAAGTCATTTATAAACAGATTAAACAGAAGCGGCCCAGTACAGACCCTGAGGCACTTGCCCACATAGTGTAGCTTCATTTACCACCACTCTCTGTTTGCGCTCCAATAACCAATCTCCTATCCATGAACAAATGTTTTCTTCTAGGCCAAACGCCTTAGTTATACATTAGTCGCCTATGTGGCACAGTTTATGCTTAATTATTATTACAATAAACATACTGTGGACAGTTTCTAAGGGTAAGGTCCCACTATCCCGCAAAACAGCGTATGCAAGATTGCAATGCGCTTCTGAGCCTGATCAGCTGCGTGCTGCGATTCTATACCCATCAGTGGTTGGAATCATGTGTATGCAACAAAGTCATTGCATGCACTAACGGACCAGATCGCAGGCACATAATGGGTACATCCATCATCTTAGATTAGCAATGCAATTCGGAATTGTGATCGGACCTAACCCTTAGTGATAAAAAGGGCAAATTAAAAACTGTAGTTAGTAGGCAATTTTTTTCTATCGTAACATAGAACAACCAATTAGAAATTTCTCTTCCAGACCATATTAAACAGAATAGTTGTGTGACAGCTTGAATGGATTTGCTTTTAGAAACTGGACCAAGGATTACTTTTACTTATTACTAAAGGAGCACTTTGAAATATGTGAAACATCAGATTATTTTAAGATAAAACAAACCCACTTAATGTATGTCATTATGATAAACACACCCTTTCCAAAAGAAGTCTGAGAGTTCCAGATTATTACACACATGCAGTATCACGGTTTACGATACTTTACAAATATAGCCCCTAATAAACTTGCAGAATTTTACAGTTTTCTTATCATCTTGTGCAGAAAGTAAGCAGTACAAAGTTTTGGCACGTAGGCCTATACCGCATACCATTACAAATTTAACGTAAGGGCGGCATGCTTCTTTGGGTCTAAATGTCATCATAATATTATGAGCACAATTTTACATTGTGGTCGTAAAAATGATGACTGTTAAAGGCGCAGTATCGAAAAATTTGCATTTTTTATTAGTGAACTACTGCAATAGTATTGTGGGGCGATAGTGTAATTATGCTCACTCGTAAATGTTGTAAATTGAGGAGCTACAACCAAAGCCATGTGTAAACAAGGAACTAAATAGAGTTTTAGGCTGAGGCCACACTGCACCATGCTCACCCTGTACGGAAGCGTGAGCGAAATAACGTGTTGCCATGAGATCGCAATCCTCTTTGATTCGCAATCGGAGCAATGCGATTGCACAGAAAAAGCACAATTGTGCTACAATTAACAGATCATACATGCAGCACTCAGCAGCGCACTAGTGTGGCTTATCAACTGGGCCACACTAGTGTGCAAAATCGATTGGGCTTAAAAGCCCATCGGTGTGGCCTAGCCCTAACACAAGGGCATATTTACTGCCATATGATGATTTTATCACTAAGTTATAAATCATTTTATCCCACTCCACCTTTAAAGGGCATCTTTAGGGCACGGCAACTGCGCCGCAAACACACACGGAATCGCATGTAATTTCATGAGATTTTTTGCGTTTGCGCATGCCTTTCTTCATTAGGTATAAGAAAAGCTGCGATTGCATTATAAATGTTTGTCTGAAGAAGGAACCGGTCTGGTTCCGAAACGTCACACAATAAACGTTGAATAAGACTGGTGTGCCTGGCTAGATATAGATTGTGTACCTATACTGTTGGCTGCCTATACTGTGCTGCAGTGCGCAAGCACCCAGCATTCATTTATTGTTGAGTTATTGAGTTGTGCAGGAATCTACCCTACTGTTTTGATGCAATTAAAAATGCGGAAGAACACAAATCGCAATCGCATCGCAATAACAAAACGCATTCGCAAAACGCAATCACATGCGCAAACACAGAAAAATGCTGCAGTGCGGCCTAGCCCCTTTTTTTTAATTTTACCTTTGATAGAAGATCACACTACTCCAAAATTTTAAATCTGAGATGCAGATTCTGATTATCTCATTTGAAATAACCGCATTTACAGGGAAAGCCTGTCACTCCAGAAGCAGAAATAATATGTTCCTTTTCCCTGACCTCTTACTTTGATCTTTAGGGCCTGCCAACACACTTTCTGCAACATTGGAGAGAGTCAGCAGAGATGTGTAAGCAGAGCAGTGTCTATGGTGAGGCTGTGAAGAAAAATGTCGCAGACACTACAAGGAGGCAGTGAGTAAGGGAGTTGTGGGGACTATTAAAAGATCCACAAAACATTAATAATTTAATGACAAAGCAAGCACAGGTAAATATGCGAGTACCACCATTTTATTTCTTTCAATTAGAAAATTTAAAGTTGTTTGATGGACCCTTTAAGAAGTAAGAAGAAAGACATAACAAGTAAACCTTTACAATTCAGTAGTTATCAAACATTCCAGCAGTAAAAATGAATCTTAGATTTGGTGTCATTGCAATGGAACAAAGACCACAGCATGGTGGCTCAGTGATTAGCATAGATATCCTGGGTTCAAACCCACTTTGAACCTCCCCTCTTTCCTCCGCCGCGCTGCCGCCCTCTGCTTGCGAGAAAATGCAAGCAGAGGGGCAGGACCCGCAGTCGCGTCTGTGATTGGTGAGCGGCAGCCAATCACGGACGCGGCTGCGGGAGTGCATTTCGGCGGGGGAAAGAGGGAAGGTAAGTAAAGTTTGGGGAGCTTTCTAACAATATAAATATAGCGGTTGGGGCTGGGGGGACAGGGAATCTTATAGTTAAAAGGGTTTAACGCTAGAGGGAGGGAATCCTGAGAGGAGAGGGGGAGAAGGGCTGCAGTACGCATGCCAAACTTCTCCCGGAGGCCAGGTAGGAGGCAGAGTCCTATATGGACTGCTATCCTCTGGTGGGGCAGTTTTTGGGACTTTGGGGGGGGAACTACAGGAGAACCATATGGAGCTGGGATGTGTGAGGTAAGGATTACACTACACTACATGATGGGGCCAGTGTGGGGAGATTATAGTTTTGGGGTGGACATGCCCTTTAAGTATTCATAATGGTCCGTGGACATTTGCCTATTTTTATGAGATATCCCATCCCTCCGGATTGTCTGGGGGTCGCCCTCATTTGGGGTGGTCTCCCGCGAGACCACGAGACTTGAGTCTCTCCAGCCATGGCCACTTTGCAAGGCCCCGTCCCTGGAACACCCCTAACTCCTTGCCAACCCCGCCTCAACACCCTAGAACACTGGCCAGCCCCATGCCCCCTGTCCCCACCCTGCCCGGAATCCTGAGGGGCAGGCTGGGATGTCTGTGAATGTGTCAAGAAACCTTTGTAAATTTTTTTTTTAGGGTTCTATGTAATTTTTATTACTCTATAATATTAAATGATATTTTTTTCTCCCTGCAGGAGGTGCCAATATTTACAAATAGAACTTTCCACATCTTGTGGCAATCGCTGAAAATTTTTCTCTCTGCAACCTTTCTGATCCAGGAAAACTGTGTACCTTTTTTGGATCTTAGGATATTCCACTACCAGGGCTTTTACCAACTTTTTTTTAATTTTTATATTCATTGTGGGGGACCTTATCCAATAGCACTGATAGCACTTAATAAATGTGGCATACACATGCGATTTCCATGGCCTGCGCCGACAGATCACATTGGTATCAGTCTGCACAATGTGATGGGAACTGCACACATGTACCAGACCGATCATCGGGACGGTTGGCCATGCGGCCATACACGGGTGATAGTATTGTCTCTCTTACTAAAGTAAAGGAGCCCGATACCGACAATTACAGGGCGGGGTGTTATAATATTACTTATCTCACCTTTTTGCAGTGGCAGCGCAGGGAACAAAAAAAGACTCAGTGCAACTGCTTAGCAAGTCTTTTATTGCCATAAATTTTGTGAGTGTCTAAGGCAGGCAATGGGTGGCATTAGAACTTCTAGAAAGGTTAATGGCAGTTTGTAATGAACTGCAAACCCCTATCGTTGTATAATTTGCAGGACCTGATAGAGGCCCTCAGTGCATCACGCTGTTACAATCTAAGCAATTTACCCTTAATGGATAAGTGCACTGTAAAATCAAGTTATGTTCATTTGGAAGCTGCAGCTTTAAAAATACTGTGGCCATATTTTTTTTACCTATGCCACTCCAGAGCCTACCTTTGTGCCTTGGAAGTTGCTACTTTTCCTCTGCTTTCTGCTTCTTGAGCCTCAAATGGTAATGCCTGTGAGTTCCGTGCATGTGTTTGAGGCTCAAGCAGGAGAGTGCACGGAACTCACAGGCATTACTCTTTGAGGCTCAAGCAGGAGAGTGCACAAACTCACAGGCATTACTGTTTGAGGCTCAAGGAGGACAAAGCAGAGGAAATCTCAGAGGGGGGGGGGTGCTTTAAGGGACACTATACTGAAAAAATAACTTTGCCTCATCTTAATCTATAATTCAATACATGTAAGTAGCACTCTGATTTCCGTGTGTTGCTGCATGCCTTAAATCCAGCACACATTTTGTTTAGGAGCAGTATCCCCCCTCCCTCTCTTAACCACTCCTACTTCCATCTGACCTGACTTTTCAACCACCAACTGTCAAGCCTGCACACAGCATTCCAACTGTCAAAACTCTGTCACCATTTCAGCTACAGTAAAACTACTCACAGAAGAATAGTTTTTGAGAGCGAGGAACTTGATTGACAGCTGAAATATAAGAAGTTTTAGATTGGATATCTAAAGAAATAGGGGGGGGGATCAACAAAAAAATTATACAGTGATGGTTGGGAAGAATGTTTCCAGAAATGGTCAATTTAAAATAACCTATTTTTCGGTATAGATGCCCTTTAACATTCAGCAAACCAGTAATAAGATGTCAGCAACTTTCAAGACACAAAGGTAGGCTCTGGAGGGGCATAGGTAAAAAGCTGCAGCTTCCAAATGAACATAACTTTATTTTACAGTGCACTTATCCTTTAATAAACCATCTACATGATTGTGGGGAAGAAACAGATGTAGCTGAGGGTGGATTTTAACCCAGAACTCTACAAGGTATCGTGCTAACCACTCATTCACCAGCAATATATTCTTTTTTTTATAACAAGATAATTAAGAGAAAGGGAGAATTTTATAAGTTAACGGCCTGTGATCTGTTTTATTATGTCTTTCAAATGCAAAATTACAGGTAATTATCCGACATCACAAATAAACAATTTACGATATCCATTCCCAGAGGATCTTTAAATACTTTTTAAAAAATGTCTTAAAATTATTTACATTACAAAAATAAACACTTTTTTTTTTAAACATTACTGGGCTTTTTTTTTTTTTACAGCGGATGTTAAAGTGCAAGTTGCTGGGGTTTAAATGGGGATCATAAAATCTAATAGTTAAGCTAAGCTGAAGCCCTCATAATGGTCAATGGCCTGGGTAAGTCTTCTCCTGAGGGTTTCTTTACTGCTGTACTTAGGAAGGTCTAGTAGGTTGTAACATGTATGAGCCACTGGAAGGTAATCTTCCCCACTTGATATTGACTGGATTATAATGCGAAGACTTGACATGCCATAGATCGGAATGCGGTCACTGCCAGTGAGGAACACTGAGAAGACAAGGTAGAAAATAAAGTACAATGTTAACACTTTTCGGTATTTAGGAATGCAGTTGTACCAAAGCATAATGACAACTGCATCACAGGAGCATGGGGCACTATTTGTAAAAGCACTTTATTGCTAAAACCAATCGTTAATTTACGATCAGTTTAGCTATCATTAATTTACAATCGTTATCATTAGTCAACAATAATGATCGGAAATTACCGATAACGATTGGAAATCTATGATAACGATCTTACAGTTCCAGGAGAAGAAGGAAACCAGAAGCAACAAAGGGGTAGGTTATAATAAATAATGCACCCCCAACTGTACATTAAAGGGATATTAGAAGTCACCTTGGAGTTCCGTGCCTTGTATAAAAAGGTACTCGGCCTCGTGCTTTTATATGGTCATAGAACTCCTCTGTGACTTCTAATAACCTTATAATTTACAGTTGGGGGTGTATTATCCACTATATAAACCTCAGCTGCTGTTTCGTGATCTCTTGGTATAATGAAACCTGATAATAACTCTTTACCCTGTTTTTGGATTCCATATGAGATCACCTGTTATGAATTCTTGTGCATTTGCTTATATGTTTCTAGATATATACGTAGATGTGATCTTTGTATATGTTTTGGATTTGATGCCCCCCCTTTACTTTACTATCTCCCCATTTTATCACTTTTTTCTTACCTTTCTACTGGAGGACCCCGTATTCTTAAGGGGCCCTGTGTATTTGTGTAATATTGTTTTCCTATGGGTGTAAAGGGCCTTCATTTGTTTTAGAAGGAACTTTATTTTCTCTGCTGATAGGTGAAGAAGCACAAGGCTGTATATCCTCCTGCCGGTTCCCTCTGACGACATCTAAATGTGCCTGTTTCCTCTAGTCTGGCTAGTTCACACATTTGGGGTGGTTGGGTATAAAAACAGGATATGACTGTACACATTCTGCTATTGGCGAAGTCCGGTACGTCTAGCTTTTTAAACTGCTCCCACTCCGCATCTGCCTCTGATTAACATGCCGGTATCGTATTCCCTTATTCTGACTCATGCCTCTGTACTAGGGTAATGATCTGACACATAAATACATTATTTTTTTATGCTAAACTATGCTAGCTTTACTGAATTTGTCTTCCCCAATTTAATATAGGGGTTGAACCCAATTTTGCTGTATACCTAGTGATTTGTTTATACCTGTATGACTATGTCATATGCGATATGTGAGGAGCATGTGACTGAGTTCAGGGTTGTGACCAGTCACTGCACATACACACAGTTTTTTCATTTAGGGGGTTCAATTTACTTTAAAGGATAACTGTATTGCCTCAATGCATTTTTTTTTATAATTGCTTTATAAAGAGTAAAGGTATGCAGCCCTCCCCATACATTGTTTTCCTGATTTCGAGCCTCTCTTTACCTCCAATTAGCCATGCTGTGAAGGGGGCATAACAATTCTGTCTGCCTGTAACTGTCATTCAAATCTAGCATGCGAGAAAACACTCCTACACCCATCCTTGATCAGCTTGATTATGTAGGCTGTATCCTAGCAACCGGGCATTTCAAGTTTGTTTAACTGGCAGAGGAGGAGGAGAGAGGTTGTAACAGACATTCCCACCAGCCAATGAGAAGTGTTGTTAATCATGGCCCTGGGCCGTCTAGAAGGCAGGCTTTTAGCACTCATCTTTGCTGTGTGATATCTAAGAGAGGGCAGCACAGCTGTAAATGTGAGTAAGCGATTTCAGCTGCTGGAAGTGTGGACATGTAATGGGGTGATGTTGTTTTTTTTTATATTGCTGTCCTTTAATGCCATTTACTGTGATGGGAATTTACAATTTATTGGTGTTTTTGGAGGGGATATTTTCAGATTCTGGAGTGTAAAAATGTAGGTTTAGTTCTTCGTTAATACCAGTAATTCTTAATATATTTTAGTTTTAGAAACGTATCCAGGCCACTTTTAAAGCTATTCAATAAACTTGCCATTACCACACCGGCCTGCACACAAATTTCCAAACATATTGCACATAATCAACTATTTGCAATTTACTTACATAGGAAATTCTTCTTTTTCTCCAAGGGAAATTCATGAAATGTTTCCCAGAATATTCTCACAGTGGGGTGCTCATCTGTGTAGTCTCCTTTGTAGACTGCATTCTGCAAAAACAATGCCATTTTTAAGTGTAGAAGAGAACAGGATAAGGAAATGTAAATCCCATGTCTCTGTGTACACATGCATCAACAACTACACATCTAAACATATATACATAAGATACAGAACTAGAATCAGTCCCAAATATACAAGAAGATAACTTTTATGTTTGTAAACTGTGATGTGTGTGCATTTAGGACAATATTTAAAAACCCATGGTATCGCAAACTGTCCTTAATGTACGGCCGCGATGGTACATTTATGGCGAACGTTCGTAGAATACCAAGCGGTAATAAAATACCGCAATGGTATTCTATGGGTGATCATCAATTTACAATTGCTTAGCAATCTACAATCGGATAGCTTAGTCTTATAACTAACCCAATGCAGCATTACACTAACCTGCAGTCATTAAGGACCGATGCAGTGTTCTATGGATGATACTACTGTAAACTACTGATTATTATAGGTAGCTTACAAGGTTAATAAAGACACTGCATCACAAATTTGAGGTTCCAGGTGGCAGATTACCCTATCCATAATTAATATAATTATGGATAGGGTAATCTGCCACCTGGAATTTAATAAATAAGCCTGATCGTGCATGGAAACCAAAAATGATTTACCAACATAGTCGATCAAAGATCGGTCACGGGAGCCCCAACCCACACAGATGCTTACTTGCCCAAAGCTTGCACACACACTTTGCAAAGCAAATAATATACATCAATTGCATCCACTATGAAAACCTAAGGCAGAGCCATTAGAAAAAACACTTCAGAGAGTTTACCTCTTCCAGCTCCTGCCAGTTGTAATTGCTGCTTCCAACAACCATGGATTTCAGTTCAGTTGGCTGAAATAGCTCAAGGATTTTACCGCCACAGACTTTTAGAAATCCAGTGGAAAATGCCTCATACCATTCTTTCACAGAGTCATTGAAAACATAGTTGACATAGGCATCAACAAATTGCTGTCTGCAAATATTAAAGTACTATTTTTACTAAACAGGGTCAACTTTAGAATAAAATGTAACATCTGTAGTTATTACCCTCATGTCTATCCTTAAAGGGCAACTGTGGTCTAAAAACAAGCTGGGGTTGAATGAAAGTCTGCAGTATTTCCTTTAAAATGAGCCGACAATCACATCTCTGGCTGGAGCCTGTGAGAAATTACATTGGGGTGAATGTATAAACTTCCTGCTTCCAGTAAGTTGAGTGATATCACCTGACCTCTGACTGCCCGTTTGCCCTGGGGGAGAAGCATGCTCAGTAAAGACTTAATGTTGGGGAAATCAGGAAGTACCTGGGGGTAAAAATTGACAGTTGAGAAGGAGAGCCTATTAATGCAGGCTGAGGCTGGTCACGTAACTACAAGCTGGTCACATGGCTGAAAACAGGAAGTGTTCAACCAGGAAGTAATATTGCTGAACCTTTCCAGCAATAACTTCTCCCAAATTTTATCTAGAGATGTGATTTGGGTTTTATTTTGAAGGTACGATGGAAGGCTTTTTATATAATTCTTACTAATTTGGAAGAAATCTAGACCACAGTTACCCTTTAAGGTGTCAAATATAACATTTGACATTAAGGTGTCAAAATAACATTTACATTAGCATTAAAGCATTCCTAAAATAATCCCCCCCTCAGAATGGTACAGTGTTAAAAAGTTTTCAATTTACAGGGACACTTTAACAATGCAGTAATTGACTGCTCTGTGGCTCCTTCCACAGTCAGTGCCTATGACTTTCCTATCTGTAACAAAGGAGATCATCTGTTAATAAAGGGGAGGGCAGGCTAAGAGAAAAGCCAGAAAAGCTTTCTGTTACTGCACCTGTATAGCGTGTGTATACATCCATGGTAGATGCTGAGTGCCCCAGTGCTATAGGCAAATAGCTATACCAAGGTAAAAAGGAACGAGAATCTGGGCAGACCAGTCTTAAACAATGACTAATTTATTTAGTCATAAAAACAGTGTGATGTTTCAGTGTGGGCACACACCTTCTTCAGACAAACCAAGAAGTTGATTTGGTATGTGCCCACACCGAAAAATCACACTGATTTCATGACTAAATAAATTAGTTGTTTTAAGACTGGTGTGCCCAGATTCTCGTTCTTGTTTACCTTCGGAATTCAGTATCAAGTGTTTTTTTTCACTCTGTTACTTTAAAGGCTATCTACACTGGTTAAAATGACTTTGTGCTGTTCAGTTTATACAGGGTGCATCAGGAACTGTCAGAGGAAGCAGTGGAGAATTGATAGACCAGGTAACTTCCTTACCTTTGATTTTGGCTCCTGCAGGTTTTATTAAAGAATGGGAGGTAAGACACAGCTCCTTTACCTCCCGTTCTTCAATAAAACTGAATAGCACAAAATAATTTTAACCAGTGGAGATACCATTTTTTAGTAATACTATACAGAACATCTAATAAAGAAAGCATTTTTATAACCAAAATAAAGGGGGGGGAATTTAAGGTCTAGGTAAAAACTTACAGATGTGTAGTTTTAAATTAGATATTGTGCAAAAGTCTCCAGCATTTCAAAGCCTACAACTATGAATCAGCTCATCTTCTTTCTAATTTCAGTGTGACATTCTATGATATTCTGCATCAATGGCTATTTACAAATCAATAGAACATGCACTGAATATGTCACCAAAGCAATGAAGAGAAGCCAAATGGGGAAAGTGGGGATCTAGCATTGGCATTAATGTTTTAACTCATTCAGGCCCAAGCCCCACTGCCGTGATTTGTCACATTTTGCTCTCAGTTTGCAAAGACTATTTATTCATAATGTAAATTGCAGAAAGAAGGCCACACTATGTACAATAGTAGCAAAGCAGGCACATGTTAATGATTTCAGAGGACAAAGTAGGATATACCAATATATTTTAATGATGCCAATCTTTCTAAAAGATATTATTATGAGGGTGGAGTATCTGCACAGGAAGTATCTGCACAGAAAGTTGAGATGGGGAGCCTATTAATTCAGACACAGGCTGGTCACTTGGGTGAAAACATGCAGGAAGTAATGTTGCTGAACCTTTCCAGCAATAATTTAGAGATCGTACATAAAGATGTGATTTAGGGGTTATTTTGAAGGTACAATTTTATTTATATAACCCTAATTTGTTTGTAAAAAAAAAAAAAAAAAAGAAGACCTAGTAATCCTTAAAGACTGGTACACACGTGTCAGGTGCAAATAATAAAGAGAAGAGAAAGGGCCCATAAAAATCGCTCACTCTAACAGGCATAAATAGTTTACAAAAAGTCAATCATTATTTCTCCAAATATATCAATTACATCCGTGAACACATTCACAAAAAAGTTAAAAACATTTAAAACATGGTAGATACTAACAGCTCCCTGGGACGGAACCCTAAGTATAAATTCCCCAGATTACCTTATGCAAGTTAGTGTCTAGTGCCTAATAGATAGAAATCCTATACTTAGCTGTACATGAGTCTCAGTCAGGACAAGTCTCAGCAGTCAGGCAGAGGCACAATAGCTTGGTTCATCGTGAACCCACAGCATAGGGGGAAAAATAGGGAGACCTGTCCATAGCTGATTCATAGTCCATATATGGACCACCAAGGAATGAACAGACTGGACGCGTTTCGCAAATACTTCTACTGCGGCCTAAAGCACACCTAAACTGTAGGTCCTATTTAAGGGGAGACGGAGCGTCATTGAGCGTGATTACATCATCATGTTGCGTAGCATTACGTCATCACGTACGTAGCATAGGCATATAGGCATGTAGTGCCAGCCTATGGACCAATTTGGTTCTGCTGCTGACACACGTGTCAGGTGCGCCTGTGGTTGGACCGCCTGACTAAACCACACATACATGCAATTGTGTATACTTCACTTTAGTCACTACTGTTTGGGTAATGTCACATTTGATTATTTATTAAATTTTTGTAATTATCTTAGGGAGTGCAACAGGAATCAACAGTACTAGTGCTTTAGAGATTTCTATTAGCGGTCAATGTTCTGGTTACAGTACTGGATACTGTACTATCACAGCAACAAACAACTGGAATACAAAACTTGTCATGTAACTTACTTGTTTTCTTTTTTCACAGTTATTTGGTCTCCTCCAGGCACTAAAGGTTTGTGCTCAGCCAGACCATAGCTTTCTTTGCAGATCTGAAAAATGAACATACAGTATCATCATTGATAATGTATTGCGCTTATTAGAATAAAGTATAGGTTTTTTATTTTAGAAAAATAGTTACTGTTAATACATAACAGATTCTGGTCACAATATAAAACAAAAATAAAGCCCCACAAGTATTTTAAAATTTTTCATGTACTGGCTACAGAAAAACAAAGTTTTTGATTGTGCTAATCAGAATCACCATTAGTGAGATCAGCACAGAATGCAATTAGGTGTGTTTTAGCAAGGTTTTTTTCAATTACTTGCTGTGGGAATGTAGGTTATCTTTTTCTAACCAAACAGCCAACCAATAAGATTAGAGGTGCCGCATTATTCAATGTTAATATATAGTCCCAATAGGTTTCAGCCTCAAAAAACATTTTAAAAGATTTACAGGGCTATGTACAGAGAGTCGCTATCTCTCTCTATTGCCCCCTTTAGGCAATGCACTGAGCCGATAGTGTCTCTCGGTGCATTGTGACTGGAGTTTGCCTTTCGCGAATCTTTAACGCCAGCTATCTGCTGGCGTTAGAGATTAATGTCTTAAAGAGCCGTTAATGGCTCAGTACATTGGTTGCGGTGGTTGGGCGACACAATTTTGCGTAACGTCGCAATAGCCATTAGTTATGTCTTAAAATCACGTTAACGCTTGGTACATTAAAATTTACAAGTAGTACCTTGGTCCCGTATGCCTCTAGCGTTGATCCTCCAACTCCGGCGATCACAGCGTCCAGCAGGAACACCGTCTCCTCCTCGGTGTGTATAGAGTGCAAACCACAGAACAAGAATCCGGGCATGCAGCAGTAGTCAAATAGGTATTAAAACTTGACTTTTATTCCTTCAGTTTAAAAACATCAGAACAGGATAGCATACAGACCGGCAGCAAGAAAAACACAGAGTTCCGCCCACGGGTCAAGTTTTAATACCTGTTTGACTCCTGCTGCCTGCCCGGATTCTTGTTCTGTGGTTTGCAACGCTTGGTACATTGGTTAACGTGACTTTAAGACACAAATAGCCGATAACGTCTCTTGGTACATAGCCCTGTTTGTGTTTTAGACTAAGAGGGAAATTCACCCAGAGTCGCAACTGCTCTGGGCAAAACTCCCGTACGGGATTTACCAGAGGCTGTGCGGCTCTGGGTGAATCTCACCCTGACATACGTATTTAACGCTAGCTATTATACTCGTGCAGCCGCCTCAAAGCAAGCCTTAACGTTGCGCTAACTGAGCGTAAATCAGTTAGCGTGACGTTAAGAGGGGGCAGGAGCGCTGCGCGCCAGCAGCGCTCCTGGGTAAAAGCCCCATAAGTGCTTCTTTAAAGGGGCAAGTTCCTTTTCATTAGATAATGCAGAGATTGATCAGTAGCTCAGAGGGGTACAAGGACATTTTGGGACCACATTCAAACATTCATTTATACAAACACTTTAGTACTCTTAATTCAAACAAGCATCTTTCCATCCCTGCTCTCATTAATGAATACCAGGTTTCCTATGGAATTTTTTTTATCAAAGATTTCTCAAACAAATAGATAACTAAAAGCATAAATAATAGAATAAATATAAACACCTACTTATAAAAGGGGCATATGTTATAGCCCTAGATAAAAATAAACCAACAGTCTATTTTTATATACCGTTTTGGATTTTTTTTTATCACAGCTGCTTTCCAGTTCTTAATTGTCATTTCACAGCATCCTAATATTAGTGTACTAGAAAGCAAAATAAGAGAACAAATTAGAAACAAAGAGGACTAGATCTATTAAATTGGGAAACCACTCAAAAAGGAGGTTACTGTCCCCATTATCTTAAAACATAATGACCCTCCTATTTGCACTGACATTAGCCTCACACTTTTACCTCTGAGCTTTTACCAAGTCCTACAAGAATTTAAGCCTCATATCTACAGTGTGGTTAGCAAGTATATGGTCGGCAAAAAGAAAAGGTTTCTGAATAAGTTAGGGTGAAATAAAAATGTAAAAAAAATGTAAATTTAAACGAGTCCTGTATTACATCTCTGGCTGCAGTCTGTGAGAAATTACACTGCAGTTTATTTTTACATTTCTGCATGTTAAGTGGCCTTACCTGACCCTCTGCTCCTTCCCTTCGCCCCAGTGCTGCCTTATAGTGATTTATTTTAAAAAACAGTTAAACAGAAAACTACTAGTGACAGGGATATAGGACTGGTAATTCCTCCTACCTCCCAAAACGGTTTCTGTGAGGAGCACCAGCCCAAAGAAAACTGCTTTTGCCAGTCTTCCTCCTGGCTTCAGCACTATCTTTAATACAGGAATATTCCAGGACTAGCCTGGAAAATGAAAACTGCAGGTGCTCTAGCTCCTCAATAAAACAATACTGTGAGGTAGGAATAATCAATCCTACCTCCCTGCCCCATGTACTTTCCATTTTTAAAAAGTTAATTTTTAGAGTATAGTTATCCTTTAAAAGAGGGATGGAGGATATTGAGCCTGAGCAAAACAAGTACTGGATTGAAGGTATGCAGCAATACACACACCTCAGAGTAAGTTCTACTTACACATATTTATTTAGAGATAAAGTACCTGCACAGACATTTAAAAATAAAGTTCAAACAGGAAGTAATATTGCTCAAACTTTTCAGCAATAACTTTTTTTTTACCTAGAGATGTGATTTAGGGTTCAGTTTGAAGGTATGACAAAAGGCTTATTATGTAACCCTAACTTATTTGAAAAATTAGAGACCACAGTTACCCTTTAAGTATTGATTCAAGCACATTTTTGTTTATCCAGTAAATTGTTCAAATTATCCAAATTTTGTTTGACAGTGTTTAATAATGTTTAGAAGCTTTCCAGATATTATCAAATTTTTCAGTGAATTTTATTATTGGAACGACAGTTACAAGACCACCTAATGAAAGATACCCGTCTGCCTGTCAGTATAACATATTAAGATATCTGCAATAAGTACGTTTTCCCGTGGACCTTAATAGCCAAGAACCATACCAAGTTTAATCACTACATTATAATGTTACAATGAAACAGCGTGAATACTACCAATAAAACAGTCTTACTGTAAAATTAAGGCAGAACAAATCCTCTACATCATCTCCAGGGTAATCCAGCAGCTGCTGAAGACTCCTGCATATAAAAAATAATAGTAGTTAAAAATAACATTATCAATCAGCCACTTTCACTTTGGAAATATACAATAACTGAAGGTAGGTAATGACAAGATTAAAAAAAAAAAGACTTTCACAAAGTACAGGCAAAATGTACATACTTCATATAATCCTATAATATGCCTCTGCATATTTCTAAAGGGGTTTGTTTCCCCACTCTACCCTAAAATGCTGTAATTTGTGTGCATTCTACACAGAAATCTACCAATAATGCAAAACACACTAGAACAACGATGCCCAACCCACGGTCCACCTTTGTTTTTTGAGGCCGGTGAGTGGGCACAGCTTGGGCATTCCTGGGCGGGGCTTGGCAGGACCACTGCCCATGGTTACGCCCACAGTCTGGTCAATATATGGGGGGGTCTCTGCAGCGTGGCTCAGGTTTGTTCTAGAAATTTAGGCAGCTTCTCGTTGGACTACCAATAAAACTCATGTGAATTGTGCCTGTGTTGGTAATCTAAATAGTAAATAGCCCACCATGGAGAAATGTGGATAACACAATCTGGAGGATATTTACCGAGAGTCACAATTGCTAAAAACCCATCTTAAAGTCTCACTAACCCAATATAGCATGACTTTAGCTTAGACATTGAGTTTATACCAATTTTTGTGGGTTGAACTTGCCCTTTAAGAATGGATTTGCATTGTTTGGAAAAAGTCATGCACACAGCCACAACAAACAATATGAACAATTGCAGCACTAACATCAGCAAATAGCTTGCATTAGAAGACACACAAAAGTGTAGATGGAATCATTATTTACAGACAATCTGCATTGCAGGGGCAATACTAAGCGGTTGACCCTCTGTAAATTCTCCTCTCCATGTGTAAACTATATAATAGCAGCAAATAATAAGAGTGATTTAACATTACCTAACATCAGTGCTGTTATTGTAGGCTACTGGTGGTAAACATTCTGATGCTTAAAACTGAATTAACAACAAGACGTAATGTCTTCTACCTTTCTACCTACTATATATAAACATCATTTATATAAAACAAATGAAACTGGAAGAGAGAAGCCATTGAAGGCTGGTTAGCACCAAATAGAGAGAAAACCCAAAATGTTGGCAGGAAACACACATCTAGAGCCGAGTACCTACACCTATGATACTAGTCCAATTCAAGGAGCACCAGGGAGAAAGATAAGTATTGTGAAAATGGAGTTTGGGTGTAATGCTTATTCTATGTTTAAAAGGTTTTGTAGAGGGGTGAACATGCCCCTGGGTGTTGGATAGTCATTCATTGGCGTTATATGATATCCCCAAAAAGAGGAACGACTCAAGGACACCTTTTGTCACCCAGTATGGAGGAAATAGTTCTGTGGTTTAAAAATTTATATTTGTTATGTCACATATTGAATACAACACAGAACATATGAATGAAGACTGCGACACACCTACACCTGTTTGTGTCAAAAGGCCCCTTAGCCTATTTATTAGGAACTCACAAAAGGCACCAAAGCAATTGTTGGTGTGTAATGGTTTTAATTCTGGATTAAATGGCACCACAACAGAAGATGATCGAATACTATATTTGGAAAGGAGGGAAGTATGATTGATAGAAAGGTTGCAGACCCTGGCCCCTAAGGGGTTAAACAGGGACTACAACCTCTATTTGTTTTTATGAGTCCTTTTGTTTGTATTAGGTGTATATACCATTGTGGTGCCTTTAAATCCAGACAGTGTTCTCTGTCCATCCCTATACTGTGTATTAGCTATAACGTGCTTTGTTGTGCAATTTCCCGTTATAAAGGTATTTAAGCTGCTTTGTAATGACATATAATTATTGATGTCCACAGCTTAACAAAAGGGGGCATGACTCCCAAAATTTTGCTGTGTGGTGGGCATTATGTTTTCTCTATGATAAAACATTTTTGAATTGGCAAAATTGTGGTGCATCTCCCTCTTCTTTATATATATATATATATATATATATATATATATATATCTCCTTTATATTATATAAATATATTTAATATATATTTATATCTTCATAGGCGATTGCATTGAGTTTTTAGGAGCTACCAATGAGGTGGGGGTTATAGGATATTACATTTAGGAAAGTTGTATATGTATGTGTGTACAACTACCATTTAAATGACGGTCAATAAATGTATATAAAGTATAGCACTGACTTATATTAGGTACAAGACAAATTATACAAAATATATACACTTACTTACAGAGCTGAGATTCCTATTTTGATATGGGATAGTCAAAATGGGAGCTTAAACCACACCCCTGTGATTGCTAAGGGGTCTCCACATGGATACTGAAAGGAAGTGGTAATGTCAGTATAACGTCCAATGATGTGGCAGTCAATCCAAAAAAAGTTTGTGGACGTGATGTGTATTATAATGGACATATACACCAAGGCTCCTTATATATCACCTCCAGCCTGCAGGTGGTATCAGTAATAAAAGACAAGACATCCATGAACTAATGAGTTGTCCAAGGCCATAGGTGTAGATGGAGAAAAGAAGAGGACCGAGTACCAAGCCTTGCGGGACCCCCACAGGGAGGGGGCAAGGAGTGGAGCTAATTTCTGTGTGAAAAACACTAAAAGGTCCTACCAGAGAGATAGGAGGATAACCAAGAAAATGCAGTGTCCTGGATACCTACGGAGGTGTACACATCATATACACATACAATTTGGCAAGCAAAATGTAACATTAATACGTGTTTTTTAATTAGGATGTACCTTCCTTCTGTCGGAGAAAGTTCCTTAAGATCTTCTAAAGTGGGCTGCACATTTAGTAACTTCTTGTACAATGCCAGTGGAAAGTGAAGGTCAACCACAGTGAAGTTATATATGGCTAAGCCACACATAACACCAATCAGATGGAACCAATTGTGCTCTACAAAACACTGTAAAAGTGCAAATTTATACCACAGTCAAGAAATCAGTATTTGTGATCTAAAAGAAACTGCAATCACTTTTGTATGAAGCTCAGCTCAGAAATGCAGGCCCATCTTTTCATTACAATCAACCCATATAGGTATACTCCTTCTTGAGGAAAATTATTTTTATCAGATGATTTGAATCAACTAATCAGTAACAAGACCGTAAAATTAAATTTAGGTTAATTCGAATTCCTAATTTTTAATTAGCATATGTTTTGTTCTAAACCTATTATTGCTGTTTAATTGCTTTGGAAAAGAAGCATTTTACATAAAATGTATGTAATCCTTACTATGCTGGTAAATGGAATGTAAAAAAACCTAAATAATGGACACAATTCATTTGGTAGTGTGATAGGCTTGGGTCAGGGGAGAATCTAATTTTGAAAAACAAAAACAAACATTACTAAATGTTTGGGACACGTTAAGGTAGGTTTTTCTGAGTATTTGTGTTTTGCAACATAAACGTACTATGTCTGAAAACCAAAGCAAACTGGAATCCTGATAGACTGTGAACATTCCATAAACTGGATTCATAAGTTCTTTCAGAAGCAAAAGAAAGAATTCTTTTGTGACTCCACCATCATCAACTGCCTCTTCACCATCGAATATCACCTGTAACAACAAACATATTTCAAGGTTCACAAAGTCAAATACCACAATCACTAACACTATCTGTATAAAGCTTAAAGGGGAGCTAAAGTCTCAGACAAAAATGACAAATAATGACAAAAATGCCACAAATAGACAGGGCATATTTACAAAGATGCAAAAAGCTGTGGCTCACTTTTCCCTTTGCTGTGGCTGCTGGGTGATTTATGAAATTAAAGGGGAACTGTGGTCCAAAAATGACTTTAGGTAAATTGATAGGAATTGATCTCCTATCTCCTTATTTTGCATAGTTTTGAAGATATTTACATTTATCTGTGTGATATGGCAGCAGCATCACCAGGTCCTCTGCACTTCCTGCTCTGAAACCATGTCAGTGTGTCTTCTCCCCTTGCAGCCCCCCTCTTCTTTTAAGCCCCTCTGGTCCCTCCCACTCATTGACCCCTCCATTTGCAGGCCCCGCTTGGCCCCTTCCCTTACAGCCCCATGTGGTCATGCCCACTCATGGGTGCCTTAGCCCTGCCCACCCGTGGGTGCCGTGGCCCAGGCCACTCAGACACCCCCCCCCCCCCACAGAAACTTTTTCAGGCAGAATGAGAACTCTAAACCCAATTTTTGCATTTAAGATGCCCCTGAAGAGACTTAGCAGACCCGGACCCTCGCCGCTCTACTCCTCTCTGCTTCCTGGTTGCGGCGGTCAGTGAAAGGCACGGCGGCGACATCATGCCCAATTACCTGACAAGTGCGACTAGGAATCGCCTCACTGCTGCTGCTTTTGCTTGAAACAAGCTTGCAACAGCAGCAGGAGATGGCAGGAGACATGTGTGAATACGAGAAATGTTCCTGCGATTGCACTACTCTGCTGCTTCTCTAACAGGTTCCGACACTCATTTACACTGTATGCACACGCGCGTATATTGTAAAGGCATGTCGGTATTAAAGTATAACTATACTCTAAAATTTCACTTTTTAAAAATGGAAAGTACCTGGTGCAGGAAAGTAGGATTGTTTATTCCTACCTCACAATATTGTTTCATTAAGGAGCTACAGCACGTATAGTTTTCATTTGCCAGGTTAGTCCTGGATAAATTCTTTGTTAAAGATAGTGCTGAAGCCAGGAGGAAGGCTGGCAGAATCAGTTTTCTTTGGGCTGATGCTCTTCACAGAAACAATATTGGGAGGTAGGAATAACCAGGTCTATATCCCTGTCCCATGTACTTTTCATTTTAACTGTATTTTATAAAAGAAAAAAATTAAACACACTAGAGTTATCCTTTAAATCACATAACAAGATCATTGTAATTATTA
Organism: Hymenochirus boettgeri; assembly: GCA_019447015.1. NCBI lineage: Eukaryota > Metazoa > Chordata > Amphibia > Anura > Pipidae > Hymenochirus > Hymenochirus boettgeri. The sequence continues at coordinate 145,642,973 of CM033469.1, forward strand.
ATTTGAATTCATTTATGACCAAAGTTTAACTTCACGTATTAAACATCATTAAAAACAAAAGTAAATACTAAAATATATTATTGCATCTTATTTTAAACATAGAATTTTGAGTTCAAAGCTTCTGTGAATTGTAAAACATTGCCTTAATGAATTAATGCAAAAATAACCAGACTATGGCAGGGTATAGACAGTGGGTCTGCTATGCTATATACTAACCGAGAGGTGTAATGGGCATGGCTCACGGTCGCAGAAGCTTGAGCGCCGCATCATCAACAGAGAAGTGGGGAGGAAAGAGGGAGGGGAGAGAGAGAGAGAGAGAGAGAAGGAAAAGAGGGGGGAGAGGTCTTTAAATGCAGGGTTGAACAATTCTTTAAAGGACATGTCCACCCCCCAAATTAAAAATTCACCAACTACTGGCCCCACTGTACAATATAAAAAAAATCCTTACCTTACATCCCTGCTCCTTATGGTTCTCCTGTAGTGCCTATTCATAGTCCTGGAAAATGAAGGGTAGGAGCTGTCTTCCTGTCCAAAAGGTTACTATCCTCTCAGTTGCTGCAGGCATGCGCAGGGGAGCCCTTTCCCCCAACCACCCCTCCCTGGCTGGCATTGATGTAACGTTAAATCCTTTAGGTATCTAGCAGGGCATGCCCTCCCACCCCGCAACGCTATATTGGAACTAAAAAATCTATTACAAACTCTACTTACAGAACCTCGCTTCTGCTGCGTTCTGTATTATTGGCAGCCATGGCTGTGATTGGCTGCCTCTCAGCCAATTACAGCCGCGGCTGCTGGTCCGGTCCCTTGCTTGTAGTTCCGCCAGGCATGGGAGATGGACCAGAACGGCGCTGGATCGAGGAGCTGTAAGTAAAGATTGGAATAGATTTTTTTAATTTTTTAGCGGTTGGGGGTGGGCATGCCCTACAATATATAATGTAATTTCAGAGGGTGGAGATGCCCTTTAAAGGATCAAGGGTTTGCTAGTTAAGAATTAACATGGAGATTTGGAATGTTCATACCTTCAAAGGCTTTTTCAAGTCAATATCAGAATAAATGCTGAGTTCTCTTAAAGCATCTGCCACTAAGCTTGTTCTTCGGACATGAAGCACCAGGAATGGATTTCTTATCAGCATTGGATCCAGAGTAAGCAGCATAAATACATTCTGTAGGTTAGCACCATTAATGGCAACCTATTAGGAGAGGGAGAATAAGTAAATGTGGTTTACTAGTCAGTGGTACATTAAAAAGTAATTCCAATGTAATGTATTTTGCCAACAATATTTACTCATCATCTGGGTATTTGGACGTAAACAATAAGCTTGTGAAGTTTCAAATCATCCAGGTCATTGTATACAGTATCTGTGGTATTCAGTTAGATCAACCGGACTTGAAATTTAGTTCTTTTAGATATTGTATGATGGATAGTACAACTTTTTGCACTCCTACAGTAGAAACTAAAACCATGTCCTCAGGACCCAACAAACTTAGAACTATGCGACAATGAAAGCAAATGGTGTTCTGCCAGAAGCATATATACATTCATATAATTAATACCTGCATCTGTAGCTCTGCATCTGTTTGCAACATTTTTGTCTTTGCTTGAGCATCAAACACAAAAGGGTAAGAACAGAGAGTCACAGAATCCTGAAAGGTAACAGAAATACCCACATCATTAATTCCAAAAAAAAAAAGTGAAAAATAAAACAAGAAATAGAATTACCTGCATAATAGATGAACGAAGCTTCTATAATTTCGGAAAAGGAAAAAAAGAAACACTAATTAGTATCTGTAAACATACGTTTGATTCCAAGACATACAGTAATAATACAAGTGCACAAAATTCCTTACCATTACAATTTAATAAGAAATAGTGCTAGTAGCCTAGCATGATTTATGAATTAATGAAGATAGCTAGATAGAGAGCATAGCTGCACAAATTAAACAGAAGTAGAGATTTATCATCCACACTGATATCTTACCAATCCTGCTTCATTTAAGAACCACATGAGGTAATCTTCTTGAATGTCAACCAGGTTTGAGATCTCATGGATATAAAATGTATCATGCTCAACATGGTGTGCCTTCCCATTAACCTAAAACAATAAACACATTTTCATTTTAACTGTGGTCTTACTCCCTGGGTGAAATTTACACCAGATATTTATTATTACATTGTTTGCAGCTGAATCTCAACTATTTTTCAAAGAGGTGCACATCTATCACGATTCCCTTATTAAAGTCACATTAACTCTAGGTTCTCAGTAAATCCTCTATTTAATGAATGAGTATAAGTGAGGGTTGGACTAGGAAATTATCAAATCATGGAGAATTTCCTCAGAATTAAGGCCATTACTAGGAGTATCCCAATGTAAAATTGAATTTAAGAGACAATGGCTCTGAAAGTTAGTACTTTTTGAAGGGATACTTTATCAACCTATAGTTATAAATATTTTATTTGCAAGCACTTTGCTTAGGTTGTTAAAAAAATAATAAAACATTTCAATGAAGTTCTGGTCTATAATGCCATTTAATCAAAACAGTCCCATACATACATACAATCAGTATTGGTCCAATTATAATTATCTATCGTCTTTAATAGGGAATTTTCGATATTGTATGATAGGAATTGTAGTAATTGAGTCATTGACATGAGCAACATGCTCACAACAAATCAGCATATTCTGCAACTAGCCACTTGCAAACACACTGGGAATAACTGTATGGAACCGACTAGGCTATGATCTAAAAGGAGAAAATTATTAATTAAATAATTATTAAATATTTTACCTTGTGCAGTTTTTCCAGAAGTTTCAGAGCAGCTGTGATATAGCTGGTGAACAATACAGGTATAAGCAAGGTCTTTCTTCCATTGAGGAGATATACCACTGCTCCTTTATAAAGGTCAATTAGTTTGAAAAAGTAGTTTGGGCAAACCTGACACCACCATTTATCTGAAAGCACAAGTTCTAATCAATCCATTTTGCATTATGGTTAGGTGATACTCAGAGTGAACAGCCCAAAATAAAATGGAGGAGAAAAGCAACTTCTGAAATAAAATGAGTATATAACAAAAATATAGAAAAGCATTAATTTACCTAATACTTTGCTGGGGTTGGTATCAAGCCGTAAAATTGCCATGGCTAATGGTAGTGTCAATGTGATATAATATTTAGAGTCCTGAAATAAAGGAAATTCTGGAAGGATGAGATAAATTCTCATGGCCTCCACATCTGGTGGGGAGTTGGTGAGTTGAGGTATCAAAAAACTCTCGAAGCCTTTCAGAATCTGAAAGAAGTATACAAACAAGTAAGCAGCAAAGAGGGGTTAAGGCTATATTGCCATCTTTAATGCAGACGAAACCTTCATAAATACAATTATACTGTGCCTTCCCAGGACAATCTTACAGTAAGTGGTTCAACCTTTAAAATACACCTATACTGTGCCTTCCCAGGATATTCTTACAGTAACTGGTTTACTCAGTTTACTAACAAATCTTATTCTGTGCAAGAATAACAATAACTTATTTTTTACCCATATTTTAGGATATTCAACACGGCTGAATTCAGTTTTTTCTGATTAAGAAAAAAAATCTCATGTTTCCACATGTATAGAATTTAACAGTAGCAATACAAATTTCAAGGCACTTTGATTTTGTTTTAAACTCTTTGGTTATATAGGCATTTGTATTTGTTTCCTTTGGTGATATGTGTATGAAAATGTGTATGCAAACAGCATGTTTACTTTATAAAAGAGTGTTGGGCAAAATAAAATTTTGTGTTTAAATGGAAGCCCAGGATACACAGTTTCCTATTATTTATTATTTGGCTGTTAAGTCCAACAAGCCAAACATTTTATTTCAGCACACTAAGAAATCTAATCACTTCAGGAACCTATTATACAATACCCAATTAATGCTAAGCTTTCTATAAATCAAACACACTACCCATTGACTATTGAATAACAGCTGGTATAGGACTGGCCTGCAATGTGCTTTGCTCATCCTACCATGCAATATGGAGATTACGTTATACCTAGGAAATTTGAGCAACTTACAAAGCCATAATCCATGTATATTTTATGTACAGTATGACAGCACTATTTGAGTCCCTACATGCACCCAATGCCAGATATCAGGTAAATAAAGGAAAGAAATTACTCCCACGATTAGATTCAGAAGTTTGTCCTGAAAAAAGAATCATGATTTAACAGACAAAAAATGAAAAAAATGAAAAAAAAAGAAGAAACTTAATTTTGCACAATACTAACACAAAATGTCATAGAACAAAATCTCTGATTATTTATGTTGTGTTATAATAAAAATAAATATTTATTGCATTTGTGTTATAATAAAAATAAATTATTACTGATTTGAATCATTTTACATTGAAAATGTGCCTGAATAGCTTTGAACGACAACAATCCCCAGGGTTAGTGGATAATGGAGACAGAACTTCTCTTCTAGACAATGTGGAGCTGAACCACGTATCTGGTATTCTCTACAGCCAGAGGTCTGGTGGTTACAAAGAGGTCACCTTAAAGAATAGTTTACTCGAAAAGTGAACTATTCCTTAAATGAATTGATTGAAGCCCTGGAGGTTAAGGAGCTATGTCTTACCTCCCATTCTTCAATCAATTAAACAGGAATAAGGGACGAATGTACCTTTCGTGCGTGTCTCCACTGGAGAGATCTCGGACCGCTTCCTGGTTCTAATCATCTATAGCTCGCATGCGCGATAATGAGCACTATAGAAGATTAGAACCAGGAAGCGGTCAGAGATTTTCATCTCTCCAGTGGAAGATTGCATGCAAGTTAAATATACTTACCTTTGTCCCTGATTCAAGCTCAATTGATTGAAGAACGGGGGTCTTATTGCATTGTCAGGAGGAGTTACTAATATCTTGGGTAAACCTTTTGAAATAAAAAAATAACAAAAGTGGTATAAAGGTGACACCTTTATTGGCTAAGATAAGCATAGTTTGCCAATAAAGGTATCACCTTAATACCACTTTTATTCTTTTTATTTCAAAAGAGTTACTCTGTAAACATTTTGACTGGCTAACATGGTACACCACCTTTTCCTCTGCTTAATATCTTGGGAAATATGTATTATACATGGGTCGTGTTTCGTATTGTAGGAGTCCATTTATGTGGTCTATATCCCAGTTAAATGTACACATCTAAATTTATATGGAATCTGCTTGAGGAGGGAATGAATGGTTGTGACAAGTCGTAAATCTGGACATTCCTGGACAATCCCACCTCATGCATAGCTTAAGAAGGGGATGTTACAACAAGGGGCTTAAAAGCCATTGTAATGGATCATATGTTTCCTTCTTGCCCCGAGACACAGGACTAGTGAGTATTTGGGGTCTGTAAATCTTTTTATCCCTTTTATTTTATATAACTGTTTGTACCTATATTGTATGTCATTTTATTTTAGCACCATTTTCTTTTTTTTTGGTATTATATGCACTGTCGACATTTTGGAATATTAAATCTAAAATTTAATACGTTTTAATATGTTAAAATGTATGAGTCTAGATAAGTATTAAATACTTTGCTTGTGTAAATGCAAATTAACTCTTACTCTGCTGGTAAGGCAGTGTGAATGTCTGATGTTGATTAACCCATTGATTGCTAGCGTGCTGGAGTGGTATAGTGTTAACTTCTAAAACTTGGGGTGGTGGCAGCAAGTACAGATTGATTGGTCAGATCACGTTCCCAGCGAACTGGCGTTTGCAAAAAGAGCCAAAAAAAGTAAGAAGGTATTCAAGAGTTTATACATATTTAAAATATTACTTAAAGGGGAAGTAAAGTCAATAGAAATCATTGTCCTAATAGACTCAGTACATTTACAAAGGCAGAAAAAGCTGTATCTCAACTTCCCCTTTATGTAATAAACCTCTGGGTACTAGGAGTCATCTCAATCATTTTTAATTTCTCTGGGCTGAGAGTCTTAGTGTACATGCTCCCTAGTGCACAGAAGATCAAGAAAAAGAAAGCTCCAGCCTGTCCTGCTGCCTCCCCCCTGACTAGAAGCCAATCATACAGCACAAGCCATAGCCTCTGTGAGTCACTCACAGCACGTTACAGCAGATTCAGCCCCTCAGACACAGAACGCAGATTTAACTCTTATACATTACACATTCCGTTGCTTTTTTTTTTTTAAAGTACACTTTGCAATTTATTTCCTATCAAGCACTGAGGGGAAATAAAATCTGGGAAATTGAACCTGTAAACCCATAGGCTGTTTCTAAAAGTAGAATATTAGCCTGCTGAGCTACCAGAGCTAATGAAAAGGAAATAAAAAAATAATATTTTGCTAGGAACTAGAGATGTTCGAAACTGATGAGTTTCGTCCCGTTTTCGGATTTTCGAAAAAATACGAGGGTTACCGAAATCGATCGCTACTTTTCGAGGGTTGATGGACTTACGATTTCGAGGGTTACCAGGATTCGTACAATTATCGAGGGTTACTGAAATCGATCCCCACCTACGATACAAGTTTTCGAGGGTTCGATCCTCACCTACGATACAAGTTTTCGAGGGTTACCGAAATGGATCCATGCTTTCGAGGGTTACCGAAAACGGCGATAAAAATTGAAAACTCGGAAAATTCGAGTTTCGAAAATTCTGGGAGTTCCGAAAGTTTTGTCGGGACTTCGAAAACGCCGGATTCGATCCGAAACTGGGTTCTATTAGAACCCAAAGTACATCTCTACTAGGAACAGAATGGAAGGAATTTTTAAAATAAAACATAAAAAAAACAGCAGTAAAATCCTCTATTTTGTATTGTTTCTGGTAGGCTGTCTGCAATTCAGGCTGGAAAATTAATGCACGGTAACAAGCAGCTTTCAAAGTATTATCAGGGACTTCCACATTGGTATAGAAAATATGTGCATAGAGACAGTGAATAGTGGGGTCAGGGGGCATGGCAAATAGGTGCACATGCTCATAAGGCTATTTAAAGACTAGCAGAGAGATTCAATAAAAGTTGTTATAATTAAAAATGGTGCTAATTTTGCCTCAACCAATCAGATCTTATTTAACATTTGAAAGCGAACATCTGATTGGTTGGGAAAAAAATTAGCAACATTTTTAACGATAAAATTTTTTATTAAATCTGTGAGTTGTACTGGCAACAACATGGAAGATTATTCGTTAAAGAATTTACTTCTTACTTACATGTAATTTACGAGAATATGTATTTTACAATGCATTGGTTTTCTGAGGAGAAAAGCTTTCACATTAAGATTTGAAAAAATAAGTTTAGTTCTATAAGTAATGAGAATACATGGTCCATACAACAAATATATATATTGAATTACATTACCTGCTCAAGTAACTGGGTATGATGGGAGTTCATCAGTTTCTCAAAAAGCACCTTTATAGAGTACATGTTGATACCAGGGAGATTTGGACTAGTTTTAAAATGCTCATCATTTCTTTAACAAAGAAAATGAATGGTTATATAACAGTATGCTTATATGCTTCAAATACCCCCCTTATACCACTTTAGTCTTTATGCTAAATTAAGCTTCAACCTTGGCAGTCGGCACTATGTCAGATCAGCTCCCACAGCAGCCCCCACTAGCATACTCTGAGCAGTAGATCTGCGTTTAATAAAAAGAAGGCAATTATCTAAACTTTTATCAAAACACCCCAATGAGAGGGGGGAGGACTGCAGTGTTAATCTTGCTTATTATTAAAATGGATGAAATAGAAAAGCTTGTCTTACAGGCTGCAAGGGGGTAGGGAATTTTGACCTGTGACATTGGACACACTGATGCTGCTAATAGACAACCCAGGTAAATACTGTGTTGCTGAACAGCACTAATGTCTATTGCAACAGAGGCTGGATGATGTGACTGTACAAAAATGTCAATACCTGGTCAAGAGTTTGTACCTGTAATGAGAACAGTAATATATTCTGTATATCTGTGTTGCTTAAAATATACAGTATATTTGGCACACGCATCCTAACATAATCTTTACATTCTTTAGTGTAGATCATCTAACACATTCAAAATTATATAATAAAGTTAAGTCTTTTTAGTGTATCCACTTTTTTTCTGAAATGAACATTTCAATTTTAATACACAATCCCAGCATTATCCTTACCTTTTATCCAAGAAGCTTCCGTTCCAGAAAGCAGCAGAGGACAGTATTTGTATGATACCACTGTTAAAAGAACACCATATTAACACACCAAAAGGACAACACATATCTGCAACAATGTGATAACTGATCCTGCCTCTCTTCTAGTTTTTCATGGCTCCTCTGTGGCTGGTGAGCTAATCCTCATTTAAGTCAATGTGTTATTACCAGGCTGGATACCTTTACCATGACTACACTGTGACCTCCTAACATCCATCTTCATACGTCAACAGTTTTTTTTCATACTTCCTGGAATGTTTAAAATAAGAACTATATGAACAATCAATTTTTTTAAATTATTTTTAGGATTTTGTTTTTTTACTATTATTTGTATATTTTTTATATATGGTTTGATTCAGTTTGGGGAATATTGTATTCATTGGCTATGAAAATATGTTTTTTTAGCATTCTTTATAAGAAGATATACATCTGATGCTTTAGTTTGTACCATATATACTCAGGTATAAGCTGAGATATTCAGGCTTTTAAATTAGCCTGAAAACGTAACCTCGGCTTATACTCGGGTCAAGTCATAATTTAGATCCAAATGCTGCAATTGCAAAGAGTAACCAGTAGGTGGCTGTATTAAGAAAATCCTTTACCTGCATAGAAAGTTACAAATTACATAATTTCTACTCTCAGTTTATACTCGAGTCAATCCGTTTTTACTAATTTTCCAGTCAAAAATAGGTACCTTGATCGACTTATACTCGAGTATATAGGGTATATAAACTAATTGTATTAATTTTAGTGCCAGATGACAACTTTTTTAAAAAAAAAATTCTCCTTATGATTCAATAGCTTCCGATATTTAAATATTTCATTAAATTCTTGTTTAGTAGAGAGACTACCTAAAGGAGGAGTAGGAGCTTTATGTCAAAAGCAAAGCACAGAACCAGTCAGGTACAATAACCAATAATTTGCAAGAAACAAATTTCACATACTTCATAGAGTTGGAGTTGCTGTTGTCCAAAACTTTTTGTCTCCAAATATCAATAGTGTCACCATTGATAACACTTGTATGATTTCTGTAACTGCAGGAACGGAAGTCAACTGCAAACTGTGAGCTCTACGATAAAAATGTGACAAAGATTATTTCTATTTTCCTTAACATTCATTTACTCACTTATCTAACAAAAACATATGCTTGAATACCAATTGGTAAAAGGTTTTTCCATTTCTTGAAATTCTAAACTAAGGGGCATATTTATAAATGATGGCTATTCGCTATCGCAGGACATCGCAATGACAAATAGTGCTATTTTTGACTTATTTATAAAGGCAAACTACTTTTATAATTTTTTTAATTTAAAGCTATTTATAAATAGGTGAAAATTGGCCTTTTTTACCCTTTTCTCCCTTTTGTTGCATTTTTTTTGCAGTTTCACCAGAATTTTACTTACTGGAATGTTCCATTAACAGGACTATTTCTTACAAAGCAATATGGTATGTTCCCATATTAATGTAACTGGTTTGATAATTAGCTACAGTTTGCCGAAAATAAGCAATACTACAAAAAAGTCCTATTAATAAAATAGAGAAAATTCGCCTTTTGAGTTTTACACTATCATATCCTATTAATAAAATAGAGAAAATTCGCCTTTTGAGATTTACACTATTTACCATCCTATTAATAAAACAATAAAACAGAGAAAATTCGCCCTTTGAGATTTACACTATTTACCATGTCCTATTAATAAAATAGAGAAAATTTGCCTTTTGAGATCTACACTATATCCTTTTTAATAAAATAGAAAAAAATTGCCTTTTGAGTTTTACACCATTATATATTTGGCTGAAAAAAACACCAAATGTGTTAGGCTACTTTTTAATAACAAAGATAGGTGTTCAGTGTGTATTAACCAATTTGACACTACTTTGAAAAACGACCAGGAAGTATTACCCATTTACCATCATATGTGCTGAACTTTTATTAATGCTTCTTTTTGCTACATAATTTTCCCTCTGATGAAAATTTGCCTTTTTAATAACTTTAATGAAAGGAAAAGTTGAAAGTTTAAAAAACTGTGGTAAAGTAGCAAAAATAATGCTTGTTATAAATATGTCTCTCAGATCCCCATTTGACAGTAAATGCTGGAAAATAGTCTAACACCCCCCTGAATACTTAGTAGTATTGAGAAACACTCCACAATGTACTGACACCTTCCATAGACCCATTGGCAGGCTAAATAAATGGCCACTTATGCGTTTTCGCCACCTTGGACTTGGCGAATTGAAGTGGCTGAACTTAACTTAAAAATACACTTTTCACCATTTTATAAATATGGTTAAGCGGTAACCGCAGCGATGTATGTCAAAAAGTAGTGGTAAAGCCCTTTCGCTACTGGTTATTACTGCTTTATAAATAGTGAAAAGACAGCGTTAAAGAAGGCGAAAAGTTTAACGAACCTTTATATATATGCCCCTAATTCTCTAAAGCGGCATTTTAGCATTTTAACTGTACACATGCAGCTTCTAAATACAGATATATTTTAGCAAAAGCGGAAAACAAAGTGACTTGTTTGTGCTAGACTGAGCTGACTGACACAGGCAGTGACATTTTCACCTGAAGAAGGGGGCACGTTCCCCCGAAACGTTGTATCACTGATGTTGGGTTATTAAATCACTTTCTGCGACTACATCCTTGTTTGCTATTTTAGTGACATTTTCCCCCCTACTTACATATAAGTAAGCCAGTGAGCCCACCAGTAGGGGGCAGCACTGATTAAGAGAGGACAACTAGATGCAGCTCAAATTACCAAGAGGCTTATATTTGCAATGAAGGGAGTGGGCAAAGTAATTCCCCATTCCTGTGATTTTTATCTGGGTTTTGAAGAGCATTACTGTGCCTTCAGAGAGCCACAAGTGTGCCACTTAATTTTAGCAGTGGGAATATTTTCACTGCCATAGAGGTCTTATATATTATAGTATTTGTTTGTACTCGTTAAACAATCAAATCTTCCAGTATGGAGCTTTAAAGGGGTACTAGGGTCTCCATACAAATGACCTTAATTAAAAAGAGGGCACCTCTACCTTCAAAATGGACCAGGATCAGTGTAAAATGTGGTTTTCCCTGCTAACACTGAGCTGTGATATCACCAGCACTTGTGGTCTGCCCAGAAATTCAAGGTTGGGGCATGCCCACTGCGTAATAGAGTAATGGACAGACCTGTAACTAGCTTCAAAAAAGATACATTTTTGGGGGTGGGGCTTAAGACACAGCTTAAAACACATGCCCTTTTACAGAGACAGTGCAGTCGGAGAAATGTTATTTTACATGCATATAACCTAAGATCCAGAGAAGATAGATACATCTTTCAAGACTTGTTTTAAAGGTATGGTTAAGCTCTTTTGAATAAAGTTGAAGGCACTGGTATAGAGGCAACAGTTATCCTTTAAAAGTTTGGTAATTAAAACTTTCCTGCAATAAATGAGGAGGGAAATAAAGCTAATAGTATTCATGTAAACTCTACATGCACATTCAGAATATGGCAAGAAAAAAATGTGAGGAGAACATCAACCAATGATTTTATGGAGAAATAATTCCTAAAATCTAAACCTTTGGGAAGATAAGGCAGTAGAAAAGGGTAAAATGATACATTTTAAAGAATTTCTAAACCCACATTTTTAAACTTCAGTATCTGAAATTATTCCCTCTTAAAACACCAATAAACTGTAAAATCCTACTACAGTAAATAGCATTTCAGTGAATGTAATCACCTGAAGAACTGGATCAAATAAACGTGTGAACAGTGACTGGCCACACCCCTGATCTCAGTCACATGTCTGTCCAGTAAAAGGATTCGCTAGAGGCTATTGGTGGGTGTGACCAACTGTACCAAGTTCCAGGGACTGAGCATGTGTAAAGAACACAATGGTCACTGACCACAATGTGTGATACCGGGATGTTGGAAAATAAAACACAAACCTCATGCTAGAAAGGCGAATTTCCCAACAACCATACCAAAATATGAGGCGAGATTCAGATTACTGCTTTTATATTAAGGTGCTCTTCCTTCTGAAAGAGCATTGTTCTGAGGCTTTAGTATTGTCCACTGCATGTCCACTCCCAACTGGCCCCACTGTGTAGTGTAGAAAAATCCTTACCTCACATTCCTGCTCCAAATGATTCTCTTGTAATGTCCCTCCAAAGTCCAGAAAAATGACTACTAGGAGCCTTGCTGAGTCCATATAGGACTGCCTCCTGCCTCTCCTTCGGGAGAATTTACACATGCTCAGTGAAGCTCTCCCCCCCCCTTCTAATACATGTTAGACTTCCTCTCCCCCTAGTGTAACATACTTTTGCTGTAGTGTAGAGCTCCCTCCCCCAACCCCAACTGGTATAGTACTTTGTCCAGAAATTCCACCAATCTGTACTTACTTTGCCTGTTTCCCCCGGCGTTCTACACTGCCGGCAGCCACATCTGTGATTGGTTGCCTCTCAGTCAATCATGGATGCGGCTGCCGGTCCGGCCCCCTGCTTGTAGTTTCATGCAAGCAGAGGGCCGTGACAGATCGCCAGTGGAAAGAGGTAATGTAAGTAATGATCGGGGGAGTTTCTGGAAAAACTATAGCGGTTGGGGGAGGGAGCCCTACACTAGAGCAAAAATTAAAAACCGGATGGACATACCCTTTAAAAGCCCTCCAGTGTGGTAGACTGTGGGATTATTTTTCCAAAACTTTTATTTAATCAAGAGGTTTAGCATTTTTTAAGATTTTTCACCATGATTTCTAAAAGGGAGGTAGGCATATATACATACCATACTTGTCAGTCCTGAATTTTAGTTGTCAATGAGTACAGGAGATTACAGCTGTTCCACAGCCTCCCCTCCCCCATCTCCCCCATCCCTTTTCCCGTACCCCATGCATGCACGTGATAGAATGGAGGGTGTCAGTGTCAGTACTGATCCTGCCTCCTTGAGGATTATGGAATTATGTAAAAGTGTCCCAACAAAGTACTTTATACATGCATGTAGCCCAGACATATGGGCTAGAAAAAGCAGTTTAAAACTAGAGGCACAGTTTTGAATTTGGCTTTGAAAGTCTTAATTTTTGAAGGGAATGTGTGTGACTGTACAGCAGGTTTTAAAACTCAATCTTGTTCCGGCAATGAAAGAAGATGTTTAAAGGAATAGTTCAATTGAAAAGTGAACTATTCCTTTAATGTATTGATTGAAGACTGGGAAGTTAAGGAGTTATATGTCTTACCTTCCTTCAATCAATATCTCAGGAGTAAGGGATGAAGATTGCATAAACGTACCTTTTGCACTATCCACCGCAGAAGAACAAACAGGTCCTGACTGCTGCTTAGCTCTAATCAACTATAACGCACATGCGCGATAATGCACGCTATAGTGGATTAAAGCAGGAAACGATCGGTGGTGGTGGTGCTGCTGCGGTGGATCATGCAAAAGTTACGTTTCTGCTATCTTCGTCCCTGGCTCCTCAAATATTGATTGAAAACCTCCCGGACTTAATCAATACATTAAAGGAATAATGCACTTTTCATGTGAACTATTCCTTTAAATTTCATAATTTATTTTAATTAAATACATATATTTTTTGTTATGGTGTATATGGTTGACATGGAAACAGAAGGTAGGATGTTGCGGTTCATTAGCTGGTGTGTTTCAATGTGAGGTGTTTTTGTAAAAAAAATACCTTTTTGATGATTAAGGTATGATTGCCATGGAAATGGAAAGGTGGGGTGGGTGTTGGAGTAAATCAGTAGTTGTGTGTACCTGCATTTGTGTGGTGGTAAGGGGCATGTTTTTATGTTTGAGAACATAAAAGTTATGGGTTAGGTATAGTTGCCATGGAAATGTAAGGGTAAGTTGGGTGTTAGGAAGTATTAGTAGGTGTGTGTACCTGTGTGGGATTGGTGGTATGTTTTTGTGACCATAAAAGAAAGGTCTTTCCTGTGGCTCTGCAGATGTTTGAAACCAACAGTTGATGGCACCCACAGAATGCTGGCAGTTGCAGTCTGTAGTGAATTTCATGCCTCTGTGGGAGGAGATACAGTCCAAAAAATAGAATAGAATAAATAGAATAAAATAAAATAGAAGAAAGAACAGTTTGGCTCTTTCAAGCCAAATTAATTACATATCAGACATACACTAAGGAGAAATGGAAGGTAGGCAGCCAATTCCTGAAAACATATTACTTTATTAAAATATCCAATTAAAAACATTTGCCAGACACCAAATGGTATACAAAAAGGAGGGGGGGGGATACACAACGCATTTTGTGGCTGTAAACACTTTCTCAAGATAGATATAGTTAATATCATTAATAGACATAGTGACAGTTAAAGTGAGTTTTTGAGCACAAAACACAAACATTATTAAAATGAATAAAAAGCTTACCTCACATTTTGAACACAGTATAAACGTCTTGTTTCCTCCAGAGAAAATATGATTAATTATGTTATAAGAAGCAGGATCTGTGTAGCAGAAAGAAGTAGCTGAAATTTCACATAATATATACTGTAGATTTCATCCTGGCTTAAATTTCAGCTGTTCACGGGACTAGAGATCTTTAAGTGCTTTGCTCTCCTAAATAAATCAGTCATGAACAGAAGATTTATTTATTATTCTACCAACGGAAGAACATTCTTTAAATTGTTCAACCCTAATAATATATATATATATTATAGGTAATACCCTAAAACCACAATAGTAAGAAAGCTGATGGATGTAGAACTAACCTTTTCAAGCTCTTTTACAAGCATAGAGGAGGTAGCTAGAGGAATAGCATTCAATAACTTTCTGTAATGTCAGTTGTCACATCCATAATGAACAGCTGCTAACTCAAAGAACCAGGAAGCAGAAAGAGGGGTAACGGAAAATCGGGCAGCATTTCAGTTTAGTCAGGCTTTCTATTTATTTGAGTATTTGGAGGGTCATTTACCTGTTCTGTGCAGGAGCGGCTTGCAAGAGGAGCGCGGTAAGGTAAGTTCCAGGTCCCCTGAGCAAACTATTATTCACAGGGAGGTGGGAATAAGAGTTTTCACCTCCCTGTGAATAATAGAAACAGATGCCAAATACTTGTTTTTTTAAGTTTAGTGTTCCTTTAAAGTAAAAAAGGTGCTATCACATGGTGAAATGATCCTAAAAAAGTACTTAAAGGAGAATTAAAGCTAAAATAAAAGAGCTTGAATACATTCTATAATTTCCAGTTAATAGGTACTCCTTTTAAGCCTCATAAAAACATAAGATGCTGTTGGCCAATGAACATTCAAATGCAACCATTTTGTCTAACAGTATTTCAAAGGATGACAATCTTACATCTGGAGGCTCCCATCACTGACATTTATGATTTTTGCCACAATGAATGACACAGACGGAAGCTGCAACATGCATATGATTATCGTCTGAAGTAGTCAGCCATGTGCTGATAACTAATGGATAACCTGCCTATGACCTCTCAGTAAGAATGAACAGACATAAAACCAGTATCATATCATGTGTATAGGCTGAGGTAACAGTGCCAGGATTCTTGTGCTAAGTGATACATTTTCCAATTCAGTTTATCGATCAGTTATAATGAAGGCCATACACTAGCACTAGTGAACTTATCTTAAAATGTTCGAGCGATGCTCTGGCAACCATCTAAGACAACCAATTTGAGAACAAAATCTGTTTGAAAGGAAAATTGGGAAAATCACTAAAATCCTTTTAACTATTAAACACTAAATTGACCTTATATCAGGACAGTGGCTTCTTACCCACAGCTGTAGGGAGAGGTTACCAGTAATTCCATACAGCGTTCGGTACCAAATATGCCATGTTATTGTACCTAGCAGAGTCTCTCCTGGCTGCACCTTGCTAATCAGCACTTGTAATAGATGAAACAATGTTGCTATTACCGGCAGCTCTGAAAGGGGAAAGTCAGTGTCTTACTACAGCAGATCGTTAAACCTACTAGGGGATCGTGATGGACAGAAAAACCTATAAAAATGCCCCCCTGCATTGCTGCCAGGACGGAGACCAGGAGTGGGCAGCAGACCTAAAGCATAGAAGTGTTCAGTGAACTAGGCAGCTAACACACTGTATGGAATGGACGCACAGGCACACAGAGAGCAGCAGCTGGTGCTAGGGGATCGTGACAGCCGGGCAGAGAAAAACTTGAAAGCGGTGCCATGCAGGAATCCCTCCCTGTGGGGCCCCTTAAAGATGTCAGGGTCCTGGGCAATTGCCCAGTTTAAACAGCCCAAAAGGCCCTGCTGCCCAGAAAAGTTAACACTTGCTGCTTCCTGGGAGGAACTTGACCCGAGTATAAGCCGAGCTTACATTTTCAGGCTAATTTTAGAACCTGAAAATCTCGGCTTATACTCGAGTATATACGGTAACTTTCGTGTTAGCCATGCAGCTGCCGAAATTAAAGAATATAGCATGGGTTAGCGTGACTTAAACTCCAAAACATGAGCGGTGCGCCCATTGGTGCATCGCCCTGAATGTATCTACTAAATGTATCTCCTAAATCCGGGCAAGCAGCCAATAAAAAGCAGAGGGATCCAATCTAACTGGTAACGGCTGAACCTAACAAGGGATCAAAAAGAATCTAAGTGGCATATTTATATACGATCGCTATTTCACCATTCTCTATCGCAGGACATCGCAATGACAAACCGCACTTATTTACAAAAATGCTTGATTATTGAGTAACGCTGCGGAGATATGGGACACTAATATCACCTTATTCAGGGCATCTATAGTGGGAAAATGAACTTTTTTTCTTTCTTTCCATGTGTTCTATAATTTCCCACAACCCCCAGAGTGTCTTCACTTTTTTCAGATTCACTCTGTCCTGAGATACACCAGTTAGAAGAATACGTGATTGCATTCCTCTACTCCTACTTGGACTGTCAATCAAATCCCTGTGACGTGATCCCCCCTCCCTGCTCTGTAATAAACATAGAGATAAGAGCATTAGCAGGGGGGGAGAGGTAGCTTTGATGGTAGATATAAGGCTGCACTTGACCCCCCTTCTTAATAGCTTTCACTGATTGATGATGGGTCACGAAGTGAGAGATCGTAAACTGTACTGTTCTCCTTCTTCCTTGTCTCCAGGACAGCTTGCTTTCTATTGGCCACTGTGCGTGGGTGTGTTTTTCAGAATGGTGAACTTTTAAAAGAAACAAAGTGGCATATTTATATACGATCGCTATTTCACCATTCTCTATCGCAGGACATCGCAATGACAAACAGCACTTATTTACAAAAATGCTTGATTTCCCTTTTGCGGAAAAGTAACGCTGCAGAGATATGTGACACTAATATCACCTTATTCAGGGCATCTATAGTGGGAAAATGAACTTTTTTTTCTTTCTTTCCATGTGTTCTATAATTTCCCACAACCCCCAGAGTGTCTTCACTTTTTTCAGATTCACTCTGTCCTGAGATACACCAGTTAGAAGAATACGTGATTGCATTCCTCTACTCCTACTTGGACTGTCAATCAAATCCCTATGACGTGATCCCCCCTCCCTGCTCTGTAATAAACATAGAGATAAGAGCATTAGCAGGGGGGAGAGGTAGCTTTGATGGTAGATATAAGGCTGCACTTGACCCCCCTTCTTAATAGCTTTCACTGATTGATGATGGGTCACGAAGTGAGAGATCGTAAACTGTACTGTTCTCCTTCTTCCTTGTCTCCAGGACAGCTTGCTTTCTATTGGCCACTGTGCGTGGGTGTGTTTTTCAGGATGGTGAACTTTTAACTCCTACTGCACATGATAAGCTTGTCGGTTAGCCGGAGTTGAGACATGGAGGAGGTAACAGAGTGGAGGGGGAAGGGGGGAGTGCTGCACACAATGTGTTTTTTTCACTATAGATGCCCTTTAAGACTATTGCAGCGTAAAGAGAAATACCAGACCAGAGAAGGTGAAATATCAGAGCTATTTTTGTCATTTTTAAACCTAGGGTGAAAGGTGAAAATTCACCCCATTTTTGCAGTTTTACCAGAATTTTCGCCAAACATCTTTACTTACTGGAATGTTCCATTAACATGACTTTTTCTTACACAGCACTATGGTATGTTCCCATAATTATGTAACTGGTTTGATAATTAGCTGCAGTTTGCTGAAAATAAGCAATACTAAAAAAATTGTTCTATTAATAAAAAAGAGAAAATTCGCCTTTGTGAGTTTTACACTATAATATCCGATTAATAAAAAAGAAAATTCGCCTGGGTGAGTTATACACTATTTATCATATTTTTTTTGCTGAAAAAAACACCAAATGTGTTCAGTGTGTATTAACCAATTTGACACTACTTTGAAAATCCACCAGGGAGTATTACCTATTTAACATCATATGTGCTGAATTTAACTTTTTGCCATATTTTCAGCATTATTAGTGCTATTTTTTATTACATAATTTTTGCCTTTGATGAAAATTCGCTTTTTAATAACTTTGTAAGACAAAGTTGAAAGTTTACAAAATTGTGGTGAAGTCTGGTGGCAAAAAAAAGCAAAAGTAATGCCCCGTTATAAATACGTCTCTTTACCCTTTCACTGCCAGCAGAATTCACCGGGGTCTCCCTTATCGCACGGACCTGCTCTTCCTCCTCCTCCCGGCTCCTAGGAAAAATATTATCTCCCGATCCCCCCATCGGTTTTAGAAAAAACTGATGGGGGATCGAGAGGGCTAGGGGGGTTTAAATGGTGCCCCCCGATCACCCTTAGCACCCGCAATTTTTTTTTTTTTTTTAAAAGGGCCAGCAACAGAATGTGTATATACGATCTGTGGCAGTTTGGTCCTTTTCTGTACAGATCGTATATACACATTCTGTGGCAGTGAAAGTGTTAACCCTTTCCCTGCCACAGATCGTATATTCACGATCTGTGCAGTGAATACTCAAACTGCCACAGATCGTGAATATACGATCTGTGGCTTTAAGTCCCCCGTAAAAAATTGCACCCCGCTAGGGGCGATCGGGGGGCAGTATTCAACTGCCCCCCTAGCCCCCTCGATCCCCCCTCGGTTGTGTCCAAATCCGAGGGGGGGATCGGAAGATATCCCTACCTGCAGCCCGGCAGCCGGTCCCACGTGGAGAAGGAGAGGAGGAAATCTTCTTTCCGGAAAGGGAGACCCCGGTGACATCACTGAGCTTCCTGCTTCACCGGGGTCTTCCCTTAGAGAGGTAAGATGCTGCCCCCGGTGGTCCAGTGGAGGTACTGCAGCATGATCTCTATATAGATCATGCTGCTGTACCTAGTATAGAACAAGCTGTCAAGCTGACAGCTGTACTATACATTTTGTGAATGGAACTCAAATTTCCATTCACAAATAGGATTTTTTCTAAGTCTTTGCTACTTAGCGAAGACTTAGAAAAAAAATGGGGACAGAGATCATAATTTGGTGATCACTTCTGATCACCAAATTATTGATCTTTGCCAATGAATGAAAAATCACTTCCTGGAAAATGATTTCCGGGAAGTGATTTTTCCGATCGGATTTCGAATTGGAAAACGGGCATTTATGCCCGTATTCCAAGTTCGGTATCATTCCCTAAGATGATTTGATGATCATCTTTGGGAATGATCCCCAAAAAAAAAGGGGAAATGCACACAAAAAAAATCTTAAAGTGATACACACACCTTTTTTTTTTTTACCCTAAAACTATAAATTAGCAAAAAACGTTGTCTTCTCCAAGCTTCTCAATGTCCCCGGTGATATCGGTAAAATAAACGCAGATCATTTATTTGTTGGATTTCAAAGGAAACTAAGCCTATTTTAGTAGGAAATTTTGCAGAGGTACCAAAAAAAGACTGTATTGATTTTTTAGGATCAGTAAAGTGTGCAAAAACTTGTGTGACTCTCCGTACTAACTGGTTTTCCACTAAAAGGGGGAGTGGGTATAGGGTAGGGGGGTGGGTTGTGGCGTTTTTTAATTTTTTCTTGTAATTGCAACTGCGCATGGATCCCATTTGAGCTAGTTGGTGGCCCCGTCTCAGTTTGCACCCACCCTTATGGCATACCGTTTGATTCAGGACATGTGAGAGATTGCCATTTAGTGGGTTTTTTTACTTGCCAAGTGGGTTTAGGTAGGATTTCAACCATTGAGTCCTTATTTTATTTTTTCACAAAATCTCCTAAAAGCACGGAGTTCTATGAATAGCAGCGTCTGGAATTCTTCACGTATATACGAAAGCATGATACCATCACGTAGCTGAAGGTGTGTCAGCTTCCAAAAATATATAGTTTGGGGGGTATTTCAAAATTGATTAGGCGTTCAAATTACAGAACACTTTGATTTTTTTCTGTAATACACTTGTGCATGCGTCCAATTTGGAGCTAGTTGGTGGCCACGCTCTGTGTACATCCACGCATATGCATACCGTTTGATTCAGAACATGTGGAAGAGTGATATTTAGTGGGGGGGTTATTTGTGGGGGCATTTCCAAGTTTTGGGGCTGTTTGAAATTACAGAGAACTTTGATTTTTTTTCTTGTAATTACACTTGTCATGGCGTCCCATTTGAGCTAGTTGGTGGCCACGTCTCTCTGTGCACCCACCATATGGCATACCGTTTGATGTAGGATACGTGGGAGATTGACATTTAGTGGGTTTTTTGCTTGTCAAGTTGGTTTAGGTAGGATTTCAATCTTTGAATCATCTTATTTTATTTTTCACAAAACCTCCTAAAAACATGAATTCTTTGGATTTCTTTGGTCTGGAATTCTTCATGTATGTATGAAAGCATGGCACGTAACGTAGCTGAAGGTGTGTAAATTCCAAGAATATATAGTTTTGGGGGGTATTTCTAATATAGAGGGGTGTTTAGTCTGACAAATCTGAAAAGTTGCTGTGTAATTGGGCCATTGTTCATTGGCTCACTTTGTGGCTAGTTGATTCCACGTTTGCGTGTGTAACCATACATAGGGCATACCGTTTGATTCAGGACATTTAGAAATGTGATATTTGGTAACTTTTTTTACATTACTTGGGATTTTGGCATGATTCTACCTTTGAGAGTGTTTTTATTCAAATTTTTAGAAAATCTGCTAAAACTGCGAACTTCTACGAAGAACTGCCGCCCACACCATTGATGGTAAGAATGAACAAACTACAAATTTCGTAGATAAGGTGTGTGGATTTGAGAATATATGGTTTGTGGGGGTTGTTTTGTGGGGAAAAATTGCAGACTGTTCAAATTCAGATTGACTGAATATTTTTGCTGTTTCTGAGCCATTGTGCATTGTTTCACTTTGTGTCTTTTGGCTTCCACGTCCACGTGTGTAACCACACATTCGGCATACCGTTTGATTCAGACATTTGGGAGATTGAAATTTAGTAGCTTTTTTTTTACATTCCATGGAGTTTTGGCATGATTTCTACCTTTTGAAGTTGTTTTTTGTTCATTTTTTCAGACATACGCGAATCTACGAAGAACTGCGCCCACACCATTGATGGTATGAGAACAAACTACGCGTTACGTAGCTGAAGGTTGTAGATTATGAGAATATATAGTTTTGCGGGGGTATTTCCAAGTTAGAGGGGTGTTCAGTTTGAAAAATCTGGGAAAATGCTGTTATTGGCGCACTAAGCATTGTTTCACATTTTGTCTAGTTCGTCCACGTCCGTGTGTGTAACCACACATATGGCATACCGTTTGATTCAGGACATTAGGAATATTGATATTTGTAAGTTTTTTTACATTACATGGGGTTTAGGTGTGATTTTGTAACTTTGAAGTGTATTTTCTCTATTTTCCAGAAAATTGTGTAGAAATGCGAAATTCTACGAAGAACTGCGCCCACCCCCATTGATGGTATGAATGAACGAACTACAGTGCTACATAGCTGAAGGTGTTTAGATTTCAGGAATATATAGTTTGGGGGGGTATTTCTGAGTTATCAGGTGTTTTTGTGGAAAAAACTGCAGACTGTCCAAATTCGAGTTGGCTAAATTTTTTCGCTGTTTCTGACCATCGTGCATTGTCTCACTTTGTGGCTTTTCGCTTCCACGTCCCGTGTGTAACCACACATATGGCATACCGTTTGATTCAGGACATTTGGAGATTGATATTTAGTAACTTTTTTTTACATTCCATGAGTTTTGGCATGATTTCTACCTTTTGAGTTGTTTTTTGTTCATTTTTTCAGACAAATGCGAACTTCTATGAAGACCTGCGCCCACACCATTGATGGTATGATGAAACAAACTACAGTGTTACATAGCTGAAGTTGTGTAGATTTCAGGAATATATAGTTTGTGGGGGTTATTTCTAAGTTATGGGGGTGTTTTTGTGAAAAAAACTGCAGACTGTCCAAATTCGAAGTTGGCTAATATTTTCGCTGTTTCTGAGCCATCATGCATTGTCTCACTTTGTGGCTTTTCGCTTCCAACGTCCGCGTGTAACCACACATATGGCATACCGTTTGATTCAGACATTGGGAGATTAATATTTAGTAACTTTTTTTTTACATTCCATGAGGTTTTGGCATGATTTCTACCTTTTGAAGTTGTTTTTTGTTCATTTTTTCAGACAATGCGAACTTCTATGAAGAACTGCGCCCACACCATTGATTATGATGAATAAACAAACTACAGTGTTACATAGCTGAAGTTGTGTAGATTTCAGGAAATATATGTTTGGGGGTATTTCTAAGTTACGGGGGTGTTTTGTGGATAAAACTGCAGACTGTCCAAATTCGGAATTGGCTAAATATTTCGCCGTTTCTGAGCCATCGTGCATTGTCTCACTTTGTGGCTTTTCGCTTCCACGTCCACGTGTGTAACCACACATATGGCATACCGTTTGATTCAGGACATTTAGGAGATTGATATTTGGTAACTTTTTTTTACATTCAATGAGGTTTTGGCATGATTTCTCTACCTTTTTGAATGTTGTTTGATGTTCATTTTTTTTGAAAATCTGGTAAAAGTGCAAACTTCTACAAAGAACTGCGACCACACCTTTGATGGTATGAATGAACGAACTACAGCGTTACATAGCTGAAGGTGTGTAGATTTCAGGAATATATAGTTTGTGGGGGGTATTTCTGAGTTGGGGGGTGTTTTGTGGAAAAACTGCAGACTGTTCAAATACAAAACTGGCTAATTTTTTTTTGCTGCTACTGACATTGGCACTGGTCACGCTCTGGGTTAGTTGTAGCCATGTCTCTGGGTACACCCATGAATGTGGCATACCGTTTTATTCGGGAGGGTTTAGGCTTTCATTTTGAGATGCGTTTGAACTTTCCTCCACAGTTTTTTAGCTGAAATTCGCATTTGATTTTGTCTCTGATTTTACAGTTGAGGAAAAAAAGGAAAATGTAGAAATAACTTACTATTGATGAAGAGCTGCGTCCGGGTATCTGCATTTTGATCAAATTACTTCCTCACTCATAAAATCTTGTGGGTGTGTAGTTTCTAAAAATATCTCACTTGTGGGATATTTTAGTTAATTTGGAAGATATCTATTTAACTGTCAGTAGTGGTTATACATTTTAATTTGGTGTAATTTCTTGAAGGTGCAGTTTTAGTTTGGGGGGTCTCCTGTACAGGAAAAGTCGGGTACCTACATATATCTGGTATCGTTGTACACGGGAGTATCTGAGCTTTTAGAAACAGTAAGATTTTTGTGTGTAACCTTAAGATAACTATAAGTAAAAATGGGAAAAATCCATGAAAATTTGCAAATTTTTCATTTTTTTTACATATTTTACCCATAATTCCAGTAAATTTTCAGAAAAGTTCAAAATTCTGTTACCATGTAAAGTACACTTTGTGCTGAAAAAAACAATGTATAATATTCCTGATTTACTGCAAGGTTTCCTACTGTAAATTAGTCTAAAGTGATTGAGGGCAAAATCCTGAAAATTCTTCTGGCAGTTAACGCAAAAAAAAATGAAAATCTCCTGGCAGTGAAAGGGTTAAACCCACTTTTGACTTTATTGATAAATAAAGAAAACTGGAACCTTAATTAAATAAATAAATGCAATCTTAAAAAAGCAAAAAAAACAAAAAAGCGAAATCTCAGATCGTATTACTGTAAATGCTGGAAAAAAGTCTAACACCCCCCGGGTACTTAGTACTGAGAAACACTCCACAATGTACTGACACCTTCCATGGAGCCATTAGCAGGCTAAATAAATGGGCATTTATGCGTTTTCGCCACCTCGGACTTGGAGAATTTGAATGGCTGAACTTAACGCAATAAAACACTTTTCGCCATTTTATAAATATGATTGAGCGGTTACTGCATCGATGCATGGTGAAAAGCAAAATGTAGTGGTAATGACTTTTCGCCGCTGGTTATCACTGCTTTATAAATAACGAAAAGTCCAAGTTTGGCGAAAAGGGGGCGATAACAGAGGCAAAAAGTTTAACAAACCTTTATAAATATGCCCCAAAGTAACTAATCTTCCAACTGGTTACAATGTCACCTCCTAATACAGGGAGAAGGAAATCAGTGAATAACCCTGCCTTGTACCTCACTGATAGTAACTAATCTACCAACTGGTTACACTGTTACCTCCTAGTGTAGAGAGAAGGAAAGCAGTGAATGAACCTGCCTTATACCTCACTGCTATAGCAGTTTATGATAGGACTTATATATTGCATTGGGGCATGGTGTTAATTGATTTAATTTAAACCTATAGAGTAGTAGATTATTTAAAGGGCATGTCCACCCCCCTAAACCAACTTTAGGGGTAAGTAGGTAACCCCTACCCACCCCCAACCACCCCGAATTCTACTTACACTGCTTTCTCTCCCGCGGCAATGCGACCTGGCCTTTTGCTTGTAAGCAGGGGCCATATCCCAGCTGCGTCTGTGATTGGCTGAGAGGCAGCCAATCACAGATGCGGCTGACGTCACTAGAAACGCTGCGGGAGAGAAGGCTCTGTAAGTACGGATCAGGGGGGATTTTTAAAAAAATATTGCGGTGGCAGGGGTTACTTACCTTCCCCCCAAAGGAATTAATGCTAGGTGCAACAATGGCTAAGTATGGATCCGGATGGTGTGTGTGTGTGTGTGTGTGTGTGGGGGGGGGGGGGTACTGTGCATGCTCTAGACCTTGATG
Source organism: Hymenochirus boettgeri (assembly GCA_019447015.1). Lineage (NCBI taxonomy): Eukaryota > Metazoa > Chordata > Amphibia > Anura > Pipidae > Hymenochirus > Hymenochirus boettgeri. Next base: position 145,668,165 of record CM033469.1, read on the forward strand.
AGGACAAGGAATATGTGTGGAACAGAAGCCTCACAGACAGCTTGGAGTCTTCAGTTTCCTGGACTTTAAAAAGGAATATCTTGGGAACCATAAGGAGCAGAGATGTAAGGTAAGGTTTATTTTAAAATGTAGAGTGGGCCAGTAGTGGGTTTACTTATAGTATTTGGGGTGGACATGCCCTTTGATATAGTCTGAAATCTTAAAATTCATTTTGTATATATATAACATTCATTCAATGTCCATTGAGCATAGTATTTAATAGAATTTTATTCTCCCTCCCTCCCAAAGTGGTCATGTATGTGGGGGGTTAGTTTTTGGAAAACTTCAGTTATGCTGAATGGTACTGGATACAATTTTGCATTGTGTGCCTAATGACAAGCCTGGCCTTCTGTTTATGTGAAACTAGATAGGACTCAAGCTGGCCTACGGGAGGAAAAGTATAAATCCAGCCCGGCCTTCCAGGCCATTTGTACTGTACACTTTTGAAATAAAGCATGTTAATTGTAAAAATTTGCCTCATTTTAATTTTAATACATTGTAAAATTCATGAAATTACCAGCAAAATTAAACTGTCCAGTTTTTTTCACCTCTACAGTACAGAAGGTAGAAAGGTATTAATTTATCATCCATCGTTCTAGGTAAATCACCGAAAAAACAAATGTCATATGCTTCTTGAACCAGATGAAGACTTAAGGCTGAAACAAAATATACTAACCAACATGTCCAGGGATCTGTCCACAGTGTGCAGCCCACTTCCCTTTGACTGTGGCAGGGCATTTGACATCATTTGTGTTACCAGTGCCCAACTGGCCTAATTCTCCACATCCAAATGCATAGAGGGTTCCAGAAGAAGGCACAAAGGCAATGGTGTGATGTCTAGAGACATGACAGGAAACATCTAAAGCTATTCCAAGAGACTTTGCATTCAAGAACAAATAAAATATACAGAAAACGTTACCCAATGTAGAGCTCTTTTCATTGTGTCAGGAGATGTTTCATTATTTAAAAGGATAACTTATCTCTTATTATAATCTTACATTGGTCCTGCACTAACCAAGAAAATATCTGCATTTTAAAAAAAATTGCTGCACTTCTGACAGGAGGATTTCAGTTTTGGAATTTACAATCCGATGTGTATACGTGTTATTTATTGCAGGACTTGAAAGGGGGATTACCGTATATATAGCTTACTTATTTAATAAAATAAGGGCAGCTGGTGAAAGGGAGAGGAAGAACAGCTATTGTAAGGGGAGCAACAGTGGGATATATTCTTGTAAAAATTCTCTTAGTTACTTAGCTATATTCTACTGTTCCTCTCATTGTAATCCAGGCCATTTATATATTATATAAGGGATATAACAGTGTAATATAAGGATATTACGCCACCGAGGGGTTCCCTGACCATATAGAAGCACGAGGCCTTAGGCCGAGTTCTTTTATACAGGACAGGGAACTCCGAGGTGGCGTAATTTCCTTATATTATAATGTGAAGGGGCGCATTATTTCTTATAATACATAAGTATCAGATTCCTTCACCCCATTCACATTTTAAATTCTAGCCTTATCCCTATTTCAACCTTAAATCCCCCAAGCTACCTTCTGTAACCTAAAACCCAGTAGAAAGGAACATCCCAGCCCAGCATCTATGCGGTTAAACAAATCTTTGTGGAGGAGGAGAGAGACATTGGTTATGAAGTGACAGGAAGCAGCTCCAGCTGTTAGTGAAGTTAAACATGGCAAAAAATGCTGAGTCATTGTCCAGGCATGAACACTGAAATGGGCAGAGTAGTGGGATATAATAAATGAGTCACTTAGTGACATAGATGAGTGATTTTTATAAGGATATATACCACTGCAGCTACCATTATAAAATATCATTTTATGTATTATAAGCAAATTAAACATCAACAATGAATTCCATGATTTAGAGTACGAGGTTGCAGGCAGGTTACTTTTATATCAATCAAGACATTTAGAGGTGATTTCTCGTATCCATTTATTTTAAAGGAGAAATAAGACTATTTTTACTGCGGTTTTTATTTTTATTCCTTCTTATTCTGTTCCTTGCAAAAAATAAAAGTAATAATAAAGTTTCCAAAGGTACATGTATTCTTTGTATTATCTTTATTGTATGCTCAGCATACAAATACTACATTTTTAGAAACACACAGCCCATAAGGTTACAAGTTCAAATCCCCAGGCTTACTTACATAGTAGTTCTGTTGGGATAGCTGTTTAATACTCACAAAAGCAATTACAAGAAATTAGATGAGGTTGTAATTTTCCAGACTTATTTACTAAAATGTTAATATTCCGTTTCTTACATCTATGCTAGCTAAGAAATAAACTGCAAAGATTACTTTTCTTTTTTGTATGAAAAGCAAATCAATATATCATTTTTAGAGAAAGAAAAAACTACACTAAGATCCCTGTTGTGTGAGATTCTAAGCTGTAACATGATTGTCTGACAGCTTCTAAGGGACAAGTTTGCAGCTTCCTGTGAAATGTACACTTAGATGGTTGTCACCCAGCTAAGGTGGATTATGGGAGCTATCCCTAGTACCCACATTTCATTCATTATATTCGCAGCCACCGATTAGGTAAAGGTGTGACAGCTTGTTGTATGTTTGTGAAAGTGTTCTATTAGGACAATACCAACGTATATAGCAAGGAATTTACAAAAAAAATAAATGCTTTAAGACCCCTGGTATTTTAGCAAGAAAGCAAGTATTTGATCTCAAAAACATAAAATGTTACATTTTGTGATAATTCTTCAGCCTTTTAAATCTCAGTCTAACAAATGGGTCAGCTAGAAGTTCTTACTTCTATTAAATAATAAAATAAAAATAGACAACATTAAAATAAAATAGACAACATTAAAAACATCCATGGAGATTTACTATTGCTCGTTTTCGGGCAAATTAATGTTAAATCTATATTCCTTAATGTAATATCAAGTTAGCTTGGGATTTACAGTCACTTAACAGGGGGGGGGGGGGGACTGCGACATCTCCAAATGTTTTTTTCACCTAAATCAATTCAACTTAAAGGGCATCTATACTGAAAAAAGTTATTTTAAATTGAACTATATTAAATTGATAACTATAATTCTTCCCAACCACCTATGTATTATAATTTTTGTTGATCTGCATCCTATTTCTTTAGATATCCAATCTAAACATCTTACGTTTCAGCTATCAATCAAGTGCCTTGCAGTCAAACTATTCTTCTGTGAGCAGTCTTGCTGTAGCTGGAATGGTGACAGAGTTTGACAGTTGGAATGCTGTATGCTTTGTGCAGTTTTGACAGTTGGTTTGGAGGGAACAGTCAGGTCAGATGAAAATAGGAGTGGTTAATAGAGGGAGGGGGGATTTTGCTTCTGAGTGAAACATGCACTGGATTGAAGGCATGCAGCAACACAGACACACATCTCAGAGTAAGTGCTACTTACACATATTTATTTATAGATTAAGATGAGGAAAAGTTTCGGTATAATGTCCCTTTAAGTTAAGATTGTGATACATCATAGGCTGAAATTACCATCTATCCAATGGGGCAGTAAAAGACCAGCTTCTTACCTGACAGGGATCTCGGATTGGTAAGGAGTGTATCTTAGGGATTTTACATCTCCCCCATTAACTTAATGCTACTGTAGCAATCCACAAACAAACCCTTCATTACACAGTGGACATTTTCACCTAATTGCATGGTTTTAAAATTGGCCACATGATCAGTTATGCAGTTATGATCAGTTTCACAGACCAAGTATGAAAATTGGTTTTACCAATCGTACTCTGTTTGATGGGAAAACACTAGGGGGCATATTTTTCAATAACAACAATTTTGGGGGGAAATTTGTCCAGAAAATCGTGAAAAAGTACCGAGAATGCATTACCTTTTTTGGAAGCCTTTTTTTTTATTATTTAAATCTTTGCTTACCGGTAGAATTACTCCACTGAGAAATGAATATTACAAAATCCCACTCTTTAAATATAGCCCTAGGTCCTCGCACCTTTGTGTACAGACATGACCCCTTCATATGATGGATCTATGGGAAAACATGCTTCTTGCAGAGTGTGTTTTCCCAGAGGTTGGCCATTCCTCTAGTCACGGAGCAGGGTCAGATCGCAGGAGTAAATGTAATGGTTATTGTCTGTTTAATCGTTAGGTCCTAGCATTGTTGGCTACCTTACCTTAGATAAAGCAACTATGAGGGTGGTTGAGTGGGATTGGGATTTAGTGGGATAAAGTATATATCAAACAACATATAGACTTCTGAGTGAAGGGAAAACAAAAGTATTGCAGAAATTGTACCTTTAATGACTAATAATTATGAAATATATATATTAATAAATATGAAATATATAGATTATTAATTGATTATTTGCAACTCTGCTGCCCCTTTATCAAATATATAATTTAAAGTGTTTTCCAGGTTGATAGTGACTGGAAGATCAGTAATGTAGAATGAATGTCTGTTAGCATTTGCATCAAATTAATATTCTACCTGCCACATGCAATCTGTGAGACTTCACTGCCCATCAGCTCCAGAACACGTCGGGGGTTTATTTCATTGTGAAAAGAATCATGGCCAAGCTGCCCTGAACCTCCAGCTCCACAGGTGAAAAGGCCTCCTGTCTGCAAGGTACACAAACCAAAAAATATATATAATATATATATCAAACACATCTATCCATTGGTAAATCAAAGCAGTGTTTTATAATGAATAAATAAAGGATATTCCATTCTAGGACTATATACATGAAGGATCTATAGCAATGCTGAAAAAATTATAGCAGAGAGCATATTACAATTTGGGATTATGGTATGCTGAATAGAGATGAGCGATGGATTATTTTCGGAACTGTCAGTTTAAGAAATCCAAAGATCAGACGGAATATCAAAAAGTTCAGCCCCCCGTGGCAGAGTTCCCCCCTAGTACCAAAGGAATCGAACCCTTCTGCTTTTGGTCTACATGCCTCTGTGTGTGTTTCATACGTTTCTCCATCTAGTGGTGAGTCCATAGGAACTGCAGTGACACACACAGGAAGGCAGCACGGTTGCAGCGGGTTTTTATTATATAGGACGGTTCCCGAGGTATTTGCAGAAAAAGCTGTGGTTTGTTATGGTTAACAGCCTTTTATTTGTACACTGGGAATGCTAATTTTCAGTCTGCCTTTAGTATAGCATAACCAAGTACATTGTGGCATACTGCAATCCCATTTCCCAATTTGGTGTTTGACTACCGCAAAGGTGTCTCTCTCTTTCTAAATACCACATATCGTAATGGATGTTGCATGGGAGGGTTTTTCCCCCTGCTAAGCGCATTATGGCATCTTTTTTACAAGCATTTAGAAACATGGTAATAGTTGGGGCATGCCTTCTGGCAGTGTTGGTTTGGTTTGCATCCTTTCTACTTTAAATGTTGGAGATAAAGCTTTCTGCCCAAACTGCTGTACAAGCCAAGCTTCCGCAAATAACTTGACATTCATACAACTCCCTCTGTAAACTCCACCAGCCTAATATTTTACCTCCTCAACCTATTTCTAGGTTTAATTTAGTTATCCAATTTAGGATAGTGATTCAGTTAGTTGCTGCAGTAAGTTAATTACACTGTTATATGTTACACACACACCCTGTGACACAGTTTTTGTCATGGTGCAAGAGGACTTTGTCTACTTTGTGTATATCAACACAGAAAGCAGAAACATTATGTCAACTCCTACAGAATAACCATTATGGAGGTTTTAGAGCTCCAAATCGATTGCAGAAGTTGTATACGTGTATCTGTGGTCCTATTTAGAGAGGTGTGCAGGGTCTTATCAACTTCTGGCACAACCATCATATCGCTTTAGGGTTTGCATGGGCCTTGCACATGTTGGGGATCTCCATTTGATTTGTTCAGCTTTTCTGCGATCTTTTGAGTTCCGCTTCTCGTCCTCCATTGTTTTAGGTGAACATTTTCTTTAACATACAAGGGCAGAAAAGCAAGTAAAGCAAAGAAGAAATATATCGAAAACTCCCTTGTCCGGCAAGGTCCATGATGCTATCTACAGCAAAAAGGAAAGGAATAATTGCTACTTGTATTTAATTATAGATTAAGGTGAGGCAAAGTCACTTTTTTAGTGTACATACCCTTTAAGATCATGAAAATGAATATGCATGGCCTGTTGCTCTTTCTGTGAATGCAGCCAACACAAAATCCTACAGTTAGCTGCGGATTGTGCTGTCTGTGTTACTGGAGTCCTAATGTAGCACTGCACCTTAAGAAATCGATTTCCGAAGCCCCAACTTCACACACACATGCACTCCCCTTTAAACTCCTACAGCTAAAAGAAAATCTTATTTAATTCAGTGAAAACAGTTGCAAGAGATGCTTACCTTCCAAAAGCAAAGCATCTTTACCTCAGCACTGTACCTAAAAAATCAATTCTCAAGTCCCCCCACCACACACATACTCCCTTCAAACGCCTACAGCTAAAAGAAAATCTTACTTAATTCAGTGATAACAGCTGCCAGAGCTGCTTACCTTCCCAAAGCAAAGCTGGTTTAATTTCACTATAACACAAAATCACAGGGTGAATTCTATTGGCTGTTTGAAGGCACAGATTATCTCCACTGCACATGCTCCCCACTCTAGCCAAGTATCAGATTTTGGGAGTGGTTGGGCACAGAGAGAGGGGAAATGTATACTAACTAGGAGTGAACTGAACTGGACGTGAGGAGATCTGTAAAGCACTGGGAGTAGAAAAGGATCAAGTTCCTGGCAGCTCTAAAAATATAGAAAAGGATAAAGGGAAGTAATTTTTTTCCTTTTAGTGACCCTTAATTTCAGAGAATAGCAACCACCGCTCCCTTGCATTTTAATTTCTAAAACTTCTTGTTCTTGACTAGATACAGTATTAAAGTTAAAGGGCATGTCCACCATTAAAACAAAAAACTGGTGATTTGTCAGCTATCTGCCTGCAACCTCAACTATTTTACCAGTTTACTGCATGCATTTGTAACCAGATATTTAATCATAACTTTTTTCTGTTATGGAAAAAGGTATCATCCTCCACTTTGGCTCACACAGCTTTTTATACGCTTGAGCATGTGCATAGGAGGCAGCAGGGGAATGAACACTTAATCACTGATTGTAATCTCAACAGTCACAGCCTTAATTGACTGCAGGCAGGGAGGAGTAATTATACTTAAGAGGTATCTCCTCCACCAAAACCTGAAATCCCATATAATGTAAGGCTGAGGCCACACTGCAACGCACAGGAATCACGCACAAAATCGCGAGCGTTATCGCACGCGATTGTGTGCGCTTTTCTTGTGCGTTATGGAAACGCTGCGTTAACGTACCAAAAATGGTGAACGCATGCATTACCAAAACGCGAACGGACGCGCAATCGTGGGAATTTTCGCGTTCCCGCGATTCCCATTTTAGCGAAAATGGCGGGCGCAATCACGAAACGCGCACGCAAAAAAAACGCGCCAGTGTGGCCTAGCCCTAAGGCACCCCCCAATCCTAAATGCTAAATTTAAAAGTTCAAAAACAGCCTCTTAATGTACTTACCCACCTTTGCTCCCTCAGTCACAGCCTTTACTGCTACTGCCATGCACAGAAGAGGTGAAGGAGCCGGAATGGCAGGCACCTCCGTTATTGGCTGAGATTCAGTCAATCACTGATGTGGCTGCCAGTAAGTAGAGGGAGAAGAGAGAAAAGGGTTGCGCAAGTAGATTTTGGGGCTGATTTTACCGTTTTAAATTTAGCAAAGTTAGAGGGGGTTGCCCTACATTGTATGAAGGTGTTTTTTTTATAAAAAAAAAAAGGGGGGGGGGGGCAGATGCAGCATTGAGGGATCCGGAGAGGAGAAGGGAGGGAGGGGGAGAGCTCCACTGTGCATGCCAGTCCAAAGTCCTCTTTGAGGAGCAAGAAGTGACAGGCACGGATTACACACAGATAGGCTCCTATGAAAACCATAAGAAGAGAAAGTTAAGGATTTTTTAACACAAAACATTGGGGCAAATTTTAGTTAGGGGGTGGACATGCCCTTTAAATTTCTGGTTAGTAATTCATCTAAAAATGTGCTGAATATATTAGTTGGGGTTTGGAGCAGGTAACGGGCATATAACCAGTTTTTGTTTTAAGGGTGGACATGCCCTATAATTCTGCTTGCAACAGCTCAGTGCCTACTTTTGTTAGGATGGCAGTATGTTCTTCTCCACAGCTGATATACACAACTTTCTGTGTGCGCAAGGGTTTTACATGACAAGGTGTCTCCCTGACTGCAAGAAAAAAAAAACAACATGCATACTGTTCATGTTAGGCATAGTTACATCTTTATAAATAGTATCATAAATAGTTGCATACAACCAACAGCTGTACAAATACAGATTAGTATAGCAAATATACACAAACTAAAGACTAAAGAGAAAAGCAAAAAATTCTCTCTTTGGTGGCATCCAACGGTTATACAGTCTGTGTTAAATATAACACAGAGGATAAATCTACCTATTATAAAGCCAAATATGCTACTGTCATCTAGGTCAGACAATGTAATACTTTGTTCTTATTTTCCATCGAATGTATTTAGGAAAATTTCTTGCATTCTTTAAAATGACACTGTTAACTAAGACACTTTTCTCTGTGCTTGAAAACAATAATCCGTTATAAGAAAAGAACCTTGAACATTGTTATATTTTGAACTTGGAAAACCTGACATTATTTATTCTATTACAAAATATGTAAATGACAAATGGCAAGACATGTGAGTTATACTGGTGAAAATATTTCCACTAGCAACATTCTGAGGCACACCACTGACTCTTTGAAGTCACACCAGTGTGCCCTGGCACACCCTTTGAGAAACTCTGGTCTACATCTGTGCCAGTGTCTTTAAAATCATTAAAGGGCAACTGCGGTCTCCAATTTCACCAAACAAGTTTAAAAAGCCTTACATTGTACCTTAAAAATGTAACCCTAAATCACACATCTAGGTAATATCTAGGTAATATGTGTGAGAAGTTATTACTGGAAAGGTTCAGCAATATTACTTCCTGCTATGTGACCAGCTTGCCTGCATTAATAGACACCCCTTTTCAAAAAATGTTTTCTATATCTGTGCAGGTAATTCCTGCTTGACCAGCATTAGTCTCAACTGAGCATGCTTCTCCCCTGGGGAAGAAGCAATTGGTCACTCAACCAGCTGGAAGCAGAAAATTTGAACATTCCCCACAATATAATTTAATACAGATTGCAGCCAGAGATGGGATCCAGAGCTCATTTAAAAAAAAAACAATGCAGGCTTTTATTTAAATCTAACTCTATTTCAGCCTATCAGAAATTGTTGATTTAAATGAAACATATAAATTTGACAGCTGCAAATGGAGCATCCATGTTTGAATAGGATGAGTTCTGCCTCCTACCTCTGAAAATTATACCTCCATTTAAACTGACAGGCCTGCAAGGAAGAGCCAGAAAATGGCTGACAGACCTGCATGGAAGAGCCAGAAAACGCACTGCAGGGGTGGCAAACCATTCTTTGAGTTGAGCTCTTCCTGAGGAAAAAATTCAATTTTGACTACAGATTGGGTAATTACCTCCCAGGTGCCTTAGTGCTCTGATGAAGATCCTCCTTGCAGCTGCCAATTAATCTCATGCTTGCAGTGTCCTTCCATTGGTTGAAATGCCGCTCTTTTGGAGGGGGTGGAGGTGGGTGATGAGTGACAGACCAGAATAGGAGGAGCCATCTATAACCTCAGGGTTAAAGACCTACTGGGTTATTAAATAAAAGTTCTTATTGTTAAAAATGGAGCTAATTTTGCCCCAACCAATCAGATGTTAGCTTTCAAATGTTAAATAATATCCGATTGGTTGGGGAAAAAATAGCACCTTTTTTAATAAGAAGAACTTTTATTGAATCTCCATATCTGTACATCCTCATGACTGTAGGGAAAGCCTGAATGTGTGGAAGAACCCCATGTAATTATAGGTAGAAGTAAAACATACAAGATTCAGGTGAAGGAGGACATTCAGCAATATAAGGTATCAGTGCTAACCACAGAGCTACAATGCTGCCCATTTAAAAACTTTTCATTTTTGCATAATTACAGTTTCTCAAAAACCCTTCTGTTATGTATAGTTTTGCTGTAACTGGAATGGTGACAGTTCGTATGTGAACTGCATGGTGGGAAATTACCCCTTCCAATGCCGCCTCATAGGAATTACTGAGCATGCTTGCCCTCACAAAGAGTCAGATAGTCTGGCAGGGGGGTGGGGGACTGAGCTGGAGCAAAACATGTGCTGGATTGAAGTCAAAGCTGGGTACACGCATGACAGATTTTTGAAAAATGACAAACAGTATCTGTAAGATCCTATCTGCCATTTTTCAAAGATCAGGATACACATAGTCCAAAGCATTGCACAGCATAGGGAGGACGTTCATGACTGTGTGTTTCCCTCGACCACAGCCAACTCCCTCTATAGAAAATCTACTGCGGCCGAGGGAAATTTACGGTATTTCCCAACCAATCGGCTGACCCGATCGGTCAGTGGCCACGTGCTTGTTCGGGAAAACCGCCACACACAGTGCCGATAAAACCAAAATACCGTTGGATTGCTGCTTACATGTATTCATTTATAGATTGAAATGAGGCAAAGTAATTTTTTCAGTGTACAATTCCTTTAAGTGTTTTTTTCTGACAAACCCACCTAAAGACTTCCAGTGTGACTGAAGCCTTATAGTGAGTTTCTAAATAAGACTGTAGTGAACACAGGAGACTTTGAAAAATTAAAAACATACATTATTTGGTCTGGATTTGGACCTGATCAGTTAGGAACCTGCATAACAAATATAATAAGAAGTGCTGCCTTGATTGTGAAATTATTGCAATAAGACATTTTAACTCAGCCACGCAACATGTGTTTTAATAGGTGTAACTATCATTATCACTGATCTGGCAACGCTGGTGTAACCCTACTGTTAATACTATTGGTACTTGGTATAATTTTACAGTAATATATGTTACAATTATAAACCATTAAAAAAAAAAAAATGAAAATGTACCTTTTTCATCATTTAAGCCAAGCTGTCCTGCACTGTTCTGTCCCCATCCAAACACTGCTCCTGAAAGGGACAAGGCGAAACTATGAGATCCCCCAGCAGTGACTTGAGCAAGGGGAATACCGTCCAAAGACTTCACTCTCTGTGGAATGGATTGAGAGCTGAATCCATTTCCTAGTCCAAGCTGCCCGTGTTTATTCTGCCCCCATGTATATAACTGTCCATCTAAAAGAAAAACAATATCATGTTTTAAGGACATTCAAATACATTCAAATACTTCTATTCAAAGCAAACTATTTTGCTTTATTCTTTAACAATGTGAAAAATTTGCATCTGCAAGAAGAAAATATAAAGTTATAGTTGATAGTTATAAACAAATATCATATCTATGGCCTATAATAAACACATCCAGAGAACAAACAGAAAAACATATCAAGAACTTCTGGAAAACCAAGCTATGATTACAAAATAGTTAATATTTTGAGGCCTTCAGTCTACCTAGTGCCTTTGTTAAAGAATATGTTATAATTTACTAAAATACATTTTTGCTAAAACTTATTTTATGTTGTGTTCAAGATATATTAGTTTTTATATTATGCCAAAGATGTCTTCAATCAGTCAACATATATATACAGTATAATAAGCTATATACATTACAGATTTTTAGGCTAATTATGGTTCTGGTGCCAAATGCCCTTTTTTCACCCCTGTTCGGTTCATACAAGGGGTAATAAATAATTAAAAAAGAAAAGTGTTAATTTGGGGACTTCTTTGTGATCTAACATCTCCCTGATTTGGCTGTATGAGAAAATGGTCCATTTCAAAACAGCAAAGCTACTTACTTGGAAATATAATTTTCTGCTTGATTAACTATACCAAAAAGAGAGATGTTTTCCATGCAACAAGAATCTACTGGCTACAAATTAAAGAGGAAACAAGGAATGCTTTCACAGTCAAGCTGAAATAGCAAAAAGAAATATGTGCCCAACATTTAAACAAACCTAATTTGGGAACTATATTTCTGGACCTGAGGGTGAATTTTTTGACTGAACATTGATTCTTGATAAACGATCAGACGACAATTAATTTTATAATTATAAATATAATAATGCATGCCAATACTTCCAATTTAAACTGCATTTCAAGTTGAATTTCAGCAGCACCATATTAAACAACAATAACTCACTATTATCTGTTAAATTGTCTTGATGCAAGGATATTACTGCCACTTACAGTCATCCCTATTAGGGGACACTATTGCAGTGGTGTGTTTAAGGGGGGAATTACTGGTGCCCACAATCCCCATATCTGCTTCCTCAGTGCAGTCTACTCTTTCACTTTTCCCGGTGCCCACTGATTGTTACATAGACTTAAACAAATATACAGTCTGCCCTGTGATTGACTGCAGCATTATTATTATTATTGTGGATTTATATAGCGCTAACATCTTCCATAGTGCTTTACAATTACATGTATATATACATCAGTCCCTGCTTACAATCTAAGCACATTTATTTGACACAACATATCAGTATGTCTTTATGATTGTGGGGGAAACCGGAGTACCCGGAGGAAACCCACGAAAGCACGGGGAGAATATACAAACTCCTTGCAGATGTGTCCAGTGGTGAAATTGTCAGGACTTCAGCGCTGCAAGGCATCAGTGCTAACCACTGAGCTTACTGTATCTACTACACTGTGATGGAGCAGGAAGGGGCATTAAAAATACTGATTTTGGGAGTATATCTGATTGGCAACATTGCATTACAGTATATGACAGATGTCATGGGGGCTGGTGTACAGCAATTTGTATGTATATATAAATATACATAGGTGTGTGTGTTGCAGTTTGTGTATGTATTTGTGAGTGTAACAGTATGTGTAACGTAGTATGTATATAGGGGGTAGTAGCGTATATGCAGGGGCAAAACTGCAGGGGCCTGGGCCCCCCATGTGAGGTAGGAGGCCAGGCCCATGACCTAACCCCCGCGGATGAAATATATGCGTGATCAGCTGTTTAAAAGACTGGACCTGAACTCCGTCTACTCCAAGCTTTGAGTTTGTTATAAGCTTGCACATGTTCTGAGGAGGCAGCTAGGGGGTTTGAGGAGGCAATTGAATCCTGGAGTCAAGGGAGATTCACCCCAAAGACGCAAAGTGATACTGAAGATGACATAGATAAAACTCCACATAAGGGACTGGATCTACCAAGGATTCCAGGTCCAATGCCTGGCAAAAGGAGAGACTGGAAGCCACTTTTTCTGGAAGAAGAAAGATAAAAATTTTGCTGCACAACAATTGAATCCTACACAACTTTTAAACTATGTCAGTTTGTGGGTGGGTAATTTCCCTATAGAAAAAAAAATATTTGAAGGGTGTGTTAGCCCTTTAATAAAGACACTTTTTTTAATAGCAAAATTTTATTTTAAGCATTCATATTAACATTACTGAATTAATGAGAACAGAAAGAGTATGAAAACAGATGTTGTTTCTGAATCTGTGAAATAATAAGCTGTGGTATTTTTATCACAGCATTTTAATTCACAGCCTGTTCTACTTTTATATTCCTACTGGCTCCAACTCAAAAACCTATTTAAAAGTATCCAGCTAAAAAGTACCTTCAAAATTGGCCTTAGAAATATTTGCAAGCGCTTATGACACAATTAAATTATTAACACAGAAAGAATACTTTCTTAGTCTCCTTGTTAGCCATATTTTATCATAATTTGATAATATTGGAGAAGTGCTGAAAAAGGTCACTCTATATACATAGGGGATGTAAATAATGCATAGTTTTGCTTGCAGCTGATATTGAAACATAGAACTAGAACACAAACAATATGCCATAAGCTTAATGTATCTTGAAGTACATTTTCCTTACCATCTGCTAGAGCCAAGCAATGCTGATTGCCACAAGAAACTTGTTCGATCTTTTGTTGGTTTAATTGCTTGATAAGCCTGCACAAAATAACAAATTAAAACAGATTATTCTACATTTACAACACATTTACAAAAAGATGCACACTTTTTCAAAAGCAAAGGCAGAGATTGCTCCCCTGCGCATGTCAAAAACAACTGAGAGGACGCATCAGAGGCAGAAACCTTTCCCACAACAATACAGCTACAGTATTACTACTTAGTTTCCTGGACTTTGGATGGACATTGCAGAAAAACCCTAAGGAACTGGGATGTAAGGAATGGAGCATTTTAAAGTACACAGTGGGGCCAGTATTAGGTTTAATTATAGTTTTAGGGGTGGACCTTTAAACATGGTGCCCTTTAAACATATCCTAAGTTTTAAAATTAACAAATTTATTAAGAGTTTTATTTACAGGGTTGTCCCTTCTTCAAAACTTTTGCAATATGCTCTGGCATGTTGGCTATCAATCTGGGGAGTGCAAGCTTTACTGCCAGGTAGGTTATTTTAGGGTCACCCCTTCCTACTGCTCCATTCCCTGCAGTATTTAGAACCAAATCAAGAATAATATATATATATATATATATATATATATATATATATATACATACACACAGTATATAGCCAGATATACGAAGGCACTCTCAGGACTTTGTAAATAAAAAGTAGCTATCACAGTTAAAAACGCTATCTACGCATTTCAGCAAACAAGCCGTCCTCAGGATATGACTTTTCAACTGAGAGGTAAGTATTTATAGACACTCCAATTCCCTAATTAGACTCTACCAGGCCCAATTGCCAAACCTATTTTTAAACCTGATCCATTTGATAGGGTAACTAGGGAGTGGACTGATTGGCTAGAACAATTGGCAGCCACTATAAATAGTTGGGATGAAGGTGCTCGCTTGCTTAGCCTTTTGCTTAGTGGTACAGCCAGGCAGGTATACCAAGGATTTACTATAATAGTGAAATAAAAAGCAGTTATCAGTTATTAAAAACTGCTCTGAAGCTATTTTATTTCAATTAGATCTGTATAAAATAGTATATAAAGGATAAATACATTTCTTTAGGTAAACTGGGAATGAGAAATGTTTGTTTATACGTTAGATTATTAGGGAAATGCTATTATAATAACATGATGCTGTAAGGTACCTTTTGTTATAACATATGAGGTACCATCACCACGTCAAGTGGTAATAATAAATATTAACCTAGCATGTTTAGTTTCAACCACACAGTGTGGCAGGATTGTCGGTCAGCACTCCGTCCCAAAAGAGTAAGCGCCTGGGTGCCGAACACAGGATTCAGTATAGCCAGATATATGAAGGCACTCTCAGGACTTTTTAAATAAAAAATAGCTTTTATTAATCAAACAAGCCGTCCTCATGATATGACGTTTCAACTGAGAGGTAAGTATTTATAGACACTCCACCTGGCGGACCAGCACTGATACAATTAAAAACATATTTTGCATTAAACAAACAGACACATCGTTAAAAACAAACATACTAAAATCACCTTGAGTAATAATTTAGAATAATTTCTAAAGTTCCCTTTTGGATATCTTCTAATACAAGGTATGGACAAATAAGTTTTGATTTCAGCATTAGCTGACATTATTTGTGAAAATATTCCATAGTTCTATACCTAAATTATGAAATATTAATGGAATTATAATTGGCATCTGTTCTAGCTTTGTTGTAAAGCAGCAGACCACCTGTGGTTTCCTACCGAAAGGTCTGCCTTTATATAGTGAGTTTTACACTTTGCCCCTTTGAAGACAGACACCCTGCTTGGTTGAACAAATAAAAGAAAACTCTTTTGCTAATGGTCAGGCAGAGGTTTGATTAACCCTTTGACTACCTGAAAATTGGACCATGTGGGAGTTGCTATACTGCTTGACACTGCTATTGAGGTGGGATAAATTTGAAAATGAATGCTGCAATCAGAGATAATGCTTATGGGAGTTAAAATGACACTCACATTCGTGACACCTCCCCTCTTAGAAGTTGCATAGGGATTGGTTTTCAATGACTGTGCCATGGTGGCTTTCTCCATTTATGATGAGATATAACATTACATTGCTAAGGAATATTTTTTCTTTTTTGCAGTTTTACACTCTCTCCAGTCACAAGGCTGTATTTATAAGCTACACTGGATATGGGATCCATTTTGTTACCAATGGTAGACTTGTCATCCTTTGTACAATCATGTAACAAGGATGGATAACCTCCAACACAACCATCTTTCTGACATTTTACCACAACTTCATTTACATAAACTGCTGGATGAACATTTTGAACACTGATAGTTCTGTAGCTAACGATCTCCCCCTGGTGTGCTTTTGCGAACAGTAGGCTGTAGAGAGTGGCTGCTGCTCTCATTAGGCATCTGGCCTCTATTTCCAAGAATGCTCTGTTGGCCAAGTCCTAAGTAAACTCTGTTTCTGTCAATATTTTGACAACTTTAAAACTTTTCACCACCCTCCTGCACAATGCTTTCTAGTTTCTCTTTGACTGAGACCAATATATGGGCTCTACAAGAATGGTTACATTCGTGTAACTTAATTGGGAATCAATCCCTAAAGGTGGCCATACATACAAACGATAATGGGTAAATCCAGTCGTGGAACAACGAATTATCATTCATGTGTATAGGTTTTTCTTTACTTTTTACTTTAGTAAAGGAAGCCGATACGATCGTACCGTGTATGGCTGCAAGTGTATACCGCATATGGGGATCGGTCGGGTATGTGTATGCGGTTCCCACAGCATGTGAGCCGACAGATACCAATGTGATCTGTCGGTACACATGCTGTACAAATTGCCACCTTTATCCCTTAAGCAATCCCTCCTCTGATTTTACAATAGGGTTTTCGCTTAACAATACCTGTAATGGGACTTCCTGTGAGAAGTCATTGCAGGTTGACATTGCAATGTCTTTAAAGTCAGAATCCTACTCAGGTGGGTCAGCTAGCACATCTAAGAGCAAGGTCCCATACTGGGTTCTATCCCTATGCCTTCGGCATATTATTAAAAGTTTCGCCCTTTGCATTTTCAACATGTAACATACATGTATTGTACAGTTTATCACCATCACAATCTACATGGAAGGCAGCCCCCTTTGCTAGTGGCTCAGAAGCCTGTCTTCTGAGTGACTCCAGACTGGGGTTGCTGTGTAGTGCCTCAACACATGCAGCACTACCAGTTTCGGCCAGTTGGCCTGTAACACACAAGGTCAAAACTTGAGGGTTACCATCTCTAAATTCAGAGCTGGAAGCAAGGTCTTGGACTCCCTCTGCTAACACTGAACCCAGGATCTTAGCAGCACTACGAGTTAAGGTGGCCATACACTATTACGATCATAATTACGATCTTAAACCAACCGATACTTTGATAGACAGATGAACAATGTTAATTGTACTAAGATGTACCATAAATATTGTTCGACATTCAATTTGGTTTGTGATTAATATTGAGTGTCGTCTATTGTGAGGTTACATTACATTAACATTTAATTGGAACTTCAGGAAACACTACGATTATTTTACCAATCGACTTAAAAAAACGACTTTCCCGATCGTAATTACGATCGATTTTACGATCTAATGTCGCATGATAAGAACGGGAAAATGTACAATTTTTTGGCCAATCAATGGAAATGTCGGATTGTATGTCGAATTGTACATAAAATCGTCCTAATGTATCGTCACCTTAACTGCTACTCCCGGTACAACATTATAAGTACAATCATTGGCATTCTCAACATTACGTATGCATGCATCACTATCCACAGTTACAGGCTTAATGTTAGACACACAACAATTACTAGGTTGCACATTTAAACCAGGTAACTCTGAACTAGGTCCTGTCAAACCCCCTTCTCCCTTCTGTTCTAACTCATTGTTTCACAGTACCTTTGTGTGGGTTAAACTTAGAACTTGTGCCTAAATCTGTCCCCCAACAACACTGGCATGGGGATATCATCCAAGATACCCACTACATTCTCTTGAATTCCTGATATGCACTCGGGCCTGGGCTATGTGGGAAAGTATGACCCTCCACTCCAGTGGGAATATGTTTTCTTTGGGACAAGGTTGGAGCGGACCAAGGTGACATCTGCTCCGTTATCCCTGAATCCAGTAACAATCCGGTCCTTCACTTTTACCATCTGGTGATTTTGACAGCTGCGGTGGATTTCCTTTCTACCGGCAAATGAAACAATTGATGGTCCAGGTGTGAGTGGTTTTCTATCCTGCTGCGGACTTGTTTCTGCTGGTGATGCCCTCTTTAGCTATGGACAGTAAAACTTGATGTGTCCTGGCTGGTGACAATGGTAACACGTGCGTTCCTCAGATGTCTCTGGTCTCTAGGGTGGACGGCTCACAGGTGCTGGAGGAGTGACTGGCTTACCCCTTTCCCTGGGACGACTTTCTGCACGTGTCGGACACACAAGTTTCAAGAAAAGTATCAGTGGCAGCTGACTTGGGTTTCCCGTTCTAGCAGAAACCAAAGAACATCTGTTGGGCACACACGCAATAACTGATCTCGTACCATCAGATCCTCTAGAGCCCCATAAGAATTATTGGTGAGACTGAGTCCAGATGCTTTTCCTGGCACTCAAGAAACTGCAGGTAATCCATGGGGTTAGTGTCGCTTAACCTTTGCAACACTGCCTTGAGCTGAGGATACTGTGTTATACCTTGGTGTTTTGGATCCTTGCTGTTGTTCCATGCTGGGCAACAACAAAATCATTTGTTACCATGTCATAGTGAGTGATCCCAGCTGTATGCTCATCAAGCATTTCGAGGGCTTGGATATCTGCCTCCATTAATTCACAAATCAGCTCCTCTTTCCTTTTCCGATATGAATCAATGTGTCTGCTTTGGCACACAACGATTAAGTCCTCCAGACTCACGGTTTTTTATCCACGGATTCAGACATTTTGCCAAGTAGAAAAAAGCAGAGAAAATAAGATTTTGGGGAAGGGCACTGTGTGGCTACCAGTTCAATATATATTATCTAATGCACCGACTACTGACCACAGAAGTTAACTTCTACTCTACAGATTAAATATATATACACCCACAATACTTCCTATCGTAAAGCATTACAGTAGCGTAATTCCGAAGACACAGATTCATTTTGGGATATACTCAGAATAGGACAATCAGCCTTTAAATGATTTTAGATCATTTATTAATAGGGGAAAAAAAGTGGGTGCATAAAAGAGTACAGAAAAATGCTAGGGTAAATTATTGAACACAAACAGTAGAACACAGTTAAGGGTAAAGGGGATACAGCAGAAAATACGTAAGGTAAATGGCATAGAGTCCATGGGTAGAGTCCAGGAATCCTTGGTAATCCAATATGGGAAAATAAATGACAAAATCCAATATGATACTCTAAGATGGAAGCCAATATATGGTCTGTCCAATTGGCTTTGATTTCCTTTTGATGTTATGACGAATTGTGGAACTAAGGCCAAACTCCTAATTTATGTTCTTTTATGAATCTGGGAGGGTTTTGGTCACAAGGAGGTGAGTCTGTTTTGTGATTGTCTAATATCATACAGTCCGAAGATACCAAACATGATATAGTTATGAGTTTGTATGACTAAGGAGTATAATTTCTCATGTTCCCTTTTGGATATCTTCTAATACAAGGTATTGACAGAGGTTTTGATTTCAGCATTAGCTGACATTATTTGTGAAAATATTCCATAGTTCTTTACTCTATTATGAAATATGAATAGAATTTGAATTGGCATCTGTTCTAGCTTTGTTGTAAAGCAGCAGACCACCTGTGGTTCTCCTGCTGAAAGGTCTGCCTTTTTATAGTGGGTTTTACACTTTGCCCCTTTGAAGACAGACACCCTGCTGGGTTAAACACTTTAGCACTATCTTTAATAAAGGATTAGTCCAGGACTAACCTGGCAAATGAAAACTGTTAGTGCTGTAGCACCTTAACGAAAATGACATTGTGAGCTAGGGATAATCAATCCGACCTCCCTGCCCCAGGTACTTTCCATTTTTTAAAAAGTATAGTTATCTTTTAAGCTATTTAAAGACAGTTACAGCAGCAGGATACAATTGGGCATGGTCATTGCCTGTGGCAGCAGGGGTAGAGCATGACACAAATCACAGTGCTAGCTGGAAACACCACCCTTTATACTGCTATAAATTTGCATAGATTGCAGCTAGAAGCATGATGCTTAAGTCGTTTCAAAGGTAAGAATGTGCTCTTCGTAAAATTAATATGAAATTTAAATATACAAAACATCTGCCGGGGTGGCACTCTGTATATAGCCCTGATTTTTGCACCATAGACATCTCCTCTCTTGTTTTCTGAGTGAAGCAGTTATTTAACAAGGCAAGTGACCATAAGTAAGGAAGAATGTGTTGTACGCTTCTATTCTTTGTGTAAAATGGCCTATTATATATTTACAATAGAATCCAATGCAACCACATCACTAGCTGATAAGATATTAAAAAAATAACAATATGCTAGGATATTTTCTAAAACTTACCCCTTATCACAAATCATCTCTCAGTCATAAAAATATACCAATATTTCTGAGAAAATGAAAGGGACACTATACTGAAAAAATTACTTTGCCTCACCTTTAATCTATAATTGAATACATGTAAGTAGCACTTACTTACTCTGATTTGTGTGTTGCTGCATGCCCTCAATCCAGCACACATTTTATTTAGGAGCAGTATCCCCCCTCCCTCTTTTAACCACTCCCACTGCCATCCGGCCTGACTTTTTTCCCACATACCAACTGTCAAGCCTGCGCACAGCATACAGCATTCCAACTGTCAAAACTCTGTCATCATTCCAGCTACAGTAAAACTACTCACAGAAGAATAGTTTTTGAGAGCAAGGAACTTGTTTGACAGCTGAAATATAAGAAGTTTTAGATTGGATATCTAAAGAAATAGGGGGCAGATCAACAAAAATATTATACAGTGGTGGTTGAGAAGGATTAGTTTCCGGTTATAGTAAATTTAAAATAACCTATTATTCGGTATAGATGCATTTTAAAGATATATTATTGCTTTTGTAGATAAAATAACCGTAAACAAATTATATTTTACATACCTTGGAATTCTACTGAAGTGCTCTGCGCTGGCATGACCCAACTGTCCATCATTTCCTGCTCCCCATGAGAAGAGTTGGCCCACATGATTGACAGCTAGGCTATGTGATTGTCCACAGGCAATATGCAATATATGTTCTTTTGCCAATGCGGTCACTTGAACTTAAAATACACAGAATAAAAAATGACAACACATACGGTATTCTTTTCAACTTATAAAATAAATAAATAAAAATATTTGGCATTTATGCTTGTGGACCTTAAAACCATAGGGGCTATAGCAGAAGAAGATTCTATAAATGCCTGCAATTTAAGTTAAAAAATATTAGACTTTTCTTTCTTTATTTTTTATTTATAAACTTCATATATTAATATACTTTCCATTTCCTTCTCTGTATTGTTGCTTTCAAATTACACACAAATAGGGTAAATCTGCAATTATTTACGAGTAAAAAAACAATCGAGCAAGGAGTGTGGCCACTATGGAAACTATTGTTAATTGCAAGATTCTGTAGCAGTAAAATGCCATAACTTGCAAAATACTGTATGATACACAAAAGTAAATCATATTGGGGGTGGGGTGTTGCCAGGTGTGCATCAAAAATAGTTTTTCTACGGTCCTCTGATACCCTTTCTTATGTAACTTTCATGGGTTTCTGTGTTTAGAAGAATCAGACTTTGTTAGGAAACCTCACATTTTTTGTACTTTATGTGAGGCATGGTTTCCCATATGCATACTTCATTCTTATCCCATTACCTGAAACACCTTAATCTACTCCTATCTTTAAAGTTTTTTTAATTAATTATATATGTTTCTGGGAGGCAAAAGACAGTACTCCTGCCTCCCGTTCTGTACTATAAAAGCAGCTATGTGTCATCAAAGAGCTATGAAAACAGACATGCAATCATATTCACAGTCAAATATTAAATACACGGTTTTAGAATATTAAAAGAAACAGAAGGGAATTTTTAAAAAATTACAATAACATCAAAATGGAATTAAGCATACCTGGCCCTGTTCCTTCCAGGGTGTGTCCAAGCTGTCCTTCTCCATTCCATCCACAGCTATATACTTGCCCATCCTCCATAAGAAACAATGTATGGTTTCCTCCACAGGCCACTTTTTTGATGCACGTGGCCAGAGGGAATGTGCTTGAACATGGTGTAGTCACAATAGTTGGCGATCTATGACCAATACCAAGTTGGCCAAAAGCAGAGTGACCCCAGCATAGCATGGCTTATACCTTAAGCAAAAAGTGTCATATACCTGGACCAGATTTGGGAAAGAAAAAGATAAATTTGTACATTTATGAATTACCTTTAACTTTTAAATAAACATTGTTAGGAAACAAAATTCCAAACCTAACTTTGGAAAATAAACATATAATGTACTGTGTGCTTTTTAATCAGAGACATAAATGCCCAAATTTTAATTCTGCCACGTTCATTCTAAAAACTGCCCTTTATTACATTACATATGGAGAGATTTAATCAGAGCCTCAATCGCTCTGGGGAAATCTCCCCACTCGAATTTAATATTGCATTAGCGCACATGAATCTCATTTTAGACATCGGTTAAAATGCAAAGACAGGGTATTAAATTGTGAGCGCTAGTTGCGCAGTTGTCTTTTGCGAAGATGAAGTTAAAATTATTAAACTGGTTGGCATGACTTTAACTGCTTAATTTGCCTGGATTATCAGTCACTCAAATGTGGACAAATGTGGCTTGTTATTTATTACCGGATATGGCAGCCGTTAGCAGGCGTTAAATAGTAGCACTAAAAGTAGCGCAAACTTGTTATTAAATACATTGCGCTGGTTGGGCAGGTTTTTTGTGTGAAACTAGCGTAGCCGGTGCAATAAAGGAGTAAAACTTGCCAACCTATTCAATATCGGTAAGTGCGAGTTTAACCACTTATATTTGCGCACCGCACGTGGATAAATGAGGCCTATAGCCTCCTACTGGCTGCTACCATTCATAGTAATTACAGTTGCCCTGTTTTATGCTTTTTGTTAAGTATACTGTTTTCAGTGAATTGCTACCAGTATCAACTATACATTGTATTGATTCTGTGCTACATCTTCCCTCCAGAATCATGATCAGAAGCTTATAATAGGATATTATTAGCACATTTGAGCAGGAAGTTTTGGCATTTTCTGAGTTTTAAAACTGTTCAACCCTCCTGGTTTGGAAGGATCACCACATTAAAAATGACAATATTACCTAAGCTACCCTAATGTTTTTAATATCCTTTCCATTCTGATCCCCCAGGGCATACTAGATATGATACAAAAAAGATTAGAATTTTTATATGAGATAGGAAAGCACATACAATTGGGAGAAGAGTAACTTTAGCTAAACGATCTCAACGCAATCTATCTGTACCAGATATTTCAAAATATTATTATGCAGCTCAACTGTGCCCAATAACACACTGGAGCAAAGCAACCCCCTGGCAAAAAACAAATCATCTATCCCTTTCATCTATTAACACTAATAACTCCCACTCTAGAAAGACCAAAACTACTATATATATATATATATATATATTATATATATATATGATATGTAGATAATAAAGGGCAATACGGCTAAGCTCGATTGTATATGCTTTGCTCCCTGAGTAAATTTATTCCCCCGCCCCTTTAAGGCAGTCCAGATAAAAAGAAGGTTTAGAAGCTCTGTAAGCTCCCATGATTCCTTGGTATAGGTCATACTAAATAAAGAGAGAAGCAGGTATGGTCTTGTTCCCCCAGGGATTGAACTTTACTCATTAGGTTAGGACTGATGCTGGGATACTGCCTTGAAGTGGCGCATCAGCTGACGCAAGTTTGTACAAACTATGTAACTAAACGTATCCATTTTAACTTTAGTGCAGGTAATCACCCTTCGTTGCTTGCATACTTGTTTGATCGTGATAGCTAAGTAATTTAGGCTTATATGTATAGTTGAGTGCTGGAGACTTTTGTGTAATGTATTAATTGCCGGTACTCCTTTGCACCGCATCTGAAAGTAATTTAAAATAAAGGTTTGAGCTGCATATTCTTGTATTTGTAGATAATAAAGGGCAATACGGCTAAGCTCGATTTTATATGCTTTGCTCCCTGAGCAAATGTATTCCCCCGCTCCTTTAAGGCAGTCCAGATAAAAGAAGGTTTAGAAGCTCTGTAAGCTCCCATGATTCCTTGGTATAGGTCATACTAAATAAAGAGAGAAGCAGGTATGGTCTTGTTCCCCAGGGATTGAACTTTACTCATTAGGTTAGGACTGATGCTGGGATACTGCCTTGAAGTGGGCATCAGCTGACGCAAGTTTGTACAAACTATGTAACTAAACGTATCCTTTTAACTTTAGTGCAGGTAATCACCCTTCGTTGCTTGCATACTTGTTTGATCGTGATATCTAATTAATTTATGCTTATATGTATAGTTGAGTGCTGGAGACTTTTGTGTAATGTATATATATATCGTCCGTGATGGTGGCCAAATGCATTGATCGCAGTTCAGACACTTACAGGGAGATTCAATATCCCGCGCCAACGAGAAATAAACGCTAAAATCACGCTAACCTATGTACTAACGTGTTGTACATTTGTTTTACTTTGCGCAGCCTACGAAGCTTGTGACAGCGAAACGCGTAGCGGAAGTGACGTGTTTGTTCCAGGACCTGGTGTGAGCTGGATAGGAGAAGGGCTTGCTTGCCCAGGATTATCCCAAAACCAAAAAGGGTTCTCCTAGCACCAATAATTGGTGGTTACAGAGGTGAGGGAGACGTTGCCGTATTGAATTACTTCCACCGGATTCCAAGTTGCTCAGCGAGCCACGGACCTGCTACGTCCGGGGACCAGTGGGGAAGGATTGTCTCACCTACAACTAGAACGACGGTGCAGTATAACTGTTTGTTTTACCAGCTCCATCCGTCCTGAACATTTGTTGATACAAGTGTGCGCACACTTACGAGACTTTTTGTTGAACATTACCTTAACGTTTGGTAGCTCCTACACTCGTTGCTAGGGGCTATACTTCCTCTGGCTATTATAATTGGTTACTCAGCCCATATATGATATTCCCTAATAGGGTTACGGTGGATATTATATTTTATTCATTGTACCTGTAGGTGGGGTACCTGCATACTATTTCATTTAGGGGGTTTACTATTTATGTGTATTTATTGTGGCTGGCCAGCCTTATTCTCTATAGGAGATTTGTATATTTTTTGATTTTAAGATATGGTGTATTAAATTTATTTTAGAGATATTGTCTTTTATATTTTGTGTGTGTGCCACTAGCAGGATACTACCTGTATTTATCATTCTTGAGGTCGTACCCCTAGGGGATTCTTCCTTTTTTCTGAGTAGGGGAACTCAGAAGTACCTGTATGATAAGTGTTTACCTTTGTACAAAACTTGTTTTGACGCAAAGTGGTTAATACATTGCGGAAACGAGTGCACGTAGGTTGCGATAGCGAAATATATTGCATCTCCCCCTTAGTTTGTGCTTAGAAGTCCCGTGAGTGCCCTGTTCTTCCGATGGTGTTTTATATATACATTTCCAAAGTAAAGTACCTTCAGAGACTTTCACTACCCCAACTCCATTTGGCTGTTATGATAAGAGGTCCCAGGCAAAAAGCATCATCTCAAGTCTATATTCAATACTACTATAATTCCTTAACTTAAAAAAAAAACTTAACTAGATCTCCATTAAGGAATATAGGTTATTAGACAAATAGAATACTTGACAGCTTCTATCCATGATAAATTAGATAAAGTCTATAAGATATGGGACAAATACTCTGACAATATTACTAGGACTGAATAATGGAGGGGAAGTGAGGGGAAATTGGGAGACTTAGAAAACCACAGGAGATGGGATGTATTTTAAATCAGAAAAGGACTCATCCACAATAATGGGAATAGGTCATAACTTGTTCTGCCTTTTTTTCCCTCTTTCTTTTACTGTTGTTTTGTTTTAGTTATTGTGTTATTTAATGGCTCAAATATAGTCACTAAATTAATGGTATTTACTAACTGATATTGATTAATAGATTAAAGCTGGGTACACACGATGAGATATTTCGGTCCGATCGACCGATAGTTCAGTGTATCGGTCGATCG
Source organism: Hymenochirus boettgeri (assembly GCA_019447015.1). NCBI lineage: Eukaryota > Metazoa > Chordata > Amphibia > Anura > Pipidae > Hymenochirus > Hymenochirus boettgeri. Next base: position 145,694,354 of record CM033469.1, read on the forward strand.
TACCGAAATTATCGCATCCGAATGCTCCCATGTCCGACCGACCGTTCGTCCGAATCGGACATGGTGGAAAACCTCGTCCGATCGTGCAGTCCTCTATGGACCGCACGATCGGTCACGGTAACTATTGGACGCGGCTGCTTTTGCCGTGACCGACAGTCCTTCCTCCTGGCCGACCAGTCAAAAGTATCGAACGGTCGGTCAGGAGGAAAAATCGCTAGATGTGTACCTAGCTTAAGAGAGACATTTCTTTAGATAGATTTCAAAGGATCCATATCTAATCCAAGATTTCCAAGAGAAAGGTAAACAATATCCCACAACGAAAACAGATGAAATACACCTACTAAGTAAATCCAATCCCATATAATGCAAAAATTATATAAATATATATTGTGAGGACAGAGACATCTGAATGGATGTTACCCAACCTTACCAACTGAGAAATGGAAGTATATTTTGATATATCTTTACCAATGCAGACTGTTTTGTTATTCTAATATTCTGTTGATGTTTTACTCAAATATCTCAATAAAAATACAAGTTAAAAGAGCATTCAAAGACTGTCTGCTTTTGCTGAAATCTTAGAAGTGTAGAGGCTTCCATCGACACAATTGTGATATGTCCCCCTGGATCAATGAACAACGCCAGCGCAATCCAGCACATAAGCATGATTGTTGAGCAAAGAAGGCTGACTTCTTATGTGTATGGGGCCTAAAGATTTATCAGCTATGGCAGAAGAAGAGATAGGAGGGACAGAGAACTAACTATGCATGTGCAGATTTTTAACATGCCTTTGACAAATGAAGTATATGAACACTGACAGGCTGCATTGACATCAGAAAACAAAAATGATTTCGCTACAAATAGGCAGCTCCTTGATTCACACTGATGCCTTGCAGCACTGAATCATGGATCAAATCCACCCTCAGCTAGATTATAGCTGCAAAAAGGTTTTATTTTTTGTTAGATAATTTGTGTTTTCTTTGGATATCACAATTTCCACAGGTAAGAGAGAGCAAACGCTTACTACTTTTATATTTTAGAAAACAATTCATTTATATTTTAATCTTAATTTTAGAAGGACCAAAATATTGTAGCCATTTTTACATACACCATTAAGTTCTATTACACTTACTTGTGAATTCTACATACCGTATATACTCGAGTATAAACCGACCCGAGTATAAACCGAGGTACCCAATTTCAGCTAAAAATCCTAGTAAAAGTTGTTGACCCGAGTATAAACCGAGGGTAAAATGCCAACTCACTTGGCATTCAAGATGTTTGGAAACTACAACTCCCAGCATGCTTTATTAGCTGGGAGTTGTAGTTTCCAAACATCTTGAATGCCAAGTGAGGGTGGCATTCAAGATGTTGGAAACTACAACTCCCAGCATGCTTTATTAGCTGGGAGTTGTAGTTTCCAAACATCTTGAATGCCACCCTCACTTGGCATTCAAGATGTTTGGAAACTGCAACTCCCAGCTAATAAAGCTGCTGGGAGTTGTAGTTCCCAACATCTTGAATGCCCCCCTCCCCCTCCCACCCAGATCTGTTGTACCTGTGGGCCTCTCTTCTCCCTGTGGGCTCTCTTCTCCCTGTGGGCTCTCTTCTCCCTGTTTCGGCATTCTGGCAGGCATTCTGGCGCCGCGCTCATTCCTGTACTGGCGCGCCGGCTGACGTCACTGCCCGGCGCCGGGCTTGGCGCCGGGCAGTGACGTCAGGCCGGCGCGCCAGTACAGAAAAAGATCGCGCGGCTGCCGGAATGCCCAGGTAAGCTCCTGACTCGAGTATAAACCGAGTCCGAGTTTTCAGGCTGATTTTTCAGCCTGAAACTCGGTTTATCCTCGAGTATATACGGTATACACTTAAGTGTTATTGGAGAAGTGCTGCACAGTACGGGGACTTGTGATAGAGTAAGTTTAATAAAGTTTTTAATGCATAAATATTCACAAAAAAATGGGCAGTTATTTGTTAACAAAATATAATTTATTGAAATTTTAAAAAATCCTTTGTCTTCAGGTTCAGCATTCACTTTTTATAATATCTCAATATAAACAATATCAGCACATTGTTAATTATAAGCTTCACGGGGTGGGTTTCTATGGCCAAAATACACGCAAGCCTAGGATTAACATGATTTTTACCATGTACTGTACTACAGAGCATTACAAACAAGTTATCTGGAATGATAGATCAAGATTTCATTCTGGTATAGCCTGATCACACTATTATTGGCTAAAGACCATATAACAGAAGAAGTAACCAAAGCCATTACAGATTACGTGACAATAAATATCACACCCAAAATCTCTTAGTCTATGCTATGAGCTGCCCAAAAGGCAGTAATCGACAGTAAATTGCTTTATAAACTGTAGGAAGAATCAGAGGTACAAATTAGTCTGTTAATTTGCACCAACCAATCAAATCAAATGTTTTCGAATCATAGCATACCAGTGGAAAGGTATCATCTGATTAGTTTCTGCAAATTATTATTTGCCCCTTTGTGCTGGCTTTCCATATATTAGCTCTAGTGTGATAGTGGACTAATGTTCTTCTTTAAGATATACAGAGAGATCAACGTTTTTGTTTTTTTACTGAACTTTTAATATTCTGTTTCTTATATCCATGTTTGCTAAGAAATATACTGCAAAGATTAATTTTCTTTTCTGTATGAAAGGCAAATACATTATATATATAACATTATATAATATATATATATACACACTTGTCAGGGATAGGAGTGTAGAAATACTTATTTTGTGAGAGAGGCAAGCTGTTACTTTTTAATTTCAGCATAAAGGGCATCTATAGTGGAATAATTAAATTTTTTTTCTTTCTTTCTATGTGTTCTATAATCCCCCCCAGCCCCCCGAGTACCTTTATTTTCTTTAGTTTCCTCCTCTGTCCTAAGATATACAAGTTAAAAGAAGTGAAGATTTCAATACCCCACTCCTACTTGAGCTGTCAATCAAATCCCCTAACAGCATGCCGGTATAGTCTGTAGGCTTACACAAGATTTACAGCAAGTCTCCCAATGACTCCTTCCAGCTCACTAAAATGCTTGGCAAATAATGGGTTAAAAACAGAAGCCCTCCTCCTCCCCTAGCTTTCACCCATTTATTGCCTGTCAAAGGGAGACCGGGCTGCAGTGATAAGGCAGGACTCGGCTCTTTTCCAACTAACCCTCCTCCCATTCCTTATGTAGCAAATATATCCAGAACAGAGAGACTTCCTCTCTACAGGCTTACAGACAAAGGTTTTTTTTTGTTTTGTTTACAAAGGTTAGAGTGATGTGTCATTTGTAGGAGAATTAATGCACATGAGCGACTTGTTTTACAGGCTTAAAGGCATCTATAGTGAAAAAAACACTTTGCCCTATTGCAAAGTTAAATTCATGTTCTCTGTGCTGCCTTTTCCTACCTCTGTCAATGACTGTTTTTCAATGGTGTCAGATCTCTCTGCAGCACTCCCCCGTTCCCCCTCCCCTCTGTTATCTACTCTATGTCTCAATTCATGTTGAACTTAAAAGTTCAACATCCTGAAAAACACACCCACCCACCCACAGTGGCCAATAGAAATCAATCTGTATCTCTCTGTGTACTGTTGCAATACGATCTCTCTCTTTGTGACCCATCATCAATCAGTGGAGTCTATCAAGAAGGGGGGCAAGTGCAGCCTTATCTCTGCCATCAAAGCTACCTTTCTCCCCCTGCTAATGTTCTTATTTCTATGTTTATTACAGAGCATGGAGGAAGGAGGGGGTTGAGCAGGGAAGAGGGTCACATCACAGGGATAGGATTGAAAGTGCAAGTAGGAGTAGAGGAATGCAATCACGTATTCTTCTAACTTGTGTATCTCAGGACACGGATAGAAACTTAAGAAAATACAGACACTCTGCGGGTTGGGGGGGGGGGAATTATACAACACATGGAAAGAAAAAAAGTTAATTTTCCAACTATAGATGCCCTTTAATTTACAGCCAGACTACTTGAACGGGGGAATGACCAGAGAGGGGAGGAGGATTGGGGAGTTCTGCAGTAAATTAGACTGTGTGCAAACACGGAGCCACAGAGGAAGGTAAGAATAAGGCAGAATATACACTAACCTTTTTTTATGTCTGGATTGGAGCAATGTATAAATTCCACTATAGATGCCCATTAAAGGGTTAGGTACCGATGTCAGGCGAAGTCGGGACCAAGGAAGGTAGGCATCCGCAGGGGAAGACAGGAGACACAGCATAACTGTAACAGTTAGATACTAAGCAGGATCAGGATAAAGTTCAGGGCAGGAACAGGACAAGGTCCAAGGCAGGAACAGTATCCACAATACAAGGCAGGATCAGGATATCCTTTGCAAGGCAGGATCAGGATCCACAAGGCCCAGGAACATTCTTTGGGACCAAAAACTTTCCATTGAATGAGATACTGCAGGGTGCCTCTGGAAATTCTGGAATCTAGAATCTTTTCAACCTCATATTCCTGATGGCCGTTGACCATGACTGGGACAGGGGAAGGATGGGAGGTGGAAAACTGGTTAAAGGATACAGGCTTTAAAAGTGATACATGAAAAGCATTAGGAATCCTCATTTCAGGAGGGAGTTGTAATCTGACAGCAGTAGGATTGATGATCTCGAAGACAGGAAATGGACCAACGAACTTGAGCCCCAACTTGGAAGAAGGGAGTTTAAGGTTTATGTTTTTGGTAGAGAGCCACACTTTGTCCCCAATGGAGTAAGGAGGAGAAGGTCTCCATTTTTTGCCAGCGTAGAACAAGACTTTCAAGAAGACTCTTGGTAGCACTCCAAATACCAGACATATGTGCGTCAAGGTCACTGGCTTCAGGAACATCAGAGAGTAGACAATCTTGACGAAAAGCCATTGGATGTTGACCATAAACAGCAAGGAACAGGGATTTTCTAGTTGAAGAATGGGTAGTATTATTACGGGCGAACCCCGCCCAAGGCAAGAAATCAGCAAAGTCATCCTGACAAAGGGAAACATGGCAACGGAGAAATTGTATTAATGACTGATTAAGACGTTCTACTGCACCATTAGACTGAGGATGGTAGGCAGAGAAAATTGGAGAGTGATTCCAAGAATTTTACACAAAGACTTCCAGAATTTGGCTATAATCTGAGGGCCTCTGTTAGAGACAATTTCAGTAGGAAGTCCATAAAGGCAGAAGATATGAGAAATGAAAAGTGAAGAAAGTTCCACAGCAGATGGGAGTTTAGGAAGGGGAAAAAATGTGCCATTTTGCTGAATCTGTCCATAACCACCCAAATGATAGTATGACCCTTCGAAGAGGGAAGTTCTCCAATGAAGTCCAAAGCGAGATGGGTCCAGGGACGAGAAGGAGTAGGCAAGGGATTCAATAGGCCTTAAGGACAAGAACGGTCTGTTTTAGTGGCACAGACTACACAAGCGGATACAAAATCCTTTACGTCTTTGTGTATAGTGGGCCACCATACCAGTTGGTTGAGTAGTTGCATAGTCTTAAGGACTCCAAGGTGACCAGCTTGTTTAGAGTTGTGAGTCTGTTGGGGGATGGTGGGTTGATGTTCAGGAGGAAAATAGATCATCCCAATGGGTGGCTCTACAGGAGCAGAGGACTGAGAGATTAATAATGGAGAGGTCAGGGGTGTATTAACAGTAGCAATTATCTTGGAGGGAGGAATGATAGGTTCTTCTGGTATCACTGAGATCTCAGAAGAGGAGAAGCTCCTGGATAAGGCACCAGCCTTTCTGTTTCTTGACCCAGTCAGGATAAAATTGAAGCGGGAGAAAAAGTGTGCCCAGCAAGCCTACCGGGGTTTAAGCCTTTTGAGGGTCTGGATAAATTATAGATTCTTGTGATCGGTATAGATGGTAATAGGAAGGTAGTTGCCTTCTAAAAGATGTCGCCACTCCTCCAAGACCCATTTCACAGCCAGGATCTCCCTGTTACCTATGTTATAGTTCTGTTCGGAAGCAGAGAACTTCCTGGAGAAGTATGCAGACAGATGAAATGTGATCCAATTAAGGCGTTGAGACAGAACTGCACCTGCTCAGATATTTGATTTTAGCTTGATAAAGAACTGGAGTCTGTAAGAGTTTGGAAGGCGTCCAGGGCTTGTGGAGACCAGGATTGGGATTTCCCTCCTTTCTTGATTAAGGCTATGATGGGAGAGACTAGAGAAGAGAATCCTTTGATGAATTGTCTGTAATAGTTGGCAAACCCGATAAATCTCAGGATGGCCTTGGTGCCAACTACAGAACGGCCCAGAAGGTCACGAAACAGATCATTAACAAATGCTTGAAAAACAGCTGGGGCATTGCAAAGGCCGAAGGGCATAACAAGATATTCGTTGTCCCCATCCCGTGTGTTAAAAGCTGCTTTCCATTCATCCCCAGAACGAATACGGATCAAGTTATAGGCACCACGTAAGTCCAGTTTAGTAAAAATTCTGGCTCCTCGTAGTTGTTCAAACAGTTCAGATATAAGTGGTAAAGGATACCGTTTTTCTTAATAGTGATTTTATTTAAATCTCGATAATCAATGCAAAGATGGAGGCCCCCATCCTTCTTCTCGACAAAGAAAAATCCCGCCCTTTCAGGAGAGCAAGATGGTTGGATAAATCCCTGTTGTAAATTTTCTTGAATGTATTCTTTCATAGACTGGGTCTCAGCTGGAGATAACGGGTAAGTGCGACCTCTAGGGGGCAAGGTTCCAGGCAGAAGCTCGATGGGGCAGTCGTATGCACAATGAGGAGGAAGTTCTTCTGACGCATTTTTACAAAATACATCTGAGAATTCTATGTATTGAGTAGGTAACTGAATAGTTTTAATAGAATTGACAAGAACAGGAGAGGGTGGGCGAAGACAATTGTTCTGGCAGAAGGAACGCCACTGGGAAATAGTCCACTGGGCATACCAGTCAATAGTAGAATTATGGCGCTTAAGCCAGGGGAGGTCTAGGACCATGGGAGTAGAAGTACAGTCTATAATGAAGAATGTACTGTTTTCCTGGTGAATAGGACCAACCTGTAGGAGTATTTCAACAGTAGAGAGAGATATGATGAAAGAGGTTTGTCATCAATAGAAAACACTCAGAGGGGGGTAGCCAGAGGTAGAAGGGGAAGCTTGGATTGTCTGACAAAGGTAGAATGCAAAAAGTTGCCAGCTTCTCCAGAATCAATAAATGCCATCAGCTCCAAGGTAGAAGAATCAAAAGTAAGTTGCACAGGCAAAAGAAAACGTGAAGAATCTGGAAGGGTGAAGATGGATATACTGCCCAGATGAGTCACCCCATTCATATCTGGGTTGTGGTGTTTCCCTGTTTTGCTGGACAGAGTTTAGCAAAGTGTCGCCTTCCACCACAATAGAGACAAAGGCCAGAATTGCGCCTACGCAGCTTTTCTTATTCAGAAAGATGGGCTCTACCAATCTGCATGGCTTCCTCCAAGGTAAACATTAGAGAAGCAGGAACGGTAGCGTGAAGTTTCCCACAAATGTGAAGCCCCTTCCAGCAGCTTTCCTTTCATCAGGGAAATAAAGTAACCCACTTTGGCATGTTCGGAAACAAAGTGAGATAGCTGTAACTCAAACTGTATCCGACACTGATTAACAAACCCTCTAAATCTGTGGACGTTCCCTCGGGTGGTCTACGGCCCAATTATACTGTTAGGTACCTGTATCGACGTCAGGCGAAGTCGGGACCAAGTAGGGTAGGCGTCCACAGGGGAAGACAGGAGACAAAGCAGAACTGCAACAGTTAGATACTAGGCAGGATCAGGATAAAGTTCAGGGCAGGAAAAGGACATGTTCCTAGGCAGGAACAGGATCCACAATACAAGGCAGGATCAGGATCCACAATACAAGGCAGGATCAGGGTACACTTTACAAGGCAGGATCCAGCAACAGCAGGAACTAGAACCCAACACCACAGAAGAACAGCATCTCGGTGCTATAATCGGTGCTCCGGCGTCCAGTATGGAGTCACTGGGCACCACCATCTTGGACGGACTGGAACGGCTGGAGAGGTGAGTATCTTTCCTGACATAAAGGAAGCAAGACTGCAGCTTCTTTGCTTTAATCTGCTGTGCACTATGCAGCATATGACGTATAATTGGTACATTTAGATTTCCACTAAAACAAAGTGGTGGATTATGGGATCTAACCTCAAGTACCCGCAAGTTAATTTCCTTTATCAGCCAACAGCCAAAAAAGAGGTAAGCCACAGCTTGTTATATATATTTGTGAATGTGCACTGTCTACTAGGACAATGTAATTTGATGACTTCAGTTCCTACTTGAAGCCCTTCTATGCTAACCCCCACCATAGGAGCAAATTCAAACTATAGGATATTGCCAACAAAGAGTTTTCATTTATCCCCTTTCCTTCCAAAACAGCTCCCTTCCCTGATTCCCTAGTAAAGTGCTGGTGATCTAAAGACATTTCCAGGCTAGTTGATATCTGCCTATTTTATTTCGGAAAGCCATCCCATTACTTTCACAACAAGCCAAATCAGATCTTAATCGGATGTTCTTGATTCAGATTTTGACCATATATGCATGTGGTCAAAATCCAATGCAGGTCTAATATTTGGACAGTTAAACTAGCGCCTTTTCATTTCTTAAGGCCAACAAAGGTTTCATAAGTGTGCAGCAGATGGACAACTGCTGGCATATGTAGATAATAGAGGATTAAAGGGTATGTCCACCCTTAAAAATATTTTTTGATATATGATTCCCCCTGTCCCCCCCAGCCCCAACTGCTCTATTTTTATTCTTAGAAAGTGCCCCAAACTCTACTTACCTCCCCTCTTTCCTCTGCCGCATTTTCTCGCAAGCAGAGGGGCGGGACCGGCAGTCGCGTCTGTGATTGGCTGCCGCTCAGCCAAAATGCGTCTGTGATTGGCTGAGCGGCAGCCAATCACAGACGCGGCTGCCGGGAGTTCTTTGCAGCGGGGGAAAGAGGGAAGGTAAGTAGAGTTTGGGGCACTTTCTAAGAATACAAATAGAGCGGTTGGGGCTTGGGGGACAGGGGGAATCATATATCTAAAGGGATTTACACTAGGGGGAGGGAATCCTAAGAGGGAGGGAGAGGGAGGGGGAGAAGGGCTGCAGTACGCATGCCAAACTTCTCCCGGAGGCCAGGTAGGAGGCAGAGTCCTATATGGACTCTGCTATCCTCCTGGTGGGCAGTTTTTGGGACTTTGGGGGGGGCTACAGGAGAACCATGGAGCTGGGATGTGAGGTAAGGATTAAACTACACCTACACAATGGGGCCAGTAGTGGGGGGGATTATAGTTTTGGGGGTGGACATGCCCTTTAAAGTCTCCAGACAATATCGTCCCAATTGACAGAGAACATTAACAAACATACAGCAAGTTGTTTCGCACCTCTGCTGGGTGGGAGACAATACACCTTAGCTAGGTAAATGCCCACTTAAGTTCTGGCGTACATGCACATACTCTGTATTGCTCAACATATCAAAACAAGGACGTTGCAGCATTGCTTCCCAGAAGCAGACAACCAATCACATAACAGCACAGATCCTCCCTCTCTCTGACACAGAACAGGGATTTCAGTTTGTTTGTTTTCAAACACATTTAATGCACCTGCCCTAATCTTTACAGATTATTTCTTAGATAGTATGAATGTAAGAAATATAATATTAACATTTCAGTAATAATAATAACAAACTAAAAAAAGTCTGGGGAATTGAACCTGCAATAAGTACATGTATTCAGTCTTGCTAAAAGCATAGCTTTTATCGCTATCAGAGATGCTATGCGGAACACTAGTACATGTAGAATCTTTATCTTTTACTAGGAACATAATGGAAACAAAAAAAAAGTCAGTGGGAAGATTTAAACATGTGACCTTCTGGAATGAGTATTTCTAAAACTGGTGCCTTACTAGGTGTGCCACCACTGCATAAGCAAAGAATTTAGGCACATCTAGAAACATTATTTTTTAATAGTAACAGAATAACAAAAACAATTCATACTGATGTCTCCACTTCTATATGGAAGTCTCTGATAACACTTTAAAATCTACTTATTGCCCTGCAGTTTTTTTCCAGCAACTCACATGGACTGGTAAAAAACTACAGGGTAACAAGCAGCTTTTAATTTCTTATCAAGAACCTCCATACTCTTGTGGAGACATTTGTATAGAAAATACATAATATAAATACATATATACATGTGCATAGAGACAATGTGAATAATGGGGTCAGGGGATGTGGCTGATGACTACATGGGCGATACTGGCAACAAAATGGAAGCCTATTTAGTTACAGAATCTATTACTTACATGTACTAAATGCAACTTCCTCTAGAAGAATCTTACAATACAGAAGTGTTTTAGGGAGAAAAGATTTTAGATTTGATTTGAACGATTTTAAGTTTAGTTCTCCTTGACATTTTTATAAATCTAAAAACGTATAATCATTGAAGCCCCTCACAACACTTACACACCATTCCTGGCTTAGTTTACACATCTAAACAGTCCCTGGATAATAGCAGCCAAGATGAATATGAAGAATTTCATAATTAAATATTTGCATTTATTTCTACTTATCACTGGGTGTTGATCTCATGGATATCTAGCACAAAATGGCCTAAATATACAGGAACAAAAAAAACATTTCATTCCATGTTTAATTCCTATAAAGAATTCAACATCCAACAATGTTTGTTTTGTTCTTGTACGTATGTGTGTCATTTTAGGGTCTGTCCGCATTGAAATCAGACACAGAACACTTTTAAAAATAGTGTGAACAGACAATTAAAATAAAAAAGATCATCCGGTACTTGGTGTCGGGGCTGTCGGGAAGAGGCAGCTTGCTTTAACATTAATCACCTAAAGGTCAGTATTTGATTTTTATTTTGAAAAATGTAATTTAGTTTTTCTTTAACTTTTTCTCATGTATAATTATAATTATTTAAAGGGGAAATGTGGTCTCCAGACAAGTTGAGTTTAAATGAAAGGCCAGTTTCCTACCTTTAAAACGAGCGATTAACCACTCTACGTGCTCCACAGCCCAAGATATAAAGAAATGAGTGACCAGAAAGGTAATGTGTGGGAGGCTGACATGTGACATTCCTAAGGCTTCTCCTGCACAGTGCCGCCGGCGAGCACAGCCTCAAACTCCCTCAGTGTGTGAGGGAGACAGGAAGTCCTCCTCCTCTCTGCTGTGTGAAGTCCTGAAAGAGTAGATAAGGGAATCTACAGCCCTTCTTTCCCACTATGTGAAAAAAGCCTTTTCAGGCAGAGCTTCCACAGAGTTTTCTGTAGGGGGGGTCTGAGTGGCCCATGGCACCCGCGGGTGGGCGGGGCTTATGCACCGCAAGTGGGTTGGATTATGCATCCATGGGGGCGGGGCTTATGCATCAACGGGTGGGCAGGGCTTAGGCAACCGTGTGTGGGCAGGGCTTAGGTGCTCGTGAGTGGATGGGGCTTAGGCGTTCGTGGGTGGGTGGGGCTTAGGTGCCCGTGGGTGGGCGAGGCTTAGGCAACCACGAGTTGGTGGGGCCACATGGGGCTGTAACAGAATGGGCCAAGGGGGGCCTGCAACTGGAGGGACAAGGGGGGCTGCAAAGGGGAGGAGGAGACACAGGGCAGATTGACTGTCACATGATTTCAAAGCAGGAAGCAGGAAGTGCAGGGGACCTAGTGATGCTGCTGCCATATCACACACAAAAATGTAAATATCTACAAAACTATACAAAATAAACAATGAAAATAAATTGCAAAAATTCTCAGGAGAGCAATTCCTATCAATTTACTTAAAGTACTTTTTGAACCACAGTTCCCCTTTAAAGTGATTTATGAAAATGAATTTCTGTAAAGGGCACTCTGTAGAATATACTATGCAAGGACTTTCATAAACAATGCAGAACTCTACTTATGCTGTCTATAAAAATTTCCCAAAAAAACAAAAAGAAATATCTGAGCAGTAAATTAGAATTGAGCCTTATAACTTGCAGTGTGAACCTAATATACAATATAGCACCTGAGCTCACTGAGCTGGGAAGGGGGCAGTAACTACTGGATTATTACTGTGCTACTCTAAAAGGAAAACTACATTTTAGTGTTCAGTCATTTTTATTGGACATTTTGTTACAAAATAAAATCACCACTTCACATATGGCATGTGTGCATAATTTCAAAAATTATCAGACAGCATAGGTAGTGTCGGACTGGACTGTTGGGGGCCCACCTGGAAATCAGAGACCAGGGGCCAACCTGGATGAGTTTAGGGGCCCACTTTTATATTTCATAACTTTATTATCACTCATTTCCATATCAATCTCACTCCTACTGGCTCATATTGTTTATTATAATACATTGCTTACTGTCCCTTTGGCTCTGTATTTAAATTTTAGCTATTTTCTCTGATTTCTTGGGTGACTGGGCTGTGGGCCCACCGGGGGATTCCCTGGTAACCCTGTGGGCCAGTCCGGCACTGAGCATAGGAAGATCAGAGGGAGATTTTAATGGAGAACTACCATTTGTACCAAAGCCTCCAAACCACTCCTCTCTTCTAATAGTACCCAGGAAAAGGATCTAAACTGCTAGGTCCTTACCCATGGTTTTGCTGTGGTTCTGACATACCATTGATTAAAAGTCTGTCTTGTACTGCCAGTCTGGCTCTATAGCCTTCCAGTCCCACAGCTCTGCAAGGAGCAAGTTTTCCATTAAGCTGCACCAAGCTTAAAGGATAAGTGCACTGTAAAATCAAGGTATGTTCATTTGGAAGCTGCAGCTTTAAAAATACCATTTTTTTTAACCTATATCCCTCCAGAACCTAGCTTTGTGCCTTGAAAGTTACTGACATCTTGTTACTGGTTTGCTGAATGTTAAGCTCTGCCCCTCTGAGATTTCCTCTGCTTTCTCATGCTTGAGCCTCAAACAGTAACGCACGTGCACGGAACTCACAGGCATTACTGTTTGAGGCTCAAGCAGGAGAAAGCAGAGGAAATCTTGGAGAGGCGGAGCTTAACATTCAGCAAACCAGTAACAAGATGTCAGCAACTTCCAAGGCACAAAGCTAGGCTCTGGAGGGGCATAGGTAAAAAATAAATATGGCAATGGTATTTTTAAAGCTGCAGCTTCCAAATGAACATAACTTGATTTTACAGTGCACTTATTCTTTAAGGTTAAAGTCCAGTTTACAAAAAATGTCTTTGGTCCACACCCTTTCTCAAGTGGGAAAGGATGGGTGGACCCAAAACATGTGTGAGCTGCACGAATAAATCATTTGCATTATTTGAATACAAGCTTCATTATCTCTTTACCCTTTTTAAGTACTATTGAGTGCTAAGACAGGAGAATTTGGAGACAAGAAGTGTGTTGCCTTACTGTCAACAGGATCCATTTTGTATACAGGATTAAGGTTAGGTAGAGACAACTGTTTAATCTGCAGTTTCTGGGCTATAGGTCAGAAGAAAATGTATTTATGGTGGAGTTTTTATTCAACCCGACGCTGTAAAAGGGAAAAATCTATTATATGTATCGGCAAAAAAACTGCATATTTATTTTCTTACAGAAGTAAAATATAGAAAACTCTGTAAATTGCTAGCATATAAAGTACATTTCTTTTAGTTTTATTCCATGGTAAGGGAAAGGAAAAACAAAAAGTAAATATAGTCGCATATCTATGTCCCATAGCGCACTAAACACTAAAGTAAATGTTGATTCAAAGTTGCACAATTACTTATGTAACAGTAATTGTTAATGCATTCCATTATTTCTTACAAAGAATCAAATCCACCTTAGATATAGGAAATCAAATCCAGGGAAAAAAATAATTTACACAACCCCCCCCCCCAAAAAAGATTATGTAACTAAAGGCTAAGTACACCGTAAAAGCAAGTTAAGTCAAATTGGAAGCAGCAGCTTTAAAAAACCTTCCCCCTTCTTTTTAGGTCCCTCCCGAGCCTAAACTTTGCTTATGTACAGTTGCTGACATCTTGAGCCTCCAAAAGCTGTGATTGTTTGATCCGTGCGCACACTGCAAGCGTGCATGGCATGATGCCATCACTCATGCACGCAGCGATGCATGCACTAACGTTGCGTGCGCTGCAACGTCACTTGTGTGCACGGACCAAACGATCACTGCTTTTGGAGGCTTAAGAAAAAGGAGATCCAGCAAGTCTCAGAGGGGTGGAGCTAAACAGTCTACAATGCACATGCTAGATGTCAGAAACTTTACATCAGCAAAGGTAGGATCAGGAGGGACCTAGGGGGGGGGGAGGGGAAAAAAAGATTTTTTAAAGCTGCTGCTTCCAATTTAAATTAAAGGATATCTCAGGGCCGTTTTTAGGCATAGGCCACCTAGGCAAAGAACTAGGGAGCCTATGTTGAGCCAGGGCGCCTATTCTCCCTAGCATCTCCCCGTCAGCTTTTACTTTCAGTGTTAGAACTGCTCTCCTTCTGCTGTAATTTGCAACATTGTATTTAGTACAGTCTGTGCTCCACACACTCTATTTAGCAACAAATGTTGCAATTTGCAAATAAACTGAAGGTGAAGGAAGGAGGGGGAGGATGCTAATAGTACTGAGGAGAACAGTTCTAAAATTCCAGGTAAAAGCTGCTGTAGTCTTTATAACAGTGACCCTGTGACTAGCAGCCATGAGATCCCTATCCCTGCCTCTTTCTCCCTTCCATCCAACTCTTCAATTAGAACTTAGAGTAGGTGAGGAGTGAACAATTCAATGGAGGAGACATGGAAAGCAGGTACATACTGTATATCATGTCAATGCTGGCAGCTGGAAGGGTTAAAGGTAATACTCTGGGAAAGTGCTGGCACTGAAGGGTTAATCACAATACTCTGGGAAAGTGCTTGCACTAAAGGGTTAATGGCAATACTTTGGGAAAGTGCTGGCACTCAAAATATTAATAGGAAAGTCTGTTGGCATTGAAGGGTTCATGGTAATACTCTGCTGGCACTGAAAGTGTTAATAGCAATACTATAGGGAAGTCTGCTGGTACTGAAAGAATTAAACATCTCAGATCTCACCAAATTTCCGTTTTGCCCTACACAGCTGGAAACAATTTCTGGGGAGAACACTGGCGCCACATACCGCGCATCCACTGAAAGCTATCCTTTCCTTTCAATCAGTATTTCATTAGTGGCCAGTGTCGCTGCATAGGCACAAACGTATGTATACACCCCCGCCTCACCTGGTACAGAGTGTGCCTCTTACCAACTAGTAAAGCGGTTCCACTATAAAGAACACCAGCTGTGGACAGTGTCAGAAGGAAGAAACCCAGCTGTAGTTTGACAGGCCAAGTTTGTTTTTTTATTGGGGGGGGGGGGGGAGAAACTAGGGCATTTAGTTTGGTGATTTGGTTGAGGAGCTACAGCAATAACAGTTTTCTTTTGCCAGGTTAGTCCTGGACTATCCTTTTAAAGATAGTGCTGAAGCCAGGAGGAAGACTGGCAGAATCAGTTTTCGTTGGGCTGGTGCTCCTGACAAACAATATTGGGAGGTAGGAATTACCAGTCCTATATCCCTGTCCCAAGTACTTTTCAGTGTAATTGTTTTTTAAATAAACTTTATACACACGAGTTATCCTTTAACTTGCTTTTACATCGTACTTATTATCCTTTAAATTACAATATGGGGTTAACACTCTTTTACTTTTACTAGCATTATATATTTATTAAAGAGTATCTCCACCCTTTTTATAATTTTTTGATAAAATATATGGCATCCCTTCCCACCCTGAATCACTATATTAAATTTCTAAAAAAAACAACCTGAACTGTACCTACAGCCCCTCGCTCCAGAGAAACTTTTTTGTGTCCTAAAAAAGTTACCTTGTCTACGCTGCACCCAATGTGAATGTGTACACAGGGGGACATACTTTGAACACCCCAATACTTCTCAGAGGTTTGAGATCAGGGGCCACTACACATGTGACACAAAGCATATGATATAAGTGTTGTGGTTCCCATATGTGTTGTTGTATGTGGGTGAAACCACTTAGCTGGTAAAATCATGCATATTCAACATCCCTCAAGCATTTGGCTCAAGGATAAGAAATTGCCTGGTGACCATAAGTTGCGATATATGGTTTTGGAGATGGTGTTGGCCCCTGTGAGGGGAGGTGACAAAGAACTTAAATTAAAACAGAGAGGGGTACTGTATGGAGGGTGACAAAATGAAACATGCTAGCGCCACATGGCCTTAATAGGGATTACGACCTGAACTTGTTTCTATATATATTCATATGTGTTCTTTTTTATGTACTATGATCATTTACTTTGGTGAATTATTGTGGATACAACATACAAGTGGCCCCATGAAGATTTGGAATCAGGAATTGGAAGACTTTGTATCGCATTTATTTAGTGTGATTTGAAACATGAATATAAGGGTTGTTATGGAATGTATGGGTAAGGTGAATACATTGTTACAAAGATGTCACTTCTTTATTACTTAGTAGCATGTAACTTCCTTGTTACCTATTTAAATATCATGTGGTGTCATTTGTTGATTGATATCCCTTTTGTGAGCCTGATGAAGAGAGTCTGGCTCTTGAAACATCGGTCATATATGTAGAAAAAATAATTCATATACTGTATATACTTTGTATACTGTATGCTTGTGAAGTCTTTCAGATGTACCAGTTGCTGCCTCAGTGTGTTGTTTGGTTTATAGCAGACAGTGTTTTTTGAAAATTCTTCTTAATTTCTCTGAGACCCCTGCTACATATGGGATGACCATGTTCTTTCTCCTGTCTTGCTATACACATATACAGTCTATGGAGACAGACTCATCACTATGCGAAATACGATGCGTGAGTGATGTGCTTCACAGTGGATATACTGAAGATTGGGTAAGAAGCACTCCTTGGTCTTTAGTAGGTAATAAATCTTTATTTTTCAATATCACGCCATTATTTGGTGGGTTTCAGTCTCATGCCGGTCTATTGTTGAGACCAAAACAAGTAAAATTAATAGAGTGATAATGAAAATAAAAATGTATTACTTACTAAAGACCATGGAATGCTCCTTACCCAATTATATATATATATATATATATATATATGTATATTACACTACATTGATTTTATCCAGAGTTTCTCTGTAAAATGTATACAATACAAATATAAAACCCTCAAACAGACTTAAACTAGACTCGAGAACTACTCTCAGTAGTAGCAAAAATAAAAAAATCTGTCCCTGCTCTGGCCTGTTTAAAAAATTAGATATACTGTATCCTTTTACAAAAAAAAATAACTTGAGCAAATTTTCAAACTGAAATTCCCTTGGGAAAAAAATAGATTGTTGGCATATAGATTGTGGGTATATTTCCCCCCCACATAGAATATAGAAGTAATATTTAGCATACATGGCTAGATAAATGAATATATGATGCAGAATCAAACCAGCACATAGGGTTTATCACTTAAAGGGCATGTCCACCCTTAAAAATAACTTTTGATATGCTGCTCCCCCATGTCTGGTAGCCCCAACCGCATGATTAGTATTTTGCAAAAGCTCCCCAAACTCTTACTTACCTCTCCTCTTTCCTCCTCCGCTGCACTGCGGCCCTCTGCTTGCAGAATGCAAGCAGAGGGGCGGGACCGCAGTCGCGTCGTGTGATTGGCTGAGCGGCAGCCAATCACGGACGCGGCTGCCGGTCATTCAGTGCAGTGGAGGAAAGAGGAGAGGTAAGTAAGATTTTGGGGAGCTTTTGCAAAATACTAATCATGCGGTTGGGGCTACCAGACATGGGGGAGCAGCTATTAAAAGGATTTATGCTAGGGGAGGGAGAGTAGAACGGGAGGGACAGGGAGGGGGAGGGAGAAAGCCTGCAGTACGCATGACAAATATCTACCGGAGGCAAGGTAGCAGGCAGAGCCCTGCTTAGCTCCTTGGTGGACAATTTTTGGGACTTTAGGGGGGGTCTACAGGAGAACCCTATGGAGCTGGGATGTGAGGTAAGGATTACACTACACTACATGGTGGGGCCATTACTGGGGGGGATTATATTTTTGGGGGTGGACATGCCCTTTAAAACAGAACACAAAGTGCTGTTTAAAGGACAACTCCAGCCTCTTTGGAACATCTTATAGAAAGAATGGCCTCTTTAAAATATGTTGATATATCATAGTTTGTCCTATGAATTCATTACTGTAAGCCTGCTATGCTTCTGGATGCCTCATGGAAATGGAGCAATTTAGAAACCTGTACTGAGCCTGAGCATGCTCAGAAGAGGCAGACAGGGGATTAACATTCAGCCATTGGCTGTGATGTCAACTGTCAAATCCATAACTGACAGCTGCTAACTGGAAGAACCAGCAAGCAGAAACAGGGGCAACAGGACATTGTGTAGGATTTCAGGTTAGACTTACAGATTTCAAACTATTACCATTTAGGATTTTGGGGGGTGATTTACCTGTATGTAAGATTTTATTTTGGGGCTGGACTTGCCTTGTGCAAAGTCAGTAAATTCTCCTTTCCTTCCTTGTTCACTTGTGTTACAGTGGTACAGGCGAACTCAGTTTGAGTAATTCAATGAGCGAGGAGCTGTCCAATCAGCGTTACTGTTTATATGTCTATGCCAAGCTAAAGAAGGGCTAAATGTAAAAGGGAAAGGATCAGTGCTTCTGTAGTGACGATTGTATGGTTTAAGCCCATAGATATCTTTGGTTATAAATGACTGAGAGGGGCAAGTTTAATGTCACTTCAATCAGCAGCTTCTGGGCTATATAAAGAAGGTAATATGAAATAAAGGAAACGGTGTCTAAACCATGTAAAGGGAAAGGCTAACAACCCTGAACAAAATACAGAGATCGGTTAAGATACACACAGCACTGGGGATGGGGATGTGATCTCCTTCAATCCAATGGTGAGGGGAAAGCGACACTTGCTGCATTAGATGGATCAGCTTATCTGCTAATCTTACCGTGTGGTACCTCCCAACAGGATTAATACAACCAAGACCGAGGCCCAGTGTCTGGCGACCCTTGTTATAGATCACTGCCTACCCAATGTCATGTAGCACCGGCAGCTGAGAGTGGGTTCCTATAGACATCTACTTCAATTACCGTACAAGTTGCCACCATGTCCTCGCTCCTCTGGGGGGTATCGGTAGCCTGTTCCTATTGAAATAATGTTAAACCCATTAGCGTCGCAGCTCTTACCTGAGCATTTACGGAACAGCCCCTCTTCTCTGTTCACATAATAATCATAATAATAACAGGGAAGTTCAGGGAAAGACTCCCACGCAAACCCCTCCCCTTTATTGCTTCTGTCAGTCTCACAGACCAATAGTTAAAAGAAAGAAGTCTGTCGACCCACCCTGTGCAGTGGGCGGGAGAAGGTGGGACTAGTCTCCTAGTAACAGTGAAGTTGTTACGCTAAGTGTCACCGACCGGGTTGCACGCCCACTTTTTTCTACTGGGAAATAACCCGTGACGTGTGGAAAGTGTGGAAACACCATGTAAGTGATCAGCTGATCAGTGATCGACACGGCCAAATCTCTCCGGACTTGGTGAATTTTAGAGAAGTGTCAGAGAGACGATTTCTTACACATAATGCAAAAAGTACATGTTTTATTTGAGCTTGATACAAACAGATAGGGATTATGTAATAATATACTAATAATAATACAAACTTGACTTTTTAATCTGCAGCAACTTTAGGGCTAGGCCACACTGATGCGAATCTCACAAACTTCAGCTTGCGTTTTACGATTGAAAAAAGGGGGGGGAAGCACATCTGCTATTAACAACAATATCTAATGGGTCTTTTTATATTTCACTATTTACTGTGGTCACTTTTTTATATAATCATATAATACACAAGTCTCTGTATTTTCAATGGAGAGCTACAGTGGCGAGAATCCTGATTAGAATCACTCAGTGATGTCACTGAGTGATTAGTTCAATTATTAGTGCCACTGCAGCTCTCCATTCCTAATATAACATAAAAATCATTGTCCTACCTCTTATCCAGCCACCCCGGAATCGAACATTTCACAAAATCACAAATCCAAGAGCTGGACAGTAACGGATCAGCCGTGTATACACGGCACAGAACAGCCTGGCGCGCATGCACATTACCGTCCATTATGGCACATGAGGAAATCAATACCAACACACGCATTATGCAAACAAAAAAGAGGCGCAAACAAAACGGAATACATCAAAATTAACAAACGGGTAAACATAAAGCCAAAAAAACAAGTGAAATAAACATAAAACAAACATCTGATTCTGACTAAATTACTATTAACATTTGAACAATGAAACATATATAACATAAACATATATCTAAGATAAAGATTTTAAATAATAGTTAAAATGTTTAACAATTTTTTTTAATGTTATGTATAAAAAAGAAAAAAACATTACATGCAACATGCAATTGAAAAACTAAACAAACTTTGGGGGGAAAAAAGTTAAATAAATTCTTTTCACCAGCTATTATCACTGTACTTATTTAAAATAAAAACTTGTGTATTATAAGAAATAATTCGCCCCTTACAGTGTAATATACGCCTATTATGCCACCTCGGAGTTCCCTGACCTGTATAAAAGCACTCGGCCTACGGCCTCATGCTTTTATATGGTCAGGGAACTCCTAGGTGGCATAATAGCCTTATATTACACTGTAAGGGGCGCATTATCCCTTATATAATGCATAAGGCTCTGGCATTTCAATCGTGAGGTGCAGTGGCGAGAATCTATATAATCAGTCACTCAGTGATGTCACTGAGTGACTTCCTGTATTCCACTGCCCCTCCCCATTTCTCTCTCCCTGCCTGTATTAGTAATGTAGATAACAAGCCTGTTTTTGTACACTGACTGACTGACTGACTGAATTACTATGCTGATGAGAAGGAGCGAGCGGCCGAGTCAATTATGAATCACAGGAATGTGCTCGCTCCTCCTTATTAGCACAATAATTCAGTCAGTCAGTGTAATGAACCAGAACTGCACCAGGTAAGAGACGATGTTTATTGTCTTCTTTTATTTTATGATAGAAATGGCAGTTAACTATTTGTATTTATAAAAACAGGCTTGTTATCAACATTACTAATACAGGGAGGGAGAGACAGGGAGTGGGGAGGGGGAAGACAGAGTGCCTGTGCTGGATTTTTCTTTTTTTGACCTTATGTATTATATGGAATAATACGCTACATACAGAATAATTTACGGATATTACTTCACCTCGGAGTTCCTTGACTTCTATAAAAACACTCGGCCTAACGGCCTTGTGCTTTTATATGGTCAGGGAACGCCTCAGTGGTGTAATATCCTTATATTACACTGTAGGTAGCGTATTACCCCTTATATATTTGGCAGTTTTTAGAATTTTTAATATATTGACACTTTTTATTAGCACTTGCACTTGGATGGCACAGTATTTGAAGCTATGTTTTAAATTGTATGATCCATGTATTTTACATTGTCACATTGTTATTGTTCAGTGTGTACATGCTATTACCACTAGATGGCTGTCTTGCTTAATTACCTCACCTATAAATTGCACCTTACTCACTTAGAACTTTATGATGTCTGATGAAGGGTTCATGTGACACAGAAGAGTGAAATGTTTGAATAAACACCATTTGTTTGTTCACAATTCAAGACTGGTGTGCGCTACATTTTATTGTTTTATTCTGACACTGGCTGTGACCCGGTAGTGGCACCCAGCACAAGATATCCTCTGAAGTATATGGTGGTGCGGGAGGCTCATCTTTATCTATACCCCTTACCAGGTATATGTACCACTTACCCACTTATTAACCGCTGTGGGAACCAATACCAGCCTTAATGGTTAATGGTTAAATTTGAAATAATACAAACATATATACTTTGTGTTTAAACCAACCAGAATATTAAACTGAAGTACCTATTTTTAACTGATAAACCATGAAAACTGACTGGAGTATAAACCAGGGATGGACTTTCTTCCATAGACAGCCCCATAGATAGTTCTACAGAAAGTCCCATAGAAAGCCTCATACACAGCCCAATAGAAAGTCCCATACACAGCCCCATAGAAAGTCCCATACACAGCCCCATAGAAATTCCTATACACAGATGTGCCCTGCATACCTTTTTGTGCAGCCTGTTTGTTGAATCCTGTTACTTTGATGTGATTGGTGTGTGAGCAGGGTTGCCAGATTTTTCGGCCCTGAGCAAGAAGGGGGCGTTGGTTAGTACATGACGGAGGCAGAGTTAGAGGTGGGGTTGCGAACAGGGGTCTGGGCATTCTGGGGGCGGAGCTGCCAGGGCCAACATTTGGAGGGGATTTCTGCCCTGACTGCAGGAATCGGGAACTTGTCCCTGCAGTCAGGACAATCCCACCAAAATAGGGATGCCTGGCAAACACTGTGTGTAAGGTAGACTATATACCTGCAATTGACAGGACTGCACTGAATATAGACTAATTGTATTTAAACTACACTACTTCTGTTAAATATTCTTGCTTTGTGTATTTAATATATGCCCCTTATATAGGGAGGATTATGGGTATAGGAGGAAACTTATTGTAATTGCAATGACTGTACTGATTAACCTTGATAATAGAATTATCAGAAACTCCCCCGATCTTTACTTACCTTCCCTCTCCGGCGTGCTGTCCGGCCCTCTGTTTGCATGAAACTGCAAGCAGGGGGCCAGACTGGCAGCCATGTCCCTATTTGGCTGAGAGGCAGCCAATCACAAACGTGACTGCCGGCTGCTTAGAATGCTGGGGGAGAGAGGTAAGGTAAGTAGAGTTCGAGGGACTATTATATTCTATTATAGCGGGGGGGGGAGGAATCCCTACAATATAACCAAGGGGATTTACTTAGGGGGAGGGAGAACAAAACGGGAGGGAGAGGGAGGGGGGGAGGGCTGCAATGCGCATGGACTCTGCTCTCCTCCTGGTGGGCAGTTTTTGGGATTTTGTGGGGACATTACAGGAGAACCATTTGGAGCTGGTTGCATGCTGGAAACGGGCATGCAAGTGTGCACATTGCCGTGCACTTGTGCTGCTACTATGCAATGTTGCAAATTCGGAGCCCACGCGATTGCGCAACATGCGGCAACGCACTAGTGTGGCCACATCAATTAGTCCTTCTAGTGTCCACTTTTAAAAGTGCAATTGGATTGAAATTCTGATTGTATTGTGCTTAAAAGCATATTAGTGTGGTCTAGCCCTTAAATACATGTCCAGTAAAGGATGGTGGGAGGTGTAATTTAACCATCAACCAGGACAATGAAAAAAGTGTTGTAGGTACTTATTAATTCCTTCCCTAAAGAAGTAAACTGGTTACAAAAAGTAGTCATATAAAGAAGCATATTTCTGAATACCCACCAACATAAGGTGAGAAATGCATTGAATAGAGCTGTGCTAAGATCAGGTTCACTTCGTTGCCCTCCCCCTGCAGCTCTGCACAATGTTGTTTCTATAAATGTACCTTTTGAACAGGGAATGTTGGAGGGTATGTATTCTGCAGAAAATTTAATATGTTGCAGCATGTGTGATATTAATTTGACATAATTTATCCCTTAATATACACAGACATTTCAGCACATTTTAAAGGGCATGTCCACCCTTAAAATAAACTTTTGCCCTATAATAGTATGCCTTCCCCCAGCCCCAACCGCTATAAAATAATTTTAAGAAAGTGCCCAGATCTTTACTTACCTTCCCTCTCTCCTCCGACGCCCGGCCTTCTGCTTGCAAGACACTGCAAGCAGGGGGCGGGATCGGCAGCCGCATCCGTGATTGGCTGAGAGGCAGCCAATTACGGACGAGGCTGGCGGCTTCTCAGAATGCCGGGGGAGAGAGGGAAGGTAAGTAGAATTCGGGGGACTTTCTTAAAATTATTTTTTAGCGGTTGGGGCTGGGGGAAGAAATACTATTAAATGAACAAGGGTTTTTATGGTAGGGGGAGGGATCGCAAAAGGTGAGGGAGTCGGAGGGAGGGGGAGAAGGGCTGCAGTACGCATGCCAAACTTCTCCCGGAGGTCGAGACAGGAGGCAGAGTCCTATATGGACTCTGCTATCCTCCTGGTGAGACCATTACTGGGGGGGATTATAGTTTTGGGGGTGGACATGCCCTTTAAAGGTAATTGTTTGAGGGTTTTAATTTGGGGCACAGAAAACAAGTGCTTCAGACCTTGTTTTGTTTAGCTTACCTAAAAGAAAAAACAAGCAACCATAACTATATTTTATAAATATTCAATTCAAACAGGATTTAGCAAGCTTGTCTTTCTAAAATCCATTTGCATTGCTTTTATTGCATTACTATTTCTAATCTAATGTAGGTGCAGTATTAAAGGACAACTATATTGTAAAAACTAACTTGAAAAACTAAAAATGAAAAGCACCTGGGGCAAGGAAATAGGATTGATTATTCCTACCTCCCAATTTTGTTTTGTTGAGGAGCTACAGCACATAGAGTTTTTCCTCTGCCAGGTTATTGCCCTGGGCCATTCTATATTAAAGATAGTACTGAAGCATAAAGGAAGACTGGCAGAAGCAGTTTTCTTTGTCCTGAAGCTCCTCATAGAAAGGATATTGGGAGGTAAAAAGCACCTCCCTGCTTCAGGTACTTTTTATTTTAACTGTTTTTTTTTTAAATTTAGATGCACTATAGTTTCCCTTTAATGTGTTCTGTAAGTATACATGCAGAATAGAGATGAGTTTGCTATGAGGGGGAGCAGCCAAGATGGCAGCCCCCATGTCACAACTTTAAAACAATGCAATTCACTACCATTCACCAAGTTGTTTTTTTACTTTCGTTGTCCTAAATAGTGTGGAACATGAACAATACTTGTGGGACCTCTAGTGGTTAAAATGGTGAATGCAAAGATGTTCTCATTTTAAAATTAACCAAAAAAAGTGTACAGCATTATATAAAGCGATCTGTAAAGTGCTTGAAGTAATTTAAAAAATTGAAAATAAAACAATTTTAAAAGACGACTTTCCTTATTATTATTTTTGAGCATCGCATTTGTGTAGTATCTCCATATTTGAAGTTGAAACAAATCCATCCTGTAAGTAAAGGGTTGTCAGATTACTACTGTCTGTATCTTTTATTAGTTAAAAAACATTTTAATCCTAGATTGATATTCAACCCTCGTGGTTGCAGTGTACCCAAGGTGAAGCTCCAGAATGATTCCTTTCTTAGGTTCCCACTCCTATTGGGTGCTAGTATATGGTTTATTAACATTCCCTTCAGATCCTGTATTTAGGAGTATTGCTTCTATAAAATGTGCTGCCACATGTGGTATGTCATGTTTTTATGTTCTCTCATTACTGGCTCTCTCATATGCTAATTTTATGTTCCTATATTTCTGAAATCTTTTCTTGAAGGGACCTTCCGTATGGCTTTGCCAATATACAAATTTGAGCATGGACACTTTAGTAAATATATGCAGAAGTCAGTATTGCATGTATAGTATCCCAAAATTTGATAGGGTTTACCACTGTAAGGATGGGAGAAATAAAGAATTGCAATTAAAGCAGCGATAACATCTAGTTTTATTAGAAAATGTCACCATCTGTTTTTGATATTTTTAGACAGGATCTGCCTGTATCAGATGACTGTATAGGGAGCTTTTTGTATACTGGGGTGGGGTTGTTCTTTATCTTATGATTTATATCCCTATATCCATAGTGTATCTTTGAATGAAGGGCAACACACTTTTATTAGACTGTTTTTAGGGGTGTGTATCGCTTCTTCTACTTTGGCTTGTTATATCTTGTGTGGGTCATATCCTCTATCTAAGAACTTTAGTTGCATAGCATTTAGTTGTATCTCCCTCTCATTGTCATTGTTACAGATCCTATGTGTACATAGGAATTGGGATTTAAGTAAGCCTGGAAAGATGTGTTTGGGATGGAAGCTGACACAGAACACAGGCATTTAAAAAAAATGTCTACCTTTTGTGACATCATCAACAACATTAAAGAGACACTATACTGAAAAAATTACTTTGCCTCATCTTAATCTATAGTTGAATACATGTAAGTAGAAGTTACTCTGATTTGCATGTGTTGCTGCATGCCTTTAATCCAGTACACATTTTGTTTAGGAGCAGTATCCCCCCTCCCTCTTTTAACCACTCCCACTTCCATCCGACCTGACTTTTCCCCCGCAAACCAACTGTCAAGCCTGCACACAGCACACAAACAACTGTCAAAACTCTGTCACCATTCCAACTACAGTAAAACTACTCACAGAAGAATAGTTTTTGAGAGCAAGGAACTTGATTGACAGCTGAAATATAAGAAGTTTTAGATTGGATATCTAAAGAAATGGGCAGATCAACAAAAAAATTATACAGTGGTGGTTGGGAAGAATTATAGTTTCCAGTTTTGGTTAATTTAAAATAACATATTTTTCGGTATAGATGCCGTTTAAAAAACAATATATTGCCCATAGTATTACAGTAGAAGATCAACAAAGTCAATAGTTAGGTAATTGGAAGTTGGAAAATAGTAGATATGAAGAGTGGCACAGCAACAGAAAACCAGAAGCAGCAACGGAATATGGCCCAGCACAGTAGACCATGAGCAGTATTATATGGGATAGCACAGCTACAGGAGACCAGGAGCAGCAATGGTGTGTAGTTCTGCACAGGAGACCAGGAACAGTAGTATGTGGAGTGTTCTTTTGAAGGTTCTCATTCATCCAGGTCATGGTATATCTGTTGTATTCAGTCAGATCAACTGGACTTAGTTCTTAAAGACGTGTTGATACAGCAACAGGAGACCAGAAGCAGCAATGGAATATGGTAAGGCACTGGAGACCAGAAACAGGAGTTGATAAAGCTTAGCACAGCTACAGGAGACCAGGAGCAGCAATGGAATAGGGTAAGGCACAGGAGACCAGGAACAGTAATATTTGAAGTAATAAACAGATAACACAATACGTTCACAAAAGCAATTACCCATTTGGGTGACCAGCAATTATAGGGCTCCTCCGGGAATCACTTCAGCGCGCATGTACATGCACGAAGTCACCGCCCATGCAACCCGTGTCTACTCATCTCCATTGGCCAGGATTCCTGGCCATCCAGCACATCTGGTAGTTCCTCCCGGTCATCTCCCATTGGCTGAGGAGACTGACCAGGGCAGAGCTGGTTGGTCTCCAGAGCTGGAGAATGCAATCATGACAAGGATTGTGCTTCTTGCTGCAGTCTATCCAAAGCTACAGCATATAAAGGGTGTTTTGTTCTGCTAGCACTGTGAGCTGTGACATCACCAGCACAATAGCATAATTATTGGTCCAGTGACTAAGCCCACAATCAGCTGTTTTTAAACAGCTGGTCACGAGTATGCAGTAAAGATATGCACGATCATCTGTTAAATATATCTGCTGGTCCGGTACCTGTCTTTTAAACAACCGATTATGCGTACACCCAATCAGCTGTTTAAAAGAGGTAAGACATAGCACATTTATCTCCCGTTCTTCAGTTAAACTGAAAAATCAATAGTTAGAAAACGAGTTGTCATACCCTTTAAATGAAATTTAAATGAATTTTCAAAGATAAGCAAGCAGCACATAAAAACAGTATAAAGTTCCTAAATAATGTAAACAATATTAAATACTTAAAAGCAATCTAAATTAAAAAACAGCTCCATAATAAATGACTAAAATTCCCACATGAAAATTACTCTATGTGTTTGTAGCAGTAAGGATTCTGAGGAAGTAGCAATGAACTGCTAATGCTAGACTGCAGGAATATAGTAGTACAGGAATTTTAACCAAAGTGTAAAAGGGGATTTTGTTGCTCACTGTAAAACCCCTTTTTCTAAAGCTGTCAGGGGACCCAGGCACAGCAGTTGTTAAACACCATCGCCTGGAGAGGACACTTTAGAGTTTAAGGAAGACTGTCTCCAGTGCTCCTCCTTTAAGGTGGTGCTAATTTTGCCCCAACCAATCAGATATTCTATAACATTTGAAAGCTAGCATTTGATTGGTTGGGGCAAAATAATCACCATTTTTAACGATAAGAACTTTTATTGAATAACCCTGTATATTTTTTACTGCAGAGATTAAAAAAGAAAGGGCCCTATTTATAAAAGATCAGTATCGTTATCGTAAAATACCGATCGTTATCGTAAAATAACGACCGGGTTTTTACCGATAACGACCGTTATTTACCGATAACGACCGTTATTTACCGATAACAACCGTTATTTACCGATAACGACCGTTATCTACCGATATCGTTAAATACCGGGCGTTATCGGTAAATACCGGTCGTTATTTACCGATAACGACCGTTAATTACCGATACCGGTCGTTATTTACCGATAACGACCGGTATCGGTAAATAACGACCGGTATCGGTAAATAACGGTCGTTATCGATAAATAACGGTCGTTATCGGTAAATAACGGTCGTTATCGGTAAAAACCCGGTCGTTATTTTACGATAACGATCTGTATTTTACGATAACGATACCAATCTTGTTATCATAGGGCCCCAAAGCGTGCAATATGATATTTTTTAACTTTACTGTTGAAAATATTCTAGTTTGTTTGTAAGTAGGTATACTGTTAATTCTCTATTTTTTTCTGTGATGAAAATGATTTGCTTTTAAATTCGGTGAAGTTCTGCCATAAAGGCAAAAAATCCACAGTGGAAATTTCCCCCAAAATTTCTGTCTTTAATAAATATGGCCTAAAGGTTTGCTAGTCGCAGCTAATAAGAGGCTGGTGCAATAAAAGGTGCAAAAGTTTGCCTGTACTATTTATCTGCATCATCCAAACTGCAGTAACCCAGAACAAAGCCTAACATGATGCATAGCGTAGAGGGGGATATGTATTGAATCAGTTCAGCCTCAGCACAGTTAATGTAATGCATTTCTCAATAGTGTATCTATTAAAAGAGTAATGTTTAAGGGTAGGATCTTTATACAAAGTATTTCAATTCTCTATACAAGTTGTAATATTATTAATGTTGACTAATTACTTTTAATCAATACTGTTAAAATGCCCATTATTTTTGATAATAATGAATCTAAAATAAGAACATTTTTATAGTCTTGCAATGTGATAAAATAATGTACATGATTTGCCATTTGTTGGATGTAATGGCCATTTTTAATCAGTAGGTGTCATATGTGCTTAAAAAAAAAAATGATCCACATTGGGGCCCATAACAATTGATGTTATTAAATATTTTGTAATTTAGCATGGGACAATTTAGGCTAATGCTACACACAATTAAGATGGGAGGCAGTCATCACTTTAAGTCTGCAGAAGTTACACAGTAGAAAGTTGCACAGTAGAACAGCTCCTGGTCCTATGCAGAATACCCTTGGTAGTTGTAAGGTTAAGGTAACATCATAGGGGAGGAGCTTGTATTTTAATCTGGGTGACACATTGCTGGCTGGTGGCCAGTAGATTGACAGCCATTATTTAAAGATACATTAAAGTGGAAAAAATTACTTGCCTTTATCTTTTCTAGTTTTTATGTTTCCAGGTACTTGATCTCGTTTTGCTCTCAGTGCTCCTAGTAAGTGGTCCCCGCCATGAGGAAGTCATTGATGAAGTCTTGTGGACGAAACGCGTTTGATGTTTTTTGGACAATTTTAATATGCTCCCCCTGAGCCCTATCCATATATTTATTTGGCCCCTTATTTAAGGAGGAGTGGTCTCCAGTTGATTATTGGTAACTATGTATAAGAGATTTACTAATGTATTTGTAATATTTTGAATATACAGTACTATGTGATGTATTATGTGACAAAGAGTGTTGGAGGAGGCATATTATGCCCCACTTTTTTCATATATATATATATATATAATATCGGTATATATATTAAGGTGATGAGGCTTTTATATAGGGGGATGTGGTGTTTAATCTGTTTTATTACTAAGCACTTAAGAAACAATGCACTGATGGTAAATTGATTGGAATAAAGTATGAGACCTTTTTCAGCAGTTGTGTATTGCATTTCTTTACCTACTACTCTTCTTCAAATTATAATACTCCTAGTAAGTGCACATTACCGAAAGCTGCCACTGCCTGTCCTGTTATAGTGAGTGGATTGCACTGCACATGGGTAGGTAATAGCTAATATGGGACTATACCTACCATGTGCAGTGCAATCCACTCAATATATGCACTCACTAGGGCATACAGGCACTAGTGGTAGCACAGGGGTGGCGGTTTCCCAATAGTCCAATGCGGCTTCGCAATAATGTCATTCCGCACATTGGCGTGATGACATCATCTCGCTACCGCAAAGTACTACTGGGAAACCAGAGATTTAGGGCACTGCTTTTAGGTAGGTTTGTTAAAACATTCGGGGGACTTTGCCAAAGATCCGGGGCACGTGCCCCGAATGTTTTAATGTAGCAACGCCTTTAATGTTGAAACAATTAGGCATGCAGTGACAAAGAAATAAGCTTTACTTTTATAGATTGTGTATAAATGTAGTGTGCCAGGGGGAGGGGCTGGGTGATAGAACAGGGTAATTGCACATTTACTCTGTTTTGCTAGAACCACACCCCTAGCTCTTACCCCTAGCCTAACAGAGATACTATGTGGAACACTTGTGCATGTAGAATCTTTATCTTTGGTAGGAACATAATGGAATAAAAGGTAAATCTGGTGATCTTCTGGACTGTGTATTTGTATAACTGGTGCCTTACCAGATGTGCCACAATGCACAAGTAGATCATTCTTGTACATTTAGAAGCTTTATCTTTTTCTAGGAACAGAATAATAAAATAAAATCTCATACAACTGTCTACACACCAATATGGAAGTCCCTGGTAGGACTGAAAGCTGCTTGTTACCCAGCAATTTATTTTTCAGAAACTGGTAAATAGACTGCAAGGTAACAAGCAGCTTCCAAATTCGTATCAGGGACTTCCATATTTGGCTCTTTGAGGACTACACACAGGTTGTGGGTTGTACTGGTAACAACATGGAAGCCTTTTTAGTTACAAAATCTATTACCGGTACTTACATGTACTAAATGCAACTTATTAGAGAACAATCTTACAATGTATAGGTGTTTTGACATGAAAAGCTTTAATATTAGGATTAAAAAAATGTAAGTTTAGTTCTTCTTTAAGCAATGTTCATGTATAGTTTATATAATCGGGGTAACAGAGAAGAATGATCCAATGAAGGGGAATGATAAGTTGTATAGCCGGAAGTGTTGGTGAATTGGTGTCTTTTCTAAACATTGAGCTTTGTTATGCCTAATAAGCAAAATGTAGGTTCCCCATGGGGAGTGATGCTGCCAAATGTGAGAGAAATAAGTGGTAACTGTTCCAAAATCTTTACTTTGATACAAGGCCAAATTAGGTGGCAGAAAATAGAATTTTTTAATAATTTTGAACACTAAACATATCCATAATTAACTTTCTTTCAAGTCTAGATTGGGTCATTACATATTATATTTGGTAAACTCCTGGCATCTATCAGTGATTTGACCCTGGGTTTTGTATAAAGGGTGGAACAGACTTTCACTTTTTTATCGTAACCTCTAAATCTAAATAATAAATTTGCTCCCTGGAATTCTCTACAATTAATTGGATTTTGCTAAACATACTATGAACAAAAAAACCAAAGTCTATGCATCTGCTAGGGTACTGCCTCATATGATAAATCAGTCATAAATGGCATATATGTAATGCCAATGGAGTACAGAATATTAGCATAAACATGACAATATATTACATACACATAGGGGCATATTTATAAACGAGGTGTAAACTTTTCGCGGCGAGTTTCCCGCCATTTTCGCAAATAATAACGCGATTTACAAATGGGGGAAACCCAGCCGCGAAAAGTTAATGCCTTGTTAATTTTGCATCAGTTACCGCTCGCTTCTATTTATAAAGCGGTGGTAACCGTTTATCTCGGCTGTTTCACTTCACCACCTTGAGGGTGGCAAAGTTTTGTGGTACCACACCCAGCCCCCCCTCCCCGTGGCGAGGGCGGGGTGTTACGTCCGCCCTCACCCCCTGTGGCGGATGCGACCACCCACCGCGACCCCTTCCCAGCAGCCCCTCCCAGCCCCCCACCCCGTACTTTGCGGGGAGGGGGAGGGAAGGGCCCGCGGGGGGGTGGAGGGAAAAAGTGCCCTTTGGGGCTTAAGGGGTCCCGCACCTCCCTGGCCCTATCAGGGCCTTTGCATTACTTACAATTGCCCTTGCGGCTCTAACAAGAGCCCTTTGGGACTTAGGGGTCCCGCAGCTCGAACCGGGACCCCCTTACCCGGCCCTATCAGTGCCCTTGCTGCCCTGAGAAGGGCCTTTGGCAGGGGTCCCGCAGCTCGAACAGGGACCCCCAGTGAGCGGTTCTAAAAAGAGCCCTTTGGTGGCATCTTCTTTCTTCCATCCGAGAGGATGTACCCCAAGAGGTACCCCCAGCGGGCTCCGGCGGCCTCATCGAGGCCGATGTTGCCGGCATCTTGATCCGTTGTGACGTCTTAGGGCTGGCGACACCAACCCCACTGAGGTCACCGATGCCAGGCAGGCTCACTGCGGCTGCTAGTGAGCCCGAGGGCACCGTCGGCCTCAGCGGAGCCGATGTTGCCAGCCGCTTCTTTCTTCAGCCATCTACTGCGATGGCATCTGAGGTCCGCAGCGGAGTGCACCTCTTTATATAGGTTTGCAGAAAACCCTAATCCGTTTCTGATTGGTCAATTTTTCAATGCTTGGTTTACGTGTTTTACATTAACCAATGTGATGCCACTCGCCATTATAAATATGGCAATAACGGTTATTTTACGGGCGCTATTATCAGCCGTTTATAAATATGGCCCATAGAAAATAGTTATTAAATTAAGGAATTAAAAACCCAAACATCCCAGCAAGAAGTTTAAGGGGGAAACTTCTAATTTTTATTTAATAACGTCTGTGCACCTGGGAATACTTAAAACCTGAACTATTTAATAAGTCTATGGCTGTAAGATGTTTAATCCTTTTGCGATGGACAGAGTAGGGTTCAACCAATCATTTATAACAGAGTCACTAGGATTCCACTTTAAATGTGAAAGTATATCTGCTAATAATGGTACATACTGGGTGCCACAGATCTGCCACACATCACAGATCTGACCTGGGCGCTGTATCATGCAAGTGCATGAAGACCAAGTAAGGGATGACAAAGTGATAAGCTTAAAAACTAAAACAAAAGGAAATTCAATAAAGGTTCTTATCGTTAAAAATGGTTAATTTAGCTCCAACCAATCAGATGTTAGCTTTCAAATGTTAAATAATATCTGATTGGTTGGGGCAAAATTAGCGCCATTTTTAACGATAAGAACTTTTATTGAATAACCCTGTTAATATTTTTATGTTGAATTTTCCAAACTTTTCTTCTCTAACAGCCACAAGATGTCTCTGCAAACCAGCTTTTATTTTTGCAAGATACAACAGTTGCAGGATTACACTATTGATGACAATTCAAGTGGTATTGACACATACACACACGCACACTTATACCACTACATTACATCTCACTAAAAGTGATTCATCACAATCAATTATCCCCCCCCCCATAGTCCTCCAAGGCTGATGTTATTAAGCAAAAGCATTATCCATTTTTTAATATTGCCTATTATGCATTATTGCAGTGGAAAGAAAAGAAAGACTTACCTCAGACCACTTTGGCTTCCTCCATATGTTACTATGAATGCACAAAAACAATATGCCTCTCAGCCATAGTTTGTCTCTGCAGTCAAATCCTGCAGTCTTTCCTTAAACTCTGAATCACATCTCTGGCTGCAGCCTGTGAGAAATTATATTGCAAAGAATGTTCAAACTTCACCTGACCTTCTGCTCTTCACATCCACCCCAGGGCAGAACATGCCTAATTAAAACCTAATGCTGGCAAAGACATGACCCCGGGAGATATCAACTCCCTAGGCTGTGACCAAAGAAACTCCCCCTACATTGCACCTTCTTGCCTTTAAACCCAGCATCTCTCATCCAAACTTTTACAAATAAAAAGTCCCACCCCACATATTTTGGCTGTGACTAGCCACAGCCTTATTACCTTACATTTTTAACAGCTGTTCAATGTAGTTTTTTATAACAAACAACAACAACTAGAAAGGGTAAGTTTAAGTATAAAGTTTGAATTTGGCTTGAAAGGCCGCATTTTGAAAGGGAATGTGTGTTTGTGCTGCAGGTTTTAAAACTCAATAATTGCAATGATGAAGACATTGTTGTTTTTTACTTACCCTTTAAATATAGCTGTCACAGGAATGAATGGGTATGTCAGTTGGTGTGTATTCTTTAAGTTTGACTGCAACATTAATGAAGGGGTAGGTTAGAAGGTGTGTGTATCTGTGTCAGGTTGGGGGTTAACAAACAAACTTTTTTGATTATTGATCAAAATTAGTTTTTTGACTATAGTTGCCCTCTTTAAGTATAGCTGCCACAGAAATGGATAAGTAGATCGGTAGGTGTGTGTGTACCTGTGTCTGTGTGGGGGGTTGGGGTTATCAGCGTTTGTGTTTATGACAATAAAACAAACTGTTTTGAAATATCCATATTTGAGGATTGTTAACCATTTTAGTTCCGTAATCCGCCGATAACAATGTAACACTTCTGTGGATTCCTTAGCTAGGTAATAGCACACTTCTCCTATATGTCCCGCACGTCTTTACAGAATTTCATGTCTCTAGCTCAAAAGCTGTGGGAGGAGATACAGTCCAAAAAGTGGAAGAATAAAACGGAAGAAGAAAAAGAAGAAATAGAAAGAACAGTAATTTGGCTCTTCATAAAAGTGGAAGAATAAAACGGAAGAAGAAAAAGAAGAAATAGAAAGAACAGTAATTTGGCTCTTCATAAAAGTGGAAGAATAAAACGGAAGAAGAAAAAGAAGAAATAGAAAGAACAGTAATTTGGCTCTTCATAAAAGTGGAAGAATAAAACGGAAGAAGAAAAAGAAGAATTCAAGCCAAATTAATTATTAATAGTCAAAAAAATAATATTTTTAAAGAAGGGCCATGGGATGCTGCACAACTTTATATGGACACAGAACTCCTCATTGACTTCTAATCTTTTAATTGACAGTGGGGGATACATTTTTTTTACCATAAAACATGAGTGGTACTCAGAGTTTACTTTCCTGTATAAGGGCTAGGCCACACTAATGCATTTTAAAAATCATGGAAATCGCGGGAACACAAAAATTATTGCGATTTCTGATGCATGTTCGATTGCGAAAACATATCCGTTTTGGTAACATATGGGATCAACATTTTTTCAGCAATCTCATGCATTTCCATAGCGTAATTGCTTGCACAAATTCGAGTCAACCTACAGAAATTGCAGATGCAGTCGATTGCGTGCGTGCTTTGGTGCATTGCAGTAAGGACTCAGCCATACTCAGTGAGTGTCTAAAGCTGGATCGGATTGCAAATCCGAAATTTGCCTTTGCCTCGGTTATTTTCTTCACAGACATCGAAAAACAGAACAAATGCAAGAAGCACTACATGCGAGCACTACATCTCTTCCCTACTTGTGATATAACCCCCCTTGGGGAAGTAGATAGTTCTATATATATTAGCAGAATAAGGGAGTGTTAGCAGGTTTTACACAATTTTTTAGGCTGTTAAGTTGTAGCACAAAACTTAATGCCTATTGAATGGAGACATAAAGCGCACGTCTTTCAATGTAGTAAATCTTGCGGGATTGTGGCCAGGTAATTAAAGGGACGTTATACTGAAAAAATTACTTTGCCTCATCTTAGTCTATAATTGAATACATGTAAGTAGCACTTACTCTGATTTGCCTGTGTTGCTGCATGACTTAAATCCAGCACACTTTTTTGTTTAGGAGCAGTATCTCCCCTCCTTCTTTTAACCACTCCCACTTCCATCCTACCTGACTTTTTCCCACAAACCAACTGTCAAGCCTGCACACAGCACACAGCATTCCAACTGTCAAAACTCTGTCACCATTCCAACTACAGTAAAACTACTCACAGAGGAAAAGTTTTTGAGAGCAAGGAACTTGATTGACATCTGAAATTTAAGAAGTTTTAGATTGGATATCTAAAGAAATAGGGGGCATATTAACAAAAAAATGATACAGTGGTGGTTGGGAAGAATTATAGTTTCCAGTTATGGTCAATTTAAAATAACCTATTTTTCGGTATATATGCCCTTTAATGTCAGGGAAAAGATAACATTGCCCCCATAGTCTATCTGAGATACACTTTAAAGGACAATTATACTCACCTCCCCCTCGTTCCTTTCCCCCACTCCTGCAAAACACCCAGGGTGAGGACCTAAAACTCTAAGTCCTCACCTCTGGGTACTTTACAAAAGTCCTGCACTACTTACTTGTAATCTCCCTCGTAGCTGCGGTCCGATCCTCCCCACTGGCACTTTGAGTGACAGGTCGCGAAGCAGCCAATGGGAAGATGCGCTCTGGCTGCCTCCCGGACTGTCACTGAAAGTGCCAGTGGGGAGGATCGGACCGGAGCGACAAGGGAGATTACAAGTAAGTAGTGCAGGACTTTTGTAAAGTACCCAGAGGTGAGGACTTAGCATTCTAGGTCCTCACCCTAGGTACTTTGCAGGAATGGATCAGGGAAATGGTAAGTATAATTGTCCTTTAATGCTGACCAAACACTAAAAATTTACCTTCGGAGGTTTGCATGTTTTGGGAGGCAAAAAACGCAAAAAGTTAAGTCTGTCTTTAGGCGTTTGATAAATTTATAATTCGAATGTATCAAATATCTAATTGTATTACATTACATTGGCAGCCATTTAAGTGCCTCTTTAGCACCGTGCACTGTATGAGGTGTCCCTCTCTATTTGGCTGTTTTGAAATTTAGAACAAAGCAGTTGTCCTTTCCCAAGTATTTATGTCGTTATTTGGAAATTGTACAAGACAGTTCTGCACAGTGACACTAATGTGCTAGCTGTATTTAATAACTCCTCTGTCATATTAAAATATCATAGGAATCATTAACCGTAAGTCTTGGTCACTTAAGGTGTTTTATTTGGCATCTATTTATTGTCTAATGTTTGATTACAAAGTAGGCAGAGCACAAGATACATAAAAGGTTATTATAATAGCTTAATCTTGCCAAGGCAAATACATTAACAGATTAATAAATATTTTATAAAACGAAGAAAACATGGAAATATGCCAAAATGCGACATATAGGATTAAACGCTGGGGAGTGCTGCATTTCCAAAGGCTTGATGCTCATCCCCCAGCTGCTTCCCTTTTCTGTGACAATATTAAATGAATGAATAATTTTAATCCAGCCAGCATTGATACAGTAGTGTCGGGTTGGATATCTGAACATGAGCACAGGCAATCAAGTCAACAGTGTCATCAAATTAGTTAATAAGGAATCTCATAAACAGATCAAAGGTTATTGACTTGCAAGCCGCTTGTTAGAAAGGCAACTTTTTCTAGCTGTTTTAAGAAAACCACCCCCCCTCCCGCTGCCAATGCCAGATTTATCCATTTGATTGCCAATAGTGGACGCAAGAATGACACATAAAAAAGGCCAATCATGTTCTTCCATTCCAGACTACTTGGTCATACTAAAGCAGAACTGCCACAAATTGCCACAGTTCTCTCACATTTTATATTAA
Organism: Hymenochirus boettgeri; assembly: GCA_019447015.1. NCBI lineage: Eukaryota > Metazoa > Chordata > Amphibia > Anura > Pipidae > Hymenochirus > Hymenochirus boettgeri. Next base: position 145,731,912 of record CM033469.1, read on the forward strand.
AGCGATTGAGATTTGTTTGGAATGAGTTTAAAAACCTACAGCTGGCACTACGCATCCATAGGCAGAATTTTCTGGCATCCACCAATCCCATATTTATCTGCACGATTGGCAAATGGTAAAGTGATTTGTAACTCCAAAGATGTTTTCTCCACTACCCCCCAGTTCAATAATCAGTGGGTACCAGAACATAAATTAAATATGCCTCTGACATGCTGAAAATAAATAAAGTAAAATGCAAAAATAGCAATACTTTTTGCACACGTACTTTCATTTGTTTAGTGTACACAAATAGCCGTTATACAACTATAAGTAGGCACATATTCCAGGACAAGAATTAAAAAAAAAAATGCCATGCAAAGTCAGGAAAGTCCGTAAACTAAGTCATCTAATATGGGCATTTTCTGTTAAAGGCTTCAGCATGCTATGTTTCCTGGTTACTTTAGAAATTACAAAAGGATGTTTCAACTGAAACGTTTACTTTTAGTATTTTGGGTAGGCAGAGTACAATTTTACGATATCCTATACAATATTCATTACAATGTAAAGAAGTGTAAAATTCCCTCAGGGGCTGCCACTGCCAACCCACCTTATCACTGAGCCTGTACTTATGTGCGATAAATCTCACTAATCAACTTATATTATGGGTGGGTTGCCCTTTGGCATCCTATTCAATATAAAATAAGTGAGAATAATCCCTTAAAAATGTTGCAGTCAAATCAAAAGAAAAAGAACTGTGTAGAACCAAACTGCTTTCTATTAAGATACCTTTAAATACTACTTATCTGTTCAATACATTACCTCTTAAATGGTCCACTGCATGCTTGGTATCCTATGATATCTGATATCACAGGCTAATCTGATATTTCAACCTGTAAATAATCTCTGTCTCAGAGGAAACAAAACTCTGACCCTTAGAAATAATCCTGCAAGCTTTACAATTTGCCTTTTAAACGGTCCGTTGGTCTCCCCAATGCACTGATAACCATACTTTCAGGTGGCTAAATAATATCCTTGGTATAACAAGACATCTAATACTAGTAGATATCCAATCCAAGCAGTAAATAATCCAGTGTTTATTAAGAGAATTCTCCATTGTCTAGCAAAAACATTTCCAACATTCTTCCGATTAGTATGATCAAAGAAAACAAATGGCACAATGTATTGTGCTTCCAATTAAACTCTAGTTTGAAATGTATTCATACTCCTTTTTTTTGTCAAGAAACACGATATATATACATGAGTATATACACAGAGTTAATGTATGTTATAGGGAGAAACCAATTAAACCACAGTCTAGCAGGCTTATTAGCAACAAGAAACCACTTATAATTGTGGTTGTGTACTTAACTTGTTGCTTGTTGCTAATAAACCTGATAGTCCCAGCTTAGACTGTGGTTTAATTGGTCTCTCCCTAACACACACATTAAGGGCTAGGCCACACTGCCACATTTTCTAGCGATCTTTTAGTGTGTGAGATTTGCAGCGCAGTGTGTCAATGTGCATGGCCATATTGCATGTGCTCCATGCAATTACCATTTTTTGCGAATTGCATTCACTCTTATTACCAACAATTGCACGGACCACAGTGCAAATGGTCAGTAATGTGCGCACAGTGCTCTGATGTCTGCTTCCGTCACAGTGTGGCCTCAGCCTTACTCATCGTATTGTTGGAGCATTAGTGGAACACTCCTTGGATTGTGAGACCGCTGATTATCTACACACAGTATTGGGCCCAAAACTTTATAAACTGTATGCATGATATGTATGTATAATTTTATTTACATAGTGCCACCTGGGTACGCAATGCTGTACATTATGAAGTGCAAGCATTTATAGAGATAAATGAAAATGAAATAAAGTTTAATACACAGGTTAAGAAAACATATGCCGTATATACTCGAGTATAAGTCGAAGTTTTCAGGCTTTAAAAACAACCTGAAAACTGAACCTTGACTTATACTCGGGTCAGTCACTAGCTTGAAATGAGGAATCAGGCTGCCGCATCCACTGACGTCACTACTTCCTGGCACCGAGTAGTAACGTCAGGCGGGATATCTGTGGATGCGGCGATCAGTCGATCAGATTACTCGTTAATGACACAGGCAAGTTGCTTAGTCTCATTTGTGGCTACAGTTCTGCTTTAAAACATGTTTAAAATAAAGTACCTCGGCTTATACTCGGATCGACTTATATTCAAGTATATAGGATATTCCAATTATAAATAAATTGATATAAGTGTGGCGTGCCTTGAGACATTAGGAATGGGATCCCTGTCCCAAAGAGCTTACAATCTAAGTAGACATAATTACCAATATTATTACTGGTCAAACTGCAGATCATTAACCAGACAAATTAATAGATTCCATTTGCTCGTCTAATATAAATGAATACCATTTTTTTTTGCCATTCGTTTGTATTATTCACAGGGAGGTGAGAATGCTTATTCTCACCTCCCTGTGAATAATATTACGCTCGGGGGACCTGGAACTTACCTTCCAGCCGATCCAATCGCAGCCGCTCCTTCACTGACAGCCGCTCTGTCCCGACCGCGCACCCTCTCTCAAGTACATGCGTGCCAATACAAAAGATAGTGCGCGCAATCGGGAGAGAACAGCTGTTCAGTGAAGAAGCGGCTTGCGAGAGTAGCGCGGTAAGGTAAGCTCCAGGTCCCCCGAGCGTAATATTATTCACAGGGAGGTGAGAATAAGCGTTCTCACCTCCCTGTGAATAATACAACTGAATGGCAAATAGTTATTTTTCTGGCTTTAGTGTTCCTTTAAATTCAATTTGAGAATATAGTAACAGCCTACAAATGATTAGAAAATCTGCTGGTATTAAAGGGATTCCTACATCACCATTCCTTTGAGTGTTTTTTTCCCCAAACACACCCATCTTATCAGTTTGCACAATATCCTTACCTGGAAAGTTTCCGAATGAGATGACTGTTACAAGTGAAAAAAATATTAACCTGCTTTTAGCCATTAAACAGATTACTGTATGCCATTACTTTTACAACGCAAACAAACAATTACACATTCGTATATGTGCAAGGGGCAGCGTTTTTCCAGAAAAGAAGTTATATATTGTTCTTGCCCTTTGTTATGAGCCCATAATTGATACTGAAAATACACACAAAATCTAAGACCTAGAATCCACATACACTGTTTGATAGTAGCACAGAATTTACATCTGATGTTTAGGAACTTTGCTGCCATGGGTGATTTTCACACCTCTGCAGGGAAAGTTACACAATTGGGCTTTTAGAATTTTTAATGATGACAAATCTATGTCAACTATTTTGAGTATAGCAGACTGGCTCTCTAAGAGGAAATGACAATGAAATGAGAACATATAAAGGTAAACAAATGTCTAGCACTTGATGAAATCCATATGATAGTTCTGAATAAGCTTAGGTACCTGTTAGCTTGACATCTGTGAAATAAAAGTTGTTTTGGGAAAATTAAAGGATTCAATATTGGAACACATGTGTGATCACAACATTAATAACATTGATTTATGGGATTTGCAATTCTGGGACACATTCAAAATGTTCTGGGCTCAATACTATGTAAATTATTATCTCCTCTCAAAGTTTTTTTGCTAAAAGATTTGTATGGTTGCCACATTAACATAGACTTTTTTTTAGCAGGGCCTTGGGTACACACATGCAATTGTTATTGCATATTACATGGCAGATTCCACTGGGGATCAATCATTTGGGTGAATATACAATTCCATAATGTCTGTCAGCTGATGTTAATTACTAATATTACTAATCCTTTGTCCGACACATTCCCAATAATCTTCTTACCTTGCCATTTCAAAAGGGTCTTGTCAATTATCGGCCATGTATTTACTCAGCTTATCTTAATCTAGCATTATTTAATTTGAAGCTAGCATTATTTAATAGTCATGACTATGTACCCCCCAGTAATGCCCTGGACCACCCAAGCAACCCCAACATATACACAGCACAATGTGCATTTTCCTCTAAATCGGTCTGTCCTGGTGAAACCAAGATGGCTGGGGGATATGACTTAAGCTAACCTAACCAAAATAAATGTTTAGTTAGCCAACCAGTGCATTAATCAAAACTTCATTTAGCTGCACTGTTTAAGGGCTAGGCTTTTAAGCGCAATCCGATTGTGATTGCGATCCGATCGTGCTTTTAAAAGCGCACATTAGTGTGGACCAGTTGATGTGACCACACTTGTGCGCTAGGGAGTGCTGCATTGCGATTCGTAAATCAGAGCACATGCGATCCGCATTTTTTGCGCAATCGTGCGTGTTCAAATTTCAAATTACCAGCCGATTGGGAATGCACACCAATGTGCTCTCGCGCGCTGGGAATGCGTGCACAAACACGAGCATTCACGCGCTTCTGTGCATGCACAAGCGCGGTACAGTGTGACCTCAGCCTAATAAATCATTCAGAACTGATGATGAAAAAGGTCACATTTGTAATTTACAAATTAATAGTAGCAAGATGGTGCAAAGGTGAAAACTTGAAAATAATACACAGGTTGAATATGACAGCATGAGGTAGTCCAGGCCTAGAACTACTGCTATAAGGAGCGTAGCTTGATATCACAGGGCCCCACAGCAAGATTTGTGATAGGGCCCCCCCACATAAAAATTTTTTGGTGCAGTTTAACCTAACCCGGCTAAACAGCAGCTAAGTTTTTTAAAGGGCATGCCCACCCTCCCTAGAAATCTTTTACCTTGCAGAGTTCAGCCCTACAAACCCTGTTTTCATTTTACTTAAACCTGGAAGCCTGTTTGATAGGTTTAAGTAAAATGAAAATGGGGTTTGCGGGGCTGAACTGTGTTGGGTAAATCTTTTCTTAGGAGGATGGGCATGCCTGCAGGGGCCCTTTGGCTCGGAGCCCCATAGCAACTGCTATGATTGCCATAGTGATCCCTATGCCCCTGACTCCTATTTATATTGTGGTATAGTTAACCATTAGGGAGATTTACCCAGAGCCACAACCGCTCTTGGTATATCTTCTGAAGATTAATGAGTTGGTTAGCGTGACTTTAAGCCCCATAGTTATGGTTATGGTGAGGCAGGTAAACACAGCTGCAGTATTTGTATTATTTTATAGTTTGTCATCCCAAACACAGCAAGATGCTGTATACAGTATAATATGCAGGTGCCGAATATATTTTTTAATAATAAGAGTTAGGATTCGTCACTGCTGTACTGAACACACTTCTATGTATATTTTGCAGTGTTTAATGCAGAGATGTTTGCAATGTTTTCCCTTTGTCTTTAAAAACAAATTCCATCGTTAAGTCAAAATTTGTCCTCCAGGGACTTTAAAAACAAATATATCCTGGTAGAGAGTGGAAATATAAACTGTACATTTTTAGAAGAAGGACTGTAAAATTGCCTTCATTGTTGGACATGTGATGGACAAAGCAGAGTTGTAGTGCACAAACAAACAGAAAAAAACAAACACTTGAGCAGAAGATTTTAAAACCTGTTATGCAGTTTAGTGAACAGAAGGCAAGTTGCTGCTGCTTTTAAAGGAATTGTACACTAAAAAAATTACTTTGCCATTACTCATTTCAGTCTATAAATTAATACATGTAAACACAGCCACAGAACATCAGGGGCCCGGTTCCATTCCTCTCTCAACCACGATGAGCTGTGAAGATTTGCACAATCAGCTGTTTAAATGTCCTGGACCAAATAGCAGATTGCGTGTATCATTACTGCATACTCGCGATCAGATGTTTAAAAACAGCTGAACGTGGAGACTATGAAAGGGGGTTGCAGGCCCTCTTACCTCCCAGGTCCCCCATCAGTCGCAGGCCCTGCGGGCCCAGTAGATATGCCACTGTGTAAGCAGCACATTTTCTAAAGTGTTTTTCTTGCTGCATAACTTCAATCCGGTACTTTTTTTGCTCAAGATCAGTCCCCCCAGTCCCCTGCCAGACTGTGTCTGTGAGGGCAAGCATGAGGGCAAAACTATACATAACAGAAGAGTTAAAGACACTTAAGTCACTTGATTAACAGCTGAAATTTAACATTTTTCAGACTGTGTATATGGGGTAAAAAAAATTGTAAAGCTTTTAAAATAAATGGGTCTGTATTAAGTTAATATCCTTTAAAATAAAATTGAGTTCTTTTTTAGTAGATAACAGGCCAGTTATAGCAAACATTGTCAGACAGTAACAGTCAGACATAGCAAGTTATTGTCTTGTATAAAGAGGGGTATAGCTTTAAGGAATATTTTATTGTTGATCTGGTTAGACCTCATAAGAAGAATGGAAAAGCATGACTGTAAAGCCAGACAAGATAATTTATTAAAATTACAGAAGCGATGCATATAACCAGTTTATAACAATGCTATAATGAGCTTTACAATAAACCCTTGTTTACCAATAGATTATTTTAGAGGACACATGGACATCCCTTAAAATTAGAACAAAAGAAGTTTAGTCTTTAGGTGTAGATTGTTATAATGATTCTTCTGATTACCATTTGGATTAAAATCTAAATAGACATGTCTTCAAACTCAACTTCTATGTTACTATGGCCCCCTATACACATGTGAATGCTGGTACATATTGCCCAACATTTTACATTTAAATACTCCTGTGCCATTGAGCAAGTCTGCCCAGCGGATTCTGATTAATGTACATTTTGCAATATTGTTGCCATACACAATTGTTTGAGTCCACTGGTAGAATAAGGATAGGATCCCAATAAACCTGTATATTGTGAGGTATAGGGAATGAGATGGAGGATGTTTTGAAAAAACCAGAGGTTTTTAGTATTTTGTATGAATTTCATTAATTAACTATGTATAGTGAGCTAATTTTTGTGATATAAATTATTGTATGTTTCAATTACTGATTTAATGGTTGGTGCACCTGACATTTAATCAAGGTATAATAATAAAATGTTCTGGTGCCTAACCACTCTATTTATTAGATCAAATATATAAAAATCAATGTGTGTATATATGTTTACAGTAAATCTTCTGACAGTTTTGATGAAACTTGGTACATTTCAGGACTCAGAAAAAAACATAGGCTTTCAAGTTAATTGGGGATGAGAACTAACCTGTGCGCTACTATTGAGTGATCACCTAAATGAATTGGGGATATGATCTGATCTTTGTGCTGTCATCGGAAGGTGAATCCAGTGATCACCTATGTAAATTAGGGATGACATCTGACCTAGAGTCCTGCATCGAGTCGGGTACCCATGGTTTTTTCAGATTTGCAGATCGGGTTCGGGGAGACCACAATGAGTTGGAATGGGTTGTGGGTCAGGTTAGGTTAGAAAGCTTTGGGTGCGGGTCAGGAAAAGTAGCGGGTGTGGGTTGCGGGTCTGTTTAATTTTGGCTGTGGGTCACAGCAGGTATGAAATTTGAGACCACTGCAGGTCGCTAATTTGACCTTTGTGCTGCCAATCTGTTTATGGATCAAGTAATCAACCTGCTGAGAAATGACTTGGCACAATAAGGTTTTGATTGGGAAAAAACGGCAACGTCGGGTACTCTGCTAGTTGGGAATGTGGAATGAAACGCTCATAGACTGACTTCCTATACAAAATATATGCAAATCACTCATTAGTTGTCTGTGCAGGCACGTCCTGTCTTTCCCAACATTAAGTGACCACAAAGTGAGCAGAGGGTCAGGTGATGTCACTCAAGCTACTGGATGCAGGAAGAACATTATCTGCAATATAATTTCTAAAATGATACAGTCAGTAATATAAACCAGGGCTAATTTAAAAGAAAAAACCTGTTTTTTTTCAACCCCAAGTTCACAAAAAACAGTTGCCTATACTTTATTTCACTTTATATCATATTACTTTCCCCAATATTTTACAAAGTTGTTTAAAAAAGTTGAGAATGAAAATAAGGTTTATTTTGCTTACAGAAACACTTCACCTTCCATTTAGTCTAGAAGACTTAACTTGCTTCTAGCAATGTGCTCTGTTGATTTTATTAACATTTGTATGTAGGAAAATCAATGAAGTTATCTTTTTTTTCTGCGAGAAAAGCAGACTGCATGAATTACCTTGCCCTTACTTTAAAACATTAAAAGTAATTTTCTATTGGACTTTGCTATTTATTACCCCATGCAAGTATCATAAATCTCTTTAGCACTGTGCAAAATAAATGAGTTTCTCCTTGTACCTGATTAGTTTTATTTACAAGAGATAATATTCAAAGAAATAACAAACTGTTCTCAATGACTTGCAGATTCACATTCATGGGTATTTGTAGCTTACAGTTTGGTTCTCTACATAACTCTGGAGGAAAAGTAAACATTACCCTTAAGCTTGGCCTACACATACTTGATAATAGGCAAATGCTATTCGATGCCATTGGTTTTGCTGATTATCATCAGTGTACCCTATGCTCATAAGTACCCTATGAGCATAGAACATATTCCTTGTTTGTATTCACTAGCAGTGTTTGTCACACTATTTTAACATAGCATTACCAGCAGATAAATGCAAATGGAATATATATATAGTGCATGGGCTATGTCTAAATAAATCCTATTTGCAGTTATGCTCTGATGTGCATTGCTAGAATTGACTGTGTTTTACTTAATTGTTTAAGATGGTGAACAGCGATAGAAGTCCTTAAAGGATAAATGTGGCTTCCATACAAGTGCCCTCTTTTGAAAAGAGCTCTCCCATACCATTCAAACTAGCCTAGCTTTAAAGTGTAAGCCTAAAGTTACACATCATTGCCTGCCCTGTCTGTCTGAATCTATGACAGGCACATGATGAAATGTGTAAAAAGCCTCATCCGCAAAAATTCTATCTTTTCTGAAGCTATGCTTGTGAAGGTTCTCATTCATCCAGGTCATGGTATATCTGTTGTATTCAATTAGATCAACTGGACTTGAAGTTTAGTTCTTGAAGACGTTTCGCTAGTCATCCGACTGGCTTTCCCAATTCAGAATGACTTGTACAAGAATCTATGGCAATTATGTACCCTGGAAAATCCCAATTAGCATATCACAGCCAAGTGTTAAGGGCGTGATTGGATAGTGGCCTCTTAGCCACTAGCGAAACGTCTTCAAGAACTAAACTTCAAGTCCAGTTGATCTAATTGAATTGAATACAACAGATTTTCTGAAGCTAGTTACAGAGCTGCTACCTAATAAAAAAATATTCTTCTCCCTCTTTACAAAGCACAGGTAAGGCATTATTTGGAATATGAGGTGCAGTTTTGGAATCCCGTATATAAACGGGACATCTTCGAAATGTAAACAAATGTATTAATAGACCAAATGATCTCTCTGCATTGCTCGCCAATATTCTAAAGTTCAAAAGTATTGAAAATTACTGGTATTAATACATTTTCAGGGAGAGTCAATAAAAGGTCTTATTGTTAAAAATGGTGCAAATTTTGCCCAATTTAATCAGATGTTAGCTTTCAAATGTTAAATAAGATCTGATTGGTTGGGGCAAAATTAGCACTATTTTAAACATTTAAGAACTTTTATTGAATCTCCCTGTTAGTTCTTGTTGATCCAGGGATTCTTTCTGATTGCTTTTTGGAGTCAGTGAGTATTCCCCACTTTGCCTTCCTCTGGAACTATTAGGTAGGTCTCATGAGTAGGCTAAAAATGTTGGACTAGATCTAGGTCTTATTTCAACGTCCAATGCTACAGAACTATGGAACATCTCATGCTAATACTGGATTTTTTGTGTGAAAACATGGCAGCTCACACCAACATTCAGGGGTGTAGAGATCACCATAGCAACCATAACATTGTTTTGGAGCCCAGAGCCAAAGGGCCCCTACCAGGTCTCCTGCAGGCATGTCCACCCTCCTCCTCCTAAGAAACATTTTACCTTACTTATGTAGCCCTACAAACACCATTTTCATTTTACTTACACCTTTCAAAGACAATTCCAGGCTCAGATATTCTGCTTACAAAACTGCAGAGCTTCATCCATGTAATGGTAAAAACAGTTTAGTGGGGCTTCTTAGAAGGGTGGACATGCCCTTTAAAAAACCTGGCTGAAGTTTTGCTGGGTTAGGTGAAACTGCACCAACCTGTTTATTATGTGGGTTAGGTGGCCCCATCTAAAATCTTGCTATGGGGCCCTGTCATATTATCTAAAAGCCTATAAATTATAAAAGACAAATAGAGAAACTAGGTAGTTTGAATTGGATCCCTTTGATCCTTGGTTGCTTTAAAAAAAATCCTTAAATCCTGTTCAGTAACCAAAACAGTATTTGTCCAGCTTGTCAGTTGACCTTTAGCGAGTCTACTTCTAGATCTGAAATTGCAGATCGAACATACATCTTGTTAGTTGGGAATATGTCAGATAGCCTAGGATAAATGATAAGCATAAAACTACTGTTTAAATTCTTTATGATTCACTGTAAAATATATATTTTAATAAAATGGTTTATGTTCTATTTAATTTAAATACACTTTAACTTTGAATGTATGATGGCCTAAACTATTGTGTGCATTTATATAGTGTACCAGACCTAAAATCCTAAAAAGACAATCAAGCACAAATACCTACAGTATACATAATTATATTCCAATGCAGCTAGTAATGTTTGTATCCATATGCCTAACATAATGATTCTCCTTATAAGGCCTCTTCAGAAAAACTTGCAGATTTTCCAGGAATCTCAAACATGTATTAAATGCTGACCCAGAACCCATTTATAGTAAAATTTACACTTGGAAATTCTGTTTTGTGGGTAATGCATAGCAGTAAATATAAACACATTTGTTGTGTTATTACAACCCTATTGAAAGCCAGGTTTGAAAAGACATGTGACTGTTTCTCCAGTTTGAGTTGGTCAAAGGTGCAAAGTAAATAAGCTGTTTAATAATATGTATTATTGTTTAACAGGCTCACAGGTGGGTGACGTTACGTAAAGGTGAGAAGGTGTAAAATGTTACTGGATTTGCCTTAACCTTGGGCTATGTCTTTGCCTTTTAGGTAGATCTATCGTGCACATAAAGACAAAGTTATTGGGGGAAAAAAACTGTACAAATGTAAAGTACCTGTGACACGGATATAGGTAATTCCTAACTCCTAATAACTTTTCTGTGAGTTGAACCAGCAAGAAAAAAATACTTCTGATAGGCTTCCTTGGTGTTTCAGCACTATCTATAATACAGGAAAGCCCAGGAAGCTTACCTGGCAGGTGAAAACTAAGTGCTGGCTTTCCCTTAACAAAATGAAATTTTGAGGTAGGCATAATCAATTCTACCCCCCTGCTCCAGGTACTTTCCATTTTTATTAAGTTAATTTACAGTGGAGTTGTCTTTTAAACCTGATATGTTTTGGCTACTGAAAGGATGTAGTCAGATTTGCACTAAACAAAATCATGACAATTAGTTTCTATTTCTGATCCTTGAATAAGCATGATTTGGCTTTTATTCCTGTGCACTTTATGATTGGAATTTTACTTGGTTGACATTTTATATTTAAATCTGTTGTGCCATAACAAATAGTCCACTAGCCTAAAGTGTTTCTTTTCCGGCCTTCTTTATAGGAAAATCTTATTAGCATGGCAGGCAGACTTTTTGAACCTATTGTGTTACCGGTAATAATAAAGGGTTACGGTAGGGGATAATGTGTCTCCAACTGTAAGGATGTTAAAAGTCACAGAGCAGTTCCGTGAACATAAAATTTTTAAAAAGGTCATAGTACTCAGAGGTAACTTAATCATGATCTATTATAATTCACCCCCTTTGCTTTAAAGACAGTCCTGGCTACAGATCACCACCATTCACCACTCCTCTTTATAACAGATTTTCTACATTAAGTCCACCCCTTCAATGAAAATTGGATATATGCAAATCACACCCAAACCTTCAGTATTAGGCCTTAGCCTCACTATCGTGATTTCTCACAAGCTTACAATCCCGATTGTGATCTATTAGCGAGTGAGAATCGCAGAGCTACTCCATTGCATAGTGGCCTAAGCTAAACTGGGTCTTTGATACAGCAATTATTGGTTGCCTTTACGCAGCAGAGTCACTGGCCCCTCGAGTGTCTGTCACCAACCCCCTCACTCAAAAAGCTGGAACGTTTTGCAGGCTGCCTTTTTTTAAATTATTATTTGAAAATTATCCTCTCTCTATTATGTCTCTATCACCTTGCCAGCTTAAAGCTGAGTACACACATCCGATGGAATCAGCCCTTTATTGTTAACATGTGTGGCGCACAAATAAGCATTGATGAGGATGAGGGACTGCTCGGACCTGACCTCAGGATTGTGTGTAATCTGTTCTTTATAAAATGGCAGACAGTGCGTATCCAGCTTTAAAGGGCATGTCCACCCCCAAACCTATAATTTCCCCCACTACTGGCCCCACTCTGTAGTGAATAAAAATCCTTACTTTACATCCCAGCTCCAAATGGTTCTCCAGTAATCCCCCCCAAGTAAAAAAACTTTGGCACTGAAAAGTTAAATGTAATACTCTGGGGAAGTGCTGGCACTAAAAGTGTTAATGCCAATACTGCAATTTTGAGTTCAATGGGATTGCGTTCTGATCATGCTAGGGCTCAAAAATGGCTAGAAACGAACCTGGAAGCAGCCATAAGGGATTGTTAGTATTAGTGTCCTCAGGGAGGACAAGGAAGAAGCAGGGACTGGATGACAAACAGACACTCTTCATTTTTAATAACTTTGAACAAACACTGCAGGAGAAATATAAGGAGAGATGTAAGGTTAGGCTTTTTAACTCTACACAGTGGGACCAACAGTGGGTTGAGTTTTAGTTTTGGGGGTGAACATGCCCTTTAAGCTGGCTAGGAGATCATGATTTGTGACAGGCAGTGAAAAAACCCGTGAACTTTCAAATTCAAATTCATGAACCCTCGAAAATTCAATGCAGAACTTTGAAAAATGGCTTGGATGTGAAGAAAGATAGATATTTTAAAGGGTATGTCCACCCTTAAAACTATTTTTTATTATAGTATTCCCCCTGTCCCCCCAGCCCCAACCACTATGTTTTTATTTTTAGAAAGTGCCCAAACTCTACTTACCTCCCTCTTTCCCCCGCCATGCGCCGGCCCTTGCTGCGAGAAAATGCAAGCAGAGGGTCGGGACGGCAGTCGCGTTGTGATTGGCTGAACGGCAGCCAATCACGGACGCGGCTGCCGGTCATTCAGTGCAGCGGAGGAAAGAGGGGAGGTAAGTAATGTTCGGGGCACTTTCTAAAATAAAAATGTAGCGGTTGGGGCTGGGGGACAGGGGGAATACTATATCTAAAGGGATTTATGCTAGGGGGAGGGAATCCTGAGAGGGAGGGGAGGGAGGGGGAGGGAGGGGGAGAAGGGCTGCAGTACGCATGCCAAACTTCACCCGGGGGCCAGGTAGGAGGCAGAGTCCTGCTATCCTCCTGGTGGGCAGTTTTGGGACTTTGCGGGGGGACACAGGAGAACCATATGGAGCTGGGATGGAGGTAAGGATTAAACAACACTACATGATGGGGCCAGTAGCTGGGGGATTATAGTTTTCGGGGTGGACATGCCTTTAATAAGTTTTGGTTATATGTACATGTTCCCTAGACCATTTCCCAGGTCCCTGAGCCATTTAAGCTAGCATACTATTGCTATTTGCTTGTGAAAGTGCTCAGTTATCCAGGTCATGCTATATCTGTTGTAGATGTAGATCATCCGACTGGCTTTCTCTAACCAGAATGACTTGTACAAGAATCTGTTGGCAATAAGGTACCCTGGAAAGTCCCAGTTAGCATATAACAGCCAGGTGTTAGGGACCTTGTGATTGCAATTTAGCTATGAGGTGTTATCGAAACTACTCAGGGTAAGGCATTAAAACAGCATTGTACATGGCAGACAATTGGTGTTGAGCCCCCCTCACATCTATTAAGGCTTGGTTTCTTTCACATAAATGGCCTCCTTGACAACTCTCTTGATACATTCCTGTTCCTCTGCCAAGATGTTGACATTACAACCGTCAAAGGTATGTTCTTGTTCCTTAAGATGCAGGTACACGGCTAAGTCCTGACCCGAGGAATTGGCTCTTCTGTGCTGGTGGAAAGGTTAGCTGATGGACTGACTATCAACCTGGCTCTTGGACAGACTGTGAAATTGCTTTGTGTACTGTCTGTTGGACTGGCTGGAAAGCTGACTGTCTCACTGACTAGTAGGTTTATGGACTGGCTAGAAAGCTGTCTGGCTGTTGGAATGGGTGGCAAGCTGACGGGTGGACTGGCTAGCAGGCTTTCTGGATGGCAGATGAATCTAGAATTGTGTTTCTTGGGGGACCTTTAAAGCAATTTGCACATCTTGGGGAACCCATACATAAAAAATGATGATGTAATAGAATATAATTTATCTTTTTGTTTTAGTCATCAATTCATCATGATACATAATTCATACAAACACAACACAGAAATCAAAAATATATGTATAAACATATCTGTATCTTTTCATAATTAGTTGTTTTACTTGAATAACATACACTAGAGAAAAAGAACTTTGCCATGCTATAAGAAACTGCATGGTCTTTCACATAGCCCTTGATTAAGGACAGGTGTCCAACATACAGTGCAAGACTACAATGCCCAAGATTGACCATCTAATATTAGAAGCAATAAATTGGGTCTCATATCATGTAGTTTCAGGCCATACGTTAGTACAAAACGTAACTTACTTCATGCAAAACTTTTTGGGAATTGTGCATGCAAAAATAAGCGTAATACCCACAATAACTCAATATTTCGTCGGGTAGCATTTGTTTTACACCATTAGAGTTTACACGTGTTAGTGCGTGTTTTGGCTGAAATATTTTTATTCATATTTATTGTGGATTTTTATTAAAATGTATGTAACAACTGAGAAGTACACAAACTTTTCTTCTTCTTCTTTTTGAAGAATGCGGAAAATGTTTCAATATTTCAGAGGAAAATATGCAGATATAACTCAAAGAAATTACTTTCAGTCCGCCAGTACATTCCGGTGATAGGAATTTTGATTACCGAAAGGCATCTTCTATTGTAAACACTGATTCTTTTTAGTATGTCTGAACTGAGCTTAGATTTAACCTGTGTCTCCATATACTGTACATTATGATAAGGCTTGACCTTGTAGTAGGCAGTTTCACATGGTAGTATCTTTCTCTATTAGTGGGAAAAATTGTAGCCTGTATCCTGACACCAGTAGAACTCAATTGAAAAGTGACTCATGCATTTAATAGCTAACAGAGCAAAAATGTACTATTTGCCTAGGCAAAAGTCACCTTTAAAGTTTTAGTTTTCACATTATGTTAACAGAAATATATTCAGTTTCTTTTCCATGTGGTTAACTTAGATGAAGTGGGCTATGCATAAAGATTATAAAGATGTTATAGTTTGCTCTCTTTCTATCAAAATAAAATGTGTTTATAGTCCATTCTCTAAATAAAAAAGGTATATAGCCAAATCACACACTAACCCCAAAACCACAATACTTCCCTGTAAAGAGTTTATGTTTCATACAGCTTTAAGAAGAGCAGCTGGTTAGACAGAACATTGCAGTGAATAGCAACTTAGTTTTACTGTAGGCTCAGTTCAAGATGTATCCTACACACAAGATTATTTAAATAAGTAAATGAGGTTTAAATGACATGCCCATCCCCCCAACTAAAATTTGCACCACTGTTGGCCCTGCTGTGTTGTGTTAAAAATCCTTACCCTTTTTATCTGCTCCATATGGTTGTCCTTCAGTACCTGCTGAAAGTCCAGAAAAATAAAGAGTAGGAGTCTGTCTGTGTATTATCCGTACCTGCCACTTCTTGCTCCTTTAAGTGGACTTTGGCATGCGCAATGGATCTCTCCTACATCCCTTCCACCCTCCCACTGCATCATTCTTAAAAAAAAAAACTTCTTCTAAGGTAAGGCAAACCCCTCAACCCTAAACACTATTTTTAAAACATCTAAATCAGCCCCTATATGCACCTGACCATGTTCCCTTAGCACCCACTGCTGACCAGCAGCCACATCAGTGATTGGCTGAATCTCATCCAATCACAAATGCAGCTGTTGGTTCAGACCCTTCTGCTGTTTCGTATATGGAAGTAGCAGAAGAGGACTTGCCAGAGGGAACAAGGTCAGGTAAGTATATTTAGGCGCTGATTTTTATAGTTTTGGGGGGGTCTGAATTACCTTATAAGAATGTTGTGTTTTGGGGTGGAGATAATGACATTTTAGTTTGGGGGGTGGACATGCCCTTCAAAGGGAATAAATATCCCAGACAACATTGTACCAACGGACAGAGCACATTTAAAAAGATACAAGCTGTTTCTCACCTTTCCCTTTGCTGTGGCAGCTGGGTGATTTATGAAATTAACCTGTAGGTAATAGGGGTCAGCTCCCATAATCCACATAATAAACAGTACACTTCACATGCTCAATATTGCTGAACAGATCAAAACAAGCACCTTCCTTCCTAGAAGCTGACAGCAAATAGCTAACAGCAGAGAGACCCACCTCTGTCAAAAGATCATGCTAATCTTTACAGTTTATTTACTATCAAGTAAGTCTAGGGTTTTGAGCCTGTGACCTCATGGGCTCAAATGTGCGTGGAGGGGGTAGGGGCCTGGCCTCCAATCTTGTGGGAGGGCCCAGGCCCCTGCAGTTACGCACCTGAAAGCAGCCTTTACAAGCAGTGTTGGAACTCAGCCTGTTTTCTGTAGGGGAGTATGGGTCTGAGTGGGCAGAGCCATGGACCCACGAGTGACAGGGGCCATGAGGCGGGTAGGGCTGTAGATTCCCTTTTCTGTGGGTATCTTCTTCACACAGCAGGAAGGGGGAGGGACTTCCTGTTTCTCTCACACACTGTGAATTCTGAGGCTGTGCTCTGGTGGGATCAAGGTGGAGGAGCACCCTTTGGGATGTCACATGTCACCCTCCCACCCATTACCTTTCTGGTCAGTAATTTCTTTATATCTTGGGCTGTGGAGCACATAGAGAGGTGGTTGATGGCTCGTTTTAAAACTAGAACAGAGGAAAGCATTATTCCGCCCTTATAAGACTTGCTGTTTTGGGCACCAGTATATTGACATATTGAAAGGGTTGCAGAGATGAGCAAGTAAACTGATAAAAGGAATGGAGAATTTGTGTTATGAAGATAGGTTATCAATGTTTGTTTGTTTTTTTCTCTGGAAAAGAGGTGTTTGCAAGGAGATATGATATCCCTTTCCAAATATGTTAAAGGGAAATACAGTAAAGATGTGTTGGCTGAATCTATGAACACTTTCAGGGGAGGCTTCTGTGTCTTTTTGGGCAGGAATAATATAACAGCTGGTGAATATGTCCATGTGTGGGAATGTGTGATTGGTTGTTACCTTGTTCAGTTTTGTTTACTGGAGGAACATCACAACATAAGTGGTAAATGCATTCCATCTGAATGGGTATGTCCACCCCCCCAACAAATTTTTTTCTGTGAACAGAAACCTATACCTCACTAGGTTTAAAGTATTCAAATCGGCCTCTATACATACTTACCAGCCCTAGTTACCTTGCTGCCTTCTGCTTGTCTCCCTCTGCACTCTCTCAGCCAATCCCTGACACAGATGCCACACACTAGATGCTTCTCAGCCAATCACTAGTCTAAAGACTGCATTTAACAAGCAGCAGTCCTTGTGATGTTCCCATCTAGTCCAATAATTGTGCAATTGCAAAAAAGAAAGGGCTAGGCTATTCTTAGATAAATAAGACATTTGTCTATAGACAATCTATATAATATCTTAGTAGTGTATGGGCACCTTAAAGGGTATGCCCACCCATAATAAAACATTTTGATATGCTACTCAGGACCCCCCAAAACCCAGGTTACATATTGCTTAAAATATTACATAATAAGAAATTATACTTTCCTCTCCACTTCTGCTGCTACATGCCTTTTCCATTCACGGGAAGCAGCAGTGGAGGCTTGTTCAGTTATGGCAGTCAGCCATTGGCCATGATGTCACTGTCACGGCTGTGACTGACTGCCTTACCAGAAAGCAGCAGGGAGCCATGACGCTGGATCGTGGAGGTTGAAGCAAAATTTTTCTGTCTGGGAACATTATTTAATCTTTAAGCAGAACGTAACCCAGGTTTGGGATGTCCTGAGAAACATATTAATTTTTTTTATTAGGGGTGGACATACCCTTTAAATAATTACTAACCAAAGATATGTAGTAACATCTTTGATTGATCCCAGCTGGATTGTATTAACAAGAATTACAGTAGAGATGGTCGAAACTGGTAAGTTTTATTCTGTTTTCGTATCTTTCTGGAAAAAGTGAAGATCCAAAAACGGAACATACCATCGAGGGTTCGGAACGCAT
Source organism: Hymenochirus boettgeri (assembly GCA_019447015.1). Taxonomy (NCBI): domain Eukaryota; kingdom Metazoa; phylum Chordata; class Amphibia; order Anura; family Pipidae; genus Hymenochirus; species Hymenochirus boettgeri. Next base: position 145,750,214 of record CM033469.1, read on the forward strand.
ATTCAAGGGTTTCCGAATATACCAGGTTGTTTTCAGTAACTCTTGAAAATAACCTTGAATGTTTGATAACCCTCAAAAATACGATCGAAACTACTTAAGTTTCCTGTCATATTTTCAATGGTTATCAAACATTTGAGGTTATTTTCAAGGTTTACCAAAAATTACCTTGTACATTTGGTAACCCTGGAAAATGCAGTCCAAACTCCCAAAATCCAAATGATCCGCCCAGTTTTGGACAGAACGTTTGGATTTCAGAAATGAGTCAGACCCGGATCCCATCTCTAAATTACAGTACATAATGTTTGCTACAATGATAAGTGTACAACACATTGCAACGTTAGAGTAGCATTTAGGAAGGGCAAAAGCATGCTGGTAGATAAGCTGCTGATATTACTGATATAGAAGTGACTTTTTAAAATGTCCTTTTGCCAAGTGCACAAGAAGGTTATTTTAAAGGTTGAATATGTACAGGTAAATACTGTATCTGCTCTCTGGAGGCAGACCTGGTTTTATTTCATGTTGTAAATTATTTCATGGTGATCCATATTGCCATTGAAGGTTATATCAGTAATTTCCATAACATACAATATTTTAATTGGCAGTTTCTCTGCTGTTTGTTCACTGTGTACAGGTGACATACAATCTAAGTTGCAGACACCAAACTGGCTCGTTGTATACAACTTTTAGTCATATTGCTATTGGCTCAACTGATTGAATGCACTTATTTTTTCTAGGCCAGCAGACCTCGGTTTATACATTAGTCGCCTCTGTGGCACAGTATCAAAAGTGTTAGCAAGATCTATGTAAACTATACCCACTGCTATGCCAGAATCTAAATTCTTCATAAAAACCAAGGGGCATATTTATAAAGGGCCAAAAATAGCAGCCCAAAATTACCGCCACACATCGCGGGTGCGAAAATAGCGATATTGCCTTATAATGGCCAGCGCCATTGTCATGATATATATTGCGGCCGCGAAGTCCGGCGGTAATTTTAAGTCCCTTCCCGCCGATACTACACTTAGCGCAATGCTGCTGGGGAGGGGGTGCTGCGGCGGGGATGGGGTTGGGGGGGGCTGCTGGGAAGGGGCGGCGGTGGGTGGTCGCGCCACTGCGGGAGGCGTATGCCCACACCCACGCTGCAGGAGGCGAGGGCGAGGTGGGCAAATGCCCCGCCACGCCCCTTCACAGCGGTGACCACCCACGGCGGTCGCGCCACCGCGGGAGGCGTATGCCCACACCCACGCTGCAGGAGGCGAGGGCGAGGTGGGCGAATGCCCCGCCACGCCCCTTCGCAGCGGTGACCACCCACGGCGGGCGTGCCTCCTGGGGCGACTGGACCCGCAGCGATCCAGGGGGGAAACTAGGCCGTTTTCGCCACCTTCAAAGCGGCGAAGTATTACGACCGAGATTAGCGATACGTAACAGTAAATAGAAACGGCGGTAACTGTTTAGATAGCCGCGAAAAGTTAACGATTTGTTAACTTTTCGTGTCCGTTTTCCGCCCATTTATAAATCGTGGAAAACGCGAAAAATGGTGGGAATAATGGCCGCGAAAAGTTAATGAACCTTTATAAATATGCCCCCAAGTGAATTTGTCTAACACAATATATCTCAAACATCCATGCTTATTACTTATAATATCAGTTCTGGAGACAAAGTCCAGGATAACATTACATAACAAAGTTTCCAGCACCCTCCCTACCACTGAGGTTAGACTTACAGGTCTGTAGTTACCAGGCTATGAACCACTACATTTTTTGAATTACATTAAGGGTATTACATTGGCTTTTTCCAATTCAGTGGCACATCACCAGACAAATGTGAATCTGAAAAGATAAGAAACAGTGGTCTAGATAAAACTCGACTAAGTTCTCTTAAAGGGCATGTCCACCCCCCAATAGTGTTGAGTCGACTGTGTTAAATGACCCCTACCTTTCTCTTCTGCTCCATATGGTTGTCCTGCAGGGCCTGATGAAAGTCACAGTCCATTTGGTGACTGCATCATGTCTGAGACAAAAACAAAAATCAACCCCAGACACTAAGTTTAAAAATCCAAAATTGGCTGCTTAAGGTACTTACCATTCATCGTTGCCACAGATGTGCCGGTGATAGGCTGAATCTTAGCCAATCACAGATACTGCTGCCAGTCCCGCTGCTTTTGGTGTTCCGTGGGGAAGAGTAGAAGAAGAGGCTGGGAACAAGGTCTGGTAAGTACCTTTAGCAGCTGATTTAAGGTTTTTAAACATAGTGAGGTCTAGGTTTGGGGGGATTCCCTACTATTTAAGATTTTTTAATTTTGGGGGAGATACCCTTTAAGATCAGAGAGTGTATTTCATCCGTACCATGCCCACTGTCAGCCAGAGTGAATATTCCTCATTTATACCCTTCATATTGTTACAGTCCCTGCTATAAGAAATAGTATTTTCTATAGTGTATACACATTAGCCTTTTTTGGCATCCTCTATAACCATCTTAGCCCCATTATTTAATGGTCCCACATTCTCTGTCTTGTTTAAATAAAACTGTTAATTATTTGACACAGACACTTTAACAATGATAGAAATTATTAATACAAAGTGCTATTGAACTGTTATGAATAAAGCATTTTATCACAAGATTGCACTTTGATGTCTAATTATCTAATTAATAAATCAATCACTTTGGGGGAGTTACCCTATACATGAAGAGTTTAAATGTTGGATTTGATGGTCACTAACTAGAGGCTTGAGAAAGGGCAAAAGGCTTGCCCGAAACATTGCCATTGATTGTATTATAATGGGTGAATTAAGTTTTTCATATTTGCAATGCTGTGCTCTTTCTGATTTTTTTGGATATTCCCACATTCTTAGTCTTAGTCTATTTACCATTGATATTCTTACTACTTGCTACTCTGCTATCCATATTTGATTTTCTATTTTAGCTAGTTAAATTGCTTTCTTTCACTCCTTATTACAGCTTTTATACTCCCTGTAAGCCTGCTCTGTTCCTTCTGATTTCAAAATGTTAAAATCCATTTTCTTTTTTCCCATTTCTCTTTTTACCTGAGCATTAAGCCAGGCAGGAGTGGACCTTATTTGTTTATACGTGTTCCCTAAATGTATATATTTAGAAATGTAAAGTTTAATATCCCTTTAAAAGTGGTCCACTTCTGTTCAATATATTTAACTAGGAACAAATCCCCCCAGTCTATGGGCAGGAGTGATTTCTTTAACAGCAAAAAATTAGCTTTTCTAAATTTAAACCCAGTGCACTTTTGTTTTTTGCAACCTATATTTAATGACACTATATCATGATCACTATTCCCATTAACTTCATCTCCAAAATAAGCTCTGGGTTATTAGATCTTACCAGATACAACGATGCATCCTGTCTATTAGAAACTTCTACAATTTGTGAAAGAAAATTATCATATAGAAAATTTAAGAACTTACTTCAATCTATGTTTAATATCCACCTCCTCGCTGATATTTAGTCGCTTAAAACAGACACCAACAATGGTGCTGATGATGTCACAGCTTAGCGTTGTGTTGATGTTTGGTTTTTAAATAAATTTCACAGTGATTATCCTTATTCCCTTTGAATTGGAAAGTTTGCATTTGAACTTTGTTTTGTTGTTGAGTTGATGTCACAGCTTACAGTGCTAGAAGGAAAACACACCATTTATACTGCTGTAGCTCTGGATAGACTACAGCTAGTAGCATGATCCTGGAGTATTCTAAAGGCAAGAGTGTGCTCTTTTTAATAAAAGTCACTTGTATGGAGACCACAGTTCCCTTTAAAAATAAAACATTTTTTTTTATATAGTCAAATTATAACTATCCAATTCCGTGTCTAGGTGACAACTCTTACATAGGTAAGAATGCAAGTTTATTTGTATGGTCAGCACCCATTTCTTGCATTGTGAAACTTTGCTAAATATTTTTTAGTGATATAAAGACTGCAAAATGTCCAGTCTTCTATGCACATTAACCTTCTGATTTCTGGTGACCACCCTTGTTGGTTGCAAATAAAATACAAAACCTCATAAGCTTAGTGAGTTCTCTACCTCCCTCCCTATACCCTCTTGCTACAGAATTCACGTCACTACTGGATGACCCTTTCCTGACAAATTAGTATAAAATTGGGAAAGGTAATGGAGTCTTCAGAAGTATTCAAATCTCTGCACAATTGATATAATTAACCCACAAAACTTTATATTTTAAAGAGACGCAGCTGTCATTTAAGAATTGTATAATCTATTTGACAATTGGCCACAGGAGAGGGCATTGAGTTCAGGTAAGTACATTTCTCTGTTTACTTTATCTTTTAGGTCCTATAGGACACACATGCAACTTTGCTCTATTATAATCTTTTTTGAAAAGTTGCCTCAATAAATAGGATATGTGTCATCTATTCCATCTATGCTCTCACACTCCCTTCAACATTGGTAAGTCCATCAGGAGTTGTTGTACATGGTCTGCAGCTATCAACATCACTGGATTGCACTAGCAATGCAATGACTGGCTCATAGGCATAGGATGGTGACTAGCAGCTTTTTATTAGGGAATTTGAATATTCAAGATATGTTCCCATCTGCTTTCCGGGCTTTACAAGCTCTTCACAAGCACAAACATCAACAAAGAAGGCTGCTCGTGCAATCGTTGTAAGTTATTGGCCATGACATCACGGTCACCCAGAAGAGCAGCGGATAGAATAAGAGGGACTTGTTTCTTCTATCTAAATGCCAGGGAGCAAGATAATCATTGCAATACTAGTTTGTGAAAGTTGCCATTCATCCAGGTCAAGGAATGTAATATTCAGTGTAGCATACGATCGCACCGAACTGTGCATGAGAAAAGTCTGTGCATCCGAAACATGTAGCACACGTGTTTCTTTTCTAAATAAAGATTTTTATACTCAGCAACAGTTCTGTGCGATTATATGCTACAATGAATATTACATTATCTTAACGTTTGATCCAGAATAGTTGCAAGTGGAACAGTGTGGCCTACAAGTATCCCTGCCTCAGTACTTGGGCACCTCCAACTACTTACTGATAGGTTGTATGTGTCAAATAAATGTGCTTAGATTGTAAGCTCTTTGGGGCAGGGCCTGATGTGATTGTAAAGTGCTGCAGAAGATGTTGGCACTATATAAACCCACAACAATAATAATAATAATAATAATAATAATAATATCTGTGGTATTCAGTTAGATCAACTGGACTTGATAGTGTTTCACTAGTCATCTGACTGGCTTTCAAAATTCTAACCCTTGTGTGTCAGCACTACAGCCTATAGCATGCTTTGTTGAATTACTTTTGCATTGGTACATTTCAACTTTTTTTTCTTGCAAAATAAAGAATTCCTCAGTGAACATGACTGCAAGGCCTCCATCTCCCAAACCATGCTGGCTTATCAATACATTTCTAAGTAGATGTGCATATATTTTAAATCATGTGTACAGCCTCATATGATACAGATCAGTGCCAGTGTGCTGGTTTTGTTTTAACAACACAGTATACAAAGAACATATTGTTTTGGTGGGTTTTTTTTTTTATACTGAAGAATGCATTACTGTTTATGTCAATTGCTTCTTGGATCACTGACTACAATAAGGTTCATCTACCAAACTGCCAAAGGTAAAAAAATGACAATAGGTATTATTTATTTATTTTGCTGCACATAAAATGAATTAAGACGTAACTACCTTAACCTTGTTTCACCAGCAAGTTTATAGGAATTGTACACTTTAAAAAATGACATTTCTTCTTTAAAAAAAAAAGTTTTTCTCCAATTAAATATGCAGCTTTTCCAGAATGAAAAGTATTTATTTACGATTTATTTTCTTCAATACTAACCAAAACATATATCATCTATTTAACAAACTAAGCTTTATAAAATAAATTTAAAAACAATTCATTATATTAATGTAAAATTCCAAGTAAAAAGTACTGTGAGTACTTTTTATACTGTGATAAAATTCCAATGCTCCCATCCCTGAATACTTCTGGCCAATCAAGCTTCAGCACTAAATTGATTTCCAGAAAGTGGATAAAATCAGTCAGAAAATTCCTTAACAATGAATAACATTCAGACATTTTTTACTTACTCGCTTTCCTGGCTGTCAGATTTAGGACTGCATTTCACTGACCAGTATTTTCACATTGTGTTTTAACTTTTACAGAATTAGAGAATCCAACTCCTTAGCCACTAAGCATGCAAAACCCAGTTAAATACGCCAAATCGAGCTAAAAAAAATGGGCAGATGAAATATCTGCCCGTGTCTATCAGCTCTTAGCTTGGCATTAGGTTTAATATTGTTATTTGGCTGAAGATTTCCTTTAACATACAATTTGCATGTATCTGGTGATAACACTATTAAACACTATTGTATAAAACAAGGACATAGGAAGTCACAGAGAGGTTCTATGAAAATATAAATATCAGGAGACTGCAAATTGCTTAATAGGTCATGAAATTCTAGAGAAAATTATTTGTATCTTTCTTTCCCAAGTTTGTATGAGTCATGTGACACTCCTGAAACGCGCACCAATGGTGGCTTAAATCTGTTGTTCAAAAAAAGAAGGGTGGCACACAGCTACTTCTGGTGATCGGATTGCTAATTACTGGGGATTAATATTATTATTATGGATTTATATAGCGCCATCATCTTCCGTGGCACTTTACAATTACATAGTCATACATTACATACAGGGTAATACAGATTATACAAAGTCATACTTATTATATACACAGGTAATACATTATATAAGTAAACAGAGTGACGCTTTTCTTACAGCAATACAGTGATACAATAGGAGAGAGGACCCTGTCCAAAGAGCTTACAGTCTACAGGATATGGGGGTGAGACATAAGGTTGCAGGAATCGATAGGCTGTAAATAGTTTGGCAGTGGAGCGTGAAAGGCGGGCTGGATCATATTCGGTAGTCAGATGGGTCAAGTCTAGACCAGGTTACATGCTTGCCTGAAGGGATGGGTTTTAAGGTTACGTTTGAAGGTATTAAGGGACGGTGAGTGAAGGACAGACGGAGGAAGGGAGTTCCATAGCAGAGGGGCAACACAAGCAAAGTCCTGAATACGGGTATGGGAAGAGGTGACCAGGGTGGATGAGAGGAGGAAATCATTTGCGGAACAGAGGTTGCGTCTGGGACAGTGTCGGTGGATCAGCTCTGAGATATATGGAGGGGCTGTATTGGATAGTGCTTTATAGGATAGAGTAAGCAGCTTGAACTTGATCCTTTGTGTGATGGGCAACCAGTGGAGGGACTGACAGAGAGGAGAGGCATTAGAGAAGTGAGAAGAGAAATGAATAAACTGGGCAGCAGAGTTGAGGATGGATTGAGGTGGTGCCAGGCAGTTGTTTGGTAAACCACACAGGAGTGTGTTGCAGTAGTCTAGCTGAGATATGATTAGGGCATAGAACAGCAATTTCCCACAGAAGCTAAAAAGAGCAAAAAAGACCTAACCCCCACTTTAAAATATAATTATCAATAATTATTTGCTAGCACATGGTTCAAATAATGGGGTTACTTAAAATGGAAATACCTGTATCATTTAATTGATATGCATTGAAATAAATACACATGAAGCACACCATTAAAACATACCACAGTCAGCCATAGAAATGAGAAAGGGTGAAAAATAATAGTAGCAGATCTAATTGTATCCCTCAACTGGATGGGAGATAATCTCTCCACCCTATTAGCTGGCCCTAAAACGCTGTTAAGCAGCCCTTAGCACTCAGTGCTCTCCTAGTTTAGGTAGAAGGAATACTAGTCTTGATCCCTGACTCTAATGGCTGACTGGAATGCTGTATTAAAATTTGCACATCACACAAAGGGAGGGATGTGCAGCCATTGAATGTGCTTAAAGGACATGTCCACCCAAATCTTTTTATAACAAAATGACATGGTGGTTGGGGACAGGCATAGATGCCGTACACAAGAGAAAACCCTATTTTTGTTAGGTGGATTTATGGATATGGATTGATCCGTCCAGATGGTGGGAGGGAGGGGGGGAAGGGCTACCCTGCGCTTGCCACTGTCCTCTCAGAGGGCAAGGAGGAGGCAGAAACCTTTTGTACAGGAAGACACCTACTACTATTCAGTTTCCTGGACTTTGAACAAGCACTGCAGAGGAACCATAAGTAGCAGAGATGTAAGGTAGGGATTTTTTAAACTATACGGGGGGGGCAGTAGTGGGTTAAAGTTTTGTTTCGGGGGTGGGCATAATTAAAAAAGGAGAAAATTAAAAAAAGAATACAAAACCCCTGACGCGTTTCCCTCCTGCAGAGAAATCTGTTCTTTCCAGAACTCACCATTTTGCTTCTACTCATTTACCTCCTTATGTGTCCAGTAGTATAGTTGAAGAAGGGAAATTAAGTTGCCTCCTCACGTCACCCATCTGTTTGACCACCCCCCTTACTAGTACCCTGGATCTGCACCACTTGACACCACTGGAGGTCAGACATGGATTTACAGTACTGGACTGGGAACTCAAATGCCAAGGGGAATATTCTGTGTATTTATTTATTGTAGATGCCAGTTGTGGGTGCTGATTGCAAGTGGGTTGAAATTATAGTTTAAAGTATCTAACTGGACTCTATACATTGGAGTGAAATCAGTATAGGTAAGAGCCACAACCATATATGTATACTCAAATACTCAACTATCTCATGAATAATTCAGCCTTTGTACATTATAATTGTGTCTCTTTGCATATAGTTAATACTAGCCAAGTTTTGAAATTATAATTAATTTTAATCCAACCAGTTCATGAACTATCTGAACTATCATGCTGGGTCATGGGTCAGAACACGAGAGCTCAAAAAGCAAAGCAACATACCAGGGATGAAAAAATAATCAGTCGTAAGGCAGGCAAAACTGGAAAAGCAAACAAGGAATCACACCAGAAGCAAGGGCAAACCAAACCAATCAGGGGAGCTGAAGAAACAAAGCTAAGAAGATGATAGGAAGATAAGAATTAGAATTTGCTGGCAGAAAGCACAGAACCAATTATTAGCAGAAAAATAAAAAGATTGTTTCTGGAATTGAGCAAACTTTTCCAGAAATGAATGTGTGCGCACATGACTAAAACAGTGGAAGTAAACCGTGAACCAAAGATGCCAAATATGGAACAGCGCGGGAGCGGAGAAGAGGAGAGGAGCGACGGTAACTAACACATTGTGAATGTTTTATATAGTTGGATAAACCTTTTTTTTTAATTCTACTGTGCATATACATTTAGAGCAAGGCCACACTAAGCGGGCATGTTACGCATGTGCCAGCGCTTAATGCGCATTGGTGCCAGCTTGCACTGTGATCCCTGTCATCTTCGGGAATCGAATCGCATTCGAACATGCAAAAATGGTTATTGCATGTACAATCAACAGATTGCACGTCACAGGGCCCCGCGCACCCAGTGTGGCCATTCCAATAGACCTACACTGGCGTGCACTTTTTAACACGTGATCGGATTGCATGTTAAAATGCACTGGTGTGGTCTTTTCATGGACTTGAGTTTTAGGAATTTTTTTTTTATAGAAAAATTGTGACATACTGCTATTATCCATGCATGTTGATTGGTTTCACTGCTCTCTACATCCTGGCACATCTGTTGTGCTTTAAGGAGAGGAGGCCGAAATGTGTGTTGTCAGCAAAAATTTATACTAAATGAGTTTATTTTTAACAAGTGTGCCTCTGCTACTTATTTTTGGATTAATTAAGTCTCCTGTTTTGGCCAAAAACATGGTGTGCACATTTTTGTTGTTGTAACAGCAGGTTGTAAATATTAAAAAAAAAATGTTGCTATTGAGAAAAGCCTTAAACATGAAACAAACATTCATCAGTTTTGATGTTTCTATTCCCAAATATAACTACACAAATTGTAATTAAAGGAAATCTATAACCCCCACCTATTATAATAAAAAAATAATAAAACATTATTATTGAAAAACATTTTTTAAAAACATTCTATGTACAGAAAATGAGTTTAATTACTTGGTTAAATCCTAGATTACCATTTGTAAAAAAAAAGGTTGAAAATTTACTGTATTACCATTGTATTATTGAAGGTTCCTGTTGTTAACCAGTTTTGCAAAATTAATCTATATTGAATACATGAAACAGGATTGCTCTTTGATAGTTAAGGTCAAGGAAGGTCTAGAAATAAAAGCACCAGAGTAGGTTTTAAGCATAGTTGAGTTAGAAAAAGAACAGTAAGAAAATGTATTTTAAAGGGTAACTGTGGTCTCAAATTCTTCCAAACTAGTAAGAATTATATAAAAAGCCTTTCATTACACCTTCAAAATAAAATCTAAATCACATCTCTAGATAAAATTTGTGAGAAGTTATTGCTGCACAAGTTCAGCAATGTAACTTCCTGGTTGAACTCTTCCTGTTTTTAACCATGTGACCAGCTTGTAGTCATGTGACCAGCCTGTCTGCATTAATAGGCTCCCCTTCTCAACTGTAAATTTTTTCCTTGGGTACTTCTTTCTTCTGACTGTCCGGCTATTATTTTTAATCCTGCCCTCTTGCTTTCTCCACCTAACTTCCTCCTCATACCTCCAGCAGTGGAGGTAGAAGCAGCCATAAGGATGGTCTCTTTTTGGACTTGGTCTTTACAAAAAACTTTCTTTCTCACATTTTACTAGAAACTCTTATCATAATCTAATTACTTTCTCTACTACCTAATCTCTACTTTTTTCTAATACTCCTTCTAGTGTCTCTGTTCGCAACACCCAAACAATCGACCTTCCTGCTCTATTTTCTTCTCTCAGCTCTTGTCTTTCTCGTTTCTGTTTCTAACCCTGACTCACTAAAAACTCATACAGTATAATGCTTTCTTATCCACTACCATTGACTCATTTACCACCTACAAACTAACAATCCTCGCTACACTAACCCCTGTCCTTGACTCAGTTCGGAAACCAAATTCTTACAGTATTGTACGCTGAGCAACAGTTGAAAATAGTCTCACAGTTAGGCCAACTTTTACCACTTCAAGTTTATGTTCTTGTGTAGTAAGAGCTTAATTTAGCTCTTTCAGATGCTTCCTAATTTTACTTCCATCTATGGTTGTCAGGATTTTACTAACAACTTTAGAACTAGTAGAAAATATCTGAATGCAAAGCAAATCCCTTCACCCTGGACTCACACTTCCTTCTTCCTGCCTCGCCACCTTCAACTATGGAATCTTTTAACTCATTCTGAGTTAAACCCATTCTGAAGTCTCAGACCTTCTGTTGTCCTCTCCCCTTACAACATGTGCCCTTGATCGCATGCCCTCCTTCTTACACTGCTCTAAATTCACTATTCTTGCTCCCTGACATGGTATTTTTCCTGCTGCTTTCAAACATGAGTGTGTACAAAACCCATTTTGGCCCCTTTCTGCCTCTAACGTCCTGTCTATCTGTTAACTAAAACAGGTTTCTAATGACCTACAAACTGCCAAATCCAAGGAACAGTTCTCTGTCTTCATTCTCCTCGATTTATTGTCTGCCGTTGATACTGTGGACCTTTCTATTCTAAAGAAAATTCTGCATTCTCTGTGCATCTGAAATCTAGCTGCTTCATGGTTGTCTTCAGGGAAGCCCTTACTGTGAAGCAAACTGAAACATTTGCTCACAGCACCCCCTGTGGTACACTAGAAAGGACTACATTTCAGCCACCAGGCTAATATTTACCATCCTGTGTATGCTGGTCGTGAAGGCATCTTATATTTACCATTCTGTGTGTTCTGGGCATGGGCATGTCTTATATTTCCCAACTGGGGCTGTGCATGAGGGCATCTTATATGTAGCAGTCTGTGTTGTGGGCACTTATATTTACCAGTCTTGTCTTAGTACATACATAGTAACATAGTAATTAAGGTTGAATAAAGACATACGTCCATCAAGTCCAACCTATTCACTTTTTTTTTTTTTAAGCCTACCTAACAGTTGATCCAGAGGAAGGCAAAAAACCCCAGCTAAAAAGGGGGGAAAAATTCCTTCCTGACTCCAAACGGCAATCGGAAAGTATCCCTGGATCAACCAGATCGATATGCATTAATACCAGTAATTCTCAATATTTTTTAGTTTTAGAAACTTATCCAGGCCTTTTTTAAAGTTATTCAATGAACTTGCCATTACCACATCTGCTGGAAGACAGTTCCACAGTTTCACCGTTCTCACTGTAAAGAAACCTCTCCTAACCTGAAGATGAAACTTCTTTTCTTCCAACCTTAAAGGATGTCCACGTGTCCTCTGATATGACCTATTAGTGAACAATGCACCAGAGAGCTCATTGTATGGGCCATTAATATATTTGTACAAGGTTATCATGTCCCCACGCAACCGCCGCTTCTCCAATGTAAACAGCCCTAACTTGTCTAATCTGCCTGCATATTCAAGCCCCTCCATTCCCCTTATTAATTTAGTTGCCCTTCTCTGAACTGCCTCAATTTCCAAGATGTCCCTTTTGTATATGGGATTCCAAAACTGCACCGCATATTCCAAATGAGGCCTTACCAGTGCCTTGTAAAGAGGGAGAATAATATTTTTCTCTCTTGAATCTATTCCCCCTTTTATACAAGACAATATCTTGCTATCTCTAGCTGTTGCTACCTGGCATTGTTTGCTACAGCCAGTCTGTTATCTACCAGAACCCCCAAATCTTTTTCCATTACAGATGAACTTAACACAGAGTTATTTATGGTGTAGATGGCACAGGGATTATTAAATCCCAAATGCATCACCTTACATTTATCAACATTGAATCTCATCTGCCATTCTGCTGCCCATTTTGATAATCTATCTAGGTCTGCTTGCAGCACTTGCACATCATTGGAAGTTTCCAAAGCTCTGCATAATTTAGTGTCATCAGTAAACACAGAGACCTTGCTCTCAATGCCCCCTTCTAAGTCATTTATAAACAGCTTAAACAGAAGCGGCCCCAGTACAGAACCCTGAGGCACTCCGCTTAGAACTTTAGCCCACATAGATGTAGCTCCATTAACCACCACTCTCTGTTTGCGGTCCAATAACCAGTTCTCTATCCATGAACAAATGTTTTCTTCAAGGCCAACAGTCCTCAGTTTATACATTAGTCGCCTATGTGGCACAGTATCAAAGGCTTTTGCAAAATCCAAATATACCACATCCACAGCTGTGCCTGAATCTAACTTCTTACTCACTTCTTCATAAAAACCAATTAAATTTGTCTGGCATGATCTATTTCTCATAAATCCATGCTGACTACTACTAATAAGATGATCTCTGGAGACAAAGTCAAGGATATGATCCCTTAACAAAGTTTCCATCACCTTCCCTACCACTGATGTTAGGCTTACAGGTCTATAGTTACCAGGCTGTGAACGACTACCTTTTTTGAATATTGGTATTACATTGGCTTTTATCCAATCCAGCGGCACATCCCCAGACAAAAGCGAATCTGAAAATATGAGAAACAGTGCTAGCTAGAACTGAACTAAGCTCTTTTAAAATCCTAGGATGCAATCCATCTGGTCCTGGCGCTTTATTGATATTAACTTTGTCTAATTGTTTCCGTACCATATCCTCCGTTATCCAATGTGAAAACTCTTCATTTCTTCCCTGCATATTGCTACAATCCCTACTGTAAGGACAAGGATTCTCAACAGTAAAAACCGATGTAAAAAAACGGTTTAGCAGATTAGCCTTTTCGGCATCCTCTACAACTACCTCAGCTCCATTATTTAATGGTCCCACATTCTCAGTCCTCATCTTTTTACCATTTATATACTTAAAAAACATTTTGGGGTTGGACATGCTTTGTTCGGCAATCCGTACATTTCATTTTCTATTTAGCTAGTTTAACTGCTTTCTTGCACTCTTTATTACAGCTTTTGTACTCCCTGTAAGCCTGTTCTGTGCCTTCTGTTTTCAAAATTTCTTTTCTTTTTTTCCATTTCCCTTTTTACCTGAGCATTAAGCCATGCAGGACTGGACCTAATTTTTTTACACTTGTTACCTAAAGGTACCGATTTGGAAATGTAATAGTTTAATATCCCTTTAAAAGTGGTCCACATCTGCTCAGTTTCTTTACCTAGAAACAGTTCCCCAGTCTATGAGCAGGAGCGATTCCTTTAAAAGCATAAAATTAGCTTTCCTAAAGTTAAAAGTTTTTGTTAAGCCAGTGCACTTAAGTTTTTTGCAACCTATATTAAATGACACTATATCATGGTCACTATTCCCTAAGCTTCCCATTACCTTCATCTCCATAATGAGCTCAGGGTTATTAGATATCACCAGATCCAACAACGCATTCTGTCTAGTAGGAACTTCTACCATCTGTGAAAGAAAATGCTCATATAGAAAATTTAAGAACTTTATACCTTTAGAGGTGCTGGCAGTTCCCTTACTCCAATCTATGTCAGGGTAGTTAAAATCCCCCATGACCAGAACATGCCCCATACCAGCAGCCTTCGCCAACTGCATATGGAGATTCATTTCCACCTCTTCCTCTGCATTTGGCGGCTTATAACATACTCCAACAATTAATTTACCTACCTTCTTGCTTCCTGTACACAGTTTCACCCATAATGTTTCTGCCGTATCGTTTGCTCCCCCATCTATTCCATCTTTTAAATGTGGCTTCAATTCCTGTTTAACATACATACATACTCCTCCTCCTTTCTTATTAACTCGGTCATGTCTAAATAAGGATTATCCTTCAATATTTACTGTCCAGTCGTGTGAATCATTAAGCCATGATTCTGCTATACCAATTACATCATACCTTTCCTTTAATGCTATTATTTCAAGTTCGCCGGTTTTTCCAGCCAGACTCCTTGCATTTGTAAATATACAATTTAGATTATCAATTGATTTACTACTATACATGGTCGTACATGCCTCCTTATCCTCTATGCTCCCCCCTCCCCCTTCTCCTTCCTCCGTTGTGTTACTAGCCCCCAGATCCCTAACTTCTCTATCTACCCCTGTGTAGTTAAACATTCCCTCCCCCCCCATATCTTGTGATTATCTTATATTAACCAGTCTTTGTTGTGGGCATGTTATATTAACCAGTTCACCAGCCAGTGTAAATTCAGTCTTCCAATTCACCAGCCAGTGTTAAGTCAGCCCTCCACTCCCACTTTCACAAGCCACACCCACCGCCACAATCCGCTCTATTATTTTTTTTACTTTGTGCGTCACTTAAAGAACCAGGGGTGGTTTTAAATATTTGTTTCAGGTTGCAACATTTCTACACCCCTGGTTGTCTTCTTATCTTTGTAACAGATCTCTATCTGTCTCCTTTGCTAATAAGACTTTCTCTCCTGTTCTGCTTAGCGTGGGGGTCCCCCAGGGCTCTGTTTTGAGACCATTATTATTTTTCCTCTACACTGTCTCTTTGGGAGGTATAATCAGTTAATTTGGCATTAAGTATCACCTATATGCTGATGAAATCCAAAATGTATACATATGTCCATCCCTGCAATAACCACTGAAGTTCAATCTCAAATCTCTAAATGTCTAGTCTCTATTTCCTTCTGGATGGCACACCACTGCCTTACACTTATTCTAAAACTAAATTAATTATTTCCCTTCTCCCCTATACTAGGACCTAGTCCAGCATTCTCTATCACTATTGACAATTGGTCATTAACCCAGTTGAATCTGCACACTGCCCTGGAGTAATCTTTGACTCCTCTCTTTCCTTCAGTTTTCTGCTTCACAATATTGCCAAGATCCACCCATTCCTCTCTCGCCCTACTACTAAAATGCTCATGCATGCCCTTGTACTCTCCCTTCTTTACTACTGAAATATTTTTCTACTTGGTCTCCCAGCTTGTCCCCTCAGTTGAACCTGAACTCAGCAGTTCTGATCATTTTACTCTCCTCCAAGAGAGAACCTGCAAGCCCGATACTACTGTCTATGGGTGACTTCCAATCAAGCAAAGAACAATATTCAATACCCTTCTTTTGACCTTTAAATCTCTTCACTCTGCTGCACCCCCCTACCTATCTTTTCTCTTAGCCCCATATGTTCCTAGCCAGTACTGGGCATTTCTTTATTCGGGGTGGCATTTTTGTATTTTTTTTGCACTAAGCAGAAACTGACATCTGTACCAATGTTAAATGGAAGTCAACTGCCATCATGGTAGTGAAGATCCTGGGAGGACACTGGGAAAGAGCAGCAAGCTCTTTCCAGTTTAGCAGTGTCGAACAGGACTGTTGGGGCCCACCAGGAAATCTTAAACAGGAACACACTAGGACAAGTTTAGGGGCCCCCAAACATTTTATATCTCTATTATTACTCATTTACATATCTATCTTACTCCTACTAACTCATATTGTTTATATTAAAGGGAAAGTTCAGTACAAATACATATGCTTTTAAGAAAAAATAGCAGTATTTTTCCACCCCAATGACCTTATAGTTATTCTACATAATGTCTTCATTTTTAAAAAAAAATATTTTACTATGCTTTTCGGTAGTCAGTACTGAGCTGCTACTTGGATTCTGCAATGGTCCTTCTTCATCCCAGAATTCACACTTCCTTGGAATGTTCCGAACAGTTATTTTCACTGATTGGCTGTTGGATGGGTGAAGCATGCTAAGGTCTCTACTGAGCAACTGAATCAACCCAGGAACACTATAATTATTGCAAACAGGAAGTCAGTAATCGGAAACATTTATTTATACACAGATAAATCACTAGATGGGCAGATTAAGGTTATTGAAATGAGAAATTATTATTTTATCTAAAAGCATTTTTTGTGCTCAACTTCCCCTTTAATATAGTATTCTATTAACTGTTAACGTTTAAGCACAAAACTTTGTTTAATCTATTTTTATTTTTTGATGCTGTTGACCCCATACTAATCTGTGGAAGTACTTATTTATTTCACATTTTATCAATTAAATACATAATTATATTAAAAAATGTGCTTTATTTTTCGTTGTTGTTATTCATGCTGCTATGGCAGACATATTTATTATTCTCATCTGGTCCTACATGTTTGAATTTAGTCTTTTTTTTTTTTGCTTCTGCTTTTTTTTAATTTCCAATATTAGATTTCTAATGAATACATGATTCTGTGAACAAACTGAAACACTGTTTTGAGCTTTAAAAAAAGATAAGGAAGTGAAACAAAGTTAAAGTTGTGTCTTAACTAAACATATTTTTGCATTTTTGTTTATTATTTTCTGTAACCTGCACCAGAGTGTGTAGTGTATGATTGTGTGTAGCAAGAGAAGAGTGTATGAGTCTTTGTAGTGTAGTGTATGTGTAGCAGTGTGTAGAAGTGTTTATAAGTCTGTGTTACAATATGCAAAGCAGAGTGTATGTGTGTATGTGAATGTGTAGCAAACTGTCTGTGTAGAAGTGTATTTTTGTGCATAGAAAATTGTGTGCAACCACTGGCAGTGGACTCCATGTATCAGGAACAAAATGCAGAGGATACGCACTCAATTGAGATATAACTCCTTTATTGTGACTTGAAGTGTACAACGTTTCGGGGTGTACCTGAGGAAGGGGGAAAACCCCGAAACATTGTGCACTGCAAGTCACAATAAAGTAGTTATTTCTCAATTGAGTAGTGTAGTATAGTATATACAATAGTATTGTGTGTCTTCAAGTATACTATGTGTGTGTGTCTGTCTATCTGTTGGTATGAAGCAGGGTGTGTTGCGGTGTAAAAATGCATGTGTGTAAATTAGCTCTAATTTTGGTCATTTCTAGGTTGCTGTGCTGTCTAGTCCCCCTGTTGGACCCCATGTGGTAGTATAACTTTTACAATAAGCTTAAAATGAAAAAACATACAGTAAGGAGAATTGACATTCAAATAAATGTAATTGTATTTTGTTGCATTAGGTGCTGAGAAATGTTTCAGACCTACAAGGGTCCTTTGTCAGGCATGAAAACAAAGAGTGCAACGTCTCTTTTACGGCGTGGAAAATTAAAGCTGTAGATTGCGTTTACATGCTTGACTGCCTTCATTCATTTCTTTATTTATTTAATGGGCAAAGACTGTTGGGTACTTAGCAGGTAGAAGGCTGACGCTAGAAGCTATGCAAGGCTAGAGACTGCACTATTTTGTTATTAGGCTCCTGTCGGTTTTATCAATATTATCAGTCAGCCATTTTTTAATTAACTAAATATAACAGATATACCATGGCCTACATGAATGAGAACCTTCACAAGCCTTTTTAATAATCATAATTTTCAGTTCATCTAATTGGTTTGATGTGCATATCTCCCCAAATACATTTTATTGTATTTTAAGTACAATTTACATTATATGATTTATTCTTGTGAAGGTTCTCATTCATCCAGGTCATGGTATATCTGTTGTATTCAATTAGATCAACTGGACTTGAAATGTAGTTCTTGAAGACGTTTCGCTAGTCATCCGACTGGCTTTCTCAATTCAGAATGACTTGTACAAGAATCTGTGGCAATTATGTACCCTGGAAAATCCCAATTAGCATATCACAGCCAGGTGTTAAGGGTGTGATATGATTTATTGTCTGATATTTGTCACAGACATAAAACATTGAAAATATTTCATATGAAAACATATGAAATTGTCTACATTAGTTACTGCTGCTCATGTTATTCAGGCTTGCTCTTGCTTTAGTACAAGTCTCTACAGCACTTTCACCACATGTTTTAAAAGGAAACTAAATTAAACTATTTTTAGTGCTGCTAGGAACTTGATCCCTTTTTGCTCTCAGTGCTCTGTCACTAGATCTCCTCATGTCCTGTTCAGCTCACTCTTAGTTAGTATGCATGTCTCCTCTCTCTGTATCCACCCCCTCCCAAAGCTGAGGCACAAATGGAATGTGGAGCATGTGCAGTGAAGATGATCTGTGCCTCACTACAGCCAATAGCATTCACCGAGTGATTTTGTGTTATAGTGAAAGTGAAAGTAAAACTGCTTTGCTATGGGAAGGTAAGCAGCACTGGGAGATGTAATAACTGCTTGAATCATGTAAGAATTTCTTTTAGCTGTGAGAGTTTGAAGGTGTGTGTGTGACTTTATAATTGATTTCTTTAGGTACAGTGCTACATTTGGACTTAAGTAAGTTAACTAACACAGGCAGCAGCAACTGCGGGATTGGGTTTATCTGCACAGAAAGAGCACAGAGAAACAGATAATGATTATTCCTTTTCCTGATCTTAATGCTGAATCAATTAGCCATACAGTGATAAAGAAATAAGCTTTACTTTTATAGAATGGATACTACTACATGTAGTGTGCCAGGGGGAGGGTCAGGGTGATTGACTGTTCTTTACTGACTAGCTGTGCCCGCCACCTTTAAAAAGTAAAACTCCCAGAGCTAAATTAATCCTAATTACAGTTTGATTAGTTAAAATGATTTGGCACAGTTTACATGACTTTTAATTATACAGGTAGTCCCCAGCAATACATACAACTCCTACCAGGTGGTCCACTGTTTAATAATCCCCCCCACACTCCCATTTTTAACCACCATGCAGTGTACCAGAAACAGCTGTTTAAAACAGTTACTCGCTAAACTGAGCAGCACCGCAATCCCTTTTTATAAATGCTGCTTACATCTGTCTAAGTTGCATTTAAGAGGTATATGTACCTGTTCAAACTTACATGCAAATTTAACAATCCTACAGAACATATATGGTTTGTAACCCAGGGGATGCGTGTACATTTATCTTGTTTGCCTTTCGCTTTTACATTTTGGGCTACACTTCATTCATACCTCAAAACAGTAGTGAGCAATGTATGACACCATAAGAACATTATACATTCCCTAGGTTCCTCTGTAATTTACAACCCCCTGACACAGAGCTGGTAAATTCTATCAAATCAATTTAATTGTATTATAGAAGTAAGACACAGAGCTTGGTTTGTCTTTGTATATTTCACTTCTCCTGGCCTTTTAATCAACTTATAACAATTACCTTTTATCAAAGGGCAATGATACCATAATAAATAAAAAAAAAATCTTTGTACTTTCTCTGATAATAGCTCCTTTTATTCAGGGGATATTCTCCTAAAGAAATAGCACAACTGAGAATGGATCACACAAAAGCCCATTCATGAAAGACAGGCCAAATTAGATGTACCTGGAAAAGTCTTAAGTTCATCCCAATCTATTTCCCACTTGTATGCGTTTACTTTATGGACATTTTTTGACATAATAGAAAAGGGAATATTATTCCTGGCATATGTTACAGTTATATTTCAATGTATTCTTTAACCTGCACTTTAGCACACACCATTATGAATCTGTCATATTGTACCATAGAACAGATCAAAATATAGATAGATTTTGTGTCTAAACAATACTCATAATTTGAATGGATTGCCTTGGAAATTTAGTAGCCTACAGATCTTTCGTAGGTACTTTTCTCCATTATTGTACATTTACGAATGATTGGACAACCTGGTAAATCTTGATATTTTGCAAATTTTTGAGTGGAAATCAATAAATGAGACTGAATATCATCTAGCTTCCAGCCCAGGTGATTCCGAAATACAGATCACCAATAGCTTTATCACTTGTCAAATCAGTTGAAAGCTGGGTTAGGGCAGGTCAGCAGGTGTGTACATTTTGCTTTATAAAATGGAACAGATCAAATACATGAGACACAAAACCACCATTATTTCTGAAGATCTTAACACAGATACCCACATTTAAAGGAATAGTTCACTGCAATAGTGAACTATTCCTTTACTACATTGATTGAAGCCCGTGAGGTTAAGGAGCTGTGCCTCCAGTTCTTCAATCAAATGTTGTAGAGCCTGGAACGAAGATGCCAAAAGCTTACTTTTGGTGGGATCCAGCGTGGCCTCACTGACAGGTCCCGACCGCTTCCTGCTTCTGTTCCTCTATAATGCACATGCATTAAATTTAGTAATTACATTTCAGTAATTAATACAGAACCGATCATACATTATGTGCAAGCATGGTTTTGTGATTGATTCATTTTTGATTGATAACTAATGGTCAACAGTTTTATAAAAGCAGCAGGGTGGTGCGGGTTTATTTAGGGTAGACTAGTTTCCTGTATATGTACATTCATATTAACCTTGCATGGGGCCAAGACAGTGTCAGACTTGCCTACAGGGTTACAAGGGAATCCCCCGATGGGCCCGCTGCCCATTCACCCAAGAAAACAGAGAAAACTGCAAATGCATGGTACACACAAAGAGATTTGTCATCCAGACTGAACATTCGGCTCTTCCGACCAGTCGGCCAGGACGAAGGACTGTTGGTTATGGCAAAAATAGCTGCGACCGAAAGTTCTCTGCAACAGAGCGTGCAGTCCACAGAGGACCGCATGATCAGCTGTGGTTTTGAGATTCCTACGATCGTCCAAATAAACAGTCGGTTCAACCCCATCGACCGAATTACCAAACTATTGGTCGGTTTGCCCGAAATATTGCATTGTGTGTACACAGCGTAAAATTTTAATTCAGAGACAAAGGGACAATAAGAAATGCAATTTAATAAACAATAGGAGTCAGTAGAAATAAAGCTTCATACACACATGTGATCATGGGGGCTGACCCGTGGCGTACGTTATGTATGAGCACCCGTTTCGGCCATTAATTGTGCTGTGTATGGGCATACGTTCAGTCACACCTTGTTAACCGATTCGCCTGGCAGATCATTGAGGCCTGAACGAACGTTGTGTGCTTATACACATTGTGCGTTGCGGATTTACTCCCGAGATCACACATGTATAGGCTGCTTAAGATAGACATATAAATGAGTGATAATAGATATATGAAATTTTAGGTGGGCTCCTGGTTTTAGATTTCCTGGTCCCAAAAGTCTAGTCCGTCACTGGGACCAGAACTGTGATGTCTCCGCCTCTATTAAAAAAAGTCTGCTCTCTAGTACCCCGAGCTATAGAATGTCTGTTATATTTTGAAGATTATACCAGTCCACTCACAGTACTTTGTGTAGCTGCCTTCTGATCGAATCCTGCCCTGTTCCTGGCAGTATAATATGGCTCAAACAAAGAAGAGCGATCTCCTCAGGACTTAATGCAATTCAAGTGGTATTGTTTTCATTCCAAAGTCCCACACTACATGATTCGAGCCCTATAGGTTAATTGGCAGGCTTCACTTGACAAAGAACCTACAGGGTTTGAAACACGTAATGTGGTGGCACTTTGGAATAAAAACAAGATTTTGAGGATTCCCACAGTGACAGAAACAGAATAGGTGTCACCTTTATATTATACATAAAGTTTAAATAAACACTCTTCAGGTGACACCATTAATCTGGGATCAGGTAGACACTTTCCCACCATCCTCTCCCCCTTCCTAAATTATTCATGGTTTCTAAACATTAGCCTGGGGGAGAGGAGGGGGATGGGCAGAATCCACAATAATCACACTTCATTCTTCTATGATCTTTAGACAAGGCATTAGTTTAGTGACTGCTCTAGAACTACAAATACCAGCAACCCCTAATAGCCATGGTCGGTGTAAATAATTGTGGGAGCTGTAGGTAACTGGGAGTCTGGCGAGTTGGTCTGACGTGTGTGTGTGTGTGTGAGTTTAAAGTTCTCTAATAAGTTTCAGTCTCGCGCGCACACACTCACACACATACTGTGACACACACACTGTGACTGAAAGCTGCTGCTGTTCTCAGCCAAGCCACTCCCTGCGGAAGGAGGGCACATGGAAGGGGAAAATAAAGCCATGCCACTATTTAAATTGGAAAGCTTCGGTGAGGAGTGTCAGTGGCAGCACAGCTGTCCCAGCATTCCCCCTCATGCTTTCTCCTTATAGTCATTCAGCCATCCCAGCCCTGAGCTGCACTATCTCTGTAGTGTCCCAGCCTGACAGGCACTGACAGAGAAGGGGGAGAGTTGTACACTTAGCCAGGAGACTTTATTGGAAGGAGCAGCTGGTCCCCAATTTATTTGGGATAAGGGCAGAAGGTAACGTAGGACACAAGGATCTGATATCTGAGCCCAGCCTGCCATACTGTGAGCGAACTTTCCCTTCCACTTCCCTGTCTGTGCTTGGAGAGGATACACGTTAATGTGAATAGGGGCAGCGCAACCTGTCAGGATCTTGGTGACATCAGCTGGAGCTCGGGCACCGGTTCCTATCCCAGGTAAGGAGAAGGATAAGGAGAGATCTGTATGTAGGGCAGGTGAGAGTCATGTCTCCTTCATTGTGAAACAGGGAAGTGTCTGGGTTTCCTTGTCATGCCACGGGGGTGTGTGTGTGTGACAGATCTGAACTACACACCACAGGGCCCAGGAGTTCATTTGTTAATTTCAGGGCACGTGGTGGTGAGAAATAACTGCAGCCCATTGGTCAGCTTTGGGGCATGTTTCATTTATGAGGGTCTGGTTAGAACTCTACACACACTCATTTTCTTAGTAGTCCATTGACAGGTAAGATGCTTTTGAGGAATAAAAAAAAGTCACTTGCAGGGAGATGTAATAAAAGTTCTTATTGTTAAATATGGTGCTAATATTACCCCAACCAATCAGATGTTCGCTTTCACATGGTAAAAAATAATCTGATTGGTTGGGGCAAGATTAGCACCATTATTAATGATTACATATTTTAATACATCTCCCTATTGGAGTCCAGGAGATCCTGGGAATTCTCCTCCCCGTATCCTAAACATTAAACCACACTAAAAGAGCTACATATTGGCCATATGATACTCCTCATTTATACACAGGTGGCTGTATTGCAAAGCAGATATTTGTAGGCTAAGGTGGAAAAGAGATATTTCTCATGTCCAATTATATAAGTGACATATTGTGCACTGCTACTTAGGAATCATGTGCAATGTAAACAGCTTAATGATCATGTGCCGTAGTAGATCATAATAATGCTATCCAAGGCTTCCCAAATCACTTACACTTTGACCTCAACAGGGGTTAGTTATCTTGGAGACAGAAATAGTAATAAAGGGCCAGGGAAAGATCATATTGTAAAAAGGACCATGTGCAACAGAAGGGTTTTAAAAGATCATGTGCAACACAACACAAGACACACTGATCTATTAAAAGGATTCTATGCATTTAGGATATATGAAACCAATCACTTCTGCAATCACATGCATTACAATGCAGATGTTTATACTATGCAATCATATTTATTTGAAAAAAAAAAAACCAACAAAATAACAAACATTGATTGTTGCTGGGTTTTTGTTTTTTTTTGCAAAAAAACAAAATTTTTAACAGTTGGCCCAAAAAAATGTAAAACATTTGCTAGGGTTAAGTGTGAATTAAGAGCAAAAGACTTGATAAAAATTGACATTGCCAGTTCCTTAATAAATAAACTTAACATGATCTTCATAAACACTGTTATAAAATGGTTTCTTATTATTTTGACGTAAACAAAATCCCCCAGTTATTTGTCCCAGTATAATCAGACTCCCCGCATACCTTTGCATTCCATTAATTTTTCAAGTCTTTGCTGCTCAGTGCTGCTGGTCCACCAAGGTCAGTGGTGTGCATCACAAGGTAATAGTAATTCCACAGTGCACATCAGTCTTAATCAAATACGTGATTTATTAACACACGTGACGTTTCGGTGCTTACACAGCACCTTGTCTGATGAAGGTGCTATGTAAGCACCGAAACGTTACGTGTGTGAATACATCATGTATTTGATTAAGACTGATGTGCGCTGTGGAATTCTGTGGAATTACTATTCCCCAGTTATTTGTCCAACATCCTGATTTACTGATTTTGAGGAAGAGTGATTTGTTGTACATTATATTAAGTTGATTATTGAACAATATTGCTAAATTCAGTGTAATTCCAACTTCCCACTAGACCACGGTCTAGACTTGTTGCTAACCATTTTGTAAGGTGTAGTGGGTAAGGAAGGAACAGGCATTAATTGGGGCCTGTGTATTTAGCACTAGGTTTGATAAGTGCTGCATGAAGTGCTTTGTAATTTTTACACAGAGTTACACAATTATTACTAACATGCTTGCACTCTAAAGCATGTGTTTATTACAGTGCACTGTTAGCACTCTTTATTCCATTTCCTTTTATGATTATGAGTGGAGTTCAGTCCAACTCATAGACCAATGTTTCTTAATTTGAAATGGGACACGCTGTTGTTCTTTATTTAAACAACTAGATCAATGCATTTCAGCCCTGTTTTATAAATAAAATCAAACAAAATGGTGGCACAAAGGCTCACTATATATGTCTACCCAGGTGCATCCCAAATGTAGACAACTTTAACGAAGTGTAGAGGTGCACTCCAGGGTCTTCTTAGATAGTTGAACAGGCAAGTTCTACGCGTTTCAACCCAATCAGGGTTGTCATCAGGATAACTCACACATCACATTATCACAATAAAAAAGTGTGGTTTTATCTTTTTATTGTGAGGATGTGATGTGTGAGTTATCAAATAGTTTAACTTGTTAAACTATTTGATGTTTGTTCAATAAATACTTTCTAAGACCCTGAAGTGCACCGCTACCGTTCATTCTAGTTATATATATATATATATATATATATATATATATATATATATATATATAAAAGCAAATTATTCCTCATCCTGGAAAAGTTTAATAGGCATGGCATGAATAAGTCTGTCCACAACAGTTGATTTATTTATGCACAAAATATGATTTTCAATAGTAAGGAACAAGCAATAAGAGGAAAGTGAAGTGCAATGTGCAATGAGTAGTGCAAAAAATAAAGCAGACTGTGTGAAAATGTGCACCTGTCCTGTACACATTGCCTCTGAATTCCTGATTCCCTACACCAGTGATGGCGAAGCTTTTAGAGACTTTTTAGTGCCCAAACTACAGCCCAAAACCTACTTATTTATTGCATAGTGCCAACACGAGAGTTTAACATGAATACTCAGGTTTTACTTCAGAAAAAAACATCTCAAAAGAGATAGACAGATACAGTGGATAGAATTGATTATAGAATAACATTGAATGTTGTTTGCACAATACATTTTGATACACTGATGTAGTGTGCTCCTCTCACTTTGATTTGAGGTTGGATCAACCCCATTGTAGGGGATGTTTGGAGGATTGTACCTACTGAATATTGGCAATTGCCAGCCTTGGTGTGCTAGAGTTAATCTACACTTGTTTTGATCTCTCTTGTTGCCAGAAAGGCCATGTCAACTTCTGCTGTGCATGAGTGGCTACAGAAAGGGCTCTGAGTGCCACCTCTGGCATGCATGCCATAGGTTCGCCACCACTGCCCTACACAATCAAATCAATGCAGAGTAGCATATTCTCTTAAAAAGTCTCTTAGAGTATAATTTTTGATCAGTGATCAGTAGTCTATGAAAAAAAGTTTATAAAAGCTAGTGCTAATTATTAGAGCGGTAAAGGTACCATAAAATCCACTATTTGTAAATATAGATAATAACTTGGTAAAATCTTTGGGTAAAGATGAAATGCAAACCTTTGCCTTTGTCTTTATGACAACATGTATTCTTTTGTATACAGCTCATTCATCCATTAGTAGATGTTATCTAGGTAATGAATATAACACTCAGTGTGGTTGATAAAAGGGTAGGACAAAAAACACTGTTCTACAGGAGGCCAGGTGGAAAGAATTTTTTTTTTCAGTGTATAGTAGTACTATTCAATGGTGCATACGTGAGTAAAGGGTCTTTTAAGGGTCCAACAAGAAAACTGGTGTATTCGTCACTATTCTCTTTTCTTGCACTATAGCATAGTATTCTACTTCTGCATGGTGTAAAGGTGTTACTGTTCTCCCTGTCACCTTACAAGTTCTTATTAAATGTATATGTCCATACTAATATGTCACAAACAGATTAAACCAGACCAGTAGGCAGTTGTATGTAAAGTCAAAGCTATGTTCTTGGTGAAATGTTAGCTCAGTATCAGTTACACTGAAACCCATATGGTGTTCTCTGTGCTTCTATCCCTAAGGAGTACATGATCACAGTGCTGAAAGCCTGCCCTTGTGAAGAAAACTGTATTAAAAAAAAATTTCAGTGAGTGAAAAGTAGTTGCTACAAATGTAGATATTTTTATTGTGGGATTATTATTATTCTTTATTTTATTGTGCAACTTAAAACTTCTATTTCAGTGCAATTTATTATTCCTAGTTATTTTAAAACACTACAGTTATCAATGAACTACAGGATAGCATGATGTCCCACAATGAACCAGCTGTATGAAGTGTATATTGAACTGTTGTCCCTCTAACCCTACCATTTGCCACAAACACATAGATATGTATTTATATTGTAGTAATATTCTGCTTCTTACGACATAGCTGGGCCACCCAGCATTCCCTCTTGATTTAGTAGGATGCTTGGAGCTAAAGATAACATCTGGTGCCAACAGGCTTTATATCCTGGTATATATGGGCTACTTAAGCGATCTAACTGCATATCCCATAGTTGTCCAAATTAATTGAGTTTTAGAATGCAATTTGTAATTTGCAGTCTTAAGAAGTTCAAAGAAATTTACACTTAAAGTGATAATAATTTACTTTTAGCTTGGTGTGAAATGTTTAGGGTTGGTAATACAAGCACAGTAGTTACCCCTCAATTGACAGTTATAGGCTCAAGTTATGGTGCCCATACACATAGCAATATTATTATAATGCATGAATCATTATACTGCTTATTTTATAGTATTATATAGACTTCAAAACAAAAAAGTGTGAAAGCTAAAAGTCAGGTTAATTTGATATGCAGGGAAGGCTATCAAGCTGGCAACTCTGATCAAGCACGGCTAAACACTTAAGCTGCCTACGCACACTTGATGAACAACGCTCCGTTAATCGTCCACTCAGTGGCCATTCGCTTGTAGTGTTCAACAAGTGTGTATACTACTTACTATGTAATGTGAGAGTATTAGAACTGACAGAGGAAGCAGAATTCTTTGGGGCATATTTATAAAGGGCCGAAAATAGCGCCCAAAAATTACAGCGGCCGCGAAAATAGCGATATCGCCGTATTTATAACGGCGAGTGACATCACCGTGATATGTATCGCGGCCGCGATGTCTGGCGGTAATTTTTAGTCCCTTTGCGGCGATACTGTACAATATCACCGCAAAGGGACTTGAAATCCCTTCCCGGCACCTCCACTACAGGGGCGGGGCATACGCCCACCCAGCCCTTGACCCCCGTGGTGGCGGCGAACACCCGCCGCCGCCGCTTCCCAGCAGCCCCTCCTAACCCCCACCCTGCTCGCAGCGAATATATGGAACAGGAGGTAGGAGGGGCTGCTGGGAAGGGACCACAGCAGGTTGGTCGCGAGAGCCTGCCTGGCATCAGCGGTCTCAGTGGGGTTGGTGTCGCCAGCCCGAAGACGTCGCGACGGATCAAGACGCCGGCAACATCGGCCTCGTTGAGGTCGCCGGCACCCGCTGGGGGTACCCCATGTGGCCACAGGGGTACCTCTCGGTGGTCGGCGGCCTCAGGGGAGCTGGTGTCTCTGGGGCTGGAAGAAAGAAGACGCCACCCAAGGGCTCTTTTAAGAGCCGCTCACTGGGTGTCCCGGTTCGGGCTGCGGGACCCCCGCCAATGGCACTTCTCAATGCTGCAAGGGCCCTTACAAGGGCTGGGGAGGGGGGGTCCCGGTTCGAGCTGCAGGACCCCTTAAGCCCCAAAGGCCCTTCTTAGGCCCGCAAAGGGCACTTGTAAGTGCCGCAAAGGCCCTGATAGGGCAGGGGAGGGGGGGTCCCGGCTCAAGCTGCGGGACCCCTTAAGCCCCAAAAGGCCCTTCTCAGGGCCACCGCTGGAGGGTGCCTCCACCCCTCCCAGCGGGCCCTTCCCCTCCCTGCCAGCGGCGGGGCAGGGGGCTTGGAGGGGCTGCTGGGGAGGGGGTGGTGGCGACCACCTGCTGCAGCCCCTTCCCAGCAGCCCCTCCTAGCCTCCTTCTCCATATGTTCACCGTGAGCGGGGATGGGAGGGACTGCTGGGAAGGGGAGGCGGCGCTGCGGGGTGTGAGGATGGGTGGTCGCCGCTGCCACGTGGGGGGGGGGCGAGGGCAGGGTGGGCGTATGCCCCGCCACGCCCCTTCGCAGCGGCAACCACCCGCGGCGAGGTGGGCGTGCCTCCTGGGGCGGGTGTGACCACCCACCGCGATCCAGGGGGGAAGAAGGTGGCAAAGTAATATGGCCGAGATTAGCGGTGCATAACTGTTCAGATAGCCGCGAAAAGTTAACGATTTCGCAGGAATAACGGCTGCGAAAAGTTAACGAACCTTTATAAATATGCCCCTTTGTTGTGCTTTTTTTATATTTTGTTGTTTGGTTTAGGCTGCTGAATACCAATGATGCCCTCTTGTGGTCATTCATATTTGTTTTTGTGGTTTTGCTTAACATTTCCTATATCAGTGATGGCAAACCTTTTAGAGGCAGAGTGTCCAAACTGCAACACAAAACCCCACTTTTTATTGCATAGTGCCAATATAATCATTTAACGTGAATAGGAGTTTTTACTTTAGAAAAATACAGTAGATAGAATCAATTATAGATTACCTATTAACCTCTACATTACCACACAGTGACCATTAACCCCTGCATTATTAGACAGGAGTTTGAGATCCAAAACAGGGACTCAAGCAGATCTGAATGTTATAGCATGTGACCTCTCTCTGTTACAGACACACTTTCTCTCTGGCTTTCTGGTAACAAACTCTGGTGAACTCTGCTGTGCATGAGTGCCCACAGAAAGGGCTCCAAGTGCCACCTCTGGCACGCGTCCCATAGGTTCGCCACCACTGTCATATATTCACCAGTCACTGTAATTCTGTATATTTGTTCATGCTGCATTTGGTTGACTATTTTTTTCATTAGTTTGTTAACTTGGTTAACAGTTCACTCTATGACATAGTAGAATGTATATTTATATTTATGTACTAAATGGGTAAAGATTTGATTTAAGGAAGTATTCACATAGTGGGAAATATTTTTGAGCCTTCTGATCTAATCTGATGATCTACGGTATCCTTGTTACCGTATATTTTTCTCCTGACTGTGTCTTTTAATGCTCTTTTCTAGTAGGTTAATTTAAATGCTACACACTTAGGTTTGTGACCTAATTTGTTTGCAGAGTCCGGTTAAGAATTCATATTATTTGTTTGGATGATTATGCATTGTATTGCTTTAACGTTATGAATGTTGACAGATGTCTCTTCCTGTTGTCCCAATGTCCAGATGTCAGCAGAAGATAATGAGACTTCTTTTTGTGCCATATCTGCCTTCTCTGCTTAACTTTATGGCAATATTTTACTGCACAATGTTAAATAAAGTATGCATCTTTGCATTTTAAATTTCTTTGTGTTTTTACAATTTTTATAAATTTTATCCTGTGGCATGGTACATTTTTTGCCAATGTTTTTACATATGTGGTGGTAAAACAGAATATTGTAGCTTATACTATATAAAAACACATCCAGTCAATGTACAGAAAGCCTTTATCACTCTAAAATTCCCTCACTATACTGATGTATCACACAAGGCTTAAAATTTAAGCCTTGTGTGACTTAAATGCTAAATTGTTCATAAACTGCTGGTACATCACTTGCAGTATGGACAATGACATATTTTTTGCCACAAAATACCATCTTAACGTCATGCTAACCCTTGCCAAATGGGAATCTGCTTTTGCAGCTCTTAGTACATTGTCCTTATTGTTAACATACTTGCAATGTCAGATCAGTGGTGCGTGCTGAATATACATTATTCAAAATATCTTTAATTACTTAGGTTAGCTTCCCCCCCACCCTCTATTTTTCTCTTATAACCATCATTCTTACATCCTTTTCTAGTCTTCTGTCTCCCTATCTATCTAGTTTTAGTTAACCCTTTAATACTTTCAGCCTTACTTCACCTTTTCATTTATACCATTCCCTTAAATTCCTTGTAATGCTTGTCTTTATTATCTTTATTACAGGTTGTTACCCTCCGCTTTTACTCTTTATTTTACCCATCTCTCTTTTTATTATCCCTATCACCATCAGTATTTTACGGTCTTTTTTCTTTACCTTTTTATACCACCTTTAGAACTTTCTCTCATGTATCCCTACCTGTTATGGCTTCCTCTAGTGTAGGGGTTCCCAAAGGGTGTGCCAGGGCACACTGGTGTGACTTCAAAGAGTCAGAGGTGTTCCTCAGAATTTTGATAGCGTAAGTAATCTCCCCAGTATAACTCATTTTTGTTATACTATATTAGGATAATATTTCAACACAGTCAATTGACTGTAATCTTACACTACATTGATTTGACTACAATATACTCTGTAAAGTGCATAAAATATGGGTAATGTCCAACAGGTGTGATGCGAGATAGATTGCCAAGTGCGCCATGCTCTGAAAAAGTTTGAGAACCGCTGCTCTAGTGTAAAAATGGTACAATTTTTAGATGAGGCTTCTTCAATGAAGATACCACACAGATGAAAAAAATTTTTGTTTTTGCCTTCTGGAACATGACTTTAATGAATTTTGTTGGCTGATTATTTATTGACCCTTTCTGTGACTGTCCCTTCTTGTGTTCATTTAACACCTGATTATCAATGGTTGATTGATTCTTCAATGTAATTTTGGCTTGAAGAGCAAAATTACAGTTCTTTCTATTTCTTCTTCCATTTTATTCTTCCGCTTTTTTGGACTATATCTCCTCCCACAGTTTTTGAGCTAGAGACATGAATATTGGTACAGAAGTGCCGGGCATACAATATAGGAGAAGTGTGCTATTACCTAGCTAAAAAATCCGCAGAATCTTTACGGCGTTATCTGCAAATTTTTGGACATTTTTTCCTATAGACTGTAATGGTAACAATCCTCAAATGTGGATATTTCGAGGTTTAAAGGTCATGAGATCAAAACAGTTTGTTTCATGGTCATAAACACAAACTCTGATACCCCCAACCCCCCACACAGACACAGGTACACCCGCCTACTGACCTACCTTTCCATTCCCATGGAAGTCACACTTAAATGGTAACTATGGTCAAAAAAATTATTTTGATCAATCATCAATAAAAGTTAGTTATATGGACATACATGCAAAAACACATACCCCCAACCTCACACGGGTACACACACCTACTGACCTACCCTTCCATTCATGTGGCAGCCATACTTAAACGGTAAATAAAGTAAAAAAACTAAATTATATGCTCATACATGCAAAAACACATACCCCCAACCTTGCATGGGTACACACACCTTCTGACCTACCTATCTATTCCCGTGGCAGCCATACTTAAAAGGTAAAGTACAAAAAACACATTTTTTTACATTACTGTTGCCTTTTTGCCAAATTTGAACTTTTCACAATTTATAAAGCAGTGATAACCAGTTGTGAAAAGTCATTACTTGAGGGTCGCCATACATCGCTGTGGTAACCTCTTGAGCATATTTATAAAATGTCGAAAAGTGTTTTATTGCGTTAAGTTTGAGGTGGTGAAAACCCACAAGTGGCCATTTATTTAGCCTGCCAATGGGTCTATGGAAGGTGTCAGTACATTGTGGAGCGTTTCTCAATGATTTTGCTTTTTTAAGATCGCTTTTTTTTTTAAGTTTCCAATTTTCTTTATTTACCAATAAGTCTTATAAAATTATTAAAAAGGTGAATTTTCACCAAAGGCAAAAATTATGTAGCAAAAAGTATCACT
The DNA here is from genome assembly GCA_019447015.1 of Hymenochirus boettgeri. Lineage (NCBI taxonomy): Eukaryota > Metazoa > Chordata > Amphibia > Anura > Pipidae > Hymenochirus > Hymenochirus boettgeri. The sequence goes on from CM033469.1 coordinate 145,782,815, forward strand.
AATAATGCTGAAAATGTGGCAGCGGGGGCTGCAGGACCCCCAACAAAGGAACTTGACAGTGCCACAAGGGCACTTGTCAGTGCCGGGGTAGGGGGTCCACCGTCCTGATAAGGGCTGTGGGACCCCTTGAGCCCCAAAAAGGCCCTTGTCAGGGCTACAAGGTCACTTCTGAGTGCCACAAGGGCACTGGGGGGGGGGGGGGGGGGGCCGGGGGGGGGGGGGGGGGGGCTTTAAAATGTTTTTCCAACTGTCATATGAGATAGATTTAAGAAAGTAATAGGAATAAAATTATTGATTTCAGTTTCAGACCTTCTGACCTTGTTAATAATCTGCATGGTATTCTTTTATTACAATTATTTGTAAAATATATTTTAATTACGTTTATGATGCAGATGAGCACAGGTTCACCCAGTTTTTGGCAGGAACCAATTTCTGCATTATGTAAAAGATCAGAAGGACATTTCAGCTCATGGGGCTTTCAGTAAAGTGGATATTTATGGAGCAATGCCAAAGTAAAGGTTCTAGCAAATTAATGTTATCAGTTTGATGGAGTGCTGATACTGAGCTGTCTACAAACAAAGAAGTAGCAATGCTCAACGCTTTTGATGTAGATGGCATACCAGTAATAATTTTAAGTTTAATGCCCCATGCAGTATTTGGGATAGAAGTGTGTATTGGTTGTATGTATACAAACACAGGCCCCACCGTGCCCCACAAACTGTTTGTGAGTGATAAAGTAGAAAATGTATTTCAATGTGGCATAATATACTGTAGTACCATTATTCTTCAATTTTTTCTTGTAATACTTTTGCAACACCATGTCGTTTTGCAATACCCAGAAAATATGCTTAAATGTAGGGGTGTCAGTAGTAGAGCAGCCAGTTTTACAGTGAAAAATACCCTTTGCAGACTTTGTACACAAACAAGGCCTTCTCTGCTACACAATTTTAGTACTTTAGTTTATAAAGCATTATGAACAGAAAAAAAAACTTAGAAATTGTAGGAAACATTCTTCATTTTTGTGGGCACTTTCAATTCAAAACATTGTTTCTCAACTTTTTTATCTACAGGGAACCCTGTAAACAATTTTCGTGTCTCGTGGAACACCTACATAAACTAATGATTATATATTATTATTTTTCTTTCTTGGCCATCAAATAATAAAAATACATCATTAGATCTATAAATATAGAGGAAGGGGGAGGACCCCGAAACGTTGTGTGAACCAGCATGTCACAAATAAACTGATTGAGATTTGAAAGAGTGCGTTTCCCTGCTAACATTTATTACTAGATCTATAAATATATTTATTAAACACAATGCACTTATGGAACCCCTTAAAAAAATATTAATATTTCAGGGAACCCTTACATAAAAACATTACTATTTTTATTTATCTCTTGAGATAACAATACACCAAACACATAATTCATACTAATATAGAATATTGATAAATATATAGAAAAATATATCTGTAATCATCACAATGGTGGATCACCCAATGCAACCTCTTGGTTGAGAAACGCTGATTCAAAATTATAAGCACCATTTAAAAGGGAATGCAAGGGATAACCACACCACCCGTGTAGTTGTACTGGCAAGCAGACTAAAATGAAATATTTTTACCTCTGAATGAACATCCTTCACAGATTCAGGAGCTTTTCAAACTCCTGGGTGCCACCCCTAGTTAATTACTAACAAACTTCAGGGTCTCATCTCTGATGATTCAATGCTTGAGATTTAAAGATTTGTATAAGCTTATTATATATAAGTATTTGTGTGAAAGGGAAGGAGAAACAGATTAGTTTGCTGTTGCTTATGTAATTTTATTGTTTTTTTGGAACAGTTTATTAAATTACATGAGTGTTGATTTTTAATGTACATCTTTCATTTTTACGTAGGTTTACAATAATTGTTCTAGCACCTGATGTTTTTATCAATCCTCTTCCTGGATTAACACAATACACACACACACACACACACAATATGTATACAATAGAAGATGACATTTAAAACAATCTTCCTATTCTTTTCCCTAGACCTTTCATTCATTTTGTTATTTGTATTGCTTTCCCTTCTTATCACGTTTATTCTTTAATTGTATGTCTCCTTAAAGGGACAGTTCAGTGGAAATTATCAATATTTATTAAATTATTAGTTTGTGTTATGCATACTTAGTTATTCTACATATTCTCTTCCATTTTGAAAAATCAGTTGATTTCATACCCTTTGCTGTTCCCTCCTGTTGACATTAGGGAGCTGACATTTCAGGTTCTAACGGTCCTTCTTCACAGGATGCACCACTTCCTTGGAATATTCCTAACAGTTATTTCTACTGATTGGCTGTTGGATGGGTTAAAGATGCTCAGATCTCTACTGAGCAACTGAATCAACCCAGGCGCTGGGTCAAGGGCAAGACCATATCAGTCTCTATTAGGGGTCCTGCAAACAGGAAGTCAGTATTTCAGTTGCATTTATTTATATACAGACAAATTGCTGAATTGTCAGATTAAGGTCATTGGGATGAAAAAATACTGCTTGTGTTTTTTTTCTGAAAAGTATATGTATTTGTGTTGAACTTCACCTTTAATGCTTATTCCATCCTGTCCCCCTTTCTTTTCGTCAATAAATTGTTCCAAATCTCCTGATCCTGTTATTTCTTTCACTTTTCTATTTTTTCTTTTTAGTACTTGATCAGGAAATACTAAACAGGCCAATGGAAGTCCTATGCAAACTTATCTGTATCCGGTATTTTTACTTATGTACAAAAGGAAAAAGGAACTCCCCAAACTGATTAAAATGTTCAAAAGCACTTTCATTTATTTAAAGAAATCTTGATTATGCACTATTCTGTTGCTACTGTCTTGTGTAAAGATGAACCATAAAATAAACAGTACTAAACTAGTATAGTTTCTGGAAAGAAATAACACACCTAGAAACAGGCTGATATACATTCCAAACTTGCAGTGATGTATATCCTTAAGCTCATTCTAAAACTTTGCCCTTTTTTGAGATTAATATTTGAGTTGCATGTGCCTTTGAACTACAACTCCCAGAATTCTCTACTAATGAGTTAATCATTGTAGTTTATTATCAGAAGTGCAAACTATCATCTCCCAAAAAATGCAATATGGACTTATTACCTTTTGTGTGACTTTTGACTTTTTCTGGTTCTTTGGAAATACCAGTGGGTGTAACGACAAGTAACAAATAGCTAACAAGGCATCCTGTACTGAACTCATGGATCACAGAAGCTGGGACTCTGCCTAATCCTCAGATGTCAGCTTTCTGTTAGACGAGTGTGTGACACAAAGCTTGTCTCCTAGCAGAGCAGTATTAAGTGACATTAGTAGACTAGAGCTCCTTTTGTCGTGTTCTAGCATATTCAGACATACAGTATACCTGCCATGCCTAGAGAGAAGGCCTCCATCATTGTAACTTTGAAACTATGGATAATATTTGAGTTTTTAGCCAGGATCAACATGGATTCTACAGCAGTTTGTATTTTAGACTAAACAGCAAGAATAATGTTGCATTATTAACTGGGATTACCACTTTTTAAACACGCTGGAACTAATGTCCTTGGATTGCAGATAAACTTAATCACCCAGCCCTTTGAGTGGAGCAATTGAACAGGGCTTGAAAAACTGCAAATAGCCCAGGCCTCCACAAATAATATGAGTAGCAGTGCACAATTGAACCTGCCGAAGAGTGGGGTCTTCTCTGGGAGGACACTTCAGGAAAGGTCTGAGCACTCTTTCTTTCTTTTTTACTACTACAGGATGGAGGATGAGGCAGTTCTTGACAGGGGGGCTTCATTCCTGAAGCATGTATGTGATGAAGAGGAAGTGGAAGGTAAGAACTATCAAGTTAATTAAAGCAAGCAACAAGTGATGTTATTATTCATGCTGTTTAAAGTGTAAAACACTTACTTTTACTTTTTGCTATGTATTGTATGGCCTCTGATGCATTTTGAAGAACAAAATACCATACTGCATTAAAATCATAATGCTGTGATGATAAAGTCCCCTTTTAGTTATTTTTGTAAAATTATACAGAAATATACAGTATATACATAACTGCACTGTTAAGATTGTCACTTTATCACCATTACTGAACTTCAACTCCCAGAATCCCTTCTAAAGAGTTCCTCAGGATTGCTGGAAGTTATAGTTCGAATGAAACTTTATAAAATAATGAAATCAAATTTTGTGTTTCTTGGTAGTGTGTAGATAAGGCAAAATTTTCTGATCCATTTTAAATTGTAACATTAGTTTACGTTTTACATTTCCTTCACTTGTTTCCATGTCTTCAGATAAGTCTATAGGTGCCCATACACAGGGCCGATATAACGATCAATACAACACAAGTAGATTTTGCCGATCTTGTTATATGTATTGGATCGTAATATCGATCATAATATGATCAGGAAAGTAATTTTTTTTATCGATTGCTTAAATGATTGTAGTATTTTCTAAAAGTTCCGATTAAATGTAATGTAACCTCACAATGGACGACATTCGACAATAATTGCCATAAAAATTAAATGTCAAACAATATGTATGGTACACCTACGTACAATTAACATTGTACATCTCTCTAATAAAGTATCTACTAAATTATGATAAAAATAACCTTTACAAGCAATTGTGCATCACCATCACTTTATTAACAGTATAATTAATCAATATGTTACGGATCTCTGTATTGGTAGCAAAATGTGGTTTCTTCTGATGTAACTTAAAAGAAAGAAAGAATTTTTTTTTAAAAAAAAGTAAGAAATATATATAAATGTACCGTATATACTCGAGTATAAACCGACCCGAGTATAAACCGAGGTACCCAATTTCACCTAAAAAAACTAATAAAAGTGGTTGACTCGAGTATAAACCGAGGGCAGAAAATGTACTAACCACTACTGCCTTCTGATTCTGTTTTGAGGCTTTAGTTGCCCTTTAAATGGACAGCAGAATTCCCATACTGTAATAGACATTACTGTATGAGAATTCTGCTGTTCATTTAAAAGACAACTACATTCTTCTTCCTTGGCATTCAAGATGTTTGGAAACTACAACTCCCAGCATGCTTTATTAGCTGGGAGTTGTAGTTTCCAATCATCTACACCCTCACCCTCCCACCCAGTTCAGTGTGTACCTGTGGGCTCTCCTCCATCCAGTAACATGGGCGTTCCTGTTGGGACTTGTGCCTGTGTGCCAGCATTGAAGATCAGGTAAGCATTCCGGCAGCCGCGATAAGGTAAGCATTCCGGCAGCCGCCCGCTCATTCCCTGTACTGGCGCGCCGGCTGACGTCACTAATTGGCGCCGGGCAGTGACGTCGGCCGATGCCACTGCCTGAAAAACTCGGTTTATACTCGAGTATATACGGTAAGTGTAATTTTTTTTACTACATAGACATATATCCATTTGAAGTGTTTGTAAAATTTACGTGACTTGTGTCTCCTAAAAATAAATGTTTCAAAGCATCTTAAAAACATCCATAATTGTAGTGTAAACTTGGTGCCTAGACAGGGTAAATGATAGTATGCAGATACATACATTTAGGTCTAGGCCAGACAAGCACGCTAACCATCATGCTTGCATGTAAGAATTGCAACACAGTGTATGTTAATGTGGGTGGCCACATTGCATGCACTGCACTGCGATCTGTTTTTGGAGCGCATTAGATCACCATTTTTATGCGGATTGCATGCGCTCCGGTTGCGGATTATTGCGCGGGTTGCTAAGCCCTGCCTAAACCACATGCACCGATGCTTATACTGTATTTTGTACCTGCTAAAACATAAATTAAAATTTCCCTAATTGTGTATTATGTCAGAGAGGATGCTGGAACAACAGTGCTTAAATTGAAACTTTATCATTGATGAGTTGCAGAGCTATTTACTGGGCTAATTATCAATTTGTCATTCTAGAGTAGTTATAGAATCAACTCAAACACCCATGCACATTTGCTCATTACATTAACTAAGGCTTAAGTTCTAACTGCTAAGTTTATACCAGAGGCATGTTACCTGTCTGTTCCTTACAGTTACAGTACATTTATGTAATGTCCAAAAAGACAGGATAAATGTCTTTTATTTATAATGGCTATGTCCCTAAGCCCTGATTTTATATAAATATAGTTTTTAGTACATACAAGTTACAGTAACTAAAATGGACTTATTTGACCTTCACAGTCTGGAAAATATACATCCAGCTATTTTTAACACAATCTGCAAACTACCTCCTTGTCTAACAGTACCCAGGGTAAGAACATAAACTGCTAGTTCCTCACCACTGGGTTTGCCCTAATTACCCCATAGATATTATCGTGAAATTTAACAGTCTAAAATATTAACTAGCAGATTATCCGGCGTTGCCTGTATTTTTCAATCAAAACCTTGCTGTTTCTCAGAGGGGCTATCTCTTAACAAAGGGTAGCACCAAATTCTGTGCGGGTATAGTTTTTGAGACCCACACCCGCTTTGCTGGTGGGTTCCAAAACTTTGCTGGTGGGTTCCAAAACCTTGTTGGGCTCAGTCATTTCTCAGCAGGGCAATAACTTCATTAACCAACAGATGGCAGCTTAAAGGTCAGATTAGAATACTGAGCGGCTCTAATTTTTCAGATACGCACATGCAAAATTTTTACCAGCTTCCAACCTGCACCCGCAGTTCCATAACTGCGCCCAACTTGTTGAAACTCAATTAGGGAGATTCAATAAAAGTTCTTATCTTTAAAAATGGTGCTAATTTTGCCCCAACCAATCAGATCTTATTTAACATTTGAAAGCTAACATCTGATTGGTTGGGGCAAATTTAGCAACATTTTTAACGATAAGAACTTTTATTGAATCTCCCTGAATGTGCTTTACATAAACATAAACCGCAAATCTGTTATCCTGTGGATAGTTAATTAACTTAGGTTAACATTTGATTGACCAACAGATGACAGCATAAAAGTCGGATCACATCCCTCAATAAATTATACAGTGAGTGAAAGGGAGTAAAAAAAAAAAGTACAGAAAAGTACAATACTCATCCTCCAGAAGATCACAGCCTGTGCCATATATGGTGTGCGGGGTAAAGATATAAAAGATCCTACTGGTAGGTTATCCTACAGATATGTTTCATATCTGTGTCTGATAATATATATTGAATCGATGTTAGACTTCAGTTTAATTTTTATAGTATAGTATTTGAGGTTAAATAAAGACATATGTCCATCCAGTCCAATCTACTTAAAGGACATGTAAACTTGGCAAATTATTTAACTAATCACACAGTAATAAGGATTAATTACACCTTAGAACTTACAGCTAAATGAAAAACTTACTTGATTTAAGCAGTTATTACAGCTCCCAGTGCTGCCTACCTTCCCATAGCAAAGCCATTTTACTTTCACTATAACACAAAATTACTGAGTGAATGCTATTGGCAGTAGGGGGCACAGATCATCTCCACTGTACATGCTCCACACTCTAGCTGTGCCTCAGTTTTGGGAAGGGGTGGATACATAGAGAGGAGACATGCATACTAACTAGGAGTGAGCTGAACAGGACATGAGGAAATCTAGTTACAGAGAGCACTGAGAGCAAAAAAGGATCAAGTTCCTGACAGCACTAAAAATATAGAAAAGGATAAAGGCAAGCCTTTTTTTCAGTTTAGTGTACCTATAACAATTTCCTGACCAATTGTTGATCCAGAGGAAGGCAAAAAAACCCCCACCAGAATTATGAAGGGGGAAAAAATCCTTCCTGACTCCAAGTGTCAATTGGAAATATCCCTGGATCATCACCTCACATGTTTCAGTAATTATATACTTGATCTTTGGTGTGCTACTCTACTGTTATATATGGGGGAACTAGGTCAAACTAAGTGGTGAAGACATACCGGTTTTGGTCCTCTCCATTGGAAAATGTTTGGAAAGGGGTGAGTTGTGGCACCAGTCACTTATTCAGATAGTGGGAGTCAATAGCAAAAATCAGAGCCAAAAAAGCAGATATAGCCACTCCCATGTTATACCTTCTACTTGTGAAGTTTTGATAATAATGCGACTGGGTTTCTTAATTCAGAATGACTTGTACAAGAATCTGTTTGAAATAAATACCCTTAAACTTGGACCCAACCAACATTTCTGCCTGCGGATAAGGGAAAATGCACAGTGGTACGCAATACGTCGGACTACCATGTTAAGGGGTCTAGCAAGGGATCCAACCAGCTGCTACAAGAAAAAGGCCATAGATTCTTAAAATGGCTTCAAAAGGACAAAGCCATTGATTGAGCAATGTATCATCGCCCCTCACAGACTAATACTAAGCAACATCAACTATGTACTGTACACGAAAACATCTTAGAGCCATTTGTTGTTGTAAGTTCTAAGCATCACAATCAGAACTCCCAGGCTTTCACAAACTAGATTCCAGATTTAGAACCTTTGCACAAAAGAGACTATGGTGTCCTATTATGTCACATCCACACTACAGTGGCTATTGAAAGGACATTTAGCTTTTCCAAGACAACACCCCTGCCAGCAGAACAGGTTTGTTTCCTACTAGATATATAGCTGAATACCACCTATTTCAAATATAAGGAATACATGAATGTGCTATGGGTTCTCCAGTCACCCACTGTGGTAAAATGTTACACGGAGGAAGTAGAAACAAGGGCTCTTAATACATTCAAAGGCATTGGACCCAGCCACTGGTTCATATATACGGATGACACCTAGGTAAAAAGCCACCAAAAAGAATTACAAGCCTTCACAGAATACATTAATGCTGTGGACAAAATAATCAGATTTACACAGCAATATATCTGTGTAACATATCTTGGACTGCCTGGTAGAAGTCAGGGAAAATGGTAATACTGGAAGTAAAGGTTTACATAAAACCAACCCACACCGACAAGTACTTGAGGACTGCCACTAATATTTAGATCACAAACAGGGTGTCATTAGAATCCTACAACACAGAGTAGAGGACACCCCCCCTAGCACAGTAGTTTAGAACAAACATCTCAGAGAATATGGATATCCATACTGGGCCTTTGTCAATATTGGAAGAAGGAAATAAAATAACACCAATACTACCAATGAATGTGAGAAACAAGACAGGAGAAAGAATGGGTATGCCATATGTAGTGGGGGTTGTCACAATCATGTGATGAATGTATGTATGGAGAAATGTATGTTTTAATCTGTATTATTGTATATGATTGTCCAATTCCCCTTTCCCTTCAATGTATTATTTCCTGTATGTACTGTACAAGGTATTTTGTGTGTTTGGCAAATGTGGATACCAACAGGTAACATCTTTTTGTATAGTTTGCAGGATGAAAGGACCATCCTTTGGTCCCCGTCCTCTTTATTGTTCAGGTGCTAAACAGACCCCAGAGACTGACTTTGCAGGGGGTAATTAGTAACACTGAAATTCATCTAACTTCCTCCCAGTTCATTACTATGTGAGAAGCAAAATATATGTTGGGATTCATATCTCTTTCTGAAACCGTAATTTGTGTAAAACTTGGGAGTGAAAGCCATTTCTTGGAATTCTAAACAACCATGGTTTACTTGGTGTGGAATGTGAGAGTGACACCTTTGGCTGTTTTATGGATTAATAAATAGTATTTTATTATCAAATTTAGCCCACACCTTTCTAAGATTCGGTGTGGAAACTGGTTATACCCCTGTCCAGTGATATAAGATTGGCTCTGAAACCCAAAGAAGGAGCTCTCCGATACCATCTAATTGTGGACTAATTAAAGTTATTTTGAGGTCCAGTAACTCTGGAAGTAGATCATGGATCTACTTCTTCCACTTCATCCGAAGACTGAAAATAAATATTATTTTCACTTTTTCATTCCATTTTGTTTATATTGTTGCTTGTATTGCGTTTTTGTCTGTTATATTTTTCTGTAGTTTATTGTTTGCATTGAGCTAAATCTCTGATTGCTCTAATTAGAATCAAGGAACTCTGAGACGCTACGTTGACCAGAATAATATATTCTATTGTTTTCTGTTATATTCCTACCTGTACGTGGTAGTGAATTAACAGTCATTATTATTAGTTGAATTGTACAGCTGTGCATGCTGGGTAGGTTTGTGTAGTTGTAACACACATGGTGGTAGTTAGTGATGGTTTATGGTAAATATATATATAAGTGACAGCCAACTCTCAGTCGGGTTTGTGGGGTTTTCCCAGGGAGCTAAGCGTGTTCAGAGCACCCCTGGGCTGAGGGTTGTAGTGTGTCCGTTACAGGGGTGTCAGAGAATTTAAGTAGAATTTTCAAGAGACACTGTATTCTGTCTGCTTTAGACATAACAACACACTGAGGCAGCAAATGATGCACCCAAAAGACCCAATACCGAAACAGAAGAAGTGCAACATCATATACGTTGTACAGTAAAAATTGCTCTGATTTGTAAGTGGGGGAGACTAATCAGCAGCTGCACTAACATATGGCCCAGCACAGAATAGCCTAATCCTCAGGTCAGGACTTGGCTGTTTACCTGCATCTTAAGGAAAAAGGACCTATGTTTGAAGACTGTGATGTCAACATCCTGGATACAGAAAAACACTGGTTAAAAAGAGGCAATAAGGAGACAATTTATGTCAAGAAAAAAAAAAAAAAAACCCTGAATAAAGGTATGTGTGTGTGGTTCTGCAATTGTCTGCCATGTACACTGCTGTTTTGATGCCTGGTAGTTTTGATAAAACTACATGCAATCAACATCTTAAATTCAGGAGGTTCCAGACACCTTAAGTTATATGCTGATTGAGATACATTCCAGGCTATATATTGCCAGTTGGATGACTAACGAAATGTATTTAAAAACTAAACTTCAAGTCCAGTTGATCTAACTCAGGGGTGTCAAACTCAGTGACATAAGGGGTCAAAATCAAAAAGACAGACAAAGTGGTGGGCCGAATTACTTAGCTGGTGCAGAATTGGGACTCTGTCACGCTTGTGCCTAGTGCTGGGTCTCGGCAGGGAAAGGGTGTGAAGCATACTGTTTTGGACTGGGACCTCTGCCTATGGCGCAATCATGTGCTAACATGGAACACCCACCTTCACACCCCTGCCTCTTCTGGCACGATAATGGAATGGCCAACTCCAATGGAAGGCTATTTGTCACACATCCCTCCACTCCCCAGTGCCGGGCTAGATATGTGATCAGTTATTACAGCGGTGACTGCATCCAAGCCTTACTATGCTGCTATCCATTTGTGCAGTCCCAAGCAGCCCTGTTACTATAGATCTGCTTGCTAGATATCCCAATCAGGTGAGCCTGATCACCTGTTTAAAAAGAGCTGATTGCGGTATCTAGCAGGCAGATTTGTAATTCCGACACTACTTGGGACTGCACAAATAGATAGTTTCATGACCATATTAAAGTGCATCGAGTATAAACCGTCCCGAGTATAAACCGAGGTACCTAGTTTTAGGTAAAAAAGGAGGAAAACCACATTGACTCGAGTATAAATCGAGGGGGTAGTATTTGCCACTAAAGATGTTTGGAAACTACAACTCCCAGCTTGCTTTATTGCTGGCAGTTGTAGTTTTTAAACATCTTAAGTTGCAAATACTTACAAATAAGAGTAAAACCTTCTTTATTTGTGCATACAGTATGCACAAATATAGAGGATTTACCCCTATTTGCAAGTATTTGCCACTTAAGATGTTTGAAAACTACAACTCCCATGCTTGCAAGTATTTGCCATTTAAGATGTTTGAAAACTACAGTTTTCAAACATCTTAAGTGGCAAATACTGCAAATAGGGGTAAATCCTCCTTATTTGTGCATACAGTATGCACAAATAAAGAAGGTTTTACTCGTATTTGTATGTATTTGCCACTTAAGATTTTGTCCCTGTGCAAGTGAATGTTTCTCCTACCTTGTCCGCACCGCGCGATCCGCATCCTCGCTCCACAGCCTCTGCGCATCCGGATATGCATACTACCCGCACCTCTCACTTTGCGGCGCCGGGTAGTGACATCATCCGGATGCGCAGAGGCTGTGGAGCGAGGATGAGGATCGCACGGCCGCCGGACAAGGTAGAGAAACATTGACTCGAATATAAACCGAGGTAAGATTTTCAGGCTTTTTTTAAAGCCTGAAAACCTCGGTTTATACTCAAGTATATCGGTATGTATGTAGTATCTAAAAATGTAAACATTTTGCAATCCTTTTACAGCTGCTGACCTCATTAAAGTAAAAACAATATTAATACAGTTGGCCTTGTCACTGTGAATTATTCTCACACTGGCCCCCAAACAAGTACTGTAACACTTTCTTTTCATGTCTGCATCTTGGCTCCAATCTTGGCCCTAACAGACTGACACCCCTTTCACCCATTGTGTTGATGATTGTGCCTTTGAAGGTTCAAGGGCTAGCAGATGTGCTCAGGAAACTGGGGATAGGGGTTTTAACATAGGGTGCAGTTTAACCTAAAGCCAGTCATGCATAGACCTGCAGTCACACATTAGCATATGTACATGCATGCATTTATCATTATACAAGCATACACACACACAAAATGCACATACATGTTTTCATATACCACCTCTACATATACAAATATGTATGCAGCTTAGTGAGTAGTGCTTGAAATTTAAATACCAACAAGTCACTATTCATGGTTTTTTAAAAGAAAATCTAATTATGTCAGATATTTGTATCAGTTTTTTCTTTATATAATTCAATTTGAAACACTACAATATAAAAAGCTGTGATTTATGGTTCCAGAATATTATTTCTCATGACTAAGGACTGTCACTTGCATTCAGCATCATACATATGAAAATAACTAAAGGCATTAGGAATGCAGTCAGTCTGCTGGACAGTGGCTACAAATAGTATTTTGTGTTTCCCTGTGAGCAATGTCAATCATGCTATACATACACTTTAACATAACTACTGCCTTTTTTCAGGTTATGTTTCTCGGGCCTGCAATGTCTTTTAAGATAATGTTCTGTTTCATCCTGGTTAATTTTCATGTATCTCTACAAACATTTTAACTACCGTACAGTATATGTAATCAGTTAACCAGTGGTCTCCAATTCTTTCTCAATTTTAGATGAATAATCTGAGTCTCCAGGTGTTTATTAATATTTCTGTGGGATATATGGAAGTATGTTGGTGCATGAGAGAAATGTTGTTGTGGTTTAAGCTGGATAGAAAATGGCCATTGATAACCTTAACAATTCTAAATTTTCTTACAAATCAAAATAAGAAGTAGCAAATATAATTGATATGGTATTCTAGTGTTTAGAGGACAACTCCACCCTCATAAGAACATCTTTTAGAAAGAATGGCCTCTTTAAAATATGTTGATATATCATAGTTTGTCCTTTGAATTAATTACTGTATGCCTTCTATGCTTCTGGATGCCTCATGGAAACTGAGCAATTTAGAAACCTTTACTGAGCCTGTACTGAGCCTGGGCATGCTCAGAAGAGGCAGATTATGGATTAACATTCAGTCATTGACTGTGATGTCAATTGTCAAATCCATAACTGACAGTTGCTAACTGGAAGAACCAGGAAGCAGAAACAGGGGCAACAAGACATTGTGCAGGATTTCAGGTTAGACTTATATATTTCACATTTCAAACTATTACCGTTTAGGGTTTTGGGGGGTGATTTACCTGTTTGTAAGTTTTCATTTTGGGGCTGGACTTGCCCTTTAAAGAAGTTCACCCAGAAACACATTTTCCAGTTTTATAGCCAAGCTTTCAAATAAAATGATTTATCTCTTTGTCTTTTTTATCTTTTCTTGTTGATTTCTAACCACAGATAAATCATTGTCAAATTAAGCCCTAGAGTCACTTCTATAATTCCTTCCCCCTTATAAACTAGATAAAGTAACCCATCCAATTAGCAAGGTTATTGAAAGACTGACAGATCATTGTGATCAAATGTTCAATCTGGCTGAAATTTGTGCTCATGCAAGATAACAAAATAAGATTTTTAAGCACCATTTAAAAGTATGTATGATTGTATCATTAGGTGTATTAGCCCCTTTTGCTCATAGTGCAAAACCAAGAAAGAAAGAGAAGCTAAATGAAAGTAAAAATAACTGCTGCATTTACTTAAAGGACAACTATACTGTAAAAATTAACTTTTTAGAAATACAAAGTACCTGGGACAGGGATGTAGGATTGATTATTCCTACCTCCAATTGTTTTGTTGAGGAGCTACACATGCAGTTTTTATCTGCCCTGGGCCTTCCCGTGTTAAAGATAGTGCTGAAGCACTCAGGAAGCCTGGCAGAAGCAGTTTTCTTTGTGCTGCCTGCCGCTCCTCATAGAAATTATATTGGGAATTAGAAGGTACAAGTCCTTTTTATTTTAACTGTTTTTGAAAAAGGTTTATACACTCTATAAAAAAATACATTTTGTTATAGCACAAAGAATGCAGGGCACTAACTAAAAAAATCCTAGGTGGGCTGGTGCAAACTGAACAAACAAGGAATATTGCATTGTAGAAAAGTAAAAAGTAAAAAAAATGCGCTCATTAGCATATATATAAAAAGCCTTTATTGAGATAGGGATATATAAGGTTAAAAATATTTAAAAACACAGGCAAAGTGGCCCATACATAGTAATTAAGGTGACTAGTGTTGAACTGGGTAAAGTGCTAAGCTAGGGAGCATATATATATATATATATATATATACAAGGAGATAATTCATACATAGATCAGTGCATCACAAAATTAATAGCACAAGAAAAAAGGTTTTTATTCTGCAGGTGGACATGCCCTTAATTTAAGATATTTTTTTACCCATGGTAATTTAAGTCCTATTTTAAGAACAGGGCAAACCTTAAACCAGTCCTAAATTGTTTTTAGTTACAGTGAACTTATTCTCAGAAAGCTATAATGTTATAATGGCACTGCAGGCAGCATAGGGAGTGCCCTTATTTAAAGACAAAAATAGTTTATGGCTTCTGTTGGGTGGATTGTAAAAGGTGGGAATTAAATTTTACTAATTTAAAAAAATTGGCTTTCCTGCTGGAAACTCACTGTACTTTGACTGAAGGTGATCTGGTACCATCGTGTAACATTGCTATAGTGGTAATTCAGGTCTTTCCAGATTGTTATTTGATTGAACACAAGTGGAAGATTTTAAGTTTGAAGTTTTCCACAGTTCATAAGGGTCAAAATGTTAACACAATGATGCCCTGCTCAATATGTTGACTTGCAAAACAAATAAAAAGCAATAAGGAATCAAGATATCCCTGTATATTACATGAGCGATTTGTGCAATCCTGGAGCTATCGTCTTTTGTTCCACTGTACATGCCTTTTTTTGTATATTGGGAGTAGCAGCACAGTGTAAACAAAAAAAAAAAGCTGAATGTACAGTAGGGTCTAGGATTCAAACATCAATATTTTGAGATATTGCTAATGAGGGATTAAATTTGTTCTTGGTAAATCAAGTTTGTCCACACATAACCCCACTATTTTCAGTTTTTACTGGATCATTTTGTGACAGCTTGCTTTAGGGAGTTTGATGAATCCTATAGATTGGCCTTCAGACATGTTTTTTGTGATGCTCTTGAGAAATAATTTCAAAGACAACTTCCACTAAACAGAGTCTAATGTTGCTGACATTTGTGTTTTTAGAAACTGGGCATCAGTGCAGAGGGCTATATTACAGATTAATTTCATTACTATGCATGCTCCCTCTGTCCTGCTAAGTGACAACGTCCCAGGGGCAGAGATAAGTGGTGGTAATCTATACCAGTGCCCAATATAAGAAGACACAGTGTAAGGCATGATCAATTTTCACTTCAATTACACTGCCCCTGCAGATAAGAAACACCCATGCAGAATAATGCTACTGTGCTTCACATTGGGTATGACATGCTTTTGCCTATTGGCAAACATAGTCCTTGGCATTCAGTCCAAAAAGGATTTTTGTCTGATCTTACCATATCACCTTTTCCTACACAGCAGCAGAATATCTAAGGTGTTTGCAATTATGTATGTTATGTAGTATTGCACTTTATCATATTCTATATGTGTAGCGTGCCTGTATCTTTGAATTAGGTGCAGGGTCCTTTATTAACTTTCTGGTAAGACAATTCTTTTTTTCAAGGGCCTGAAAATCGGGGTGCTAATTTATGAGGAGCTTGGTCTTATTATTAGGTGATCTGTGGTCATAGCCTTTTTGCCTAAAGCAAACAAGAATGAATGTGACACTTGTTCCAGATAAGGTTCCTGCCATATAGGCTAGCTTTGTGTAAGGCTCAAGATATGCACAAATCAACCAGTCCTATCCATTAAGCCTTGTAAGTCCTTTAAGTTGACTTTAGCCCCTTGGTAGCTGTTATCATCAATGCCATTTTACCTCAGTGATCCAGGATGCGATGGATAAATTGATCTAGGCAATGTGTTGTTGGCATCATACCACTTCTGAAAAGTTCTTAAAGGGATACCTCCTTGCAGTCAATCAAGGCTGTGACATGCTGACATCAAAGTTTCCCCTACTTTGTCCCTACCTTGCAAATGTTGAAATTTATAAAAGTCTTAATAAGCCTAGGGAGGAGGCAGATACCTTTGGAAGAAGAACAGAAGAGAACTCATCATTAAATATTTTGCTACAAATGGATGTAATAAATGGTAAAAATAGCAGTTGGAGTCAGTGCAACATAACTGAAAAGTCACTAGTTATTTGTTTTAAAGGGTATCTCTACCCTAAAAATACATTTGTATTGTAGGGCACCCCTTCCCACACCCAACCACCATGTTAGATTACCATTACATTGCTTCGCTCCCGCGTCTGACTCTGCCCAGCCTTCTGTTTGCCAGAAGCTGCAAATAGGCAGCCAATCATATTCCTGGCAATGCAGAGCACCAGGGGAACAAAGCAAAGTAAGTATGTTTCTGCTGTTTTTTTAGTAATCCAACATGGCGGTTGGGGGTGGGCAGGGGTGCCCTACACTACAGAAAATAATACTTAAATGTAAGGTCAGGCAGGCATGAAGGGATCTGGGGGGGGGGGGGGGGGGGGGGCAGGGAAAGGGCTTCCCTGTGCATGTCTCAGTACCTCCCCGAGGACAATGAGGTGGCAGAAACCTTTTCACAGGAAGACACCTCCTATTTGAAGTTTCCTGAACTTTGGACAGGCACTGCAGGAGAACCATAAAAAGTATAAATGGTAAGGATTTTTTTAAAACTATACAGTGGGGCCAGTAGTGGGTTAAGTTTTAGTTTTGGGGATGGACATGCACTTTTGTTTTAATTTATTATCCTGAAGTGTTCCATGCGTACTTGTGGGATCTCACTATGTCGTCCCCCAAAAGATACTTACCTAGCTTCGTTCCCTCGTTCTTGGCCGCCAATCTATGTATGGATGTATTTTATTTCTTATATAGCGCTACATATTCTGCAGCGCTTTACAATTATTTACTCAAGTCACATCAGGCCCTGCCCCAAAGAGCTTACAATCTAATCACATTATGTACACATACAACCTATCAGTAATGCAGTTCTTCCGCACAGAACAGCATAAGGGGCCGGACCGGCAGCCGCATCTGTGATTGGCTGAGAGTCTCTTGCATGAGTCCTCCAGGAGGACAAAGAAGGGGCAGATAGCGGATGACACACAGAGAGGCTCCTACTCTTCAGTTTCCTTGACTTTCAGAAGGCACTGCAGGAAAACCATAAGGAGCAGAGGAGAAAGGTAAGGATCTTTTAACACTACACTGTGCGGCCAATTTTAGTTTGGGGGTGGACATGCCCTTTAAGCAATATAATATTAGCTGTAAGACTAAGGCCACACTGCAATGTGTGCAATTGCATCCGTAGGTGTCTGCTTGTGTGTGTGCGATTTGCCCTTGTTGGAACGCATGCAAATAGCACCATAAATTGTGATTGCAGTGCAAATGGCCACAAAGCACCTAGTGTGGCCACTCCCAATTGGGCCATACAACTGTGAGCTTTTAAAAGCGCAATTGGATCGCATTTAAAAGTGCAGTAGTGTGGCCTAGCACCAACACAAAATTAGTTAAAATATAGATGTGAAGTGATTTGGATTCAAAACTGAATAAACATAAGTGGAAATTGGGGTTAGTAGCAACTGCACCCAAGTATGTGCATGAAGGTGTAAGACAAAACATTGTCTTATGGTGCTAAAGACAAGAATAAGCACTTACTGAGGTCAAGGGAGGCCTTTAGAAAAATTGGCTTAGTTTAAATGAAGCAGTTGTAGCTTAAATCATAAGGCTTACATAGGTTTACAAATAAGCTTTGATAAAGATGCATTATAAAGATGCATTATAAAAATCTAGACATTATTGTACAGGTACAGTAGTTGTAGTTAGACCAGGACCAAATCCAATTTTGAGTGCTTTATATTTCAATCATATGACATATTGACCCCGCGTGGTGATCCTTTTTGCAGAGAGAACAATTGGCTTTATAAATACGGCAGAAATAACTACGGTGAGGTTTAATGGACCTTTATAATTATGCCCCTAAGTAATCTATTCCTTCTATTGTTTCTCAGCAATGTGCAACATGTTACATATTGTATCCTTGCTTTATGGCCCATAATAGCTGATCTCCCAGGCAACAGTGGGCACACACATTAATTAAAAGACACAGGGGATAACACCGATATGAACATACATGCATGCAGCTTATGCTGGGTTTCAGAATTTTTTATTTATAAGCAATAAAGTTGTTGTGCTTTACTTACAAGGAATGTTAACTCAGTGGTACCTGGAATTCCCCCTTTTCTGCTGCTGTTCAACTTCTTCTGGTGCCTATAGATTGTTACATTGTTCATTTAGCTCAGAATAAAAATTTTTTGCTTGAAAAATTTATCCTGTCTGACCTGTGATCGACAGCAGCATTGAGAACTGTATCAACATTAACCCTGCAGCTGCTTGAAGTTTATATACAGTATTTACTGTAAAATCCTTTCAGAAAAGCAGCTGGTTAACCTCCATGTTCCTGCACCTGAAACAAACCTGTTCTTCACTCTGAAACTTTATTTATAACTTTCCTTATGAGGGTTTGAAAGGTATCAGGAAGATAACGTGTCAGAGTAAAGAACGGGTGTGGTTTTCGGTTCAGGAATATGGAGGTGGATTTTAGGTAAGAACAGATAGTGAACTTTACGTACAGGTAGGGAGAGGGGACAGCGAGTGTGTGTGGGGAGCAACAGTGGTATATATTCTTATAAAAAGCTCTTAGATACGTAGCTCAGAAGTTCTTATAAGAATATAATCCACTGTTGCTCCCCATTCAAGGGCCAGAGCCTTATGTATTATATGGATGTATTTGGTCATGAACTTCTTTCTGGGCTTGCTTGGTGGTAGCCCATTCAGTCCATTAGGTACACAGTTGAAAAAAAATAACAGCTGTATAAATATGTCTGTGAGGGTTTTTATTTATTTTATTCATTTATATCAACTTGTGTTAACAACTATAGATTTTGTTATCGCTCATTTCCATTCAACTGTGCATGTTTCTGTTTGGAATTGAGAGTTGCAGATAACTAGATAATTAATGAGTAATTATTCTACGTCCTATTAAGTTTCTGCTTCATAAGCTGTGAATAATAGAATGTGTTTTTAAAATGGCTGTATAACATATTCATTTTACACAGCTGAATATAAACCCCGTATCATGTTTTCATGCTGGACTGCCATCAAGATTTAATTATAGAATGCTGGTAAGGATGTCATACAAAACATGCATTTTCCCCAGTTAACATGAAAGAGTGTAATTTGTCTTCCTTAGGCTCCCAATACTGAATTACCACAAAAAGAAACCACTTTCTTAAACTGGTAACATATAGTCTACATCTCTATACAGTAACAGGGAGATTTTAATGTGTTTACTCACAGTGTGACAATAATGCCAGCTATTGGCTAGTTTACATAGTCACGCCAAATCTAGCACAAATCACATATTGGATTTGTTGCCCTGGCAGTGATGGTGCCTGCGCAACGAAGAGGTTAAAGACACGCTAACTGACTTTACTCCAAAAAGTAGTACAGTACCTGTGGATAAATTCCCTGTAAGTTTCAGCTTTCTTCATTAGCCTTAAAAAAAATCTCGAAAAAAACCCCCAGTCTTAGTATTGTTGGTGAAGGGTAGACAACCACATGGCATCCTGTTCTTAAAGGGCATGTCCACCCCCAAAACTATAATTCCCCCCATTACTGGCCCCAATGTGTAGTGCAATAAAATCCTTACCTTACATCCCAGCTACAAATGGTTCTCCTACCAAACCCCACCCCAAAGTCCAAAAAAGTGGCCATCAGGAGGATAGCAGAGTCCATATAGGACTCTGCCTCCTGTCTTCCCTCCGGAGAAGTTGCCATGCGCAGTGAGCCTCCCTCCCCCCTTTCGTTTTGTGCAAGCCCCCCCCCTAGTGTAAAAACCTTTTAGTATGTGATAGGCAATGCTTCCCCAGCCCCAACCACTATAATATTAATGCCAGAAAGTCCCCCGATCATTACTTACCTTACCTCTCTCCTTTGCCATTCTGAACTGCCGGCAGCTGCAAGCAGAGGGCCGGGAGTGTGTGGCGAAGGAAAGAGGTAAGGTAAGTAATGATCGGGGGACTTTCTGGCAATAATATTATAGTGTTTGGGGGGGCTGGGGAAGCATTGCTTATCACATACTAAAAGATGTATTAAAGGGTGGACATGCCCTTTAAGGTGTGTAACTACCAGGGTAGCACACCCTGTGACAGCAGGGGGCCCCATCTTCTTATTTTTCCTGTGACAGATATAGCCTCCTCCCAGAAAACCACTGAGATAAAACAACCCCAAAACCACAATAGTTAGACAGATATGGAACTAACCTTTTAGGCAGCAAAATGTTCTTCTCCCCCTTCTCTCTGTCTCTCAAAATGTTTCCCTGTCCTCTCCAAGCTCTTACAAGCTTGCACATGCTCAGCTAGGAGGCATTGGCTGTGATGTCAACTGTCACATCCCTAAATGAAAAAGAGGACATTGGACAGCTTTATAATTATTGCAATTTTTAAGTTGCGGGTGTAGGGTATATGTGTGATTTACCTATCCACAGTTTTTTTTATTTGAGGGGTGGACTTTAAAACATGCCCCTACCCTTTGAACATTAATATTAATATTTGCACAGAATTTTTAATTTTATTTCTAAAAAATAATTTGGACAGTGCAGGTGTTCTTTAAAGGGGCTGTTTCTGCAAAAATAAATTGATAGTTTGCTGCTGTATAGATTAAAAGGGCAATGCACCACCACCCGCAAAAGTGAAAGCGGCATTAAAGTCATGCGAACCAATCGATGCGATCGATTGTGAGGCAAGTGCCTACCTTCCCACACAGCATTACAATGCCCTATCCCTGCTTCATCTACAGTGGTTTTCTGGGAGGAGGCTATATCTTTCATAGGAAAAATAAGAAGATGGGACCCCCCTACTGGTAGTTACGCTCCTGTATGCTACCTATTTGTTCAAAGGCCAGATAAAGACTGTTTGACAAAGTCCTATTATTGCTTATATGTGTACATTTTGTATTTTTTTTCCCTCTCCACTGACTTTAAGAGGCTCACACAGTCAGCATGAAAATAATCAGATAAGTAGTAAACCCCTTAATGAAAGTGACCATAATTAACAATTCTGATTATGCAGAGTTAATGAGATGCCTAGCATTTCTGGAAGGCTCCTTACAGGCTATGCTTAAAAATAGTTAACTCACAGTGTGTTGGTCGATTCAAAGACTGAATTAGTTATAAAGCATATAGAGATTACAGTCAGGTAAAGGGTCTCTTTAGAATCCATCTCCAAAGTTCCGTAAACAGATATTTAGACAGATGCAATAAAAGGGGTAAAATTAATCTATTTATTACAGCCTTTGGTTCTCCATGCCATGCCTACTTTCAGACTTGTGGACATGATTTTACATGCAAAAATCCCACCAGACAGTGCAGATCTAGTCTGTGGCCCTGCTGGCTTTTGTTATAAACAGAAATCTGTATACAAAGGTGTAATTTTAGCTTACACAAGGCATTCTTATCATATTGTATATGTGATGTCTCTAATTCCTTCTTAAAATGTATGTATCTTGTGCCTGGGTGATGCTTCCCATAAAATCACACAACGCTCTGCAGAAGTCTTGTCCCTATTCAGTCTGTGGGCTGGCTGCAGGGGGACCTGGTCTGCATATTTTTAAGTTTCCCCCAGCAACTAGAGGGCAGCAGAAGCTGCTGATATTTCCTAGCTCCATTGGCAAGCAACAAATGTCAAGTAACATTAAAACTTAAAAAAAAAAAACTTTTGAAAAGTGGTCTCTGACTCTCTGGGGAAGCATCTTCTGCAACTTCAATGCAACTGCATTGTTTTACAGTAAAATACTTCTTAAAGGTCTGGTAGGTAAGAGGACCCACAATCCACCTGTTTTTAAACAGCTGATCGCGCGAATGAAGTAATGATACCTGCAATCGGCTGTTTAAAAGGCCGTAACTGAACTTCTGGTTCGGTTCCGGTCTTTTAAATAGCTGATCGCACATATCTTTACTTCTTATGTGCTCATATGTACTCCTGATAAGTGAATAATTCCCTGGTAATATATTATAACCCAACCTCTGGAGTACAATAATATAAAAATAAGAAAGAAAAAGCCCAGAGGATCTAAGGCTCAATTTAAAAACAATACTTTTATTCTAACAGTTTAAAATGTATGTCAAAAAGCATCAAAAAATAGTATAACACATAAGTGTGCAAAATATAAAGCTGTGCAGATACAGATGAACTGGAGAAGGTAGTATTACCACCCCAACAGTACTTAGTAGTACAGACACCCCCACATATTCACCTTCCAAACTATACTTATCGTCAGTCAAATTCGGTCTGTGCACGGACAGTAAGATCTGGCTGAGTATCAGGATCAATCAAACATGCAGGTGATCAGTAAGATACAGAGGGGGAGGGTGGTAGAGCACCCAAACGCGTTTCGCTCACAATGGCTTTATCAATGGTGCTAAAGCAAACTCGCTTTTGGTCCATATTTAAGCAACCGTTAGCCAATGATTGTCTTAACCAATCACAGGACCAATACTCAGTCACATCCCTGAGTCAGCCAATCGGTAAGTGTTTAGTCACAAAGTATACCTCAGACACTGTTTAGTGTCCAAACAATATATACAAAATGTTACAAATGTTACTTTTTGCCAGATCTTACTGTCCATGCGTGGACCAAATTTGACTTTACTGACTGACGATAAGTATAGTTTAGAGGGTGAATATGTGGGGGTACCTGTACTATTAAGAGCTGTTGGGGTGGAAATACTACCTTCTCCAGTTGATCTGAATCTGCACAGCTATATATTTTGCACACTTATGTGTTATACTATTTTCTGATGCTTTTTGATATACATTTTAAACTGTTAGAATAAAAGTATTGTTTTTAAATTGAGCCTTAGATACTCTGGGCTTTTTTCTTCTTTGTCTCTTATGTACTCCTAACCGGCTTTTCTGGGTATGGACCGTCAGACATTGGCCGCTCCCGCGCGTTTGTAACCAGCTCAAAGCTGGAGGCGGGACTTCTGGCAAGGGATTGGCTGATGTTAGAGTAAGTATAGCTCAGAGCAGGAGCTTTGGATCAAGGTAAGGTTACAACGAAAGTCCACTGGGGGGGGTTATTAAGCAAAAAATGGTTACTTATTTTTTGGGTGTACATGCTCTTTCATGCACACGCAGACACTCACATTAATAGAGCTTTGTGCAGACTTTCAAACCAGATTCCAAATTTAAATATTCTAGTTTCATTGTTACAACTTTTCTTCTTCAAATATCAAATGGGTGATCTTGAATTTGTGTATTATTCAATGAAGAGATATGTATTATAGTGATGAGCACAGCCTAACTTTGTTTTCTACTAAGCTTTTGCCGTGCTGCGACTTTTAAACAAGCGCCTCTGTACTCCCTTTTTAGATGACTGAGCAGGGTTGGCTATTTCAACAGAATTGTTATGGCCCAGTGCCAACCTCACAGAATAAGCTTTTAGAAAATCCCTATTTTTACAGGCATGCTGGGCATCTTTACTAGCAAATCAGAGAAGGAAAGCAATGCATTTAAGGCCACTTACATAGATGATTGTAAGTAGGAAAGCTGACCTGGAATGTAAATGTAGGCACATTTTGGCACACTAGCTTTTTGTATACCCCTATATACTCGCATACAAGTCGATCCGAGTACAAGTCAAGGTGCCTATTTGTACCTGAAAAATTTGTAAAACATGATTGACTGGTGTGTAAGTTGAAGGTAGAAATTATGACCAACACTGCCTTCTGATTCTGTATTGTTTTGAGGCGTTAGTTGCCCTTTAAATGGACAGCAGAATTCCCATACAGTAGTCCCATACAGTAATAGCCAAATCCAGTACTGTATGGGACTACTGTATGGGAATTCTGCTGTCCATTTAAAGGGCAACTAAAGAATCAGAAGGCAATCTTTAACAATAGATACCATCCACCTGACTCTGTATTGTTTAAAAGTATTAGTTCCCTTTAAATGGTAATCCCACATAGTAACCCCCCCACTTCATTGCCAATCCAGGTATTTGGAAACTACAACTCCCAGCATGCTTTAGTTGCTGGAAATTGTAGTCTCCAAACATCTGCAGTGGCAAGCACTGCACCCCCCAAGATCAGTATAGGAGAGGACTTGCCTTGTGGTCAGAGGACTCTCCTTGTTGGAGGACTTGCAATCCGGAGGACTTGCTGTGGGAGGACTAGCAGGAGGAAGAGAGGACTTGTAATCCGGCTGTATTGCTCTGCATCCACTGTCTTCTGGCGCCTGATGTCACTACTCGGCGCTGGGAAGTGAGACCGCTGCTGAGTAGTGACGTCAGTATCTAGAATAGTGAATGTGGAAGCGTCCGGCAGCCGGATTACAGGACAGGAAAGTCGAGATTCTATTTTTAGGCTATTTTTATAGCCTAAAAACCGTGACTTTAAATGGTAGTGCATTTTAGTTTTTGCATATAAACAGCTATAGCTATAGCACTTCTGTTTGTTTTTAAAACCCTTCTCAACACTGGTGAAGATGTTGCAGACATGGAGGTATAAAGATTCTTTAAGTTTTTGGAAGAGTTTAGGAGCAGACCTGCTGCATTGAGGTGACTTACAAAGATTTCTGGTTTCTGGATTTATTTATTTTTTTACCATGGAATACACCGGCAAACCGAAAATCCCCGCCATAGAGGAATTAATATGTCTTGGTAACCAGTGGACACCTAATGCCCAGCTTACATTAACCTCAATTAGAATTCAGACATGAGTTCACCATTCTGCAGGACAATCCAATTTAAGTTCTGCTTACAATCTAAGATCTGCTTACCCCATCTTGTTTTGATAAATAATTTGTGGCTTGCTAGAAACCACAGTTATTATTTCACCAGTGTGGGTGGCTTGTAAATGTATATGCAAGTATTAAGTTTTTTTGTACATTAGAAACCTTACTTTATTGGGTTTATCCTGAGACATACAATATCTACTATTTAAAACCTGGAAATTCATATTTATACTAAGGGCTTGGCCCCACTGATCCTGCATGCTACCATATCTAACAAGTTACCGCTGTTTGGAGCAGTAGCATGCAAGGTCTTGCGTGCAAGCGCATGTGCTCCTGAATTTTAGTTAAATTCTGCCAAATGACAACGCATGCGATGTGCACCAAAAATGGTGATCACAAGCATTGTCAAATCTCAGGGAAACGCAGAACAGGGCAGGTATTGGTGCACGGACACCGCAATGCGCAAAGCAGATCTGAAAGGAACGTAGTGGGGCCTAGCCCTAATACAGCTTTTTACTGTTAAATTACAAATGTTTACTTTTTTATTTTGTCCAAGTATTCATTATACTCTTCTATATCCCCCCCAAAAAAATTCACAACATTTTAACTCTATTGTTTATCCAGCACCACACCTCCAATATCATTAGTGGAATAGGATTTTATGCGAAAGTTAAGAACTGCTGAGGACATTTACAGCATAATTACAGCCCATGATCAGGAATTAGATTTGCAAACAGGGAAGTGAATGCTGTTCTGCCCACTGTTGCTAAACATATACATAAAATAGTACATTGCACAATACTAAAATTGTCATTATCCTAATGTGAAAGCTTTTCTTCCCACTACACCTATACATTGCAAGATACTTTTCTAGTTATTTGCAGTTACATGCATGTAAGAAATAGATTCTTTAACTAAGGAGCTTATATGATTGCTTATCAGCTTCTAGGAAGCAAGGCTGCAGCTTCCTTGTTTTGATATTTTGAGCACTACAGAGAATGTGAAGTGATACATCAAGTATACACAGGTTAAAGGGTATCTCCACCCAAAAATCTAAAATTTTCTGTAGTGTAGGGGACCCCCCTTACAATCCTAAACGCTAGGGTTTTAAAAGTGCCCAGAAATCAACTTACCTGGTTAGTCTATTTCTGGGTGATTTTTAAACTTAAAACTCTAGTATTTAGGGTTGGGGGGGGGTCCCCTACACTACAGAAAAGGTTATTTTAAAAATGAGATACATTGCTGATGGATCCGGATAGAGGGAGGGGGGGAAAAGAGCTCCACTGCCCTTCAGGAGGACAGGTAAGGGGAAGATACTAGATTACACACTGGAAGGCTACTACTCTTCACTTTTTTGGACTTTCAGAAGATGCTGCAGGGCAACAATAAGGAGCAGAGGAGAAAGGTAAGGGTTTTTCAACACTACACAGTGGGTGGATATGCCCTTTAATTTCAAAAATCACTAAGCAGCCACAATTAAGGGAGAACTGAGACACAGCTTGGTATATCGCTGTGAATGAGCTCTGACTATTGGGACAATCGGGACAACTGAGTTTGAATGGATTGGGTTCGTATAGAGAAAACTGTGTGTCGGGTAGCAGAATTATAATAAATATGTAGTGTGCATAGGACCTTTCACTAAATCACACTATGGCAGAAAAGGTGAACTGCAGCCCCCAGACTCTAAAGGTGCCCATACATTAGTACTTAACCTCCGACCAATATGCAACATTCAATCAATATTCCTGAAACTGCCTTTCCCATTCTTCTTTTGCGACCTACATATGATTGGGAGGTCTCGTCTGGCTCCATTCTTTTTGCGATTGTATGTCGGTCGCAAAAGAAGAATGGTAAAGGCAGTTCCAAGAATATTAATTGAGTAACGCGGATCGTAATAGTGTAATAACTAACCGATGGTCAACTTTACTGTGCTTCTGACTGGAATTTTTTCACCTGACCCAACCCGACCCTACTGTCACGAACTTACCTGCCGCTCCGGTCCCGCGCCGGGCGGCGCGAAATTTGAAAAGCCGGTGTCCTCCTGGACCCGGTGCCCGATTGTAGCATTCCGCTACCTCCCTGGCTCCTGTACTTACCTGCCTTGGATCCTGCTCCTTATACTTACCTTGCCTGTATCCAGTATTTCATACCGTGCCTTTGTCCAGTGTCTCACCTGCCTGCATCCAGTTGCCTGCATCCAATACTTACCTTGCCTGGTTCCAGTGTCTCACCTTGCCTGCAACAGTTGCCTGCATCCAATACTTACCTTGCCTGGTTCCAGTGTCTCACCTTGCCTGCATCCAGTTGCCTGCATCCAATACTTACCTTGCCTGTATCCCAGTACCTACCTTGCCGTGTCCAGTGTCTCACCCTGCCTGCATCCAGTTGCCTGCATCCAATACCTACCTTGCCGGTTTCCAGTGTCTCACCTTGCCTGCATCCAGTTGCCTGCATCCAATACTTACCTTGCCTGTATCCAGTACCTACCTTGCCGGTTTCCAGTGTCTCACCTTGCCTGCATCCAGTTGCCTGCATCCAGCATACAGCCTTAGTTCCAGCAGCCTTTGTATCCTGCACCTTCCGGATGTCAGCCTCCTCCAAAGCGTATGTGAGTACACGGCCGTCGGCCATTTATTACAGTACAATCGGGCCATGGAAACGCCTGAGGGGGCTATGGCTGAATTGAGTAAAACTCTCCAGGCTTTGTCCAAACGCATGGACCTGTTGAACACCATCAGGGCCAGTTGGCCCAGTTTATGGATACCCTTGCTGTCCGGCTACCCCCAGCTGCTGCCGCTGCTCCGGGTTCTACGCTACCCCTGCAACGTCCGGATCCGGTGATCATCTTCGGAGAGAGCCCGCATACCTCCACCCTCACGGTTTGATGGTGATGCCAAGCCTGCGTGGATTCGTTAATCAGTGCCGAATCCAATTCGAACTTCAACCATCGCATTTTGCATCGGATCGGCTAAGGTTGGGTAATCATCGCCTTGTTGGAGGGCAATGCGCTGGCCTGGGCTTCCCCTATGGGAAAAAGACGATCCCCTCGTCTATAATGTTACTGACTTCCTTAGTATGTTCCGCAAGGTCTTCGATGCTACAGGAAGAACCTCTGCTGCCTCCTCCCGTTTGATGCAGCTCCGCCAAGGGTCTGTTCTGTGGGTCAATATTGCTATTGAATTTCGTACCCTTGCTGCGGAGACTTCTTGGAATAATGAGGCACTTACGGCAGCCTTTTGGCAGGGACTCTCTGACCGCCTCAAGGACGAATTAGTATCCAGGGAATTACCGTCCATTGGAAGAGTGGTTACATTAGCATCCAGATCGATACCCGCTCCGTGAACGGCAGGCCGAAAGGTCTGCAGCCCGTTCCAGCCTTCCTAAGACCTTTCCAGGCCTACTCCGACCTTTCCGCAAGCCATATCTTCAGGTGAAGAGCCAATGCAAATTGGCGGCACTCATTATCCCCCGAGGAAAAGTCACGACAGACGAACTAATGGACTTTGTCTCTATTGTGCTGGGCAAGGACACTTTGTAAAAAAATTGTCCCCAGAAGTCGGGAAACTTCAGGACCTAGAAGTTAAGGAGGAGCTACTTCTAGGTAACGTTAAGTCTCCTGCCAATTTGAACCATTAAAACTCTTCTACCCGCTGCTATCACTTGTAATGGTAAAAACTTTTTCCTCCCAGGCCTTTGTCGATTCTGGTGCCGCTGGAAAATTCATTGACTCTACCTATAGCAGCACATTGGGGCTTCTCTCCTTCACTTGCAGAACCTCTTGAGTCCTGGCTATTGACAAATCCGTTGGCTTCAGAATTCATCTCCAAATCTACCTACGAGTCCTATTCCGCATTGGCATATTTCACCAGGAACGTGTTATCTTTTCTTGTCATCCAAAGCCCTTCTGCTCCCCTAATTCTTGGACTCCCATGGCTCAGATTACACAACCCCCGTTATGATTGGTCTCACAATGAACTCAAGTCTTGGAGCCTTTCTGTTTCAAAAATTGCCTTTCTACTCATTGCACTACCATTACCTGTGAAAATAAATCTGAGCAAAACCTCCGGAGTGTTATCATGATTTTTCTGATTGTTTTGTAAAAAGCGAGCTGAGAAGCTACCAGCACCGTTCCTACGATTGCCCCATCGATCTTCTTTCTGGTACCATGCCTCCTCGGGGACGCACAACCCACTGTCTCCTCAGAAACTCTAGCCATGAAAGAGTACATTACTGAACATTTGTCTAGGGGATTCATACGACTTCCACTTCCCTCTGGAGCGGGTTCTTTTTTGTTGAAAAAAAAGACGGCGGGTTACGACCCTGCATCGACTATCGTGGATTAAATAAAATCACTATAAAGAATCGGTACCCACTCCCTCTCATCTCTGAACTGTTTGACCAGATAAAAGGAGCTAAATTTTTACCAAACTGGATTTACGGGGGGCATACAATCTGATCCGTATAGCAAAGGTGATGAGTGGAAGACCGCCTTTAACACCAGGGACGGTCACTACGAGTATCTCGTAATGCCCTTGGCCTTTGTAATGCTCAGCGGTGTTCCAAGAATTTGTAAATGACATCTCCGGGATATTGTGGGAATCCGGTAGTAGTATATCTAGATGACATTTAATCTTTTCTCATGATCTGCCCTCACACCGCCTCCATGTTAAACAGGTGTTACTACGTCTGAGAGAGAATAGCCTGTATGCCAAATTGGAAAAATGTCTGTTTGAGTGTTCACAAGTACCCTTCCTAGGCTACATCGTATCTGCGCAAGGGTTCCAGTGGATCCTGTTAAAGTTTCAGCCGTCCAAGATTGGTCTCTTCCTATGGGAACCAAAGCTATTAAAGGTTCATTGGGTTTGCCAATTATACAAGACAATTCATCAAGGGTTCTCGTCAATAATTTCCAATATTAGCCCCATCAGTAAAGGTGGTAAACCTCATTCATGGACCCCTGCAGCCCTCGAGGCCTTCAGACGACTCAAGGAAGCCTTTGCTGTTGCACCAGTTCTAGTACATCCAGATCCTAGTCCCCTTCTACATCGAAGTTGATGCATCAACTTGGCGTGGAGCCGTCCTTTCCCAGAGGCAGGGCACTAAAAGGAAACTCCATCCGTGTGCATATTCCAAGAAGTTTCTACCCAACGAACGGAATTATGACGTTGGGAATAGGGAACTTCTTGCTATCAAACTGGCCCTCGAGGAGTGGCGTCATCTATTAGAAGGCACCTCTGTACCTATCACCATCCTTACCGACCATAAGAACCTTGAATACATCCAGAATCTCAAAAGGTTAAATCCCCGTCAAGCACGGGTCTCTTATTCTTTTCCCGATTTAACTTTGATCAACTACCAACCTGGTTCCAAAAACAAAAAGCTGATGCCCTTTCCAGATCATTTGTTGCCTCCGACTGTACTAATCAAGATAAGGGCTCTGTTATCCCAACCACTAAAATCTTGGCCTCTATATCCCCTCAACTTTGTTCCAAGATTCAAGCCTCACAAGATTCTGCTCCGTCCGACACACCTTCTGGCAAAAGCTTTGTTCCTGTTTCTCTTCGGAAAACTATCCTTCTGCATACTCACTGTTCAAGCAAGCTGGGCATTCCGGTGTTAACAAAACGTTTAAATAATGCCGTTCCCTTTGGTGGCCCAAATGAGAAAAGATATTAAAGACTTTATTCAAGTGTACTAGTGTGCTCATCCAAATCATCTAGAACCCTCCCCTGTGGTCTTCTTCAACCCCTCCCCATTCCGTCAGACCTTGGACCCATCTATCCATGGACTTTATTGTGGAACTTCCGCCTTCCAAGAGAAAACCGGTTATATGGGTAACTGTAGACCGCTTCAGCAAAATGGCCCATTTTGTACCCCTCCCTAAACTACCATCTTCAACGGAGTTAGCTCAACTATTTATTTACATATTTCCGCTTTCATGGACTCCCTTCTGAAATAGTATCTGACAAGAGGTATCAATTTGTTTCCAAATCTGGAGAGCACTTTGTAAGTCCTGAACATCAAGTTACAATTTTCTTCGGCTTACCACCCACAGTCCACGGGGCTACTGAACGCACTAACCAGTCTTTGGAACAATATCTTCGTTGTTACATTTCCTATACCCAAGATGATTGGGTGACCTTCTGCCTTGGGCTGAGTTTGCCCATACAATTCACCTCATGCTCTACTGGGAAATCTCCTTTTTGTGTGTCTTTGGGACTATCCTAGAGTGTTTCCGCAAGATTTTCTTGTCACACAAGTACCTGCTGCCAACGACTCTGCGGCCCAGATGACCGTATCTGGCATGCTACTGAATCGCCTTCAGAAATCTGCTTTGGTGCAAAAAACTGCACAGAGATAGGAGACGTAGAGAACCCCCAGCGTATTCTGTAAGACAAAGTATGGCTCTCTCTCTGCTCATATTAACCTACGGGTTCCTTCCTCCAAACTGGGTCCCAAATTTATTGGTCCTTTTTTCTATCCTGATTAGTCGGCCCAGTGGCTGTTCGCCTTCAACTTCCTTCCAGTATGCGGATTTCTAACGTGTTTCATATTTCTCTCATCAAACCAGTATGTTCTAATCAGTATTCCACATCCTTACTACCTCCCGTTCGATTTCCGTTGATGGTCAGCAGGAGTTTGAGGTCGAGAAGTCTTGGACTCTAGATTCTGGAGGAGGTCTCTGCAGTATTTGGTCCACTGGAAAGGTTTTGGTCCGGAAGAAAGAGCTTGGATTAAACATTCTGATTGCACGCTCCTGTCTAGTTTAAAGCTTTCCCCGGAACTTTCCAGGGAAACCTGGCCCGTTGGGTCCTGTGGCCCCCCGTAAGGGGGGGGGGTACTGTCACGAACTTACCTGCCGACCCGGTCCCGCGCCGCGCACTTCCGGTGGGCGGCGTCGACGTCATGACGTCACGCCGCCGACACGCCGGGCGGCGCGAAATTTGAAAAGCCGGTGTCCTCCTGGACCCGGTGCCCGATTGTAGCATTCCGCTACCTCCTGGCTCCTGTACTTACCTGCCTTGGATCTGCTCTTATACTTACTTGCCTGTATCCAGTACCTACCTTGCCGTGTCCAGTGTTCACCCTGCCTGCATCCAGTTGCCTGCATCCAATACTTACCTTGCCTGGTTCCAGTGTCTCACCTTGCCTGCATCCAGTTGCTGCATCCAATACTTACCTTGCCTGGTTCCAGTGTCTCACCTTGCCTGCATCCAGTTGCCTGCATCCAATACTTACATTGCCTGTATCCAGTACCTACCTTGCCTGTGTCCAGTGTCTCACCCTGCCTGCATCCAGTTGCTGCATCCAATACCTACCTTGCCGGTTTCCAGTGTCTCACCTTGCCTGCATCCAATACTTACCTTGCCTGTATCCAGTACCTACCTTGCCGGTTTCCAGTGTCTCACCTTGCCTGCATCCAGTTGCCTGCATCCAGCATACAGCCTTCAGTTCCCAGCAGCCTTTGTATCCTGCACCTTCCGGACTGTTAGCCTCCTCCTAAAGCGTACTGTGAGTACACGGCCGTCGGCCATTTATTACACCTACCCAGCCCGCAGTCCTCTACCTGAACCCAACCCACAACCCATTCAAACTCACAAATCAATGGACTGTGTGTTTTTAGTCTATTTTTGTCCATCCTAGTGTGAATGAGGCCTAAACTTGGCAGATCTTTTTGCAGGTGGTTAAATGTGGAATCAAATGCTCCAAATAAGTAAATGTGCTCTCCTGATATTTTTTGCTAAATACTTTTTTAAGAGATATTTTCATTGGTACAGTATATGTTTTCAGGCACAAAAGATTTCTCCTATTTCTGTATGTTACCCACCCAAATTTTGCTAGGTCTAAGCAAAGTAGCTTCATCTGCACTATCAATACAGCTTCTGCTGTACTTTTGGTTTTAGATTTTCCAAGAAAGCGGTATTTGTCAATTAATGGTTCAACACCAATTGTCTGCCATGTTGTTTTAATAACACCCATTAGCCACAATGAAATTCAAGGATAACTATACTTAATGCTTAATGAAAATGGAAATTACCTGGGGCAGGGAGTAGGTTTGATTATCCTTACCTCCCAATATCGTTTCTTTGAAGAGCTACAGCACATACAGTTATCATTTGCCAGATTAGTCCCGGACTAATCCTGTATTAAAGATAGTGCTGAAGCCAGGAGGAAGACTGGTTTAATCAGCTTTCTTTGCACTGTTGCTCCTAACAGTAAAAATATTGGGAATTACTAGTTCTATATGCCTGTCCCAAGTACTTTTCATTTTAACTGTTTTTTAAAAAAAACTTTATACACGCTGTTGTTCCGGAGGTCCCTAACACCTTGCTGTTATATGCCGATTGGGACACTTTCCAGGGTATTTATTGTCAACAGATTCTTGTACAAGTCATTCTGAACTAAACTTCAAGTCTGTTTGATCTAACTGAAGAATGCCACAGATATATTTGATGTTCACAAGCACTCCTCTCAGTGATTTCCTAATGCAATGCAATATTGCCAATCCCCATATTTCCTCTTTCAATGTAAAACACATTTGTCATCTACCAAACTTTCATCATTCTTGATATCCACAATAACGATCTAATAGTGTAATAGTCACCTAATAATGTAAGTCACCTAATAGTGTAATATGCTGAATTGTCTCATTTGTCCCTGCCCTTTCTACTACATTAAACCTTTGTTTCTCCCATAATTTATCATCACTTCACTTCCTGTCACATTGGTTACCTATTTTTTTGCTTCAAAAATGAAATCATTCTTTTTTTTACCTTTCCCTGTCACACCACACCTTTCTAGGTGTAACATTACACCCTAATCTTTCATTCTATATAATATTCCCGACTTCCTTCTTAGTGTTTTATCATTTCAATCAATCTTTTATGTAATTTCCACATCCTACAATGATGTGTCCCATTTGAAAGGGTACGGATGGAATCCAACATTGTGCAACCTACCACACACCACTGCTAAGCTGTAGGCTAGAAAGCAATGATCAAATGTACAAATGATAAAAGTCTGTTATTGTTGCACTTACGAAACAGTTGACCTGCTGGCCCTTTGACCTTAACACCTGTAGTTAAAAGGAAAACTAAAGCCCCAAAACAACACTGAATCATAAGTCTGAGCAACTGAGACATCCTACCAGGCAAATGTGGCTTCTGGGCAGGGTGGGGGATTGGGAAGGGTTTGTATCATCATTTGGAGGTGGACTGGAGGCAGAGTTAGGGCGTGGCAAAGGCATTTCGGGGGGCATGTCAGCCACAAAGGGGGCTTTCTGCAGGCGGAGTACAAGGGAGGTCATGGGAGTTAGGGATGGGATTGCTGGAGACCAAACCAAAATCTGGGAGGGGTGTGATACCTAGCATCTTAATATAAATACAGTAATCTTTGTTTCAACTCTCATTTTGATATGGGTGCTGGGAAATGTTTCCTTAACAAAAAAGAGAATGTCCTCAGTGATTCGAGTTTATGAGAGCACTAGGGATAATAATAAGTTCCCAAAAAAGAAAAAGAGTATACAGTCACCTGTATTATGAGCTGTGGTACAATTAAAACTTTTGATTAGCTATATATTAAAAGTGAAAGAACAACATCACCTCAACTAAAACTAGAAAAAATAGAAGTGTGCCAATAAAAGGGAAATAAAAGAGGATAAAAGACCCATATATCCCGGCCTCACAATTATTTAAAAGAAAAAAATGGATGCCTCTAAACTGGCTGACCCTAGTTGGGTGAACACCCTAAGCACTCAGTGCTCTCCTTTTTCAGAGTAAAGTCCCTAAGTTAATTCAGGGGCACTTTTAGTTTTTTGCTGCCTGAGCCAAATTTCTGAATGCTGCCCGTGGTTAATTCCGCTGCCGCGTTAAAGTGGGTGTGGCTTTGTCGGTGGGCATGGTTTTGTTGCTGGGCATAGCTAAAATTTTAAGATTTTGAACTTTTTATTACATAGGAATTTAAACAGTTTTTCAGACAGTCAATCAGCAGTCATCTAGATTACTAGAAACAGATATTACATCCCTTTTCTCAAACAATTTGTGTTGCCATTACCATATTGCTCCTTTCAGTTTTTTGTTGCTAAAATCAAAATAACTTATTTTATAGCCTGTGCTATACATGTTGGTTCAACTGTTTTCTTGTTTTTTTTGGGTACTTGGTGGCTATTTTGGCATCCATTTAATTTTTAGTGTTTAATGCTGAAAAATCACATCAATCCCCGTGTATATTAATAACCTATAATAATTAGAATTTGTATTGAGTATAATAAGCATGTGATCACTGAAGCTTTGCAGAATCCAGAACAGTCAAAACTTAAAAAGACATAACAAAGGAAAGGATATGTGTGGTTTATTTTTTTTGAAGCTTGGAAAATTTGTGAAATTCATTTCTTTTGTGATATGTTCAAGGTTTTGATTTATTATTTGTTCACAAAACTGTGGAAATGTTTAAAGTGCATTTTAAACATCCAAGGCAAAGGAAGCAATTCTCCCTGTGTCAATGGTCTTTTACTTGCAAACGTTTTTTGTTTTCCCTGAGGGTTATCCAAATTGTAGCTATGGAGTACTACTTCTAGCATGTAGCTACAGATTTAATGGGAATGCTATAAATGGTATAAGAATAAATAAATGGATCCAGAATGGACTTCTACATTTTGTTCATTGTGCTTTTTATTAAGATATGTGGGCATGTCCACCCCGAAAACAAATTTAACACCATACTGGCCCCATTGTGTAGTTTAAAAAAAATCCTTACCTTACTTCTCTGCTCCTTATGGTTCAAAGTCCAGGAAAGTGAAGAGTAGAAGCTGTCAGTTTAGACAAGTTAGGGCTGTTTACATTGGAGAAGCAAAGTTTGCTTGGGGATATGATAACCTTATACAAATATATTAATGGGCCATAGAATAAACTCTCTGATGCATTGTTAACGAATAGGTCATATCAGAGGACTCATGGACATCATTTAATGTTGGAAGAAAAGAAGTTTCTTCTTAAGGTTAAGAAAGGTTTCTTTACAATGAGAACAGTGACACTGTGGAACTGTCTTCCAGCAGATGTGTTAATGGCAAGTTCATTGAATAGCTTTAAAAAAGGCCTGGATAAGTTTCTAAAACTAAAAAATATTGAGAACTACTGGTATTAAATTTACTGTAGATCTGGTTGATCCAGGGATAATATCCGATTGCCCTTTGGAGTCAGGAAGGAATCCCCCCTCTCCCTTTTTTAGCTGCAGTTTTTTGCCTTCCTCTGGATCAACTGTTAGGAAGGGTTAAAAAAACCCAAAGTGAATAGGTTGGACTTGATGGACGTATGTCTTTATTCAACCTCAATTACTACGTTATACTAAAAGTTAGTTCAGTGTGGACATTACCATTAACATTAGTATAGAACATAAGTAGAAGAGCAAACTACAGATGTGTTTCAACAATTTATTATAAAAACATGATAAAATGTTTTTGGAGAACTGTGTCCTTTCTTTTTCAGTTAAGGAAGGGACACGTTCCACAATAAATCATTAAAACACATTTGTAGTGTGCTCCTCCACTTTTGTTTCATTTTTGGATTGCTTTAACCTTGGGAGTAGAGGGTTGGAGGATTACACCTACCTATCACATTATTGGAACACTTATTGGACTTTTCTAGGGTTAGGGACCATTGTTTCTCTGTGAGTTCCATATTAAGATGTTTTCCCATTTTTCATGTCATGCCATAGCTTTTTATACAATTAGGAGATTAAAACTGAGCCCCTATGGTATCTTGTGCATATTTGAGGATGTAAGTTAGCTTTCCTTGAGCCATTGTATTGAGACACATTGTGACTCCCTAGGCTGTTTTAGTGGGATGCAAGAGTAGGCTTTGGTAAATTCCAAATCAGAATTCACATTGTAAAGTCTAGTATTTATGGATGCAGCATCCGACTTCGGAAGGTATTCATTGAGGTCTCTTCTGTTATGTGTTTATGTATGTATAGTTTATTTATAAAGCACCACTTGGGGACGCAGCGCTGTACAGTAACAAAATACAATAAAGTCATACAAGGGAGATAAATACATAGATAGTTCAGTACATAAATATATAAATTATATAAATAGAAGTGCTAGAGCTTTGCCACAAGAGGTAAGGAGGTCCCTGCCCCGTAGAGCTTACAATCTAGTTAGGCAGGTAACATACAGATACAATGGAATGGGTATAAGTGTTGGAGTGAGATGAATGCAGTGCAAATAAAACAATCATATAATCATATCATGTGCTGGTTACCAGAAAGGTAGGATGTAAGGCTAGATTGAAACCTGCTAATAGAGGTTTCTTTATGTAGTGAGAGGGGAATAGAATTCCAGAGGATAGGAACCACAAGAGGAAGAAGTATGAGTGGGGGGCCTGTACAGGAGCTGGTTCTGCAATGAGCTGAGGGTACGGGCAGGAACATATGGGGAGACTAGAGAGGAAATATAAGGAGGAGCAGAAGAGCGAAGGGATTTAAATATTAGGAGAAGGATTTTGTATGCAATCCGCTGTTTAACTGGAAGGCAGGTTGTTGTCTGGTACAGAGGAGATTTGGGATCCAGTTTATTAGAGAGCGAAACAATACGTGTAGCAGAGTTAAGTATTGACTGAAGGGGAGAGAGGTGCAAAGCAGGAAGACCAGAAAGTAGTAGGTGGCAATAGTCCAGGCGCGATAGGATAGGAGAGCATGCATTAGCATAGCGGTAGTCGGAAAGGAACCTGCAAATTTTGGCTATATTGCGAAGGAAAAAGCGGTAGGTTTTCGCAACATAGTTAATGTGGTTAGAAAAGGAGAGAGAGGAGTCAATAATTACACCTAGGCAGCGTGCCGATTGGATAGGGAAAATGGGGGTTGAGAAAGATGGGACAGGACCAAATAAACTCATAGAACTTATTTTTATGTTCCGTATCCCAGTATGGGTTTTAGTTCTATTATTCAGTTTAGTGTACCTGTAAAAGAATAGTTTACTTTGGGAATGAACTATTCCTTTAAAAGGCATGTCCACCCCCAAAACTATAATCCCCCCACTACTGGCCCCATCATGTAGTGTAGTTTAATACTTACCTCACATCCCAGCTCCATATGGTTCTCCTGTAGTCCCCCCCCAAAGTCCCAAAAACTGCCCACCAGGAGGATAGCAGAGTCCATATAGGACTCTGCCTCCTACCTGGCCCCCGGGAGAAGTTTGGCATGCGTAAAATAAATAGAGCGGTTGGGGCTAGGGGGACAGGGGGAATGACATATAAAAAAGGTATTTCAATGGTGGACTTACCCTTTAACATCACGATTTGGCAAAGTGTAATTTTTAATGCACACTTTTAGATACAACCAATAAATGATTAATAATATAGTCAAATATTTTAAATCCAACTAGGGTTAGGGTAAGAGTTAATGCTGGGCTGCACTTCTACTTTTTTTTCTTTTCCCTATAACACCAGAAACCATAGGGATTTCTGTGTTTTGCAAATGTAGCCTACGATTTGCAAGGCCCTATTGGTTCTCGCGTTCAGAGCTTCTGGCTGGCCACCAAACAGTTGTAAGAGTGTAAACAGTATAAGTATACAAGTGTAACTGTTATGTTTGTTCCCATGGGAGCAAAGCAATGTGCAGTTGATGTCTGCTTTAACGATGCAGTATCAATTACATATGAGTGAGCTGCTATTACACACAGAAATGCTTCCATACCTGTATCACTTGTGCAGAAGCCGTATGCAACTAAACCCATCATCTATGATTTATCTATTCAACTTTGGTTTTATTGCTTATAGTCCCCTTAATAATAAGGTTCTAATGTGAATTCTGTAACTGTCCCGCATACATGTGTTAATAAAACACCATTTGTTATAAGTCTGGTGTGCGCTGATACTTTGAATATACAAGGTTCTATGTAAACATTTATGAAGTGCGTCATGCTTCCTTGGGCATGCATATAGTTTAGATGAGCAGCACAGGAGTAAAGTCTATAAAAATGCTAGTCTAATAGAGATGGATGAAGCCACTTAATTTTGTTTGCCAACTAATTTTCACCTGCGGAATGTATTAAAGGGCAAAGCAGTCTAAATATCAGCACAAGTTTTTTTTATATTGTGACAAAATTGAGTGAATAGTCAAATTTTTCAAAAATAAAGTTTACTTGTATTTATCCATTACTGTTGCATTGCTAGACAGTTAAGTTGATAGAGCTTTAAGGTTCCATATTAGATTACAAGTTTGTCTCTATGCATAAAATTCATTTGGTTTCTACATAACTTTTTAATTCTCTTTCATAGGTCACCACACTGTCTACATTGGGGTTCATGTACCAAAAAGCTATAGAAGGAGGAGACGACATAGACGAAGAACTGGTCACAAAGACAAGAGAGAAAAGGACAAATCATCTGAAAATTACTCAGATGTAGACAAATCTGATACCGAAAATGCTGATGAGACCAGTTCTAGTGTTCTTAAACCGCTCAGTAAGTTCATAGCTTATTAATATGATAGTTCATAGATCATTAATTTATTAATGAAACACTAATTAGAATTGTACAGTAAGTTCATAGCTTTTAGATCAATTTAAGGGCATATCAAATCCAAAAATAACTTTAGCTGGAAATGTTCGTTCTCCACCCCCTCGCATTATCAATAATTTCCAAATATGCCCCTGAAGGGACTTACCTACCCTGGTTCCTCGCTGCTTAGGCACCGCCCCCTACTCCTATTTTGAGCTAACACAGGAGCAGAGGGCTTCTGCTCTGACAGCTGCTCTTCTTTATTGACAGATGCAACCAGGAAGTTGAGCATTGTCAGACGCAGAGCAGAGGAGGAGCGTTGAAGCATCAGGTCAGGTAAGGAAATTCAGGGGCATATTTGGAAATTATTGATAAT
This sequence comes from Hymenochirus boettgeri, assembly GCA_019447015.1. Lineage (NCBI taxonomy): Eukaryota > Metazoa > Chordata > Amphibia > Anura > Pipidae > Hymenochirus > Hymenochirus boettgeri. The sequence continues at coordinate 145,822,982 of CM033469.1, forward strand.
GTGAAAGTGGGGTTTGGGGGGGTGGAGGACTTTTATTGTTAAAGTTGTTTTTTGACTGGACATGCCCACTAATTAGAATTGTACAAAGTAGGGCACTGTACTATGATAGCTTAGATATAGTGTCTTGGAGGATACAGTATTAGCTAGTATGCCGCAGCTAAACTTTGTCAGAAGTGCATTGATTGAAGAACGGGAGGTAAAGGAGCTATTAATAACTCTGTTTCTTAGTTAACAATCTGTTTAGGGATAACATTTTTGCATACACTGCCACCTAGCGAGCTGACCCTATGATCTGGCAGGGTGACATCAACTAAATCTCAACCTTTAATTTAATCAGTAAGTATAAAACAGAGGAGGACACATTTAAAGGATAACTATACTTTTTATACTAATTTATATTATATTTATATAATATAAATTTAATAAAAATTAACTTATTAAAAATAGTAAGTACCTGGCGCAGGGAGGTTGGATTGATTATTCCTACCTCACAATATCATATTGTTAAGGAGCTACAGCACTAACAGCTTTAATTTGCCAGGTTATTCCTGGACTAAACCTTTATTAAAGACTAGCAGAGTACCCGGCATAAATCAAAATATGCACTAAAATGTGATACATATACTACATATATCATATTTTTTATATAAAATGTATCAGGTATGTCCTACGCTAACCAGTGCTCACCACACAAAATATAAAGAGGCACATTTAATAAGAGTTGCAACATTTAGCCTCTGTTCCTAATCAGCAGAAACCAATTGAATGTCATCAAATGTATCAAACTATTAGACAAGTAAAAAAGTAATGTCTGATTGGTTGGGGAAAATTAACAGGGGAGAGACTTTAAGCTTGAGATAAAAAGCCAAAAGCATAGTTCATAGTGTAAAAACTATAGTAGAAAAAATCTTAGAATTATGAAGTAAACAATAATATAAATAATGGACCTGTGTTAGGTAGATTTTTCTATAAAGGGAATCTATGACACAACTGTAACTGTGGACTGAAAAGAAAAGAGCTGTAGCACTTTTTTCTGCTGACATAACATAAATGATACAGAAACCTAGCTGCTTACAAAATTACCCCTAATTTGTCTTTGGTGGACAACAACATGTATTATTATTATTAATGTAGATTTATATAGCGCCAACATCTTCCGTGGAGCTTTACAGTTGCATTAATATACATGAGGAAAACATACATGTTACATACAAGAGTAGTGCAAGTAATACAAAGTGCAAATAACTCAAGTGTTGGTCCAGCAGCATTCAGTATGGTTAGTTACAGCATTACTGTGGTACAATAGGAAGGAGACTGTAAGTCTAGAGGAGATGAGGATGAAACATAATGTGGAGAAGATCAGTTGGCTATACTGTAACTAAGTTGTCAACGATGAAAAGTCCTGAATACGGGAGTGGGAAGAGGTGATAAGAGTAGATGAGAGGAGAAGATCATTAGCAGATCGGAGATTACGCCTTAGGTAGTATCTGTTTATCAGGTCAGAGATGTATGGGTGGGCTGTATTGTAGAGAGCCTTGTAGGATAAGGTTTGCAGATTAAATTGGATCCTTTGTGTAATAGGAAGCCAGTGGAGAGATTGACAGAAAGGGGTAGCGTGTGAGAAGTGAGAAGAGAGGTTTATGAGCCTGGCAGCAGAGTTAAGGATTAATTGAAGGGGTTCCAGTCGGTTGCTTGGTAGACCACACAGAAGGGTGTTTCAGTAGTCCAGCCAAGAGATGATTAGGGCATGAAGTAGAATGCAGGTAGCGTTCTGTGAAAGGAGTTGGTATTGGAATCCAAAAGTACTAATGAGCTGACCAAGCCCAAAGGTGTAAATGGAGAAGAGAAGAGGGACGAGAGTGAAGAACTCTGGAAACCTAGGGTGGATAAGATGTGAAGCAGTAAAGGGTGATCCACTGTATCAAGGGCTGAAGACAGGTCAAGCAGAATAAGTAGGGAATAGTGGCCTTTAGATTAAGCATTAAGTAGATCATTAGTAACTTTGGTGAGAGCTGTTTCCGTGGAGTGGTTAGGGCAGAAGCCAGCAAACACTTTGTATGTCTTTATATACAGTAAGCAGTGCTTTTTCATGTTTTAAAATGCATTTAATTGTGTTAAAAGTGACATATTACAGGAAATGTACAAAAAACACATCTAAGTATTAAGGAATGTGTTTCCTGCATTAATGCTAAAAAAGGCCTTAAAGCTATTGCCAGCACGCTCTTCTTCACTTCCTACTTCCGTGCCAAGAGCTGACCAACAGGAAGACACCTTGTTTAAGAAGCATGTCTTCTGACTGGTATTGCCCTTGGCCGGGAGTGGGACTCGGAGAACAGCGTGCTGGCAATCGCAGGTTTCAGAGGTAAGTGCAGTTAGAGTTAGATGCTTATCCCAGGGATGAGAAAGGGTGGTTTATAGGGCAGTTTTGTTGTTGTATTGTTTACTCAAATGAGCAGCTGACTAATTTTGTTTACTGTCTGCTCCTTTTTGCTTTGAGTCACAAACTAGTTTACAAATTTAAAGCACATGAAATAACGCTCTGTATTAACTCTTCTGTCTTGAAGTTCAATGTATATGCAATATTTTTTTCTGGGTTTAATGAAGCTATGTATACTGTAAGATTGTATGGAATCAATGTTCCCTCTAATTTTAAATTGTCTTTTCGTGCAGATATATATTTTTTGGGTTGTTTGCATACAAAATGAAATTTTGTGCTCTACACAACACAAGCTTATATTCCAGCAGATTTTTTTGTGTGTACCACTTTATCCTGTTTGCGCATGCCTGCTGGGTTGTGTGTGTGCACAAGTGCACAGATTTGAGAGTACAACCCCTGAGAAAGTATAGTATGTTATACTCCTTATTTGTGCTAACAATAATTTTTTTTAAAATATTTTTTTGGGAAACTTTCTCTTTTCTTCAAAACCTTACATTATATGTCAACTTATAAACAGCTTAGAGGGGACACTTTAAAGGACAATTGTACTCTTCCATGATACACTGTTGCTTAGTACCCTCTGCGCTTTGGGCGGATCCTCCCCACTGGCACTGTCAGTGACATTCCGCAGAGCGTGTCTTCCCATTGGCTGCCTCATGAACGGTTACTCATAGTGGCAGAGGGGAACATCAGACCGGAGTACTGAGGGATATTTCTAGTCAATATTGCAGGACTTCTGTAAAGTACAATACAAGGATCTACTTCTGTAAAGTACCCAGAGGTGAGGACTTATAGGGCTATGTATCGAGAGACGCTATCGCAAAATTGTGTCTTAAAGTTCCGTTAATGTCTTAACGGGGATTTGTCAACAATTAACGTGACTTTTAGACGTAAGTTCCGATGCGTGCGTTATTCCCAATAATTGCCTGTCTAGACAACGCAAGTAATGTTCCAAATTTTAACACCATTAATGAGTGACTATAATGTGATATTTTAGAGCGTTTGTAACGCCACCACAATGATCCTATGTACAGAGAGGCGGTATAAGTGCGCATTGCTATCATGTGATTTCACCCTCACGATTGGCTCTTTTTGTAATGTGTAATTGGTCGACACAGACCAATTACAAATCATGCATGCATGTGTGTAGCAAGCAAGCTTTTCTTGATGTTACTTTATATATACAACGCAAATAATTGATGGTTCATTTATATTTATGAATGTATGTTCATTGTGAGCTATCGTGTGTGTTGCTAAGCCAATTAGTTAACTACTTAGCTAGCCACTACCTACTACCATAAACCAACCATAACAAGTAACAGGAGCACATTTTGTTAAAGGGAAGTATGAATGACATTATTTCTCTGTATAAATGGCCTATGGATGTTTCTTGTTAGCGAGAGTATGTGCATTGCTTATGTAACACAATTTACGCAATTCCACTTCTAAAACACACGCTAAGCTCTTAACGTGACTTTACCGCTATGCATCAAGGCTTACGCAACTTTAGTACTAAAACACACTTTAAGCTGTTAACGTAACTTTCTAACGCAAACACTTATGTACTATTAATCACAAACGGTTTATTGAATACAAGTAACGCTTGTAAACTTTACACCATCTTTGCAATAGCGTCTCTCTGTACATAGCCCTATTAGTGAGGATGGGGCCTTAAAAAGGGTTGGATGTTTTAAAAGCAGTCTCTATAGAAAATGCATGAGAATTTTGGCATTATGCATTTGTTTATATTTTTATCTATGCAGATTGTGTTCTAGAAATATGAGCCTGATTGTGTTATTCTTTTGGTTGCATGTAGTTGCAAAAATATTTTTCCTTTTGTTTCAAGTTCTGAATTACCAGCTTCTACTTAACAGTATAAAATTTGGTATGCTGCATTTGACACATAGATGAACAAAATTTATATAAAATGCTCCCACCTACTCCTACCTTCTATCCAAAGCTACAGCAGTTATAAAGGGTGTTTTTTTCCTGCTATCACTGTGAGCTGTGACATCACCAGCACCACTGATCAGCCCCCATATTTAAGGTTAGAGCATGCCCACTGCTGGGACAGAGCATCATCAGCTGCATCATAAGCCCCGTCCCATAATTTTTTTTCTCTCTCTAAGGTGCCCATATATAGAGGAAAGGACAGAAAATGGTTGTAGGTCTGTAACTAGCTTCAGGAAAGATTGTGATTTTTGGGGGTTGGGCTTATATGACATGCCTGTCCCAGAGACATAGGGGCATATTTATAAGCAGCCAATAACTATTCATGGGCGAGGTTCCCTGCTGTTTTCGCCAAAATCGATATTAGCGCGATTTATAAAAGGGCGAACCCTGGGTGCAAAAAGTTAACATCGCATCAGTTACCACTCGCTTCTATTTATAAATCGGGAGTAACTGATTTGCGGCGTTAATCAGCCGTTTCAATTAGCCATCTTTAAGGTGGGGGGTCAGGGCGGGGGTGTACGCCCAACCCGCTGCAGGTGGTCGCATTCACCAGAGGGGGCGCGGAGGGGGATTACCCCCACCCTGCCCTTGCCCCCCATGGCGGAGACCACCCACCGCACAACCCCTTCCCAGCAGCCCCGTACTCTCGCGGGAAGGGAGGTGGCCGCTGGGATTTTACCACGGTTATGTAATTTTTGGGGGGCCCTTTAGAAATATGCCCCACAGACAACTAGAGACATCATCCTAGGCTTGTTTTAAAGGTTTGAAATGAAGAGACCACAGTTAGCCTTTAAGAAAAAAACTCTTTCTTTGACACATTATAAGTGCTCTTTCACACTATAGCCTTTTTTTTAGCGTTATAATGCAACGCATATGGTATGCTATAACGCAGAAGCAGAGGCTTTTATTTTTCAGTACAATTCAATGTGTCCTGATCCCACTAGTGCATTGCGTTGGATGGTGCTGCAATAACACACACCTGCATGCATTTTTTGCATGTATGTTGCAAAGCATTTAAAAATTAATACAATGGGAGCATTGAGAAAATCGGCATACTAACGCTTTGTACACCATTGGAATGCGTGTTTGTGTGTGATGTTCCCATAATCTCTAGCAAAGAAAAACGCACAAAAACGCATTGAAGTGCACAGTAACGCACATAAAAAATGTGCACACAACATTGCGTGCGAACACATATGCATTATCATACGTTTTACAGCACGTTGTAGTGTGATAGAATCCTTAGTGTTATTTTAGGATATTCAAACCTAGAGACAAAATAAACAGAAGTGTAAACTGGAATTCAAGTTGCGTTTTTTTTTTTATTTTATTTATTGTATTTACATTGTACTTGGGCTTTGTGTATGTACATTTCTACATTCCATGCTGAGTGATTCATGAATCATTGGACAGTTTCAGTAGTGTTGGAATGTTCAAAATTTAGATAAAGGACCATTGACACCAAAATTAAGAAAATTTGCACAGGCATACATGTTTATCCATTCCACTACCAGTTAAAGGGACACTAAACTCCACTAAAGCCAAAAAAAGAACAATTTGCCATTCGTTTGTATTATTCACAGGGAGGTGAGAACGCTTATTCTCACCTCCCTGTGAATAATATTACGGTCGGGGGACCTGGAACTTACCTTACAGCCAATCCACTCGCAGCCGCTCCTTCACTGTATGCATGCGCGCCAATACAAAAGATAGGGCGCGCGATCGGGAGAGAACAGCTGTTCGGTGAAGAAGCGGCTGCGAGTGGAGCGGCGGTAAGGTTAGTTTCAGGTCCCCCGAGTGTAATATTATTCACAGGGAGGTGAGAATAAGCGTTCTCACCTCCCTGTGAATAATACAAACGAATGGCAAATTGTTCTTTTTTTGGCTTTAGTGTTCCTTTAAGGTGTTTTATTGTATAAGGTCTTGGACAAAAAAGCTGTATCCTCCCATGAATATCATACATTTGTGTACACTGACACATTTCTAGATTATACAAGTTATGGAATTTTATAGAAGGTGACTTCTAGGTTTTTTATAATTTAAACTGGCATGAATGGCTCACAGAAATGATTTTATTTTATTCATTTATTTTGCATTTATACAGATTTGTTTGTCAGTTTTATCATGGTTAAAATTATAATAATGTATTCAAGATGTTAGATACGGATATCAGAAACTGACAAAACAGTTTTTTTTAAGCTGCAGCTTCCAACTAAACTTTACTTTATTTTACAGCATTCTTAGCCAAAAAGCATTGCCTTACAATATAAAAAGGCAAATGGACAAGAAGTAGATGTTGGATTATTACAATTCTAAGGCTGGGTTCAAAACAGATTTGACTGACCGATATTTCCACATATCGGTCGGTCGTCCCTGAAAAATGGGGTATGCTGGTAAATCATGGCCAATTGTGTGGTCGCCTATGAACTTAAAGGGACACTAAACTCCCATAATTTGGAAAACCAACTATTTGCCATTCGTTTCTATTATTCACAGGGAGGTGAGAACGCTTATTCTCACCTCCCTGTGAATAATAGGATGCTCGGGGGACCTGGAACTTACCTTCGCTCCGCTCGCAGCCGCTTCTTCACTGAACAGCTGTTCTCTCCCGATCGTGCGCCCTATCTTTTGTATTGGAGCGCATGCGCCTAAGATAGGGCGCGTGGTCGGTACAGAGCGGCTGTCAGTGAAGGAGTGGCTGCGAGCGGAGCGAAGGTACGTTCAAGGTCCCCCGAGCGTACTATTATTCACAGGGAGGTGAGAATAGCGTTCTCACCTCCCTGTGAATAATAGAAACGAATGGCAAATAATTGGTTTTATCGGTTTAGTGTTCCTTTATTGTCAGGGAACTGCATAAGCTAGATTGGTGGCTAAAATGGTAATTTGTCTGCTTCTTCTGCCAATGGTTATCTAGAATGTGTATGAAGCTTTAGGATGCATCCTGCACTAGAAATCACACCAAACATTGCAGAAAACCTAATCACTTTCTGCACATTTTTTACCTATTTTGAAATTATGCTTCTCTCTTTAATACGGATTTTCAATAATTTGCATCATTAGCATCCAGGGCCGTCTCTAGACTTTGCCACCTGACACAAAATTCTAAATGCTGCCCCCCTCGCCGCCGGAAGGGTGTGTTTAATAATTGAAAGTAGGTGGGGCTTGTCCGGAAGTGGGATGTGGCTTGTCCAAGAGTGGGAGGGCTTTTTACACGTTGATTTATCATTGTATTTATATATCATTCTCCATTTATTACAATACATTGAAGGACCCACCCTCTAGATATAGTATCCCAAAAGATCATCTATCTATCTATTGTCTATCTATCTATCTATCATCTACTATATCTCTCTCTCTCATCGTTCATCTATCTACGATCATCTAGCTATGCGGTAGTTATATCTATCATATATCTATCTGTGTCTAATGAGTGTCGTCGTCGTCTATCCGAGAGCGGGCCGGCGGGCGGAGGGGCGAGCAGCGAGCGCAGCGTCGCGGGAGAAGCGAGCGCGAGCGAGCGAGCGAGCAGCGAGCGAGGGAGCGAGGCAGCGAGCGGAGCGAGCGCGCGCGCAGAAGCGAGCTCATAGACTATCGATCTAGGAGGACTAGCTATCGCAAGACGCGATCCATCGAGCTAGCTATCTATCGAGCATCGAGAGCTAGTATCGCGCGAGCATCGAGCGAACAGTAGATCTATCTCTCGCGCTATAATCTACTCATCATCTATCTATCTTCTATCTCTCGAGAATAATATAGCCTATCTACATCGCTAATACTCGACATCTACATCATCTATCTATCTGTCTATCATCTATCTATCTATCTATCTATCATCTATCTATCTATCTATCTATCTATCTAGCTAGCTACTATTATCTATCTATCATCTATCTTATCTATCTATCTATCTATTATCTATCTATTATCTATTATTCTATGTTTGTCTGTCTGTTTATCTATCTGTCATCTATCTATCATCTAATTATCTATCATCTATCATCTATCATCTATCTATCTATCTATCTATCCAGGGCCCCAGCCATACCCATCCCTATAAAAGTTAAGTGACAGATTGTTGTTTGCCTTGCCTAATGCCTTTATTGCCTTATATTAGGATAGGATTTTTTTCATTTCCAAATTCCGATTTTTATATATTTATATTATTGAATAAATGATCACTCACTGAATGATTCACATCTGTCACTGTCTGGAAAAAATATTTTCTGATTCAGTCTCTGTCTCTGAATCACTCTGAGTCTTGGATGGCCTGGGCCACACACAACAAGCATCGGCGCATCTCTAGCCTCTTGCAGTCTGTCCTGGTCTTCACAGGCTGAACTTGTGCTCTTTGCGTTGACGACGGACGTCATTACGTCACGCCGACGGCGACGCAGCGCACGGCGCCGCGCAACGACGTAACTTGAGTATGGATGGATTTCAGGATAGAGTCTGGATGCGGAGGTGGAGCCTGCTGGTGTGCGGTCAGTATATGTGTATATACTTCCTTCCTTCCTCCAGCCAGGTTACACACACCAGTAGCGCACCCCCCCCCCCCTCCAAGTTAGGGAGGGAGTTGGGCAGTCGGACTCGGGGGCAGTAAAAAAAAAAATCCTCTGCTTTCCCCACTATGACAGTGCCAGCTGCCGCTTCCTTACAGGGTGCCGCTCTGCAGTGTGCTGCACCCTGCATCATTAGCGAGGCGGCCCTGTTAGCATCCTTAAAAGGAATGTGTTTGCTGACTTTTTATGTTCCCCATTCATTAAAAATGGTAACACAATATTATTAATTCACAAACAAAAGAGTTTTGTATTCCACAATATTCATCTTTTAGCCCAGTCTTGCTGGTGCTGCAAGTGTATTGTGCTAAAGTATACTGTTATCATGTGCAACGTGTAATCAAAAATAGTAATAAGAAGTCAGTCAATTGCCTTGCTTCTTTGATGTTGATCTTTGAATAGAACGTATCAATGGGCAACAGTATAATTAAATGATTATATTGTCAGTAATAGGATTAGTAAGGTACACTTCTTAATTAAAAAGGAGAAAATTAAAGTGCAGAGGTTTGAACTTTAGCCATGAGGAATTACATAATTTATACAGAAGAAAATGGGAATTTTAAACAAACTTTTTCTTTCTTCAAGCCTTGGCTTTAAAAGTTACAGTTGTATTCCTTGAGACTTTTATGGAATTTTTCAAACCCATGTTTACCTTTGACTAATTATTTCCTGACCCTGATCTGGTGACTTTGATTCATTGCTTGTAAAGGTTCTCAATCATCCAGGTCATGGTATATCTGTTGTATTCAGTTAGATCAACTGGACTTAAAGTTTAGTTCGGGAAGACGTTTTGCTAGTCGTCCGACTCAATTCAGAATAACTTGTACAAGAATCTGTTGGTAATAAAGTTCCCTGGAAAGTCCCAATTAGCATACAGTATAACAACCAGGTGTTAGGGACTTTCTGAATGCAAGGTGTGATTGCATTGTGGCTAAGAGGTGTTATCGGAACTGGGCCAGGGTAATGCATTAAAACAGCATTGTACATGGCAGACAGTTGGTGTCAAAAAAAAACCCGCCCCTCCACCTCTATTCAGGCTGTTATATGCCAATTGGGACTTTTATACAAATATCTTCAAACAACAGCATAGTTGCAAATAGGATTGTTGTAGCGTTTCTCTTCTTCAGGTCAAGAGTACTGCTTGTAGAAAAAAATGCAATATTACCTGGCGTCTACCTTTAATACAGGTAGACTTTCTCAGTGAACTTATCCTTTAACAGTTTTCAGATTATAAGTATATAAGCGTGCTTTAATGTGCTGCTTTTAGGGTTGACCTGAGAATATATTATGACTTTGCCAATATTTGTTCTTTATGGAGGAAAATGTCTTCACTTACCACTAAAATTTGTTACCACACCTGTTTAACACTTCCAGACATTATAGACTAACAGGGAGATTCAATAAAATTTTCTATAATTAAAAATTGTGCTAATTTTGCCCCAACCAATCAGATGTTAGCTTTCAAAAGTTAAATAAGATCTTATTGGTTAGGGCAAAATTAGCGATAAGTACTTTTATCAAATCTCCCAGATAGTGCAAGCAATGTTTAGAGGCATGGCCTTATGTTAATGGAACCTGCTTTATTTACTGACCAAACCATTGTATATAAGGGGTATGGCAATCTTACACACCATTAGGTATAGTATATTAGTAAAGGACTGGGCCCTTCAGGATTGGGAAGGGGGCAAAAACATTGAAGTGACTATATCTGTTGTATTCAATTAGATCAACTGGAATTGAAGTTTAGTTCTTGAAGACGTTTCGCTAGTCATCCGACTGGCTTTCTCAATTTAGAATGACTTGTACAAGAATCTGTGGCAATTATGTACCCTGAAAAATCCAAATTAGCATATCACAGCCAAGTGTTAAGGGCGTGATTGGATAGTGGCTAAGAGGTGTTATAGGAACGCCCAGAGTAAGGTGTCAAAACAGCATTGTACATGGCAGACAGATGGTGTCAAACCCCCCCACCTCTATTTAGGCTTGGTTTCTTTATTTTCACATAAATGGCCTCCTTAACACCTCTTTTGAACCAGTCATGTTCCTTTGCCAATATGTTAACATTACAATCTTCAAAGGTATGTCCTTTATCCTTAAGATGCAGGTACACAGCTGAGTCCTGACCCGAGGAATTGGCTCTTCTGTGCTGGGCCATACGTTGATGCAGTTGTTGTTTGGTCTCCCCCACATACAAATCAGAGCGACAACACACACAGGGTTCTGAGAAAACCAACACACACAGATCAGTATTTGATGTTTGACTCCCACCACCCTTTAGATCACAAGCTGGGTGTCATCAGAACCCTGCAACACAGAGCCGAGAACATCCCCACTAGCACAGAGGCGAAGGTGAAAGAAATGAAACATCTCAGAGGAGCCCTTAAAACTTGTGGATATCCAGACTGGGCCTTTGTCAAAAGAAGTAGAAGGAAAGAAAAGAACACGAATACCAACAGTGAAGGGGAAAAGCAAGACAGGAGGAAGAACATGGTCATCCCATATGTAGCAGGGGTCTCCGAGAAATTAAGAAGAATTTTCAAAAAACATCGTATCCCTGTCTGCTTTAAACCGAACAACACACTGAGGCAGCAATTGGTACATCCGAAAGACCCAATACCTAAACACAAGAAAAGCGACATCATATGTGCAGTGCAGTGTAGTGAAGAATGCTCTGATTTGTATGTGGGGGAGACCAAACAGCAACTGCATCAACGTATGGCCCAGCACAGAAGAGCCAATTCCTCGGGTCAGGACTCAGCCGTGTATCTGCATCTTAAGGATAAAGGACATACCTTTGAAGATTGTAATGTTAACATACTGGCAAAGGGACGTGACTGGTTCAGGAGAGGTGTTAAGGAGGCCATTTATGTGAAAATAAAGAAACCAAGCCTAAATAGAGGTGGGGGGGTTCGACACCAACTGTCTGCCATGTACAATGCTGTTTTAACACATTACTCTGGGCGTTCCTATAACACCTCTTAGCCACTATCCAATCACACCCTTAACACCTGGCTGTGATGTGCTAATTAGGATTTTCCAGGGTACATAATTGCCACAGATTCTTGTACAAGTCATTCATCTCAGAGGAGCCCTTAAAACTTGTGGATATCCAGACTGGACCTTGGTCGAAAGAATCAGAAGGAAAGAAAAGAACACCAATACCAACAGTGAAGGGGAAAAAGCAAGACAGGAGAAAGAACATGGTTATCCCATATGTAGCAGGGGCCTCCGAGAAACTAAGAAGAGTTTTCAAAAAACACTGCTTTAAACCGAGCAACACGCTGAGGCAGCAATTGGTACATCCGAAAGACCCAATACCCAAACACAAGAAAAGCGACATCATATATATGCAGTGCAGTGAAGAATGCTCTGATTTGTATGTGGGGGAGACCAAACAACAACTGCATCAACATATGGCCCAGCACAGAAGAGCCAATTCCTCGGGTCAGGACTCAGCCGTGTACCTGAATCTGTAAGTATCGATCTATAAATTCTTTAAATTCTTTCAAAAAAATATTTTTGCGATTGGGGTTGGGCTGGGGGATTTCACGCCAGGTGCATGGCCGCAGAGGATGCATACGGATGGTGGGAGGGGGTTAAGGGCTCCCCTGCGCATGCCTCAGACCTTGTTGAGGTTAGTGAAGTAACAGGCACCAGGTGAATCACTGACAGCTTCTACTCTTCAGTTTCCTGGACTTTGGACTGGCACTGCAGGAGAACCATAAGTGGCAGAGATGTAAGGTAAGGATTTTTTTAAACTACACAGTGGGACCAGTATGGGGTTAATTTTTAGTTTTGGGGGTGGACATGCCCTTTAATGTGATTATGTTCAGTAAAAAAGATTCTGGACACCATGGAAGGAAAATTTGGATGAGAAAGCAGGAAGAAGGATGTTATAGACAGGTTTTGTGATGAAAACCAGATTAGAGAATGTTACAAACAATTAACAGTGTAACAGTGTAAAAGAAAATTTGGTTTAATGACAAGTTTCAAATACGTATCATATAATATTTTTCAAAGGTCAAATGAAGCTCTACAAGCTCACTAAAACTGCTCACAGTCAGGCCCTTGGGGTCAATACTATGGTACAATAAAGGGCAAAAATATTATACAGGTGTGAAAAACGCTGTAAGTAAGAATGTTTTAAAAAAAATAGAAATATTAATAGTTTATTTTTATCAATTAGCAATGAAAGTGAAAGAACAGAAGAGAAATCTAAATTAAAGGATAATTGAACTCAGGGTGAGGACAAAAACCACTAGGTTCTCACCCCTATTAGTTAAGTTACTTTAAAGGGCATATCCAGATGAAAAATAAATAAGTCTTCATAGCCTAATTACATCCCAGAAGTCGCGTGTAAACCTTACCATAATTCAACTCTCCCACGCTGAGATATACTTTTACCTCAGCCTATCATTCCCAAAAGTCTCACCTCCTGAATTCTTCCGGTTGACATCACGGCCAATGGCTGACAATCCATACCTGGAATAACAGGTTATGAGCACTCACTGAAAGCAGGAGGCGGAACTTCTGACGAGGGATCAGTTGAAGTAAAAGTAAGTATATCTCAGCGTGTCAGCGTAGGATTAAGGTATGGTTAAAGAGCAACAAAGGTTTTTGGGGGTAATTAGGCTACAAAGACTTATTTATTTTTTGGCTGGGCATTCCCTTTAAAGTTTATTTCACTGCTCTGGTTCTGCTGCTCATTTGGCATTTCCACATCAGAGTTATGACTTTTGTCTGCAATTCTTTCATCAAGTTTCTCCGGTAGGCAGATGACTGTTCTTGGGTCCCACAGTTTTGTGCTAGTTTTGAGCTGGTGGTTCTGCAGAACTTTCTCCAATTTCAAAGGAATGTACGCATGTAACATCTTTTACCTGCAGTGCTAAGTTTCCTTGGCCAGACACTGGGTCTACAGCCCTTGAAATTGCCCATTGCTTCTTTAAAATAGTCATGAACAGCATATGTTAAAATCCAGCCTGCTTTGGTTTTTTTGCTTGGGAGAGACCTTGATTATGTAGTATAACTGCCTTGTATCTTGTTGTTTTGCTCTATCTTGCCATGGTTTATAACATGTGATACAACCTCATCATGGTAGTAGAATTTGGCTGCTGCTCACCAAGTTTTAACTCTCCCACCAAGCTGTTTTAGCTTCTGTAAATTATAGTGTTTTTAACCTACAAATGAATGATCAAAGGCCAGGTTAGTCACACCAAATATTGAACTGAAATTAGAATTTGCTTTGTGAAAGCATTCTTACTTTACAGCATTTTTTCACACCTGCCTAAAACTTTACATTAAAGTATTAAATTGCATGTCCATACTCTTGCAGCAGAAATCTGTATATATGGGTTTAGTACCTCCCAAATAGTTGTACATTGCTGTTATGTGTGGTGATAATAAATGATACACTTACATCCAAAGTGTGCAGGCATTTGATTTTTTTTTCTTATAATGTTTGGACATACATTTTTCCTCATATTATTGCTGGCTTATCTCTGTACGCTGACCCTACTTATATATTTTGTACTGATAAATAATTCTTTGTATTATCCCCTGTAATGCTATGAGATTTTTCTTTCCAAATCACTAGAAATACACTATTAATGTTTTCAACCTTAAAAAAGAAATCAGAAAATTTCCCTTGAAAGTAAATGCCTAGTAATCTTATTTGCAAAGCTAGAATAGCACAATAGGTTCCTTTCATGATTCCAGATTGTAGAGTGGGTTACTGAGAAAGAAATGGTGTCAGCGAGTTTGAACCAGCTCTGCTGGCCACTTCTTTTCTGTGGCAGTAAGCAGTAATGTGTATTAAAGTTCATGAGAAAAGGTCAGTGTAAAAATGTTTTACGATTAAAAATAATAATCACCTGTATTTACCCAGAGCCGTAACTGCTCGCAAAGGGGTTAAAGTCATGCTAACCAATTCACTAGCAATTATCGCAAGAGACACTTGAGCAGACTCTGCTAGCTATTTACTAGCGGCTGTTAGGAAGTAATAGGACAATGTACGGAGAGCTATTATCGGTTTTTCCATCTTAAAGTCACGTTAACCCATGTACCAAGAGTTAAAATGCTTTTAAGACATAACTTACGGTGGTACTGTATAATGCAACGGTGCTGTATCACGCAACCGCCACAAGCTATGTACCGAGCCGATAACGGCTCTTTAAAGGGCATGTCCACCCCCAAAACTATAATCCCCCCCAGTAATGGCCCCATCATGTAGTGTAATAAAATCCTTACCTCACATCCCAGCTCCATATGGTTCTCCTGTAGTCCCTCCCCAAAGTCCCAAAAACTGCCCACCAGGAGGATAGCAGAGTCCATATATCTGCCTCCTATCTGGCCTCCGGGAGAAGTTTGGCATGCGTACTGCAGGCATCTCTCCCTCCCCCCCCCTCCCTCTCCCTCCCGATTAGGATTCCCTCCCCCTACCATAAAACCCTTTTGCTATATCATTCCCCCTGTCCCCCCAGCCCCAACCGCTATATTTATTTTATTAGAAAGTGACCAAAACATTACTTACCTTCCCTCTTTCCTCCACCGCACTGAACTCCTGGCAGCCGCGAAAGAGGGAAGGTAAGTAAAGTTTTGGGCAATTTCTAATAAAATAAATATAGCGGTTGGGGCTGGGGGGACAGGGGGAATGTTATAGCAAAAAATTATTTCAAGGGTGGTCACACCCTTTAAGACACTATGCACTGAGAGCCATTATCGACTCAGCGGATTGCCTAGTGGAGGCAATAGAGAGCGATACTGTCTCTCCGTACATAGCCCTGTATGTATTTAACTCCAGCTCATAGCTGGTGTTAAATATATGCTTCGGGTGAAATTTGGGTAAATCTCCCAAACATTTTGAGCAGGGAATTTTCCTGTGTTGCCCCCTAGTTACACAAAGGCTGCAAAGATTTGGAGTAAATGAGAGGTCATTTTTGTAACTTTTGTTGCTGCAGAGTAAGATGAATTTTCTTAAATGCTACATGTAAACTGCAGGGGTAGTTTACAAGATCCTTTTCAATATCTATTTATCTACCAACCCTTTTCCCTTTTATGGACCCCTTTCATTCACATATAAGTTAATGGGGGCCCATAGAAAGTCCAATACACAGTCCCATAGAAAGTCCCAAACACAGCCCCATAAAAGTAAAATACACAGCCCCATAAAAAACCCAATACACAGCCCCATAGAAAGTCCCATTCACAGCCCAGCCCCATAGAAAGTCCAATACACAGACCCATAGAAAGTCACATACACAGACCCATAGAAAATCCCATACACCTAACCCACCAAAATTAAGAGGATTCTATGTGTTACATTGTACAGCTTTTGTTTTCCCAGGGCTATGTAATTTTGTTCTGCTGCTCCTTCAAGCATCCAGATCAGCCCAGACCCAAGTATAAGCCGAAGGGAGACTTTCAGGATGATATTTTTTTGCTGTTAACAAAATATCTGTGATAATAGTGAATTTGGCCCACATACAGTATACAACAATTGAGGAATCAATTGTTCAAATGCTTCAAGAAAAAGAAAAAAGGGATCCCTCTATGAATGATTATCAATTATTATTGTAAAAGCCTGGTCAGTAATGACTTAAAGGGCATGTCCAGTCTAAATATAAACTTTGGCTATAATATAGGTTACCCCTGCCCACCCCCAACCCATATTAGTTTGGTAAAAAAAGATTTAGAACTGTACTTACATGCCTTCATTCCCCCGGCACTCTGATTGGGATCCCTGCTTGCCAGAACTGCAAGCAGGGGGCTGGTCCGGCAGCCATGTCTGTGATAGGTTGAGAGGCAGCCAGTCACAGACGTAGCTGCCATCAATGAAGAACGCTGCTGGAACGAAGGTCTAAGTACACTTCTAAATCTTTTTTTTTACCAAACTAATGTAGCGGTTGAGGGTTTTCACGGGTAACCTACATTATAGCCAAAGGAATTTATGCTAGGTGGAAGGGCTGCGACAGATGGATCCGGATGGTGGGAGGGGGGAAAGGACTCCCTTGCACTTACCACTGTCCTCTCAGAGGAGGAGGCAGGGACCTTTTGGACAGGAAGACAGCTACTACTCTAGTTTCCTGGACTTACATGCTTGAGAGGAACCATAAGGAGCAGAGATGTAAGGTAAGGATTTTTTTAAACTATACAGAGGGGCCAGTAGTGGGTTAAATTTTATTTTGGGAGGTGGACATGCCCTTTAAAATTACCTTTTAATTATTCATATTAAAAATAGTAAGAGACACTCACAAAACTATACAAGTTTTACAAAATTTTGAAATTTAACAAAACCACAGTCTGCCCTGTAGAGAAAATATAGAGGCAAGAGAAAGGCTTTACTTTGTCCTACCTTTAAGTGGGAATCCATTCCCAAATTGTTCTAACCCTATGTTTTAATGAAAAACCTAAAGCATTAGGGGTATGTCACTTCCTATTTGTCTATAAATGTTTGTTTCACTTGAACATGTGGTATGCTTGAGAAAGAACTCAAATCCGAAATATGTCGCACAGCATGTTTTACTGAATAAACCAACACTTTGATATGAGCTTTTAGTCTGTGTAGTCTATGCCAACCTATTTTTATTTTGTTATATGCAATTTCCGGTTTGGTGGAGACCGTCAGGCAAAGCATAGGCCACTGTCTTGCTCCTGTATCTAGAAACCCACACCTATAGCTTTTTAGAAACCTAAAGCACTCAGTGTACTCATGAGCTATAAGGAAGAGAGAATACCAGACTGATTCCCCATTCGCAGGTGGACTGGGATGTGATTAAAATAGGAAGGGTATTGGAGAGGGGGGGGGTGTTGCAGAGAGAACTGACACCATGGAAAAACAGAGTTACTGACAGAGGTAGGATAAAGGTAGCACAGAGTACATGAATTTAACTTTGCAATGGGGCAATGTGTTTTTTTCACTATAGATGTCCTTTAACACTGTTTATTAGGATATAATTTAAATATATTCATAGATCCTGTTTTATTAAACTATAATATCTAAAATATTATCTTCTACAAAGATGATGTTGCTTCCACCTGAAGCGTACCTGAGCTCTGGAGATTTATGTGTGTGCTAAAAAGGTGTTGTATAACCTTTTAAACTGTTAAATTGTCCTTCTTGTTTTAACTTTGGATTGTTTAAATTTGCTGTTGCCCACAAAGAATTAAAGAAGTATTTTACTTTATATATAATGCGTTATAAAAACAGTTTATACTAAAATTATCTTGGGTGGGGAAGTAGGATTGATTATTCCTCCTAATATTTATTCTTTGAGAAGTGTCAGTGATTAAAGGGCATTTCAACACCACCACTTACTTTTAACAGCAACTTAAGGCCCCCCAAATACACACATTATGACATGGCTGACCTTTGTGCAATTACTGGGGGGGCTGTCATGGACCAGCAGATCTAAGTTCTGATTCAGCTTTTCTGCTAGTATTATATGGTGTTGGGGGGTGGTGCTAGGTTCCAGGTACATACAGTAGTACTAATCATGCATAGGGTGCTGAAATTAACTTTTTTGCTGTTCCAGGAATAGGATGCGCCTCCCAAACGACCAGCGGCGTCAATGTTGTGAAGTTTAAATCTCGGCGTGTGGATGCTCTGGGAGCACTAGATTGTAATTAGAGATGGCCGAACTTCAGAACGTTTGGTCCGTTTTTGAACTTTAAAACTTCTAAAAAAGTTTGAAAACGGACCCATTAAAGTCAATGGGGGGTAAATAATTTGGACCTGAGAGATGGTTTGGGGAACACGTCCGTATGCAGGTAACAGCAAAAAAACAGACATAGCACGCATATGCGCTATTTCGGTTTCCACAGGCCACTTTCGAAAATCCTTGAACGTTCAGGGGTCCCCCAACTCAAAACCGGGACCCCCTCCCAGGTCCTTACAAGGACCATTGTGGCCCTGACAAGGGCCCTTTGGGGCTTAAGGGGTCCCACAGTTTGAAACCAGGGCCCCCCTCCCTGGCACTTATAAGTGCTCTTGTGGCCCTAACAAGGGCCCTTTGGGGCTTAAGGGGTCCCGCAACTCGAACCGGGACCCCCCTCCCCAACTCGAACCGGGACCCCCCTCCCCGGCCCTTTAAAGTGCCTTTCTGGCACTAAGAAGTGCCCTTGAGGCCCTGACAAGGGCTCTTTGGGGCTTAAGGAGTCCTGCAGCTCAAACCGGGACACCCTCCCGGGACTCAAAAGTGCCTTTGCGGTACTAAGAAGTGCCCTTGTGGCCCTAACAAGGGCCCTTTGGGGCTTAAGGAGTCCCGCAGCTCGAACCGGGACCCCCCTTCCCCGGCACTTATAAGTGCCTTTGTGGCACTAAGAAGTGCCCTTGTGGCCCTGACAAGGGCCCTTTGGGGCTTAAGGAGTCCCGCAGCTCGAACCGGGACCCCCCCTTCCCCGGTAATTATAAGTGCCCTTGCGGCACTGATAAGTGCCTTTGAAGGGGGTCCTGCAGCTTTAAACCAGGACCCCTGGTCCTAAAAACCTTTACAGGTCTCTGTGTCTTCTTGTCGGTGACACTAACTCCGCTGATGTCACCAACGTCAGGGGATGTCACTGCAGCCACCAGTGACACCACCGGCGCTGGAGACATCAACGTCACCAGTGTTGCTTACCTCTTTTTACTTCTTTCCTCCTCCATCAGCTGCGATGGCTTCTGAGCTCCGCGGAGGTTTGCAGCTCTTTATATAGGTTTGCAGAAGGACCAAATCCAATTGTGATTGATTAAGATTTCAGTGCTTGCAATCATATGATCACACATTAACACACATAAACCAATCATATTTGAAAAATAAAATTCAAATATGATTGGTTAATGTGTGATCATATGATTGCTAGCATTGAAATCTTAACCAATCACAATTGGATTTGGTCCTTCTGCAAACCTATATAAAGAGTTGCAAACCTCCGCGGAACTCAGATGTTATTGCAGCTGATGGCAGAAGAAAGAAGTAAAAAGACTTCGGATCAAGAGGTCAGCAACACCGGCGACGTTGATGTCGCCAGAGCCGGTGGTGTCACTGGTATCAAGAGGTCGGCTTGACCGCTGTTGGCGATATCAGCGGAGTTGGTGTCGCCGACAAGAAGACGCCGAGACCTAAAAAGGTTATAGGACAAAGGCATTTGTCAGTGCTGCAAGGGCACTTATAAGTGCCGGGTAAGGGGGGTCCCGGTTTGAGCTGCGGGACCCCTTAAGCCCCAAAGGGCCCTTGTTAGGGCCTCAAGGGTTCTTCTTAGTATCGCAAAGGCACTTATATGTGCCGAGAAAGGGGGTCCTGGTACGAGCTGCAGGACCCCTTAAGAACCAAAGGCCCTTGTCAGCCAGGGGGTGTCCCGGTTTTCGAGCTACGGGACCCCCGAACCTCCTGCCGTGGGATTGCTGGCTCGAATGGCTAATTTTGGGAATCCAGGGGGTGTTTGGGGATTTTCGGAATCACTGTTCCAGTTTTAACAAACGTTCGAGAAATTTTGAAAAAATCCTGTGAGTCCGGAAAATCGAATTCATCCGATCTTGGCTTGAACTCGGTTTCGAGTTCGGTTTTGTGTCCATCTCTAATTGTAATACCTTTACTCCTGGCTCCTTCGGTGCTTGCATCGCTCCTGTCTTTGTGTACCAGTATCCAGTTTCTTACCTCTCAGTCTGCTCCAGTATCCATTCCCCAACCTGCTACCAATCTCTAGCTACTTACCTCTTAGTCCAGTCTAGTGGCCAATTATATATGATTATTGCCCACAATCTAAATACAGGTGGCCCTAGATCCCCCTTTCTAGGTAAAGGTGCCAGAGGAATTACACCAAAAGTTACCTCAAGTACCCAAAATATGCAAATATAAAATGCAACCTGTGTGGGTAAGTACAGACCAGAATATATAACAATATAATAATAATAAATATAAAATACAGCCTACGGTATGTAAAAAAAAAAACTAAAAATCTTCAGTAGTCATAGATTAATAGTATAAAGTACAATATTTAATGACTCCAGACGGCTGGCAAAATTAATTTAAAATACAATTCATAGTCATATAATAGCTATAAAAGAGTCCACTTCATAAAAAAGGCACTTAGCCCAGTCCCTGATGATGAAACACTTCCCTTTGTGCAAAAAAGATTGTTTTCAAAAGGGACTGTAGCAACTTCTTACTTGGTTTACAATGGAAATCATACAGTTAGTCTGTGTGCACACAAAGTCATTATAAATAACCATTGAATGTTAAAACATATACGTCACTGCTCCTGCTTTATTAGCATAGGAATTATTGCTGGCATTTCAACGGTCCCCCAGACAGTAAAATAGACATCTTCCCGTGGCTTCAGCTTTTGGGATCCATATAGGAGTTGGGTGTTCTTCCTCTACTCTATAGCATAGGATCAACAAACCTTCAGTATGTCAGTCCCTTCCCTATGAGCGCGATACACAACTAATCATCACGTGACCTGTATCAAACCAAAACAGAGCGTCACCACTACGTGTTTCACTTGTCAGAACTTCCTCTCGTAGTGACGTCAGTCTCTATGCCTACTCCATTTATAGGTCAGTGGCTCCTGGAAACTTTATTTATACAGAGCCAAAATTGCTATTTTAATATGGGATAGTCAAAATAGGAGGTTAAACCACATTAAACCGTATTAAAATGGGAATCTCAACTCTGTATAAAGTTTCTTAAAAGCGAAGACTCCAGTGTACGTCGCCTACCTTCAACCAGTCTATAGCTACTTACCTCTCAGTCGCTCCAGTGTCCAGTATCCTACCTGCAACCCGTATCCAGTAACCTACCTCTCAGTCTTCTCCAGTATCCAGTTTCCTACCTGCAAATAGAGATGGGATCCGGGTCTAACTCAGACCCCAATCCGACACAGATTTCGGGACTTCTGAGCCTATTTTCTATAATTATTAAACGTCCGAGGATTATTGAAAATAGCCTCAAATGTTTGATAATCCTCAAAAATACTATCAGAAAATTGAAAGTAGTCTCTGACCGTATTTTTGAGGATTATCGAACGGTTGAGGCTATTTTCGATAATCCTTGAAAATAGCCTTGAACATTCGATAATAATTGAAAATTCGTTCTGTTTTCGGATTTTCGGATCTTGGTGATTTTCCTGAGATCCGGGAATCTGAAAACAGAACGAAACTGGTGAGTTCGGCCATCTCTACCTGCAAACAGTATACAGCTACTCACCTCTCAGCCTTCTGCTCTATGCAAGTATTCAACTACTTACCTCTTACCAGTATACAATGCCTGCACCTAGCTCAGGTCCTTATTCCGGATCCCTTGTTCTTGCCAAGCCTCTGCCTCTCCTTGGACTTTAACCTCCTCCTGAAAGCGAACTCATGTAAGTTCACCTGGCTTTCGGGACGCATTCCTAACAGGTACCATTTATCCATTGCAGCTTCCGAGGCTGGAAGTCAGTCTTTACACAAAAGGGGGGCTGTGGGTGCACTCCTGTGGCAAAGTTACTTTATAACAAATAGTGGAAGTGCTACTGATCTGACGAAAACTTTAGAACAAACATGAAAAGAGATGATCAATGCACATCCTGGGCCCCATATATCATAATATCTATGCTAGTGCAAACAGTTAAAACATGGGGGTTTTAGTTACAATTTTATGCATTAAAATGAAAAGCCTTCCAACTACGTCAAGGTAACCCCAGTATGGAAGGTCAGTCTTGGCATAACCATTCTATTCCCGGAGGTGTCTACTGGCTGGGGGTGGACATGCTCTTACAAAAAAAGTTAACATTTACAGTATACCGTATATACTCGAGTATAAGCCGAGGTACCTATTTTTACCTGAAAAATGTATAAAAACTGATTGACTCAAGTATAAGCTGAGGGTAGAAATTATCACCACTACTGCCTTCTGATTTAGTATTATTTTGTGACTTAAGTTGCCCTTTAAATGGAATGGAAATAAAAAGCAGAATTCCCATACATGAATCCCATACAGTAATAGCCAAATCCAGTACCATTAACCCCCAATTCCTTGGCACTCCAGATGTTTGGAAACTACAACTCCCAGCATGCTTTGTTGATGGGAGTTGCAGTTTCTAAACATGTGGAGTGGCAAGGTTCAGTAATCTTTTAATTAAGCTTACCATCATTTACAATTCTCCTGACCCCCATATAGTAAAGGGCCCTCTGACCCCATATAGTAAAGGGCATTCTGACCCCAATATAGTAAAGGACTCTCTGACCCCAATAGTTAAAAATGTCACCTGAGATTTGTAGTTCCATGCTCTCACTTGCATTGAACTAGCAGCCATTTTGCCCCAAACTGAGGAGACCCATCAGATTTACAGCATCCAGATGAACATTGACAGTGCTGAGTGATTCCAGCAGCCAGACTACAGGAAGCAGGAAGTGTAAAGGCAGATCAGCTCCTGTAACTTTCTATGCAGGTTAACACAGCACCACCTATTGGTTACTATCTGTAATTGCAGAGTTTGGATCTAAATTAGGACTTGACCCAAGTATAAGTCGAGGTTAGGTTTTCAAGCTAACTTTAAAACCTGAAAAATTCGACTTATACTCTAGTATATAAGTGTTGAAAGTAAAATAACCAATAGAATTTAATGTGCTGATTAATTAAAAATTACAACGCTGATAATCTTAAATAACAACTAAAAAATGTAAGACATCAATAAATGTAACCTTTTTAAGGTTAAAAGGTGTTTGGTTTAAAGCTACGACAATAAACTATTGATGATTCTTTTCCCGGTACATATAATAATTTATACTATATATTATGCTGTAAGGCAATGTTTGCAAATATATCACTTTCTTATCTTGTACATAAGGAATCCTTACCAAGTGTTTCTCTAGAACAATAGAGACTTGTGTGTTCTCTTTTTATCCAGGAAGCTTAGGCAATTTTTTTATGCAGCTTTTCCGGCTATCTAGCACAGTGCAGCCTTTGATGGTTGCCAAGATCACTCATTGTTTTTCCTTGTTCTTTATTTCCTCCAACTGTTTTCTATTCACCCTAACCCATACACTTTTATTTGGATGTTTCTTTGCCTTTCCACTCAAAGTACCATCATTTATTTAGTGAATGCAAACTTCGTCTTGGCCAAAGGAAAAATAAATCAGAGCAGTGAAAAGATCACTTTATCATTCTCCTTGAAAGCCACTTGGCTCACTTTAGAAAAGGGACATGCATGAGCAGAAAATAAATGAGAAAGGATTGGGAAGATGCAGTTTAAAAAGATAATTTCCCATGTAGTACTTATAACAACACAGATTATTACTGATAATTAGTTTATATAGAGGACTTCAAAAATGTAACTCACAGAATTAATAATGACACTCATATTGAAGTGGTGTGACATTTAAAACTTAAATATCTAATCCCATTTATAAAGATAACTAATAACCACAACAAATGCTTATCAAAACCTGGATTTACAAAAATAAAATGTTAGAAGTGGCCACCCTGAGACACCCTGTAGTGCTATAGTGTGCTAATTGTTCTGTGATGGATGACACCAGCCAATGTCTTCAGAAAAAATTACCCCTAGAGTAATCGGCATTCTTGTGAAGTATTTGTTTGTAGCTGTAAGTTTTTATGATTACTGTGGATCTGCTAACAGACAACTACACTTAACTAATGACCAATGCTGGCAGATCTGCAATCAGAAAATATTTTATTGAATACCCTGCAGAATATTATTACTGACAGCTAGGTACTAGGAGAACAGGAAAGGGTAAAAAAAAGTCATGACACAAAGGCAAACAGAAAGATATAGTCCAAGGAAAGGAGAAATAAAAATAAAGGAAAGAAAACATTTACAGGGCTAATGAGAACTAATAGAGCTATTGGAAGTTTAAAAAGAACAGAGGATAAAGAAAGGAAAGAGGAGGGGAATAGCTAGTTAAGGTTGATTGAAAGAATGGCAGAAAAGAAAGGAGGTAAGGAGGAGAGAAGTACAGAAGACAAGGGTGAAAGAAAGGAAAGGGGAGGAGAATAGAAATAAGGGGGACTAAATGTAGGGGAAAGTGAAGTCAGAAAAGAAGCAGAGAGTCGAAGGGTACAGAGAACTACTGTTGAAATGATAGGAGAAGGTGAGTGGAGATACAAAGGATAGGTGAGAACGGGCTTTATCGGTCGGATCCTGGTACCCTTTTTTTAATTTGTTGTACTGGGTTCCCCAATCTTTGGATATTTTCTTGACTAACTTACTCTTGTTTTCATACATCACAGATCATTTTAAACGGTTCCTATTTATTACTTTGCCTCTAAGAGATGAATATGGGGGAGATGGTTAAGAGTTTTGGATGGGTTATAGATCATGCTAGGTTAGAAATATATATTCATGGGATGTTGGGAACTTAAGTTGACATATTGTGTGTGCTGAAAAAAATACAGAGTCTTCCATAAATGCTTTAGTTGGATTAGTAAGTATAACTAGTGTGCTATGTATAGATATGCTCTTTTAGAGACCAAATAGCAATTAAACTACATAGTTCTTTTATGTCCTCAACCATTTTTCCAATATTTCAAAATACACTAGAAAAATGCTGAATGTCACATAATAGGTGATGGAAGACTGCAAATATCATTGGTTATGTCTTTCTACATTTAGATTGGGTTGACTTTTGAAAAAAAAAATAAGGTTTTATCTGTTTTCGTTAAAAAATTTAAATACTTTCATAGGGTATTCTGGATTGGGTACAATTTAGTACTGCTTGTGTGCAGAATAACAGGGACACGAGGTGTATTTTTTGTATATCAATGTTAGATATAGTGAGGGGTAATTCACCCATGCAACATAACTAAAATGAGTGCAGATATGTGCCTTCCAGTATGTGCCTTGGAGGCTGCCAATTTATATAGGTCCATATTGTGATATATACATAGAAGTATTGCAAATAAAAAGTGGTTTATCAAAATAAATAATCAATAAGATAGATTTGTTTTTCACCTTTTACAAGAAGTTGCGGTGCCGACACAGAACGTTATAATAGATATTGAGCCTGAGCAAAGAAAGTGCTGTATTTAAGTCATGCAGCAACACACACACACAACACACACGGAGTAAGTGCTAATTACTTGTATTCATTTATAGATTAAGATGGGGCAAAGTAATTTATTTTTTAGTTTACATACCCTCTAAATTCTAAAATATATAGAATGTTGTGCTCTTTCATTTCCCAGATTTCTTTTTGGCATTATTACACCTCTGTAAACTGTTCTAAATATCAACATATTTTTTTGGCATTGGGACATTTACTGGTATGTTGTATTCTATATTAAATTTAGTGTTGCCAATCAAAGTCTCAGTTGAATAGATAGTGTAAATATAAAAGATTAACAGCAGGTGTGCTCTTATTATTGCAATGTGAATATGTTTAAAAGTGTCCTACGTCTTAATATTCCTCCACTAAAGCAGATGAGGTATGGCCTAACCAAATTGTCTTGGATAAATAGCAAGATGTACAGGAAACATTATTTGTTAATCCATAGAGGTTTTTTTTGGCTTGTTTTGTAGTCCAAATGCTCACAAAGAGCATAATAATTGTTCCCTACTTTACTTTATAAATATTGAAATATAATATAATGCTACTTGATAAAATAGGATTCCAAATTGTATTTTATTTGAATTCTCTATTTAAAGGAATAGTTATACTATTAAAGGATAGGTTTACTCAGAAAGTGAACTATTCCTTTTTGCACTAATTGAAGAATGGGTGGTAAAGGAGCTATGCCTTCTTCAATTAATCAAACAGGAGCCGAGATTGAAGATATAGAACTTTCCCTCAAGTGCAATCCGCCTGCTCTGACAGGTCACAAATGTTTCTGGCTTTATTTAACTATAGCGTGCATGCGTGCTATAGTTAAGTAAAGCCAGAAACATTTGTGACCTGTCAGTGGAGCCGGATTGCACTCAAGGGTAAGTTTGGTATTTTCGTTCCTGGCTCCTGTTTTAATTAATTGAAGAATGGGAGGAAGGGCATAGCTCCTTTACCTCCTGTTTTTTAATTAATGCAAAAAAATATAGTGAACCTATCCTTTAATAGTAGAACCTAGTTTGACTATTTTGTTATGCTTTTTTTATTTTATTATTTATTTATTTATTAATATTGTACATCTTTTTAGGTTTGTTGTGATCTTTGTAAATGTTGAGTGATACCTACAGTAGAATACATAAATTAAATTAGGGTATATCAGTACATTGGAGCTCTATGCTATTTTATAGGGCTAAACAACCAATAGCAAAGCTCCCAACCGTCCCGTTTTCGGCGGGACTTTCCAGTTTTTGGGGTCCTTTGCCGCTGTCCCGGCACCCCCTCCCCTTTTCCCACAATTTCCCTGTATCAGGACAAAAAATTTGGTGAAAATTGGAAAACCAGAAGTGAATCCACAGGCTTTAGGACCCTGCAGTAGATGTGAGTTGTGAGATGTAAAATGGCAGTAGTGGTTTTTAAAATGGGTGTTACCTCAAAAAGTGGGTGTGGTTTTTAAAAAGTGGGCATGGTCAAAAAAGTACGCGCGCCCGCACAGCTTCAATTTGTCCCTCTTTGGACTTTCCAAATGTTGGGAGGTATGCAATAGTCACCCAAGAGTTTCAAAACTACAATTCCCACCATAGGTGCAGAGTGCTTGTAGGGGAATACTGCAAATCTCTGTAGATTACTGGTTGCCTATTCCTGCTAAACTCTGTACACACATTAGATATTTGTTCTTGACATTCTAATATTAACAAGCTGCTCCGTGTTACACTGGCCATACACTATTTAGACACTAGATAGATTAGACATTCATTTATCTAATCTTTCTAGTGTCTAACTAGTGATATTTCAGGGCCAGATGTGCCCACCTGACTATTTTTATAAGCAGGGCCGCAATCAAACTTTTCTGATCCCCAAACTGAGTAAATTACTGGGCCCCACATAATGCATACACACCAACACACAGATACAAATACACTTTAACTCAGACTCACTTTTCACATTTGAAAACAGACACATTAACTATCACATGCACACCCATTAAAGGACAAATTTGGCACTGGGAATATGGTTGGAAATCACCCAGAAAATGATAAAATGCTTGGAAAACTAGCACAGCAGTTACTTATCACATGCTGAATCCAGGTGACCATCTCCCCTCATAGTAACATAGTAATTAAGGTTGAATAAAGACATACGTTCATCAAGTCCAACCTATTCACCCTTTTTTTTTCTTTTTTCTTTTTTTAACCCTACCTAACAGTTGATCCAAAGGAAGGCAAAAAAACCCAGCTAAAAAGGGGGAAAAAATTGCTTCCTGACTCCAAACGGCAATTGGAAAGTATCCCTGGATCAACCAGATCTATATGCATTAATACCAGTAATTCTCAATATTTTTTAGTTTTAGAAACTTATCCAGGCGTTTTTTAAATCTATTCAATGAACTTGCCATTACCACTTCTGCTGGAAAACAGTTCCACAGTTTCACTGCTCTCACTGTAAAGAAACCTTTCCTAACCTGAAGATGAAACTTCTTTTCTTCCAACCTTAAAGGATGTCCACGAGTCCTCTGATATGACCTATTAGTAAACAATGCACCAGAGAGTTCATTGTATGGCCCATTAATATATTTGTATAAGGTTATCATGTCCCCACGCAAACGTCGCTTCTCCAATGTAAACAGCCCTAACTTGTCTAATCTGCCTGCATATTCAAGCCCCTCCATTCCCCTTATTAATTTAGTTTCCCTTCTCTGAACTGCTTCAATTTCCAAGATGTCCCTTTTGTATATGGGATTCCAAAACTGCACCGCATATTCCAAATGAGGCCTTACCAATGCCTTGAAAAGAGGGAGAATACTATTTTCCTCTCTTGAATCTATTCCCCTCTTTATAGAAGACAATATCTTGCTAGCTCTAGCCGTTGCTACCTGGCATTGTTTGCTAAGTCTGTTATCCACCAGAACCCCCAAATCTTTTCCCATTACAGATGTTTTTTATGGTGTAGATGGCACAGGGATTATTAAATCCTAAATGCATTACCTTACATTTATCAATATTGAATCTCATCTGCCATTTTGCTGCCCATTTTGATAATCTATCTAGGTCTGCTTGAAGCACTTGCACATCATTTGAAGTTTCCAAAGCTCTGCATAGTTTAGTGTCATCAGCAAACACTAAGACTCAATGCCCCCTTCTAAGTCATTTATAAACAGATTAAACAGAAGCGGCCCCAATACAGAACCCTAAGGCATTCCGCTTAGAATTTTAGCCCACATAGATGTAGCTCCATTAACCACCACTCTCTGTTTGCGATCCAATAACCAGTTCTCTATCTATGAACAGATGTTTTCTTCAAGGCCAACAGTCCTCAGTTTATACATTAGTCGCCTATGTGGCACAGTATCAAAAGCTTTCGCAAAATCCAAATATACCACATCCACTGCTGTGCCTGAATCTAACTTCTTACTAGCTTCTTCATAAAAAACAATTAAATTTGTCTGGCATGATCTATTGCTCATAAATCCATGCTGACTACTACTAATAAGATGAGCTCTGGAGACAAAGTCAAGAATATGATCCCATAACAAAGTTTCCAGCACCTTCCCTACCACTGATGTTAGGCTTACAGGTCTATAGTTACCAGGCTGTGAACGACTACCTTTTTTGAATTTTGGTATTACATTGGCTTTTTTCCAATCAAGTGGTACATCCCCAGTCCAAAGCGAATCTGAAAAGATGAGAAACAGTGGTCTAGATAGAACTGAACTAAGCTCTTTTAAAATCCGAGGATGCAATCCATCTGGTCCTGGGGCTTTATTGATATTATGTATTGGAGATGGCCGTTCTCTGGGTGCTCAAGGGAAAGGCCCGCTCCATACATGCTTCTGAGCCATCGTCCTCCACATCTTCGCCTAAAATGGCAAATCTGTTGGGATCAACCAGCTGGAAAGAAGCGCCCCTATCCTTCCGTCCCCTACTTCCCCTGGTGACCCTTACAAATCTATCTTCCTTTACCACCTTATCTGCCCCATTTCCACCCTCCATACATAGGTCCCTTGGGGCGGTGCTCCAAGATCCCATACATGCAGCAGGATGCACATTGCGTGGCCCCAACAAAACTGTCCATACTAAACAGCAATACACAGCAACAGCAATACACACAAGAGAATCAGCTATACACACCAGAGAAACAGCAATACACAGCAGAGAAACAGCAGTGTTATTCTTAAACCCTCCTCACTGTACAAGCTCAATCCAGCAAATCACATTTAGCAAAAGTAGCAGTTAGGACCCTCCAGGCTACTCATGATTGGCTGTGGGCTTTTCCTCCTGCAGCTGATTTTGTTTCAAACTGTTACCTTGTTTTGCAAGGGTCCAACATTATCAGGCCAGCTGGGCCCCCATCTTCTGTGCCCATGGCAAGTCCAGGCCCCAGATTATCTCTTGTACCCCCTGATGGTGACCCTGTTTATCATTTTTGGGGGTCTGACATTCTAATACGAAATTGTACACAAAAGTATAGATTATTGTTATTTTCTGGAACTAAATATGTGAATGTCTGTCAAATATAATAGGTGGTCTAATACCCAAGGACCGACCCCATGCTCTTCTTCTTTGGGGTTGAAGATGATGTTCGGTAGAGCAGATATGAGCAATGTTTTTTTAAATTAAGTTTTTATATTGTATTTTAATGGATATGGTTGATAGGAGAGAGGGTTGTTAATTCCTACTTAATATTATTTCTGTTAGGAACACCAGCACAGATAAAACTGCTTCTTCTAAGCTTTTTTAGAACTTAAGCACTTTCTTTAAAGGGAAAGTTCAGTGGAAAATATCATTATTTTGTTTTACATTTTTAGTTTATATTATGCATACCCCAATAATTTCTTCCATTTTGAAAAAAACCAGTTGATTTTATACACTTTGCTATGCCCAGTGAGCTGACATTTCAGGTTCTGTAATTGTCCTTCTACATCCCAGGATGCACACTTACTTGAAATGTTCCTAACAGTATTTCTACTGATTGGCTGTTGGATGGGCCAAACATGCTCATATCTCTCCTGGGCAACTAAATCAACCCAGGCGCTGTGTCAAGGGCAACACTATTATGGACTCTATTAGGGATACTGCAAACAGGAAGTCAGTATTTTGGAAGCATTTATTTATGCACAGACAAAATACTGAATGGTCCTTGGAATGAAAAAAAATTTTTTTCTTAAAAGCTGATGTATTTGCACTCAACTTTACCTTTAGTACAGGACACTAACCTTGCAGTACAAAACTGTACATGCTGGTACTCCTCAATAAGATGATATTGGGAGTTAAGAGTAATCAGTCCTACCTACCTGCCCCAGATACAGTAGCTTTCATTTTTAAAAAGTAAATTTTTTGGAAATAAATGTACATCCATATGAATTGCCCTTAAAGGGCATGTCTACCCCCAAACTAAAATCTACCCCATTGCTGGCCCCACTGTGTAATGGTAAAAAGTCCTTACCTTTTTCCTTTTTTCATTTGGCTGTCCTGCAGTGCCTTCTGAAAGTCCAGGAAATTAAGGAGTAGGAGCCTCTCTCTGTGCAATAAGGTATCTGCCCCTTCCTTGTCCTCTTATAGGACTTTGGCATGTGCTGTGGAGCTCTCTGCCCTCCCTTCATCCAGATCCATCGGCACTGCCATCATGCTTTTTTTTTTTTGTAATTGCCCACATTATATCCCACAACCCTAAACGCCATATTAAAGGAGAACTAAACCCAAATTTTTACACTCCAGAATTTAAAAATATCCACCCTAAAAACACCAATAAACTGTAAGATCCCACTACAGTAAATAGCATTAAAGTAAGTGTAACCCCCTGAAGAACAAATGGATGAAATAACTGTATGTATGTACAGTGACTAGCCACGCCCCTGACCTCAGTCACATGCTCCCATGCCTAATCTGTCCTGTTA
The DNA here is from genome assembly GCA_019447015.1 of Hymenochirus boettgeri. Classification (NCBI taxonomy): domain Eukaryota; kingdom Metazoa; phylum Chordata; class Amphibia; order Anura; family Pipidae; genus Hymenochirus; species Hymenochirus boettgeri. The sequence continues at coordinate 145,854,832 of CM033469.1, forward strand.
AAGGATTGGCTAGAGGCTACTAGTGGGTGTGACCAACTATACCAACTTTAAAAAGTTCCTGCAGTATCTTGGAAAATAAAACCCCATGTTAGAGAGGAAAATTTCCCAACAACCATATCAAAATTAAAGGTGAGACACAGATTACTGCCTTTATATTAAGGTGATCTTCCTTCTAAAGAGTGTTGTTCTGAAGCTTTATTGGTCCTTTATAATTGCTAAAATCGGTCCAGAAATGTACGTACACACCTTCGTTCCCTCGGCTCCTTCTTAAGACCAGCAGCTGCAACTGTGAATGGCTGACTTTAAGCCAATCCAAGAGAAATGTCTGCTAGTCCCGCCTCTTTTGATCTTCTGTTCCCAAAACAGAGGAGGCAGAGGCTGAGGAAACAAAGGTGGGTAAGTACATTTGTGTCCCGATTTTAAAGGTTTTAATATGGCGTTCAGGGTTGGGGGTCCCTACAATGTGGGCAATTTTTGATTTGGTGACTGGACATGCTCTTTAAGTCTGAAAGTATTGGTATAATACACCAACCTCACTACAATGAATTTGTAGGATCCTGTGCCCCAAGGGAGTGGTCCTGTTCATAGGGATAAAAGGTTGTAATATGCTACTTCTTAATTGTGAATAGATGTGAAGGTACTGTTGATTAGTTAATTATATGTGTTGGTTATCTTCCAATTTCTTTTTTTACTCCTTCCCCTTTCCCCACTCATATATTTAATACAAAAACACTGTTTTACAATATTTGTTATATAAATATACTTATCACTGTCTTTTTCTTAACTCTTCTTTCTGATACCATACCAGATAACTGTATAACCACACTGCAATATGCATTGTATGTCATTGTATACTTGAAGTCTGTGTGCTAAATAAAACAAATATGCAAATAAAACAATTAAACAAATTATACATTTTAAAATGTGGATATGAGGTTTTTAATCAGGTTTTTAAAACCAAAATTACTGAGCTTATTTTAGAATCTGTTGTGTAATCTGTAGATATGTCAGATAGCCATACATTAAATTAACTTCTGGCGTTCCTGCGACCTAACGGAAAACTAATGGTCCTTATGTCAATTACCATGCTCCATCTAGGAAATGCCAGCAGGTAAAAATACTGCTGCACCCAGCATTATGATGGATTCAATGTTTATGTTGGATTGTATGTCGAACATCAGGTCAGTGTATGGAAACTATTAATTTAGTCTTCCTGAAATCCCCCTGCAGCTGCCCTGATCAATAGGGTGGGAGAAACAGATGTATAACAAAATTTTATTCTCTGCATTGCTTGGTGCCTGACCATATTCAAAGGGAATCTGACAAAACTGGGGAAAGTGTAGAAAAATGCAGAAAATAGTTGATAGTACAATGAAAAGTATTTCCTTGAAAAATTAAGATAAATATTTTAATGGCTTTACTGCTTCGTTGAAAGCAGCAGAGGCGAATAAAGCTAGTGCTTATCTGCACAATGTTTGGATCTTTTTGGCTATGCAAATGATCTTTTTTCATTAACTAGACAAATGCAAATGCACTGGTGATAAGCACTGCTTCAGGGTACTCAGTTTTGCTTCATGAAATAGGATGCTTCTTAGCCTTTTCTCAGCAGTTTCACATGAACACACTGGCTAGAATTAGCCTAGGATTTAAGGTGGCTTAGGTAATTATAACCCCACATATTATCAGTTCTAAACTAATACACTGGTTGTACTGGAGACGTTTTAGAAACGAGAGAAAACGCTAAATCTAAGATTATAAGCAAAACATTCCCAACCATAACTGTATGCAGCTGAGGCTGCACGGCCCAGATAATTACATTTCTAATGCATACATCTATAATAAATTTAACTCAGGGATTGTTTGAAAAGGCATATGCTGCAATGTGGTTTTATTCAAAAAAGGGACTTCAAAGGGTATTTTTAGTCTAGCAAAATCCCACTACCTACTACAAGGAAAGACCAGTCACTCCAGAAGCAGAAATTGAAATGTTACCTATCCCTTACCTCTTACTAGGACCTTTGGCTGCCTGCCAGCACGGTTTCTTCAAAAATTAAGAGAATCATCAGAGAAAATAAGGCAGGTGAGAGGAAGGGGGAGATGTGTAAGCAGAGCAGTGTCTAAGGTGAGGCTGTGCAGAACTTTTAAGTGTCGAAGACAATACAAGAAGGCAGTGAGTAATAATTTAATGTCAAAGCAAGCAAATATAAATATTTTACTCTCAAATTGTAATTTCAGATAATGTAAAATTGAATATAGTGACCCATTAAACAAATTCTTAATTTGTACTATGCATACCTAGTTTTTCTACATATTCTCTTCCATTTTGAAAAATTTTGGTTAAATGAGCTGACATTTCAGGTTCTGTAAAGGTCCTTCTTCTTCCCAGAATGCACACTTCCTTGGAATGTTCCTAACAGTAATTTCTACTGATTGACTGTTGGATGGGTCAAACATGCTCAGATCTCTACTGAACAACTGAATCAACCCAGGCTCTGGGTCAAGGGCAAGACCATAACGATCTATATTAGGGGTCCTGCAAACAGGAAGTCAGTATTTCGAGAAGAATTTATTTATACACAGACAAAATGCTGAATGGGCAGGTTAAGATCATTACGATGGAAAAATACTGCTCTCTTTTCTTAAAAGTGTATGTATTTGCATTGAACTTCCCCTTTAAAGTATATACCTAGGATGGTAGAAAAAAAGCATAGGTAACATGAGTTAGGTATTGGTGCTAAGGTGCTAAGCAATCAGCTTTCTGCCGCTGCACAAGCAGAACTTTGACAGCCCACCACTACCGTTAGTAGACAAATGGTTTAAAATGGTAAGTAAAAATGTTTTTGTATTTTTTTGCCATCATTTATGCAAATATGACGTAAGCCCTTTTTCAAGCTTGGTCTTCATTTCAGCACCATATTGCTCTGTTGTATATTTGAGTTTAAGTTCAGTGGAAAATATCATTATTTTTTAAATTCTTTATTTGAATTACACATAACTAGTTATTCTACATATTCTCTCCCATTTTGAAAAATCAATTGATTTCATACCCTTGCTATTCCCGGCTGTTGTCATTAGTGAGCTGACATTTCGGGTTCTAACAATCCTTCTTCTTCCCAGGATGCACCACTTCCTTGGACTGTTCCTAACAGTATTTCTATGGGTCCAACATGCTCAGGTTTTTCAGAAGCATTTAATTATACACAGACAGAATGCTGAAAGGGAAGGTTAAGATCATTAGGATGAAAAAATACTGCTCTTTTTTCTTAAAAGGTATCTCCACTGATAAAAAAAAATTCTATTCAGTTTTTATTGAAGAACGGGTGGTAAAGGAGCTGTGTCTTACCTCCCGTTCTTCAATAAAACCTGCAGTAGCCGGGAAAGAAGAACTATGTATTCACTCTTGCACATGCGCATAGAATACTACTTGTCAGACTACGTGGTGGAGTAGCGAGCAATCAGGTAAACTAAATGCCATTTTTTTTTATCAGTGGAGATACCCTTTAAAAGTATATGTACTTGCACTGAACCTCCCCTTTAACAAGTTACACATTAGTTTCTTCTGCTACTGAAATCTAAAAAAAAAAAAAAAATGTACACATAGGAAATCACATTTCCGTTTGTTGGCATGAGTTTGATCTGTCCAAGATTGACCTAGTATAAAAATCTACAAGGAAATTAGTTTATCTAAAATCCCACACTGATAAGTAATCAGTACTTATTTTCCAAGTCAAAGGAGGTAAAATCTAAGAGACTGTAGGTCAATTCTTGGACAGTGTGTGACTGCTAGCAGAACCTTGAGATGCACAAACCTCATTTTCCTTCTATTATTTTTTCATGCAAGCCAAAAATTCAAAAATAATTTGTTTAGAAGGACACATAATGTAGCATTGTTCATTATTTCAGATATCAGTATTAATATTCCTTACAATAAGCTCAGCCTTAAAGAGATGATTGTAATCCCACAAGACAAACCCATTTTGGTCGTATTCTGCATTTTTTTAGCTGTGTAATTTATGAAATGGCCCATTATTAATTTGGCTTAAAAGAGCCAAATTTCTGTTCTTTCTATTTCTTCCTTTCTTTTATTCTTCTACTTTTTTTTGGACTGTATCTCCTCCCACAGTTTTCAAGAAGGTAGAGACACGAAATCTAGTGCATGCAGACATGCAGGACACATAGGAGAAGTCTGCTTTTACCTAGCTAAGGAACCCGTTAAATCGTTTCTAAGTTATCGTGATTTTACAGACTTTTTAGACTTGTGTTAGTCATTAGGTTTTACTATGGTGAAAGAATGTAAATGATTTGTATATATAATATTTACATTATTCTTTAAAAAAAAATCTGTCACATTTTTAAAGCAAATTCTTAAGAATAGAATGACTCCAAACTATTGCTATTATTGCTGCCTGCACCTGCTGGTAGAGATATCTAGGCACCAGTTATTTCTGTCTAATTTCTTGGAAGCAGAAGAAACATATGATTTTGCTAAAAGAAACATCTTATGTGCAATTTACTAAAATTGAACTTTCAATTCATACAAAGTTGTTTAAAGCTCCTTCTGCTAATGGGATTTGTTTGTTTTGTCTGCCAAATCAGAAAGGGTGAATTGAGCTGACAGGTGAGAGGTTAAAAAAAAATCACGCATGATTTTATTGCTTGTAGTATAAAATTTTTCTGTTATTTTAGTTTGATTTCGGCATAATATATATGATTGCTCTGTTAAGCATGCCATAACCGATTAGTTGAATTTGATTGAATTGGTTTTCCGATCAGCCGCTTAACAATATCGAGTGGTTGATTGAAATTTTCTGGCAACCCCATCTTCAGGTCCCCATCTTCCATAGATTTCAAGCTGAAATCTGCAAAAGATCGAAAAGTGCAAGGTGGGACGTTTCAACAGTTTTTTTCCAATTGAATTTGGATAAAATAATTGAAAATTTGATTAGAAAAATCGGTCAGTGTGTGGCCTGCATTAGACAATTTATGAATGATATATGGCTAAACAACAATTCTTAGTAGAAAATGTTAATTGGCTGTTGTATTTGAGTGAAAAATGATAATATTTTTATATTTTTTTTTTGGCATTGCATACTGATTTGTACATTTAGATCTTATTTTGGCAAAAGAGCATATTACAAGCATAACATGGACCCTTCACTAACTACAATGCAACAAATTGCTAAAAAATAATAAAAAATTGCTAAAAACATAAACACAATTAATTAGGAACTGTATATGTGCTATATTGGTCATAGGTTTTTAAATGTTATGCAGAAGTCTGGATAACTGAATAAGGCATTGTTCATACTACAACATACTGCAAAACACATGATAACGCATCGTTATCATGTGTGTTTTCTGTGTATTATAATGTGTTTTTTTCTTTGACCAAAACAAATTTTGAAGCTAGTAATTGTGGAAACATCGCACACAAACGGTATAATAAGCATTATTGTTGTAATATTGTTATTTTCTCCTCAGTCCCATTGACTTCTAATCGTGTTTTCAAAGAATAAAAATGCATCCAGCTGTGGGTAATTGCAGTGCTACGCAATGCACTGGTGAGAGCAGGACACATTGAATTGTATAGGAAAATGAATGTGTTAGCGCATACTGTATGCGTTATGCTACAATGCTCAAAAACGTGCATAGTGTGAACCAGCCCTAAATGGACAAAACTACCCAGTGCAGTAAAAGCATGATTAGCTGGAAGTGTTGCCTTGTTATCGGCTCTCTGACTTGTTTGGCTAACAATAAGTCAAACAAAATGAATTTGAGTAGTTAACAAATATTGGGTATTAGGGATTGGTTCTCTGATCTGGATTTTAAGGAATTAACTTGAAAAAATATCCCTTGATCCCATATTAAAGATAAAAGCTAAATATTTTACTTCATAACAAAATGTTTCTCGTAAATTATAAGAATTATTGGAAATCATGTTGGACAATCATGCAAATAACTAACCTTAAGGATCAGTGTAACTGACATTTAGCAGTCATTAAATATCATCTGACATTTACCATTTAAAGGGGCTTGCAGATTCAGACAAAGCTGATCTTCTCAGGAGATGGATTACTGGCCTAGACATTATTAATTCCTGGGACAATTAATTCTGGCTTAGACAATAAAGTTTATGGAAAATCAACTGATATTTCTTACAGTTCTTTAATATATATATTAAAAAAAATATTATTCCAAGGGTAATTATATCCTCAGATTTTTTGATTTTGAGTAATATATACTGAGAAATTTTCCATTCAGTTATTGTGTCAGAGATCAGGGCAGGACTGACATCTTCCAGATTGTTAACTTTTTATTTCTCTTTTATAGTTCTTATATAAGATCTGAATAGACCCAAAAGCATTTTTATATTGCAACTTATGCAACAAACAGTATCTATGGCCTGTTCATTTTTTTGTTTAATCTTTATGAATGATTAGCTGACTTGACATCCACAGAAAGATTTTGGGTCATTATGTGGAGTCACATGCAATATTTTGTGATGTAATAAATGTTGCCAGCTTATAACCCTGTAATAGATGTATGTCCCAGATGAAGTTCAGGGCCTCTCCTAGCAGATCCTCTTGTGTACATGCATGTGTCTGTCTGCATGCATCTGTGTCTTTCTCTTTGTATGTACGAGTGTGTGTATGCCTGTATGTGGGTGTCTGAATGCATAGCAATTATTTATCCTGGGAGCAGAAGTTGGGTGAATCTTACTGTTGAGAATCTGTATTCCTATGGGTTTCCAGATTTTGAAATCCAAAATAGAGGAGACTTAAGGAAAGTATGCGGCACGTGCGGTAAATTGTTTGACCCACTTCGATGTTACACCCATTTTAAAGACTATTGCCATTTTACATTATTTAGCCGACTACACTGGCTAATGAAGTAGATAAACTGTACTCGTTTAAAGTGCATGTCGCCACTGCTTTGAATTGGTGAATTGACAGTTATCTGCCCCAAAATTTATATTACTGCATTTCTAACCAGATATTAAAGTATAATTATTATTCCCGTTCTGGCAGAGTAAGCTAGCCCCTCCCTCCAGTCAAGACTGACAATTGACATCACAGACAATGATATACTGCTGTTCAACCTGCTGCCTCCTGCACATGCCCAAGCTTATAAGCTCTGAGAAGAGGGATAAGGCATAAAGAAATAGAACATATTAAATATCTGGTTAGAAATGCATATAATAAACTAGTAAAAATAGCAGTTGGGGTTGCTGGCAGATAAGACTACTCACCAGTTTTTTGCTTTAAAGCACAGACATATAGGGTGGACATACCCTTTAACATTTTTACGGCACTTATTTTAAAAAACTGCCAGGCATTTTACCAGTGTCGGTTTGTCATAGACACTGGTTAAATGCTTGGCACACAGACATTAGTAAAAATGCTTAGTACATGGATGACTGGTAAAATGCTTGGCACGGACAGATAAAATGGTTTGGAAGCATATACTGTAAATGGCTGGCACTGATCACACAGATACTGGTTAAATGCTTGGCACACAGAAAATGGTAAAAATGCTTAGTACATACACTACTGGTAAAATGCTTGACACTGATAAATTGGTTGTAAAACATACAGACATTAGTAAAATGCTTTAAAACTGGAACTAGCAAAATGGTTGGCACAGACATTGGGAAAATAGTTGGAAATTGGCAGGTAAAATGGTACTTAAGATGGCATACAGACATTGGTTAAAATGGTTGGTAAATGGTTGGCATTGTCTGTCTTGATGCAAGACAATGCCAACCATTTACAATTCCCAACATTCCCCTACAAACACACTGCAGACAGGGAATGCTGGGAGCTGTAGATTCCAAACAAAAGGAAATTAATCCCTGACATCCAATTGTACTGTTGTTCTGTTGATGTGAATACAACACTCTGTACAATATAAAAATAAACTCCCAGCCTGAGCTTCCTGACTCCAAGTTTGCCTCAACAACTACAGTACACAACCCCAGTAAATGAACCATTTGTTTGAAAACTGCAACTCCCAGATTCCCCTACAATTTAACACTCTGCTGACAGGGAATGCTGGGAGTTGTAGTTTCCAAAACAGATCTATCCCTGGCTGCCACATAACTGTAGTGCGTGTGGAGTATTTAGTAGTAATAATAGTAGTATTTAATACTACTAATAAAAGAACATTAAACAAAAATTTAAAGTAGTGCAGAGTGAGTCTGTCACTGACAAGTTCACAACCCCTTTCCCCCTCCACTCCTGTCCCACTTTCACCCGGTTTTGGCAATTCTGTCTGGACCCCGGGTTTAGCCTCTAAAAAGAGGACAAATCCAGGAAAAAACGGACGTCTGGAAATCCTAGCTATGGGGTTGCAGGCAATGACTCTGAGGCAAGGACTGTCTTTAAAAGAGGGGGAAATGGGGTTGGGTTATGTATTATGTACTCACTGCAGTTATTTAATAGGATATTAAAAGGCCTATGGCCTTGTGCTTTTTTATGTTCACAGAACTGCTTGGTGACTTCTAATATCCTTATAATTTACAGTAAGGGGCATATTATCCACCATATTATTGATATTGCTTATTTTTATTGTGTGTAAGCACAAAGCAGTATTTCAGAATGGGGAACTAGTGAAATTTTTGACAAATGATACATAAGCAGAAAAGGAGATAGGAATGGGGACCACCTACATCCCAAATAATTATTGTATATATGTCACATTTTATTTTATAAAATTTGGGGCAGTTTAATGATCCTTTAAGAAAGTTTTAATAATATGCTGCAAGCAAGAACAGCTTCCACAAAGCTCTTCCACAAAGCTCTGCTGTCTGCTGTAAGCAAGGTAAAATGTTGAAGATTTACTTATCTAATGTGCCCTACTATATGAAGTATATATAACATAACATTTCTATATAATTATTTTTTTTAACACAAGAAATATGAGTATTTGCAGTTTTGGTTACTTTCTTAATTATTGTGCATTACTCTCATGCAATTTAATTCATACGCAAATCTGTAAGTACTGTAGGTAAATGTGATTGGACATATGCACTAAATCTCAAAGGGGGCTGGTGTCAGAAAAAAATATGGGGGGGGGAGATAGGGGAGGACTTTTGTTGTGAATAAACCATGATAATAATAAAACTTATAAATATAACTTGTCCAGATAAAGGGTTTTTAATATGGAAAACTCTATCAAAAACATTTTGAAACCCCAACATTGGGAAGACAAGAAGAAGCAATTTGTTTTAAACAATAAAAGAATTGTTTTTGAGCATTTATGATAAAAGGACTGTAGATAATAGATGTCATTAAGACATATTTAGCCATTAAAACAGAGCATTATTTAGGGATTTAAACATGCAGCATTTAGTTGTTCCCCCTGGATCAAGGGACCCATTCATGTAACAATAGGATTGTATGATAATCGTGTTGAGCCTGGTGTCCAATAAGTAAATTTGACCACAAAAATCTGTTTTGGGTACTAGACATGCTAAAAATAGTTGGCCTTAGAAATGATCAGAATGATCCAATAATATTTCTGTAAATCCTTAAAACATTTGCTTCTCATTATACCTCACTTACCAGCATGCCTTGGAAACTGCAGATGTTCAAATCAGAATTTTAATCATTCACTCAGTCTTGTGTTGGCTGCTGCTGTTATATTCCCTTGCACAATATGTGTTAGATTCTGTATAACAAGTGTTTCATACCTTAATGAGTGGTAGGCAGAGCTGCAGTTAAGGTCATGTGCTTGCAAGCCTGTTCTAAACATTTATGACTGACTTGCAAGCAATAAAATGTAATTCCAAGTGCATGTCATATGATCCATGATAAAGTTTGGGCAACTAATTAAAAGTAATTTCTCTAGCTCATTAAATAACTTCCTATAATTACCCCAAGGCTCCTGTGTTTCTTCTCAACAATTTAACAATAATTAACACTGGTTTTAATCTACTTCTAAAGCCCAATTACCCTACACCATTAAAACCAGAGTATAAAACTCAGCTTAGGTTAGGATAAATTTGAGTTAATTACATTGAGGGGTCATTTGAAAAGCTCTTTTATTTACTTACTTAAAAGTTTGACTATAACTTTACATGTTAGGGTTGCCTATTAACAGATTTACTTTTAACAAGAATAAACCGCTAAACGTTTTAGCAGTCATAAACGTCAGTAGCTCATTCTTCAAACTACTTTTGGATAGAATTCTTGCTACCCATAGATCTTTGGAGGGAATTGACATTAGCTTGTTAATAGAGATTGCAGTAAAGTCACCACCTTATATTTAAGAAACAAAAAAAACCAAAAAAAAACCCAAGCACCTTAAAAATATAGTAAAATAGAAGCAGTGTTCACTGGTGACATATATGCTTGTGTAATTGCATGAACTTTGTAGGATTAAGAATATCAACAGCAACAACAGGGTTTGCCTTAATTTTGTTATAATTTTTTTTTAATATACTTATTTATTGAATGCCAACTATCTAAATTACTGATAATATATTTCTTGCATGAAACAAAATGTTTGTTAAATGAAAGAAAGATTAATTTCATACCTGGGCTATGAAGCAGAAAGTCTTATTAAATTTGCATTGAGCAGTTTAGTTACAAGGTCGCTATTTATATCAGTTAAAACTGACATGTTTTGATGAGAAACGCTGACACTATTTCCAGAGTCCAACTATGTGTCATCCACCAAACAAAATTAAACTGATAGAATCCTTGTTATCTGGTCACTTTTAATTGTTAAATTTTTTCACACAAGAGACAATTCTTTTGAGAGCCCCGCCGCGCTTAGCGGATGGGGCGACTGACTGTGAGGGGGAAGGCATTCCCTTCTACAGTCAGGCGGCGTAGGATGGTTTAGGGTTGCTGGAAGTCTGAGTTCTCGCGAGACGCAGAGCCGGCGTGATGTCATTACCCCGCGTCTCGCTTTAAAAGGTGGCGCCATGCGTTCACCGGCGCCATTTTCACTAAGCCGGTGACCGGAGAGGATCTCTCCCCTCCCACCCTGTTATTAAGTTGTAAAGTTTTCTTTAATATTCTGTGTTAAGTGAATCCCTGTTGGAAAGGGATCTTGGAGTTTTGGTGGATAACAAACTTAAAGGTAGCAAGCAGTGCCAGGCGGCAACAGCCAGAGCCAGCATGGTATTGTCTTGTATAAAGCGAGGTATGGATTCAAGGGAGGAAAATGTAATTCTCCCTCTTTACAAAGCATTGGTAAGGCCTCATTTGGAATATGCAGTGCAATTTTGGAATCCTGTGTACAAAAAGGACATCTTTGAAATGGAAAGGGTTCAGAGAAGGGCAACTAAATTAATAAGGGGATTGGGGGAGCTTGAATATGAAGAGAGACTGGAAAAGTTACAATTATGTACGCTGGAGAAAAGGCGCTTGCGTGGGGATATGATTACTGTGTATAAATACATTAACGGGCCATACAATAAACTATCTGGGGCATTGTTCACCAAGAGAACATGTCAAAGGACACGAGGACATCCCTTAAGACTTGAAGAAAAAAGGTTTAGGCTTCAAGCTCGGAAAGGGTTTTTCACTGTGAGAACGGTAAGGCTATGGAACTGTCTTCCAGTGGACGTTGTAATGGCAGGTTCATTGGTCAGTTTCAAAAAAAAAGCTGGATGAGTTTCTGCAAACAAGGAATGTTGCAAGTTACTGGTATTGATACATAAAGAAAAGTTGATCCAGGGAAATTTCCGATTGCCACTTGGAGTCAGGAAGGAATTTTTTCCCCCTTCATAAATTTGGTGGGTTTTTTTTGCCTTCCTCTGGATCAACAGTTAGGCAGGAAATGAGGATATTGCTAGATGGGTTGGACTGAATGGACGTATGTCTTTATTCAACCTCAAATACTATACTATACTACTATATTTATATTTTGATGTATTTAATGTTTTTTTTAAAAAAAAAAACATTCTATGGTGGTTGGAGTCACGGCTGGTGGGTACACCCTTGCTGGATATGTTTATGGAGCTGTTACATGCCCTCTGGCAAGACAGAGGTTGGCATTCCAGCTGAGATCTACTGCTAGGTTGGTTAACAACAAGCATGGTTATGGTATGCTAGGGTGTACAGTGGTGGAAAATATGCAAATTAATAAAGGGCATATTTTATTTAAATATATATAAATTATGCAAATTTATTAATAAAAGCCGTGGCCTATTTTTGTTACCCCAAATTAAGTGGCTCTGTGTCTTGATTACAACATTAAGATAAAAGGTAAACTGTATTAGCTTGGTTTTCCCCACCATGGTCTAGTTTTTTAAGACCAGTCAATCTTTCCTTGTTGTACAATAAAACCTATATAAACCTAAAAAAAGTCATAATGCCTAGTGATCATACCAAAAGCAACAGCAGGTCAGACTTTTCAAACTGAATTGCATAATAAATATGGACCACCAAGAATCCAAGGCTGGAAACAACTGCCCTCTTAATGTATTTCAAGAACTATAACTAATAAAATTCTCTATTCTTATATTTGTAGATAAGTATCTACAAATCTGTTTGCAAACCAATGAGACTACAGTATACAAGGCCTGAGAAAATGTTAGATACAGATAACAGAGATAAATCCCATTTTAGTTTTTCTTCAAACTGTGTTGTGGGAATTAACATAGAAGTCTATTACTATTATTATTACTGTCAAAGGGAAGTAGAAACTAAAATATTTATACTGGCACAGTGTGACTTTACAGAATGCACAGTAACATATTAATAATGCACCAGTGTAATTTGCAGTTTGTATTAAAAAATTAAAAGAGGCCTAAGTAACGCATTGCAGCCTATAAACATGTAATAGAGAATTGTAATTGACATCATTCTGAAACTATGTAATGCTAGTTCAAATATAAACTGCCCAGTGGCTTACATTTTATAACTTTTCCTCTATTGTATATTGCTCTCTTAGAATTTTATTACGTAGTAATTGCCTGTCATGTGGAATGTTTAGAACTAAAGTCCCCAGACAACATTGTCCCAATAGACAGAGCACATTCACAAACACACAACAAACTGTGTCTCATCTTTCCCTTTGCTGTGGATGCTGGGTGATTTATGAAAATAACCTGTGGGCACAAGGGGTCAGCTCCCATAATTCCCCTTATCTGGGAACACCCAGCTAAGTGTACGCAGTACACTTCACAGGAAACTGCAGTCTTGCTTCCTGGAAGCTGAAAGCCAATCATGTTAGAGCTCAGAGATCTCTCCCTCTGACACAGAACACAGATTTCAGTGCAGTTTTTGTGTAAACACATTAAAAATGCTCCTATCCCTAACAATGATAAATTCCTTTGCTTTTCATACAAAAAAGAAAATTAATCTTTGCAGTGTATGTGTTAGCTAGCATGGATGAAAGAAACAGAACATTTAACATTTCAGCAAAAAATAAAAGTAAGTATGGGGAATCGAACCAGCAACCTTCTATACTGTGTCTTTCTAAAAAGAAAGTTTTCTACCTCTATGCCACAAGGGCTAATAAGTAGTTAACTAGTACATGTAGAGTCTTTATCATTTGCTAGACACATAATAAAAACAAAAACAGGAGCATGGGGAATCAAGCCTGCGTCCCAATAGTCTGATTATTTCCTAACCCAGCACTTTAGCAAAGCCGTCCCCCGTGAACTTGTGATAAATGGTACATTTCAGTTATGTCAGTAAAATCAGTTCACTATTTTGTAGACTGTCAGCAATTCATGCTGGTTGGCAGAGTTGCTATGTATAAAGTTTGAAACCTTATAGAAACATGGAAACAAACAAACATAAAAAGCAATAAACATAGGCAGTAGACTATGTTATGTTGTTTTACATGTAAACTATGGGATTAGAACTTGTGACTTCTTGGTCTGTTTGTTCCTAAAAACACAGCATTTACAGCGTGGCTCTTTGAAGCGAACATGGGCTATGAGTTGTACTGGCAACAACATGGAAGCCTCCTTTGTTACAGAATCTATTTCTTATATCTACTAAATGCAAATAACTACAGAAGAATCTTTCAATGTATAGGTATTCTGGGGAGAAAAGCTTTCACATTAGGATTAAAATAAATTAAATTTAGTTCTCCTTAAAAAAAACTGTCAATTTTTTTGAGCATATTGCTTAAAGGGTAACTGTGGTCTCAAATTCTTCCAAACTAGTAAGAATGATATAAAAAGCCTTCCATCACACCTTCAAAATAAAACCTAAATCACATCTCTAGAAATAATTTGTGAGAAGTTATTGCTGCAAAAGTTCAGCAATGTAACTTTCTGGTTGAACTCTTTCTATTTTTAGCCATGTGACCAGCTTGTAGTCATGTGACCAGCCTCTGCCTGCATTAATAGGCTCCCCTTCTCAACTGTCAATTTTTTGATTGATTTCCCCTGCAATAAGTCTTTACTGAGCATGCTTCTCCCCTGGGGGAAAAGGGCTGGCAGAGGTCAGGTGATGTCATTCAACCTACTGGAAGCAGGAAGTTTGAACATTCACCTCTATATCTTTTCTCACAGGGTGAAGCCAGAGGTGTGATTGTTGTCCCAGTGTAAAGGAAATACCGCAGGCATTCATTTAATCCTAACTTGTTTTGAGACCACAGTTGCCCTTTAAAGACTTAGATAATCCTGTCTGCCAAAGCACAGTTCGTAAGGTATATTATCAACCTTGGAGATCTGGGCATGAGTACTGCTGCTGGTACCCCTGTCCCGCATGGCCCTCCCAAGGGTAATATGCAAATATTTTGTAAGAACACCAGAAAAATGATACTGTACTTCTGTCCTAAACAAGTAGTGGTAAGCGAAACAAATAAAAACAGCAGAATTTATTGCACTAAGGTGTTGCTGCAGAAAATTGCTGCAGAAAATGTTAGAGCTATAGTGTGTATAATTTTTTGAAAAACAGTTTTAACTGAAAAGTACATGGGACTGGGATATAGGACTGGTAATTCCTACCTCCTAATATTGTTTCTGTGAAAATAGCAAGACCAAAGAAAACAGATCTTTAATACAGGATTAGTCCAGGACTAACCTGGCAAAAGAAAACTGTACGTAATGTAGCTCCCCAACAAAACAATATCGTAAGGTAGGAATAATCAATCCAACCTCCCTGCCCCAGGTAATTTCCATTTCTAATTAGTTAATTTTTAGAGTATAGTTATCCTTTAAGATGAATTGAATTTCTACTCCATTCCATATGTCAGTTGTGATTGGGTAATATTAAGACAAAAGTCAATAGACCTCTTTCTGTTATGCAAAAGCACATGCTACATTATCATTAGTTCAATTCTCGAACACACAAAAAGAACTCTGAATAAAATCAGAAAAAAAAACATTTTAAAGGACAAAAGTTGAAAATGTTGAAAATGTATCTGTTAGGTAAGATTACAGCCTTAAAATTTTAAGATATCCAAGCATTAGAAACACTCCTGATTTTTCTCCATGGAGCTGGGGACATGACACCAGAGTGCTGGATTGCTGTCTTATCTTCCCACAAATTTGCATTTTTAGTTGCATCTTAGCTCCTTTAAACAGTGCGATAAAGGTATACTTCGTTAGAATGTAGCTGAACACAGTTAAACTAGAAGCTTCCTTAATGGTAGTCAGTATGAGTATGATGAGGCATTTCTTTGTAGCAGTCACTAAGCTATAAGCCTGAGAGTATATATGTGGGTGGGCATAGGTAGGCTAAATGTGAACAATCACAGGATGAGAACAAGTTAGTAAATAGTATTCAGATATATACAACAGAGCTAACTCATATCATTAATCTCAGAATATTAAAGGGGAACTGTGGTCCAAAAATGACTTTAGGTAAATTGATAGGAATTTTTGCAATTTATTTTCATTGTTTATTTTGCATAGTTTTGAAGATATTTAAATTTGTGTGTGTAATATGGCATCAGCATCACCAGGTCCCCTGCGCTTCCTGCTCTGAAACCATGTCAGTCAATCTGCCCTGTGTCTCCTCCTACCCTTTGCAGACCCACATGTCACTCCCACTCATGGACCCCATGGTCCCTCCATTTGCAGGCCCCACTTGGCCTATTCCCTTACAGCCCCATGTGGCCCTGCCCACCCGGGGGTGTCTAAGCCCTGCCCACTCGTGGGTGCCTAAGCCCTGCCCATTTGCGGGTGCACAAGCCCTGCCCACTCACAGATGGGCAGGGTGCTTTCTGGTCAGTCATTTCTTTATATCTTGGGCTGTGGAGCTCGTAGAGAGGTGGTTGATGGCTCAGGAAAGGTAGGAAACCGTCCTTTCATTTAAACCACAGTTAGGAGACCACAGTTCCCCTTAGAACTATAGAATTTTATTTGATCTTGCATACTAGAGGCATCACATTTTCTATGATTATATTCTTAAAGAGTATCTATACGCTTAAAAAAAATTAATTTTCAATCATCATTTGAATCACAACATTTACAGGGAAAGACTTGTCACTCCAGGAGCAGAAATTGTAATATGTCCCCTATATCTGACCCTCTTACTGGGATTTTTGGCTGCCTGCCATCACACTTTCTGCAACAATTAAGAGAATCAACAGAGAAAAGAAGGCAGGGGCGAGGGAGGGGAAGATGAGTAAGCAGATCAGTGTCCATAGTGAGGCTGTGCAGAACTTGTAAGTGTTACAGACCCTACAAGGAGGCAATAAGTAAAAGAGGGTGGGGAATTAGGAGCACTCACTAAAACTAAACATTAATAATTTAATGACAAAGCAAGCACAGATAAATATGGGAATACCACCATTTTACTTCTCTCAAATTGTAGTTTCAGATAATGTAAAGTTTGAGTAAGCATAGTGACCCTTTAATCTGTAAATTTGGCATGTATAACATATTTGCTACCCCAGTATGATATTTGTATTTGGCATTATGGCTAGGTCTGTGATCTAACGATCTATCTTGATAAGATTCTATGTAGATGATTATAAAATCCTGGAAGTAAATTCTAGACGTAATAATCTTAGCATCAGATCATGTCTCATTTTCTATTTTGAGTTAACAACTAAATAAAGATAATCCACGCCATCATAAGAAACCAGTCAAAACTGGGGACTGTTTCACAAAGGTGTGTTCATCTGTATTATTAAGTAATGTGTCTTTTTAAACATAGGAATGCTTGAAACATCAACACTGTGGAGCAGGTTGTTATGTGTACAGAAAGTACTTCGGTTTGGAGCGAAAACAGAAAAATTCACTGCTACCTCACTTATAATTACCCAAACCTGGTGCATATTTTTTCAAAAATGTGTTAGTATAATGATCCTTTAAATAGATAGTATGATAAAATGTAGGAAAATATAGTATGTTTTGGTAAGGTAGCATGTTGGTTATAGCAGAACAAAGATGTCAGTAATATCAAATCATAGGAGAAATGTTTGATTATGTCTAGTTAATAAATTTTGCTCACAATTATGCATAATAGTATGCATCACCTCCACAATTTCTAAGCCATGTTTTGACTAACTGTGTAACTGAATTGTACAGCTGCTGACTGGCAGTAATATGCTTGTAAAAATGTAGTAATTGATAGTGAAATTCAAACAGAAAGTGTTATCAAAACTGCCCAGGGTAAGGTATCAAAGCAGCATTGTACATGGCAAATGGTGTCGAACCCATGTCTGCCATGTACAACACCCCTTAGCTACAATGCAACCAACACCTTACATTTAGGAGGTCCCTAAAACCTTGCTGTTACATTCTGGTTGGGGCACACTCCAGGGTATTTATTGCCAACAGATTATTGTATTGTATTTATTGTATTGTAATTCTGAATTGAGACAGCCAGTTGAATGACTAGCAAAATGTTGATCTAACTGAATACCACAGACATACCATGAACTTGGATGAATGAAAACCTTCACAAGCATATCTGTCCGATTCTCCAAAATGTGTTTCTCTTTTAATGCACTGTTTTCCTCACATTAGATGCACATTGCTTTAGATCTAACCAAACACAATGCCCCTTGCATCTCTTTAACATTATTCAAACAATTTGTTGCACTTATAAAATGTGTTCCGAAGCTCCTGTGCATTGTGGGGGTAGTGCCAATGATTACAGCAACGTTTTCCAAGGTTGAATAAATTAATGCTATAAAGTCTCCATATGACTCTGGATGTGTGTGTTCCCATTCTTTTTACATGATTTCCCTAGGTGTAAAAGTCTAGAAAATACACCATTTAAATTGTGTTATTGATTTAATTTAGTTGTACTATTATTTACAGCTGCATGATATTTGTTGCAAGAACTGCACTACAAAGGGTATATCAAGAAAAATGGAAGAGGACTCATATGCAATTCAATCTGCAAGTGTTTATTGCGACATGTTTCGGGCATCAACGTGCCCTTTCTCAAGCATGTCGCAATAAACACTTGCAGATTGAATTGCATGAGTCCTCTTCCATTTTTCTTCATATAGGATTGTCCAGTGGGAGAGAGACCAACTGAGAAAAGGTGGACAGTTGCAGTTATTTTCCTATATACCTGTGCACTACAAAGGGTGCCAGATAATGGTCTGATTTTTGCTTGCTATTCCAACAAGACAGATCTACCAATATATATTTATTTGTAGTTTGTTAGATGGTATTAAAGTGTACCAAAAGATGGTGTCTATCTTTTGAAGTCTGGCCTTTCAGCTGTAATTAACTGACATGTTCGAACTTTTTAATTGACAGATTTTAAATAAAAATCAATTAGGGACAATCAGACACATCTACAAATCACTTGCCATTGCTAGCCTGATCTAACAATGATATTTGGTCAAAAATTATATTGTGTGTAGCACCCTAACAAAACTTCAGTTGTTTCAGTAGTTTAATATTTGGTTACAATATAACACAATATATAATATACAAAAATCAAATACAATCAATACTGGAAGAGGTAATTTAAAAAGTGTACACACAATAGTCTTGGACCTTTCTCAAGCAAGCCACTTTAAAAAGACCCTTGGGAAATCCAAGATGGCAGCACCAGGCAACAAAAATATTGAAATGAGTGTGCACCCAGTTGTGTGTGGACTTGTGTGCACGCATATTTAGATAGATGGGTAAATTGATAAATAAGCAAATTTAGTTCAGCACTTCAAATAGCAGACGACTGTAAGGAAAGGTGAGCGACCATCCTTTTAAAGATATATATAATTAGCTTGAGAAAGGTTCCTAGAAAGGGGCCGAAACGTTGGCTTCACTACTTTGATGTGACAATACACATGGATTCACAATACCCAGTGTGCACTGTTACACATTTGATGAAACTATGAATATTTATTAAATGGTAGCACCTGGGCAATTAAGGGTATGAGATTGGAGTGCCTGTATCACTGTTTGGTTATGTGTATATATTGTGTGTGCGTGTGTGCGTGTATGTGTAAAGTGTTTTAGAAATTTAGAGAAATAAAGCCTTTATATAAAAAGTGTTACCAGTTAATAGTCCTTCTGAGATGTGTAATATTTGACCCCAGGTTGTTTTTCAGATGCACTGATGCCTGACTAAATGCATTCAGTTCCAGTCTTCATGTAAGAAGTCAACTTTTTTGTTAAACATTGCCATATTGGAAATAAGTCCTCAGGCCAAACAACCAATGGAATATGCACATTTAAGACTTGAGGGGTGGAGCACGTGCAGGGATGCTCCTATCAGTTTATGCTACCCAGGCTAATTTAGATGGAACAGGTTTACTGCCATATAAATATTAAGTTTGCCAGCTTTAGTTTGCTTGAGTTGTAAAGTTCTTTTAGAATAGAGTAGTGTGTTTTAGGAATATTGTTAGTAACCAACTCAGTAACAGATTCTTATAGCCCTACATTGTTAACCTTTGGAATAAATCCAGTAGTAAAAAGTTATAGTACGTGCATTTTTAGAAACAGAAAAAAATTAAACAAAGGGGAAATGTCAGAGGAAAAAACAGATCTTGACAACAAGCTGAATAGTATTAGGGAACAGGAAAGGGCAGATGGCCGAAACTCAGTTATAAAAAATCAATCTGTTAATCAAAGTATTTTCACCTCTACAGTCTCACCAGCAGCGGAGCGCATCAGGTTTATCTTGGGAGAGGAAGATGATAGTCCGGCTCCCCCACAGCTCTTTACAGAGCTGGATGAACTTCTGTCTGTGGATGGCCAAGAAATGGAATGGAAAGAGACAGCAAGGTGAGGGATTTACTGTTGCAAAAGGCATATATATCCATATCCATGCATGTGTTCTAGTGCAAAGAGGTAAAAATAAATGAATACAGTTAGTATTTCATAAAGCCATTGTTCTGTGTGTATATCTGTTTTGGGTTTTTTCTTTATAGGACAAATGAATGTTGTCTTGTTAATTATGGATATGTTGCCTTTATTATTTTGGCTATACAATAAGTTCAAGATAATAAATGTGACACTAAAATACCAGTTCCTGTTAAAAGCAGTGTTGTCGAAATTTTCTAATTTTCAAGCAGGGATTATATGTATTCTATATAATATGAATGTATGTTTCTATGAAATTGTGATAAATTTCTATTGGGCTGTTTGAAATATCTTTTTTTTTATAGAGTTTTTAAATCTATTATAGATTTAGTTTAATCCCCCCCCCCAGAAATGTATCAAACCTGTGTCACTTGCATTTGTAAGTAATTACTGTGTAGCAGCACCTCACTCCCCCCCACCCCCCCACCCCCAGTACATTATTGAATAGCAACTCTCTTTTTCTAGAGAGTCAGTGATTTTGGGAGAAGGAGGGGACAGAAGTTACTAGTGGGATAAACCTTACACAGGTACATCTCAGAGTGGGAATGACTTAACAAGGCAAACAATACATTTTGTCAGGAAAGTATTTTGTATATTTTTTTCAAATGGAGCCGGAATTTATTGTATATAAGTTTCTGTCCATAAGAAAAGCTAAAAAGTGTATTAACAAGGCTTACAAATTAGCAAATAAATATGTTTTCCTGGTTATTATGAATAATATTTGCCATGCCCCTAGAGCCGTTCATAGCCACGGAAAACAGTATAATGCATAGTTTATTAAGCAAAAGGTGACTGAATCCTTGGGCCTTTCCTGTCCCAGAAGGCACATAAAAATAACTCCAAATCTTGTACCTTAAAAAAGGGTATTGTGCAACAAGTTCTCAGAACAAAACTTTATGTATTTAAGCCTTTATCTCCATTCTAAAGTGTTTATAATTCATGGCAACCTTTTCAAATATTCTGTTAAAATTACTGTGTACTGTTTAAAAATAACAGTTAAACATCTGCAATCTATAGTTTTGCAAATTCTATAATGACAGTGTGCCAGACTTGTGATTTTTAAGGCAAACCATGATCCATCATTTATATAAATTGTATTAAAAAAATACAACCTGATCATCAAAAACTCTTTAGATTCTGTTTTTTATTTTTTATTAGTGAACCATCTGTAGGGGTAGCTTTGCAGCGTTCAGCATTTGCTTGTATTAAACATTAACTATGGGTTGAATAAAGATTGTATGTTGTACTACAAAGCCAAAAACAAAACTTAAGAGCTAGTAAAGGAAAAAATCCAATTTAAAACAGTCCCTGTATGCAAATTGCCAAAAATCATGTTAGGGCAATCATATATCATGTTAGGGCTCGTTCACACTAGAACCTGACAAAAATGCACAGCATACGTTTCTGTCAGTTTTTTGCATGCATTTACTGTATGTCCATTTTTTCACAGTGATTTCTATATCCCTTATATTATAGAAATAAATTTATAATTTCATGGGGAATACATTGGGTTTTTAGGAGATACTATGTTGGTGGGGGTAGGTAAAAGTAAAAGTAATATACATAGGGACAGTGTTTATGTGTTGTTTAAGCACTAAATAAATAGTTATATCAATATTAACAAATATGTAGTAAAGTATACAGAAATGTAAATAAGGCAAAATATATAAATAAATAAAACTACTTGCATAGTCCCCTCTCCTGTTTTGTAATCGTATCTTCAAAATGGCGTGTTAAGCCACACCCCAGGAAGTTTTACAGGGAGGCAAGGAAGCTTACAAAGGAACATATTTATCACTTCCCTTTTAGTGTTGTATCCAATGGTGTGCTTAAGATTAGATTGACAGCAGTGTTAGCGAATCAAAACGTTTTCTGAGTGTTAGTAGGGAAGTAGGAAGTGTTAGTAGGAAGTTGCAAGACTTATATGCCACTTCCTTTGTAAAACATGTGACAGTCTTAGTAAAAACATTCCTTTTCACTCTCACATAACTCCACCCCACCCCTCTCAATAGACAAAAAATAGAGCTGCTGTTTGCTGGACAGGAAGGGATATCTATAGATCAGGGATAGGCAACCAGTAGATCTCTAGATGTTTGGAAACCGCAACTCACAGAATTCCCTAACTACAGAGTGCTTGTAAAGGAAGGCTGGGAGTTGTAGTTTGAATTCCCTAACTACAGAGTGTTTGTAGAGGAATGCTGGGAGTTGTAGTTTTCAAACATCTTGAGATCCACTGGTTGTTTATCCCTGCTATATATTATAGGGAGACTGAAAGGAAAACATTTCCATGCCGACTTCTCTGAGACAATGAAGTGAGTTTGTTAAATAATAACATTATAATTACATTATTTAAGCATTAGACCCCATAGAAGCCATGAACCTGTGTCCTGAACTGATAAAATGTAATAAGATTGAAACATGACAGGATAGTCTGTCACATTTGCCAATAGTGATCCCTCTCTAACAGAATCCCTGGTGACAGCTGTGAGTTAATGGGGAGGGTGAGTATTGAAAGACAGACTGATAACTTTTATTATAGAATGATCCAATGGATCTCCTATTGGATCTATTATTGGATTGGATAAGGGGAAAGATTGATTCAAGCTCTACACAACAGTTGTATTTCACTGGTGTATATAATGAACTATAACACTATACAATGTTACAATAAATAGATCAAGAATGGACTTGATCCAGTCCAAGAGATGGACTGGATCGCGGATCTGAACACAGTTCTGTGCTGGATTTCCGTGATTCATGGATTTTGCCGGAATTCCTGCAAGATTTTTTCAAGGCGCATTCTAAAGAAAATTTCAAGGAATTTTCGAAAATTTGGTACAAATTATACAGTAACTTGCTGTAAATAGTTTTGGGACCCGGAAAATGGTCTGGGGAAAAGACAGTTAGATTCTTTCTGAAATAATCTGATTGTAACCAATTCTGATTGGAAAAGAATCTAATTGGTTACTATACTAATCAGATTATTTCTAAAAGAATGTGATAGTAACTAATTCTGATTGGTTACAATTGGATTCTTCCAGAAAGAATACCAATCAAATTCTTTCTGAAAGAATCTGACTAACCAATTCTAATTGGTTACAATCAGCTTTTTTTTTTTTTTAGAATGAAAGAATATTATTAGTTTACCAATCAGATTATTTTCCAGTCAGAATTGGTTACAATGAGATTCTTTCAGAAACAATCTGATTGGTTAGTATACCAATCAGATTCTTTCCCAATCACAATTGTTTACAATCAGATTCTTCTAGAAAGCATACCAATAAGATTATTTCTAAAAGTATCTGATTGTAACCAATTCTGATTAGATACAAGCAGATTCTTTCAGGTATCTGATTGCTATACTAACCAATCAGATTCTTTTCCAATCATAATTGATTTCAATCAGCTTATTTCAGAAAGAATCTAATTGGTTAGTATACCAATCAGATTATTTCTAAATTAATCTGATTGTAACTAATTCTGATTAGTTACAATCAGCTTCTTCCAGAAAGCGTACCAATAAGATTCTTTCTGAAAGTATCTGATTGTAACCAATTCTGATTGGATAAAATCAGATTCTTTCAGAAAGAATCTGATTGGTATACTAACCAATCAGATTATTTCATAAACAGAATTTGTTACATTCAGATTCCTTCAGAAAGATTCTAATTGGTTAGTATACCAATAAGATTATTTTCCAATTAGAATTGGTTACAATTAGATTCTTTCAGAAAGGTTAGTATATATTCAGTCTCTTTCTGAAAAAATCTGATTATAACCAATTCTGATTTGAAAGAATCTGATTATCTGTTCCCCAGACCATTTCCCAGGTCCCAGAGCCATTTACAGTAAGTTACTGTATCATTTTTACCAAATTTTCGAAAATTCCTTTAAAATTAAAATTTTCTAAAATTTCGGTGCCCCTCGAAAATAGAATGTGTAATCTCGAAAAACAGTTCAATCGTAAGAAAAGTTTTTTTTTTTTTAAACTTCTGGATGTATGTAGGTTTTTCCAGACTATTTTCCAGGTCCACAGGCGGAACGGATTTTAGCAGTTTCGCCCATTTTTCAAAACCCTGGATTTAAAGGACAATTATACTTACCATTTCCCCGATCCATTCCTGCAAAGTACCTAGGGTGAGGACCTAAAATGCTAAGTCCTCACCTCTGGGTACTTTACAAAAGTCCTGCACTACTTACTTGTAATCTCCCTCGTCACTCCGGTCAGATTCTCCCCACTGGCGCTGCTAGTGACAGTCCGGGAGGCAGCCAATGGGAAGACACGCCTCCTTGCAGAGCGCGTCTTCCCATTGGCTGCCTCGCGACCTGTCCAGTGGGGAGAATCGGACCGGAGCAATGAGGGAGATTACAAGTAAGTAGTGCAGGACTTTTGTAAAGTACCCGGAGGTGAGGACTTAGCGTTTTAGGTCGAGGGGAGGTGAGTATAATTGTCCTTTAAATATCTTCCTGTATAGATTAATCAAAACAAATCAATAAACAAAACAGAAAAATGTGTAGTTTTATACAACACATATAAGATGGATAATGTCTGTCTTATCTAGATGCTAGGCTGAACTTTATGTATATTTAACATGTATTTCTAAAGCACTTACACTTCTAGTACAATCCAAAAGATGTGTGTATATATGTCCCCTCTAATACCTAGTACACCCAATAGGTTCCCTTCTGCCTCTGTATATTGTGTAAAATATTATTTTAGGGGATATGACACCAATAGAACCAAGATTTCATAGGATTTCTTTTATTTTTATTTTTAACATCTTGCCTTTATTTTTTTTGTACAAATCCCTACATTTTATAGTAGTGTGTATAAAGATTTTATATCATCTGTAGCCACATATAGCTAAACATACACCTACATATTTCCCACTGTGAACCAACGGGCACACTTTTGCAGTATTTATATAAAAAAAGCATGCAAAAAATGGACAGAGATGCAGCATGAAGTGCATTTTTTTAAACGCAACGGACCAATACGCAAAAGGACACTATCAGCATGCAATAGTGTGAATTCTATGTCTTTGTGTTTTTAAAAACGGGCCGTTGCACAAAATGCACCAAAAAAACGGACCTAGTGTGAATGAGTCCTTATTTATTTTCTAATTACCATACAGGAAAGAGAGAGAGCTTGTTTAAAAAACCTGCAGATGTTCACAGACACTGAATATAGGGCCTTATTGAACAAATTAGTAGAGATAATTTATGATGTCACACTTCAAAGTGAATTAGTGATTTTATTTCTGGTGAGGAAGACAGCACTTTTCCCCTGAAATGTAGTATTTTAATGACTGGTTTAAAAATGAAATCACTAATTCACTTTGGAGTGTGACTTCATAAATTGTCTCTACTGGTATCTTCACTTCCCTTGTAAGTGGGAAGCATTACTTGAAGTCAGCACCCACAGTGGTTTGTGTGCATCAGGACAACCTATATACCTTTTTGCACAAATCAGTGCAACATTTTGCTAGGTAGAAACTCAACTCCTGGAGAAATTATTTTTCTTTTATGATGTTTTTATTTGTTGTAAGGAATTAATCAATATGGGGATCTAAAAAAGTTATTTTCTTTCAAAGTATTTACTAAATATGCCCATTAAGTTTAAAGCCTTTTACCTGAATGCCCCACCTATTGCATATACAAAAACAGTTGATCAAGTGGAAGGCAAGAAAGCCTGTGTTAAGTCATAGCCAATTTGCCTCTGGAATGACAAAAAAAATCCTGAAATCCTGATGCCATACTTGCAGAGAAAAGCTGTAATTGATTTAGGCTAATGGTATGCAGATCACAGAGGGCTTACAGAGTGGTGCACTGGGAGGCAGTGCTGGCCAGTGCAATCACGCCAGCAATGTTATATGCAGATAGTGTGTGGATAGCTCATAATGCAAAAAATTGCATATAAGTAATAAGACAAAAAATTGTTAAAAACACATGCTACTCCTATACAACCTAATACAATATATTTAATAATACATAATAGCAATATTAGATATACTGGTATATCCCCATTCACTCATCCTATACCAGTGGCTGGTCACAAAAAGAAAAAAAGGCAATGGATCTTAATATACTATGCCGATATAAAGGCAGAATAGAAGGGAACTAGTTAAAAGATAAAGTTCCATGTGTGTTACATCTGCATGCCGGACTTCTACAGCGGCAGTATATTAAAGGATAACTATCACGTGTATAAAGATTATTTAAAAAAACGTTAAATGAAAGGTACTTTGGACAGGAATATAGGACTAGTAATTCTTACCTCCAAATTTTGTTTCTGTGAGGAGCACCAGCCCAAATAAAACTGATTCTGCCAGTCTTCCTCTTGACTTCAGCATTATCTTTAATAAAGCATTAGTTCAGGACTAACCTGGCAAATGAAAACGGTACATGCTGTAGCTGCTCAACAAAATTATATTGTGAGTTAGGAATAATAATATATTGTATTAGGCTGTATAGGAGCAGGATGTGTTTTTAACTATTTTGTGTCTTTTCACTTATTTGCACTTTTGTTGCCTTATGGGCTATCTACGGTACACTAAATAAAGGATATTGTATGCTTAATTATGCCTTAGGGTGTGCGCTCTTATACTTCTGGACCACAAGCAGTCCAGCGCCGGCTTCTCAATGACAGTCCCAGACGTATCCACTCTCTCTTGCACTGTGTGCTTAGAGGTAGAAATCACCATTGTATCTATGTAAAGATCTTATACTATATGTTAATCATTATATTAGATTGCAGTGAGGTACAAGTAAAGGCAAAATTCACTTTTTCCTGTGTGGACACTTTTGTGTTGGTCCCACATTAAGATGATACTGCTACCCTTCTGATATTAATATTTTCCCCAGTGCAGACGATAGTTCTAAGTAACAGAAGGTTTGATAAAGAAGTGCCCATGTGTGCGTTCCATTAAAACTTCAATTTAATGATGTATCCCAAACTGATTAATTTTATATAGTAAAACCTCATCATCATGGGCTACTCACAAGTAAATTAAAACGTTAACCCTGCTTCTAAAAAACTGGCATAGCCTCAAAACCTTTGTGTAGGATTCTGCTGGGATTCTCTGCTTTAAAATACACTAATATAGTATGAAGTTTAAATTTTAGCTTTTACCCAGAGCAGATAGAAGGGACATTAATTAAACCCGCTAGAAATGTACCATAGTATTTATGTAAACCTTCTAGGTGTACAGGATTTAAAAATCAATTTCGAATACATTATTAACATTTAAGCATTCTTTGGGCTAGTGCTTTGCATTGCTTCCTTTCACAGTAATATTACCAGCTGTTTATGTATACTTCATACCATTTTAACTGAAAAATCTGTGACTTTTTTACCTATTCTTAATCAGCCCATACAGCTTTGTAGAAAATATAAAACCTCTGCTAACAAAGTGTCTCAATATGATTTGCAAAGCTCTAATGCAATATACTTATTATTTGTAACGATTTTTCATATTCAGATCTTTTTGTTCCAAGCTATGGGAAACACTCTTAACCAACAACACAGGATATTTTTCTGCATTTTAAAGGATTCAAAACAAAATAATTATATTATAAGTATATACGTATATTACAAATATTCGAGTCTGAATGCAATAACCAGAATATAAAAGCTGCAGTACATGCACACATTTTTATGCAAAATCATAAAGAAAGAACAATCTATATTTTAAGAAAGATGAACATTTTAAGCTATATATAATGGCAGACAAATGTATTTACCTTCTAATGAGTGTTATTTTATTTTAGTCAAGGATAGATTTTTAAAGGGCATGTCCACCTGCAAAATTAAATTTTCACATATGGTAGAGGACCCTAGCCTAACCCCAACCTCTAGGTTTGTTTGTAAAAAAAAAGTGTGCAGAACTCTACTTACAATCCTTTGATCCCCCGCCGCTCTAATCTCAGCCCTCTGCTTGCCGGAACTGCAAGCAGGGGGTTGGACTGTGGCTGCCACAATACAGAATGCCAGAGGAACAAAGGATTGTAAGTAGAGCTCTGCACACCTTTTTAAACACACAGACTTAGAGGTTTGGATTGGGATAGGGTGCCCTACCATATGTTTAGAGGGTTTAGAGGTAGAGCACCCGGCAGCAATGAGAGCTCCTGAGGGATGAAGGGAGGGGGAGAAAGGGTTCCCCTGCACATGCCACTGAGGACAGTGATGAAGTGGAAATCTTTAACACAGGAAGACTGCTCCTACTGTTCAGTTTCTTGGACTTTACACAGACAATGCAGGAGAACCATTTGGAGCAGAGATGTAAGGCAAGGATTTTTTTTAAAAATTGCACAGTGGGGCCAGTATGGGGTTAAATTTTAGTTTTGGGGGTGGACATGCCCTTTAAAGCTGAAGAGACTAAAGCTCTGTACTCTGTACAGCAATATGCAAATAAGGAACAAACAGGGTTATTCAATAAAAGTTCTTATTGTTAAAAATGTTAAAAAATGTTAAATAATGTCTGATAGGTTGGGGCAAAATTAGCACCATTTTTAAGGACAAGAACTTTTATTGAATCTCCCTGTAAGACTTATGGGAATTTACCATGTTTACATGGAAGCTCTTAGGAAAGCTATATCTTTAAAAAGACATTTATTGCATTCCACAAGCTAAATGTAAAACCAGAGCGCCAACTACAGACCGGTTTTGGCTTTATTAAGCCATCATCAGTGTAGTGCAGGCCTCTGGTTTTGCAGTGTGAAGCGCCTATAGACAGACATCACTAATTAATTAAATAGGATAGGGAGAGAATAAGGGGGCGATGCACCAACGGGCGCATCACTCCTGTTTTGGAGTGTTAGTCACGCTAACCGATGTTATATCGGTTAGCGTTACTTAAACTCCTTCCTTGCGGCGGCTGCGCGGCTAATGCGAAAGTTAACAGCGCAGCCACCGCAAGCGATGTTATATGCCGAAATCGGCATTTTATTGCGGCACTAATAGCTGGCGCTGAAAGTGTCGGAATCGAACAGCGCCAGGTAGCGAGTGCTCGGTGCATCGGCCTGTAAAGGTTTTAAAACTCCCTTTTCAGCAAAATGCAA
Source organism: Hymenochirus boettgeri (assembly GCA_019447015.1). Classification (NCBI taxonomy): domain Eukaryota; kingdom Metazoa; phylum Chordata; class Amphibia; order Anura; family Pipidae; genus Hymenochirus; species Hymenochirus boettgeri. The sequence goes on from CM033469.1 coordinate 145,884,086, forward strand.
ATTAAGAACAAAGACTTTAACATGTTTCCATGGAAGCTCTTAGGAAAGCTTTAAAAAAGACTTTTACAGCATTCCACAAGCTAAATGCAAAACCAGAAACATAAGAGAATAAAATTAAAGGTTACATGATTAAAATATCCACAAATTACTTCAATAACAAATACACTACCTACTAGGTAGTGTCCTTCTACTGGTGACATGGAGGACATATTTTTGTTTAGTCTCCATGAGGCTTACTGCATTAGTTTGCCCATTCTGTTGTCCATCCAGCTTTTGTCTTTGCCTTATATGGAGGATAAAAGTATCTCACTGTTCCCCTGGTTGCATTGTCAATAGGGAAACATCCTGTAGAATTCATGGACTTAGTGTTGACTTATGCTTTTCTTGCATTTTCTGAAGGCTTTCTCATGGAATTTAAATGCTGCTTCCTGGACGAGACCTTAAGATTTCATTTTGTGTAAACAATGGGCTTCAAGGAGGTCATGTGACAAAATGACCTGTTACAAAGAGAGATAGTTTCTCTGTCATAAAGCATGAGATAAAGGCACAACCATAAAAGCACCAGGAAACATCTAATCTTTTTATCTTAATTGTCATGTTATACTTTACTTCACATTGTTTGATATCAATGTAGTTTTAAAACGTACAGATACTGACAGTAGCAGATCATCTCTATAAACCATGATTGTTTAAAGCTGGGTACACACAGTAACAATAAATCTACAAACAATGTAAAATGGTCCTATGCATTCTTGTCCAACGGTGGTTTCAGACTCCTGTTAGTATTCCTCCCTCAAGTGAATGGTAAATCTCAAACAAATGTACATGAGGGTCGCTCAGATGAGTAACATTGAGTTTTTTGATGTGTGGTTTCTAATAATTACATTATATATATTTTAGAGTTTGTTAAAGCTACAACCTCTCTCTGTACATTTGTTTGTAAAAGCGACAGCCTCTCTCTGTGTACTATTTGTTTGGGTATGTTAGATATTGTAGTTTATGATGGTTTAAAGTACAGAAGAAAGGCCAATCTGCTCCAAATCAATGAAGAAGTTTCATCATGTTCACAGAACACAATTGGATGTGTTTCATTTTAATCTACAACCAGGTACAATATAATAGGACAAACTGAATTCAAATAGTTCATTTTAAATGAATACCTGTAGGTCTGATGGATATCTTTTGTGTCATTTGTCAAAAATAATGCTTTCATATACCTGCAAAGTTGAATATAAAAAAACAGTCCTATAACATAATTTAGCATTGGAAAAAAAAACATTGCATTTATGGTTTTATAGCCTAGTCATGTCACCAAATATGATTGGTGTGACATTTTACCAAATAGGTGCAGCTCTGGAAACCATAAACATTTTTGCACATGTACAGGAATGTCAGTTATGAGCTTACTTAACTAAACACTCCTGTTTCATAACTCGCAACTGGGGTTAACCTTTGAATTTTTTCCAAGCTAGTAAATAATCTTTTAGCTTCAGTGTAATGTATTTTTCCCTTAAAGTACAATCCCAAAATGAAAACTTACATACAGTTTAATCACCCCCCAAAACCCTAAATTGTAATAGTTTGAAATCTGAAATATATTAATCTAACCTGAAATCCTGCACAATGTCCTGTTGCCCCTGTTTCTGCTTCCTGGTTTATCCAGTTAGCAACTGTCAGTTATGGATTTGACAGTTGACATCACAGCCAATGACTGAATGTTAATCCCCTGTCTGCCTCTTCTGAGCATGCTCAGGCTCAGTACAGGCTCAGTACAGGTTTCTAAATTGCTCAGTTTCCATGAGGCATCAAGAATATATATATATGATATATGAACATATTTTAAAGAGGCAATTCTTTCTAAAAGATGTTCTTATGAGGGTGGAGTTGTCCTTTAAGGTCTAACTAAAGTTACCTTTTTAAAAAAGTTTCCTGCTGGGGGGAATCGGTTGGGGAAGGGTTAAAAACAAACAAACAAAAAAGAAATAGGTTAAGATCAAGATGTCTGTAAAAAGAATCAGTTTTAAAATGACACTTCCTTCTATTAAAATTCTTTAAACATTCACTTGTGCCTATCCACCGCCAGGGGTAATGCAGGCTTTATTCTGTGCTGTTCTGATGCTTGCGTGGTCTGTATAGCTCCCATGTGTAGCTCCTTTAAATCTTGGTGATTTTGTGGTGAGGTATAATCCACTTGATGATGGCTTGTGAGGTAGTTCACACACGTTTCGCTGTTTTAATCCTTACAGCTTCATCGGGGTTTCTGTTACCTTTTGTTAAAGATTACCCCCCAAACTTTCAAGCTCTGCTTTTAGAACATATAAGTGTTAGAGTAAGAATCTTTGGGGAGTCCTTTAAAAGGACACTATACTAATTCAGTAACTGCTTTCATGATCGTAGCAGCACTCCACTTGCACTAGGTTCTGGTACATGTTTGTATGGTGTGGTTAGCACCCAATAGATATCCAATACGGCCAGCCGCACTCGGAATATATATAATGTAACAATAGATGTTTCGTGCATACAGGTCTTCTTGCAATTTTTTTATTAATCATTAAAGTGCTTTACTGTGCAAACAAGGTGCGATGTTTCGGCCTTTGATGTGTGGCCAAACATTGCTACCTTTTTTGCACAGTAACTGCACTTTATGATTTAATAAAAGAATTGCAAGAAAACTTTGTGCACGAACATCTATTGTTACATTTATTTTATGGATTAAGTTGGTGGCACCAAGGCAATTACAAGAATGGAGGAGCTGAGTGCATACTATACCTTGCTGTTTGTATATATGTATTATTATATATATATATATATATATATATAATATATATATATAGTTAGCTATTATTAAGGTATAACTTCTCTTGTACTTTAAAAAAAAAAACATTACATAATGTTACATATTTTTTCAGAGATAACTTCTATTATTTTGTTATTGCTTTATTTGCTATTTTTAACTGCATAATGGAAAAATGCTTTTACTGTCTTTCCTTACAGATGGATAAAGTTCGAAGAAAAGGTGGAGCAAGGTGGAGAAAGATGGAGTAAACCTCATGTAGCCACCTTGTCATTGCACAGTTTGTTTGAACTTAGAACATGCATTGAAAAGGGGACAATACTTCTTGACTTAGAAGCCACTTCACTCCCACAAGTAGTAGGTTAGTACTGTAAAAGATTAAGGTTATTTATAATTTGTGGACATATTCCTATATTAAAATGTTGTAACTTAGGCTGATGCCATACTGCAATGCACCAGAATCACGTACTCGTGCGTGATTCTGGCGGGTTGTCAAAAAAGTGTGCAAAAAAATATCAATTGCAATCGTTACCAAAACTGATGCATGCGCATTGGAAAGGATTAATACATAGAGGGATTATTACAAAACACAAAATAAAATGAATAAATGTTCTGAATAAATGACCATTGATCATGAATTAAATATGTACAGTATGTATGGTGGATTGATCTATGCCAACAGAGACATACAGGAAAGAGAAATATATCTACTAATACCTATGTAATGCTCCTGAGTATCCCTTCAGCACAAATATCCCAATCTTCAGCCACTTGGTTCATCAACAGACAAGCCTCCATTTGCCGGGAGGCTAGAAGTGCCTCACCAGACACAGTTGCCCCCTGGACTGCAAGGTATCTGTACTGAGGCAGAGGATACTCAAGAAAACCAAAGCGTAACTGGCAGATAGGTCACAACTTGCTAGCAAAAGTAGGGTACTGGAGGGATAGGCAGAATCGGAGTTTGGATGGAGGAAAGTTCAGTACACAGAGAGCGGATAAAGGTACAAGAGGGTCAAGAGAAAGCTTAGTCAGGTAGTAGTCTGGGGTCAGGGCAGACTGAAGACAATCAGAAAGGGCAGGTAGGAAATGGTAACAAGAGAATCAGGACAGGATAAAGCACACTACAAGTTAAGGAAGAACCACAATCTATAATGGGCAAGGAAAAGCAGGAAGTTAAAAAGGGAGAGGAGACCAATGAGAATAGTGGAAAAACTAAACTAAGAAGGGGATAGGAAAACGGGGATTTGAATTTGCCTCTAAAACACTAACAGACATCACCTGCATCTTAGAAGATGCAGCTGCAAGAAGACCTGAACTTTGCAGAACTGCCGAAGATACGACTAATATAAAGATCTATTCATGGCTGAAAAGGAAAAAAGCTTCAGACAATATATAATTTCTGTTCTTAAACTCGGCTGTAAAAATGACTATTTAAAAGTGAAAAATACCTGGGGCAGGGAGATTATTTCTACCTCCCAATATCAATTCAATTAGGAGCACCAGTACATATAGTTTTCATCTGCTAGGTTAGTTCTAAACTTTCCTGTATTAAAAATAGTGCTGAAGTCAGAAAGAAGCTTGGCAAAAGCAGTGTTCTTTGTACTGGTGATCCTCACAGAAATGAAATTAGGAGCTAGAAATTATCAGTACTACTTCTCTGCTCCAGGTACTTTTTATACAGAAGGAGTGCCCAGCACCTGTGGACATTGTCCTGTTTTTTGCATCTCATTTTCTTTTGTATATAGGTGAACATGCCATTTTAATTTCTTTAAATCTTCAGATGATAATAGCTTTGTGCATACTGTAAATTAACCTTTTTAGACTGTACTGTTAATGCTATATTTGACAGTTTAGCCAAACATTTTTTTTCCTTTTAAACAATTGGATAAAGGGTAAAAATATTTTTAAATGGTTATTTTATTCACAGAAAAAATACTTGAAAACCAGATTGAGACCGGTTTGCTAAAGGCAGAACTAAAAGACAAGGTGCTATACACACTGCTAAGGAAACACAGGCACCAGACAAAGAAATCCAATCTACGATCATTGGCTGACATAGGAAAAACTGTTTCAAGTGCTAGTAAAATGTTCACAAGCCCTGATAATGGTAAGTTAGAGGGGCCAGTTATGTGGTCACAATTCATAGTATTTCACATGCATATTTTTTTTTGTCTTATTAATTGTTGCTGGTATTTTTATAGCTGTAAGTCATAACTCTCTACACACCCTGTACATTTTTTCATTTTAATGCATGGGCATTCACTACCTTGAACTTTCCATATTTTGTAATGTTGTTTTCCGGTATTGAAACATAAATAATTAAGATTCTGATGTACACAAAATAGTTAATAATGTTAAAGTGGGGTAAATGAGCATGGTTTTCAAAGCTATTTACATGTTTTAAAAATGGAAAATTTGGAAATCATATAAATTATTCATGCCAAGTATTGAAAACTGAGACCACTTGATACTGTGAAAATAATCTAGGGCTGCCATGCCCATGAGACAGGTCTAACATCCTGCTCAGGGCATGGCAATCCTGTCTAAAGCTGTGTACACACAGTAACGATAAAGCCCCGATACCGTTGTTTCCGGGGCTTCATCCGTACTGTGTGTACTTTCGTTTTCTGAATGAGCGCGCGGCCACCGAACGTTAGGGTCAGCCGAACGCTTGTTCGGGAAAGACTGAAAATTTCCATCTCCCTATAAAGGAGTCTGCCGCGGCCGAGGGAAACACATAGTTCCGAGCGTTCTCACTATGATGTTCATAGAGATAACATTCGGGACTGTGTGTATGCAGATCTTTGAAAGATGATAAACAGGATCTTGCAGATCCTGTCTGTCATGTTTCACTGATCTCTACTGTGTGTACCTAGCTTAATAGATATAGAAAGCAATCCAACAATTATTGCACGTGTTTCTGTAGCAGATAAAGAATTTGTTAGATTGCCAAGAAAACATCAAGTGAGAGCTAAAATTAAAAAAAATATGAAAACTCTGTATAGGGGTAGGCAATTAACTGAGCATGTGCAATTGTGTATCCTGGCTATAACCCACTTTGAAAAACCTGGAAACCTGCAAAGGTTATGAATTTATTTACAATGCTGCTGATTTCAGTAGTAAGAGTTGCTTACTATAAAATCCATCTCCGCCTAATTTATGTTTAGCTTAATAATTTAGAGTAAGTCAGTTACAAAGTTCAAGGCAAGAGCTACAGTTACGAAAAAAAAAGAATATGGCATAATTGTGTTTCCCCCTATAGGTGTTTGACTAGGTAATGACTAGGTAAGGGGACATTAGACAGAGAAGCTGCCAGTGGTAACTAAAGTATGTAAAATAAATCAAGTAAAAATAAGTGAGGAAAAGTCCAAAGCAAGTAAATGTTAATGCAAAGTTCTATATACAGTACAGTATAAACAATACTTAAAGAGTAGAGCCCAATGGTCTACCAGTTCATGGAGCACTGCGCTATAAAGAAGCTTTGGGGTGAGTATGGAATATGTAAATTTGGGACTGTCACCATAATCAACAATATAGAACAATAAAACCAATATTCCTGTTGCAGAATTACTACATTGACCTGTACCTTGTTATTTTATTAGCACATATGCCATTCAATGTCTACATACAATTTACATTTCTCTATTCTATGCTTAATATTCCTGTAATACAATCCATACAGAAGGGAGAGAGGAAGGCCTGGTGAAAAACTCATTACTTTCAGGTGAATCGCTTGGTACTTAGTCTTTGCCATTTGTCTATTTGCCACAATCAGTGCTTTAAGTATTTTTATGCAAGCATTGCTGTTCTTTGCATGTTGCTTCACAGTCATAGTGCACTTTTATCACATATCATTGTGACATTAATTGTACATGAATTTTGATGTCCATGCATTGTGGATCTCTAAAGGCTGTATCCATTGGGTTGAACTTTGGTTTTTGTTATTTTTTGCATTAATATATGCTTGAAGTATACTCTATGTCCTGCAATAAGTAAAACAGATTTAACTTGCATTTGACTGCAGTTTAAAATTCCATTAAGTTTCTGGGTGCAGCTTTCCTTGTGCATACTGTGGGACACTTTATTACCTTTATACATATAAATTGTGCCTGCCATGCTACTTGTGACTGCTGAGATTTTCGTTATAATACATAGTGGCTGATGCAGTCGTATTAAGGCCATTGCATTAAGTCAAGACATGTTGCTAAATTATTTTGAGGCAATACTTATATTTATTGAGCTAAAAAATAATGCCTAGATGCTCTGGAATTTCCTTAATAAAAAGTGTGTTGCCATAATAATGTGTATCAATCCATTCAACTTTGAACAGCAGTCACATATCACTAAAATATTTTGTTCTAAATTTATTTTGCAAGTATTCTTACATTTTTAATTCAATTTGATTTATGCAACTGCAAATTCATTTTAAAGAAAACACTTTTAAAAGAATGGTCACACTTGCATTTTAAAATGATATTTGTTTAATCCTGCACACTACAAAAAAATATAGCATGGTTCCCTTTGTAAACCAAAAAAAGTTGAAAAAAAATTTAGAATGTGTCTGTTTTTCATAATTGAATTCAGATTTGTACAATGGTTTAATTACGTTTACGTTACGTTTAAACAAGTAAAACAGAATGTTTAATTACTAAATAACTTTCAATTACTAAATAACTTTTTTATTTTGGGGAATAAAATGATTATTATTTTTTGGATTTCAAAGCAGTTTATTTAACCAAAAGCATTTTTTTCTGCTTAACCTGTGGACTTTTTTACCATTTGGACAAAAGAGCCCACAAATCTTGGAATTCTTCATTTCATGCCATCTATTACATATTCTGTCCGTGCTCTTAATCTGTTGCAAACAATCAGATAATATCTTTTTACTGGTCTGCAACAGTTAGAAAACCTCTTAATGTTGGGGTTCCGCAGGGTTCTGTTCTTGGACCCCTGCTTTTCTCCCTCTATACCATTTGCCTGGGAGAAGTCATCAGCTCATTTGGTTTTAGCTACCATCTATATGCCGATGATACGCAAATATATTTTTTCAACCCCTCTCTTAGTCCTGACACCCAATCACGCATTTCCGACTGTCTCTGTGCTGTCTCCTCATGTATGGCACACAGATGCCTCAAACTAAACCTGATTAAAACCAAACTAATCATTTCCCCATCTAAACCTGGTCCTATCCCACCTTTTCCCATTTCTGTGGACAACACTTCCATTTACCTTATTCATTTGGCACGTTGCTTAGGGGTTATTATTGAATCCTCTCTCTCCTTTTCCAATCACATTAACTATGCTGCTAAAACCTGTCGTTTTTTTCTTCATAACATTGCGAAGATCCGTAGATTCCTTTCTCTTCCAACTACTGCTATGCTTATCCATTCTCTCCTCCTATCACGTCTGGATTATTGTAACCTGCTTTCTGGTCTTCCTGCTTCCCATCTTTCTCCACTTCAGTTGATACTTAACTCTGCTACATGCATTATCTCGCTCTCTAACAATCAGGATATTAAATCTACTCTCTGCCACACATCTACCTGGCTCCCCATTAAACAATGCATTATCTACAAAATCCTTCTCTTAACATTTAAATCCCTTCCTCTCGCCTTAAACCTTTTTCTCTTTTGACCCCCCTCCTCTGGAATTCTATTTCCCTCTCTCTACGTCAAGAAACCTCAATAAACAAGTTTAAATCTAACCTCTTTCCTCATGTTACATGTTTTTAGCACTTGTATGTTAAGTGATGCTCATACTTATTTATATATTTAAAACAACCGTAGAGGGAACAAGGCAATCATGGGACTTCCCAAATTCATTGAATTTGGGAAGTCCCGTGAGTGCCCTGTTCCCTCTACGGTTGTTTTGTGTCTACCTACCTTGAAGGTTAAACACCTGGTCTGAGTGGCAGTGAATCAGGAGTGCGAGCGTACTTCGGAAGATTTATTTATATATTTATGTATTTATTTACTGTCCCTCTTGTATGACTTTTTGTATTCTATATTGTACAACGCTGCGTCCCGTAGTGGCGCTATTTAAATAAACATATACATACGTTACATCTGATTGGTTTCTACAGATTAACAACACGGGCAAAATTGTGCATCTCATATTAAATAAGCCCAGAAGGGTGCAAAATGTTGCCTGTGCTGTTAATTTGCAAAAAACAATCAAATGTTATCAAAGGTTTTCAAACTGTAGTGGACCAGCAAAAAGGTAATGTGATTGGTTGCTTTAAATGAACAGCACAGGCAGTTTTTTGCACCTCCTATTAAATACCGTATATACTCGAGTATAAACCGAGATTTTCAGGCTAAAAAATAGCTTGAAAATTGAATCTCGGTTTATACTTGAGTCAAACACTTACCTGCTCCGGCGGCCGCATGCTCCGCATCCTCTGCTGGCTGGTGTCACTACTCGGCGCCAGGAAGTGAGGGAGTCAGCAGAGGAATACGAAGCACGCAGCCGAGGAAGCAGAGAAGAGGATCCAGAGCAGGGGAACCGGAGCAGGTAGGAGAAGGCAACTGTGGGGACTCTCAGAGGGGGGCAAAAATACAGTAACTCCTGCAGTGGCAATTCCTTGCTGCTGCAGATGTTTGGAAACTACAACTCCCAGCAAGTAAGACATGCTGGGAGTTGTAGTTTCCAAACATCTGGAGTGCCAAGGAATGAGGCTTTAGTTGCCTTTTAAATGGATAGAAGAATCCAGTATGGCTGTCATGGTATGGGACTTCTGCTGTCCATTTAAAGGGCAACTAAAGCCTAACAAACAACACAGAATAAGAATGAGGATGGTATCTATTGTTGCTTTCTGATTCTGTATTGTTTTGAGGCTTTAGTTGCAGAAGAATTCCCATACAGTAGTCCCATACAGTAATAGCCATACTGGATTTAGCTATTATTGTATGGGACTACTGTATGGGAATTCTGCTGTCCATTTAAAGGCCAACTAAATCTTCAAAACAATACACAATCAGAAGGCAGTAGTCCTATTTTCTACCCTCGGTTTATACTCAATCATTTTTACTCCTTTTTAAGGTAAAAATAGGTAAATAAATCGGTTTATACTCGAGTATATATGGTAAGCCTGAAAGTGTTAACAGATTTCTTTTGGGGAAGGGCTTAAAGTTTTTTTTACTTATTGCCTTAAATTTTACAGCATACTCTTTCAATGATACATAGGATTTAAATACAGTAGGTAGATTACAATAAATGACTTTTTATACATGCAGAAAATATGCCCTTATTGATTTTTTTAGCAAAATGATTGCTTTACCAGAGTGTATGATAATATACCTTTGGGCAAAACTCCACAGAGGAGTTTCATGACCATATAAAAAAAGGTGGCCAGGCACTATTTTAATAGATCAATAAGCACTTGGATATATTTGTATCCATATACAGTATATTCATATATTTAACAGATAGAATAATGTTTTCCGGTACTGAAATTTAATTTATGTAAGGACTTCTTTAATTAATGGATAAGGCCTACTGAATGATAGTGCCTTTTCCTGAACTACCTATCTTTTATCTGTTTTGTCTACTGTTCATTTTTCCACTCTTTCTTTTACTATTAATACATTTTAACATTTAAACATTTTTACTTGTGTCCTTTACATGAGTATATTTGCTACTACCATTTTTGTTTGTATTGTTTCTTAACAGACAATTATATTTACCTTTATCCCCCACCCCCTTCCCTTTCCATGAATAGTAGTTTCAATCTTGTATTCAAGGACAATATTCTTATATAGCAATGCTTTATGATTATTTCATCCATTTACATAAGGCCCTGTCTTGCAATTTAATACCTCTACCACACACACAACCTATCAGCATGTCTCTTGCAAATGATGCTGAGGGTGGATTAGAACCCTGGATTCTCACAAGGCATTAGTACTAACCACTGAGCCAATATGTCATAAGAAAGCACATTTAAAGCACATTTAAAGGAACATTTTTAAAGTTAAAATAATGACTAATCCAAACATCTAATATGGATTTAAGGTAGCAATTTTTGCCTATATAAGAAAACATATCATAAAATGTAAGCTAATAATGTCTATTCTCTAAGTGACCTTGGACATGTGTAAAAGAGACACATGTAGACTTATCCAAACAGTTCCCTTACCTTGCCACACAGGTTTTGTTTTACAAGGATCTTGTAAAAACTGCTTGTCCCATTTAGTCTTATTTGTTAAATTGTTCGATCTTAAAGGACAATTATACTCTCACACCTTAATAGTACCCAGGGTGACTGAGGACCTAAACCTCTACCGATCACTTGTAAGTATAACAGGTGATTAGTAAAGTTCCAAGGGGTGAGGACTATGTGGTTCACACTCTGGATAGTATTAATAGGTGGAAGAAGAGAGGTTATGGGGAGGTAAGTATCACTACTTACCTCCTAAATAACGTGTGTGTACATAAACATTGGACAGACAACAGTAATAAATTGGAGATTAAGAGCACTAAAAACATATAACATCTAGAAACAAGTTTCTAACATTAAATTATTAACCTCTTTGTTTTTCCAATTCTAATTGTATATTAATAAGAAAACTTATAAATAACTTCTTTATGTGTTATATTTCTGTTCCAAATTCAAATTTTTCTGCTTTTATCTGTCTATTTTATTCTTACCTTTATTTTGGTTTCCCTTTCAATCTTCCTGCTGCTGCTTTTGCATCCTACACTGCTTTCTCCTTCTGGTTCTAGTCCGCAGTCCTCTAGAGACTTCTGTTCCTTGTCTAACAACCCGCATGTCGGATGATGATCTCCGAGTGCGGCGCAGCCCCAGCATGGGATTGCTCAGTAAGTCTTAAACAGATCAGGTTTGGTGAAATGTGTAGGTGGGGTGGTTATTGTTTTCTAAAAGAGGATTTATATGAATAATATTATGGTTGCACTGAATATATTAGATTTTTAAACTTTAACAACTTTGTGCAAAAGATATTGATTTAACAAGACCCATCAAATGTTTTGCCTTCCATTATAGATGTGAATATGTTTTGTCTGCAGATGGGCAGGTGGGTGGGTGTAGGAATCAGAAGAGTATAGAGTTTAGTGTTGGATACAAAAAAAGTGTTTCCAGTGTCTGATAGTTAACACATATTCTATTTTTTAATGTTTGGTCAGTTCTGTCAAATCTTTAAGATTCCAAATTTGTGCTGGGAACAGAAACAAATAATATGGTTGATTTAACTTGGCTGCGAGTTGTCTACCTAAAAGAGCAGTTGGTCTCACACTGGTAGATTGTAAATATTAAGATAGACAGGCCTCTGGTGTTTTGGGAAAATAATCCAATGTATAATCAGATTGAATTATTATTAACAAGTTGTAATGTTTCCTTTTGTAACCAGCTGCTATTCCTAGCAGTAATAGTTTACAGAACTGGACCATGTAATATTTCCAAGTGAGTTTTGTAGTTACAGATTAATATGAAAAGCATTACTAATAATGCTAATAAGCAGTAACATTTATTGTAATAAATTCTTCAGCAAGACCCATATCCCACTTACCCAACACTAGAATATTCTGGAAGCCACTTGTAGTTAAAACAAAAACATTAACTTTAAGGCATATATATTTATAACAGTCGGGTTGAAGAGGGTAATTTTTTTTAATGATAACTGTAAGGACTATTAGACTCAAAAGTTGTGTATCGCTATATTCTATGCATCATAAAACCAGAATTCAAAAGAAATGTGTTTTCTTGATTTAAACTATGACACAATGACATGCAGTGTGATTAGCACTTATGAGGTGGGTAATGCATTTTTAAATACAAACAGTAATAACTAATGTATTGCATTATTCCCAGTGGTTATAATTAGAAATATTAGAGAACAGATTGGTAAGTTCACAAAAGACTATAACCAATTAAGTCATATGCCAGTTCTCTATATATATTTGTACCTCTGTAGATTATCATCAAATAGAAATTATAAGAGTTGTAAGGCAATTAAATTGTTTTATGTTATTTTGTTTTATTTAACTGGTGGGCGAGGAAGGTTCCCTAGTGCCAATTTCAATTATTTCAGACGCTTTTTGCTGTACAATATGTGTTCTTTTATTGTAATTTCTGCAATCATAATTACATTTGTATATACCATTATGTGAATGCTTAATGTATAGCTGAGGGTGTAGATAGTAAGATAGTTCTGTTAAAAGCAGGGGCGTAGCTATAGATCACTTGGCCCCATAGCAAAATTTTGTATGGGGCCCTTTGCCTAACCTACAAAAAAAATAAAAACCTTAACTACACCCCTGTCATGTTTTCTAGACTTTCCCCTCGCATTAGAAGTGTTTTCTAGGTAACCTCATAAAAAGGGTCCATTAAGAAACTTAATAATGCCAAAGCTACCTTTATAACAAATAGAATGAATATGTACTGACATACTAATGGATACATATACATATATGCAGACACAAACACACATAGATTGCCTTCTGTCATTATTATTAATGTTTCTTAATTCTTATCATTCAATCAAACAGGGATCATCTTGCAAAGTAAAGGTTCATATTTTGAGCAGAAAAGAACAAAAGAGATCTTAAAAAAAACAGCTCTTGATCCCAGCCTCCCTGATACTTTTTCTTACCTGGTAACTGCTTTGGAGCTTAGCAGAAACAGCACATAGATTGTGTCATGGCTGGTAGGAAGTTCAATGTAGTTCCAACGAAGCAGTAGTTGAGAGATAAGAAACATTGTCTGGGTCAGGGATCAAGAGAAGATATTTCACATTGCAAACCTATTGAAAGACATTGGTCAAAGGGCCCCATAGCAGCTGCTATGGTTGCTATGGTGATCCTACGCCAGTGGTTAGGATATACGTAATGAGAAATTCAAAAGTTTGCTAATCATAATTGAAAAAGAAATTGAAAAGGTTAGAAGTTAGGACCTTCCAGACTGGGGTTACCTTGACGTTGTTGGAAGGCTTTTCATTCATGTGATCACAGTAATGTATACTAAAACCCCTTTGTTTATAAAGTATGCCAGTGTGCAGATAATATGATATTGTATGGGGCCTAGGAATGTGCATTGATTATCCTTTCTATTTTTGTATAAATATTTGACCAGATCAGTAGCATAATGTTCTGCGTATTATTATTATTATTATTGATTTAATAGCACCAACATCTTCCCTGGTGCTTTACAGTTACATAGTCATACATTATATACAGGGTAATACATATTATACAAAGTCATATATGATACATACAAAGTCCTGAATGTGGGCATGGCAAGAGGTGACAAGGGTGGATGAGAGGAGGATATCATTTGTGGAATGGAGGTTTGTTGTTTTATAAAATTAACCAGTGGGAACTAGGGGTCAGCACCCATTCACTATCTCTTTTGGTGAAAGTTTAAGTGTATACAGTACACTTTCACATGTTCTGATTTGCTCAACTTATCAAAACAAAGAAGCTACAGCCTTGCTTCCTTTAAGCTGCCAGACAATCATATTACAGTATAGAGACCCACCTTTAATACTCACAGATAATGCTAGAGAGCATCCTGCCTCTTAGGAAGGATGCTCTCTAAGGTACACACCATGCAGTTTTTTTACGTTTTATTTATTTCACATCAAATTTTGAGGGGAAAAAAGGGTGGGAAAAAATTGGGATATGAACCCGGGACATCATGGGCTTAGTGCTTCTAAAATGAGAGCTTTAGACTGCTGAGCCACCAAAGAATCCATAATGCCAGTAGGTACCTTTAGAATTGCTAGGAACAAAAATTTACAAGTATAATAATAATACATAAGAGGTAGTAAAATCTGCTGACAATTTTTTATTGTTCCTGAAAGATGTCAACAATACATGCTGTCTGCAAAATAAACTACAGGGTAGCAAGCAGCCTTTCTAAGTCAGGGACAGTATTGAAGATATCTGTATAGAAAATACATGGAGATAGTGAATAGTGGGTCAGGTGGCATGGCCAATAGGTGCACATGCTCACAGAGCTTTTGGAAGACTATATGGACAAAATCCTTTCTTGTACGTGGCATAAAACCTTTACTAGTATACAAATTGCATACAGGTGCTGTGATTAATCATTTAATTGAATCGTACAATATTTATAATCTTAAATAACCTTAAAGGGCAATTATATTGCCTTTAACCTCCACCCTCCATCTTTAAAGTAGCCAGTTAAACCTCTCATCGTATAGTTTTTGCTGATTGCATTTTCTCGCAATCAAAGGGCCTGGAAGCGCGGCGGAGGAAAGAGGGAAGGTAAGTAAAGTTTTGGGCATTTTCTAATAATACTAATATAGCGGTTGGGGCTGGGGGGACAGGGGGAATGTTTGGTAAAATTTTTTTTTAGGGTGGACATACCCTTTAAGTCCTCACCCTGTGTATATACAGTATAAGAGTAGGTGGGGGTTGTTTTTTCCCCAGGTGTATAGTTGTATAACTCTATATTTGTTTCTTTAAGACATTTAAGAGAGATTTCCCATCTTTTTAACTGTTTAGATAAAAAATGATAGATTATTATTATAATAGAGCTCTGCAATGTAGTCTTTAATAAAATATATAACATTTCTTTGGATGATCTGCTGTTTGTTGTTTTTGGCTGCTAAATATCTACTAGTGCCCTGCATGTGACATTTCTCAGTAAAAAATTATGACAGACCATACAGACAGTAATTAATTGTTAGTACATACTGCTTACTAAACATTGTCACCTTAATTTTAATCAGCTTTAATTTTTGTCTGTTATTACATGTTGCTTGCATAGTAAGTTTTTTTAATGAATTTTCACTACAAAACAAGCCAGTTTTTAGGGAAGGCTTAAATTGTATCTAAGCAATAAATATACATAACACATTTTGCCACTCAGATGAAATCTTATATATCTCTACCATCTACTCTATGTAACTAATATACAATTCCTCTTATTTGTATTTCAGTGCTATTTAAGCTGCTACAGTCCTATGTGCTTAGTTACTATTATACAACTGTACTAATTAATTTCTTATAGGAAACAATTACAAGGCATGTTTTTTGTTTTGATTCTGGAAACCTCCTGTCTTACTTACCTCTACTCAGACACAGTTATAGAAGACTAACAGGAGAAAAAAAAAGGCTTAACTTTTTTTTCTGCATGGGCATCGTATGCCTGCATTCAATAGGTGTTAAGTTTTGTGCTACAAGGTAGAGCAAAACTTAACTTAGCTAATATGGAGTAGGATACGCCATGCTATTTCCAAAATTAGTTTATAGGGTTGCATGGGTTTTGCAATAATTCGTTATTTAAGTAGTATAGTAACAAAACTCGGAAAAGCATTCTATGATACAATTATATCATAATATATAGATGCATATATATGGGGCTTTTGGAAGTCTCACTGTTTCAATAAGAAAAAACTGTACAAGTACAGTACATTTTGATTGTAGGCACCCTGCCTATACTTGCAGTTAGATTGCAAATTAACATTGTCTTCCAGCATCTTTTGGCAATAGAAATTTAACAGATAAATGACAGGTTAATATCAGATATTAATTCTGTAGATTTTAAACATGAAGCCTAACATGGTTTTTGTTTTTGTAGGCAGTCCAACAATGACCCACAGAAATTTTACATCTTCCAGCTTGAATGATATTTCAGACAAACCTGACAAAGACCAAGTAAGAATATGTATTATTTGAACTATGTGCTGCATGTTTGCCAAGCAATAGATTTAACATGGATCAAATGTAGATGATAGTAAAAGGGAACTGTGGTCCAAAAATGACTTTAGATAAATTGAGATAAATTGATAGGAATTGCTCCACTGAGAATTTTTGCAATTTATTTCCATTGTTTATTTTGCATAGTTTTGAAGATATTTACATTTTTGTGTGTGATATGGCAGCAGCATCACCAGGTCCCCTGCACTTCCTGCTTCCCGATCTGTCCTGTGTCTCCTCCTCCCCTTTGCAGCCCCCCTGGTCCCTCCCACTCATGGACCCCATGGTCCCTCCAGTTGCAGGCCCCCCATGACCCATTATCTTACAGCCCCATGTGGCCTCGACCACTCACGGGTGCCTAAGCCCCACCCACTCGTGGGTGCTTAAGCCCCGTCCACTCGCAGGTGCCTAAGCCCCGGCCAACCCGTGGGTGCCTAAGCCCCGCCCACTCGTGGGTGCCGTGGGTTACTCAGACCCCCCTCTACCTTCTCTGTCAGGACTTCACACAGCAGAGAGGAGGAGGGACTTCCTGTCTCCCTCACACACTGAGGGAGTCTGAGGCTGTGCTCACCAGTGGCACTGTGCAGGAGAAGCATCAGTAATATCACAAGTCAGCCTCCCACCCAATAACTTTCTGGTCAGTCATTTCTGTATATCTCGGGCTGTGGAGCATGTAGAGAGGTGGTTGATGGCTCGTTTTAAAGGTAGGAAACTGGCCTTTCATTTAAACTTAACTTGTTTGGAGACCACAGTTCCCCTTTAAGCATTTTCCAGTGTTAAACTAACCTATTATGACAGCAGTCAGAACAATCTACTAGCAGACTTCTGACTTTAAACCTGTTATATCTTCTCACCAAAATACAAAAAAAAGGTTTAAAGGAGAAGTAAACTTACATTTTTAAAACCTAATGTGAAAGTTTTTCTACCCAGAACACCTATACATTGTAAGATTCTTCTCTAGTAAGTTGCATTTAGTACATGTGAGAAATAGATTCTGTAACTAAGAAGGCTTCTAAGTTGTTGCCAGTACAACCCACAGCCCATGAAGTCATCAAAGAACGTTACTCGACCCCCCTCTACCTTCTCTGTCAGGACTTCACACAGCAGAGAGGAGGAGGGACTTCCTGTCTCCCTCACACACGAGGGAGTCTGAGGCTGTGCTCACCAGTGCACTGTGCAGGAGAAGCATCATAATATCACAAGTCAGCCTCCCACCCAATAACTTTCTGGTCAGTCATTTCTGTATATCTCGGGCTGTGGAGCATGTAGAGAGGTGGTTGATGGCATTGAATGGTAAATCTCAAACAATGTACATGAGGGTCGCTCAGATGATACATTGAGTTTTTTTGATGTGTGGTTTTCTAATAATTACATTATATATATTTTAGAGATTGTTTAAATCTACAACCTCTCTCTGTACATTTGTTTGATAAAGCGACAGCCTCTCTCTGTGTACTATTTGTTTGGGTATGTTAGATATTGTAGTTTATGATGGTTTAAAGTAACAAGAAGAAAGGCCAATCTGCTCCAATCAATGAAGAAGTTTAATCATGTTCACAGAACACAATTGGATGTGTTTCATTTTATCTACAACCAGTACAATATAATAGGACAACTGAATTCAAATAGTTCATTTTAAATGAATACCTGTAGGTCTGATTGGATATCTTTTGTGTCATTTGTCAAAATAATGCTTTCATATACCTGCAAAGTTAATATAAAAAACAGTCCTATAACATAATTTAGCATTGGAAAAAAAAACATTGCATTTATGGTTTTATAGCCTAGTCATGTCACCAAAATGATTGGTGTGACATTTTACCAATAGGTGCAGCTCTGGAAACCTAAACATTTTTGCACATGTACAGGAATGTCAGTTTAGGAGCTTACTTAACTAAACCACTCCTGTTTCATAACTCGCAACTGGGGTTAACCTTGAATTTTTCCAAGCTAGTAAATAATCTTTTAGCTTCAGTGTAATGTATTTTTCCCTTAAAGTACAATCCCAAAAGAAAACTTACATACAGTTTAATCACCCCCCAAAACCCTAATTGTAATAGTTTGAAATCTGAAATATATTAACTCACCTGAAATCCTGCACAATGTCCTGTTGCCCCTGTTTCTGCTTCCTGTTTTTATCCAGTTAGCAACTGTCATTTATGGATTTGACAGTTGACATCACACCCAATGACTGAATGTTAATCCCCTGTCTGCCTCTTCTGAGCATGCTCAGGCTCAGTACAGGTTTTTCTAAATTGCTCAGTTTCCATGAGGCATCAAGAATATATATATATGATATATGAACATATTTTAAAGAGGCATTCTTTCTAAAGATGTTCTTATGAGGGTAGTTTGTCCTTTAAGGTCTAACTAAAGTTACCTTTTTAAAAAGTTTCCTGCTGGGGGGAATCGGTTGGGGAAGGTTAAAAACAAACAACAAAAAAGAATAGGTTAAGATCAAGATGTCTGTAAAAAGAATCATTTTTAAAATGACACTTCCTTCTATTAAATTCTTTAAACATTCACTTGTCCTATCCACCGCAGGGGTAATGCAGGCTTTTATTCTGTGCTGTTTCTGATGCTTGCGTGGTCTGTATATGCTCCATGGTAGCTCCTTTAAATCTTGGTGATTTGTGGTGAGGTATAATCCACTTGATGATGGCTTGTGAGGTAGTTTCACACACGTTTCGCTGTTTTAATCCTTACAGCTTCATCGGGGTTTCTGTTACCTTTTGTTAAAGATTACCCCCCAAACTTTCAAGCTCTGCTTTTAGAACATATAAGTGTTAGAGTAAGAATCTTTGGGGAGTCCTTTAAAAGGACACTATACTAATTCAGTAACTGCTTTCATGATCGTAGCAGCACTCCACTTGCACTAGGTTCTGGTACATGTTGTATTGTGTGGTTAGCACCCAATAGATATCCAATACGGCCAGCCGCACTCGGAATATATATAATGTAACAATAGATGCTCGTGCATACAAGGTCTTCTTGCAATTCTTTTATTAAATCATTAAAGTGCAGTTACTGTGCAAACAAGGTAGCGATGTTTCGGCCTTTGATGTGTGGCCAAAACATTGCTACCTTTTTTGCACAGTAACTGCACTTTAATGATTTAATAAAAGAATTGCAAGAAAACTTGTGTGCACGAACATCTATTGTTACATTTATGATTTTGGATTAAGTTGGTGGCACCAAGGCAATTACAAGAATGGAGGGAGCTGAGTGCATACTATACCTTGCTGTTTGGATATATATATATATATACTATATATATATATAATATATATATATATATCATATATATTAGTTAGCTATTATTAAAGGTATAACTTCTCTTGTACTTTAAAAAAAAAAATTACATAATGTTACATATTTTTTCAGAGATAACTTCTATTATTTTGTTATTGCTTATTTTGCTATTTTTAACTGCATAATGGAAAAATGCTTTTACTGTCTTTCCTTACAGATGGATAAATTTCGAAGAAAAGGTGGAGCAAGGTGAGAAAGATGGAGTAAACCTCATGTAGCCACCTTGTCATTGCACAGTTTGTTTGAACTTAGAACATGCATTGAAAAGGGGACAATACTTCTTGACTTAGAAGCCACTTCACTCCCACAAGTAGTAGGTTAGTACTGTAAAAGATTAAGGTTATTTATAATTTGTGGACATATTCCTATATTAAAATGTTGTAACTTAGGCTGATGCCATACTGTGCAATGCCACCAGAATCACGTACTCGTGCGCGATTCTGGCGGGTTTGTCAAAAAGGTGTGCAAAAAATATCATTGCAATCGTTACCAAAACTGATGCATGTGCATTGGAAAGGATTAATACATAGAGGGATTATTACAAAACACAAAATAAATGAATAAATGTTCTGAATAAATGACCATTGATCATGAATTAAATATGTACAGTGATGGTGGATTCTATGCCAACAGAGACATACAGGAAAGAGAAATATATCTACTAATACCTATGTAATGCTCCTGAGTATCCCTTCAGCACAAATATCCCAATCTTCAGCCACTTGTTCATCAACAGACAAGCCTCCATTTGCCGGGAGGCTAGAAGTGCCTCACCAGACACAGTTGCCCCCTGGACTGCAAGGTATCTGTACTGAGGCAGAGGATACTCAAGAAAACCAAAGCGAACTGGCAGATAGGTCACAACTTGCTAGCAAAAGTAGGGTACTGGAGGGATAGGCAGAATCGGAGTTTGGATGGAGGAAAGTTCAGTACACAGAGAGCGGATAAAGGTACAAGAGGTCAAGAGAAAGCTTAGTCAGGTAGTAGTCTGGGGTCAGGGCAGCTGAAGACAATCAGAAAGGGCAGGTAGGAAATGGTAACAAGAGAATCAGACAGGATAAAGCACACTACAAGTTAAGGAAGAACCACAATCTTAATGGGCAAGGAAAGCAGGAAGTTAAAAGGGAGAGGAACCAATGGAATAGTGGAAAACTAAACTAAGAAGGGATAGGAAAACGGGATTTGAATTTGCCTCTAAAACACTAACAACATCACCTGCATCTTAGAAGATGCAGCTGCAAGAAGACCTGAACTTTGCAGAACGCCGAAGATACGACTAATATAAAGATCTATTCATGGCTGAAAAGGAAAAAAGCTTCAGACAATATATAATTTCTGTTCTTAAACTCGGCTGTAAAATGACTATTTAAAAGTGAAAAATACCTGGGCAGGGAGATTATTTCTACCTCCCAAAATCATTCAATTAGGAGCACCAGTACATATGTTTTCATCTGCTAGGTTAGTTTCTAAACTTTCCTGTATTAAAAATAGTGCTGAAGTCAGAAAGAAGCTTGGCAAAAGCAGTGTTCTTTGTACTGGTGATCCTCACAGAAATGAAATTAGGAGCTAGAAATTATCAGTACTACTTCTCTGCTCCAGGTACTTTTTATACAGAAGGAGTGCCCAGCACCTGTGGACATTGTCCTGTTTTTTTCATCTCATTTTCTTTTGTATATAGGTGAACATGCCATTTTAATTTCTTTTTAAATCTTCAGATGATAATAGCTTTTGTGCATACTGTAATTAACCTTTTTAGACTGTACTGTTAATGCTATATTTGACAGTTTAGCCAAACATTTTTTTTCCTTTTAAACAATTGGATAAAGGGGTAAAATATTTTAAATGGTTATTTTATTCACAGAAAAAATACTTGAAAACCAGATTGAGACCGGTTTGCTAAAGGCAGAACTAAAAGACAAGGTGCTATACACCACTGCTAAGGAAACACAGGCACCAGACAAAGAAATCCAATCTACGATCATTGGCTGACATGGAAAAACTGTTTCAAGTGCTAGTAAAATGTTCACAAGCCCTGATAATGGTAAGTTGAGGGCCAGTTATGTGGTCACAATTCATAGTATTTCACATCAGATTTTTTTTTTGTCTTATTAATTGTTGCTGGTATTTTTATAGCTGTAAGTCATAACTCTCTACACACCCTGTACATTTTTCATTTTAATGCATGGGCATTCACTACCTTGAACTTTCCATATTTGTAATGTTGTTTTCCGGTATTGAAACATAAATAATTAAGATTCTGATGTACACAAAATAGTTAATAATGTTAAAGTGGGGTAAATGAGCATGGTTTTCAAAGCTATTTACATGTTTTAAAAATGGAAAATTTGGAAATCATATAAATTATTCATGCCAAGTATTGAAAACTGAGACCACTTGTGTGAAAATAATCTGGGCTGCCATGCCCATGAGACAGGTCTAACATCCTGCTCAGGGCATGGCAATCCTGTCTAAAGCTGTGCACCACACAGTAACGATAAAGCCCCGATACCGTTGTTTCGGGGCTTCATCCGTACTGTGGTACTTTCGTTTTCTGAATGACGCGCGGCCACCGAACGTTAGGGTCACCGAACGCTTGTTCGGAAAGACTGAAAATTTCCATCTCCCTATAAAGGGTCTGCCGCGGCCGAGGGAAACACATAGTTCCGAGCGTTCTCACTATGATTTCATAGAAGAACCTTCGGGACTGTGTGTATGCAGATCTTTGAAAGATGATAAACAGGATCTTGCAGATCCTGTCTGTCATGTTTCACTGATCTCTACTGTGTGTACCTAGCTTAATAGATATGAAAGCAATCCACAATTATTGCACGTGTTTCTGTAGCGATAAAGAATTTGTTAGATTGCCAAGAAACATCAAGTGAGAGCTAAAATTAAAAAAAATATGAAAACTCTGTATAGGGGTAGGCAATTAACTGAGCATGTGCAATTGTGTATCCTGGCTATAACCCACTTTGAAAAACCTGGAAACCTGCAAAGGTTATGATTTTATTTACAATGCTGCTGATTTCAGTAGTAAGTTTGCTTACTATAAAATCCATCTCCGCCTAATTTATGTTTAGCTTAATAATTTAGAGTAAGTCAGTTACAAAGTTCAAGGCAAGAGCTACAGTTACGAAAAAAAAGAATATGGCATAATTGTGTTTCCCCCTATAGGTGTTTGACTAGGTAATGACTAGGTAAGGGGACATTAGACAGAGAAGCTGCCAGTGGTAACTAAAGTAGTAAAATAAATCAAGTAAAAATAAGTGAGGAAAAGTCCAAAGCAAGTAAATGTTAATGCAAAGTTCTATATACAGTACAGTATAAACAATACTTAAAGAGTAAGCCCAATGGTCTACCATTCATGGAGCACTGCGCTATAAAGAAGCTTTGGGGTGAGTATGAATATGTAAATTTGGGACTGTCACCATAATCACAATATAAACAATAAAACCAATATTCCTGTTGCAGATTACTACATTGACCTTACCTTGTTATTTTATTAGCACATATGCCATTCAATGTCTACAACAATTTACATTTCTCTATTCTATGCTTATTCCTGTAATACAATCCATACAGAAGGGAAGAGAGGCCCTGGTGAAAAACTCATTACTTTCAGGTGAATCGCTTGGTACTTAGTCTTTGCCATTTGTCTATTTGCCACAATCAGTGCTTAAGTATTTTTGCAAGCATTGCTGTTCTTTGCATGTTGCTTCACAGTCATATGTGCACTTTTATCACATATCATTGTGACATTAATTGTACATGAATTTTGATGTCCATGCATTGTGGATCTCTAAAGGCTGTATCCATTGGGTTGAACTTTGGTTTTTGTTATTTTTTGCATTAATATATGCTTGAAGTAACTCTATGTCCTGCAATAAGTAAACAGATTTAACTTGCATTTGACTGCATTTAAAATTCCATTAAGTTTCTGGTGGCAGCTTTCCTTGTGCATACTGTGGAACACTTTATTACCTTTATACATATAAATTTGTGCCTGCCATGCTATTGTGACTGCTGAGATTTTCGTTATAATACATAGTGGCTGATGCAGTCGTATTAAGGCCATTGCATTAAGTCAAGACATGTTGCTAAATTATTTTGAGGCAATACTTATATTTATTGAGCTAAAAATAATGCCTAGATGCTCTGGAATTTCCTTAATAAAAGTGTGTTGCCATAATAATGTGTATCAATCCATTCAACTTTGAACAGCAGTCACATATCACTAAAATATTTTGTTCTAAATTTATTTTGCAAGTATTTTACATTTTTAATTCAATTGATTTATGCACTGCTGCAAATTCATTTTAAAGAAAACACTTTTAAAAGAAGGTCACACTTGCATTTTAAAATGATATTTGTTTAATCCTGCACACTACAAAAAAAATATAGCATGGTTCCCTTTGTAAACCAAAAAAGTTGAAAAAAAATTTAGAATGTGTCTGTTTTTCATAATTGAATTCAGTTTGTACAATGGTTTAATTACGTTTACGTTACGTTTAAACAAGTAAAACAGATGTTTTAATTACTAAATCTTTCAATTACTAAATACTTTTTTATTTTGGGGAATAAAATGATTTTATTTTTTGGATTTCAAAGCAGTTTATTTAACCAAAAGCATTTTTTTCTGCTTAACCTGTGGACTTTTTTACCATTTGGACAAAAGAGCCCACAAATCTTGGAATTCTTCATTTCATGCCTCTATTACATTTCTGTTCCGTGCTCTTAATCTGTTGCAAACAATCAGATAATATCTTTTTACTGGTCTGCAACAGTTAGAAAACCTCTTAATGTTGGGGTTCCGCAGGTTCTGTTCTTGGACCCCTGCTTTTCCTCCCTCTATACCATTTGCCTGGGAGAAGTCATCAGCTCATTTGGTTTTAGCTACCATCTATATGCCGATGATACGCAAATATATTTTTTAACCCCTCTCTTAGTCCTGACACCCAATCACGCATTTCCGACTGTCTCTGTGCTGTCTCCTCATGTATGGCACACAGATGCCTCAAACTAAACCTGATTAAAACCAAACTAATCATTTCCCCATCTAAACCTGGTCCTATCCCCCTTTTCCCCATTTCTGTGGACAACACTTCCATTTACCTTATTCATTTGGCACGTTGCTTAGGGGTTATATTGAATCCTCTCTCTCCTTTTCCAATCACATTAACTATGCTGCAAAACCTGTCGTTTTTTTTCTTCATAACATTGCGAAGATCCGTAGATTCCTTCTCTTTCCAACTACTTGCTTCTTATCCATTCCTCCTCCTATCACGTCTGGATTATTGTAACCTGCTTTCTGGTCTTCCTGCTTCCCATCTTTCTCCACTTCAGTTGATACTTAACTCTGCTGCCATGCATTATCTCGCTCTCTAACAATCAGGATATTAAATCTACTCTCTGCCACACATCTACCTGGCTCCCCATTAAACAATGCATTATCTACAAATCCTTCTCTTAACATTTAATCCCTTCCTCTCCTTAAACCTTTTTCTCTTTTGACCCCCCTCCTCTGGAATTCTATTTCCCTCTCTCTACTGTCAAGAAACCTCAATAAACAATTTTTAAATCTAACCTCTTTCCTCATGTTACATGTTTTTAGCACTTGTATGTTAAGTGATGCTCATACTTATTATATATTTAAAACCACCGTAGAGGGAACAAGGCAATCATGGGACTTCCCAAATTCATTGAATTTGGGAAGTCCCGTGAGTGCCCTGTTCCCTCTACGGTTGTTTTGTGTCTACCTACCTTGAAGGTTAGAACACCTGGTCTGAGTGGCAGTGAATCAGGAGTGCGAGCGTACTTCGGAAGATTTATTTATATATTATGTATTTATTTACTGTCCCTCTTGTATGACTTTTTGTATTCTATATTGTACAACGCTGCGTCCCGTAGTGGCACTATTTAAATAAACATATACATACGTTACATCTGATTGGTTTCTACAGATTAACAACACGGGCAAAATTGTGCATCTCATATTAAATAAGCCCAGAAGGTGCAAAATGTTGCCTGTGCTGTTAATTTGCAAAAAACAATCAAATGTTATCAAAGGTTTTCAAACTGTAGTGGACCAGCAAAAAGGTAATGTGATTGGTTGCTTTAAATGAACAGCACAGGCAGTTTTTTTGCACCTCCTATTAAATACCGTATATACTCGAGTATAAACCGAGATTTTCAGGCTAAAAAATAGCTTGAAAATTGAATCTCGGTTTATCACTTGAGTCAACACTTACCTGCTCCGGCGGCCGCATGCTCCGCATCCTCTGCTGGCTGGTGTCACTACTCGGCGCCAGGAAGTGAGGGAGTCAGCAGAGGAATACGAAGCACGCAGCCGAGAAGCAGAGAAGAGATCCAGCAGGGAACCGGAGCAGGTAGGAGAAGGCAACTGTGGGGACTCTCAGAGGGGGGCAAAAATACAGTAACTCCTGCAGTGGCAATTCCTTGCTGCTGCAGATGTTTGGAAACTACAACTCCCAGCA
The DNA here is from genome assembly GCA_019447015.1 of Hymenochirus boettgeri. Taxonomy (NCBI): domain Eukaryota; kingdom Metazoa; phylum Chordata; class Amphibia; order Anura; family Pipidae; genus Hymenochirus; species Hymenochirus boettgeri. The sequence goes on from CM033469.1 coordinate 145,910,369, forward strand.
AGTAACATGCTGGGAGTTGTAGTTTCCAAACATCTGGAGTGCCAGGAATGAGGCTTTAGTTGCCTTTTAAATGGATAGAAGAATCCAGTATGGCTGTCATGGTATGGGACTTCTGCTGTCCATTTAAAGGGCAACTAAACCTAACAAACAACACAGAATAAGAATGAGGATGGTATCTATTGTTGCTTTCTGATTCTGTATTGTTTTGAGGCTTTAGTTGCAGAAGAATTCCATACAGTAGTCCCATACAGTAATAGCCATACTGGATTTAGCTATTATTGTATGGGACTACTGTATGGGAATTCTGCTGTCCATTTAAAGGCCAACTAAATCTTCAAAACAATACACAATCAGAAGGCAGTAGTCCTATTTTCTACCTCGGGTTTATACTCAATCATTTTTTACTTCCTTTTAAGGTAAAATAGGTAAATAAATCGGTTTATACTCGAGTATATATGGTAAGCCTGAAAGTGTTAACAGATTTCTTTTGGGGAAGGGCTTAAAGTTTTTTTTACTTATTGCCTTAAATTTTCAGCATACCTTTCATGATACATAGGATATAAATACAGTAGGTAGATTACAATAAATGACTTTTTATACATGCAGAAAATATGCCCTTATTGATTTTTTTAGCAAAATGATTGCTTTACACAGAGTGTATGATAATATACCTTTGGGCAAAACTCCCACAGAGGAGGTTTTTCATGACTCATAAAAAAAGGTGGCCAGGCACTATTTTAATAGATCAATAAGCACTTGGATATATTTGTATCCATATACAGTATTTCATATATTTAACAGATAGAATAATGTTTTCCGGTACTGAAATTTATTTATGTAAGGACTTCTTTAATTAATGGATAAGGCCTACTGATGATATTGCCTTTTCCTGAACTACCTATCTTTTATCTGTTTTGTCTACTGTTCATTTTTCCACTCTTTCTTTTACTATTAATACATTTTAAACATTAAACATTTTTACTTGTGTCCTTTACATGAGTATATTTGCTACTACCATTTTTGTTTGTATTGTTTCTTAACAGACAATTATATTTACCTTATTCCCCCACCCCCTTCCCTTTCCATGAATATGTTTTCAATCTTGTATTCAAGGACAATATCTTATATAGCAATGCTTTATGATTATTTCATCCATTTACATAAGGCCCTGTCTTGCAATTTAACCTCTACCACACACACAACCTATCAGCATGTCTCTTGCAAATGATGCTGAGGGTGGATTAGAACCCTGGATTCTCACAAGGCATTAGTACTAACCACTGAGCCAATATGTCATAAGAAAGCACATTTAAAGCACATTTAAAGAACATTTTTAAAGTTAAAATATGACTATAGAACTACTGTAATCCTTGAGTTTTAAAAGCATAAATGCTTTTACATCATATATGTTAAGGTAGCAATTTTTGCCTATATAAGAAAACATTCATAAATGTAAGCTAATAATGTCTATTCTCTAAGTGACCTTGGACATGTGTAAAAGAGACACATGTAACTTATCCAAACAGTTCCCTTACCTTGCCACACAGGTTTTGTTTTACAAGGATCTTGTAAAAACTGCTTGTCCCATTTAGTCTTATTTGTTAAATTGTTCGATCTTAAAGGACAATTATACTCTCACACCTTAATAGTACCCAGGGTGACTGAGGACCTAACCTCTACCATCACTTGTAAGTATAACAGGTGATTAGTAAAGTTCCAAGGGTGAGGACTATGTGGTTCACACTCTGGATAGTATTAATAGGTGGAAGAAGAGAGGTTATGGGGAGGTAAGTATCACTACTTACCTCCTAAATAACGTGTGTGTACATAAACATTGGACAGACAACAGTAATAAATTGGAGATTAAGAGCACTAAAAACATATAACATCTAGAAACAAGTTTCTAACATTAAATTATTAACCTCTTTGTTTTTTCCAATTCTAATTGTATATAATAAAAAACTTTAAATAACTTCTTTATGTGTTATATTTCTGTTCCAAATTCAAATTTTTCTGCTTTTATCTGTCTATTTTATTCTTACCTTTATTTTGGTTTCCCTTTCAATCTCCTGCTGCTGCTTTTGCATCCTACACTGCTTTCTCCTTCTGGTTCTAGTCCGCAGTCCTCTAGAGACTTCTGTTCCTTGTCTAACAACCCGCATGTCGGATGATGATCTCCGAGTGCGGCGCAGCCCCAGCATGGGATTGCTCAGTAAGTCTTAAAACAAGTCAGGTTTGGTAAATGTGTAGGTGGGGTGGTTATTGTTTTCTAAAGAGGATTTATATGAATAATATTATGGTTGCACTGAATATATTAGATTTTTAAACTTTAACAACTTTGTGCAAAAGATATTGATTTAACAAGACCCATCAAATGTTTTGCCTTCCATTATAGATGTGAATATGTTTTTGTCCAGATGGGCAGGGTGGGTGGTGTAGGAATCAGAAGAGTATATAGTTTAGTGTTGGATACAAAAAAGTGTTTCCAGTGTCTGATAGTTAACACATATTCTATTTTTTAATGTTTGGTCATTTTCTGTCAAATCTTTAAGATTCCAAATTTGTGCTGGGAACAGAAACAAATAATATGGTTGATTTAACTTGGCTGCGAGTTGTCTACCTAAAAGAGCAGTTGGTCTCACACTGGTAGATTGTAAATATTAAGATAGACAGGCCTCTGGTGTTTTGGGAAAATAATCCAATTATAATCAGATTGAATTATTATTAACAAGTTGTAATGTTTCCTTTTGTAACCACTGCTATTCCTAGCAGTAATAGTTTACAGAACTGGACCATGTAATATTTCCAAGTGAGTTTTGTAGTTACAGATTAATATGAAAGCAACAATAATGCTAATAAGCAGTAACATTTATTGTAATAAATTCTTCAGCAAGACCCATATCCCACTTACCCACACACTAGAATATTCTGGAAGCCACTTGTAGTTAAAACAAAAACATAACTTTAAGGCATATATATTTATAACATCGGTTGAAAGGGTAATTTTTTTTAATGATAACTGTAAGGACTATTAGACTCAAAAGTTGTGTATCGCTATATTCTATGCATCATAAAACCAGAATTCAAAGAAATGTGTTTTCTTGATTTAAACTATGACACAATGACATGCAGTGTGTTAGCACTTATGAGGTGGGTAATGCATTTTTAAATACAAACAGTATAATTAATGTATTGCATTATTCCCAGTGGTTATAATTAGAAATATTGAGAACAGATTGGTAAGTTCACAAAAGACTATAACCAATTAAGTCATATGCCAGTTCTCTATATATATTTGTACCTCTGTAGATTATCATCAAATAGAAATTATAAGAGTTGTAAGGCAATTAAATTGTTTTATGTTATTTTGTTTTATTTAACTGGTGGGCGGAAGGTTCCCTAGTGCCAATTTCATTATTTCAGACGCTTTTTGCTGTACAATATGTGTTCTTTATTGTAATTTCTGCAATCATAATTACATTTGTATATACCATTATGTGAATGCTTAATGTATAGCTGAGGGTGTAGATAGTAAGATAGTTCTGTTAAAAGCAGGGGCGTAGCTATAGATCACTTGGCCCCATAGCAAAATTTTGTATGGGGCCCTTTGCCTAACCTACAAAAAAATAAAAACCTTAACTACACCCCTGTCATGTTTTCTAGACTTTCCCCTCGCATTAGAAGTTTTTCTAGGTACCTCATAAAAGGGTCCATTAGAAACTTAATAATGCCAAAGCTACCTTTTAAACAAATAGAATGAATATGTACTGACATACTAATGGATACATATACATATATGCAGACACAAACAACACTAGATTGACCGACTGCCTTCTGTCATTATTATTAATGTTTCTTAATTCTTATCATTCAATCAAACAGGGATCATCTTGCAAAGTAAAGGTTCATATTTTGAGCAGAAAAGAACAAAGAGATCTTAAAAAAAACAGCTCTTGATCCCAGCCTCCCTGATACTTTTTCTAACCTGGTAACTGCTTTGGAGCTTAGCAGAAACAGCACATAGATTGTGTCATGGCTGGTAGGAAGTTCAATGTAGTTCCAACGAAGCAGTAGTTGAGAGATAAGAAACATTGTCTGGGTCAGGGATCAAGAGAAGATATTTCACATTGCAAACCTATTGAAAGACATTGGTCAAAGGGCCCCATAGCAGCTGCTATGGTTGCTATGGTGATCCTACGCCAGTGGTTAGGATATACGTAATGAGAATTCAAAAGTTTGCTAATCATAATTGAAAAAGAAATTGAAAAGGTTAGAAGTTAGGACCTTCCAGACTGGGGTTACCTTGACTTTGTTGGAAGGCTTTTCATTCATGTGATCACAGTAATGTATACTAAACACCCCTTTGTTTATAAAGTATGCAGTGTGCAGATAATATGATATTGTATGGGGCCTAGGAATGTGCATTGATTATCCTTTCTATTTTTGTATAAATATTTGACCAGATCAGTAGCATAATGTTCTGCGTATTATTATTATTATTATTGATTTAATAGCACCAACATCTTCCCTGGTGCTTTACAGTTACATAGTCATACATTATATACAGGGTAATACATATTATACAAAGTCATATGAACATACAAAGTCCTGAATGTGGGCATGGCAAGAGGTGACAAGGGTGGATAGAGGAGGATATCATTTGTGGAATGGAGGTTTGTTGTTTTTTAAAATTAACCAGTGGGAACTAGGGTCAGCACCCATTCACTATCTCTTTTGGTGAAAGTTTAAGTTTATACAGTACACTTTCACATGTTCTGATTTGCTCAACTTATCAAAACAAAGAAGCTACAGCCTTGCTTCCTTTAAGCTGCCAGACAATCAATTACAGTATAGAGACCCACCTTTAATACCACAGATAATGCTAGAGAGCATCCTGCCTCTTAGGAAGGATGCTCTCTAAGGTACACACCATGCAGTTTTTTTTAACGTTTTATTTATTTCACATCAAATTTTGAGGGGAAAAAAGGGTGGGAAAAAATTGGGTATGAACCCGGGACATCATGGGCTTAGTGCTTCTAAAATGAGAGCTTTAGACTGCTGAGCCACCAAAGAATCCATAATGCCAGTAGGTACCTTTAGAATTGCTAGGAAAAAATTTTACAAGTATAATATAATACATAAGGGTAGTAAAATCTGCTGACAATTTTTTATTGTTCCTGAAAGATGTCAACAATACATGCTGTCTGCAAAATAAACTACAGGGTAGCAAGCAGCCTTTCTAAGTCAGGGACAGTATTGAAGATATCTGTATAGAAATACATGGAGATAGTGAATAGTGGGTCAGGTGGCATGGCCAATAGGTGCACATGCTCACAGAGCTTTTGGAAGACTATATGGACAAAATCCTTTCTTGTACGTGCATAAAACCTTTACTAGTATACAAATTGCATACAGGTGCTGTGATTAATCATTTAATTGAATCGTACAATATTTATAATCTTAAAAACCTTAAAGGGCAATTATATTGCCTTTAACCTCCACCCTCCATCTTTAAAGTAGCCAGTTAAACCTCTCATCGTATAGTTTTTGCTGATTGCATTTTCTCGCAATCAAAGGGCCTGGAAGCGCGGCGGAGGAAGAGGGAGGTAAGGTAAAGTTTTGGGCATTTTCTATAATACTAATATAGCGGTTGGGGCTGGGGGACAGGGGGAATGTTTGGTAAATTTTTTTTTAGGGTGGACATACCCTTTAAGTCCTCACCCTGTGTATATACAGTATAAGAGTAGGTGGGGGTTTGTTTTTTCCCCAGGTGTATAGTTGTATAACTCTATATTTGTTTCTTTAAGACATTTAAGAGAGATTTCCCATCTTTTTAACTGTTTAGATAAAAAATGATAGATTATTATTATAATAGAGCTCTGCAATGTAGTCTTTAATAAAATATATAACATTTCTTTGGATGATCTGCTGTTTGTTGTTTTTGGCTGCTAAATTCTACTAGTGCCCTGCATGTGACTTTCTCAGTAAAAAATTATGACAGACCATACAGACAGTAATTAATTGTTAGTACATACTGCTTACTAAACATTGTCACCTTAATTTTAATCAGCTTTAATTTTTGTCTGTTATTACATGTTGCTTGCATATTAAGTTTTTTTTTAATGAATTTTCACTACAAACAAGCCAGTTTTTAGGGAAGGCTTAAATTGTATCTAAGCAATAAATATACATAACACATTTTGCCACTCAGATGAAATCTTTATATCTCTACCATCTACTCTATGTAACTAATATACAATCCTCTTATTTGTATTTCAGTCTATTTAAGCTGCTACAGTCCTATGTGCTTAGTTACTATTATACAACTGTACTAATTAATTTCTTATAGGAAACAATTACAAGGCATTTTTTTGTTTTGATTCTGGAAACCTCCTGTCTTACTTACCTCTACTCAGACACGTTTATAGAAGACTAACAGGAGAAAAAAAAAGGCTTAACTTTTTTTTCTGCATGGGCATCGTATGCCTGCATTCAATAGGTGTTAAGTTTTGTGCTACAAGGTAGAGCAAAACTTAACTTAGCTAATATGGAGTAGGATACGCCATGCTATTTCCAAAATTAGTTTATAGGGTTGCATGGGTTTTTGCAATAATTCGTTATTTAAGTAGTATAGTAACAAAACTCGGAAAAGCATTCTATGATACAATTATATCATAATATATAGATGCATATATATGGGGCTTTTGGAAGTCTCACTGTTTCAATAAGAAAAACTGTACAAGTACAGTACATTTTGATTGTAGGCACCCTGCCTATACTTGCAGTTAGATGTGCAAATTAACATTGTCTTCCAGCATCTTTTGGCAATAGAAATTTAACAGATGAATGACAGGTTAATATCAGATATTAATTCTGTAGATTTTAAACATGAAGCCTAACATGGTTTTTTTTTTTGTAGGCAGTCCAACAATGACCCACAGAAATTTTACATATCTTCCAGCTTGAATGATATTTCAGACAAACCTGACAAAGACCAAGTAAGATATGTATTATTTGAACTATGTGCTGCATGTTTGCCAAGCAATAGATTTAACATGGATCAAATGTAGATGATAGTAAAAGGGAACTGTGGTCCAAAATGACTTTAGATAAATTGGATAAATTGATAGGAATTGCTCCACTGAGAATTTTTGCAATTTATTTCCATTGTTTATTTTGCATAGTTTTGAAGATATTTACATTTTTGTGTGTGATATGGCAGCAGCATCACCAGGTCCCCTGCACTTCCTGCTTCCCGATCTGTCCTGTGTCTCCTCCTCCCCTTTGCAGCGCCCCCTGGTCCCTCCCCACTCATGGACCCCATGGTCCCTCCAGTTGCAGGCCCCCCTGACCCATTATCTTACAGCCCCATTTGGCCTCGACCACTCACGGTGCCTAAGCCCCACCCACTCGTGGTGCTTAAGCCCCGTCCACTCGCGGTGCCTAAGCCCCGGCCAACCCGTGGGTGCCTAAGCCCCGCCCACTCGTGGGTGCCGTGGGTTACTCAGACCCCCCTCTACCTTCTCTGTCAGGACTTCACACAGCAGAGAGGAGGAGGGACTTCCTGTCTCCCTCACACACGAGGGAGTCTGAGGCTGTGCTCACCAGTGGCACTGTGCAGGAGAACATCAGTAATATCACAAGTCAGCCTCCCACCCAATAACTTTCTGGTCAGTCATTTCTGTATATCTCGGGCTGTGGAGCATGTAGAGAGGTGGTTGATGGCTCGTTTTAAAGGTAGGAAACTGGCCTTTCATTTAAACTTAACTTGTTTGGAGACCACAGTTCCCCTTTAAGCATTTTCCAGTGTTAAACTAACCTATTATGACAGCAGTCAGAACAATCTACTAGCAGACTTCTGACTTTAAACCTGTTATATCTTCTCACCAAAATACAAAAAAAGGTTTAAAGGAGAATAAACTTACATTTTTAAAACCTAATGTGAAAGTTTTTCTACCCAGAACACCTATACATTGTAGATTCTTCTCTAGTAAGTTGCATTTAGTACATTGGAAATAGATTCTGTAACTAAGAAGGCTTCTAAGTTGTTGCCAGTACAACCCACAGCCCATGAAGTCATCAAAGAACCACGCCCCCTGACCCCAGTATTCACTCTCTCAATGCAGTATTTTCTATATAGATGTCTACACACCATATGGAATCCCTGAAAAGACTTAAAAAGCTGCTTTTTACCCTGCATTTATTTGCCAGTCAGTGTGAGTTGCTGGTAAATACACTGCAGGGTAATAAGCAGCTTTCAAAGTCTATCAGGATTCCATATTCCATTTTTTAAATTATTCTTTTCCTACCAAAAGATAAAGCTTCCAAAAGTACCGGATCACTTGGTTTCACACTGTTGGCGCACTGGGTAAAGCACTAGATTTAAAAACACACAGTTCAGAATTTCACAAGTTCAATACCCCAGACTTGCCATTTTTTGTTTCATTATGTTCCAAAAAAGATAAGGCTTCTATATGTACCTAAAACTTAGCAAGTTTTAGAAACACAGTTAAGAAGGTCACAATTTCGAATTTTATATGTACCAGTGATCTCTTTATTATTTCTGTTAGCCAAGAGGTAGAGCTCTGCTTTTAGCAAGACAGAGTAAATGTACAATTTTGCGTTTCTATTCCCCAGACTTACTTTTATTTTTTTTATTTTTGCTTTAATGTTAGTATTCTGTTTCTTACATCCATGCTATCTATGAAATATACTGCAAAGATTACTTTTCCTTTTGTATGAAAAGTAAAGGATTATATCAATGTTAGGACAGGAGCATTGAATGTTTGAAAAAAAAAAACTGAAATCCCTGTTCTGTGTCAGGGAGGGGGAGGAGTATTTCTGTCCTGTACTGTGATTGGCTGTCAGCAAGGCTGCAATGTTCTCTGAGACTAGTTCCTCTTTAATCCTGACCATATACACCCCTTTTTTTTTTACTTCCAAACAATTTTTATGGAGAAAACTAATACATTCATAGAGACAGTGAATATATATTGTCCAAGGAACAAGTGATGAGTTAACATTTCAAAATTTTGCAGTATAGCAGTAAATGTTCAATTATACATTCGGTCCCTCATTTTTTGTATAGTTCAGTTAACAAAAAGGATTTTTAATGATAACATTAACATATACTTTAATAAACAATCCTGTCCTGTCATTCTGATCCTCCACGGATTGACGCCGCCCGCTATTATGTAGCCCCTTGGGGGCACTGGTACCTAATCATTTAATTGTCTGCCCTTTGATAACATCTCTCACTGGGAGTCCCCTGGCATCATCATGGCAAAGAACCAAGGGGGACCTATACACCCTTTTGGAACACGTAAACGAAAATCGAATGCATTTTCTTGTTTAGTATAAAGTACAGTAGCTGAAAGCATGATTTTTTCAGAAATGCCTTTAACAATTAAATGAAAGGAACTGTAAACAAAAAAACAAGTGTTTGACAATCGTTTCTATTATTCACAGGGAGGTGAGAACACTTATTCTCACCTCCCTGTGAATAATAGTTTGCTCAGGGGACACAGCTGAACTTACCTTACCTGGTGCTCCACACGCTCCTTCTGATCTGGCAGCCCGTTGCCCCTGTCTCCCGACCTTGCGTCTATCTTTGGGCGCATGTGCGCAAATACAAAAGATAGGCGCGCGGATCGGGAAGCAGGATTTGTTCATGATTCTACTGTATGTTGAAAAGAATGCCATACAACTGTATTTCAATCACCACCACCTGCATATTAAAACACAATTGGCCAAAACAGCAACATATCCTGTCTATTTTCTTAGATAATTTGTTGAAGATCAGCCAAAAATTGGTATTGATATTTATTCATATCACTTTAAAATATCACATGCTTTGCCACGTCTAATGGTTAACTATTTCACAGAGACATATATACAGGGCTGGATTTATATATTTTTTCTCCCCTAGGCAGCAAGCTTGTGCTACCCTCTCTAACACCTATCTAGTTTCACATGAGCCCTTTTCAGTTGTTACATTTTCCCCTCTGCTTTTTCTTGGCTGCCTGCCCGCCCAGATTTTGGAGATACATTTCATAGATACATTTGTTCCCTGCTATAACTGCAGCAAGCAATTCATGTTTATATAAAACAGAGGACTTTATACATGTGCCCCAGTCCCTAGGCTTGTGGGAAATCCGGCCCTGCATACAGTATATGCAACTTAGGATCTCACAATCAAGCCTTTTTACAAGCCCGTAAATATCAGTCGGTGGGCCAAAAATCTGATTGTTTGTACCGAGCCTAAAATTACAGTATCATTACTGATATCAGTTCCAAGCTTATCAGGAAATCACTAGAGCTTTTTTATTGGTGAACTATTAGGTTGGTATTGTAATTATAGTAAAATGTAGATGTAGGTAAGATAGTGCAAATGTTTTCAGGGATGATTGCAAGTCTTATTAAAATGTGGTCCATACTCTGTAAAACAGTTTTAAAACCTTCCCATGTTTTTTGCACTTTGACTCCTTTTAATTGGACTTTGCCAAAATCAGGATTGTTTTAGCACTTATGAGAACATTTGTACATCAAATGCTGTTATTAAAGGGCAAGTCCACCCCCAAACTAAAATTTAGTTTGCTGCCCCCAGTAAATGTTCAAAAATCCCTACCTTTCTCCTCCTTATGGTTTTTTCCATAACTGAAGAGTAGGGAGCTGTGTGTAATCCGGTATTGCCCCTTCCTTGTCCTCCCTAAGGATTCTGGCATTAGCATGGGAGCTCTCCCCCCTCCCTCCCTCCGGATCCCTATATTAAATTTAATATAGTCTAGGGGACCCCCCCAACCCATACACTAGGTTTATAACATTAAAAACAGTACAGGAACACATTTACCCTACCTTGTTCTCTCAGGTCCCTCTAGTACTGGCAGCCACATCTGTGAGAACCCCTTACCTACTCTGTCAGGACTTCACACAGCAGGGAGGAGGAGGACTTCTAGTCTCCCTCACACACCGAGGGAGTCGGAGGCTGTGCTCGCCAGTGGCACTGTGCAGGAGAAGCCTTAGGAATGTCATGTCAGCCTCCCACCCATTAACTTTCTGGTTAGTCATTTCTTTATATCTTGGCTGTGGAGCACGTAGAGAGGTAGTTGATGGCTCGTTTTAAAGGTAGGAAACTGGCCTTTCATTTAAACTCAAGTTGTTAGGAGACCACAGTTCCCCTTTAATTATCATGGTTATATACGGTATATTAATTACTAATAAAGCTCTAACCGTCTATCCACCACTGGCTATATGACTGTTTTTGTCTTTACAATTAACATTATTGTAGCATTAGTTCCCATTCCCTTTAAAGGGGAAGTTCAGTGCAAATACATATTCTTTTCAGAAAAAGAGCAGTATTTTTTCATCCCGATGACCTTAATCTGCCAATTCAGCATTTTGTCTGTATAAATAAAGCAACCGAAATACTGACTTCCTGTTTGCAGGACCCCTAGAAGAGACTATATGGTCTTGCCCTGACCAGCCCTGGGTTGATTCAGTTGCTCAGTAGAGATCTGAGCATCTTTGACCCATCCAACAGTCAATCAGTAGAAATTACTGTTAGGAACATTCCAGGATTTGGTGCACCTGGGAAGAAGGAGGACAGTTAGAACCTGAAATGTCAGCTCACTAATGTCAACAGCAGGGAACAGCAAAGGGTATGAAATCAACTGATTTTTCAAAATGGGAGAGAATATGTAGAATAACTAAGTATGCATTACACAAACTAACAATTTAACAAATATTGATAATGACCTGTCCTCTTCCGCAGTCTGCTGTAGCTAATGGGAAGATACACTCTGCTAAGAAGCGTGTCTTCCTATTGGCTACATTTTGGACTTTCACTTACAGTGGCAGAGGTATTACACCTGTTAGTTAAAAGACCCAGGGTTGAGAACTTAGCATTTTAGGTCCTTTGTACTCTGGGTACTATGCAGCTATGGAGTATAATTGCCTTTTAAATGCCTATGAGTTTAACATCCATCGTAGGAAAGGTTTTACAATGAACATTAAGTGATAACATATTCAAATATATTTTAGATCACAACATTATAAGTAGGTACCAGCAGGGTTTATGCATTATAGATCTTGCGAAACCAATCAGATAATGCTTTTATGAAGAGGTGAGTTGTAACCCAGCTCTTGGGGTCAGTAGATGGGATTTTTTTGGAGGGATTTTGTGAAAACCTTATGGTACCTCATTACGGTTATTATTTAAGATAATAAACAGTGGTCTCGATCTTTGGAGCGAGAACTGGCTAAAGGATAGATTACAAAGAGTGGGAATAGTGGAACACTTTCTAGTTGGACCAGTGTTGTCAGGGGTCTGTCCTAGGTTTGGTACTCTTTAACCTATTTATAAATTACACAGTGTTGGGCATAGTGAGTATGGTCTCTATGTTTGCTGATGATACTAAATTGTTAATAATAAAATTGGTGCTACAAAGTGGACAATTAAGTTTAATGTTGAGAAATGCAAAGTAACCAATTAGAAAGAGTACAGAGACAGGCAACTAAACTGATTAACGGGATGGAGAATTAGTCTTATGAGGAAACATTATCAAAGCTGAGTTTGTTTTCCCTAGAAAAGAAGCATTTGTGAAGGGATTTCATAGCGATGAGCGAAACACTAAACGGCACCCCTTTATGGTTCTTCACTGTAAGGGCAGTAAGGTTGTTTCAGAACCCACTTTACTACTACTTTACAGCCTTACTTTACCCCATATCATTTTTTCAAACATCTTTAAATTAATGAGTGATGAGATCTGACCTTTGTGCTGCCATCTGTTGGTGAATCGAGTTAAAGTCTCGATGAGTAACGACTTAGCCCAAAAAAGTGGGGGAGTGGATATGCCCTCTAAGTAGAGGAAGCTAATGGTGATTTCAGAGGTATATTGGTCAATGGGAGCTGTGTATATTAATATTTTTGAGAATTTGACATGGCACAATATAGCATGTGTATGCCTAGATAAAGGCCTTTCTGTATCTGTAAATGATGCAATTTAATTTTTATTGACTTCACCAAACTGATATGCAAGCTTATAAAAACATTTTTATCAGTGAGCAATTACAGAGGCAGACAAAGGCTCTTGAGTTAATAATAGTTCCCTTTTATAACAACAAAAAATGTATTGGTCTAATTAGTATTAATGTTATTAAGTGTCATCCATGTTTGATCTTCTTAGCTCATCATTGCAGAGTTTCAGTTCACTATATGCTTTCTGTTTCTGTCAGATTGAATTCAGCTTATAGAACTCTATAAGCAGATTGAAAGGGTTGCAAAGTAAAATAGCAAAGGAACACACAGAGCTTTCATTATGTACGGTAGTGGATTTCAGATAACATTCCTTTCTTGATTTTTCTTTTAGTTAAAAAACAAATTCATGAAAAGCTGCCCAGAGATGCAGAGGCTTCCAATGTTCTTGTAGGGGAGGTGGATTTCCTGGAATCTCCTTTATTGCTTTTGTCCGACTGCAACAGGCAGTGATGTTTTTCCTGACGAAGTCCCTGTACCTACAAGGTATCTTTTTTTTTTTCATTTGTAAGATGCACTATATAGAGTAAGTACACTTCACTGTTGTAAGGTATATGCAAGTGGAACGCGCTAGATTATGATACTTACTAAGTAAGGTTTGAGTACCTTTAGATAATGATGTGCCCACAGACAGCTCAGTTCCATAAGGTGAATAAAATTCCATTTGGTGATTAAAATAACATATATAATACATAGGTGGTCTAAGATATAATGGGAGTTAAAGTGGAATAGTTCCTTATATTATTCAATCAACTGCATATATTGAGTATACTGTATAAATGTCTAAAGCACTATTTCTTTTTTGTCCGACCTGATTCACATTCCTGTTCAGTGAGGAAATGTTTAGAATGTTTATGCACTCTCTATATACTCTTTATTATTATTTTTTTACTTTTTTATTATTAATTTTAATCACTAATATTAGTAACAGTTTTTATCATTTGTGTTTTTGAAACTGCTAAAAGCTTTAAATGGAATCGACAAATATTTTTCAATTTTTTTTTAAATAAAACTTGTAGTGCATCCCTGATATATAACATAAGACTTTCAACTATGAGTCGCTTACCTCTATGAAAGCATTTCAAATGCCCTGGAACTTCTTGGTTATTTTTTTCTTTTGGCAATGTAGAGGCCTGCACAGTTTTCCATGGCCTGAATTATAACATGATCAAATACGTTTTAAAGGTAGGAAACTGGCCTTTCATTTAAACTTAACTTGTTTGGAGACCACAGTTCCCCTTTAAGCATTTTCCAGTGTTAAACTAACCTATTATGACAGCAGTCAGAACAATCTACTAGCAGACTTCTGACTTTAAACCTGTTATATCTTCTCACCAAAATACAAAAAAAAGGTTTAAAGGAGAAGTAAACTTACATTTTTAAAACCTAATGTGAAAGTTTTTCTACCCAGAACACCTATACATTGTAAGATTCTTCTCTAGTAAGTTGCATTTAGTACATGTGAGAAATAGATTCTGTAACTAAGAAGGCTTCTAAGTTGTTGCCAGTACAACCCACAGCCCATGAAGTCATCAAAGAACCACGCCCCCTGACCCCAGTATTCACTCTCTCAATGCAGTATTTTCTATATAGATGTCTACACACCAATATGGAATCCCTGAAAAGACTTAAAAAGCTGCTTTTTACCCTGCAGTTTATTTGCCAGTCAGTGTGAGTTGCTGGTAAATACACTGCAGGGTAATAAGCAGCTTTCAAAGTCTTATCAGGGATTCCATATTCCATTTTTTTAAATTATTCTTTTCCTACCAAAAGATAAAGCTTCCAAAAGTACCCGGATCACTTGGTTATTCACTGTTGGCGCACTGGGTAAAGCACTAGATTTAAAAACACACAGTTCAGAATTTCACAAGTTCAATACCCCAGACTTGCCATTTTTTGTTTCTATTATGTTCCAAAAAAGATAAGGCTTCTATATGTACCTAAAACTTAGCAAGTTTTAGAAACACAGCTTAGAAAGGTCACAATTTCGAATTCTTATATGACCAGTGATCTCTTTATTATTTCTGTTAGCCAAGAGGTAAGAGCTCTGCTTTTAGCAAGACAGAGTAAATGGACAAGTTGCATTTCATTCCCCAGACTTACTTTTATTTTTTTATTTTTGCTTAATGTTAGTATTCTGTTTCTTACATCCATGCTATCTATGAAATATACTGCAAAGATTACTTTTCCTTTTGTATGAAAAGTAAAGGATTATATCAATGTTAGGAAAGGAGCATTGAATGTTTGAAAAAAAAAAACTGAAATCCCTGTTCGTGTCAGGGAGGGGGAGGATTTCTGTCCTGTACTGTGATTGGCTGTCAGCAAGGCTGCAAGCCCTTGTTTTGATCTGTTTAGTACTACAGGCAGTGTGCCTGACGCAGACATTAGCTGGGGGTTTACCCAGCTAAGGTGGATTGTGGGAGCTGACCCCTAGTACTCACAGGATGTTTTCATAAATCACACATTGGCCACAGTAAAGGGAGAGGTGAGACACAGCTTGTTGTATGTTTATGAATGTGCTCTGTCTATTGGGACAATGTTATCTGGAGACTAGTTCCTCTTTAATCCTGACATATACACCCTTTTTTTTTACTTCCAAACAATTTTTATTGAGGGAAAACTAATACATTTCATAGAGACAGTGAATATACATTTGTCCAAGGAACAAGTGATGAGTTAACATTTCAACATTTTGCAGTATAGCAGTAAATGTTCAATTTATACATTCGGTCCCTCATTTTTTGTATTAGTTCAGTTAACAAAAAGGATTTTTAATGATAACATTAACATATAACTTTAATAAACAATTCCTGTCCTGTCATTCTGATCCTCCACGGATTGACGCCGCCCGGCTATTATGTAGCCCCTTGGGGGGCACTTGGTACCTAATCATTTAATTGTCTGCCCTTTGGATAACATCTCTCACTGGGAGTCCCCTGGCATCAGTCATGGCAAAGAACCAAGGGGGACCTATACACCCTTTTGGAACACAGTAAAACGAAAATCGAATGCATTTTCTTGTTTAGTATAAAGTACAGTAGCTGAAAAGCATGATTTTTTCAGAAATGCCTTTAACAATTAAAATGAAAGGAACTGTAAACCAAAAAAACAAGTGTTTGACAATCGTTTCTATTATTCACAGGGAGGTGAGAACACTTATTCTCACCTCCCTGTGAATAATAGTTTGCTCAGGGGACACAGCTGAACTTACCTTACCTGGTGCTCCACACGCTCCTTCTGATCTGGCAGCCACGTTGCCCCTGTCTCCCGACCTTGCGTCTATCTTTGGGCGCATGTGCGCAAATACAAAAGATAGGCGCGCGATCGGGAAAGCAGGATTTGTTCATGATTCTACTGTATGTTGAAAAGAATGCCATACAACTGGTATTTCAATCAACCAGCTAATCCTGCATATTAAAACACAATTGGCCAAAAATCAGCAACATATCCTGTCTATTTTCTTAGATAATTTGTTGAAAGATCAGCCAAAAAATTGGTATTGATATTTATTCATATCACTTTAAAATATCACATGCTTTGCCACGTCTAATGGTTAACTTATTTCACAGAGACATATATACAGGGCTGGATTTATATATTTTTTCTCCCCTAGTGCAGCAAGCTTGTGCTACCCTCTCTTAACACCTATCTAGTTTCACATGAGCCCTTTTCAGTTGTTACATTTTCCCCCTCTGCTTTTTCTTGGCTGCCTGCCCGCCCAGATTTTGGAGATACATTTCATAGATACATTTGTTCCCTGCTATAACTGCAGCAAGCAATTCATGTTTAGTAAAAACAGAGGACTTTATACATGTGCCCCAGTCCCTAGGCTTGTGGGAAATCCGGCCCTGCATACAGTATATGCAACTTTAGGATCTCACAATCAAGCCTTTTTACAAGCCCGTAAATATCAGTCGGTTGGGCCTAAAATCTGATTGTTTGTACCGAGCCTAAAATTACAGTATCATTACTGATATCAGTTCCAAGCTTATCAGGAAATCAGCTAGAGCTTTTTTATTGGTGAACTATTAGGTTGGTATTGTAATTATAGTAAAATGTAGATGTAGGTAAGATAGTGCAAATGTTTTCAGGGATGATTTGCAAAGTCTTATTAAAATGTGGTCACATATCTCTGTAAAAACAGTTTTAAAAACCTTCCCATGTTTTTTGCACTTTGACTCCTTTTAAGTTGGACTTTGCCAAAATCAGGATTGTTTTAGCACTTATGAGAACATTGTACATCAAATGCTGTTATTAAAGGGCAAGTCCACCCCCAAACTAAAATTTAGTTTGCTGCCCCCAAAGTATAATGTTCAAAAATCCCTACCTTTCTCCTCCTTATGGTTTTCCTGAAGTGACTGATCAAAGTCCAGGAAACTGAAGAGTAGGAGCCTTTCTGTGTGTAATCCGGTATCTGCCCCTTCCTTGTCCTCCCTAAGGATTCTGGCATTCGCATGGGAGCTCTCCCCCCTCCCTCCCTCCGGATCCCTATATTAAATTTAATATAGTCTAGGGGACCCCCCCAACCCAATACACTAGGTTTATAACATTAAAAACAGTACAGGAACACATTTACCCTACCTTGTTCTCTCAGGTCCCTCTAGTAACTGGCAGCCACATCTGTGAGAACCCCTTACCTACTCTGTCAGGACTTCACACAGCAGGGAGGAGGAGGGACTTCTAGTCTCCCTCACACACCGAGGGAGTCTGAGGCTGTGCTCGCCAGTGGCACTGTGCAGGAGAAGCCTTAGGAATGTCATGTCAGCCTCCCACCCATTAACTTTCTGGTTAGTCATTTCTTTATATCTTGGGCTGTGGAGCACGTAGAGAGGTAGTTGATGGCTCGTTTTAAAGGTAGGAAACTGGCCTTTCATTTAAACTCAAGTTGTTAGGAGACCACAGTTCCCCTTTAATTATCATGGTTATATACGGTATATTAATTACTAATAAAGCTCTAACCGTCTATCCACCACTGGCTATATGACTGTTTTTGGTCTTTACAATTAACATTATTGTAGCATTAGTTCCCATTCCCTTTAAAGGGGAAGTTCAGTGCAAATACATATTCTTTTCAGAAAAAAGAGCAGTATTTTTTCATCCCGATGACCTTAATCTGCCAATTCAGCATTTTGTCTGTGTATAAATAAATGCAACCGAAATACTGACTTCCTGTTTGCAGGACCCCTAGAAGAGACTATTATGGTCTTGCCCTTGACCCAGCGCCTGGGTTGATTCAGTTGCTCAGTAGAGATCTGAGCATCTTTGACCCATCCAACAGTCAATCAGTAGAAATTACTGTTAGGAACATTCCAAGGATTTGGTGCATCCTGGGAAGAAGGAGGACAGTTAGAACCTGAAATGTCAGCTCACTAATGTCAACAGCAGGGAACAGCAAAGGGTATGAAATCAACTGATTTTCATGGGAGAATATGTGAATAACTAAGTATGCTTACACAAACTAACAATTTAACAAATATTGATAATGACCTGTCCTCTTCCGCAGTCTGCTGTAGCTAATGGGAAGATACACTCTGCTAAGAAGCGTGTCTTCCTATTGGCTACATTTTGGACTTTCACTTACAGTGGCAGAGGTATTACACCTGTTAGTTAAAAGACCCAGGGTTGAGAACTTAGCATTTTAGGTCCTTTGTACTCTGGGTACTATGCAGCTATGGAGTATAATTGCCTTTTAAATGCCTATGAGTTTAACATCCATCGTAGGAAAGGTTTTACAATGAACATTAAGTGATAACATATTCAAATATATTTTAGATCACAACATTATAAGTAGGTACCAGCAGGGTTTATGCATTATAGATCTTGCGAAACCAATCAGAATAATGCTTTTATGAAGAGTGAGTTGTAACCCAGCTCTTGGGGTCAGTAGATGGGATTTTTTTGGAGGGATTTTGTGAAAACCTATGGTACCTCATTACGGTTATTATTTAAGATAATAAACAGTGGTCTCGATCTTTGGAGCGAGAACTGGCTAAAGGATAGATTACAAAGAGTGGGAATAGTGGAAACACTTCTAGTTGGACCAGTGTTGTCAGGGGTCTGTCCTAGGTTTGGTACTCTTTAACCTATTTATAAATTACACAGTGTTGGGCATAGTGAGTATGGTCTCTATGTTTGCTGATGATACTAAATTGTTAATATAAAATTGGTGCTACAAAGTGGACAATTAAGTTTAATGTTGAGAAATGCAAAGTAACCAATTAGAAAGAGTACAGAGACAGGCAACTAAACTATTAACGGGATGGAGAATTAGTCTTATGAGAAACATTATCAAAGCTGAGTTGTTTTCCCTAGAAAAGAAGCATTTGTGAAGGGATTCATAGCGATGAGCGAAACACTAAACGACCCCCTTTATGGTTCTTCACTGTAAGAGCAGTAAGGTTGTTTCAGAACCCACTTTACTACTACTTTACGCCTTTACAACACCCCATATCATTTTTTCAAACATCTTTAAATAATGAGTGATGAGATCTGACCTTTGGCTGCCATCTGTTGGTGAATCGAGTTAAAGTCTCGATGAGTAACGACTTAGCCCAAAAAAGTGGGGGAGTGGATATGCCCTCTAAGTAGAGGAAGCTAATGGTGATTTCAGAGGTATATTGGTCAATGGGAGCTGTGTATATTAATATTTTTGAGAATTTGACATGGCACATATAGCATGTGTATGCCTAGATAAAGGCCTTTCTGTATCTGTAAATGATGCAATTTAATTTTTATTGACTTCACCAAACTGATATGCAAGCTTATAAAAACATTTTTATCAGTGAGCAATACAGAGGCAGACAAAGGCTCTTGAGTTAATAATAGTTCCCTTTTATAACAACAAAAAAATGTATTGGTCTATAGTATTATTTATTATTAGTGTCATCCATGTTTGATCTTCTTAGCTCATCATTGCAGAGTTTCAGTTCACTATATGCTTTCTGTTTCTGTCAGATTGGAATTCAGCTTATAGAACTCTATAAGCAGATTGAAAGTTGCAAAGTAAAATAGCAAAGGAACACACAGAGCTTTCATTATGTACGGTAGTGGATTTCAGATAACATTCCTTTCTTGATTTTTCTTTTAGTAAAAACAAATTCATGAAAAAGCTGCCCAGAGATGCAGAGGCTTCCAATGTTCTTGTAGGGGAGGTGGATTTCCTGGAATCTCCTTTTATTGCTTTTGTCCGACTGCAACAGGCAGTGATGTTTGGTTCCCTGACAGAAGTCCCTGTACCTACAAGGTATCTTTTTTTTTTTTCATTTGTAAGATGTCACTATATAGAGTAAGTAACACTTCACTGTTGTAAGGTATATGCAAGTGGAACGCGCTAGATTATGATACTTACTAAGTAAGGTTTGAGTACCTTTAGATAATGATGTGCCCACAGACAGCTCAGTTCCATAAGGTGAATAAAATTCCATTTGGTGATTAAATAACATATATAATACATAGGTGGTCTAAGATATAATGGAGGTTAAAGTGGAATAGTTCCTTATATTATTCAATCAACTGCATATATATGAGTATATACTGTATAAATGTCTAAAGCACTATTTCTTTTTTTGTCCGACCTGATTCACATTCCTGTTCAGTGAGGAAATGTTTAGAATGTTTTATGCACTCTCTATATACTCTTTATTATTATTTTTTTACTTTTTTTTATTATTTAATTTTTAATCACTAATATTAGTAACAGTTTTTTACATTTGTGTTTTTGAAACTGCTAAAAGCTTTAAATGGAATCACAAATATTTTTCAATTTTTTTTTAAAATAAAAACTTGTAGTGCATCCCTGATAATATAACATAAGACTATTCAACTATGAGTCGCTTTACCTCTATGAAAGCATTTCAAATGCCCTGGGAACTTCTTGGTTATTTTTTTCTTTTTGGCAATGTAGAGGCCTGCACAGTTTATCCATGGCCTGAATTATAACATGATTCAAATAAGTCTCTAGCTGCAACTTACAAAGAGGAGGAGAGGGATGGAAAATGCCAGAGAATAGCAGGAATCAAGTTAGTATTCTAGCCATTAGTCGATTGTGCAAGTCTCTACATTGGCAAATCCTGTAGCTAGCAGATAGAGTAGCCCCCAGCAATTCTCCATGTTATTCTTGGGTTTTCTATAAAACCCAGAATAATATTTAAAAAATAGTTACAAATAGGTATCTCAAAGTGTATAATTATAAATAATAAAACAAGTATTAGGGGTATATTGTTAAATATGGCATGTGGTGGTAAATATCCGGTATTAAGTGGGAGGGATGCTGTAAAGCATAATAATAAAAAAACAGAATTATATGAAAGCATATATATGTTTTGACATGGCATGCCCAGCCTAAAAAAAAAAAAAAACTTTTAACAGACATGTAGAGCAATCCCCCCAAACCCCATTTTTGCATTATGCATAACTGCCAAAGATGCTCCTGAAGGGACTTACCTGACCCGGTCCCTCACCACTCTGTCGCGCTTCTTCCTGTTCGCAACATGATGTCACAACCAATTACCCGATAGCTATGACCAAAAAGCAGATCACTGCTCCTGTTCTTGCTCAAAACAAGCTCGCAACAGGAGCAGAGGGCTCCGAGCATCTTTAGCAGTTATGCATAATGCGAAAATGACTGTAAAAAGTTTTGGTTACTAGCTGGAGAAAAAACTAG
Source organism: Hymenochirus boettgeri (assembly GCA_019447015.1). NCBI lineage: Eukaryota > Metazoa > Chordata > Amphibia > Anura > Pipidae > Hymenochirus > Hymenochirus boettgeri. The sequence continues at coordinate 145,932,064 of CM033469.1, forward strand.
ACCACCAAAGGGGGCTTTAATATGTAAGATTTAGTAAATTTATTATAATGAGTATTTAGGCCACATTCTTTAGAATTCCAATAAATAATGATATAAATGGGTGCTAAAAATGGACCCTACTACTCAATCAAACTTTACAGCTCCAGATAAAAGATGCCGCGGCCAGAACCTTGAGCAGCCAGAGGATTAGAGCAGATAGGTGACTTGGAAACTATGATAAGGTGCAGTGTTATTACAGTTCACATATAATTATTGTTGGATTGCTTACACATTGACATTTCTTTGTTCTTGTTATCTTATTGTATGATTGTTTTGTTAAACGATATAAAACTTATTAACAATAAACAAAAAACAAGAAAAAAAGCAAACTATAAAATGTAAATGACTATTAATGAATAATATTAATGAAGGGACTGTTCCTTTAAAAAGCCGTGAACATCTGTGTTTAGTATAATCCTAATTTCTTTAATAGTCATTTTTTTACCCTACAATGCAATAAAGTGAAAAGTTGGCAAGCATAATGAAAAACTAAAACATAACACACAGCAAAGCTCCATTGCAAGTTTCATTCCAGATATTATTTTTGAGGAACCCATTGCAAGAAAAATGCTTGTGAAGGTTCTCATTCATCCAGGTCATGGTATATCTGTTGTATTCAATTAGATCAACTGGACTTGAAATGTAGTTCTTGAAGACGTTTCGCTAGTCATCCGACTGGCTTCTCAATTCAGAATGATGTACAAGAATCTGTGCAATTAGTACCCTGGAAAATCCCAATTAGCATATCACAGCCAGGTGTTAAGGGTTTGATTGGATAGGGCTAAGAGGTGTTATAGGAACGCCCAGAGTAAGGTGTTAAAACAGCATTGTACATGGCAGACAGTCTGCTTTAAACCGAACAACACACTGAGGCAGCAATTGGTACATCCGAAAGACCCAATACCAAAACACAAGAAAAGCGACATCATATATGCAGTGCAGTGCAATGAAGAATGCTCTGATTTGTATGTGGGGGAGACCAAACAGCAACTGCATCAACATATGGCCCAGCACAGAAGAGCCAATTCCTCGGGTCAGGACTCAGCCGTGTACCTGCATCTTAAGGATAAAGGACATACCTTTGAAGATTGTAATGTTAACATATTGGCGAAGGACGTGACTGGGTTCAAGAGAGGTGTAAAGGAGGCCATTTATTTGAAATAAAGAAACCAGCTAAATAGAGTGGGGGGGGGTTTGACACCAACTGTCTGCCATGTACAATGCTGTTTTAACACCCTTACTCTGGCGTTCCTATAACACCTCTTAGCCACTATCCAATCACACCCTTACCACCTGGCTGTGATATGCTAATTGGGATTTTCCAGGGTACATAATTGCCACAGATTCTTGTACAAGTCATTCTGAATTGAGAAAGCCAGTCGGATGACTAGCGAAACGTCTTCAAGAACTACATTTCAAGTCCAGTTGATCTAATTGAATACAACAGATACATTGCAAGAAAAGAAAATGTGCTTCTGTCCACCCCTGCTCTGTTTGTGCTAAAGGGAAAAAAACATTATTTTTAAAATTCTTAGTATGTACTATGCATACCTAGTTGTTTTACATATTTTCTACCATTTTGAAAAATCAGGTTCATTTATGCCCCATGCTATTCCCTGCTGTTGACATAAGTGAGCTGCCATTTTAGGTTCTAACAGTCCTTCTTCTTCCCAGGATGCACCACATCCTTGGAATGTAATTTTTACTGATTGGCTGTTGGATGGGTCAAACATGCTCAGATCTTTTAGTACCAATCGCCAGCTACAGTTTAGAAATCTATTATCTGTTTGTTGTCTTTTTTAGTAAGTTTAGCAATAATTTAATTGATCCATTTTGAAAATACCAGGAGCAGTAATTTCCTAATAGACTATGCTGATCTGCTATAATGCATATAGCCAGTTAACCAGAGCACATTAGATGACATGTTTATTCAATTAAATTACATTACAAAGTGATTATACATAGGATTTTAGTGTTTATTCTGTACATTTATTCTTTGAGCCCTACAGGTGATTTAGATCCTGTACTGTATACTTTTAACATACAGTGTGTGAAACAAAAAACTCTTGGTACAATTGTTAATATCAAAGAAGACTAAAAGCAGGGGATATTTAACTTAAAAGGTAATTTTGTGTAACATCTTAAAGAGGAGATAGGCCTACTTGTTTCTGAGACCCTAATATAAGAATATAATTATGACCAGGGTCCTCATAGGTTTTAGTTTTATATTCAATAACATTCCTTGTTTCATTTCAGGTTCCTTTTCATTCTATTGGGTCCAAAGGGAAAAGCCAAGTCATACCATGAGATTGGACGAAGTATAGCTACCTTAATGTCTGATGAGGTATTGTTCCCAACAGCCATAAAAACATGAAAACAGCATAATATGATAAGGATTTTTTCAGAAACGACATAAATGTTAAAAATGTAATAAATTAACGTCAAAAATAACACTTCAACAGAATCACCAAGGGATGGGGTGGGGGTGGATAGATTCTATATCTAAATAATATTGCATGCAAGATCCAGTATTCTTTGAAGTCATGCCACCCTGCCTTTTTCTTAAACAGAGATATCCTATGAGATATGTTTTGAAGCTGTTGATCTCATCTTCCAGTGGCTTATATGTATTAGACAAAAAAGGCTACTGTTTTCTTCCATAGAGTAAATGGCAAATTCTAAAATCCTTTAGCTATCCCTTGGTTAGAAGCTATTTAACATAGACAGTTTTTAGGGGCACCATGGTGGCTCGGTAGCTGTCTCTGATGCCTTGCAGCACTGAGTCCTAGGTTTGAACCAACCACCTTTTGCAGCACCTGCATGTATGTTCCTTCTGTGTTTGCAAGGGTTTCCCCCAGTTACCCCTATAATCCCAACTATATACTGATCAGTTGTGTTAGATACATTGCTTAGATTGTAAGCTATTCTGGGATGGGCTTCACGTTAATGGATAAAGTAATTGTAAAGCCCTGCATAATATATGCTCAGCACTATAAAAGAAAATTAATATTTACATACATTAAAAGATCCTAAAAAACAGTATATTTCTTAACTAAAATTGCATTTGCTCTGGTTAGGTTTTCCATGATATTGCCTATAAAGCGAAAGACAGGCAGGACCTAATTGCTGGGATCGATGAATTTTTAGATGAAGTCATTGTACTTCCACCTGGGGAATGGGACCCTGCCATACGGATAGAGCCACCCAAGTCTCTTCCTTCTTCAGATAAGAGGTAATCTTTAATAAAATCTGCCCTTGTTGTTAATATGTTAAACACATAGAATTCATCTCTAGTTAACATTATCAAAGGGAATTAGGAAAGGATCTGTAATATTTTTAAATTTTACAATTAACAAAACAAAAAACTAACTGCCCTAGTGTCCTACTGAACCACTGAAAAACCTAGTAAATCCCTCAATTAATAAAGTGCTTACACAAATAAACAGGAGGTCTGGTTATATCTTTGATATTCAGTAGCAACTCATCTATTCCTCAAGGTGATCCGAGTGCTGCCTGACCAAACTCTTTGCTTGGTTCATAATTCACAGCAATAAACAAACTGGCTCCATCAGCGCAAACAGTATCAATAAAAGCCTAGAGTAAGAGAAAGAGCTGTGATTATTTCGAAACACACAATGCACAAATTATTAGTTGTTTTCGTATATGTGTTAATTAAAGTTACAGTTTACAGGTATCTGGAGCATGGCTATTTTTTTGGATACAGTGTGCGCCAATGGAGCTGTTTTTTTGTTTGCTGTAATATTTTTAAATGCTATAATTTACCTAAAAATGAATAGGATGATGAACATTGCTCCTCCTTTTCACCTCTATTTCTGATCATTTGGATAGTCTGGCCCCTGGACTTAAAAGGGACTAATATCATGAAGTACAGAGATACAAATTGTTTTAAATGTATGCATTAATGTATGTTAATGTCTCCCTTGTTTCAAAAGTAAATGACCCTACTACAGAAAATTAGCCCAATATGTAAAGCAATTTAAAAAGCAAATGGGGTAGGGTGGGGGGAGGAGTCAAGAAAAGTATTTAATTCTGCATTCAGTTCACCCCACAGAATGAGAGGTAGATGGATTGTTGCCCTGGAACAAGTTATTTTCTGTGAATGGATTGCCTTTAGCCCATTTGTGGCTGCAAGAGGCAAGGCGACCTTCCGGTGACAACCCTTGTATCAATAAGAGCACATTAGCCATATCACTAATACAGCTAACTGCTTGGCACTGTGTAGGAATGCAAACCACACTAAGCCTTTTGAAAAACAAGAATAAATAAATAATGATTTTGCTTTTTAAAAAAAACCATTAAGTAAATATTTTTTTTGCAGGAAAAACATGTATGCAGGGGGAGAGAATGTACAGATGAATGGGGACACGCCTCACGATGCAGGTCACGGAGGTGGTGGGCATGGAGATACTCCAGAGCTGAGAAGAACCGGACGGTTAGTAGATACCAACATGAAGGTTTATTCCTCCTATAGTGTAGTAATACTGGGCAGGATAAGACAAATGCTTTTAATAAGGACTCTCTTATTACACTGAGTGGAAGATTGCCACACTTAAAGACTTAAATCCAATTTTTCCTCATAAGAATACATATCTGTGAGAGGCTGTAATTTCTATGCGCATAACCTAATCTCAACTTATTAAAATATTAGAAAAAGGACCAGTAACCCATACAATGTAATGCATGAATAGAGTAGATAACTTAAAACACAAGCATTTAAAAAACACAAGATTAAGTCTGTTTTTTCATACTTCATTAGGACAGATATTTTTTCTGTTATTTTATTAATGCTAAACATTGCTGGACAATGAAACATTTTGCAAACGTTCCAAGGACAGCACTTACAATTGCACTTGTAGTTTAACACTTACAGGGAAAATCAATAAAAGTTCTTATCGTTAAAAATGGTGCTAATTTTGCCTCAACCAATAAGATCTTATTTAACATTTGAAAGCTAACATCTTATTGCTTGTGAAGGTTCTCATTCATCCAGGTCATGGTATATCTGTTGTATTCAATTAGATCAACTGGACTTGAAATGTAGTTCTTGAAGACGTTTCGCTAGTCATCCGACTGGTTTTCTCAATTCAGAATGACTTGTACAAGAATCTGTGGCAATTATGTACCCTGGAAAATCCCAATTAGCATATCACAGCCAGGTGTTAAGGGTGTGATTGGATAGTGGCTAAGAGGTGTTATAGGAACGCCCAGAGTAAGGTGTTAAAACAGCATTGTACATGGCAGACAGTTGGTGTCGAACCCCCCCACCTCTGTTTTGCGGTAGACCAAAACATTAAATTCACAAGGGAAGAGGTACAAAACAACAAACTGGCTTTCTTGGACTGCTTGGTAGAAGTTAAGGAAAATGGTAAACTGGAAGTAGAGGTTTACAGAAAACCAACACACACAGATCAGTATTTGATGTTTGACTCCCACCACCCTTTAGATCACAAGCTGGGTGTCATCAGAACCCTGCAACACAGAGCCGAGAACATCCCCACTAGCACAGAGGCGAAGGCAAAAAAATGAACATCTCATAGGAGCCCTTAAACTTGTGGTATCCAGACTGGGCCTTTGTCAAAAGAAGTAGAAGGAAAGAAAAGAACACAAATACCAACAGTGAAGGGGAAAAGCAAGACAGGAGGAAAACATGGTCATCCCATATGTAGCAGGGGTCTCCGAAAAATAAGAAGAATTTTCAAAAAACATCGTATCCCTGTCTGCTTTAAACCGAACAACACACTGAGGCAGCAATTGGTACATCCGAAAGACCCAATACCTAAACACAAGAAAAGCGACATCATATGTGCAGTGCAGTGGTAGTGAGAATGCTCTGATTTGTATGTGGGGGAGACCAAACAGCAACTGCATCAACGTATGGCCCAGCACAGAAAGCCAATTCCTCGGGTCAGGACTCAGCCGTGTATCTGCATCTTAAGGATAAAGGACATACCTTTGAAGATTGTAATGTTAATACTGGCAAAGGGACGTGACTGGTTCAGGAGAGGTGTTAAGGAGGCCATTTATGAAAATAAGAAACCAAGCCTAAATAGAGGTGGGGGGGTTCGACACCAACTGTCTGCCATGTACAATGCTGTTTTACCACATTACTCTGGCGTTCCTATAACACCTCTTAGCCACTATCCAATCACACACCCTTAACACCTGGCTGTGATGTGCTAATTGGGATTTTCCAGGGTACATAATTGCCACAGATTCTTGTACAAGTCATTCTGAATTGAGAAAGCCAGTCGGATGACTAGTGAAACGTCTTCAAGAACTACATTTCAAGTCCAGTTGATCTAATTGAATACAACAGATCTAACATCTTATTGTTTGGGGCAAAATTAGCACCATTTTTAACGATAAGAACTTTTATTGAATAACCCTGTTAGAGATCTACTTTTAAACATTTTTAAAAAATATTTCCTATAGATTCTGTGGTGGTCTAATTGAGGACGTGAAGAGAAAAGCACCATTTTTTGCAAGTGACTTTTATGATGCATTGAATATCCAGTCTCTTTCTGCCATGCTCTTTATTTACTTGGGAACAGTAACCAATGCAATTACCTTTGGTGGACTGCTTGGTGATGCAACAGATAACATGCAGGTAAACTTTCCAAACACTTATACAAATATTTATGTGTGTCTCAGTTTTGTACACTGTGGCTTTCATTCATTCACAAAATCAGGTAAGTCTAATTCCACGGCTGATAGCTACCGTCGAATAGAGATCCTCAGATGTTCGGCCCCAGAACATTTAGTATAGGTAAAATAATAGAGATATGAGGTACCAACATGGACTTAAAGCAATTCGAAATGAAATTGCTAAAGAATTTATTATACACACAACATGTTTCGGACAGTTACATGGTCCTTTTTCAAGTGAAAATCTTTAAAAAGTACAATATAACTGTCAGAAACATGTTGTGTGTATAAGAAATTATTTTTAACAATTATATTTTAAGTTGCTTTAAAGGGCATCTATAGTGAAAAAAACACATTGCCCCTTTGCAAAGTTAAATTCATGTACTCTGTGCTGCCTTAATCCTATATTGCAAAGTTAAATTCATGTACTCTGTGCTGCCTTAATCCTATATCTGTCAGTGACTCTGTTTAACCATGGTGTCAGATCTGTGTGGAGCACTTCCCCCTCCCCTCTGTTACCTCCTCCATGTCTCAACTCTGGCTAACCGACAAGCTTATCATGTGCAGTAGGAGTTAAAAGTTCAACATCCTGAAAAACACACCCACGTACAGTGGCCAATAGAAAGCAACCTGGAGACACGGAAGAAGGAGAACAGTACAGTTTACGATCTCTTACTTTGTGACCCATCATCAGTCAGTGAAAGCTATTAAGAAGGGGGGTCAAGTGCAGCCTTATATCTACCATCAAAGTTACCTCTCTCCCCCTGCTAATGCTGTTATCTCTATGTTTATTACAGAGCAGAGAGGGGGGGAAAGAAAAAAATGAACTTTTTTTCTTTCTTTCCATGTGTTCTATAATTCCCCACAACCCCCAGAGTGTCTTCACTTTTTTCAGATTCCCTCTCTGTCCTGAGATACACCAGTTAGAAGAATACGTGATTGCATTCCTCTACTTCTACTTGTACTGTCAATCAAATCCCTGTGACGTGATCCACCCTCCCTTCTCTGTAATTAACATAGAGATAACAGCATTAGCAGGGGGAGAGAGGTAGCTTTGATGGTAGATATAAGGCTGCACTTGACCTCACTGATTGATGATGGGTCACAAAGTGAGAGATCGTAAACTGTACTGTTCTCCTTCTTCTTCCGTGTCTCCAGGACAGCTTGCTTTCTATTGGCCACCTTGTCTAAAACCCCCTTATTGCACTTCGATGCTTAGAAAAGTGCATAAATCTCAGGCTAATATTAATGCTAATTTGAAAATGTTTGCTTCTGTGGTTGAGTTTACTATTTTTTTTTTACTAATCGGTTTTTAGTCTGCAATTACAACCCATCTGAGTTGTTGGAGTGCCTGGATAGTGCCTGGAGTTGACATGTCCCTAGTATGTCACTGATTTTAATGGTAGTGAATAGATTAACTTGTTTTAGATACTTAGAATTAGAATTTTTCATTTTCAAATAATGTAATTAAACTAGGATTATTGTTTATAAATTTAAAGAAATAATATACATTTTTCATACTTTTTTCATTTCCTATATATATAGTGACAAGGTGAGTAGGGCAGTGCGGAAGCACTGGCACCTACTCAGGAATGCCTACCCCGATATAGAGGAGTTTTAGGAGGCCCCTTTGGTATCGTATAGAAGAGGGCATACGATAGGGAGACAGATTGTCAGATCTGAATTAAAAGTGCAAAAGCCTAGACAAGATACTTTTCTGGGTAGCAAACGTTTGGGCATTTATCCCTGCCTCCACTGTACACAGTGCAGGTTTGCAAATTAAGGGGAAATATTCAAACATCTGGATACTGGGATTTGCTATAAAATAAATAGGTATATGATATGTAACACCTCATATGTGCTATACGTGTTGTGGTGTCCTTGCCAGTTGTTAAATGTAGGGGAAACTACACAACCCCTCAAGTCAAGGATTTCACAACATAGATCCAGCATGATAAATTCCCAGTCTCAAAACATTATAAATTAATGGGACATAATGAACATGTATGTCCCTCCTGGCATCCCGTCAGCCATCCAAAAACCACACCCTCACCCCATGTTGTTGGGCCATCTTCCCAACACAGGACACCCAATCAGTGAGACCAGTAGCGTCATAGCTGGGAATGGATATCTGTTGTGGACCAAACTATCTAAAGCATGGCTCAGACCAGACCAGTTTAAATCCACCTCTGCAGGCTCCACCCACAGATCTCAAGGAGAACTCACATCACCAGGGTAACCCCATAACAGCGTACCCATATCCACTTCAGAGACCAGTTCTCTGTAGGTACAGGAAGAGATATGGACTGCAGTCAGAGAATACGAGAGGGAGGCTCAGAAAACATAGTTAAAATTAAGGTAGAGGACGAAGTGCCGCTATGGCCAATATTAATTGGTGTAATTAATATTAGCTGTAGCAGAACTATGTCCTCTACATTGATTTCAATAAAAGATTAACAGGGTTATTCAATAAAAGTTCTTATCGTTTAAAATGGTGCTAATTTGCCCCAACCAATCAGATGTTAACTTTAAAATGTAAAGCAAGATCTGATTGGTTGGGGCTAAATTAGCACCATTTTAAACGATAAGAACTTTTATTGAATCTCCCTGTAAGTATTTTGGATTAAGACCCAAGAGTGCTCTTGATTGTGTTGAAGTGATGGTGAAGTAGTGCAGAACTTTGCCATATTGTTTTATTTAAAAGCAGGCTGTTTTTATTCAAATATATAGATAAATAGATAAGTTTTATGTGGTTTTTGACAAACTAAGGGCGATATTTATAAAGGTTCGTTAACTTTTCGCGGCCGTTTTCGCGGACATTAACGCATAAATCGCGTTTACCGCGATTTATAAAAGTCCGAAAACGGCCGCGAAAAGTTAACGAAGCGTTAACCTTTCGCGGCGATACTTACCTGTTACCGCCGCTTTATTTATAAAAGCGGCGAGTACTGGTTTCGCTCGGCTAGATCGGCTGTTTTACTTCGCCACCTTGAAGGTGGCGAAGTCAGCGTACTAACCTCCCCGGCGCGATACTAACCTCCCGCGGCGGGGATGGCAGGCAACCCGCGGTGGTCGCACCCGCCCCGGGAGACACGCCCACCCCCGCCCACACCCCCCGCAGCCGACCACCCCCCCGCCGCTTCCCAGCAGCCCCTCCCAACCCGTTCCCCGCTCGCGGCAATCTCGGAACGGGAGCTAGGAAGGGCTCCGGGAAGGGCCGCAGCAGGTGGTCCCGACCACCCGCGCGCACCCCCTCCCCGGCAAGCCCCCCGCCCCGGCCGCTCCCGGGAGGGACGGGAGGGAGCTGCTGGGGGGTGGAGGCTCCCTCCAGCGGGGCCCTGAGAAGGGCCTTTTGGGCTTAGGGGGTCCAGCAGCTCGAACGGGACCCCCCCTCCCCGGCCCTTGTAAGGCCTTGTGGCACTTACAAGTGCCCTTGCGGCTCTGACAAGCCTTTTGGGGTTAAGGGTCCCGCAGCTCGAACCGGGACCCCACTCCCCGGCCTATCAGGGCCTTTGCGGCACTTACAAGTGCCCTTGCGGCTCTAACAAGACCCTTTGGGCTTAGGGGTCCCGCACTGAAACAGGACCCCCTCCCCGGCCCTTGTAAGGGCCCTTGCGGCACTGACAAGTGCCTTTGGCGGGGGTCCCAGCTCGAACCGGACCCCCAGTGCGGCTCTTAAAAGAGCCCTTGGGCGACGTCTTCGGGCTGGCGACACCAACCCCACTCAGGTCGCCGATGCCAGGCAGACTCACTGCGCCGACATGGACCGCTGGCACCGCCGGCCTCAGCGGAGCCGATGTTGCCAGCCGCTCTTTCTTCTGCCATCTACTGCGATGGCATCTGAGTTCCTCGGCGGAAAGCTCCTCTTATATAGGTTTTCAGAAATCCATAATCGTTTCTGATTGGTCAATTTTAATACTTGCTTTACATTAACCAATCAGATTTCAGAACTTTCCAGAAATCTGATTGGTTAATGTAAAGCAAGTATTAAAAAATTGACCAATCAAACGGATTATGGATTTCTGAAAACCTATATAAAGAGGAGCTTTCCGCCGCGGAACTCAGATGCCATCGCAGTAGATGGCTGAAGAAAAAGAAAGCGGCTGGCAACATCGGCTCCACTGAGGCGGCGGTGCCAGCAGGCTCACTGGCGGCCGCAGTGAGTCTGCCTGGCATCGGCGACCTAGTGGGGTTGGTGTCGCCAGCCCGAAGACGTCGCGTCGGATCAAGACGCCGGCAACATCGGCCTCGTTGAGGTCGCCGGCGCCCGCCGGGGTACCCTGGCGCCGCGGGGTACCTCTCGGGGTCGGCGGCCTCGGCGGAGCTGGTGTCGCCGGGACTGGAAAAAGAAGACGCCGCCCAAGGGCTCTTTTAAGAGCCGCACTGGGGGTCCCGGTTCGAGCTGCGGGACCCCCTAAGCCCCAAAACCCTTCTCAGGGCCCGCTGGAGGGAGCCTCCACCCTTTCCAGCGGCTCCCTCCCTTCCCCTCCGGGGGGCTTGGAGGGGTTGCCGGGGAGGGGGTGCGCGGCGGTGGTCGCGACCACCTGCTGCGGCCCCTTCCCGGCAGCCCCTCCTAGCCTCCCGTTCCGAGATGGCCGCGAGCGGGGAACGGGTTGGGAGGGCTGCTGGGAAGCGGCGGCGGCGTGTGGTCGCCGCCGCCGCGGGGTGTGTGGCGGGTGGGTCGTATGCCCCGCCCCCTTAGGAGCGGCGTCGGGAAGGGATTTTATTAAATTAACCGCAGCACATCGCGGCCGTCGGTATCACGGGAATAGCGCTCGCCGTTATAAATACGGCGATAGCGCTATTTTCGCGGCCGCGATGTGCGGCGTGTATTTTTTTTGCGCTATTATAAATCGTTTCCTTCTAAATATGCCCCTAAATCTTTTCCTAAAATACATTAAAAAAAGGTGATTTTAGTTTGCAAATATGTTCCTGTTTTTCACTTTTGATTTCATAAAGTATAAAATGAATGTGTATCTAAAATATTATGTCATGCCTTAATGTCTGTAAACAAATATATGTAGGCCATTTAGCTGGAGACAGACTTTTGTCTATTACCAGTTGCAATTTGTGGTTTTATACCCATTAAGTTATTTTGTTGAAATATATTTGTAATGTAACCTTAGATAATGGAAGCTTAATCTAAAATCTGCACTGGCTAAAGCAATATAAATCTGTCATCCCACTTGCTTGATTCTTTGGAAAGTAATGGTAATAAAATGCTATGTTACTGAGCATTCAAAGAATCTGATTACAAATGTCAGTCTCCTGTTCATGCATTCTTCTAATTCTAATTATTTATTACAGTAATCTGATTCTGGAGCATTAATGCAATAACCTGTAGCTTGGAGGCACACTGCAATTGTGCAGACATTTACAAAATGTTTGTTGTTTGGGCAAATCAGTGATAAATGTTTGATATGGATACAGACCCAAAATATAGTATGGTATTAACATATTTTTGTATTAACAAATATTTAAATTACCATTTTTTAACGAACATGTCCACCCCTCAAAAAAAAATTCTCTTGCAGCCTAAATGACCCCCAAAACTTCAACCTCATGAGGTTTATAGCTTTGAAATATGCTCCCTGCAGCTGTCTTCTGCCTTGCTTCTGGACAGGCAGTGGTGCTTGTGGTTGGCTGAGATGCAGCTTCTATGAAAGGAAAAGGCATGGAAATAAGGCAGAAGACTGCCGAGGGAACGAGGACTGTTAAGTTCATTTGGGAGCTTATTTTAAAGTCTTGCAAGGCCAAGGATTTGTGGGTCATTTAGGCAGCAAGAGAAAGTTTGTTTGCGGGGTGGACATACTTTTTTAAACTATATTTTGTATGCAAAACATAGGGCCATATATATAAAGCTAAAAAGCGATACCGCGGGTTAGTCAATTAAAGATCACGGTCGTAAATGTACGATCGCGTTCGTACATTTAAGACCGAACGTTCGTTAATCAACAAACATTCGATCGTAGAATACCATGCAGTAGCAAACTACCGCAATGATATTCTATGAGGATAGTAAATATACGATTTCGTTATCGTAGATTTATGATCGGTATCGTAAATTTACGATCGGTATCGGAAATTTGCGTTTAGTATCTTAAATTTACGATCGTTAAACCGATCATTAATCTCCGATCAGTTTAACGATCGTAAGTTTACGATACCGATCGTTAAAGTCGTGGTATCGATTAAAAGCACCAAAAAGCACTAAAATCTTCTAAAATTCCTAAACAAAAATAAATGGATCAATTCAGACTTGATGTCTTTTTTAACTGGAATACTACTTTTATAAAATACTGTCAGCGTGTCCTTAGAATCTATGTTTGTTTAATTGCCAAAAATATGTTAAGTTTTCAAAGCACAGGGCACATTACAAACATCAGGAAATCATGTGTTGATCATAATATTCTCATGCAATTTTCTGAACATCACAGAGCAAATCTCTGTGTTGTACAGTATTTATTACACTGGAATTGTGACAACTTTTAAAGTTAGAGGTCAGGACAGAATAAAGGGCCTGGGAAAATGTATATGTATGAAATATAAGTATTATGATATGTAATTCATTTATTAAGGTTCCAGGTCTATTAAGTCTGTTTAAATTAAAAGGTATTAAACTGAAAAAATTACTTTGCTTCATCTTGATCTATAATTTAATACATGTAAGTAGCTCTTACTCTGAGGTGTGTGTGTTGCTGCATGCCTTTAATCTAGTGCTTGTTTTGCTCAGGTTCTATATCCCCCCTCCCTCTCTTAACCGACTACTCCTTTCCTCAGATCTGCCTTTTTTAAAACTGAGCATGCTTGGTAATCACTATCATCTAGAACCGAGAGAGTGAATTCCCCAACTGTCACCTATCCAGTTACAATTACACCCTTCCAGTTACAGTAAAACCCAGTGCACAGCAGAAGATAAAGTACTTGATTGACATCTGAAGCAATTTATGCTTCAGATTAGATATCTAAAGAAATAGGTAGCAGAACAACAAAAAATGGTAACAGTAATAGTTGGGATGAATTATAATTTTCAGTAATGTGCAATATACCGGTCAAAAAAATATTTTTCCAGTGGACATACCCTTTTTGCAATTATGCTGTAAGCACAGTAATATTTTGTTAAATTTACGTCATGTAGAACAAGCCTTTGTGTCAGGTAAGTGCTTTACTGGAAAATAGATTAAAAATGCGGTGTTAGCTCGCCCTCTTATGGTAGTACAGTGTTGAACACAACTGTAACTATAAATTTAGTTTTCTTCTTTGTCTTTCTGTTATAGGGCGTACTGGAAAGCTTTTTGGGAACAGCTGTCTCAGGTGCTGTTTTCTGCCTCTTTGCTGGCCAGCCACTTACTATTCTGAGCAGTACCGGCCCTGTTCTGGTTTTTGAAAGACTATTGTTTAATTTTAGCAAGTAAGTGATTTCCATAATTATCTAATAGGGCTAAGCAAAAGTTTACCTATTAATAAGCACCATACAATCAAATGCTATCAAACTAGTTTTACATAACCAGCAAGTTATAGCATGGTGTTCGTACCATACTCTTAATACACATCATTTTCTAATTTTTCAGAAATAATGGATTTGATTATTTGGAGTTCCGGTTGTGGATTGGTCTCTGGTCTGCCTTTTTGTGTCTAGTTCTGGTTGCCACAGATGCTAGCTCACTAGTCAAGTATTTTACCAGGTTTACAGAAGAAGGCTTTGCTTGTCTTATCAGCTTTATTTTTATATATGATGCCTTTAAAAAAATGATCAAATTTACAGATTATTACCCAATCAATTCTCATTTTCAAGTTGGATATGCCACACAGTTCAGCTGTGCATGCCTACCACCGAACCCAAGTAAGTATGTTAAATTTACATGTCATGGAAATCCCTAAAATGTAATCTAGAAGTTATACACCTTTTGTATATTGCATATGGTACTAGCTGTATTGCCCATGTTTATTTCCAATGAGTTACAACACAAAAGCATGAGAACACTACCTGTGCTAACATCCCTCCCTCTTTGGGCTCATCCATGTAGAGTCCGGAAGCTCCCAGCAAGTAAGTTCTTTTCACTTATTGTCTATGAGCATGCTCAAGCTCCTGCACAATGACCTTCCCATTTTGCATATTTTCCTACTAGACTCAAAAGGTAAGAAAATTCTATTGCAATCCCTTCCCTTACATACTGCCATTTTAAAAATAGAAGCAATCATGAATTTGTTTGCATGAAATGATATTGCCTAAAGCTGGCCATACACAAGTGGACATTGTTCAGTGGATTCTTTTGTGTGGATTAGCAAATGCATTTGCACAATCCACATCACCTTTATCATTCAAGATACCTAACACACAGCAATCTTTTTTGGTAGTATGGTGATCAAATAGTGACAGCAACAACTGGACTTGAAGTTTAGTTCTTAAAGACGTTTCGCTAGTCATCCGACTGGCTTTCTCAATGGCCTCCTTAACACCTCTCTTGAACCAGGAGGCCATTTATGTGAAAATAAAGAAACCAAGCCTAAATAGAGGTGGGGGGGTTCGACACCAACTGTCTGCCATGTACAATGCTGTTTTGACACCTTACTCTGGGGCGTTCCTATAACACCTCTCAGCCACTATCCAATCATGCCCTTAACACTTGGCTGTGATATGCTAATTGGGATTTTCCAGGGTACATAATTGCCACAGATGCTTGTATAAGTCATTCTTAATTAAGAAAGGCAGTCGGATGACAAGCGAAACGTCTTCATCCATGACCTGGATGAATGAGAACCTTCACAAGCACAGGTCCCACATATCATTTTTTAATGCACCTTTCCTTAAAATAGAGCTATTCTGTATATAGGAAAACCATTCTATGTTGTCAGAACCCTGCCAGAACCAGGCAAGTTTCTAATTAGACAAGCCTAGAATATCTGCTAGTTCCAGTACTCAGTGTGAATCAGGAAATATAAGTGAGAAAATTCTGCACATTTACTTGAATCATTTTTTAGCTTTTAAATTCCATCAAACAATGAATTAATTTTTAGTGTCCTTACACAAGACGAGTTAACGATCAAATTGTTATTTCCTTTTCAGATAATATAAAGTTAAATATTTATTATTCACCTTTTTTCCTTTTGGCAAATACATGAAAGTATTGACAATGATTACTTATTTAACTTGCCTGGAAAAAAATTCCCTTGTGTTCTTATATTGGGTTTAAAGTTGTTATAAATTACAATATGTACAAATCTAATCCTGATTGTTCCTCATGGATGGACACCAAACCTCTTTTTACTCAATAGAGGCAATAGGGTAGGGCCAGCAGGGCTATTTCTCCAGGATCTCAAACTGAAAGGAGCTATCAAATGGTAGTTCAGTAAAAAAATCTGAAAGTTAAATAACAATTTTTTTTATAGAAAACATGCATATTGAAATTAGAAACATACTTGATTTTTGCTATTTTAAATATTTTAAAATACCAGAAAAAGTCAAACCCTAGAAACAGCACAGGCCTCACTAGACCACTAAGAAATTCTTCATCAGAAAACCTCTAGAGTAAATCAAAGGAATTCTCATGCAAGCAGTTCTGCCACAACACAACACACAATTTCGCAAGAATTAACTGTTGACTTAGAGTGCAAGGTTCAGTCAATTTTGATCATTACACTATAAGATCACTGCACAACACACCCTGATACAATCTTGAATCAGAAATTGCTGGTGTTTTTCCACCAACTTTTACTTTGAAGACTTGTTTTTGGAAATGATTAACCTTGTAAAAATGTGAGCAAGTGTAATTGCTTTCTTTAAGATTGACAGTGAAGACATTTAAAACTTTTATTTCTAAGCAGATAGTGATTGAAATAAAAACCAATTGTACCTGCAGGAAATGTAAGAGCAACTAATCTTAGAACTAGATCTGGTTCTTCTCAGGTCACACAGTTAACTTCTGATCACAGTGTCCGTTAAAAATAAAATAAAAAATGGCAGAACCAGGGGGAACTTTAAGAAGGGTATTTTCTGTTTGTGTGCTCATTATTTTATAGAGGTCTATAAGGCTTACTCATTATTTAAATAACATTATGTACATTTTGTCGCCGAACCAATCAAATTGGTTTTACCTTCTGACATTCCTGCAATGTTCCCCACATGGCCCATTTATTTTCAGTTCTTCTGACATGTAAATATTGTGGGTATGGAGGAAAAGTAAAACATATTGGTACACAATTTTCCACACTGTTAATTCAAAATTACACATTAATAGTGTTTAAAGGACAATTATACTTACCTCCTCCCTGCTCCTCTTTTTATATGCACGCTCTCTACCAAGGGTGAAGACCTAAGTCCTTACCCCTGGGCTGTTTCCACTTACGCTGTTATACTTACACAGCGCTGCTCCGCTCCCACGTCTGCCTCCACAATGGGTCCAAAAGGAAGACACGCTCCTTGCAGAGCTTATCTTCCTATTGGCCTTGTCGCAGATGAAGATGCGGGGGCGGAGCAGCGCTGTGTAAGTAGCCGCCCCAGACCCTTTACACACATAACAGTTCGGTATTGGTTACAATATACATTCTGCATTAAAAAGAGCTTAATAGAGCACTGTTTACAAGCAAAAGTCCTATACTTTGTGCAGATATTTCCTGAACCAGATGACATGTGATACATATATGTGGAAAAGGGGAGTTTTTTTTATCAACTGTAGGTTTCCAGTTTATTTTTATAGGCTAGTAGTCCCTAAGTTATGTGTTTTTATTTAAATATTGTAAAAGATATGTGTGCTTTTTTGTATAATGAAATATATGGAAAACTGTTTTGATTATGCATGTCCTTTTCTACCAAGCTGATAGCTAATTGTTTGTCTGTCTTGTTACAGCAAACAGTTCACTCTTTAATGAGACCACAGAGTCTCCACTGGAGTTCTTCTCAACCACCACTGAAGATATGGTAAGTGCTATAACCGTAAAACCATAGAACTTTTACCCATTATGTATACTAAGTGTAATTATTTTCCTCTTATAGCTGAATAATTGTCATTCTATATTTATCAGCCAGTATTGTAATTTGCCTAATTTAGAGTATTTATTAATAAAAATAATCTAATCATCAATAAAACATGATTTAATCTATTTTCAGTTTTATTTGTGGAAATAAAATATATCTTTTTTCTTTCTCTCCACACAGCACCACAATACTTCAATCATTTGGTCTTCACTTACCACAAAACAATGTGTAAAGTATGGTGGCATCCTTGTTGGGAACAACTGTAAATATGTACCAGATATAACATTAATGTCCTTTATCTTGTTTTTTGGGACATATACATGTTCAATGGCTCTAAAAAAGTTCAAAACCAGCCGCTATTTTCCAACTACAGTAAGTAAAAAGGAAGCAGTTCTGCTTTAAAGCAATCACTGAATTTTTATTAGCATAAAAACAAATCTTGAGAAATATGCCTTGTACATATCTCTTTTACCTTAAGCTCTGCTCTTAACTGTGAGTTCCACTCAGCAGCAAACTCAAATAGATATAAACTCTTGGAGCTTTCCCTAAGTATTCCTCACTGACTGATTTTTACGGGTATTCCAGCTTTTTATTAGAGGAGAATGGAAGGGGGATCTGGACAGTACTGAGACTGCAAAAAACTTTTTATTGCGACATGTTCGAATCGCACAGGATTCTTTATCAAGCAAAGGATCCTTTGCGATTCGAAACATGTCGCAATAAAAAGTTTTTTGCAGTCTCAGTACTGTCCAGATCCCCCTTCCCTTTTCTATTTATGTGACTTTGTCTGTTTGGCTGTGAGCAGTTGGAAGGGTGTGAGGTCGATTAATCTACCTGGTGTTATGGATGCAACTACTTTGCTTTTTATTAGAGGAGAGTCAAATATACACAATTAAAAAATCTTTTTCTTACTTTTCTCTTTTTACTGCTGGGTTAAAGGAGGTAAGGTCAAATAGAGATAGGTTGGCAGGCTATGTTTACACGCACCAACTACTGCCCAATGCAATACACAGTATCACTTGGTAGAAGAAAAACAGGCACACAGATGATATTTTGTTTCTATACCTGATCCTATATTAATATATGCAAGACTGTGGAAAATTACTAGGTGGTTAATTGGGCTGATTATTGTCCCTTCCTTGTATAACTAGCCTTATGGAATGGCAAGTATTAAAGGAGCAGCTTGGGACAGATCTAAAAAATGAGAATGAGTTCCAGAACTATTGAAAGCAGAATAATGGTCTTAAACACATTTACCTTGACTTATAGCCCTGAAACCACAGAGACAAAATTGTCTTTCTATCTGGTACCTAACCAAATGTACAGTACACATAGTACAATCACCATATGAAGCTGGGCACCCGGTAACAGACTACATCGTTTCCCATAAATCCCGAAACGGGTCAGGCGAAGATGTGCTTTTTAAGATGTACTAATAAAACTTTTGGATTTTATGGGAAATGCTGTAGTCTGTTACTGGGTGCCCAGCTTCGTATGGTGATTGTACTGTGTGTTCTTATCGGCCTTGCGAAGGGCCTGGGGCATTGTTGCACCTGGGCAACCATTCTAAAGGGGTAAGTCACTGCTCATTTTGGTTTACTGTTTGCCTGTTTAATGCCTTGGCTACACGGAGTCTGTACGTATCTGGCAGTGTTACCATTTATCACAGTTCCAAGAATGTACAATGGCACACTGCTGTTGGCTCCTTGGCCAGGCAAATATGGTAGGTGCAATCCTCTCAGCCCCCTACCTCCAGGGCTTCAACATTCAAGCAAGGAAAAAAGTAGAGGAGCACACTACTAAGGTGAATGCTTCTTTTATTGGTGCAAAAACAACATACAACGTTTCGGGACTCTAGGCCCCTTCCTCAGGTATAACTGGCAGTGAGTGCTACACCCATATATATACCCTTAGGCTCCACCCCCATGCCATGTGGGGGGTTGATTTTGATTGTGATATGTATAGCCTCACTGTGGAACCCAGGGCTGTCAATCAACTTGCCACATGGCATGGGGGTGGAGCCTAAGGGTATATATATGGGTGTAGCACTCACTGCCAGTTATACCTGAGGAAGGGGCCTAGAGTCCCGAAACGTTGTACAGTGTTACCATTTACATGTACTGTGTGATTGTTTACTTTATAATACACATTGTTTGCTCAAATATACAGTACACCTGTGTCAATTAAGCAAAAGCTTTACTTCCTTAACCCCTCCTTCTTTCTCCCAGTGGGACTGACATTCTAAGAGTGCTTCATCTAAGCAGTGTTGGACTGGGGCCTACCAGGATATCTGAGACCGGGTAGCCAACCAGGATGAGTTTAGGGGCCCAAGTACCATTTCATATCTCTATTATCACTCATTAACATATCTACCTTACTCCTACAGACTCTTTATTAAAATGCATTTTTGATTGTCCCTTTGTCTCTGTATTTACATTTTAGCATTTGTTTCTGTTTTTTTGGGCTGAATGGGTTGTGGACCCCTGTGGGATTACCCTGTAACCCTGTGGGGCAGTCCAACACAGTCTCTAAGAGTATGTGAGGACCTGTCCAATAAGCTGCTATGCTACTGTCCTGTTATGTTTTTGCAATACCGTTAGAAAGGTGTTAAATTAGATGCAAAATTTACTGTTGTAGTTTAAGATTTTAATTACCCACGGATGTATCTTTTTGTTAAGAATAACAAGCCATGTATCATTTAACTTGGCTCCAGTAGCGTAACTAGGAATCACTGGGCCCCCCAGCAAAACTATGATGGTGCCCCTATCCATGCTTCATTCACAGTGGTTTTCAGTGGTTTTATCTCATAATAAAAATAAGAAGATGGGGCCCCCTTGGCTCCCGGCCCCTCCTGCGGTTGCTCCCCTCTAGTTACAACCCTTAATGCAGCCTAGTTACTGGGCTATTAGTCAGGACATATTTATTACAGAATATAGTTTTCTATTCATTAAAATTCATATTAAACAGCGTGTTTAAAGGCAAAGTTCAGCACAAATGCATGTGCTTTCAATGATCATGGTCTGCCCATCCAGTTATTTCTCTGTGCAATAATAAAGTACTGACTTCTTGTAGTCAGAATTCCTTTATGGTCTCAGTCCTTGGGTTAATTCAGTTGCTCAGAGCAAACTTAACCCATCCAACAGCCAATAAGTAGAAATAACTGTTGGGAACATTTCAAGGTGTGCCTCATGGGTATAAGACAGACTGTTAAAGAACCTGAAATGGCAGGTCACTACAGACCACATAAAATCATAGCAAAGGGAATGAAATCAATTGATTTTTCCTAAAATGAAGAAAACATGTAAAATACCTAGGAATAAGTAATAAAAACAATCAATTAAAATAAAATAAATAAATAAATAACAATTTCCCCTTAACATTTTCTTTAAACCTGGGGTAGACTTATTATTTTTGACAATTGGAAATATGTTGCATGGCTAATCTTAGTTCTAAATAACATTGATATTTTTTTTGGTTTTTTTCTGTGCTTTTTTCTTTATTTTGCAGTTTGCTTTGGAACTTTTTGTTCACCCTGGGTGAACAAAATTGTTTTGAAAAGCTCAGGACAGCAGACAAAATGAAACTCCTTTTGTACGCAGAATGAATGAGGGCGATAATTTAAATCTAGCATTTGATTGTTTCCAGTCCACTTCATTTTTGTTTTCCTTTAATAACATAGCACAAAGTATCAGCCTTATTGTCTAGCCTGTGTCATGAGGTAATTTATATTGTAAGTAGCCAAGGATAATCACCTCCATGCTTAAAAAATGTAGCCAATAAAACATACAGAACAATACGTGTGCTAAATGCACATTAGTTACTATAATAATTGGGGTCTGTGCACACTGAGAAAATCATTAGTTGTAAGTTGGGATGGGGCAAGTATATTGAATGCTTGTAAAATAGTAACTTAGTAATGGAGGTTGAATAAAGACATATGTCACGAAAATGGGAGGAAAGGAAAGGATCTCTGGATCAACCAGATCTATATGCGTTAATACCAGTAATTTCAATATTTTTAGTTTTAGAAACTTATCCAGCCCACTTTTAAAGCTATTCAATGAACTGGCCATTACTATATATGCTAAAAGACAGGTCCACAGTTTCATATTTCTTACTGTAAAGAAACCTTTCCTAACCTGAAGATGAAACTTATTTTCTTCTAATCTTAAAGGATGTCCACAGATCCTCTGAAATTACCTATTGGTAAATAATGCACAGGACAGTTTATTTAATGGCCCATTAATATATTTAAATAAAGCGATCATATCCCTACACAATCAATGTTTCTTTTTCAATGTACACAGCCCTAACTTGTCTAATCTGCCTGCGTAGTCAAGCCCCTCCATTCCCCTTATTATTTTAGTTGCCCTTCTCTGAACTCCTTCCATTTCCAAGATTTTATATATGGCATTTCAAAACTGGACTGCATAACCCAAATGAGGCTTTACCAATGAGTTGTAAAAAGGGAGAACAATTTTTCTCCTTTGAATCTTCTTTATACAAGACAATATCTTGCTATCTCTAGCCATTGCTAGATTAAGTAGAAGTGACCCAGTACAGAACCCCCATGCACTCCACTTAAGATTTGCGCCATCTTAATCTATGAACAAATATGTGTAAGTAGCACTTACTCTGAGGTGTGTGTGTTGCTAAATGCCTTCAATAAAGTACTTTTTTTGCTCAGACTCTGACCTGACTATTTTACCCCATACCAATTGTCAATACTGCATACAGTATACAGCACACCAACTGTCAAACCCTTTTCAGCTACAGCAAAACTGCTTACAGAAAAACTGAAATGTAAAATGTTTTAGATTGGATATCTAAAGAAATAGGGGGCAGATCAAAAAAAAAAAAATTATACCGTGATACTTGGGATAAATTATGGTTTCCACTAATGGGCAATTTAAAAAAAATGATTTCCCAGTGTACATATCCTTTAAGCCCACATAGTAGCTCCATTGACCTTGTCTCTCTGTACGTGACAACCAATTCTCTATCCATTTACAAATGTTTTTTTCTATGCCAACACACCTCAATTTATACATTAGTGTCCTGTCAATGCTGTTTGGTCTTGCTATATTTCATTACATCCTCTAAAATACATTGGAGCAAGCACACTTTATTTGTAAACATGCAATGCTAACCATTAGAGAAAATGCTATATTTGCAGGAAAACCTGGCAGTACAAATTATCAGCTCTGCAGTGTTATAGAAATAGATGATAAAAGAAGTTAATGTGTTTTTGTTTTCACATGAGCTTAACTGTTCTGTTCAGTGTCTCCCCTCTGTGTCTATTGTGAGTGACAGACACTATCACTTTGCAGAGCAGAAATAAGTGTGCATTCATGCAGTGAAATGCTGGGCTACTGAAATATAACCTCCCAGTAACTTAGACCTAGACTTTA
Organism: Hymenochirus boettgeri; assembly: GCA_019447015.1. NCBI lineage: Eukaryota > Metazoa > Chordata > Amphibia > Anura > Pipidae > Hymenochirus > Hymenochirus boettgeri. Next base: position 145,955,155 of record CM033469.1, read on the forward strand.
TCTTTGGTCATTTAATTAAATGGTGTGCCAGTATACAATCCATCATAATACTCTTTTTCAAAATCTAATTTTCTTCTGTGTTCTTAAAAAATATTAAATGTAAAATTTAACTATTGCTGTATGCCACTGACCTTAATTAAGGAGCAGCCTACAAGCTAATGTCTGTCTTCTTTTTGGAAGTGGGGGCACACATTTCCTTATAATGTTTGCGGGTGACGCTCTTGGCACCTGTTGCATATTAATGGATTAGACCTTTTGTGGGGGAAAGTACTTTATGAACAAATTAGATTTCACACTAATACTAGGGGGTAAACAAGTACTCCAGCCAGCAGCACTAATTCACATTATTGCACATGGAATTTTTCCCCTTTGAAAAATTCTTTGTAATTTTGAAACTGTAAATTCTCCCAATTTTTAAAGTTTTAATGTAATAATGTAAAGTAGAAATGCTTTGAACTGGTGACTGTTTTATTTCTGTTTTTTGCATTTTAGGCAAGAAAACTAATCAGTGATTTTGCCATCATATTGTCCATCTTCATTTTCTGTGGAATAGATGCACTTGTTGGAGTAGATACCCCCAAATTGATTGTTCCCAGTGAGTTTAAGGTAAGAACATCTTTAAATAACATTCTACAAAAGCTAAGGGGTTGTATTTATCCAAAGGTTAGAAGAATATTCTTCTCAATGAATTAGTCTTACATCTCTCAGATTTCTAACAATTGTAGTTCTGGGTTTTCGGAGCCCTTTAAATACATGAAGGATTTTCATTCTGATGAAAGGTAGGCATATACCAAAACATTTTTCATAACATTTCTCAAATCTCATAACATTTATGAACTACTCAAATATTTAAAGAAACCGTAAAGATTTTTACTAAGATAAAGAACTGCATTGCTTTTACAAATTATTTTTGAAGAGCAGCTGTTAAATAGTTCAGTCAGAATTATTATCTGAAAAATCAAATTGGGTACAGGGTTCGGTTAAAAAAAAAGCATAAATGTAGCTGTCAGTAGTCTAATATAATAGATAGTAGGCGGGACAAGTTCATTTATTTATGTATTAATCAATAAGTGACAGGGACGGGAACCTCTGTGTACTTTCTATGCTCTATATGCAATTACATTTCGCGGCAAGTGCTACTGATTTCGTTTTATACAAACAAAGAAAAGATAATCAATGCACATTCCTGGACCCCATATACTATCATATTATCTGCACACTGGCATACATTATAAAGAAAGGGGTTTTAGTACACATTACTATGATCACATGAATGAAAAGCCTTTCAACTATTTCAAGGTAACCCCAGTTTGGGACCTAACTTCTAACCTTTTTTATTTCCCTCCCCCTATCCAATGCATCTTTTTTTTTTTTACCTATTAGTATCACATAGTGCAATGAGATTCATCCTCCTTCTTGTGAGCATTATATAAGATATCATAAGTGATAACAATGAGATATCACAAAGTGTCCATAAAGTGCAACATAAGTGTTAATAGTTAGAAATAAATAGTTACAAAACGAAGTGTCTAAAAAATAGATAAACACTGTATATAATTTACAATGATACAAATCATATCACAGTTCCTACTATATCGTTTAAATAATTCACAGAATATATTGCTTTATATCCTCATTTTTTTTTAGTAAAAAAGGTACTCTATCTTCTTCTTGAACAATTACTTTAAGAGCTAGACTTTACAGTGTTTGTTACAAGTACACCATGGGATTGGCCGATGCCTCAAGGTTACCCGATAGAGGTAAATTAAATTTCTCATCGGGTTTTTAAGCACTGGCATTGCTTTTTTTCTACATTTTGAACTCAACGCAATTTGACACAAGTTTTTTACTCCAAAGTCTATTAATTAGGGGCACAGTTATACATACTACATAGTCAGTACTCAGTGAAGAGTAAGCTCTGAAGGCTGCAAACGAAACATAAATGTCTGACCCAACTCCAGAGAACGCTCAGAACCCCTAAATGCAACCCAAATTAATAGACTCCCTACTACTTCAGAAGACAAACGAGAAAACCTTCTTCCAATGTCAACGATTTTTCAACATGGCGAACATTGTTGTAAAATACTAGCCTACATAGCTACACATGAGCATAACTCCCCAGTAAAACCACCGCCTCCCAAACGGCCATCCACAAATACCTCTCACATATTATTTTCCCTTAATTCTCGGCACCCCAGCACAACCTCCTCGAATCCCCAGTAACTGAAACAGAAATCAAACATGCCATATTTACCATGCCCACATAAAACCCCAGGTACAGATGGCCTACCAGTGGAATTTTATGCACAATACAATACAAGTTTGCTCCCCCAATTACTAACACTTTATAACAACATGTTTGATACAGGTACACTACCATTCTCCATGTCTGAAGCTTTGATAGGGTTAATCCCCAAACCCGACAAAAATCTGCATATTCCCAATTCATACAAACCTATCTCACCCCTACAAGTAGACTTCAAAATACTTACAAAACTCCTCTCCCTCAGACTAAACAAAGTTATCACCTCACTGGTCCACACAGATTAGACAGGTTTAATCCCCGGTAAGAACACAAAATTCATTACTAGGACACTATTCCTCAATCTGCAATCCCACATACGTCCCCCGGTACCAGAGTTATAGTCAGCCTAGATGCCACAAAGGCCAAATGCCCATTTCTTTGACAGACCCTTCAAGCATTTGGAGTAGGCCTTAATTTTCTACACTGGATCCAAATATTATACTCTGCTCAAGTAGCCTGTATACTCCCCAACTAGCAATTTCTAAAGGGACAAGACAGGGATGGTCATTGTCCCTGCTTCTATATGCACTAGCAATAGAACCACTGGCTATACAGTTATGGGCAAGCACCGAAATTCCAGGCCTCCAAATCAATAATAAAAAAATGCCTCAATGCAGACAACATCCTACTGTACCTACCAGACCAGGGAACCTTCTCAGGTCTAGACCAATTCCCTCCCAATACCAATGAGGCTGCCCTCCCCTTACTCCGATGAAACACTATTAAATACTTAGGCATATAAATTTCTAACAACCCCAAAGAATGTGTCTCTTTAAACCTGGAAACCCTATTCTCCCTCATTAAAAATAAAACCAAATCTAGTCAGAATTAACCCTGGGAATTATGGGCCAAATTAACCTAAAATGATCCCCTTGCCCAAAATCCTCTACATCCTTTGGCATGCCCCTATACTAATCCCAAAAAGATACTTCAAAACTAAAGATCTAAGACCCTTTGAGTGGGGAAACAAAAGATCCAAACTACAAAGGTCCATTCTTAAAAGGCCGCTAGATTTGGGAGGACTGGCACTCCCAGACTTCTTCCTTTATTACATGGCATCTCAGCTAACATGCCTATACCATTGGAACCAGACAGAATCAACCTCCATAATACCACTATCCCAAATCCTGGAGGCTCATAAATCCTCCAAATCTCTATATCTGATCTCCAGGAGCACAAGGGACACCCCCACCCCAAGCACCAATAACATACAACATCAGGAAGCAAAAAATTGGGACACTGCAATAACTATACTAACAATACCACTAACTACTAAAATAAACTAACAATACCACTTACACACCCCACTATGGAATAACAAAGGAATGCCCAAATTCCTCACAATTCAACAACCAGAAGTTTGGTTTGATCTGGGTGTCTCGGAGTTGGGCTATATTCAACCAACTACAAAAAGAATTTGACCTACCAAATTTTATGTTATTTCGATATTTGCAGCTGAGGCAAGTGTTCCAAGCTCAATTTTGCTCCCCACCCACCACACTACAACACAACAAATTATACCAACTCCTGACTGGACATACATCCAAACAACTGATATTGACCATATATAGAAGTCTTCTCGACCCAAGAGCTAGCCTTGGGTCCAAGGCAAAAAAAACTTCCTTGGAAACAGATCTGGGCCCTACCACCGATGATGAGTGGGATGAATCCCTAATAGCACACAGTCCGGTCTCCCTGAGGGTCTCTGACAGATTAACCCAGCTAGATGTCCTCCACAGAACCTACCTAACCTATAGAATAGCAAGATTCCAGCCACAACGCAATCCCAACTTCCCCAAATGCTTTTGATACCCAGGCAAATTTTTTCACATGATATTAACTTGTCCCATTACAAAGATACTGTCATGCAAATACTACAATTTCTGCATGACAAAATGGTCTACTCAGTAGGGATAGGCCCTAACGCATGCATACTGCAAATACTAGACTGCTTGAACCTGGATAAATTCTTAAAAATGTTCTTAAGTGAAACTCTGTACACTGCTAAAAAATCTGATTGCACAAACTTGGATATAAGCCCTACCTCCTACTTTGGCACAGTGGAAATCACAGATCACCAAAAACCTCCCATACAAAGAACTGATCTACAAGAACAGAGAATGCCCCCTAAAGTTTGGTAAAATCTGGGACAGATGGACACTATCCCCATATATGGATGATACAGTCTAAACACCCCCACCTCTCCTTTTTCTCCTCCCACACCACACACCCCCACCACCCAAAACTTAAGAACCACAGCGCAGGCAGCAAGTTTTGTTATTGTTCTTTGTTCTATTTTATTTTAAAATGTGTACAAGAAAAGGTAATGTGATGATACAACATGCTTATTATTTACTGTAATAGTTGTCAAAACGCAAATAATCTCTACCCTTAGAATACTTTGCATTTTATTCCCTTAAATCTTAATAAACGTTTCCTCCAATTGGAGGGGAGGGAAAAAAAACATTTTATTTAGCTAAACATACATAGTCAATCCATTGACTTTTTGGTATCCTACTGCACCTCGTGCTGCAAGCTCCTCAGGAAACCTGGTTTATGTCTATTCAGATTTTTCACCCAGTCTCCACTAACAGCCATCTTTTTCAAAATGCACCATAGTTTATTCTGACATCTTATAGTCAAGCTGCCTTGAAAAATTACAATTAGAGGCCTGGTTTGGAGGCAGCAACTTGGTACCTTGAAGGCTATTTATAGTGAAAATTCTAGTGGTCAAATTACTATAAAATTTGTATTTTCTATATATTCAGTCTTTTCCTCCTTTACAAAAATATGCTTGAGTTACAATGTAACATTTGCAATGGCACTTGTAAGATACTGTTTTTGTTTTTTTTGTCTTTTTAGCCAACAAATCCCAGCAGAGGTTGGTTTGTTGCTCCCTTTGGAGGGAATCCATGGTGGGTGTACCTTGCTGCTGCTCTTCCTGCTCTTCTTGTAACTATTTTAATCTTTATGGACCAACAGATTACAGCAGTCATTGTCAACAGGAAGGAACACAAACTTAAGGTTAGTCTGGTCACTATTGGTTCGTCCAATAACAGTAGTGTCACATTCTCTAAAAAATTCAGCAAAAGGCTATAGACACCAATTTAATTTATTCATGATTGGAAGGAAGTTTCCACACAGGGAACAGGGTTTTGTTACTGCTGATTTCTCTAGCTGCAATTTCATCCCAATTTTGATAGTGGAATTAATTTCCTCTGAACTTTAAACACTCCAGGTCTGATGCAATAAGAAGTGCAAAAGTTTGCCAGTGCTATTTATTTGCAGCAACCAATTAATTTCATCTGATCTTTAAACACTTTGGGCTGATGCAATATGAAGTGCAACATTTGCCAGTGCTATTATTTGCAAAAACCAATCAGATAGCTCTTGCTGCAGATTTTCAGCACCTTTAATTGCATCAGCCGCTTCATGTTAGTTTTAAATATTTTTTCTAAGTATTTAATTTTCTGTGTATGGTGCTTCCAGAAGTCATTATCAACTAGCGCTTCTAAACTGAATGTTTCAGTAAGTGAGTTTGTTCTTTTCCAGGTAAAGACATGTATATCCTACTTGTAATAGAGTTCTCCCATGTTATATAAAAATTGATTCTTCCATATAGGAAGTGTAAGAAAAGAGATCTGTATACTGTATTTCCTCCTTTGTAGCATTTTTATCTTATCTGCTAGGCATCTTGCATAGATAATTACATAAGGCACATACCTGTGCCCTAACAATTATATTTATAGAGGATGAAGTGCTGTGTGTATGGCAGGGACCTAGTTTGTTTCCTATAAAAAAGCAGTTACTGTGGCATTTTTTTAGTGAAGAAATGTTTGTCTCCTGTTACCTCACTTGACCTCAACGTCATTGGTTACGTAAATTTTGTAAATATTATAAAATGTATTACATTGACCTTGTCATTCTAAATGTCTGGTTTTGATGAAAGCTACTGCAGAAGATAAGATGATGCAGGAGAAATGTGATGGAAGTGGTTACAGCATTTAAGTTGTATTCATTTCCTGTTATAGGTTTAGACATTTCTTTTAGCTTAATAGAATTGTGTATTATTTCATCTGGTGCAATTTTTTACAATCTTATGTAGCTGAAGATGTAATTATTTCAATACAAGCTCTATTATTACATTCAGGATTATTGTAAGGATTGTTCAGTTGATGCTGGCATCAGTAGGCTCCAGTGCATTTTGTACACCTGACAACGGGATCAACCTGGATAATTGATGTATAGTGTGTTTATGTCTTATAAATAATATAATTTACTGTGTTGAACCTATGGGACCATGCTACTAGATTACGATCCTTGAAATTATTGACCAGCTAGCATGAATGAAATCAAGACATAATGACCCTCAAACTGCACTAGAGAAAAGCTCCACTGACTGCTTTCTATTCTCAGATTTCCTGGATATTATCCTTCTTATTAACTAAAGCAGTCAATGATCAAAAGCAATAGCATGGTAATGCAATACATGTAAAAGCAAGGCCTCCCTGTAGTTGGAACATGAAGATACCATTCAAGGGTGATCTTAACATCACTGGTCAGTGAATGAGTAGGAATCTTTGTTTTGTAGGGGATGCAAATGGAGATCAGGAATATCGTATAACAAAGGCTTCCATGGACAAAAGGGAATTCACTGATCTACTGCACACTCTCCCTCTTAGTGCCATGCATCAGGCAGTAAATTAACTTAAGGAGTTAATTTTGATTAGGTACAAAATCAATACTTATTTTATAGAATATCAGATCTTTTGGAAATTATTTGAAATTGTAATTGTGATAACACACTTAATAGGGATTAAAGTTAAATTAGTGCAATGTGAAGCTAACACATACTGTAGGTTAGAATGCTTGCAATCCCGTGCACTGATTTTCCCTTAACTTCAATATTATGGTACATTTAAAATGTACCATAATTACATGCAGAAGTGGTTTAATAAGAAATCACCTTTTTATGTCAGTTGCTGGGCAGAGGAAACCTGTTTGTAAGTGCTGTAATAATGGGCTTAATATTTATTAAACAATATGTAATAAAAGTTCTTATCGTTAAAAATGGTGCAGACCGAACCAATCAGATGTTAGCTTTCAAGTGTTATATAAGATCTGATTGGTTACGTAATGTTAAATTTTATAGTATTATATGCTTGCAGTTTAACTATATTTCCTTTGTGTTGAATTACTTAGAAAGGTGCTGGTTATCACCTGGACTTGTTTTGGGTAGCAGTTCTAATGATCGTGTGCTCTTTTATGGCACTTCCCTGGTACGTGGCGGCTACTGTTATTTCCATTGCACACATTGATAGCTTGAAAATGGAGACAGAAACATCAGCACCAGGAGAACAACCCAAATTTCTGGGTGTCAGGTAAAAATTCTTATATTTAGAGCATGCAGCAAAACAGATAATAACATCCAGCTCTTTATTTTATTTTCTCAAGAATTTTCACTCTTATTTACTAATATAGATTAACCAAAACTATTATTTGTAATTTCTTTTTCAGAGAACAAAGAGTAACAGGGATTATGGTGTTTATTTTGACTGGTATATCTGTCTTCATGGCCCCAATATTAAAGGTAAAGTAAATTGTGAATGTTTTTGTGTGTGTGTATATACTTTGTATATATACAGTATATACTATTTTATTATAAATAATAAAACAGTATTGTGGTGGAAAGACTCAAAAAAGTGTAAATAAGAAAACACATATATATTAAAGGCTATGTCCACCCCTAAAATAGAAATTTAAATATTCGCTCCCCCATGTCCCCCAGCCCCAACCGCATGTTTTGTTTTTTAAAAAGCCCCCCAAACTCTTACTTACCTCCCCTCGATCCTCCGCCGCACTGCCGGCCCTCTGCTTGCGAGAATGCAAGCAGAGGGGCGGGACCGGCAGTCGCGTCTGTGATTGGCTGAGCGGCAGCCAATCACGGACGCGGCTGCCGGTCATTCAGTGCAGCGGAGGAAAGCGGAGAGGTAAGTAAGAGTTTGGGGAGCTTTTTAAAAAAAACAAACATGCGGTTGGGGCTGGGGGACATGGGGGAGCAGATATTAAGGGGTTTAATGCTAGGGGGGATAGTAGAACGGGAGGAAGGGAGGGAGAGGGAGGGGAGGGGGGGGGGAAGGGCTGCAGCACGCATGCCAGTAGCAGGCAGTGTCCTATATGGACCTGCTAGCCTCCTGGTGGGCAGTTTTTGGAACTTTGGGGGACTACAGGAGAACCAGATGGAGTTGGGATGTGAGGTAAGATTAAACTACACTACATGGTGGGGCCATGTAGTTGGGGGATTATAGTTTTGGGGGTGGACATGCCCTTTAATATAATGTTACACAAGATACAGTATAATTATCAATAAGCTCAGAAGGAACTACAAACCACAAACAATGTATCCAATAATAACTAAAACAGTAAAACAATTAAGGGCAAGCAAGTGGAAGTCCAGATAAATAGTTCAACCCATAAAATGTCCTCCGTAACAGAAGAACCCCCCAAGGTCTAAATGGTGTGCGCACACCTAAATCCAGAACAGTGAGAGTCACAATAAAGTGCAGCAATACACAACCGCCTACTGGTCGTAATGGTGGACATCCGGCACAATACCCTATGTCCCCCGGACGTGCATCGCTTTCAGTCCGTGGCAAGCAAGCTCTTGGGTCCAACAATGGTAGTGCAGAGTTAACCCACAGAGAGGTGAAATACAATCATTACAAATTTGAAATTCAATCATAACAATAATTATAGTTATCTCTGTAGTATTAAAAATTAAAAATATAGATTTCCATGTACCGTATATACTCGAGTATAAACCAACCGCCCAGTATAAACCGAGGTACCCAATTTCAGCTAAAATCCTAATAAAGTTGTTGACTCGAGTATAAACCGAGGGTAGAAACTTGGCATTCAAGATGTTTGGAAACTACAACTCCCAGCATGCTTTATTAGCTGGGAGTTGTAGTTTCCAACATCTTGAATGCCAAGTGAGGGTGGCATTCAAGATAGATAATAGATAGAATGGTAGAGATAAGATAAGATAGATAAATAGCAGAGATTAGATAGATAGATAGATGATAGATAGAATGGTAGATAGATGATGTAGAATGGCAGAGATTAGATAATAGATAGATATAATAGAATGTAGAGGATGGATAGAGATAGAAGGCAAGATTAGATAGATATAGATAGATAGTAATAAATGGTAGAGATTAGATAGATTTCAGTTTGTACCTCAGTGGGCTCTTCTCCACCCAGGAACTGTGGGCTCTCCTCCATCCAAGGGCTTCCTGTGTGCCAGGGACTGTGTGCCACATTGAAGGTAAGCATTGAAGGTTGCTCTTGAAGGTACCGGTAGCATTGAAGGGCAATGAAGGTTGCTGCATTCCGGCAGCCGCGCGCTCATTCCTGTACTGGCGCGCCCGGCTGACTTCACTGCCCGGCGCCGGCTTGCGCCGGGCAGTGACGTCAGACCGGCGCGCCAGTACAGAGAAAGATCGTGCAGCTGCCGGAATGCTCAGTAAGCTGTTGACTCGAGTATAAACCGAGTCCGAGTTTTCAGGCTGATTTTTCAGCCTGAAAAACTCGTTTTATACTCGAGTATATACGTTATCCATTTAAACACCCTAATATTTCACCCCTACTTACATTCGCAAACGCGATTATTGAATTGCGAAAGAGCATTTACCCAGAGCGATAGCGGCTCTGGTAAATGAGACTGAAAGTGTTCAACAAGTCGAAATACTGAGCACTTCACCAACAATCTCACCTTTTGGCCATCTCCTGGCAGTGTCCTGTCAGGTCATTTAATCCGGGAGCTGCAGGGTTTTGCAATAATCCCCATCCCCTATAAAATAAAACAGGCTGCTCAACAATTAGTTGTTCCTTGTGAAATAATCTTTGACGATCGGTCTTAAATATATATAAATCTTTAAGAAATCTAGCGTGTATACATAGCATAACTGTCCAGATTGATATGTTTGCTTTAAAGGGTATCTCCACTGGTATACCCTTTAAACAAAATTTGGATATTCAGTTTAATTGAAGAAAGGGGAGTAAAGGAGCTGTGTCTTACCTCCATTCTTCAATAAAACCTGCAGGAGCCAGGATAGAAGGTAAGGAACTTACCCGATCACTCGCTCCTGCGCCTCATAGTCTTACATGTCCCAAAGGATTCTGTCTTCTATGCGCGTGGCGAAGAGTGAGCGATCGGTTAAGACCCCTAACCTTCTCTCCTGGCTCCTGCAGGTTTTCTTGAAAAAGGGAGGTAGACACAGCCCTTTACCTCCCTGTTCTTCCAATAAAACTGAATACACAATTTTGTTTATACCAGTGTAGATGCCCTTTAAAATAAGTTTGTAGGTTTTAATATTCGATAATTATAAAAGTTAGATTTGTTTTGCATTTTTACGTGATGTGACTGCCATCATGTGTGTTATATAGATGAGTGTGAGGATAGTTGACTAGATGGCAAATATACCTGTTCTTCATTCTAAGCTATAAAAATTATTACTTGACTTGATGACTTGATTAGAACAATCTAATCCTAGTCACTAAAAAAATCCTTGACTCAAAAAACCAATCTGCAGATTTGTTGCCAGGGATACAGAAAATTGGCAAGCCTTTATTACTTAAATTGTGCTTTAATGAGATATTTGTGATCTTTTTGAATACAGGAAACATTAATGAAACATAATAATTCAAAACTTGCTGAACTATGTTAACTGTAAAGTAGATTTTAATGTGAAATTGTAGCATTAATTAATGCTACTTTTGCAGTGATAATTCCATCTATACAAATGAAATGAATAAGAGGTGGTATAATATAGTGTGGATTAAATGTTGCTATGTGTTAAATTCTCTAGCAGTATTTCCTTATATAAACTTCATTATGCAAGTGAATCATGATATCCTGCAAATGATGTAATAATAAACAGTATATTGCCGGCGATGTCATCAATTTTACACGGCTCACTGAAACCTGTGTACTACAGGAAATAATTTTGTACCTTATTATAATATGTTAGAATATTGAAGTTATATTGCAGTTCTATAATACTTGTTTCATAATACACAAGAGCTATGAATATCCTGTAAATTATGTCACTATGTACACATCTTCATTGGATATAACTTCTCTGAGAGGGGGAGTGGGTTTTGTGTGTGTGGAAGAGATTTTGGATCTGCAGACAATATTTCCACGTACAAAGATGTGGATTATAGTAGATTATGTCCCACCCATAGTTCTGTGATCGTTATAAAGCACTCAGCTTGCAACCTTGTGCTTTTCTATGGTTACTGAACTCCTTGGAGGTTTCTGGAATCCTTTTAATTTACAGTAGGGTTTACAATATCCACCATACAAACAGTGTTAAACTATGATTAAATTATAATTGGTGCTTAGTGATTTAATCAGTGTCACATGACTCACTGAAACCTGCATATCATTGGAAATAATGCACCACTCTGCTTAAAAATAAAAGGAGATTAGGGTCATAGTTCTAGGGTGGAATTAAAGCATCTGACATCAATTTCGCTTGGCCGTAACACCCGAAAACTAATCACCAACTGAACGTTACAGTCAAGGATCACATATGTGGGGGCTCCATCGTGGTCATTCGTTGATCTGTCCACAGACATACCATTCCACAGCATAAAAGCTCGGTTGGCTGTCAGGTATTATGAATTTATAAATGTCCTTTGCGCTTATGGTAGGGAAAAGGGATTTGGTGATTGTTGGTCTGCTGCTAGACTACTCATTCCACTGTATCTCAGAAATCTTGCAATGTTAAGTCTGGTAGCTGCGCTGTCCTCCTCTCATCCAAATGGACAGTATTACTATCTTATCAGTACAATAGTTAAATACAAATCATATAAAAAATGTGGAAAAGACTTACGTGTTCCAAGGTTGCAGGTTCAAACACAGCTTTATTTATTTTTTTTTTTTATGGACGAAAACAACATTTAAAACATCCAAGGTGTAGTGCAATGTGCAAATTGCAAATTGGTTAAAAATTGGGTTAAAATGAGGGTTAAAAAGTAGGGGAATCCTCTTGTTTATCTTCTCCTATTCTGTATAATATCATAACCATCTAGGATCAAGGATATTATTAGGTAATGTAGAGGGTGCTACCATACCGATTCTTACTAGTCCCAACGCTTTTCTGTTATAGCTTTTTCAAGGGTATCATTCTTTTTTCTGTTATTCCTTGTCTTAAATAGTATATGTTTTGTGGGGTTTTCTTCTTTCCTGGATCTGCCTAGCGTCTTGACGTCGCACGCGCGAGATACAGCATGCGCAATGATCTTGTCCCTTTTCGCATGCGCACTATATGCGAGTACGTAATACCCACATGACATAGTTACGTCTATGCGGGTCACCTTCTGCGTTCCATGTATCTGCCTGTTACCCAGAGCATAAAAAAATAAAGCTGTGTTTGAACCTGCAACCTGGAATATGTAAGTCTTTTCCCACATTTTTTATATGATTTGTATCTAACTATTGTATCTGATAAGATAGTAACACTGTTCATTTGGTCTTATCTATTTTTGGGTGAGAGGAGGACAGCGCAGCTACCAGACTTACACATTGCAAGATGTCAGTATTATGGCTAAGGAAAAATTACTGTGTGTGTACGAAACTTTATCAGCTAGTTAACAACCAATTTAATATAAACCTTGTATAACCAATCATGTTATATTCTCAAATGCAAGGACTTAAAATAATTGGTTACACGTGAATTTATTTATTATATTTTCTAGTTCATCCCTATGCCTGTGCTCTATGGGGTCTTCTTGTATATGGGAGTGGCATCCCTCAATGGAGTGCAGGTACAGTATGAATACTAGCTTTGCTCTTATAGAACATTCTTTTTGACAAAGCAGTCTATGAAAATGATATCAGTCATACAGAATGCTATACTCTTTTACAGCACGATGAGGAAGCCTTTGCAAGTGATTTTAGTAATTTAGAGTTTTTGTTAGGTTATCTAAAGAAGTCAGTAAATACAGTAGTAAAATTTACTTGGCCCATTCATGAAGACATGTTTATTATTTCAAAAGGATCATAAATAGGATTGCATATGATTTGTAAAGTAGAAATAGCTCGTTATGGACATTTTCCAAAGCCAATGTGACTGAGACATGTATAGTGTGACCTTGTTTATTACATGTTTGATTTTCAGGTTGTTAGCTTCTGAGACAGAATTAATGAGACAGTCCTGTTAAGCTGTTAAGTATTCTGTCTCTTTAAGGGCACATTGAAGAAGGTCTGGCAAGTTAAACTATGCTTTGCGTTTATATAATTCTGCCATCACTGGTATCCTGAATTTTTTTTATTCATTAACTACATAGTTGTAACTGGCAATAATTTACTATATAGTCTTTTATTAGTCTGTACATTTTGAATTATAAGATAGTTATGTTGGAACTATCGATAGTAAGCATCTATACATGGTCCTGCCATAATCAGGAAGCCTAACACATCTATAATCTTGTATATTTTATCCATTATCATTTATTTGTCTTACAAGAACTGCAAATAGAGGTGAATGTATAATTTATTTAGATTAAGAATTTGTCCAATTCAATAACCCGGTATCAGAAACTTCCAATATTAATTTCCAGGTTATCATAAAAGTATGACTGCGGCCATAAATCTACATCTGCGGTCGTACATGAATGATCGTACAAGCATACATACCATGCGGTAGTATGGGGGTATTGTATAGGCGATTGTACAATTGTGATCATAAAGGTACGATTGTGTTCTTAAAATTTGCACTCGTGAAAGGCATGGTATCCCTAAATGATTTTTAGCCAGAGCCAACAGACTTATTTCTAATTTTACTGGCCAAAAGGTATGTCCACCCTAAAGTACAAACCTATCCATCTGTTTCACTCTTTAACTAAAGCCTAACTGATCCACTCATAATCCAAACCCTTTTTTAGCCTTCCCAGATCAGCTTGAGCATGACAGAATCTCAACTTTTTGTGAGTGTGTTTCAGTGGGGGAGTCTTTTGGAGTCAGTGAGTATTTTGGTTATAAGTCAACGAGTTGTTGCCTAAAGAGTAAAACAGGTAAGTAGATTAATATTTTGAGGTGGACATGCCCTTAAAAGAAAATAAATTTTTGCCAAATTTCTTTTCATCCACAACAAGAATAATATTCTGTGGATACAGAATGTACTTTTACATACGTGTAAGCTGTATAGTTATATACATTATAATATTTTTCAGTAAATTAATCTGTGTGCACTGCTTTTATTTTCTCTGTTTATTCTAGTTCATGGACCGCCTCAAGCTGCTTTTGATGCCTGCTAAACACCAGCCAGATTTCATCTACCTGCGCCATGTTCCTTTGCGCAGGGTGCATCTCTTTACATTCATTCAAATACTGTGCCTGGCATTGCTCTGGGTCCTTAAATCAACTGTGGCTGCTATCATATTCCCAGTTATGGTAAGACCAGGTGTCAGTAAGTGAATTTTAAACCACAATATTCCACGGTTTCAAGAACGTACATAGTAATTTAGTAACATAGTAATTGAGGTTGACTAAAGACGTACATCCATCAAGTCCAACCGTTTCACCCTCAATTTTAACCCTACCAAACAGTTGATGCAGAGGAAGGCAAAAAAAAAAACAGTTAAAAGAGGGAGGGGGAAATTCCTTCCTGACTCCAAATGGCAATCGTAAAGTATCCCTGATCCCTGGATCAACCAGAACTGCAGTATATGTATTTATACCAGTACCGTATATACTCGAGTATAAGTCCAGGTTTTCAGGCTGTATAAACAAACCTCGACTTATAATCGGTCAGTCACTAACTTCGTCTGCCACATCCCCCAATCGTCGCATCCACTGACGTCACTACTTGGCGCCTGTCTTACTTCCTGGCGCCAAGTATGATGTCAGTGGATGCCACAATTGGGATGCTGAGCCGGATTACTCTTACAAGTTAGTGAAAGTTGCCAATGCTGCCGGTAGCGGTATTTTTCAGGTATTAAGCTTTTCAGTAACTAATTTTTGGCTCTCATCCAGAAGATTGAAGAAAAGTAGACACCACCAGTCTTAGTGAACAAACATAACCATGTTTATTCAACACATCATGTGTAACATTTCGGTGACACATGACGCCTTCATCAGACATCATGATGTCTGATGTGTTGAATAAACATGGTTATGTTTGTTCACTAAGACTGGTGTGCGCTAATTTTTCTTTATCTTCTGGATAACAGTCACTGGCTGTGACTTAGTAGTAGCCACCCAGCGTATATTTTTACCTTGTACAGTGGTGCAGGAAGTCTTTTTCTTTTTTACAAATTTATGGCTCTTCGTGTGCTTATTTTTACTGGCAGGAAGGGGGGGAAGGCTGGGTAGGGGGGGTTTGCAGTTCCACTGCAGATGTTTGTAAACTACAACTCCCAGCAACTATAGCATGCTGGGAGTTGTAGTTTCAAACACCTGAAGTGCCAAATAATTGGGGATTACTCTTAATGTAAAGGACAACTAATGCCTGAAAACAATAGTGAATCAGGAGGTAGGCAGCAGTGGTCATATTTTCTACCCTCGACTTATACTTGAGTCAATCATTTTTTACTAATTTTCTAGGTAAAAATAGGTACCTCGGCTTATACTCTGATCGACTTATATTAGAGTATATGAGGGTAATTCTCATTATTTTTTTCGTTTTAGAAACTTATCTAGTACACTTTTAAAGCTATTCAGTGAATTTGCCATTACTACATCTGCTGGAATACAGTTCCACACTTTTACTATTCTCAATGTAAGAAACCTTTCCTAACCTGAAGATAAACTTCTTTTTTTCCAATCTTAAAGGATGTCCACGTGCCTTTGATATGACCTATTAGTAAACAATGCACCAGAGATATCTGTTGTATTCAATTAGATCAACTGGACTTGAAATGTAGTTCTTGAAGACGTTTCGCTAGTCATCCGACTGGCTTTCTCAATTCAGAATGACTTGTACAAGAATCTGTGGCAATTATGTACCCTGGAAAATCCCAATTAGCATATCACAGCCAGGTGTTAAGGATGTGATTAGATAGTGGCTAAGAGGTGTTATAGGAACGCCCAGAGTAAGGTGTTAAACCAGCATTGTACATGGCAGACAGTTGGTGTCGAATCCCCCCACCTCTATTTAGGCTTGGTTTCTTTATTTTCACATAAATGGCCTCCTTAACACCTCTCTTGAACCAGTCACGTGCCTTCGCCATATGTTAACATTACAATCTTCAAAGGTATGTCCTTTATCCTTAAGATGCAGATACACGGCTGAGTCCTGACCCGAGGAATTGGCTCTTCTGTCTGGGCCATACGTTGATGCAGTTGCTGTTTGGTCTCCCCCACATACAAATCAGAGCATTATTCACTGCACTGCACTGCATATATGATGTCGCTTTTCTTGTGTTTTGGTATTGGGTCTTTTCGGATGTACCAATTGCTGCCTCAGTGTGTTGTTCGGTTTAAAGCAGACAGGGATACGATGTTTTTTGAAAATTCTTCTTAATTTCTGGAGACCCCTGCTACATATGGATGACCATGTTCTTCCTCCTGTCTTGCTTTTTCCCCTTCACTGTTGGTATTCGTGTTCTTTTCTTTCCTTCTACTTCTTTTGACAAAGGCCCAGTCTGGATATCCACAAGTTTTAAGGGCTCCTCTGAGATGTTTCATTTCTTTAGCCTTCGCCTCTGTGCTAGTGGGGATGTTCTCGGCTCTGTGTTGCAGGGTTCTGATGACCCCCAGCTTGTGATCTAAAGGCTCCTCTGAGATGTTTCATTTCTTTAGCCTTCGCCTCTGTGCTAGTGGGGATGTTCTCGGCTCTGTGTTTATACATTAGTTGCCTATGTGGCACAGTATCAAAAGCTTTAGCAAAACCCAAGTATACTACATCTACTGCTATGCCAGAATCTAAATTCTTACATAAAAAACAAGTAAATTTGTCTGACACAATCAGACAATTTCTCATAAATCCATGCTGACTACTATTAATAAGATCAGTTCTTGAGACATAGACAAGGATATGATCCTGTAACAAAGTTTCCAGCACCTTCCCTACCACTGATGTTAGGCTTACAGGTCTATAGTTACCAGGTTGGGAACGACTAAATTTTTTGAATATTGTTATTACATTGGCTTTTTTCCAATCCAGCGGCTCATCACCAGAGAAAAGTTTATCTGAAAAGATAAGAAACAGTGGTCTAGATAAAACTAGACTAAGTTCTATTAGGGTACACACGAGCAGATTTTTCGGGCCAATCGACCGATACTTCCGTGTATCGGTCGATTGGGACAAAAAAATCTGTGCCGCTTTCAGCAGCGGCCGATGTTGGTCGCCCGTTCGTTCAGATCGGACGTATCGTAAATCACGGACGATCGCGCGGTTCCCTGTCTCGGTCGGGACAAATAGTCCCTTCATGTGTACCCACCCTTAAGATCCAAAGATGGATGGATGTGTATCCATCTGGTCCTGGGTCTTTATTGATATTAACTTTGTCTAATTGTTTCCATACAATATCCTCTGTCAGCAAGAGTGAATATTCCTCATTCATACCCTTCATATTATTACATTCCCTACTATAGGGACTAGGATTCTTTATAGTAAATACTATATAATGATTTAGCACATTAGCCTTCTCTGCATCTTCTATTACCATCTCAGCCCCCTTATGGTCCCACATTCTCGTTCCTCATCTTTTTATTATTGATATATTTAAAAAACATTTTGGGGTTAAACTTGCTTCATTCTGCTATTCGTATTTCATTTTCTATTTTAGCTAGTTTACTTGCTTTCTTGCACTACTTATTACAGCTTTAATCCTAGCATTAAGCCAGGGGAAGAGGACCTAATTTTTTTACACTTTTTGAAGGTATAAATTTAGAAATGTAGTTTAACATTTCAAAACAAGTCAAAATCTTTACCTAGGAACAAATTCCCCCCCCCCCCCAATCTATGAGCAGGAGTGATTCCTTTAACAACATAAAATAGCTTTCCTAATGTTAAAAGTTTTTGTTAACCCAGTACACTTTTGTTTTTTGAAATCTATATTAAATGACACTATATCATGATCACTTCCCATTACCTTTATCTCCAAAATAAGCTCAGGGTTATTAGAAATCACCAGATCCAACAACACATCCTGTCTAGTAGGAATATATGTTGTATTCAGTTAGATCAACTGGACTTAAAGACGTTTAGCTAGTCATCTGACTGGCTTTATTCTGAATTGAGAAAGCCAGTCGGATGACCAGCAAAACGTCTTCAAGAACTAAACTTTAAGTCCAGTTGATCTAACTGAATACAACAGATATATCATGACCTGGATGAATGAGAACCTTCACAATCAGGTCTAGTTGGAACTTCTACCATCTGTGCAAGAAAATGCTCATGAAGAAGATTTAAGAACTTGATACCTTTTGAGGTACTGGCAGTTCCCTTATTTCAATCTATGTCAGAACATGCCCCATACCAGCAGCCTTCGCTAACTGCATATGGAGATTAATTCCCATATCCCCACTGACATTTGGCGGTTTATAACATACACCAACAATTAATTTACCCACCTTCTTGCTTCCTGTACAAAGCTCCACCCATATTGGTTCTGCCCTATCATCTATACCTCCATCTATCTCATCTTTTAAATTTTGCTTCAATTCTTGTTTAACATACAAACATAATACCCCTCCTTTTTTATTAACTCTGTCATGTCTAAATAAGGATTATCCTTTGAAATTTACTGTCCAGTCATGGGAATCATTTAGCCATGTTTCTGCTATACCGATCAGATCATACCTTTCCTTTAAAGCTATTAGTTGTAGTTCTCCAGTTTTTACAGACAGACCTCTTGCATTTGTAAACATACATTTTAGATTATCATTCAAACTTGGACGTACATGCCTCCTTATCCTCTTTGCTCCTCCTCCCCCATTTCCACCCTCTATTATCTTATTAGCCCCCTAATCCCTCTATTTACCCCTGTGAAGTCCAATGTACCCTCCCCCCATACCTAGTTTAAAATCTCCTCCAACCCTCTAGCCATCTTCTCCAAAACAGCTGCACCATTATCATTGAGGTGCAGTCCATCTCTACTAAAGAGGCTGTAGACAACAGAGAAGTCAGCCCAGTCCTCTAAAAACCCAAACCCATCTCCTTACTCCAACCTCTTAGCCACGCATGTATACTAATAAGCTCCTGTTGCCTCCCTAGCGTAGCACATGGCTGTGGTAGTATTTCTGAAAACACTACCCTTGAGGTCCTTACTTTTAACTTGGCCCCTTACTCCCGAGAATCATTTTAAGCACCTCACCAAGACCGCTGGGTCACTCCCTGCCACACCCAATAATCTGTCTACACGATCTACCACATGTTGAACCCTAGCACCAGGCAGGCGACACACTTTTCGGCATGTAGGGTCTTGGCGGCAGATTACCCTATCTACCCTTCTAATAATGGAGTCCCCTACCACTACCACCTGCCTATATTTCCTAGCCCCCAGTTCTTCCTCCCTTGTATTAGAGATGGCCGTCCCTTTGGTGTTTTGAGAGATGTACTCTAACTTATGCTGCCCATGCATTTATTAGTCACAGCTAAACAGATAAAAAAATAACAGCCCTTCAATTGTTTGCTGAACATTTGTAACCCTTATTTATAAGAGGAAACTTTTAATAAGAATACTTACATAAATGTACTGGAGGTCTGGGTTTACATACGCCAAACCCTTCACTTAAATGCCAAATCGTTCAGCAGTTTTTCAATGTTTATTCACTTAACAGTGGTCCAGGTTTTGCCGTCCCCGAACCCTTTGCCTGGTTCATAAATAACAGCTATCCAAAGAACTAAGGTATTTCGACGCACACCATTTCAAAAAGTTACAATGTGGACCAGATAAAATAATTTTTCACCCAGATGTCCGAAACATGTTGTGTTAGCACAATAAATGCACTTGTGTTTTTGGCAATTCCGGAGTGGTTGCGGTTTTCTGAGAGGCTCCAACAACTTATATTCTAGTTAAGATAAAATCTCCAAATTTATTCAAACATATAAGCGGACAATCAGATACGTACGCTTTTACTCATAGGCTCAGCGGAAACAGAACACTCATATAACATGTTCCAACAAATACATTAAAATATTACAATAAACTCTAAGCATAATTATAGTAAAGAATATAACTGGTTATCACACTATATACATGTTAAAGCAAGAGGATAGTACGAGTAAGAAGACACCTACAAAAACATGTATAGTACGTTCAGAGGGAAAAAGGAGAAGAAAACACAATGCAGGTAAGCATCAGAATTCATTAAAGACCGTGATTCACAGTGGATACTGTGAGAAAGAAAAATTACTCCAAAATACATCAAATTTAGACACTGTAATGCCAGAAACCTAGGATTTACATATATCCAAAAGGTAAGAACCCACGGTGATGAACATCAATCTATATAACACGAAATATCAGATCTTGAATTAAGACCACCAGTGGTTCGGGTCTTTAACATGAAGATCCGCCTTACCTCTGCTTTACCCAGAAAGGCCATTCTATCTCTATTTCTGCTATCTGGAACGATACTTTGTATGCCTTGTACCTTCAGATGCTTAATTTTTGATTGGTTACACATCTTGAAATGTCTACCAATTGGACTAAGTTCATTCCCAGTTTTAATTTCTCTGATATGTGATTTACAGGAACATGTAGTACATGTACCACATATTGTATAAGACAACAGGTGCATGTTAACAAGTGGACCCTGCAACATTGTAGAAAGAAGGACCCATCGTATTGGAAAAAGGTATGGGTAAGTAAATATGACAGTGCTTCCAGAATTAATTGATAGCTTACTGCATGTATCCCCCATTGGTGAGGTATGCAGGAATACAATGAGACCACATCTGTGGTTGCTAGACTCAAGTCCTTCTCCAATGACAAACTATCTAGTACAGTCAATACCTGTGTGATGTCTTTCAAAAAGGAGTAGAGTAGCTTCACAAGGGGTTGGAGAAGAAAATCCAATAATTTAGTCTATCATTCAGGAAGGCTATACCTGCCAGTATTGGCCTTACCTTTGGAGGAAACTCATTTTTATGGACTTTAGGTAGGTGGGAGAAGATGGGAGTAACTGGATTTTTTGGTAAAAGGAAATCTCTCATACATTGTTCAATAATCCCAATCGCTATACCCTCTTCTACCAACCTTTCTAATTCACATTTATAATCCATAGTAGGATCTTTATTAATAATCGTATAGGTGTTAATATCACCTTATTTTCTTAGGGCCTCTTGCTGGTAATTAATTTTATTTAACACAACATAACTTTTTTATGATGATAGACTGATCTTCCTTATGCTTCCTCACTGGCCTTCGTTTATTATGTGTCATGTTATCCCATTCTTAGGTTTAAGGCCCTTTCTACAGGCAATCGATAGATTTTTCAATTCCTTTTCTACTTGTTCTTGAAAGCTATCCACCTTGGGGCCCCTTGATTGGATTGGGTAAAATCTAGATTCCGCTCTAAACCTGTTATTATGCTCCTTGGCGTCTACTCCTAAATACTGTATATCCCTATCCGTATCTTTCATAAGGGAAAATAGTTGTTCTAGGTCTTTGGAATACCAATACATATTTTTCTTAAGGATAGATTTAGTTGGTGGTTCCTCACCTGTTCTATGTACTCTCTTAGGGAAAGACCTAGTCCAGGTGGATTTAAATTCCTGTTTATACTTTCTATAAACTCGGTTACTGTACCTCTGTAATCTCTCCTATCTATGCTTTTTTACTTTTTGTTTCCATCAATTGCATCTCCACTCTGTCAATACTAATTCCCAATTTTTTCTAAGTTTTTAAATAATGAAATCCCTTTAAAACTCTCTACCTTATCCTCACACAGCTTAACCTCTCCTCTTATCTCATTCAATTGACATTTTTTATGTTAGGATCAAATCTATTAGTTTCAATGAACAGTCTAAAATGACTCTGTTCCAATCCACCATAAATTGTCTGTCTTCCTCTACATAAAAGGTGGGGTACTTTTTCAAACATAACCCCCTTGGGATAATTACTTCTTCCCTGTATTTCTCTAAAGACATAGTATTCCAACAAACACGTGCTTCCTTAATTATGTCTCTTTCCAATATGTGAAAACAGCCCCCAATATCATTAATTGGCTCATTATCCACTCTAAAAACATCCTGTGTTCTTCTTACTTTAACACTATCCCTTTGTTTGTACTTATAGATATCTCTTTTCCTTCCTGTAACATCCATATTCAATTGTTTATTCATCTCTTTTCAATATTGAAGGAAATATTACAGTATATAAAGAAACAAACAAAAATTCAGGAGAGTTAATTGTTAATTAAATGTGTCCACGTGGACTGATTGGCTGTAGTAAATAGATATTTGTCACTGCTAAACAGATACAAAATAACAGCTCTTCAATCATTTGCTGAACATTTGTAACCCTCAATTATAAGTGGAAACCTTTCGTAAGAATACTTACATAAATGTAATGGAGGTCCGGGTGTACATACCCTGAACCTTTCACTTAAATGACAAATCATTCAGCAATTTTTCAATGTTTACTCACCGCTTCCTTGCCGTGGTCCAGGTGCTCCCTGCCCCTAACTTAGAGATCTTACCTTTTCGATATATGTAAATCCTAGATTTCTGTCATTACAGTGTCTGAATTTGATATATTTTGGAGTAATTTTTCTTTCTCACTCTCCTGTATCCACTGTGAACCGCGTTCTTTAATGAGGTCTGATACTTGCATTGGGTTTTCGTCTCCTTTTTTCACTCTTATATGTGTTTTTTGTAGGAGTCTTCTTACTCGTACTATCCTCTTGCTTTAACATATATACGTATATATATACATATACGTATATAGTGTGATAATCAGTTGTATCCTTTACTATAATTGTGCTTGGATCCTATGAGTAAGAGCTGGGATCAGCTTGAAACACGTAAGGAGTACTTATATGATTGTTCGCTTATATGTTTGAGTAAAATTTGGTGATTTTATCTGGTCCACATGGTGACTTTCTAAAATGATGTCAGAGTACTTTGTATTGCCATACATTTATTAGACTTGACTGCAACATTCCTGCGATGTTCTGAAAACCGCTTGCCTTGAATATATTGTAACCAATGTTACTGGCATTAACGCTGGTCACAAAAGTCTATTTAGCTCATAGGATGTGGAAGTGTTACAAAGGAAGATATCTGTTTGTGGTCCAACTTTACCACCAATTCAGAGAGTATGACGGCATTACACTCTGTAGTTGCTCCTCTGATGCAATAAAGCTTATAGTGACTTTTGGTGCATTTCTATTGAGTATTTACTCAACAAGCTTTAAGCTGATGTTTAAAAAGTCACAGAAAAGGGTAACTAGCTTAACTGTAGAGGCTTATGCACAGTAAAACCTTTCTTAAAGCCATACTTATTACATGGGTTAGTGTGGCATTAAAACGATTTAAGGATCTAGCAGGGAGATTCAATATAAGTTCTTATCGTTTAAAATGGTGCTAATTTTGCCCCAACCAATCAGATCTTATTTAATATTTGAAAGCTAACATCTGATTGGTTGGGGCAAAATTAGCACCATTTTTAACGATAAGAACTTTTATTGAATAACCCTGTAGATTTGCTAATATCCAACAATAAAATGAAGATAACAAAAGTATGATTTCACTAAAAGTAACTTTTATAAGTACCTGTCTTCATACCATGCTTTTTTCTTCTGAGATGTTCTAACAGTTAATCCTTGTCTTATGTAGATCCTTGCCCTTGTGGCAGTGAGAAGGGCCATGGACTTTTTGTTTTCTCAACATGATCTCAGTTTTCTTGATGATGTAATCCCAGAGAAGGACAAGAAGAAAAAGGAAGATGAGAAAAAGAAGAAAAAAAAGAAGGAAAGCATTGACAGTGACAATGAAGATGTGAGTTTTAATGATTACCTGCAAAAATATATATATAGTATAAAGTATAATATAAGTACAAACTTCTCAATTCTTTATTCTCCTTTTCTTTATCTACCCTTTCTTTGTTTATCTGTATAATAAAAGATGATTCCTCATTGCAGGTCAATCAGTTTGTTTGGGTGTGATAACATTGTGAAAGGTTGTGTTATGGCAATGTAGGCTTCCTCACTCTATACAATGTTAAAGCAAAAGGCAGAAAATAGTGGATACAGAGGGCCATATTGCTAAAGGCATGGTATTAATTTATAGCGATACCGCGCCTTTAACAATCGATATCACAATAGTACATTTATGGGTGCTATCGGAAAATCGTATGGGTGCTATCGTAAATCTACGAAAACAGCCATAAATGTACGACATCGATCATGAATCTATGATCGCGGCCGTAAATCTATGACCACATTTGTAGAGTTATGATCTACCATGGAATACCATTGCGTTAGTTTACTACCATAGAGCGGGCATACATTTACGACCACTAGCCGTAAATGTACGCTTTCCCATAAATGTACAATGTAAACTAAAACCGCGGGTTTTTAAAAATGACCCAGACTGTAATGCTAATTTTAGAAAGAAACACTTTGCATAAAAACATGCATATTACTTTAATATAAATTTACTCTTTTTCTTTTTAAAGATAAAGGGATGTTATTATTTGTGAAATGCAGCTCTTTTATAGTCTATTAAAAAAAGGAATGCTGTCAGTGACATGTGAGTTATGAGATTACAATATACTAAAACTAATCAATCAAATCAATGACCAAAACTTTTTTAGTCTTTGTGACCTGGGCAAAAATGTCCTTATTATGAAAAACATGATGCTATTAACACAGGACTTTTTAACCAGAACCAGTATGTTTACAGTATCAAAAGGAAGCACTGTATAAGTAGCAGCTATGATGCAATATACTGTAGCTACATTAGGAAGCAACTGAAAAGAAAAAAATGATCAGCTTCCAGAAGAATACTGGGGATAATTTTTGCTTAAACTAGAAATGTTCTCATTTTAATTTGATATTGCAAATCTTTTCTGTTTCTCTCTTGTCAACTTGTTCCTGATAAAACACCTCTGGTCTACAGAAGATGGACCCTCTTTATACTTTTGGGGGAGTTGTTATAAAAACCTAATCTCTGAGTACTTTTACACGTTTTTCCACAGTCTGACAGCCCATATTCAGAAAAAGTTCCCAGTATTAAAATTCCAATGGACATCATGGAAAAGGAACCATTCCTAAGTGATAGCAAACCTAGTGACAGTGAGTAGATGTAACCTTTTGCATGCCTGCATGAAAATGACAAACTCCATGTCATCTCATAAAGTCTATTCAACGTCTAATCATTCTTCATCATCTTCATATTCTTGTAGAAGGTGTTGAACTTTCTGCAGCATTGACACTTTTTATTTAAGTAAGCTTCTGAAAAAATAATTTAAAAAAAATGAATTAGATAAAAGAGGTGTAAAAAAAACCTATAGAAGCACTCTCCATCTTGCATAGTTAGATAGTAATTCTGTACGGAGACTTTTAGTAGTGGTAAAACGTTTACAAACAACAAGCTTACTGATAAAGGTCGATTTGCAGTTCTGTATTTTAATTTTTCTTTCCACATTCAAAAATTTCATCTTGACAGCTTAATATTTTTTTTTTCCGTCTTGCAACAGTGTTTGGGCTAGGTTTACCTTTGAAGGTCTCTAAGTTGCAGTAGACCTTTTAAACTGTAATATCATTGCAGTGTATATTTCCATGAACTGAAATTGTAAATAATTTATTAATCCAAAGCTAGCATTTTCATTACCACTAAGTTTTCCAGCTACTTATTTCTGTGAAACTTATGGAAAATTCGGTCCTACTATTCCTTGTAAAAAAAAATCTCAAAAGTTTCTAAACTTTCTTCAAACCCTTATTTAATGGTGCACCATTTTGTCCTGTTAATTTTGTTTCCGGTTAAAAAGGGATACAAACAGATTTAATATTTTTTTTATAACTGTATTAAAACAGTAATAAAGTGGCATTTAATTGGTTGCTGTAAATAACCAGCACTAGGCAATTTTTGAACCTTGTATTAAATAAGCTTGTAAATCTTTATCAGATGCTAATTTTGTTGATAGGGAATGAAAATGATCAAAACAAATTAAAACTAATTTATACAATGTTCTTTGAATACTTATGCAGAATAATAATTAATTTGGCTTGAAAAAGCCAAATTACTGTTCTTGCTATTTCTTCTTTTTCTTCTTCTTTTTCTTCTTCCGTTTTATTCTTCCGCTTTTTTGGACCGTATCTCCTCCCACAGTTTTTGAGCTAGAGACATGAAATTCGGTATAGACGTGCGAGGCATATAGGAGAAGTGTGCTATCTTCTAGCTAAGGAATCCGCGGAAGCGTTACTGCGTTATCGGCGAATTTCCGGACATTTTTTCCCATAGACTATAATGGTAACAATCCTCAAATGTGGATATTTCAAAACACAAAAAAGACATACCCCCTCAACCAGACCCAGGTACACACACCTACTAATCTACTAATTCATTATGGTGGTAGCCATACTTAAAGGGTAACTAAAGTAAAAAAAACTAATTTAGATTTATCCTCAATAAAATATAGTTTTATGGTTGTAAACACAAAAAAGACATACCCCCTCAACCAGACCCAGGAACACACACCTACTGATTTACTTATCCATTACTGTGGCAGCCATACTTAAAGGGTAAATAAAGTCAAAAAAATTAATTTTTATTAATAATAAAAAAGGTTTGTTTTTTTAACCCCCATGTGGCACAGTTACATACACCTACTGGCCTACCCCTCCATTACTGTTGCAGCCATACCTAAAGGGTAACTAAAGTCAAAAAACTAATTTTGACCAATCATCAAAAAAGTTAGTTTTTTTAACCCCCAACCGGACACAGGTACATACACCTACTGATATACTTATCCATTACTGTGGCAGCCATACCTAAAGGGTAACTAAAGTAAAAAAAAATTTTTGACCAGTCATCAAAAAAGTTTGTTTTTTTAACCCCCAACCCGACACAGGTACACACATCTACTGATCTACTTATCCATTACTGTGGCAGCCATACTTAAAGGGTAACTAAAGTAAAAAAACTAATTTTGACCAATCATCAAAAAAGTTTGTTTTTTTTAACCCCCACGTGGCACAGGTACATACGCCTACTGACCTACCCCTCCATTACTGTTGCAGCCATATCTAAAGGGTAACTAAAGTCAAAAATGTTTTTTGACCAATTATCAAAAAAGTTTTTTTAAGCCCCAACCTGACACAGGTACACAAACCTACTGATCTACTTATCCATTACTGTGGCAGACATTAGGGTAACTAATGTCAAAAAAATACATTTTGATAAAAAATCATTATGATTGAAAATGCCGCTAATTTTGCCCTAACCAATCAGATGTTAGCTTTCTGATTGATTGGATCAAAATTAGCACCACTTTGGGCTGGGTACACACAAAAGTTTTTTTTGTCCCAAACAAGCGTTCACTACAAACTCATCATTCCCATTATTGAGTTTTAAAATCTGCAGCAAACACACATATTCCCTTCCAAAATGCAGCCCTTCAAGCCAAATTCAGTTTTATAACTTTCCCTTTCTAGTTATATATTTCTCTTTCTGTCTGACTGATGACAGACTCAATATGATTAATTCACCATGCATGAGTGTTCACAAATCAAAAGCCTTCTGCATAGTGTGTCCTTTTTGTGTTTTACAGATTTCTTGAATTGGATTTTTTCTGGGGAGATAGAGAAAATTGTGCTTGCCCAGAACAGTTTATTATTAATTTAATGAATTATCTAGTCAAATTGCTGCTCATTTACATCTCCTTAAACATTACCACAGATTTCATTATGTTGACTTCATTTAACACTATATTGCTATAAAGCAAAGTGTGTACTTGAGGACTTTATCTCTGCATGTTTAATCGTAAAACTTGATACAGGGACATTTCCTGTCTTAAGGGTAAAAAAAGGTATAAAGTGCCTAGGTGCATTCTCTTTATAAAGTGCATTAGGTGCATTCAGTGCTTTCTCTTTATAAAGTGCATTATGTGCATAAGCTTTATAAAGTGTATATAATGGATTATTAAAAAAGTGCATTAATCAACTGTTTCAAAAAACATGTTATTTTAAACAAACCTACTTTATAACAGTAAACAGTAGGGAAGCTGAATGGATTTATAGGCTCAACACAATGGTACCAAAGGGGCTAGACACACAGTTTTCCTTTAAATCCTTTTTATGATGAAATAATTATCAGTCAGATATTTGTATGTGGACATAGGATTGTACTGTTAAAAAGTAGGTTCGTATAAAATAAAAAATTTTAAAAAGTTGATTAATGCACTTTTTTAATAATCCATTATATACACCTATACACTTTATAAAGCTTATGCACATAATGCACTTTATAAAGAGAATGTACTGAATGCACCTAATGCACTTTATAAAGAGAATGTACATAGGCACTTTGTAAAGAGAATGCACTTATGCACTTTATAAAGTTAAAGAGATTATAGAGTTTCAAATATGCACTTTAAAAGCAGTTTGGGGAGTGTTAGGTCACATATTGTATGATGGATATGTATTAAGAGTCACATGATGAAAAGAGGTGTGTGTTGTGTCACATGAGATTGTATTTAAGTGAATGTACACTCATTTGCACTTTGTTGATGTCCTGATGAAGACGTCCTGTGTGACGTTGAAACGTTGAATAAAAGCTTTTTTGCTTTCACAATAGCAGTGTGCCCGGGACATATATTGAATTGAAATTCACTAGTACTGCACATGGTAGATGGGAGCCGTGTGGCCTGGATATATTAAGTGTACTGGATGAGTGCAGCTGTTCTTGAACATATTGTTATTCTGTACAATTAATATAGTACTCCTTAATCAGATATTGTTTAAATTGTGTCCTTTTGAAAGAAGATCTACATTTAATATAATCACATAGTAGTGGAGATTTAATAAAGTTATTAAGTTATTAATCTAGTTTAACATTTTTACCCCACCCATAATGTAAATTAAAAGAAAGCCAATGAAATCCCAGTCTACTCTCTTGTTGATGTACCCAGGGTGAGGATATAAATGACTAGATTCTCACCCCTGGGATTACATTAGATCATTAGATTGTCTTCAACACATAGCCAATATCTGCTTGTGTCCATTAATACCTCCCCATAGGTTGCCACCTGCAAACCATGTAGATGCAACTAAAGGTTTGT
The DNA here is from genome assembly GCA_019447015.1 of Hymenochirus boettgeri. NCBI lineage: Eukaryota > Metazoa > Chordata > Amphibia > Anura > Pipidae > Hymenochirus > Hymenochirus boettgeri. Next base: position 145,984,706 of record CM033469.1, read on the forward strand.
ATACACGTTAGATAATATTCCTGCGATATAACCAAAAAATGTTCAACAACATTATTGTTAATTCTCACAATTAAAACCATGCCTGTACAAACAGCAACCATATTCGTTAGATGTTATAAAATAAGCAGATGTTCTCATGTGTTGATGAAAAGCAGCGCATGCTCATTAATCTTATTTTCCTTGAAAAGCTAGCGATGATCTTCCGACTATGTACAAACATGACAAATATACGACAATTAGCAGAAAGAATCTGCCAAGCCGATAATAGTTGTGAATGGTTGGTCTCCAATGGTCGTTGAAGCTATATTTTCACGCAAATGTTGTGAGGTCGTTTGTCAGCTATATCGCACGAATATTATTTAACCTGTGTACAAATCTTAAGGCTTTTGTTCTAGCCAATCTAAGATAAGCACAATGTTTTAGTTCCTCATCCATATTGTGGTGGTTTAGTTTAAATATGTAAATATTCTTCTTTAATTCTGGAATCTTATTTATCCTTCTTTTGAAAGAATGCATTAACCTGCTATTGCTACATCTACTAAAATAAAGTTACGTACTGTACAATTCATGATATTTTATAACTCTCTTCTTCCTATACTACACTATTTGAGTTAAATGCCTTTGAATATGTTGGGATTTAGAAACTATGACATATATTTTGCATTATAATAATAAAGAAAATCAACATTGTGTTCATTTACTATGGGGAAGCAGAAGAAAAAGTTCATGTCTAAAAAGATTTGCCATTATTCTCTTTAGTGCTTTTTTCATTCTTTTCTCATTGACCCCTCCTGGAATGAAGATTACAGTACATAACTGTTAAAATAACTAATTAAAACAACTAAACCAATCAGGTAATTTTGTGGCTATAGCCTGCATGTCTCTTATAGATTGATCTTTGTTCCTTTTATTTCTATAGATGAAAAACCTTTTACATTCCTTGAAAGACACACATCATGCTGAAAGAATACCTTTTCTTCAGACACATATGCCAAGGTAATGCACCAATAATGTTTATGAGCCTCTGCCATTTCAGAGTTTGTATTTAAAAAGCTCTAAAAGAATATAAAGTATACTGTTATTGTCTTCTCAGCACTATTAAAGCTAATGTCAAATGAGTCATGTCTAGACATTTTGTACGCTGTGGCTTTTTCTAGATGGAGTGTTAACCTTCCTTCCTACTGGCTCTCAAGTTAGTTATTAAAATGTATCCATTACTAAGATTTCACCTATAAGTGATCTATTAAATAACCATGGTCATAGGGTGACCATTAAGATTACTGTGAGTGAAACTTGGTTCTGGGTGTTTCAGCTCCTGCTCTTTTTTTAATGAAAAAGTTGATGGACAAATTGTTTAAAAACATCCAATGTTACATATAAGCCTAATTATGCCACAATTATTAAAAGTGGTAAGATTTTTTTTCTTTTGGGGCGTATTTATAAAAGCTCAAGATATAGCAAAACCGCGCTCATTGCTGAATGCCATGTAGCATTTGTATTTTCTCTAGGCAACACACAGTAGTATTTTTCATCCGCTATTTGTATAGAGGTTGTAGAATAATCAGAATGAGTGGCCTGGTAGCAGAGCTGTGCAGGGTGTGGATAGATTCATCCAAGTCTTGTTCCTCTCCAGCTAAAAGATGTGAGAAATGCACCATGTGTCATACATCTCATTGTTGTATATCAGTTAAAATAAATCCTATATGTTAAATTAATTTTCTTGTGTGTTACAGCCCACCAAGCACTCCAATACGAATTGTGCCTCAGATTAGAATAGAGATTGAGCCAGATGATGACGCTTATTACTGGAGTCGGGGAACAGAAACTACTTTGTAAAATTGTGAACCATATCCTGCATTTTGACCATGGGGGTTTTGTGTCAAATTAAATATTTTATCTTTTCACGTATAATGTGGAAAGGTTCTGCCTACGGCACTTTGTAAATAGCTTGCACTTGCTAATGCATTTCCCTGTATGCTACCCTCATAATTATACTATACCGAATTTTGTAAATGCTTTTGCCCTTTCTGCTGAAACTAAAGCACAACTGTCAAGCTGTATTTATCGCTACTGCATCCAAAATCAATCTTAAATAGTTTATTTTTTTATTCTGGTACTTTATTATGTGGGATTACTATGCAATTGTTTCTAACATTCGCACAAGCCATCCTGTGTATATGTATGCTTTGGCCCTATGTCTTAGGTCAAATGGGCATACAAAGAATTGTAGTTTTCCTTGGAGGAAAATATGGAGGCTAATGCTCACCGATTTGGGAGAATCACTAACAAATGGAGGTAAAAACTCTCTGCATTTCGGTGACTTTGGTAGAATGCCACCAATGTCTTTATTTTTCTATGTTGATTTCCAAAAAGCTCAAAGAGACATATTAAAGTAATTTGTTTCTGCGATCCTCCACAACCAGTGGGTTTATTTCAATTGTGGCGCTTAGGAAATTGATCGGACATTGGTCTATAATAATTTAATACTGTAGAAATACGTTGGTACTCAGCTTAATACAATCTAATGAAATTAAATGGCCATTGTACTTGTATCTTATATTAAATACTTTTTAGTACTCTGTACACAGTATGGAAAAATATTTAATAATTAATTTCCACGTTTTTTTTTTTAATTGTGTCCTAACGTTGAACATGCTTGCTATAATGTAATAATTTTTAAGAAAAAAGTTTTAAATAACTGTAAAAAAATGAATTTCTTTCCTGCAGCAGGAAATTTATAGTTTAAAGTAGTTCTACCTCTTATTTGTAGAAGCAGGGCTTTTATTTTTTTTTGTATATGTTCAATGTGATTATAAAGTACAATATCCTGATATTTAGAACTTAAAGTAATCCTTTAAAGTTTTGCATTCATACTGAACTAATCAATGAACTAATTTCATGAATATCAGGCTGTAATTTTTAATTACATTCGAGGGGAGAAAAAACTAATTTATAATCAACTATTTTGTTTGTTGAGAAAATATTTATGTATGTAGGCAATAACTGATAATATTAACTTGTAACAGGGATCATAAAAAAACAAGATGAGTTGTTTTGGACTAATTTTATTTAAAGTCTGGACACAGATCCATTAAGGCACATCTGTGTTTTGACACTGTACATATGTGTGTCAAATAGAATATAGGAATAACAGTTATCTGGCAAACAAAACCGCTTTAAAAGAGGATAATTATGTATCAGGTAATCTACAGGTAGTTAAAAAGCACTGCCCTTGCAAAGAGGACAAACAGATCTCAAAGTGCCTGGAGTAGCATAACTCCCATCTTTCCCATTATCACCAGGGCAGTCCACTTTTTCCTAGCATTTCAGACTGCTGAACCTTGTCCAGCAATGTGTGTAGCTAGGGAGGCCCAGGGGAATGTCTGGGTATGGATAGGTCTGCTTTTGTCTTGTCTGTGAGGTATGCAGCAGTAGTGCAGTTGTGATTTACATACAAAGCGTCACAGCAATAAAAACAGTTTTGTCTTCATGGAGATCATTTCGATAACTTATCTAATTATTATCCAATTGTCAGCACTTTTTAGGTAATTCTTAAAGAAAATTGCTGTGACCCCCCCTCCCCATATCCCCATCTTATTTGGGTTAGAATCATTTTGAAACACTGACACATAACTTTTTGGGCTATTCCCATTCACTTCTATAGAGATGATTTGCAGCATGGAAATTTACTAGCATTTTAGAAAACAGTGTGAAAGTCAAATCAAAGAGTTATTAGACCTACATTGTGGTATATTCCCCTTTTGGAAGACTGCTTGCTAAGTGAAATGGGGCACTACTACCTTTCTCTCTACTGTTCTTACAGGGTTGAATTTATAAGTCCTTACCCTATGTCTTACCCCCCCCCAGTTTTCCTTTTCTATTGAACACACATATGATAACTATTGCATTTAAAAACTTTTGTTCAATAATTTTGTAACATAGTCTTCCTTATGGAAATCAGATTTTACTTGAACTATATTAACTGCTGATTTAATTGATCTACAAGTTACTAAATATGAAGTGCAAAGTGTTTTGCAATTTTTGGGTATAGGGATGGGAAAAAGCAAGCAGCATTATTCAAATGGTTATTCAATAGGAGAAAAAGAGGCAAGAAAAACCAGTTCATTTGTTTATTTATCTAATGAAGGCTTACAGCACCATTTTTTTATTAAAAAGGCTAAGCCATAACTGTCCTATTATTAATGCTGCTACTCTTGCTGATTCACATGGTCCTCTGCAATTGGTGATATCAGCCCTATTCATGTCTATACGACTTGTGCCAAATAAACGTCGGCTGGCTATAAGATATAACCAGAGCATTGGAGCTTGGGAAAAATGAGGAGCAGGAAGGGTTTTCACTTTGAACCAGGTTCCGAATACCAATTATTAAATATTCAATTCTGATTATCAGATTTGCAAAACCGATTAACGATTATTCAATATAGAATATCAAATATATGATATTTAATATTTAATTTCAAATATCCATCTCCCATTGACTTCTATTAGTTTCATTTTCTAATTTTCTAAACTTTTCAAAAATTTAAAAATCTGATTTTGGAATGAAAGTCACCGGTTTCGAATCAAAAGCAGCATTTACAATAATATGTGTACAATTTTAAGTATGTATAAAATATATGGTGTTTTATAAAGTTACAAAGTATATGGTAAATTATAAAGTTGTAAGCAATCCACTTCAATTGGTTCTTACCCCCATGTGACTTTAACATTAGCTACTTGCTTGGGATAGAAAGTCATAAAACAATGCTGCAAGTACAATATTAAATCCCTTGTGGTGGTTGTGTGCATGGCTTTAGCCAAACCTGCACAGCCTTTTTAAATGGGTTACGGTAGTTTTGATTTTAAGATGGGAATCTTAGTAATGTGACTAAATTCCCTTAATGATGTTTTAGAAAAAGGAGTTGTAACTTTTTACAATGATCTTAATACAGTTGTTCAGGTCTTGATTATGTTGAAATTCAGCTGATATAAGTCTATTGTTTTCCCATATTTTTCTTTAACCTGAATGTAGGAACAGCCAGCACTCTTGCGATATAAACTGAAAATCCCAGAATTATCTTTTAGCTTGGTATATGTTTACCAATGCTCTGATAGTTTTCAGATATTCTGCATCACTATTAGAAATGCCTTAGGGATGCCTGGTTTGTGCTTTTACATAGGGCATTTCTCCCAGTGGGCCACGCCACCTTCTAAACAGTCACTAGGGTTAAGTGTGCTTGCACAGGGCACACTTTTTTCCTAAGGCCAGGCCTACATATAAAATTCATGCAAGTATGTGGACACACATACAGAAATCTAAACTTGTGGAAAATAACAAATTTATCTCTTTAAAGCTATATCACTATATTTTAAAATCTGACAATTTTTTTCCCATTAAAATCTAGGTATAAGTCTAGTCATGCATTATTGGTAGGGTAGGGGGCCTTTTTTGCTGTTGGCATTCCAATGCACCACAAAGGTGTGCAAAATAATTTATTTTAGATCTTGGACTGTTATGCTAAAACATCTAGTTCTCTAGAATATAACAATTTCCTTTGAATTGAATTAAAGGTAAATTATAGGTGAGGTAGGAATGGCAGTTTTGTCCCCATTTGTAACATTGTAACATTTGTTGCCTTTCTGTGTCTCAGCACAGTTTGTGTCCTACATGTTTGTGCACTGGATGTATATTTAGACTTGAAACAATCTTTTAGCTCATCCAGGCTCTGTTTGCAATTGTTGCATATGTGTGAGGGGAGTAAGATGGTGAAACAGCAGTAGAGACTTAAAGGCAGCAATTTGTGCAGAAACTTTAATTATGACTAATTAAAGAAAAACAATTGCATCTTTGATTGCTTTAAACTTTAAAGACCATTGGACAAAAATGTAAAAAATAAAATAAAATACTCTCAGGGAGAATCAATAAAAGTTCTTATCATTAAAAATGGTGCTAATTTTGCCCCAACCAATCAGATCGTATTTAACATTTGAAAGCTAACATCTGATTGGTTGGAGCAAAATTAACACCATTTTTAACGATAAGAATGTTTATTAAATCTCCCTATATATTTCAAATAACTTAAGAGCACTGTTAATATTTAATGTGCCAATTTTAACTATTTGCGAGATTGTATTTTTGTCCACAGCTTGTTCCCTGAAAATGAATATGCAATTTTAAGTATCTTTAGTTCCATCAAGATTGAAACGTTTTATTCTGAATGCCTCCTTTGCACATAATCTGTGGTATGAAGAAAAACACTAATGTTAAACAGATATTGCTTTTTGGTCAGAATGCTGTATTCTGTAGTGTAAACTACATGTATAAAACAGAAAATATGTAGTAGAAAAAGTAATCATAAAATCTACAAGTTAAATGGCACATACTGTCTTAAACGTATTAATAAAACTGTTTGAAGTATTTTACTTACCAGTCTGTGAATGTAAAAAAAGATCTTGAAGTTAAGCCTTTATTTTTGTTTCTTTCAAAAAGAAGAACCATATCATTATCTCACTCCAGCAGGGGATATTTGTAATACAGAGGAGTGCAACTTCCTGCAGATACAGCTTACTTCCTGTCCATAAAGCATGTTCATTTGTCATCGCAGGACTATGATTACTCTACAAAGACTATATCCCTTACCTTTGCTGCTGATTTAGTATTAATGAAATGGCTACTGTACTTAGTATTTGGGGGAGGGGGGAGTAGACTCTGCACTTTACAGAGAATTAAAAAAGGCAGCAAAACCTTTATAATACATAAACCCCACCAGTGTTACATATAAAAATATGCCACTGATATTGAATTTATTAAAACTATATTTCCTTTATTGGACATTAAAAAGTTTTTTTTTAAAGAAATGCGCATCGATCAAAAACAAAGAAGAAAGCAGTTTCTAGTTATTTTCATGCTGTAACAATGAAAACTAATCATGTCTATTTACAAGTATTTTGCTGTTTTATGAAGAAACATTTTATTGTGACTTTTATGAAATCAAGAAACTGAAGATATTGATATTTTAGCATTTATATTTTTCAAAATGACATGTATATTGGAAATAAAGTAACTTTTAATTTTATTAGTGTGTGTTTGTTTCTATCTAATTGTAATATATCCCTTTAAATTTGTTTTTAAGAAAAAAGGGAAACCCCATCCTTTTTAGATTCTTTCAGGGGGATTCACCCAGAGGTGTAAGCTTTCTGGGCAAATCTCCCAGGCTGTGCAACTCTGGATGAATCTCACCCGCACGTAAGTATTTAATCCTTTATTGCGCCTTTATACATGGCAGATACATGGACAAACTGTAGACGCCTTACACGTTTCAGGTGGAGCACCACCCTTAATCATAGGCTAACACTCCTGAATGAGCACCTTCCTTATAAGAGTTACAAAGGACCAAAGCATCATGGTCCTTCCTTTCAACACAAGGAAAGATAATGGTCACAACTAAATACATGTAGACACTTAATAAAAAAGTTTACATTAGATACTTAAACAGGAATAAAAACATTAACCTGGTTACAATGTAACTGCATAATAGAATATGACACATAGGTGAGAAAACATTCAGTTATCCTGAGCTTGTTATAGATATGTCAGGAGGGGAAGGATAAAGAAATGGACTGCTGAATAGATATGATGAATTGAGGGTCCTTCATAACTGTTATAAGGAAGGTGCTCATTCAGGAGTGTTATCCTATAATTAAGGGTGGTGTTCAACCTGAAATGCATAAGGCATCTACAGTCCACTGTTTGTCCATGTATTTGCTGTGTATGAAGGCTCAATAAAAGATTTTGTTTTTACTTACCACTTGAAGCTGGGTCCGCACATATCTGATAATATGCAAATCCAATTGAAATATGTATGACATGGATCTGCTACAAATCTGCAATGCGGGTACCCACCATTAGACTTTGATTCCTATTGCTGTTACTTATTTTAAATCTTTTCCCATGGTGCTATAGACAGAAAGCAATAGTGACCCACGGTGCATTGTAATCCCAATTAGATGTTTTCAGCAGTTTATCCTAGCCCCCTTTTGTACCTGGATCTCCCCCACAGCTATAAGGGGTATGGGGATGATACAGTAGTTCCATCACTGATATTCTTTATAACATTGGTGTACTTTTAAGGCCTTTTTTGAATTTTGCAGGGAGATGTAATAAAAGTTCTTATCGTTAAAAATGGTGGCAATTTTTCCCCAACCAATCATATGATAGCTTTCACATGGTAAATAACATCTGATTGGTTGGGGCAAAATTAGCACCATTTTTAACAATAAGAACTTTTATTTCATCTCCCTATTATTTATTAAACGTTTAAAATGTTTATCTATTATATTTAAACGTTAGGAGTTTAAAACGTTTAAAAATAATACATGGAATTTAAATGAGAAACAAAGCATTATATAAGAGAATAAGAAAATGTTTGTAGTTCATATGTACACATATAGCAATTGAAACACATGAACTAATTATAAATATATGAAATAAACCATAAATTACATTTTATATTGAAATACAGTATAAGCCAAATACCTGGGAATGAAACATAAAATACATATTAATGCATTCTGCAACAGACTAATATTAGGTACTGCATGCCAATTTACCAGGCAATACAGGTGCTTCTTAAGGGCAATGAGCAAATAATAATATTAATGTTCCAAACAGAAACTTCACGTCCTTCACTCTCAGACTGTAAAATGGTCCAAATAAATTGTTACAGATAGGGAACCCCATAGCACTACAAAGAGAAGCCACAGATGGTGTTTTATTCCAAACATATACATGTTATAATATTGACAAAAATACAATTTGTTTCGATTGCATCTGCTTAAAGGAGAAGTGCAGTCTAAAGGTTATTTTAATAACCAGAAATTGCTTATTTGAAATAATGTATGATGTTTCTTTGTAAATTTAAACCAGACATCCATGTGTATGATGTAAGGCTCTCTGTAACTAAGGGCGAGCTGCCCGAAACATGTCAGCGACACCAAGCTTTAGTCATGTTTCACCTTTAATAAATCATGTTTTGTTTGTGAAATCTGGGACACAGTGTTTGTTGAGCTGGGTTGATTGTATGACATATGGACCTCTTATGACTTCTAAGTGACTTGGAGAGGAAAGCGATTAGAAAAGATAATCAATGCACATTCCTAGGCACATTATAAACAAAGGGGATTTAATATACAATACTGTGATCACATGAATAATCAATTAGAAATTGCAGAGCTTGTAGAAATGTCCACGATTCACACAATTATACTTTAGAAAATCTATAAAAACCAAAAAAAAAAACCCTGGGTGCACTGGATTTTTAAATACATTTTTTTTTCACTTTATTAAAACGTTTTAGAGCACCTTCATCAGGATGCAAATCAGTCGGGCAAAATAATCTTGACAGGAGCTTGTCATACAAAAAAGAATAGTAACAGCCAAATGGCTAAAACTATGAAGGGTGCCATGTTCTTTGAATACAAGACTAATCTGCCAATTATCAGTCTTTGTAATTGTAATATCTTTGGCACAGTTGGTCATCTTTCATTTATTCCTATTAGCACACTTAAACTTGCATTTTGTTTTCCATGTGTCAGATAGAGTGGTTTTTGTACCTCACAGTGTGTTAATATTAAACCAAGAGATTCAAAAAATCAGTTTGCATTGGAAAGTTGTATTGTGGGAGTCTCCAATTGTTCCCATTATCTTGTGTTTTTATGTTCATTCACTGATAAAGAATTATTAATTGGTTCTCGTAAAAGGTCAACTAGCTAGACTTTACGCCATTGATTATTGTCAAACCTTTGTATGCTGTTCATGGTTACAATTTGCCTAATTTACAAGATTTTTATAGCATATCTCTGGCGAAAGCAACAGTGCTGCAACTTGTCAAGCCAAACAGCATAATATGTTTACCCTAATTGCTATATTTACCCTGAAATAAAAAAGCTTACTTAGGTAGATCACCCCCTAGAACCTCAACATCATTGCAGTTAAAGACATGAAAGATGCTTGTGTTTCCTTCCGTCATAGCAGTTCCTGAGTGTTGCATACAACCAGAAAGCTTTGGTGCACATTCAGAGGAGGAATCCCCTGGTAAGCCTTACTTCACTGCCAATGACTGAAGGCCTTACCTGGAAATTCTTCCTCTGAGTGTGCCAAAGCTCTCAGAGCATATGCGGTGCTCAGGAACTGCTCACAGATACTATCAGCATAAGATTTCCAGGCACCTCCACAAGAACCATTTCCCTTTGGGGGTGAACATGCCCATTAATCACCGACCAGAATTAGCCTCTGGCACAATCAAATACACATGGTTTTTTTTTTTGTTATTTTCTTAAAGTACAGTATTTTCTGTTCCTCTATGTGATCTGATATGGCCATGTTCCTCTCGTGCAGCAAAATCAGCACATTTTCACATTTTCTGAATTTGTTGGGGAGAGGAGCAGATCTGTGCAAGATATGAATCAGGGTGTATTATCTTAATTACTAATGTGTTAGGCTGGGCGATTATTGCTATGCTCCCATAGCCCAACTATTTAACAGAGTAGATAACTCATTAAAGTGTAACTAGTCCAAAAATGACAAGGTAAATTGACAGAAATTGCTTTCCTGAGTGTATTTGTAATTTATGTTTATTATTTTATTTACATAGCATTTCCTGCTCTGAAACCATGTGACAGTAGCAATCTTTTTATGTTTCTTTTGCCCCTACCCCCCTCTATAGGGTCCCTCACCCCCAGGGTCCCTCTTCCCTGTGGCCCTTCACAATCACAGGCTCTGGTCAACTCTTACATGGCCCCTCCCCCACTTGCACCTCAGACCCAACACCCCCCTTACAGAAAACTAAAAACAGCCTTTACAGGCAGGTGCAGGATCAGCTATTTTCAACTTTGTGACTGGCTAACAAACCCTGGATTCATTAAAGAATTGTTCACAGTGCACAACTTCCCCCACCACAACCCCCAGCCCCCTATGGTGTTCAACTAACTTTCTGATCTTGAATTTCCTCATAGCTTGGGCTATATAGCACATGTAGTTGATGACTCATTTTAAAGGTAGGAACCTGGCCTATAATTTTCATTAAAAATTAAATTGTAGGGAGATCACATTTCCCCCTTTAGGCAAGAGACTTCTGATTTAAAAACTTGTAATGTAAAATATATTGGCTATTGCCATTACAGTGCTTTGCAAGTACAAGATGGGGAAAATCTAATTATATACTTGATCTTCATATGCTATTTACGAAAACTGTCTGACCCACGATTACATTACAGTGTGTTAATTGCAACATGCAGTACATGAACCATGTTCAATCCTTAATGGATATATCAATGTTACTAGTATTACCTAGTATCACACATAAAATCTATATTTAACAATGATACACAAACACATTAAGCATTTCTATAAACACCAGAATGTGTGTATGTCACTAACTCCTTTGATATTCAGCCAGTCCAAGAGGAGATCTCAATCTTCTTTTTAAGGCATTATGGGATTCTGCTAATATATTAACCTCAGAAAATATATTTTCTTCAGCTTTGGCAGACATTGCTTAAACCTACTGTGTGTTTAGTTGTAATTCGAGTTAGAAAGTCTGGCAACTAGAAAAGGGTCTATTTATAACCCGTCTTTGTAATCCTATTGCCAAAAGCAGGGACTGAAAATTTGGGGTGGGGTAAAGTCTGTAGTATTGCTCACCATTAAATATTCTAAATATTCACAGCCTCTATTTTTTTTAATATAAACTATATATAGTTTAATAATTGCTAAAGCAGATTATCATGATTTTGATGCCCATATATCTTATTAACCAAAAGCCAATACTTGGATTCCCCCATGCTCAGCCCACTCAGACTGGTGCATATAAGTTTCCCCCATCCTCAGTCCACACAGACATGTACAAATAAGTTCAATAGTAAGGATGGGGATGTCCAGGTATATAGCTAAGGTATAATATTTACCGGTGCAAAAATAGTTAAACATATATCAAAAATAAATAAATAGAAAAAGAACCATATATAACCAGATCCGAATATGGACTGGGCACTCACGCTATAATATAAATCCTATCATAAGGACCCATGAACCCAAATACAGTAATAGACTACATGGTGGATAAGACAGTAAGCTTTATTGAACCATAGAAGACATATAAATATCAAACACAAACCCCTCTAACCCTATATATACTCTAAAACACATACATATAAGAGACACATAAAATCACATGGGGAACATGTAAAAGAATAAAAGTACTGTGCAGACCACACTCCAACAGTCTCCAGGTCCAAAAAACTGTAAGAACATTATATGCACGCACACCAAAAAAAAGCAGTACTTGGCACAGAGCGGAACAATCTCACCCGATATAGACGGATGACGCCACCACAATTGCAGAGTCCCGGCCAGTACTGCCAATCCTGGTAAGTAGGTAAGTACACACGAACTTGGAGCCAACGAACACCAGTACCTCTTCAAACAGTACTACACCTCCGCTTTGAATCCTTAACCCGTCCGGACTCCTGATGTGAGGAAATGGTTCCGGCACTAGCAATGTATGGGGGCCAGCAGCCGTAGTGTCTGCCACACACCAACCGCTCTGAGCCCCAAACCACACAAAGACAGTACCTCCATACCGAAAACGGTATGGAGGTAGAAGGGATATAATCTGGAACACGTGGCCAAACAGATTCCCCATGCCGAACAAACACCACACGAACCGACGATCGTTTCCGGGCAGACACGCCCCTTCCTCCTATCTTATTAACCAAAAGCCAATACTTATCCAGGATTCCCCCATCCTCAGTCCACACAGACATGTACAAATAAGTTACCCCCATGCCCAGCTCATGCAGACGTGTACATATAAAATGCCCCAGAGCAACCCATTCTGCACGCAACTTTTCACACTTATGTGAGTGCAGGAAATTCTCGCTAAGCTTCTCAGCTGCCAGCCACACTGCATATTGCAGAAATCAATGCCGCCTTCCTAGTGAATCACAGGCACATGGGCCGTGAGCAAACTTTTCAATTTGCTTCAAGAAGGCATGCCCCCCGGTCTGGCTTGCTTTCCATACCATTATAGGGGCTCTTTATTTTATTTCTGCATCAGTAATTTACATCCACCAAATTTTTTTATGATTATCTCATTTATCTGTTATTTTAATTACAGCACTACTACAGCATATTTGTTTTGGCACAATTATTATTTTACCCTGTAAAATTTAGATTTAGCTGTAAAATACTAATACTGTGCAGTGTTTCACGACTATAAAACCGCTCTTTTTAAAAAATAGTTTTATACATTTTTTGCCGATGTTAAAATTCTCCCTATGAGCCATAATTAGAAAGACGCAGTATCGTTTTTAGTGATACCTCATTAAAATGATTGTTAATTTACAATTGCTATCTTAAATGTCCGATAATAATCGTAAATCTAACACCGCAATCGTAGATTTACAATCCCCCATAGAATTTTACTACCGCCTGGTATTCTACGGTCAAACATTCGTAAATTAATGGACATTCCCCCTGTACAATCATGGCCATACATTTGGCTTGTGGATGTGGTGGGCTACCTACATGCAGTAAGTTAATTGATTTTTAACATTGGCAGTTCCATGGTGTTCATTGTGGTGCGGACATCTGTTTTGTATTTTGGAACAAACGCCATTGTTTGCCCAACATCATTTAGAAATCTGGAAAGTAAGGTCACTGAGCTTGGAATGAGCCTGAACACACACTAGGGGGCATATTTATAAAGGTGTGTTAATTTTCTGTGGCCAGCGGGGGGCGAAGTGGTGTCAGGGCCGCCTCTCTAATGAGACAAGGTGAAGCCCATTACAGAGCAGCACCATGTATGGAGGCAGTAGTTTTGATGGCATAAAAAAAATTCTGGCATCATGTGCCTGGGGCCCAGATGCCAGGGGCCTCAAAAATGCCTTTATAAAAAAACACAAATTATTGGGAGGTACTGTGACTTTAAATAGCAGGTGAAGCCGTGACAATGTTAGGCATCATTTACTGTTGGCATCTAATACCAGTCACTATGGGCATCATTTACCAGTCATTGTGGGCTTTGTGCGGCGAGGGGAGCAGCATTATGGAATTTTTTTCAGGTGACAAAAAGTCTAGAGACGGTCCTGAGTGGTGTGCGAGGGTTAGAAAGGGTGCGGGGTCCTGCAGTTTGAAACCAGGACCCCCACTGGCTCTTAAAAGGGCCCTTGTGACCTTTACATGTCTCTGGGGTATTCTTTTCTCCGATGTTGTTACAGATATCAATGCTGACACCAACTCTGCTGTTGCTGAGGACATCAATGTCAACGGCATCTTGATCCCGAAGTCTTCTTTGCTCTGTCATCACTCTGAGTTCCGTGCAGGTTTGCACTTCTTTATATATGATTGCTGAAGGACCAAATCTAATTTTGATTGCTTAATATTTCAATCCTTGCAATCAAATGATAACATATTATTGGTTAATGTGTGGTATCCAGGCTAAAAGAGAAAACACGATCGCTGCACATCGCTTCTAAAAATGCCGCGAATCACAAACGTTTCACAAAGATGTGCGGAGATATAAAAGCGACAATCCTAATGGACCATTTTTAGAAATATGCCCCTAGGTTTTCAGCTGAAATATTAAAAGACAACTAAAGCCACAGAACAACACTGAAATAGGCAGAGCACTTTGATGTAAAACCAGTAATCTGTATCTTACCTCTCATTTTGATCCAGTTCTTAACAGGCTTACATTTACTTTAATACAATTTACTGAAGTGGGATTTTATAGCTTATTGGTGTTTTTAGGGGGTTGTTTTCAGATTCTGGAGTATAAAAAATTGGGTTTAGCTTCCTTTAATCAGTTGGTACATAGATTGTAAGCTCTTTGATATACATGGACTGTGATTTATATGCAAATGAATAAAAAATAAATTTAGTTCTACACTTCAGCTAAAATGTGTTTATATACACAGCACATGTAATATATACATCACATGTAATATACTCAGCACATGTAATATACTCAGCACATGAAATATACTCAGCACATGTAAGGATTCTCTGTTGAAGCAGAAATCCTGGGCTTTGGTTGCAGCAACTTTTCTTAACTATTCTTAAGTGTATATGTGATGAAAACCCAAATATCAAAATGAAACAAGAAAATTACTGGTTTCCATCTAATTATTATTTACTTCAATAATATCCATAATAATATACTGCATGCATTTTAAGATTTTTCAATATGAAAGGTCAGTGATACTTTAGTCTAAAAAAGGCAGATAATACATATCTTGGCCTTTGGTTGATCTGTGAATTTAAAATGTCAGCAAAAGGCACACTGACTTTTCAAAAATGTGAGACCTCTGCCAATCTTATTTATTTGTAGGTACGATGTGTTAATGGAAATTACATGGTACATTTAACATTTTAAGTGTCAAATTGCACAGTGCAGAAGTAAAAGCAACCCAGGCCAAGCAAACATAATGTACAGTAATTAAAACTATTGTATTAAACCATAACATATCTGTTAAGCTTTTATGCTTTGCAAATATGCATTTATTTAATCTACCTAACAATGTAAAACAAGATTATAGATGGTAACTTAAAATTAATATATTTTCTTTAATTAAAAGTGGCATTGCACATTTTCCAAAACCACGGACAGGATCTATTTAAGCTCCGCCCACCATCACCCGATCAACCCCAACCAGACCTTCAACCCCAACCTGCCCAGCCATACTCCTGAAATCCTGTCATGCCTCCAGAATGTTTACAGTGTAATTGATGGAATGTTCAAGGCAGAAATTAATGGGTTTCTGGATGGCTGACTTGTGGGCTACCTAAATGTTATATAAGGTACAAGGAAGAAAACAGATAAAACAAACAAACAAAAGTCTTATTTAAGGGGCATGTCCACCCCCAAAACTAAAATTTAACTCGCTGCTGGCCCCACTGTGTAGTGTTCAAAAATTATTACCTTTCTCCTCTGCTCTTCATGGTTGTCCAGCAGTGTCTAGTCAAAATCCAGAAAACTGAAGAGTAGGAGCCTTCCTGTGAGTAAAAAGGTTTCTGTCCCCTCCATGTCCTCCTGGAGGACTCTGGCATGTGTAGAGTCCTGCCTCTCAGACACATACGAGAGATTTAACACAGTGTTGAGACTTAACTGTGTTATCAACAAGCTCTGCCCCCCATACAACCCTTTGAATGTTATACAAAAATCCATAAATAATCTTTGCAGTTTATTTCTCTTCAAACTTGTAGAAAAAAGAAAACCAAAAAAATCTTAAATAAGTTCTGGGGATTTGAACCTATCATCTGATGGGCTGTGCATTTTAAAAAAGAGTGCTTTAGACTGCTGAGACTGATCTTACAATGTATAGGTGTCCTGAGGAGATTAGGATTTAATAATGTTAAGTGTAGTTCTCATTTAAATATACTTTTAAATATATAAATAATACAAACAAAATAAAGCAAGAAAGTATGGCCCTGGTTTTAAACCATGTTAACTCTAATAGATGCACTTCCAGGAGACCAGCAGACTATGAAAGTTTAAAAGAGATCAGAACTTCAAAATTCAACAAAAGATGTTGACACCAGATGTGGTTGCCAGACCACTGTATTTAATTATTTAAGTCTCCTTTGCTGTCTGATGCTGTATTTTCATAATTCATAAACTGCCCAGTTCTCAGTCATTTTACTATATGCCTATGACATGTGTGGTTGGGAATTGTTTATTTTTAAAGGATAGGAAATTGGAATACATTTTAGTTTACAACAAAAAAGCAGTTTCTGTCATAGTTTAAATTAGATCCTGACAAAGAGGTGAGCAAAAGTCTAGTACTTGAAGGCAGGTGAGGTAAATGTGATGTACCTGGATTTTTTTTTGGGGGGGGGCTACAAAACAACATTATACATGGTTCTGGTTCTTGGTAAAAGGTTACTTATTAAACTAAGCAAATGAGGTCTTGACCTCATTATTTGTGCCTGGTTGAGAACTGGCTGAAAGATAGATCACAGGTTTTAAAATGAACATTTTTTACTTGTCATGGTAAGGGTTGTTTTGTTTAATCAATGACCTCTAGAGGAGTACAGATATCCTGTACAAAAAGTGTGTAGTCGAGGGCAAAAAATATTATTCTGTTACTTTACAGGTTTCTTGTAAGGCCTCTCCTCAGTCTATGGGGATATCAATAAATTGGAAAAAGAAGTGAATCTACATTGGTAAAAGGAATGGAAGAATGAAGTTATGAGTACTATGTTATGATTGAGTAGTACTATTATTATTGTAGATTTATATAGAGCCAACATCTTCCGTGGCGCTTCACTGTTGCATTAATATATTGTACATGAGGAAAACATACATGTTACATACAAAAGGAGTGCAAGTAATTCAAGTGCTGGTCCAGCTGCATTCAGTGTGGTAAGTTACAGCATTACTGGAAGCAGGGCCCTGCCCAAAAGAGTTTACAGTCTAGAGGAGATGGGATGGTACTAGAAGAGTACTATAGAAGAGGTATTGTTAGATGGATTGGGTTTCTCCTTGAATTATCAGAATATCCATGGATACAGCTTGTTCAAATACAGTATATGCATCCATAGTTCAAGTAAGTGTATGTATATAAAATGGTTGGTGTCTGCAATACACATGGGTGGTAGTGGTATTTGTGGGTAGGAAGGAAGTATGGCCCATACGAACGAAGGGGACTTTGTTTTCTGATTATCCGGTCAGTGTTGCTATTATTTCCAACATAAAGTTGAACATGATAGACAATTGTCTTTTGATGTAAAATAAACCATGTCATTGTAACTGTAATTTATTGATCCATGCATCACCTTAAAGCAAATAAACAATGTTGAATGTTTTGTTTACTGTGTAAAAGTCTGAATAATATGGAATACGAATAACATATCAAAAACATATAATCCAGTATATCAAAAGCTGCTTAGAAACAGCAATACTTTCTAAAATTCTTTTCTCTGTGTGATCATAAAAAGTACAGCAATTAAAATCAAATGAAATCGAATAATTAAAATAATGTTTCTTTTTTGTCATTTTAAAAAACATTTCTTTAATATCACTTGCACACACAAAAGAATAGACACGCCACATGACTTGGTGATTAATTACAGTAAACGTAACTTTTACCATAGCGAAGCACAAGGCCAGTATTCTGTCAAGTGACCAGCTTGGAACAAAAGGTGAATGTTGATATGCATGAGAAACTATGTGGGAGAGCAATGCTTTTACCTTGGGATGTGCCGTTGCAGAATCCTTCCCACATTAACAATGTCACATTGACCTGTGAAATACAAAGTTATTCCAATACTCTGCAATTAGTGTGTATTAAAGAAAGCTTTGATCTAACACGATACTCTGAGTTTCATTCTCATGCCCTTACGTTCATTGCTTTCTTCAGAAAAATCCCCAATAATGTATTTAATTAAGACTGTATTTTTGTGAAATAAAGTCTTAAGCATACAACATTAGGAATCTAACTAAATGTAAAATAATAGACTTAATATTATCTCTAATAAGCCAGGAATTATCCTTAGTCATTGCCAAGGCTAATTAGAGACGCTGGGTTTTAAATCATTTTGCACTTGAAAGCTTTTTCTGACAATTAATTTCCTCCCGAAATTTACTACAGTATGATCAACTAAATCTTCATTTGTTTGGGAATCTGCATGTTAACTAGTATGACTTATTTGGCCTAGAAAGTAAATTTACAATTGTGTATAATTCAGCCTGTGGTATTTGTGATTGGTCTTCATTTTCTTTTTTTAAATTTATTTTGCAAAATAATAATTTTAAATTTAAAGGGTAACTATAGTGTCCAAACCACTTTCAGCCTGTTAAAGGTACTTTACCATGGAGGTAGGAGACTCTAGCTTCTCTTGCTGCTGCTTTCATCTCTCCCACTCCTGCATCGGTCAACCCCCCCTCCCTTGATAATGAACACTCATGTGTGACTCCATTAAAACTCACCTGTGGAGTGGCACAGCAAACATAAAAAAGTTGAAGGGCCCAGTAAACATGCAAAAGTGTACAATTTAAACACATAAACAAGTGCATTTACATTTTGATTCATATTCACCTTTGTTATCTTGGTGCTGCATGTGCCCCATTCTTTCTTATACAACTCCTTGGCTATATCTAGCCATATCTGGTGTGTCCAGTGGGCATCCTTATATCTTTTATCACATTTAGCATAAAGTTCTGGGTGCTTCTAAACTTTTGTTATTAGCTCCTCAGAGCTGAGAGATTTTCGAGCACTGGCCATATTCTGCTGACCACTCCAATCACACTCCCGCAGTCCCACACAACTCACCCACTCCTGCAGTCTTACCCCTGCAGTCCCACACCACTCACCCACTCCTGCAGTCTTACCCCTGCAGTCTCACTCCACTCACCCACTCCTGCAGTCTTACCCCTGCAGTCCCACACCACTCACCCACTCCTGCAGTCTTACCCCTGCAGTCTCACTCCACTCACCCACAGATATAGGAAAACGGCACTACTGTCTTCTGTTGTGATATTTAGCCCAAGCGGTGAGCTGTCAAACAGCGTGAACAGACCCCAAAACACATAGTGGGACCTAACCCTTAAAGTTTGGAGGGAGAGTGAAAGCAAAGGCAGGGGCTGTGGCACAAACAGCTGTTTGACAGCTCACCGCTTGGGCTAAATATCAAAACAGAAGACAGTAGTGCCGTTTCCTATATCCGTGAGAAATGTATACCGTATTATTACCTGTTTTGAGGTTTTGAACATTGTGTTTTGCACCTTCCAAATTTAAAGGATAAGTATACTATAAAATAGGTTAGCCGCATTAGGGAATGCACGATCGCTTTGTGCGATCCGTGCGAGCGCATGATGTCACAGTGCACGCGACGAGGCATCTGTGCATGCACGGATGTGTGTGCGTGTGGTCGCATGGAGCGCACACAGCTATAGTGCGTTACCTATTGAGGCTAGCCAATAAGCATCTACATGAACATCCCGGAGGGCGGATCTAAGTAATCACCTACTGACAAACAAGATGTCAGCAACTTTAACTCTGCAAAGGTGGGCTCTGGAGGGGCTTGGGGGGGGGGAAATATGTCATTTTTTTTTTAAAGCTGATGCATCCAATTGACCCTAACTTCATTTTATAGTATACTTATCCTTTAAAATTCTACCTGTTTTCTCGTTGCCAAGACTAAAGAGATGAGTACTGTAGGAAATGGTGATGCCTTTTTATAATGGACTAACAATTCATTTTATAGACAAACTTTCGAAAGATACACTTCTCTCTTCCTCACCCTAAGCAGTACTAAGTAACAAAACCTTTATCATACTAAAGTTAAATGGTAGAGAATATAATAATGAGAGGGCAACCAGGGGAACTTCTAGGGTTTTTACTGCCTGAGCCAAACTTTTGAAAGCCGCCCTTCGCATGCCGTGGGTGTGACTTTGTCCATGGGCATGGTTTTTGCCACGCTGGTTACTCCTTTAAGGTTTTTGTTGATCAAAATAACTTATTTTATAGCCTGTGCTATACAGTATGTTGGTTCAACTGTTACAATACATGCCATACTTTCTGTAGTATAAAAGAGTTTAGACAAAAGATTTGTAAGCCTGACACCAGGTCAAGCCCTAACTAGCTAACTAGCATAACTAGACTTACCTAGCCTTTTTTTCTTCAGTGCAGAGGTGCCGCCTGAGACAAATGTCTCACTATGCCTAATGGAAAAAGTGGCCCTTAGGGCAAGAATGAAAACATACTGTAAGTAATGCTGTAATAATGCTAACAATCTAGTGTTATACAGGCCACACACTTAGGAGCTATTTATAATGGTGCCTTAAAGGGAATGTCCACCCCCAAAACAATAATTTAATATGTTATTGGCCATTATTCTAGCTTTAAAACAAGCCAAACACTATTAAGATCCATTCAGCCAATTTTAGGATACATACGATTTTACTGCCATCTTTTTGCAGACCAGGGACATCTCTGTGTAAATCCAAGCTCTCTTATGTCACCTCACATCCGTGCCTTTTTCATTCCTGCACAGCCTGCATACGAGCTCCATAGTGGATACCATACGGATCTGTCCTTGCTTGTCATTCCACCTAGCGTTAAATCCTTTTAGTATAATGTAGATACCCCCTGCTCACACACAACCTCTACGTTTTTAAAAACAAAACAAAACAATTGGAACTGTACTTACAGCCTTTCCTTCCCGCAGCCCTTTTCATTGACATCAGCTGTGTCTGTGATTCGCACAGCCAATCACAGACACGGCTGCCAGTCTGGCCCCCTGCTTGCAATTTCCATTAACGTTCTTAAAGTTTTTTTTTATTCTGACAAGGTGGTTGGGGGATGTGCAGGGGGTATCTATCCTATATTAAAATATTATTTTTAGGGTGGACATATTCTTACCTGGACATATTCTCCTACATTATTGGCAATATCGTTGTTTCGAATATCGCCACTGTTAGGTTTTTATATATTCTGTATAATCACGTAGCCTAATAGCAGCCATTTTGTTTTCGACTCCATTTTGTGCACATATTACTTAGTCTGTTTTTCTCAAAATGTACCAAGCTGTACCTAGCCCAAGCTGTTTCTCATGGCCATAGATAATACGTTATCTCAAGGTCTTCTGCCTCCTATGTCAACTTGTCTCTATTCTCGCATTCCAAGACATGTTTTATTATATTGTTTACAGACATAAAGTCTGGTAAAGCCCCTTTTCGTCATGCAAGGTTTTTCCTTTGTTTCATATATGCCAATGTATGACCCAAATAAACTGAGATAGTTTTCAGTACATGCCCTGTGTGTGTGTGAATTCTGTCTCCCGCAGCTGTGAGGCTTTTTCAGTGTTCTAAGAACTAGGCATCAAATAATGGTTGGACCAGTGTAGGATATATTATTCTTACAGCCACTGTTACCGCTCAGTTGTATTTATAAAGCGCCAATAACTTTGGGGTAGCAGGATTTGTATCAGAAATGTGTATGACCACCTTAACTAGGTGGGTAAAGGGGGGAAGGGAAAGGGGGGATGGAGTAAGCCAGAGAATGGTTGAGGTAAGACATAGGGGCTAAAAATTAATGAGAGTAGGTGGTGCTTGACTGCTGGGTTTCCAAGCTGGGACTTAACCCCGCAATAATGGACTCTGCATTTTCTTCCCTGCAGTCGGGGGAAGTATCGTCAAAAAGGGACATAACATATGCAGTTGGAAAAATATAATGTACATTTACCCAATGTACTGCAGTAGCATACTGCAGTAGCAGTAGCATACTATAAGGTTCTAAAATATCTATTACGTGCTTAATTAATATTGCTATAAAAATATTGTCATGTCTGGTTATGAAAATGGACCAATTCTGTCTGATTTCGTCATTGCACATCATACGCAAAGCTGATAATATTGCTACATGTATGGCCACTATAACACTGTGCTATAAATGTATGTTTGTAAGCCAAAAACACTAAATTATTATTATCTTTTTTAGTCCTAATGGTTTGTTCTAAATAATATGATTATTCTAAACCTAGTTTAAATCCAGTAAAAAATCATTTTAATTGTACTGTATCCTGTAATTTACTTCGGAGTCCTCACTATTCAGTATAAACCCCAGCTGAAAATCTGCTTAGGTTTTGGCACTGTGATGGCAAAAAAACACAGCAAGACCAAAGTCTACGGCTGATCCCATTGAATTATTGCTTTGTTTCTACAACATCTTTGCTATACTTACCATTTGAAATGACTGAATTCACAAAAAAAGGATATAAGATATGCAGGTGCAGAATATTGGAAAATCCAGTGGTGTATTCAAATTATTAGCTACAGCAAAGGTAGCTCATCATGACTTGTGGAGACATATTGTCTTATTTTAAATTCCTACTCCTTCATCACGCTGTTAAGAAACACACTGAGATTCTAATGACGGCTGCTTTATGTTTCTAAACAATTATAGAAAACAATCTTAATGGCAACAGGTGTTTAGTGAGTAGTCATTATTTTATCTACGGAAATAAAAGCTTGATGTATTTTCTCCAATTAAGTGTCAGTGTATTTTGTTGAGTGGACTGGGAATGTTTTCTCTCTACTACCATGGTCTTCTCTTGTCTTTAAAAACACATAATTAAAAAGTATTATGCAGAATAAAATGCATGAATGGTCACAGTATGCTATATTACAGAGTTTATAATCAGTTTTATCCTGGCCATTACTTTTAATCTTCTCAGGCTCTCTCTTGTCTAGGTGATGTTAGTGGATTGGAAAAATTGAATTTAATTAATCATTAAGGAAATCATTTTGCAGTCAATAATGGATAAGATATGTTGTGCGTTTATTTTGAATTTACACAACGATTTAAGGGAATAATCAATTAACTGGCTCTGAGTCTGGTTTTATACATGGCAGATAATGGCAAACAATTTTAAAGAACAGGTAACTATATTCCTTACTATAGTGTATATTCCTTACCATTAATCCATCCATAGGTGTGTTCAGTTCCAAAAATGAGTTCCTCTCTTTCATACTTGTCTCTTTCCCATTGGTCCTCCTTTCCTTTACTGTATATTTTCTTCAGGCCCATTCATTCTCACCTGTTATATCACTTTACTTGTTTACTTTCCTGCTTGTGCTGTTCTTCTGTATTGATATTCTGTTACCGATATTTGTCCCCTTGACCTTGATCATCTGCCACCTGTCTTGATTCCTACCTAAATTTGACTACGCCTCTCTGTCTTTTTAAGGAGACTTTGTAGTTTGTAGGAGCTTTAAAATGTAAAATTAGAACGTTAAAATAAGTTACGTTGGCTTAATAAACTTTGCTGGTTTGGGGAATATTTGTAAAATTAGACTATTTACTATTTGCTGTAGATACCTTCATTGTTAAATGGGACTGTTGATAATTAGAGATCTGAACTTTCAAAAATCCGTTCCGCTTGAGGATTCACGGGTTTTCTCAAAAATCTGAAAAAAATTGAAAATCCGCGAATCCACCATTAAAGTCAATGAGGGGAAAAAATGGGAAATTTGTGCCTAAAATATGGTTTAAATAGCAGTGGTATCTTACTGTAAATAGGTCTGGGACCTGGGAAATGGTCCGGGGAACACTTACCTGCGGGAAGCACACACACGCTTCCAGTTTTCCGTGAGCCATTTTCGGTGATCCTCAAATCCGCGAATTCGAGAATCTACGAAAGTTTGAGGATTTTCCTATTCGCCATTCAATGATTATCGATTGGCCAAAAGTCCCATGGCCAGATGTTCTGGGGTCCCGTGGCTCAAGCCACAAGGTTTAAGGGGGTCACACAGCTTGAAACCGGGACCCCCCTCCCCGGCACTTATAAGTGCCCTTGTGGCCCTGACAAGTGCCTTTTGGGGCTAAAGGGCTCCTGCAACTCGTACCGGGACCCCCTCCCCAGCACTTAGAAGTGCCCTTGCGGCACTGACAACGTTCAAGGATTATCGAATTTGTTGATAATGTCAAAAGTCCTGCGGCCGGATGTTCGGGGGTCTGCAGCTCTCTCCCGGGTCCTTAGAAGGACCATTGTGGCTCTGGGAATGGCCTTTTGGGGCTTAAGGGGTCATGCAGCTCAAACCAAGACCCCCTCTCCCGGCACTTATAAATGCCCTTGTGGCACTGACAAGTGCCTTTTTGGGTTTAAATGGTCCCGCAGCTCGTACCAGGACCCCTCTCCCTGGCACTTAGAAGTGGCACCAAGTGCCTTTGTTGTGGGTCCTGCAGCTCAGTACAAGGACCCCCAGTGGCTCTTAGAAGAGCCCTTGGGAGTCTTCTTTCTTCCCAGCCGGCGACACCAACTCAGTTGATGTCACAGACACCGGGCGATGTCAGCGGTGACCCTCTAATGAGCAAAATGCACAGGGCATCTCCCCTGCTAAATATCAGAGAGGCGGCAGGCAGAGCTCACTTTCATTTATATTCTTTTTTAGAAAAGCATCAGGCAGAGCAGAAGGAAAATAAAATTGTGGGTGCATGAGCATTTTCCCTCTTAGCTCTGCACTAACTGCCGCCTTCATGCAGACCCTGCACTGATTGTCAGAGGGTAAATGGGAAATGATCTGCGTGTGCAGAGCTGGGCGAATCTTATTTTCAACATAGTTTGGGTGATCTGGGTATTGGGGCATGTTAAGTGTATTTATCTGTGTGTTCTGGGCATTAGGGCATCGTATATGCTATATATATATACATATATATACCTATCTGTGTAATCTTGACATTAGGGCATGTTATTTGTACCTATCTGTGTGAGCTGGGCAAAAGGGGGACTTGGTTAGGTTAGGGCCCTGCTGAAAGGATCTACCTTGACGTGGTGGCAGGCTAACAAATCTTTTGGAAAAAATCTTTTATTTTACAGGAATTATGGTGTGGATGAATATCTTTTTGAGGAACTGTATAAATACTGCCATGATGTGAAGTTTAAAATGACCAAATGTTTAACCACGCCCATTCCTGGAAGCCACGCACACCTAACACTGGTTGTGGTGGGGCAATTCGTCGTGCCTAGTGGTATATAGCGGTGGTATACAAAAGTTTGGCTCAGGTGGCAGAAACCCTAGAGACGCCACTGGGTGATGTCACTGCGGGCCACCAGCGACACAGTTGAAGCTGGCGACCTCAACGTAAAAGTAGTATAAAGGTAATTGAAGATACATAATGTACTGAATTACCTTGATACTACTTTTATATTAATTAATGTTAATACTACTGTTTGTTCACTTTAATTGTTGATTGACTTCATTGCTGCAAGGCATCAGTGCTAACCACCGAGCCACCGTGCTGAAGAAGTAATGTTCTTATTTATGCAAATGGAGGGTGGGACCTTATCCCTATAAAGGAAGGCCCCGCAGCCTGTTTGGTATGCTTGATAAAGGAGCACACACCTTCAAAACACGTTGCTAAATACACAATAAAAGTTTGATGCAGATTATTTCCACTGCCTGAGGCTCGTCTACAGATTCTTTTTATTGCTTAATCTCATTTACGTCTCGTGTTGTATTGTAGGATTGCGCAGAGATAAGTAATACGACCTGCACATATTGAATCTCACCGATGATCTTTTGAATAATAGTTAATTTAGGAAAACTTAAAGGGTATGTCCACCGTTATTTTAAACTTTTATGTTTCCAGTTTAACTGAAGGACAGGAGGTAAATGCGATATGTCTTACCTCCTGTCCTTCAGTAAAACTTACAGGAGAGCAGAAGAAACTTACTGCGTATCGCTCCAGTGTCGCCTTTACTGACAGTCTCTGCCGCGTCCACGCTCCTATGCACTCTGTGCGCACGCGCACACAATGCAAAGGACTGTGGATCCGTAGGGGAATGTCAGTGTAGATGGAGGCTGTCAGCAGCGCTGGAGTGATACGCGGTAAGTTTCTTCTGGTCTCCTGTAAGTTTTACTGAAGGACAGGAGGTAAGACATATCGCATTTACCTCCTGTCCTTCAGTTAAACTGGAAACATAAAAGTTAAAATAACGGTGGACATACCCTTTAAATCTAAATCAGAGACTTTTACAAAAGGCAGTAATGAAAATAGAAAACTTTGAGAAGAATAAGACAATAATCCTGGGTTAGTAAAAGTATACATCTATATTTATAAAGCCGTGCTAGGATATACAGTTATCATAATTCATCATAACAACTCATTTTCAAAATGGTTTCCAAAACCCTCATCAAAAATCTAAAGAATATTTCTTATAGTTAATGACAAGCTATTTCTGTGTAATCTGTCTTGTTGTACAATAATGTAAATGCCATTCCTGAAATATCTTCTGAAAAATTTTCTATTATAATAGGGCAAGGTGATTAAAAGATACTTCAAAGTCCTTATGCATATGTAAATAGGTAAAATATCTAAATCACTTACTTATTCATTAAAAGATTAAGTGCAACATCAAAGAAAAGTTGCCCCTGACTCCTATGCAAGCTCAATGATCTGAAAGAGCTTACATTTTGTGAGCTGCCCACCACAGTGTTTATTCTCCAGAAGATTTTTAAATGTGCACCACTTAAACCCAGGGGCAAACTTTGGTTTTTTGCTGCCTGAGACAAACTTTTGAATGCTGCCTTTCGTGCGCCAAGTTAGAGTGGGTGTTGCTTTGTCATGTACGTGGTGGTCATGGCTTCATTGGTGGGCGTGGGTAAAATTTTACGAATTTGAACTTCCTATCACATTTAAACCCCGACAGTAAATTACCAATAATGTAAATTACTAGGAACAGCTTGTGTTTGAGAAAGAGATGTTGCTCCATATTGCTCCTTTCAGTTTCTTGTTGATCAAAAGAACTTGTTTTATAGTCTGTGATATATATGTTGGTTCCACTGTTACAATACATTAGAAATGTCATACATTCTGTAGTGTAAAATATTTTAGACTAAAGTTTGTAAGCCTGCCACCATGTCAAGGTAGACTCTTTCTAGCACAACATAACTAGACTAACCTAGCGTAACAAACTAAAGCTAACCTAACCAATATAAAATGCCCTCTAATAACACATCTGGTACTAGGGAAAATTCAATATGAGTCATTTAGTTACAGCTTATTGGTGTTCTTGGGGGGGGATGCTTTTAGACTATGGAGCACTGTATAACAATTTCAGTTTAGTTCTCCTTTAAACTCTGTGCATTTAAAGAAGGTAAAGTCAGCAAGCAGCTAGACATCATGAGGCAATATTTCGATAAACTGATTGCAGCATTTCACAGTCGGAATAGCATCTCATGTGTATGTGGTTTAAGTATTGTCTCTTAACTCCTCTAGATGCATGTACAGAATGTTATTTAAAGGCATTAAAACACTTTCAGGTTTTAAATATGTAATAAACATTCTTATCATTAAAAATGGTGGTAATTTTGCCGTAACCAATCAGACGTTAGCTACCTTTGAAAGCTAACATCTGATTGGTTGGGGCAAAATTTAAGAACTTTCATTACACAGGCCTGAAAGTGTTTTAATGCCTTTAAATAACATTCTACATGACACATAAATCTCACTCTCACAACAATATTCTGAGATGGAAATACAGGTACCCAGCAAGGCCCAGCACCCCACCCCAAAGGCTCCCAAAAACTCACTGACACACAAAAAAGGCACTTTATTTGTCACCCAAAAAACACCTGTGTGCCTGCCAAGTTCTGCACGCATGCATGAGTGCACAGTATAGAAGGAACACTGAAAAATAATCTAGCACCAGTAGAAGACTGCAGTGGAGATCAGGAGTTATCAGGGACCACAAAGAGGTAAGAACGTATAACAATCCCAGGGTTTCATGGAATTTCCCAGTAGTCAATGATGCAGAAGTTTCTAGTATAGACATTTAAATGAAGTCAGCACCCTGAGAAAAAGGACTGTTGCAGGACCTAAAATGACAGCTCACCACCAACCTCATGAGAGCAATATCAAAGGAAATTAAAGGGCATGTCCACCCCCAAAATTCAAATTTATCCCACTGCTGGCCCCACCCGCCCCACTGTGTGGTGTTAAAAAATCCTTACCTTTCTCCCTACTCTGGCACAGTGGAACTGCATATCAACAAAACTCTGTAACGTCGTTACAGATTTAAGACAGATGGACGTCGTATTGAGAATACCATCAGGGTTATTCAATAAAAGTTCTTATCGCTTAAAATGGTGCTAATTTTGCCCCAACCAATCAGATCTTATTTAACATTTGAAAGCTAACATCTGATTGGTTTGGGCAAAATTAGCACCATTTTAAGCGATAAGAACTTGTATTGAATCTCCCTGCATGTATCCTCTATACAACCTAAGTTCTAAGGGGCATATTTATAAAGGCGTTGTATCGGTTTTAGCGGTTAATTTACGACCAGCTTAACGATTGTTAATTTACGCCAGTTTCTTAAATTTACCGAGCGCAAATCTACGATAACAAAATCGTAGATTTATGATCCCCATGGAATACCATTGCGGTAGTTTACTACCGAGCATTCGTTAATTACTGAAAGTTTGGTTGTAAATGTACGATCAGGATCATAAATTTAGGACCGCGATCATAAATTAACCCAGGTTTAGTTAATTTAGTTAGTATTTATAAAACTGCGATACCACGGCTTTAAAAATATGGCCCATAATGACTATATAATCTCCAACAATCCCCCCTCCCCCCCTTCAAGCTCAAGGGCTCCAACAGGCGGATAGCAGTTAGTTTTGATTCATACTGTTTGTTTATATTAAGTATAAATGTATAGAAATCTATATAAATTTATTTAAATAAGATCATTTACCCATCATCTACAGAAATGGTCAATGACGCTTACGTAACTCACAACTTCTCACGTTTCCAAATAAACGTTTCCTCCAATTGGAGGGGAGAAGAAAAAAAAACCTTACCTTACTCCTCTGCTCCACATGGTTGTCCTCCAGTGTCTAGTCAAAGTCCAGGAAAGTAAAAAGTAGGAGCCTTCCTGTGTGTGAAAAGGTTTCTGCCCTTTCCCTGTCCTCCTGGAGGATTCTGGCACGTGCAGGGGAGCCCCTCCCACATCCCCATCCATCGTCAGTGCTGTGTATTTTAAAAAATGAAGTCTGGTAAGTAACATTACTGGCACTTTTTTTTTAGGTAGACATAACCTTTAAATCATTGTTTGATAAAATGAAGAGAATATCTAGAATTAATGGTGTAACATAATTTCTTAATTAAATAATCATTTCATTCTTTATACTCAGCAGTAGTATAGTCATAGGAAAAGTAAGATGTTAGGGGCCCCCCATGACTTCCAGGGCCTCTCCTATGTTAGAAGAAAAGCTTTCATTTGTCTATCTCAACCAGTGAAATATTTTAGAAACATTATGACTTACATATATGACTTAAATACTGCCGACAGTACAGAACACCGGGGCAAGGAGGCTCTTTAAGTAGGGTTCGGGTCATTTTTTTTTACAAACTAGTATAGTGGTTGGGGGTGGGAGAGGGTCCCCTACACTACAGAAAAGGGATTTTACACTAGGGCTCCATGGAGCAAACAGGGATTGGGAGGGGGGAAAGGCCTGCACTGAGCAAGACAGAAACCTCTCAGAGGACAACTAAGAGGCGGAAATGTTTCCCTCCCTGCCAGGCTCCTGGTCTTCACTTTCTAGGACTTTGGGCAGACATTGCAGGAGAACCATTTGGAGCAGAGAGGTAAGGAAAAGATCTTTAAAGACTACACAGTGGGGCCAGCAGTTGGGGATAATGTAGTTTTGGGGATGGACATGCCCTATTTGGGGTGGACTGTTGTCTAGAGATAATCTATTTAGTGGCAGTAACTTTTGAAGACTCTTTAAGGGCGTTTTACCCAGGAGTGCTGCCGTCGTGTAGCGCTCCTGCCCCTTCATAACGTTGCGCAAACTGATTTACGTTCAGTTAGCGAGATGTTAAGGCTTGCTTTGCCTTAACCTATTTACCAGAGGCTGCGTGGCTCTAAAGACGTAAGTATTTAACACCACTAATAGCTGGCATTAAATACTTACGTCAGGGCGAGAGTCACCCAGAGCCGCGCAGCCTCTGGTAAATCCCATACGGGAGATTTGCCCAGAGCAGTTGCGGCTCTGGGTGAATCTCCCTATTTATGTGTACTTATTAGGGAAATGTGTGCAGAAAAAGATGGTATAAATCAATAACTTTCCATGGCCTGTATCATTTATTAATGCAAAACTGGCTTACTATTAAAAACAGAATTTGTTTTTCTGTAATTGCTCTAATTTAATGTCACAGTTACAAATAATTTTCAAAAACTTTGTGGTGTGCTATTAATATTTATGCAAATCAGCAACCCAATGGAAAGAAAATCTCAGGAATGATATCATGCTTAGCACCACTCTATATTCCATGTTGACATTGAGTCTACTCCTCCACCATCTGCATATTTACCAAATGTATGACCTAGTGTCAATTTATTTATTTGTTCCTCATCTATATGTCTCACTGCTTTATAAATGTGCTATTCCTACATAAAAATATTCATTCCTGGGCTGTATTTATAATGCAGAAAATTGGGCTGATACCTAGGGAAGTACATTCAGGAGAAGCACGCTATGCAAACTATGCAGTGTGAATTACTTCATGAAAGAATAGAAAAAAATGTTAACAATAAACGCACCTCTGGTTGATTTATTAATACATTGACCCTCTATTGATAGGGGCCTAGGGGCCATATTTATTAAGCCGCGGTATCGCTTTTTAGCGATACCCAGACTTTAACAATCGGTATTGTAAATTTACGATCGTTAAACCGATCTAAGATTAACGTTTTAGATCGTAAATTTACAATACCGATCTTAAATCTACGATAACGAAATCGTTCATTTACGCTGCCCATAGAATACCATTCCGGTTGTTTACTACCGCACGGTTTTCTACGATCTAACGTTTGTTAATTTACGATCGCGATCGAGGGTGATACCGCGGGTTTAGAAATATGGGCCTAGGCCTCAGCATCTTTTGTGGACCTTTGCATAGCACTGAATCACAACACACAAAATTTAAATACTACATGGATCTCAGACAACAAGCTGACTGTGCGGAAGTGTAAAATCACAGAAAGACGATGATGCTGCTGCCAGTCTTTATTACCACCCACGTTTGGATGAAACTGCATAAAGCCTGTGAGAAAGGAAAACTGTCTACACCTATAAGGACAATGTTTAAAGATTCATTTATATTAACACTAAAGAATGCTCTAGAAGGTGTAAAGTAAAGCAAGGCGTTAACGTTTTATTGGAATTATCTGTACAAAGAAGTAATAAAAAAACATTGCTGAAATAAAACTAATTGCTCTGCCAGTGTTATAAATCTATAAAGCTTAAAGGGCAAGTCCAGCCCTCAAATGAAAACTTATACAAAGGTAAATCACCCCACAAAACCCTTAAAGGGTAATAGTTTGAAGTCTGAAATATATAAATCTAACCTGAAATCCTGCACAATGTCCTGTTGCCCCTGTTTCTGCTTCCTGGTTCTTCCAGTTAGTAACTGTCAGTTATGGATTTGACAGTTCACATCACAATCAATGACTGAATGCTAATCTTCTAGCTGCCTCTTCTAAGCATGCTCAGGCTTAGTACAAACAAGAAAAGAGATGATCAATGCACATTCCTATGCCCCATATATCATAATATCTATGCTAGTGCAAACAGTAAAAACATGGGGGGTTTTAGTTACAATTTTATGCATAAAAGTGAAAAGCCTTCCAACCACGTCAAGGTAGCCCCAATATGGAAAAATATGTTGGGTCATTTTTCAGGGCTGACACGCCCTGCTTGGTTGCTTTTTCATGGGAAGGTTGTCAGGGAGACAACTTTCCCATGAAAATGCAACCAAGCAGGGAGTGTCAGCCCAGAAAAATGACCCAAGGTAAATTGTTAGGACCTTCCATACTGGGGTTACCTTGACGTGGTTGGAAGGCTTTTCACTTTTCTGCATAAAATTGTAACTAAAACCCCCATGTTTTTACTGCACTAGCATAGATATTATGATATATGGGGCCCAGGAATGTGCATTGATGATCTCTTTTCTTGTTTGTTCTAATGTTTTGGTCAGATCATTAGCACTTCCACTATTTGTTATAAAGTAATTTTGCCACAGGAGTGCTCCTACAGCCCCCTTTTGTGTATATCAGGCTCAGTTCAGGTCACTAAAGCAGGTCACTCAGCTATCACAGTATTATTTTTTGTCCACACAGAGAGTCAGATAGTCTGACTGGGGCTGGGGGGACTAAGGGACCAAGCTTGAGCAAAACAAGTACCAGCAACAGAAACACATCAGACTAAGTGCTTCTTACATGTATTCATTTATAGATTGAAATAAAAATCTAATTTTTCAGTTTACAATTCCTTAAACCTTGTACACACGTAAGATTATCGGCATCACCGACGACCTTTTAACCACTTGGGCTGACAATCTTATGAGTGTGGCTGTATTAAGGATGGAAAGCTGTAAATTTAACCTGTGCCTTGAATGTCAAGGCAAAGGCAAAAAAGAGTAAACAAAGTAAATTTTTTTATGTTTATTAAATTAAATTTGGTACACACACACACACACACACAAGATTTGTCAGAAATTACATGGCAGATCCATTAAAAACCGATTGTATAAAATGAACATTATGAGCAAAACTTTTGCATCACAAGGTGCAATGGACCGTATTTATAAAGCCGTTAAACCGATCGTTAATTTACGATCTGTTTAAAGATCGTTCATTTCTGATCGTTAATCTCTGATTGGTAGTTAACTGTATCGATCCCCATAGAATAACATTATTACTACCGCACGTTCTATATCCGAACGTTATGTAATTACCGAATGTTCGGAAATAAATGTACGATCGCAACCGTACATTAACTAGCCCGCGGTATCACTAAAAAGCTATCCTGAGGCTTTAGAATTACGGCCCAATGTGAATTAGTTTGTCTCCGCTTACAAAGAGTAAGATTTGCTTACAAAGTTCATGGATTTGCCTACTGTTTACAACAGATGTGTCATAGCTATATACCGTATATACTCGAGTATAAGTCACATTTTTCAGGCTTTAAAGTTAGCCTGAAAACCTAACCTCGACTTATACTTGGGTCAAATTCTAATTTAGATCCAAATTCTGCAATTGCAGATAGTAACCAGTAGGTGGCGCTGTGTTAACCTGCATAGAAAGTTACAGGAGCTGATCTGCCTTTACACTCCTTCCTGTCACTGCTCATCTGGATGCTGTAAATCTAATGGGTCTCCTCAGTTTGGGGCAAAAAACAACTGCCAGTACAGTGCAAATGACAGTTTGAAACTACAACTCTCAGGTGACATTTTTAACTATTGGGGTCAGAGAGTCCTTTACTATATGGGGGTCAGAGAGTCCTTTACTATATGTGGGTCAGCTTGCTCTTAACTATATGGGGGTCAGAGTGCCCTTTACTATATAGGGGTCAGAGGGCCCTTTACTATAAGGGGTTCAGAGTGCCCTTTACTATATAGGGGTCAGAGTGCCCTTTACTATATGGGGGTCAGAGTGCCCTTTACTATATAGGGGTCAGAGTGCCCTTTACTATATGGGGTCAGAGTGCCCTTTACTATATGGGGGTCAGGAGAATAGTAAATGATGGTAAGCTTAATTAAAAGTTTATTGAACCTTGCCACTGCATGTGTTTAGAAACTGCAACTCCCAGCAACAAAGCATGCTGGGAGTTGTAGTTTCCAAACATCTGTAGTGCCAAGGAATTGGGGGTTACTGGTACTAGATTTGGCTATTACTGTATAGGATTCATGTATGGGAATTCTGATGTCCATTTAAAGCAAAACTAATTTCTACTCTCGGCTTATACTCAAGTCAATCAGTTTTTACAAATTTTTTTAGGTAAAAATAGGTACCTCGACTTATACTCGGATCGACTTATACTTGAGTATATACGGTAGCTGAATAGAGCCACATTTCTTGTATTGAGGGCACTGTATATTTTAGTTAGTATATGCCAATAATGCCAATGCATTAAGGTTTAAAGACACTCTTGTGACTGTTGAAGGGTTAATAAGGGTTAATGATGTTTTAAATGTCGCATTATCATCATAGTGTCAATACAAGTGTAGCTCAAAGTTATATCTTGATAGAAACAATTATTAACTAAGTAATCGATTGACTTCATTTACGATCATAGGTAACAGAAATACCTTCAATTTTGTCATTTCAGGGAATCTTAACAAAGCAAAAAAAAAAGTAAAGAAAGAAAAAACACATAGACAATGACTTACTGCTGTAGGCACGCCTCCTCTGATGGGGAAAGTGAGTATGGATTTTACTGCTAGGGTTGGACATGCCCTTTAATTGCAGCAACATCTACAGTAATTCACAAGGAAATACCTTTGTACATATATAAGTTCCAATTCTCAGCTTTTTCAAATTAAGGGTCATACTTCAGGGAGAGGAAATCTTTTTGGGTTTTTTTCTGCTCTGGACATCACTGTGAATTTTATTTCTTTGTGGTGGATGTTTCTTTGAATTTATAAATGGGCACATTTTAACTGCATCTGGGTGAAAGTTACTAGAAATACACACAAAAGACACCACAGACACACACACAAAGCAATAATTGTCCAATACCGTGTATCAGCCAGCAATATCTCTGTATGTAGGGCCGCCTTTAAACTTAAGTAAGCTGGGAGAACAATTGACAATAAAATGTCCCAATGCTTTGGTAAAATTACAATATATTAGCCTTCATTTAATATTAGAGCAATGTATTCATAGTGAGTTTAAGGGGGTTCATCTTGTATAGTTTATAGAGGCTGTCACACTTCTTCACACATCAGAGTAGTGGGGGCAAAATCCCTAGCAGTTGCTAGGAGGAGTATGAGGAAGATTACAGAAGTCCGTAAAAAGAGATGCATTTATACCACACATGTGAAACACAAGGACCTCAAATACGGCCCATCTGGCAGTTTTTTATGCCCCCCCCTGACCTATTACACTGCTGTCCATTTGCACAGTCCCAAGCAACAGCGTAAACTATAGATCTGCCTGTTAGATACCTCTGTTTTTAAACAGCTGGTTGCGGGTACCTTTACTAAGATTTGCACAATCAGCTGTTTAGAAACAGCTGACCGCGGTATCTATCAGGCAGAGTTATAGTTACGCTGCTGCTTATGACAGCACAAATGGATAGCAGCGTAGTAAGACTTAGGTGCAGTCACTGCTGTATCGCATATCTTGCCTGGCGCTGGGGAGGGGTGTGACAAAAAGCCTTCTATTGGTTTGGCCATTCCATTACCGTGCCAGAAGACACGGTCCAAAAACAGTGTGCTTCACACCTTCCCTGCCAAGACCCAGCACAAGATACTAGAGTGACAGAGCTCCACTCCTGCACCTGCTAAGTATCTTAATAAAAAATCCGGCCCACCATTCCACCTGTCTTTTTGATTTTGGCCCCTCATGTGATTGAGTTTGACACCCCTGATTTATAGTGAAATATGAATGCCTATACATTCATACCATAGGGTCCTAATTCTGCTAAAAGTATTCACCTTGCCCCTGCCAATATATACACTTTTAAGTTATTGGAGAGCAGAGAGCACCATTTCTACCCAAACTTCTGACCCAGGAGTGGCACATAAGGAACTTAGGGGTATGTGGTTATGGGGGGTGCTAAGAGATATTAGTGATGGGCCTCTATATAGGAAGGGGTTAGTGGTTTGTGGTCATGGGGGTGCTGGGAGATATTGGTGAATAGCTTCTATTTAGGGAGAGGTTAGGGGTATGTGGCCATGGGGGTTGCTGGGAGATATTGGTGATGGGTCTCTGTAAAGGGAGGGGTTAGGGTTATGTGGTCATGGGTGCTGGGAGATATTGGTAATGGGCTTCTGTATAGGGAGGGGTTAGGCAGGGGTATGCAGTCATGGGGATGCTGTATTGGTGATGGGCCTCTGTATAGGGAGGGGTTAGGCAGGGGTATGCAGTCATGGGGATGCGGGGAGATATTGGTGATGGGCCTCTGTATAGGGAGGGGTTAGGCAGGGGTTTGTGGTCTTGAGGTGCTAGGAGATATTGGTGATGGGCCTCAGTATAGGGAGGAGTTAGGAACTTAGGGGTATGTGGTCATAAAGGTTGCTGAGAGATATTGGTGATGGGCCTCTGAATAGATAAGGGTTAGGCAGGGGTATGTGGTTATGGGGGATGCTGGAAGATATTGGTGATGGTCCTCTGTATAGGGAGTGGTTAGAGGTATGTAATCATGGGGGCAGCTGAGAGATATTGATGATGGGCCTCTGTATAAGGAGGGGTTAGGCAGGTGTATGTGGTCATGGGGGTGCTGGGAGATATTGGTGAGGGGCCTCTATGGGAGGGGTTAGGCAGGGGTATGTGGTCATGGAAGTTGCTGGGAGATATTGGTGATGGGCATCTGTATAGGGAGGGGTTAGGCAGGGTATGTGGTCATGGGGATTCTGGGAGAAATTAGTGACGGGCCTCTGTATAGGGAGGGGTTAGGGGTATGTAATCTTTGGATGTGCTGGGATATATTGGTGATGGGCTTCTGTATACATAGGGGTTAGTTGAATGTGGTCATGATGTGCTCCTGTATATTATATGTAAATGAATGATGATTAATGTATTTCACATACTGTAAATAAATGTTTCCAAATTACTGACTGAAGAGAAGAAAAGACAGCACCAGATATGAATGAATTCATTTTAACATAATATTTCTACTAGTTGCATTGAAATAGTAATGATATAGTGAGTGATATAGTGTTTTACTGTCTGTTTGCACTTGATTCTAATCTGTTCCTACTTTAGTTTTGTTTCTTGTATTGAAAGGTATTGACCAAAAGTTTTAACTAAATTACTTTTAATGATTTTTTCCTAGTAACAGATATGATTAAATGGTTAGGTTAGCTTTAGTTAGTTTGCTAGGCTTGGTTTTAGACTACCCGACATTTTTCGACCCACAACCGGGTCTTTGTCAAGTGTATGTATTTTTTACCTTTTGAGTTTCACACTGCTGGGGACGGAGCAGTAGGAAGGCACGACCCAAACAAAAACCCTACCTGGCAGCGAAGCGTGCGCTTCACAGATATATCCTTGGTTTTAGACTAGTTATGCTAGTTAGAGCCTTGTTGAAAGAGTCTACCTTGACGTGGTGGCAGACTTAAAAAATGCTTTGGCTTAAATCTTTTTTTTTTTTTTTTAGAAATTTGCATTCCAGCAACTCAGTTAATGCAAATCTAGATTTATATGTTGCAGAGTGCATGCACACTCCACCTTGAAGTACACATTGATGAGCATTGCAGGACAAAAAGCTGAATTATGAGCACCCAATATGATGTCAGCCACCAGGGAAAAAAAGAACAGGAGCAAAAACCTTCTTGGGTAAGGAGAAAAATCACCTGCATGCTGCATGGATAAAGAGAGCAAATGAAACGTGAGTTATATAATTTAATATGATGAGAATCATTAGAAAAAAACACATAAAATTGACACAATTCTCCTTTGTATATGAATAAAATGTACTTTTTGAATGATAAAGGTAAACAGACATGTATACACAGATGGTAAAGTTCAGTTTGTGTTACAGCAATTTATCTAACAAACTGATGTGGATAACTATCATATAGCATTCTTCTGCCATCTAGTGGGTCACTGATCGTGTCATTGAAAATTGCTGCCAAAGCAGAATTTGGACGTATTTCTAAAACTTAGTTATCCTAAAATAACGATATTTATTTTACACAGCATTCTAAAATAAAGATGTTAAAATATTTTACTACGCTGTTTAAATAACGACATGTAAAATAACAAAAATATATTATTTCATGCTAACGACCTTTTTAGAACTACCATCCTCATTTCCAATGGTTTCACCGACTTGGCTACTGTGTTTGTCAGGGCAAAATATAAGACGATTTATACTG
Organism: Hymenochirus boettgeri; assembly: GCA_019447015.1. Lineage (NCBI taxonomy): Eukaryota > Metazoa > Chordata > Amphibia > Anura > Pipidae > Hymenochirus > Hymenochirus boettgeri. The sequence continues at coordinate 146,023,103 of CM033469.1, forward strand.
AATGTTCTGCGTTTCACACCAAATAACCCTTGGATTCCCAGCAGTAACAGGGTTGCAAACTTCAAATACAAAAAGATTTATTGAACAGATAAAATAATAGATACTTGATATTATTAAACTGTGCCCCGATCCAGAATAATTGCATTGCTTATCTGCACCCCAGACACCAAATCTTATACCTTTATTGGGGTGTTCATATGTGTAGGTATTAAGATTTGTGCAATAACCAGTACAAAAAAAAAAAAACCTCAGTAGAGCTACTACAGAAATCCTAAAATGCTATAATCCTGCAGAATTACATATCATTTCTCCATGATGCTGTGAATTTTAAAGGCAATTTTACAGCAATTTGCTAGTTTGGATTGACAGAATCCATTCAGGCTTATTAACAGTTTAGCCCATGTTTACCCTATCTTTATGCAGGGTTATTCAATAAAAGTTCTTATCGTTTAAAATGGTGCTAATTTTGCCCCAACCATTCAGATGTTAGCTTTCAAATGTTAAATAGTATCTGATTGGTTGGGGCAAAATTAGCACCGTTTTTAACAATAAGAACTGTTAATGAATCTCCCTGTATAGTTCTATATGCTCTGGTCCCATATAAATAAGAACAACTTTTACTGTGCCTCATGTAAAGGAAGTAATTTCCTAGTTACATCAAGGAAAATAACAAAAAAATACATAGACATAAAGAGGAAAATAAACACAGTATTTGAGGATCCCTGGGTTTTAATAGCTTTTTAAGCTCATTCTAAAACATACCTCTATGGTAAGTTATTTTATTATCTGCTTTACTCACTTCACATTCATTTGTTCCAGCAGTAGTCCAAAGGTTAGATAAAGGATACATTAACACTGGGAACAAGTCATGCAACAAGTACAATAAAGTAACATTAAAGTTTTAGTGTTCTTTTCTGTTCCATTAGGCGCGTCTTTTTTATAGGCTGTAATAAACAGGTCAGAATGTCCAAATGTGCTTTTGCATATACTTGGAAATAAAGCTGCTCAGCCCATTCCCTCAAAATAATCCCCTGCTGGTTTTTTTGTTGTTTTTTTCTTTTTAATAATCTCATTAATCTTATTATGGAACTAACTCTACAGGGAAAGCTTATACAAATACAAAACAGATTACGTTCAAAATAAATGAGCACCTTTAATTGAAATCCATTAAATATTCATAGTGAAATGTTATTCTTTCTATGAGATAAATTCCTGTCTTTGTTTTATTAAAAAAAAATTCAAATTTGTATTTGTGTCTTTAAAACCTGCCTTTCACGCTCCACTGCCAATCTATTTACAGCCTATCGATTCCCGCAACCTTATGTCTCACCCCCATATCCTGTAGACTGTAAGCTCTTTGGGCAGGGTCCTTTCTCCTATTGTATCACGGTATTGCTGTAAGAAACTCGTCACTCTGTTTACTTATATAATGTATTACCTGTGTATGTAATAAGTATGACTTTGTATAACATGTATTACCCTGTATGTAATGTATGACTATGTAATTGTAAAACGCCACAGAAGATGTTGGCGCTATATAAATCCATAATAATAATAATAATAACAACAATAAAAGAGAAGAAAAGGTCAACAATCTGAATACTTAAAAAGAGTAGTCTTATTCTTCTCAAATTTTACAATTTTTCAAAAACCAAGCACCTAAATTGCACATAGAGAAGCCTGAGCATGTGTGGAGCAGACCAACCATAAGGGTGTGTATGATGGGGTCGGTTGTGTTGTGTGGTTTTGCCTTTGCTGATGGAGCAGGCTGAAATTAGCTCCATTAGCAAAACTAACATTTAAAAAATATAAGGGTGAAAACCAGGGTGCAGTTTGTTTTTTTAAATTTAGTTCTCTTTTGATATATAATTTAATAACTCAACATGGAGATTATCCAAATTCTAATAGGGAAAATATAAGTTAGAAATGGTTAAAAATGGTTCTACTTTAGCCCCAGCCAATCAGATCTTCTTTAACATTTGAAAGCTAACATCTGATTTGTAGGGGCAAAATTAGCACAATTTCTAATGATAAGAATGTTTATTTAATCTCCCTATATATTCTTTATGTTTGTTGCATATTTGTATTAGCAATCTGAAAGTAATCTGCTATAAAGTTGTATTAAAGCTTTAATGTATATTACAGTGATTGCATTTTATCAACAGAAACAGTACAAATTCTAAGTGTATAATATGATTAAAGGGTAACTATTAATGCAGCCTCAGTTTGCATTAATAGGCTCCCTTTCTTAACTGTCATCACCCCCCGGTACTTCCTGTTTTCCCCAGCATTAAGCCTTAACTGAGCATGCTTCTCCCCTGGGGCGGATGGACGGTGCAGAGGTCAGGTGATGTCACTCAACCTACTGGAAGCAGGAAGTTTGAACATTCACCCCAATGTAATGTCTCACAGGCTCCAGCCAGAGATGTGATTGTCAGCTCATTTTAAAAGAAACACTGCAGGCTTTCATTTATCCCTAACTTGTTTTGAGACCACAGTTGCCCTTTAACAAATAGAAATCCCTTCATATCCCACCAGAGGCCTTCATATCTCACCAGAGGTCTTTATATTTAATTTAACAAATAAATAATACTTCTGGCAAAGTAGCATTTTTACAGTGGGACAATTTATTGATCTGTATAACTAACAGATAACTGACAAGTCATCTTTTTTGAATTAAGGGTGGACATGCCCTTTAAGCCAATTTTCATTAAAGAATAACAGAAAGCTGCTGGAGTATGTTAGATTCTTAATTGGCTCCTCTGAGCATTTGATTGGATGATTAATAGGCAAACCATTTTGAATTGGATATAAATTGCACTCAATTTTTTTTTCTTTAGTAAGCATTTAAGATAAACATTAGATAGACCAAACAAATTTATGTTGAAGTTCCCAAAGCTTAATGGCAAAATGCAAATTTTAAACTGAATTGTGCAACTTAAATAGGGCCTGGAACACATGAGCTGACTCTGGCCTGATATTTTATCCAGACAGATTTGCCGGTCGATATATCTATATGTCACTAGTGTATTAACCAAGCTCGATTGACTGTGATTAACTAACCTCTATCAACTTGAATACAAGATTTTGGACTTACTTATGCTATTTAAAGGATGGAAGCATAGATAGAGGTGACCGAATTGCCTCTCGCCAGCTGTGGGGACACTACTGTTTATTGGGGTCCGGGAACTAAGAGGGCCCATAATCTCACCACGATCAGCTGTTTTTAAACAGCTGATCTTGCTTATGCAGTAAAGGTACATGCAATCAGCTGCTACCAGTTTTCTATCGGTCTTTTAAACAGCTAATCACTTGCAAGTTTACTACATATATGCGATCTGCTGTTTAAAAACAGCTAATCGCAGTGCCACTGGGCAGGGGTGCGTGTCAGGGGCCTAGTTCCTGGGAATGGAGCTAGTTACTTATTTTTACTTGAAAAACTATTAAAACTGATTGACTCGAATATAAACTGAGTTTTGACTTTCTCCCATAGATAGCCCCATAGTTAGTTCCACAGACAGTCCTATAGAAAGCCTCAAACACAGCTCCATAGAAAGTCCCATACACAGCCCCATAGAAAGTCCCATAGAAAGTCCAATACACAGCCCCATAGAAAGGCCCATACACAGCTTCATAGAAAGTCTCATACACAGCCCCATAGAAAGTCCCATACACAGCCCCATAGAGAGTCTCATACACAGCCCCATGGAAATTCCAACACACAGCCACGTAGAAAGTCCCATACACAGCCCCATAGAAAGTTCCATACACAGCCCCATAGAAAGTCTCATACACAGCCCCATGGACATTCCAATACACAGCCCCATAGAAAGCCCCATACACAGCCCCATAGAAAGCCTCATACACAGCCCCATAGAAAGTCTCATACACAGCCCCATGGAAATTCCAATACACAGCCCCATAGAAAGCCCCATACACAGCCCCATAGAAAGTCTCATACACAGCCCCATAAAAAAGTCCCATACACAGCCCCATAGAAAGTCTCATACACAGCCCCATAGAAAAATTCATACACAGCCCCATAGAAGAAAGTCCCTATACACAGCCCCATAGAAATGTCCATACACACCCCATAGAAGTCCAAACCCCATAGAAAGTCCAATACACCAGCCCACAGAAATCCTTATACACAGCCCATAGAAATTAATACACACAGCCCATAGAAAGTCCCATACACAGACCCATAGAAAGTCTAATACACAATCCCATAAAAAGCACCCATACACAGCCCCATAGAAAGTCCCATACACAGCCCCATTGAAAGTCTCATACACAGCCCCATAGAAAGTCCCATACACAGCTCCATAGAAAGTCCCATACACAGCCCCATAGAAAGTCCCATACACAGCCCCATAGAAAGTCCCATACACAGCACCATAGAAAGTCCCTACACAGCCCCATAGAAAGTCCAATACACAGCCCATAGAAAGTCAATAACAAGCTCCATAGAAAAGTCCCATACACATCCCCATAGAAAGTCCCATACACAAACCCATAGAAAAGCCCCATACCACAGCCCCATAGAAAGTCCCATACACGCTCCATAGAAGTTCCCATACACAGCACCCATAGAAAGTCCAATACACAGCCCCATAGAAAGCCCCAACACAGCCCATAGAAAGTCAATACACAGCTCCATAGAAAGTCCCATACAAATCCCCATAGAAGTCCATACAACAGCTCCATAGAAGTCCCATACACAGCCCCATAGAAAGTCCCCATAACAGCACCTAGAAAGTCCCATCACAGCCCCCATAGGAAGTCCCATACCCACTCATAGAAAGTCAATACACAGTCCCATAGAAAGTCCCATACACAGCCCACAGTAAGTCCATACACATCCTAGAAAGTCCCTACACAGCCCCATAGAAGGTCCCATACACAGCCCCATAGAAGTCCCTACACAAGACACATAGAGGTCCCATACACAGCCATAGAAAGTTCCATACAACAGCCTCATAGAAAGTCCCATACACAGCCCCAAGAAAGTCCCAAAAATCCCCATAGAAAGTCATACACAGCCTCCATAGAAAGTCCCATCAACAGCCCCATAGAAGGTCCCATACACAGCCCCATAGACAGTCCCATACACAGCCCATAGAGAAAGTCCCATACACAGCTCATAGAAAGTCCCATACACAGTCCCATACACAGCCCCAAGAAAGTCCATACACCAGCCCCAAGAAAGGTCCATACACAGCCCATAGAAAAGTCCCATACACAGTCCCATATACAGCCCCATAGAAAGTCCCATACGCAGCCCCATTGAAAGTCTCATAACAGCCCCCATAGAAAGTCCCATACACGACCATAGAAAGTTCTAATACACAATGACACCATAAAAAGCCCCATACACAGCCCCATAGAAAGTCCCATACACAGCCCCATTGAAAGTCTCATACACAAGCCCCCATAGAAAGTCATACACAGCTCCATAGAAAGTCCCATACACACCCCATAGAAAGTCCATACACAGCCCCATAGAAAGTCCCAACACAGCCCCATAGAAAGTCCCATACACAGCCCCATAGAAAGTCCCATACACAGCACCATAGAAAGTCCAATACACAGCCCCATAGAAAGTTCAATACACAGCTCCATAGAAAGTCCCATACACATCCCCATAGAAAGTCCCATACACAACCATAGAAAGTCCCATACACAGCCCCATAGAAAGTCCATACACTGCTCCATAGAAGTCCCATACACAGCCACCTAGAAAGTCCAATACACAGCCCCATAGAAAAGCCCCATACACAGCCCCATAGAAAGTTCAATACACAGCTCCATAGAAAGTCCCTACACATGCCACCATAGAAAGTCCCATACACAACCCATCAAAAGTCCATACACAGCCCCATAAAAGTCCCATACACTGCTCCATAGAAAGTCCCATACACAGCACCATAGAAAGTCCAATACAGCCCCATAGAAAGCCCCATACACAGCCCCATAGAAAGTTCAATACACAGCTCCATAGAAAGTCCCATACACATCCCCATAGAAAGTCCCATACACAGCTCCATAGAAGGTCCCATACACAGCCCCATAGAAAGTCCCATACACAGCCCCATAGAAAGTCCCATACACAGCCCCATAGGAAGTCCCATACCCAGCTCTCATAGAAAAGTCCAATACACAGTCCCATAGAAAGTCCCATACACAGCTCCCCAGTAAGTCCATACACAGCTCCATAAAAGTCCCTTACACAGCCCCATAGAAAGTCCCACACAGACCCCATAGAAAGTCCCATACACAGCCACATAGGAGGTCCCATACACAGCCCCATAGAAAGTTCCATACACAGCCTCATAGAAAGTCCATACACAGCCCCAAAGAAAGTCCAAAAATCCCCATAGAAGTCCCATACACCAGCTTCATAGAAAGTCCCATACACAGCCCCATAGAAGGTCCCATACACAGCCCCATAGACAGTCCCCTACACAGCCCCAGAGAAAGTCCATTACACAGCTCATAGAAAGTCCATACACAGTCCCAACACAGCCCCAGAGAAAGTCCCATACAAGCCCCAGAGAAAAGTCCCATACACAGCCATAGAAAGTCCATACACAGTCCCATATACAGCCCCATAGAAAGTCCCATACACAGCCCCATTGAAAGTCTCATATACAGCCCCATAGAAGTCCCATACACAGACCCATAGAAAGTCTAAACACAATCCATAAAAAAGCCCCATACACAGCCCCATAGAAATCCATACACAGCCCCCATGAAAGTCTCATACACAGCCCCCATAGAAAGTCCCATAACGATCATAGAAAGTCCATACACAGCCCCATAGAAGTCCCAATACCACAAGCCCCATAGAAAGTCCCATACACAGCCCTAGAAAGTCCCATACACAGCCCATAGAAAGTCCATACACAGCCCCATATGAAAGTTCAAACACAAGCTCCATAGAAAGCCCATAAAACATCCCCCATAAGAAAGTCCCATACACAAACCCATAGAAAGTCCATACACAGCCCCATAGAAAGTGTCCCAATACATTGCTCCATAGAAAGTCCCATCCACAGCCATAGAAAGTCCAATACACAGCCCCATAGAAAAGTCCCATACACAGCCATAGAAAGCAAACACAGTCAATGAAAGCCCACATACACAGTCCCCATAGAAAGTCCCATGACACACACCCATGAACGTCCCATACACAGCTCCATAGAAAGTACCCCCCATACAGCTCCAAGAAAGTCCCATACACAGACCCATAGAAAGTCCCATACACAGCCCCATAGGACAGTCTCCATACACAGCCCATAGAAAGTTCAATACACAGACCCATAGAAAGTTCCATACCACATCCCCATAGAAAGTCCCATACACAGCCCATAGAAGGTCCTACACCAGACCCATAGAAAGCCCATACACAGCCCAAGAAAGTCCACATACACAGCCAATCCATAGAGAAGTCCATACAACAGCTCCATAGAAAGTCCAAATACACAGCCCATAGAAAGTCCCATACACACCCCTGAACGTCTCAACAGTAAGTCCCATACACAGCTCTCATAGAAGTCCCTACATATCTAGACACTAACGCCCCACGCCCCATAGAGGGAAGTCCAGACACAAGCCCCATAGAAAGTCCCATACACAGCCACATTAGTATGTTGTTGTTTGTTTCCCCCGTACCACCTTAGTTCACCCACCCCAGTAGCCCATCAGACCCCCATACAGTGTGACTCTTATACTCCTAATCAGCCCGAGTCCACTGTAGACACACGTCCCCCCAACCTAGCCTATATATTGATCAATGTGTCCTTTCTACCTTCCCTTTACCTACCTACTTATGCCCCTAGAAAGGTCTACCATCATTGCCCACATATACTGTACTTTACCCTTATTGTGTATCCCTCCCCTTCCCCTTTCTTCTTTCTTCTTCTTCTCTTCTTCCTCTCCTTTTTTTTCCTCCCTACCGCTCCCCCACTCACCATTTTTATTTTTGTCTCCCAATTGGTATGCACAAAGTCTTACACTTATAGTTACACTTTCCTGTTCTTTACGCCAGACTCCCAGTGTTATGTATCTGAGTTCTCTTTACTTTGTGTCACCTTGACTCTGACAATGTAATCTCCATATTGTTCTGCTCCCATCAGTCACCTTTAGTGTCTCTCCCACTTCACATTACTGCATTCCATAGAAAGTCCCTTACACAGCCCCAAGAGTCCCATACACAGCCACACTCATGATCATTATGCTTCACCTATAGAATTTCCTGCATATTCAGTGTATTTTCCCCTTTTCCCTCCTTTTGGTCCCTGTGACACTTACGCTTCCCCCCACGAAGTTAAATTGTTCTCTTTCCATACTATCAGTTCCAAGTCTCTCTATTAGAATTAGTGCCATATTCAACCCCCCAGCCACCCTATATGACCTTACCTCATATTCAGTCCCAAAAATTTTTCCTTTCATCGAAAGTTTCCCATACACCCGACCCCTCCGTCACCTTAGTGTATCCCACTGTTTCCATTATGATACACCCCTCCAGCCCACCATACGCCAACTTTGGTTCCTACTTATTTTTTCCCTTTCTTACTTTCCCCTAATGCCACTTATTACGTCATTTTTCCCATGTTTCTCTAATACACTATGCTACTCCCGATTGTCATCAGTCTCCATATATCTATTGAGTCATATGTAAAGTCCCATACTAGACCTTAGTTCTCACGTAGACCACAGCTTCCAGAGAAAGTTCATCAACCCTTTATTCACACGCCCAAGAGACTTTAGCCCCCCCTCCCAATACTGATACTCTCCGCCCCATAGAAACGTTTTCCTTACCACATTTACCACAGTCGACCATATTACCTACCCAGCCCCCATAGTAAAGTCGCACAACGACGATACCTTACTTTTTCCTTAGCACCCCCAGACTTGAATAGGTCTCATTTACTCACCTTAGGCACCCAATCAGAAAGTTTTCCCCACTCTATACCTCAACCCCCAGCACAGCTTCTTCATTAGTATATTATAACCTTAAAATGCTTTTTTCCCTTTGCTTTTTATTATTATTACCATTACACACTCATCTCTCTAGTTAATAATACATGACACTCATTACATCTCAGCCCAGTAGGTATTACCCTTAGTTACCATACCACTAGCCACCCCCACCAGTCGAAAGGTGTCATCTATCACACCTATGTCCCTATTAGTCAACATGCGCCCCCTTCATACATATCCGCTCCATTAGACTCCTAGCTCACCTTTTATTACTATTTTTAAGCCGATTTTAATCCCTTACCCTTTCTGTTAATAGTTCATACGTATCTTAGAATACAGTCACCACACCACCCACAGATGCAATTTACGTTGTGCCCCTACCCGTCCATCCTAATTTCTTTAGACTCTATTCCAATTGATCGATATAGTCCCCCAGTTAGCACAAAGCACCATAGAAAGTCCAATACACAGTCCCATAGAAAGTCCCATACACAGCTCCACAGTAAGTCCCATACACAGCCCCATAGAAAGTCCCTTACACAGCCCCATAGAAGGTCCCATACACAGCCCCATAGAAAGTCCCATACACAGCCACATAGGAGGTCCCATACACAGCCCCATAGAAAGTTCCATACACAGCCTCATAGAAAGTCCCACACACAGCCCCATAGAAAGTCCCAAAAATCCCCATAGAAAGTCCCATACACAGCTTCATAGAAAGTCCCATACACAGCCCCATAGAAGGTCCCATACACAGCCCCATAGACAGTCCCATACACAGCCCCAGAGAAAGTCCCATACACAGCTCATAGAAAGTCCCATACACAGTCCCATACACAGCCCCAGAGAAAGTCCCATACACAGCCCCAGAGAAAGTCCCATACACAGCCCATAGAAAGTCCCATACACAGTCCCATATACAGCCCCATAGAAAGTCCCATACACAGCCCCATTGAAAGTCTCATACACAGCCCCATAGAAAGTCCCATACACAGCTCTATAGAAAGTCCAATACACAGTCCCATAGAAAGTCCAATACACAGCCCAATAAAAAGTCCCATACACAGCTTCATAGAAAGTCCCATACACAGCCCGCCCCATCAGAAAGTTCCAACACAGCCAAATCATCATAGAAGCTCCAAATACACAGCCCCAAAGAAAGTCCCAAAAATCCCATAAAAAGTCCCCATACCAGCCCATAGAAAGTCCCATACACAGCCCCATAGAAAGGTCCCATAACACAGCCCCATAGAAAGTCCCATACACAGCCCCAAGAAATCCCATACACAGCCATAGAAATTCCCATAACAGTCCCCATACACAGCCCCAAGAAAGTCCCATACACAGCCCCAGATAAGTCCCATACACAGCCCCTAGAAAGTCCCATACACTATCCACGTCCCATATACAGCCCCATAGAAAGTCCATACACAGCCCCATAGAAAGTCTCATTCATCCCCATAGAAAGTCCCATAACCACAGACCCCATAGAAAGTCTCAATACACAATCCCATAAAAAGCCAACCATACACAGCCCCATAGAAAGTCCCATACACAGCCCCATTGAAAGTCTCAATACACAGCCCATAGAAAGTCCCCATACACGCCCATAGAAAGTCCCATACACAGCCCCATAGAACGGTCCCATACACAGCCCCATAGAAAGTCCATAACACCAGCCCATAGAAATCCCATCACGCCCCATAGAAAGTCCCATACACAGCACCATAGAAAGTCCAATACACCGCCCCATAAAGTTCAATACACAGCCCATAGAAAGTCCCATACACATCCCCATAGAAAGTCCCTACACAACCACATAGAAAGTCCCATACCACAGCCCCATAGAAAGTCCCATACACGCTATCCATAGAAAGTCCCATACACAGCACCATAGAAAGTCCAATACACAGCCCCATAGAAAGCCCCATACACAGCCCCATAGAAAGTTCAATACACAGCTCCATAGAAAGTCCCATACACATCCCCATAGAAAGTCCCATACACACCCATAGAAAGTCCCAACACAGCCCCATAGAAGTCCCATACACTGCTCCATAGAAAGTCCCATACACAGCACCATAGAAGTCCAAACACAGCCCATAAAAGCCCCATACACAAGCCCATAGAAAGTTCAATACACAGCTCCATAAAATGTCCCATACACATCCCCATAGAAGTCCCATACACAGCTCCATAGAAGTCCCCATACACGCCCCATAGAAGTCCCATACACAGCCCCATGAAAGTCCCATACACAGCCCCATAGCAGCCCATCCCCCTCCATAGAAAGTCCATACACAGTCCCTAAAGTCCCATACACAGCTCCAGCACAGTAAGTCCCATACACAGCTCCATAGAAAGTCCCTTACACAGCCCCATAGAAGGTCCCATACACAGCCCCATAGAAAGTCCCATACACAGCCACATAGGAGGTCCCATACACAGCCCCATAGAAAGTTCCATACACAGCCTCATAGAAAGTCCCATACACAGCCCCAAAGAAAGTCCCAAAAATCCCCATAGAAAGTCCCATACACAGCTTCATAGAAAGTCCCATACACAGCCCCATAGAAGGTCCCATACACAGCCCCATAGACAGTCCCATACACAGCCCCAGAGAAAGTCCCCCATACACAGTCAGAAAAGTCCCATACAACATTCCCATACACAGCCCAGATAAAGTCCCATACCCAGCCCCAGAGAGAAAGTCCCATACACAGCCCATAGAAAGTCCATAACACATCCCATAAAATCCCCATAGAAAGTCCCATACACAGCCCCATTGAAAGTCTCATAACAGCCCCATAGAAATCTCCTCATAACACAGACCCCATAGAAACCGAGTGGGTACTGTGTTTGTCAGGGCAAATATAAGACGATTTATACTGAATGTTCTGCGTTTCACACCAAATAACCCTTGGATTCCCAGCAGTAACAGGGTTGCAAACTTCAAATACAAAAAGATTTATTGAACAGATAAAATAATAGATACTTGATATTTAAATGTGCCCCGATCCAGAATAATTGCATTGCTTATCTGCACCCCAGACACCCAAATCTTATACCTTTATTGGGGTGTTCATATTGTAAGGTATTAAGATTTGTGCAATAACCAGTACAAAAAAAAAAAAAACCTCAGTAGAGCTACTACAGAAATCCTAAAATGCTATAATCCTGCAGAATTACATATCATTTCTCCATGATGCTGTGAATTTTAAGGCAATTTTACAGCAATTTGCTAGTTTGGATTGACAGAATCCATTCAGGCTTATTAACAGTTTAGCCCATGTTTACCCTATCTTTATGCAGGGTTATTCAATAAAAGTTCTTATCGTTTAAAATGGTGCTAATTTTGCCCAACCATTCAGAGTTAGCTTTCAAATGTTAAATAGTATCTGATTGGTGTGGGCAAAATTAGCACCGTTTTTAACAATAAGAACTGTTAATGAATCTCCCTGTATAGTTCTATATGCTCTGGTCCCATATAAATAAGACACAACTTTTACTGTGCCTCATGTAAAGGAAGTAATTTCCTAGTTACATCAAGGAAAATAACAAAAAAATACATAGACATAAAGAGGAAAATAAACACAGTATGAGGATCCCTGGGTTTTAATAGCTTTTTAAGCTCATTCTAAAACATACCTCTATGGTAAGTTATTTATTATCTGCTTTACTCACTTCACATTCATTTGTTCCAGCAGAGTCCAAAGGTTAGATAAAGGATACATTAACACTGGGAACAAGTCATGCAACAAGTACAATAAAGTAACATAAGTTTTAGTGTTCTTTTCTGTTCCATTAGGCGCGTCTTTTTTATAGGCTGTAATAAACAGGTCAGAATGTCCAAATGTGCTTTTGCATATACTGGAAATAAAGCTGCTCAGCCCATTCCCTCAAATAATCCCCTGCTGGTTTTTTTGTTGTTTTTTCTTTTTAATACTCATTAATCTTATTATGGAACTAACTCTACAGGGAAAGCTTATACAAATACAAAACAGATTACGTTCAAAATAAATGAGCACCTTTAATGAAATCCATTAAATATTCATAGTGAAATGTTATTCTTTCTATGAGATAATTCCTGTCTTTGTTTTATTAAAAAAATTCAAATTTGTATTTGTGTCTTTAAAAACCTGCCTTTCACGCTCACTGCCAATCACATTTACAGCCTATCGATTCCCGCCTATGTCTCACCCCCATATCCTGTAGACTGTAAGCTCTTTGGGCAGGGTCCTTTCTCCTATTGTATCACGGTATTGCGTGTAAGAAACTCGTCACTCTGTTTACTTATATAATGTATTACCTGTGTATGTAATAAGTATGACTTTGTATAACATGTATTACCCTGTATGTAATGTATGACTATGTAATTGTAAAACGCCACAGAAGATGTTGGCGCTAATAAATCCAATAATAATATAATAACAACAATAAAGAGAAGAAAAGGTCAACATCTGAATACTAAAAAGAGTAGTCTTATCTTCTCAAATTTTACAATTTTTCAAAAACCAAGCACCTAATTGACATAGAGAAGCCTGAGCATGTGTGGAGCAGACCAACCATAAGGGGTGTATGATGGGGTCGGTTGTGTTGTGTGGTTTTGCCTTTGCTGATGGAGCAGGCTGAAATTAGCTCCATAGCAACAACTAACATTTAAAAAATATAAGGGTGAAAACCAGGGCAGTTTGTTTTTTTTAAATTTAGTTTCTCTTTTGATATTATATAAATTAATAACTCAACTGGAGATTATCAAATTCTAATAGGGAAAATATAAGTTAGAAATGGTTAAAATGGTTCTACTTTAGCCCCAGCCAATCAGATCTTCTTTAACATTTGAAAGCTAACATCTGATTGTAGGGCAAAATTAGCACAATTTCTAATGATAAGAATGTTTATTTATCTCCCTATATATTCTTTATGTTGTTTGCATATTTGTATTAGCAATCTGAAAGTAATCTGCTATAAAGTTGTATTAAAGCTTAATGTAATTACAGTGATTGCATTTTATCAACAGAAACAGTACAAATTCTAAGTGTATAATATGATTAAAGGGTAACTATTAATGCAGCCTCAGTTTGCATTAATAGGCTCCCTTTCTTAACTGTCATCACCCCCCGGTACTTCCTGTTTTCCCCGCATTAAGCCTTAACTGAGCTATGCTTCTCCCCTGGGCGGATGGACGGTGCAGAGGTCAGGTGATGTGTCACTCAACACTACTGGAAGCAGGAAGTTTGAACATTCACCCCAATGTAATGTCTCACAGGCTCCAGCCAGAGATGTGATTGTCAGCTCATTTTAAAAGAAACACTGCAGGCTTTCATTTATCCCTAACTTGTTTTGAGACCACAGTGCCCTTTAACAATAGAAATCCCTTCATATCCACCAGAGGCCTTCATATCTCACCAGAGGTCTTTATATTTAATTAACAAATAAATAATACTTCTGGCAAAGTAGCATTTTTACAGTGGGACAATTTATTGATCTGTAAACTAACAGATAACTGACAAGTCATCTTTTTTGAATTAGGGTGGACATGCCCTTTAAGCCAATTTTCATTAAGAATAACAGAAAGCTGCTGGAGTATGTTAGATTCTTAATTGGCTCCTCTGAGCATTTGATTGGATGATTAATAGGCAAACCATTTTGAATTGGATATAAATTGCATCAATTTTTTTCTTTGTAAGCATTTAGATAAACATTAGATAGACCAAACAAATTTATGTTGAAGTTCCCAAAGCTTAATGGCAAAATGCAAATTTTAAACTGAATTGTGCAACTTAAATAGGGCCTGGAACACATGAGCTGACTCTGGCCTGATATTTTATCCAGACAGATTGTCCGGTCGATATATCTATATGTCACTAGGTATAACCAAGCTCGATTGACTGTGATTAACTACCTCTATCACTTGAATACAAGATTTTGGACTTACTTATGCTATTTAAAGGATGGAAGCATAGATAGAGGTGACCGAATTGCCTCTCGCCAGCTGTGGGGACACTACTGTTTATTGGGGTCCGGGAACTAAGAGGGCCCATAATCTCACCACGATCAGCTGTTTTAAACAGCTGATCTTGCTTATGCAGTAAAGGTACATGCAATCAGCTGCTACCGTTTTCTATCGGTCTTTTAAACAGCTAATCACTTGCAAGTTTACTACATATATGCGATCTGCTGTTTAAAAAGACTAATCGCAGTGCCACTGGGCAGGGTGCGTGTTCAGGGGCCTAGTTCCTGGGAATGGAGCTAGTTACTTATTTTTACTTGAAAAACTATTAAAAACTGATTGACTCGAATATAAACTGAGTTTTGACTTTCTCCCATAGATAGCCCCATAGTTAGTTCCACAGACAGTCCTATAGAAAGCCCAAAACACAGCTCCATAGAAAGTCCCATACACAGCCCCATAGAAAGTCCCCATAGAAAGTCCAACACAGCCCCATAGAAAGGTCCCATACACAGCTTCATAGAAAGTCTCATAACCAGACCCCATAGAAAGTCCCATACACAGCCCCATAGAAGTCTCATACACAGCCCATGGAAATTCCAACACACAGCCACGTAAAAGTCCCATCACAGCCCCATAGAAAGTCCATACACAGCCCCATAGAAAGTCTCATACACAGCCCCATGGACTTCCAATACAAAGCCCCATAGAAAGCCCCATACACAGCCCCATAGAAAAAGCCTCACCTCATACACAGCCCATAGAAAGTCTCATCACAGCACCCATGAAATTCCATAACAGCCCCAGAGAAAGCCCATACACAGCCCCATAGAACGTCTCATACACAGCCCCATAAAAAAGTCCCATACACAGCCCCATAGAAAGTTCCATACACAGCCCATAGAAAAATTCATACACAGCCCTATGAATGTCCCATACACAGTCCCATAAGCAACACAGCCCCATAGAAGTCCATACACAGCCCCATAGAAAGTCCCATAACACAGCACCCATAGAAAGTCCCATACACACCCCATAGAAATCCATACACAGCCCATAGAAGTTCTATACACAGCCCCATAGAAAGTCCCATACACAGCCCCATAGAAAGTCTCATACACAGTCCCATAGAAAGTCCAATACACAGCCCCACAGAATCCTTATACCAGACCCATAGAAAGTCTAATACACAGCCCCATAGAAGTCTCATACACAGACCCATAGAAAGTCTAATACACAATCCCATAAAAAGCCCCATACACAGCCCCATAGAAAGTCCCATACACAGCCCCATTGAAAGTCCAACACAGCCCCATAGAAAGTCCCATACACAGCCCCATAGAAAGTCCCATACACAGCCCCATAGAAAGTCCACACAGCACGCCCCATAGAAAGTCCCATACACAGCCCCATAGAAAGTCCCATACACAGCACCATAGAAAGTCCAATACACAGCCCCATAGAAAGTTCAATACACAGCTCCATAGAAGTCCATACACATCCCATAGAAAGTCCCATACACAAACCCATAGAAAGTCCCATACACAGCCCCATAGAAAGTCCCATACACTGCTCCATAGAAAGTCCCATACACAGCACCATAGAAAGTCCAATACACAGCCCCATAGAAAGCCCCATACACAGCCCCATAGAAAGTTCAAACAGCTCCATAGAAAGTCCCATACACATCCCCATAGAAAGTCCCATACACAGCCCCATAGAAAGGTCCATACACAGCCCCATAGAAAGTCCCATACACAGCCCCCATAGAAAGTCCCATACACAGCCCCATAGGAAGTCCCATACCCAGCTCCATAGAAAGTCCAATACACAGTCCCATAGAAAGTCCCATACACAGCTCCACAGTAAGTCCCATACACAGCTCCATAGAAAGTCCCTTACACAGCCCATAGAAAGTCCCATACACAGCCCCATAAGAGTCCCATACACAGCACATAGGAGGTCCCATACACAGCCCCCTAGAAAGTTCCATACACAGCCTCATAGAAAGTCCACAACAGACCCCATAGAAGTCCAAAATCCCCAAGAAAGTCCCATACACCAGCTCATAGAAAGTCCCATACACAGACCCATTAGAAGCCCCATAGAAGGTCCCATACACAGCCCCATAGACAGTCTCATACACAGCCCCATAGAAAGTCCCATACACAGCCCATAGAAAGTCCCATACACAGTCCCATATACAGCCCCATAGAAAGTCCCATACACAGCCCCATTGAAAGTCTCATACACAGCCCCATAGAAAGTCCCATACACAGCTCTATAGAAAGTCCAATACACAGTCCCATAGAAAGTCCAATACACAGCCCAATAAAAAGTCCCATACACAGCTTCATAGAAAGTCCCATACACAGCCCCATAGAAGGTCCCATACACAACCCCATAGAAGGTCCCATACACAGCCCCATAGACAGTCTCATACACAGCCCCATAGAAAGTCCCATACACAGCCCATAGAAAGTCCCATACACAGTCCCATATACAGCCCCATAGAAAGTCCCATACACAGCCCCATTGAAAGTCTCATACACAGCCCCATAGAAAGTCCCATACACAGCTCTATAGAAAGTCCAATACACAGCCCCATTGAAAGTCTCATACACAGCCCCATAGAAAGTCCATTACACAGCCCTATAGCAATCCTTATACACAGCCCCATAGAAAGTCCCATACACAGCCCCATAGAAAGTCCCATACACAGCCCCATAGAAAGTCTCATATACAGTCCCATAGAAAGTCCAATACACAGCCCCACAGAAATCCTTATATACAGACCCATAGAACGTCTCATACACAGCCCCATAGAAAGTCCCATACACAGCCCCATAGAAAGTCCCATACAGGGTCCCATAGACAGTCCAATACACAGTCCCATAGACAGATGTGCCCTACATACTTTTCTGTGCAGCCAGTTAGTTGAATCCTGTTACTTTTATCTTTCCCCCCCATTTCCCTTGCAGTCTGGGCTGATCTGAGTGAGCAGGGCAACAATTGCCTAATCCACTGAAATCAAGAGGATTCTGTGTGTTACTGTGTACAGCTTTGATTTTCCCAGGGCTATGTAATTTGGACTAGCTGCTCTAGACCTAAATAAGCCGAGTAGAGACTTTCAGGATGATTTAAAAGGTAAAATTTCTTGGTTTATACTCGAGTATATACGGTAATACATGGAGTGTTTCAATTGAATCGAAGCTTCCTTTTTTATATTCCTAGTTGATTGTTAATTGAATTCCTGCTGAAGAGTTTCATATTTAAAAGAATAATAAATAATGGAAATTAGGTCTTTGTAATTATGCCCAATGTGTCAAACAAGGTTCAGTCTTCTGAAGTGATTTAGTTGGTATTTATATTACATTCATAATTAGGAAATTAGTAGAAGCATCCAGAGAAATTAAATTACAGTTAGTAGCTATAAATCTTCCTTCCCCTTGGGGAAGACAAAAACATTATATCCTGAAATCTAACCCTAAAAATAAGGAACATCTTTACAAGAACATGACTTACCACATTGTAATAATAATAATAATAATAATAATAATACTAAAATATACTTATTTTTAAAAGGGCAAGTTCAGTTTAGCTATAAATGTAGAGGACCCTCCCACCCCCCCAAACCTGGGTTTCGCATTAGCAATATTTGCCAAAGATGCTCCTGAAATTCCTTATCTGACCCGGTCCTTCGATGTCTAGGTGTCGCCCCCTGCTCCTGTTTTAAGCTTTTTTCAACCAAAAACAGGAGCAGAGCGCTCTACTTCTCTCTGTCAGGCGTGACGTCCCTTTACACCTTTACTGACAGCCACAACCAGGAAATGAATCGGCTGTCAGCAGCAGAGCAGAGGAGAATCAGCGATGGACCGTGTCAGGTAAGGAACTTCAGGAGCCTCTTTGGCAAATATTACTAATGTGAAACCTTTATAGCTTAAATTTATTTTCACTGGACATGCCCCTTGCAGTTTGTTTTGTTATTTGGTTATGTTTGTGACATACCAGCACCCTCTGGTGGTCATTCTAAACATAGTTTTCTAGGTTTAACATTTGGTTAATTTTAGTCACTCTTTGCCATACTGTAGTTTAGTGAATTTCACCAGGATATAATCCTTGTAGTGAATGTGCAACAAGATTGGTGCAGAAAAAAATGCATTTTATAAATAGTAATTTTATTTATGGTTATGGTATGGTGTTCTTTGCAATAATTCTTTTAGGCACATATTTCTAAAGCTGTGGTATTTAACAAGTGGTAAAGATTGCAGGGGCTATTTACCTATCTGCACATCCTGCAGGCTGTTTTTAGTCTTAAGGGTCGTACACATGTGCGATCACGGGTCCCCACCTGCGGCGTATGTTCGGTCGGGGATGGGTGAACGACCTACTTGGCGGATGTCTGAACGAACGTCCGTTTCACCCGATGAAGGGCCCATACATGGGCCGATTATCGGCCGAAACAAACGTTCGTACACATCGTATGTCGCGGGTCGGGACCCGTGATCGCATGTGTGTACGGACCTTTAGAAAGGTGAGCACACTCTGCACAGCTGCTGTATTTCTGTTCTGCAAATACTAACCATGATATTTACTGGTTGTATTTATTACTACTGGTAAACACCATGGACATACAAACATAGCCCTGTGACACACAGCGTTTTAAGGAGATTTGCCTTGTTTTTAGATTTTCTCCAGAAAAATAGCAGCAACAAACCTCTTAACATGGCCACCCCATAGTCTATAACAGGTATTGGTGGATGACATGGAAAGTTCATAAAAGACCAATCCTGGTTTACTTCTTCAAAGTTACATATCTTTATTTGGTTTTCCATGAACTTTAGTCTCCTGTGTTTTCCTGGGGAGAGGTTTGGTCGTCTCAATTTTGTCATGATGCCAGTTTCCATTATAGGATAGCTATACATTACTGGTAGTTCACGCTCTACATATTTCACCTGAAAATGTAACACACAGTACTTAATTTAAATATTAAAATGTATTTAGATTTTTATTATAAAATTGATTTATCCCCGCACTCCTGTTTCAAGCTGTTTTCAAGGTGCTGTTCCTCAGTTGCTGCCAACCACTTGCAGTAATAGAAGCTTTTCACATATTAATTTATCTGAAGAACGCACTCCTGAAGACGTTTCTCACTTTAACTTGTCATAGAAAGTCCCATACACAGCCCCATAGAAAGTCCCATACACAGCCCCATAGGAAGTCCCATACCCAGCTCCATAGAAAGTCCAATACACAGTCCCATAGAAAGTCCCATACACAGCTCCACAGTAAGTCCCATACACAGCTCCATAGAAAGTCCCTTACACAGCCCCATAGAAGGTCCCATACACAGCCCCATAGAAAGTCCCATACACAGCCACATAGGAGGTCCCATACACAGCCCCATAGAAAGTTCCATACACAGCCTCATAGAAAGTCCCACACACAGCCCCATAGAAAGTCCCAAAAATCCCCATAGAAAGTCCCATACACAGCTTCATAGAAAGTCCCATACACAGCCCCATAGAAGGTCCCATACACAGCCCCATAGACAGTCCCATACACAGCCCCAGAGAAAGTCCCATACACAGCTCATAGAAAGTCCCATACACAGTCCCATACACAGCCCCAGAGAAAGTCCCATACACAGCCCCAGAGAAAGTCCCATACACAGCCCATAGAAAGTCCCATACACAGTCCCATATACAGCCCCATAGAAAGTCCCATACACAGCCCCATTGAAAGTCCCATACACAGTCCCATAGAAAGTCCCATACACAGCTCTAAGAAAGTCCAATACACAGTCCCATAGAAAGTCCAATACACAGCCCAATAAAAGTCCCATAACAGCTTCATAGAAAGTCCATACCAGCCCCATAGAGGTCCCATACACAACCCATAGAAGGTTCCCATTACACAGCCCCAAGACAGTCTCATACACAGGCCCATGAAAGTCCCATACACAGCCATAGAAAGTCCCATCAACAGTCCCATATACAGCCCCATAGAAAGTCCCATACACAGCCCCATTGAAAGTCTCATACACAGCCCCATAGAAAGTCCCATACACAGCTCTATAGAAAGTCCAATACACAGCCCCATTGAAAGTCCATACACAGCCCATAGAAAGTCCCATACACAGCCCCATAGAAATCCTATACACAGCCCCATAGAAAGTCCCATACACAGCCCCATAGAAAGTCCCATACACAGCCCCATAGAAAGTCTCATACACAGTCCCATAGAAAGTCCAATACACAGCCCCACAGAAATCCTTATACACAGACCCATAGAACGTCTCCTACACAGCCCCATAGAAAGTCCCAAACACAGCCCCATAGAAAGTCCCATACAGGGTCCCATAGACAGTCCAATACACAGTCCATAGACAGATGTGCCCTACATACTTCTGTGCAGCCAGGTAGTTGAATCCTGTTACTTTTATCTTTCCCCCCATTTCCCTTGCAGTTGGGCTGATCTGAGTGAGCAGGGCAAACAATTGCCTAATCCACTGAAATCAAGGGATTCTGGTTGTTACTGTTACAGCTTTGATTTTCCAGGGCTATGTAATTTGGACTAGCTGCTCTAGACCTAAATAGCCGAGTAGAGACTTCAGGATGATTTAAAAGGTAAAATTCTTGTTTATACTGAGTATATACGGTAATACATGGAGTGTTTCCATTGAATCGAAGCTTCCTTTTTATATTCCTAGTTGATTGTTAATTGAATTCCTGCTGAAGAGTTTCATATTTAAAGAAAATAAATAATGGAAATTAGGTCTTTGTAATTATGCCCAATGTGTCAAACAAGGTTCAGTCTTCTGAAGTGATTTAGTTGGGTATTTATATTACATTCATAATTAGGAAATTAGTAGAAGCATCCAGAGAAATAAATTACAGTTAGTAGCTATAAATCTTCCTTCCCTTGGGGAAGACACAAAACATTATATCCTGAAATCTAACCCTAAAAATAAGGAACATCTTTACAAGAAACATGACTTAACCACATTGTAATAAATAATAATATAATAATAATAATACTAAATATATACTTATTTTTAAAAGGGCAAGTTCAGTTTAGCTATTAAATGTAGAGACCCTCCACCCCCCCAAACCTGGGTTCGCTCATTAGCAATATTTGCAAAGATGCTCCTGAAATTCCTTATCTGACCGGTCCTTCGATGTTAGGTGTCGCCCCCTGCTCCTGTTTTAAGACTTTTTTCAACCAAAAACAGGAGCGAGCGCTCTACTTCTCTCTGTCAGGCGTGACGTTCCCTTTACAACCTTTAATGACAGCCACAACCAGGAAATGAATCGGCTGTCAGCAGCAGAGCAGAGGAGAATCAGATGGACCGTGTCAGGTAAGGAACTTCAGGAGCCTCTTGGCAAATATACTAATGGAAACCTTTATAGTTAAATTTATTTTCGGACATGCCCCTTGCAGTTTGTTTTGTTATTTGGTTATGTTTGGACATCCAGCACCCTTGGTGGTCATTCTAACATAGTTTTCTAGTTTAACATTTGGTTAATTTTAGTCACTCTTTGCATACGTAGTTTAGTGAATTTCACCAGGATATAATCCTTGTAGTGAATGGTGCAACAAGATTGGTGCAGAAAAAAATGCTTTTATAAATAGTAATTTTATTTATGGTTATGGTAGGTGTTTCTTTGCAATAATTCTTTTAGGCACATATTTCTAAAGCTGTGGTATTTAACAAGTGGTAAAGATTGCAGGGCTATTTACCTCTACTGCACATCCTGCAGGCTGTTTTTAGTCTTAAGGGTCGTACACATGTGCGATCACGGGTCCCCACCTGCGGCGTATGTTCGGTCGGGGATGGGTGAACGACCTACTTGGGCGATGTCTGAACGAACGTCCGTTTCACCCGATGAAGGGCCCATACATGGGCCGATTATCGGCCGAAACAAACGTTCGGACACATCGTATGTCGCGGGTCGGGACCCGTGATCGCATGTGTGTACGGACCTTTAGAAAGGTGAGCACACTCTGCACAGCTGCTGTATTTCTGTTCTGCAAATACTAACCATGATATTACTGGTTGTATTTATTACTACTGGTAAAAACCATGGACATAAAACATAGCCCTGGACACACAGCGTTTTAAGGAGATTTGCCTTGTTTTTAGATTTTCTCCAGAAAAATAGCAGCAACAACTCTTAACATGGCCACCCCATAGTCTAACAGGTATTGGTGGATGACATGGAAGTCATAAAAGACCAATCTGTTTTTTCTTCTTCAAAGTTACATATCTTTATTTGGTTTTCCATGAACTTTAGTCTCCTGTGTTTCCTGGGGAGAGGTTTGGTCGTCTCAATTTTGTCATGATGCCAGTTTCCAATAGGATAGTATACATTACTGGTAGTTCACGCTCTACATATTTCACCTGAAAATGTAACACACAGTACTTAATTTAAAATTAAAAAGTATTTAGATTTTTATTATAAAATTGATTTATCCCCGCACTCCTGTTTCAAGCTCCTTCAAGGTGCTGTTCCTCAGTTGCTGCCAACCACTGCAGTAATAGAAGCTTTTCACATATTAATTTATCTGAAGAACGCACTCCTGAAGACGTTTCTCACTTTAACTTGTGTTTATTTCTGACATGCGTGCACAACGTTTCGGGGCGTGTCCCCTTCCTTAGGTGCACGCCCCGAAACGTGCACGCAGAATAAAAAAAGTTAAAGTGAGAAATGTCTTCAGGAGTGCGTTCTTCAGATAAATTAATATGTGAAAAGATTTTTATTATAATCTATTCATGGCTTTTTTAATGATCTTACGCAGGACTGGGGCTGGTATTATAATCTCTTTATTCGGGGAAGGTAACGTCATAGATCCAATGAACAAACAGATATACTTTTGCTCATTGGATAAAGTTATATTGAGTTGTGTTCGTAATCAAGATACATTTTATGTTTAAAAAAACACAGTACCAGTTATTATCCTTTCCTTTGTCAATCATACCAAAAACAGTAATGTAATTTTAAAAAGCTTTTATTTTTATTCATCCTATACAAAAATCAAACAATTGAACATTAAAAGTAACAATGCTACAAGAGCAATGAATAGCAATGATGAAAGAAAGAGGCTGTGCATTTACATTTGATATGAACATTACTGAAAAACCATAGAATAAACATAGAGCATATTAAGGCTGAAGAGCGAGGATTATGCACATAAGACTTTTAGGCAAAAAAAAAAAAATTTGGCCTTACAGAAAAAGGATTTGGAGACAGCAACATAATAGGATTGGAAATGAGAAAGAGACCTAACAAAGGTAAAATATTCTCTTTGGTTAGTTGATATCTTCAAATCCATGTTGTGCCACGAGATGATAAAAGGAGCACAGCTCCTGCTGTGGAGAAGTGATGTTGATGTATTACTATGGAACATTCATTCTCAAGAATTTTTAAGATATAATAGAATATATTTCCATCAAAGTTCATCTTTACTTTTTAACTTAAAAGGGGGGATATTCAGCTTGTGTACAAAAGCATATTTAATCAGGAGAACATATGGTAACGTCTCCATCCCACGTTTATTTGCATTTTCCTCTGTTTTACAATTTGTGCAATTTGTGCATTGTTCCTCTACGGGGTAGAAACAAGTGCTGCTACGCCAGTGGTAATTACAGCAGGACACATCAACTTAAAGGGGAAGTTATAGGTACTAAATAAAAATGTAGTGCTGTAACAGAGCAAAATTCCCAGAACAGATTACCTGGAATACAAAAATAACCAACATGCTTAACAATATTTCTCAACAAATGATTGTCTTAATTAGTGAAAGTTTATTCCTTCACTGATGTCTATATAAGGCTGTGTACACACACAATGTTTAACACATCCAGTATTTTAGTGATAGTGATATTTTAGATATTGATTCAATTCTGTAATCATCAAGAAAACAGGACATCGATAGGTGGCGTTTTGGATTTCTCCAGTCTCTAAATCCATCAGTCCTATTTATCTTCATCATTTATTACCCTGCCATTGTATTTAAACCTCTGCATCTTTAATCGGAAAAGATAAGACATGTTTTATTACATACAACTATGATAACGTAATGATGTTTTTAATAGATCCACATGTCATTTTATTGGGTTATTTGAACTTAATTTTATTCTTACTTTTTGCTATATAATCTCAATGAAGTTGCAGTGACTTTAATCTGTCTTTACATCAAATATTTCCTAATTGGCTTAGGGTGGCAAATCAAAGACATAAAGTGCTATGACAGATTTGAATGATAATGTTCGAACAATTTCTAGGCTTTTAATGTCATCACAGCTTGAAACGTTTTAATATTCAATGTTATAGAAAAAAGTTAAAAACATTTCAAACATTTTTTTTGGCAAGTGATTTTTTTTAACTGATCTGTACAGCAAATAACCTTGACAGATCCTGATATATATTTGCTAAAATTATCAGCAAAAAAACATTTCCTGTTATAGAAGGAATCCATGGAATTACGTGTCGGATCCGGGTCCGATTCGTCCGATCAGGATCTGGATCCCATCTCTATCAGTGATACATTTTTTAAACAGACTGGATCAACTGTTAGGTTGAGTTAAAATGGAGGGTGTAAAGTTTGGACTAGATGGACGTATATCTTTATTTAACCTCAATTTCTATGTTACTATGATAATGTACGGAAGCTGAGTAGAGATGTTCGAAACTGTTGAGTTTTGTTTCGTTTTCGGAAATTTCGAAAGTTTTAAAATTCGAGTTTATATTTTCGAAAATCGTCTACTTTTGATTTTCTTTTTTCGTAAATCGTCTACTTTCGATTTTCAAAAATCGGCTACCTTCGATTTTTGAAAATCGTCTACTTTTGATTTTCAATAGTCATCTACTTTCGATTTTTGATAAAATCGAAAATTCGAAAAATTTGGGTTTTGTGAAATTCGGCAGTTCCGAAAGTTTCGTCGGGACTTCGAAAACCTCAGATTCGATTCGAAACTGGGTTCTAATCGAACCCACATTACATCTCTAAAGCTGAGTAGAGATGAATGAAACCATTTAGTTTATTTTCTGTGAAACCAACATTTCACATTGAACTTCAGTTCCTCTTTACTACTAAGGATTGCTGGGTGTTATTTATCTCTTTCCTAGCTTTAAATTAAGGACAAGAGAATGCTATACGGTCACTCCCGAGAGCTTTCTATAGTCATAAAAACAAGTCATGTGCTATTTATTCTGTTTTTGGGTTTAATACACATTATGCTGGTTACAGGGTTACATGTGATGTGGTTGGCAAATAACAACAGATGTTATATTATCTGTAAATAACACTCAAGCGAATTAATAAATGCTACAAAAAGACTAGCGACATTATTCATAATGCTATTGTACAATAATTTTTAGCATTATTAGTATAGTATAGTATTATTATTAAATAATAATAATACAAAACTAATTGTAAACAATAAAATTAAGGGTTATTTACATGTGTCTAATTTATTGCCATGGTCTCGATCAGCATAACACTGTCCCACTTAATAAGCAAATCAATTAATTTTTATGGGTAACAGCTACAATTAGCAATATAACATCAGTCAAATTTGTGTTTCTCTTTATTTTCATCTCTTTTCTGTGCTTTAATATTATATCCCTAGTTCCTGTCCTTGCATTTTGAAAATGGGATTTAGAGTTTAATCTAGTCCGTGTAGCCAACATTTTAGGCATCACCTAATCCCCAAACTCGGAAGCAACTGATATTTTTTTTTTTCATTATAGCTTTATGTAATGGACTTACATGGCTGTCTGATCCATTCTGTTCTTTAGCCTTGTGCTGGACAGGATAAGCAATATAGTATACTGCTTTAGGAAACAATGTGTCTGTTGGCATACTAAGCTACTTTTCTCATAGACAACAATAGAAAAAGAAGGCAATCTGTATAATATCCATATGGTCACCCCAGGGATCAGAATAATCTTTCTGTCTGTACCTGGATTTATCTGATTTTTGAGTGTTCTTTGTTCAAACAAAATGGATCTACAAAAATGAATAGTCAACAGCTTGATTTACATTGTGGTTACATTTGTGGATAAGTACCTATTGCAGAAGACATGATTCTTGTGCACACATACTGCCAACAAACTTGTCTATCTGTAATAAAACAAATATATTCGGTTTACAATAATACAAAATCCAGAAGTGTTGGATTTATTAAAATACAATATGTTGATACACAAAAAAAGCCTTAAATGCACAACAGAGCAGTGGGTAGAGTAAAATACCTAATATACCAACACCTTATATACCAACCAGTTAACTTGAACACCTTTTTACAAGTTATGGTAATATTATTGTCAGGTATTAAATTAATGATTAAAATCTCCCCTCTCCAGTAATGAAAATAAAATTCTGTATTGTCCAATTATATTGCTATATGTATGGGCACCCAAATAAACACAATGGCCAGGGGCGTAACTATCAGGGGAGCAGGGGGAGCAACCACAGGGGGCTCGGAAGACAAAGGGGCCCAATCGGCTTATTTTTCCTATAACAGATATCCTCCTCCCAGAAAACCACAGTGGATAGCCTCTGACAGGGGCATATTTATAATAGCATGTTGTAAGATGCTTAGGAAGGTTCTCATTCATCCAGGTCATGGTAAAACTGTAGTATTCAGTTAGATTAACTAGACCTGAAGTTTACTTCTTAAAGTAGCAAAACATCTTCAATAGAGATGGGATCCAGATCCAACTTGGACCTGGATCTGACACGAACCCCTCGGTTCCGAAATCCAAATGTTGCGTCCGAAGCCGGGTGGATCGGTCGTATTTCGGGACTTCGGTGCGAGTTTTCGAATTTTATCAAACTTTTTTTTATCGAAAATTCTCAAAAATAGCCTTGAACGTTCGATAATCCTCAAAAATACAATTGGAAACTCGAAAATAGTTTCCTATCATATTTTTGAGGATTATCGAACGTTCGAAGCTATTTTTGAGAATTTTTGAAAATAGCTTGAACATTCAATAAAAATCGAAAAACTCGCTCTGAAAGTCCTGATTTTAAGTTCCGTTTTCGGATTTTTGGATCTTCAGGATTTTCCCAAGATCCGAAAACTCAAAAATGGAATGAAACCCGTCAGTTTTGGCCATCTCTAATCTTCAAGAACTAAAGTTGAGTTGATCTACGGTATTGGAATACCACAGATACATGTTGCAATATAACTTTGTGGCCATAAAATAACGATATTGATCTCTATTTTATATCCACAAGGCTATTTTATAACCTGGCTATAAGGCAGCCACCAGATAAACTAGTAAATTGATAAATTGCAGTTGTGTTTCCTGAGGAAGGACCATTTTGAGGTCTGAAACAAGTTGTGCCACATCATCTGAAATAGAGTAAATCCAACACTGAATACTAACTGAGTTTCTCTCTCTTGCCTTCTATTTGTGCTACAATTGCTCCACCTGATTGTAGAGCTTTCTGAATGCACTTTGGAGATAAAGGTAATAATGCCTTGTTTGTGCTCCCTGACTGCTCTAAGCCAATATTCTAAAGCATATAATCAAAAATTATTTTGGGAAAAAGTAAATTTTTAGTTAAGTAGTTCTTTAACTGTTTGCTTATGTGGTTATCACAATGGCTAACACTGATGCCACGCAGTGCTGAAGTCCTGGGTTTGAATCCTCCCGTGGACACATCTGCAAGGAGTTTGTATGTTTTCCCTGTGCTTGCGTGGGTTTCTCTGGGCACTCCATTTCCCCCACAATCATAAAGATATTCTGATAGGTTGTATTTGTAAGTTAAAGTGTTTAGATTGTAAGCTATTTAGTGCAGGGCCAGATGACAATGGATTAAATAATTGTAAAGTGCTGCGGAATATGTATCACTATATAAGAAATAAAATACATACATACATACATACATACACTGATTGTAGTGTTACTTATGACCTTGGAGAGATCTACTTAAGTAAATAATGAAGATATTTTATTCATAAAAAGAATAGTTTTAACAACCAAACATTCTTTAGGAATGTTTTTCATCTAAGAAACCTTCACACAGAGCTCTTGCATTAAACATCAATCACTGAATTAAAGAAGAAAGACTAATAAAGAACAAAGATGTTATGGAAATTTTCAAATCGTGTCTCCTAAACCCCAAATCAGAAGCATTCCATGTGTGTGTGTGTGTGTGTGTGTCAGTGTCACTGTATATGTGTATTGACCAAGCCTCCCAAAAGATACATACAATACAAGAATTGTGGAATTGTGGAAGCACTCCAATTAGGCTAATCCACAACCACATTCAGTGGAAGTGCTACTGATCTGGTCAAACATCTATACAAACATAGAAAAGATAATCAATGCACATTCCTAGGCCCCATACAATATCATATTATCTGCACACTGATGTTTACTAAAACCCCTTTGTTTATAAAGTATGCCAGTGTGCAGATAATATGATATTGTATGGGGCCTAGGAATGGGCATTGATTATGTTTCTATGTTTGTATATATATATATAAATACATATATATATATTCTAAAGCAGCAGCACAGTATGTAAAAAGGAACGTCTACAAACAATAGACAAATGGTTACAAAGAGTAAGGCATGAGATACATAGAGACATCCTGTGGCCCTTTTTTCAAAGGCTAAAATTTTGTGCATCCCACTACAAGTCAGAAATTCCTGATACGAGGATGTCATACATGTGATTCTGTGCGCTGTGTATCTCGTGCCTTAACTCGTATCACAGGTGCCGACCTGCAATGCACGATGTGTACGAACGTCCGTTTCGGCTGATAATTGGCCCGTGTATGGGCAATTTATCGGGTGAAATGGCCGTTCATGTGGAGATCATTGCCCAATCAGTCGGGCGGACCTCCGAACGAGAGGCCATTATGGCCGATAAAGTGCCCATACACGGGCTGAATATCGTCCGAAACAGCCGTTCGTAAACATCGTGCATCACGGGTTGGCACCTTTAGGGTTCGTACACATGTGCGAACGTGGGTCCCGACCCACGAAGCACGATGTGTACGAACGACTGACCTTTTCAGCCAATAAAGTGCCTACACATGGGACGATTATCAGCTGAAACAGTCGTTCATTCGGAGATCCGCCAGGTCGGTTGGGCAACATTTTCCAACCGAACCTCCGTTTCAGCCGATAAAGTGCCTACACATGGGCTGATTATCAGCCGAAACGTTTGTTCGTACACATTGTGTGGCGCGAGTATGGACCCACAATCGCATGTGTGTACGAACCTTTGTAACCATTTGTCTATTGTTTGTAGCAATTTCCTGTGGATACAGGTATATCTGGAAACAATGTTAACGGATTGATACTGTTGTTCCTAAAGCTTTGAGAAAGGGGTGTTGCCCCGAAACGTTGCTGTATTGTGGACATGGTAAAATATTTATGAAATAAAGTAAACTGCAAACAAAATTAGTTTACTGCGCCTCAACTTGTTTCCGCCTACAGGGCCGGAAGTTGGCCTCCTGATGACTGCCCTGTGGGCGGAAATGCATTGAGGCACAATAAACTAATTTTGTTTGCAGTTTGTCCCTTCGAGTGTTCTTTACTGGACTTGATGGTGCATGTATATGGAGTAGCACCGGGGCATCATCATGTGGTGAGTAGAGTGCGGTCACTGTGACGATTGTTATACATATATTTTTTTCCCCCAAGGATGATATACTATTGGCAATTTTCCAGGCCCACTAAAAACCTTCCCATGAGGATCATTTGTCACACATGCCTGTGTGGATCCCTCAGTCATTTTAGGGCAATTACATTTTTCCAGCATAACTGTGACCAACAGAGGTAACCCCACTGTCTGCAATGGGCAGATATCAGGAGAATGTCTTCTGGAATTCTAAGAAATTCATGCACATGTAAATCTAAATTATGCCAGATTGCATGGTATGTAAAGCTGTTGTAAGGCCAAATATATAAAAAAGAGAAACTTTTTTCTCTTCTGGCTCCCGTCCTCTGGAATTCTATTCCCCTCTCTCTTCGTAAAGAAACCTCAATAAACAAGTTTAAATCTAACCATTCGTCCTATCTCTCTGAGCACAGCACAGCATAGGACTGTTGATACTGCCCCAGTTATTACTATGGCACCGCCACCCTTTCCTATATATCTGTATGTTACCCACCTACGTAGATTGTAAGCTTTACGGGGCAGGGACTTCTTTACTTATGTTACATGTTTCAAGCACAATTTCATGATGCACATACTTATATATATATATGTATCTATTTATTGTCCCCCTTGTACGACTTTTTGTATTCTATATTGTACAATGCTGCGTCCCCTAGTGGCGCTTTATAAATAAACATATACATATATACAAAATAGGTATATATGGCTAGGTGTCGCCAAATGTTCTTGTACAACCTTCCTTCAAATTAGCATAGAACTCTTTCTAAAAATGAAAAATGACATTGTATGCATCATCAAGATATTTTTGGATGTGGTCAGAACATAAAAACAAGTGTCAATAAAGAAGCAATTATTGCCAATAATGCATATTACATGATTGACGTTCATTCTTTGGTGCTTGGTACTGAACCAAGATGTACATGTGGGTCATTCATTAAGCTACCCTGGAGAAGCTTGGGTATTAATGATGATATAATGTTTATGTTCTCTTCCTTACACGTCCCTTTCCTAATCCCTATTAAGGGGAAACACACATCTCTGTTATTTACAATCATTGCTGAGCATCTTTCTACCATTTGAATCTCTTTTTCAAAATTCTACAGAACATGTTTTGCATATTAATAACACCATTATTATTAAAGTTATGTTAAACAGAAATGTATTAATACGTTATTATTTTTACTGTTGGGTTATTGTTATTAGTTCTTACTATTGTCTATAGATGGGCACGTGTACTTTACTTGATAGAAAAACACACAGGGTTATTCAATAAAAGTTCTTATCGTTTAAAATGGTGCTAATTTTGCCCCAACCAATCAGATCCTATTTAACATTTGAAAGCTAACATCTGATTGGTTGGGGCAAAATTAGCACCATTTTAAACAATAAGAACTTTTATTGAATAACCCTGACAATTTTGTAATGTAAACAAGGAATGAGCATGAAGAAATGGCAAAGTGTGAAACCAGGCTACAAATTGTTGCACATTCTATTTAAAAATTCTTAAAAGTGGGTAATGGGAAAGGCAATGCACCCATTAAAATGAACTATTTAAAAGATATATAGGGCAATTTAATACTTACCCTCCACTCTCCTCTTACTTGTGCAATGCGATAGTAAAATGGGGGCACTTAATTGCTCTAGAGACTGTCAGCCTTACCCAAATTCTATGCGCAAGACTCTTATTTATCAGGAGTGGGCCCTCGCATATGTTGGAGGCAGGGTGTTGTTCAACTACCTTTCTAAGTACAATGCAATAAATGGGTGCTAGTGGTTCTTGAGCTTAAACAGTATCTTATTTATTAACAGAACAATATTAATAAGGCATTGCAATTAGAACAATAGAGGTGACATATTCTCAACAAGAAAAACAGGCTGTGGAAAAGAGGGCACACCCAAATTTGCTATTATATCGGTAAAATATCCTTTATTAGTGCAGATTATGGGATATATATTAAAGTGCACAAAAATAGTTAAAAACACACCCTGTTAAACCCCAAACATCATAATCATCGTCCGCATGCGGACGAAACGCGCCCGGTGTTTTTAATTAGCCCCTGTTCCTAACATCATTTTGGTATCTGGTTAGTGAGACCTTTGGTTTGATCAATGTAGCTTTGCCACTGGGTAATGTAGCCCTACCCTGTCTATTTATATCAATTACTGTTTATTATGAGTGGTAGGTTTCTATGCATATACTCATTGGGTTAATATTTGAAGTGATTATATCTCCTATGAGTGTGAATGTGTGTGGCTGTGATAGTATACCGGTATACTACGCTGTTATGATAATGTGCTTATATATACTTGATACCAACTTACAATATTGTTGATGATTATGATGTTTGGGGTTTAACAGGGTGTGTTTTTAACTATTTTGTGCACTTTAATATATATCCCATAATCTGCACTAATAAAGGATATTTTACCGATATAATAGCAAATTTGTGTGTGCCCTCTTTTCCACGGCCTGTTTTTCTCGTTGAGAATATATTACTTTAGTGGTTGGTGCACCCTATGTGATTATACTCTGCTAATTAGTGCCTTGGTCGCTCTGTTTCTATTACAATAGAGGTGACATAGCATGGCACAGATATCAAATAAATACTCACAAACCAGAGGAATCAGAAACAGCATAAAATCAGCTTGTTAGTGCCACCCCATATCTCAGGTCATTGTAGTGGAATCTTCTACCCCTATGGCTGGCACTATGTCCCTATTCTAGGATGGTATACCCAGGACTCTAGTCCTTAATACATCTCCTTGTTGGAGCTCAGGCTGCTTACTAGCTACCCTACTACTATCTACACTCATGGAGTAATCTATAACAGAATGTAATTTCACATTAATAGGGCCTTCCTGTTATCTAGGTCCAAGGCTTGTACCCTCTACTCTGGGGAAACTCCATGAAGAAGGAAGAGGCTGAGCACACGGTTGCTCTCCCTTTTATACTTTTACACAGAGGCCCCTACTGGGCAAATCCTGCCAGAACAAGTAGATTAAATGGTAACTAATTTATAGTTCCCTACACTTATAAGACAGTGCAGGCCCCAGAAAATTGTTAATCCGATATTACATTAAAACGTGTGGGTTTTACATTATCCCTGATGTCTAAAAGAGGTTAAATGTGCAGAAAATTCTGTCCTGAGGACATTTACATTTTGAATTATTTTTGCACTGCTTTAGAGTGGCACAGGATGGGAAGCTGATTAAAGGTCCACCCTAATTTTTGATACATGGTAGGGGCCCCCTGCCCACCCATAACTGCCTTGTCAAAATTCTAAAAAACCTTTTAAATCATTAGATACAGCCTCTCGATTCTCCGGTGCATTGATCTGGCTCCCTGCTTGCCAGAACTTGCAAGCAGGGGGTCGGACCTGCAGCCATGTATGTGATTGGCTGACGGTCAGCCAATAACAGACGCGGCTGTTGTCAATGGAGATGCTGCGGGAACGAAGGGCTGTAAGTAGCGATTAGAACATTTTTTAATAAAAAATTTAGGGGTGGGCAGGGGGCACCTACAATATAGCCGAAGGAATTCACACTAGGTACAATGGCTCCAGAGGATGTATCCAGATGGTGGGAGGGAGGGAGGGAGGGAGGAAAAGGGCTCCTCTGCGCATGTCCCCATCCAGGCAAGACAGAAGGCAGAGACATTTGGACAGGAAGACAGACACTACTCTGGACTTTGGATTAGCATTGCAGGAAAACCATAAGGAGCAGGAATGTTTAATATTTTTAAACTACACAGTGGGGCCAGTATGGGGTTAATGAACTGCACTTTTTGTTTCTAGGCATGTGACAAAGCTTATGTTTTTCACGGCTGAAAAATGTAGACACTTTAGAGGTTTGCACAGATATTTGCGTGTCTGTGAATATTACTGTAAGTCTGTAACATTAAAAAAGGATTATTTCAAAGAAGGCATTTTTTATTCATTTTTTTTATTATTTAGGTTGGGTAGATATAATTTGCCCATAAAGTACCTACCATCTCTTTGCAGTAAACTGGAGGAGCGTTAATTATACAACATGTTGATGCTAAATTTGATTGCTGCTCCACCATCTCATCCCGCTTGCTTGAGGACAGTTTAGGAAATTTCTTGTTGAGAGCTTTGATTAGCCTGTGACAACAAACAAATCCGTGTTCATTAAGGTTTATGGCTAATGTTAGTTTTCTGTGTTGCTGTATTATGCTGCAGTAACATGGTTGACCGAATAAAGAAAAGCTTTTTTGAACAAAAGATGAATGGCTGCCTAAATTAGTATTTATATTATTCAAAAAATATTTTTAAACAAAAATAAAACATTAAGAAAGTCAACATTATTCATTTACTGAAGATAAATCCCATCATCCCAGCAGTATAAAAATAATTACAATTTGGAGATCAAACACCATAAGGAAAAAAAATTGTCCAGAGACTTAATAATGATCAAATCTGTAAGAAGCCTTTTGAAGTGCCCATAGTGACTGAAATCCCATTCTGCCACATAACTTTAAAAATGGACCTTTCGGGGCTTTTTGCAATACAGTAAATGTCAGGAAATGCAGGTTTGCGTCACATTCAGAAAAAATAGGAATTTCCCCTCCAAGCCACCATAGCTAAAGGTCAGTAATTTTACTTCATTCTTTAAGTGCCTAATGCCACCAAATTATTGAAAAAAAAAATGTCCACGTGCCTTTACTTCTAATGGACTAGAAGACTCATCAAATCTGTAAAACAAAGATTTTCTTTAATAAAACCTTTTTAAAATGCAGGTATGATGCGGTCCCCAGATTTTCCACTTTATAGGCTGATTAACCAGCCTTGTGAAGTGGGTACATTTTATGTTTTCATTGCTGGTCGGGCTAGACTTGTCTTTTTTTCATAACATTTGTATTTTATTTTTTGTTGTCCTGTAAAATACTTTTATTTTGAATGATCCTTATTTTGAATGAGCTGTATAATGGCAGCTTTCTTTTGTTAAAAATTAACCTAATGGCAAAAAATTGGGTATTGTAAAGCTGGATCCATTCAGTAAGTTAGATGCATAACATTGTACTTCATTACACTATGACCCACCTTCCTTCTACTTTGTATCAGAGTATGCAATTGGTTTAAACTCTTCTTAATAAAATAAGCAGGTGTGGAACAAGCTCTATATCAGTCCAGACAAAAATTAGCTTTGCTAAACATTTCATTGCACCATTCAGAATGTGATGTAAAATGATGAGTAAAAGTGAAATTTTTAAATAAAAATATATTCGCATAAAGTAAATTTAACTTCTTTAACCAAATTTTACTTGGCTAACTTGATCTTAGGCACTATCCAATCACGCCCTTAACACCTGGCTGTGATATGCTAATTGGGATTTTCCAGCGTACATAATTGCCACAGATTCTTGTACAAGTCATTCTGAATTGAGAAAGCCAGTCGGATGACTAGCGAAATGTCTTCAAGAACTAAACTTCAAGTCCAGTTGATCTAATTGAATACAACAGATATAAACAACTAGTATCATTTGTTGCCGAATGGAAAGTGCTAAATACATGAAATATTGATCAGTGAACATAATGAATAATGATTTAAAGAAAAGATTGTAGTATATTATTAAAATCTTACCATTCCTTAAATTCCAGGAAGGAAAGTTTATTGTACTCTGCACACAATTCCTTGCCTTGGCTTATATATTTATTAATTTCTTCATTAAGCTGTGGTTTCTGAAAAAGAACACATTTAATTTTAAATCAGAGCTAATAATTTGTTTGTGATGAGATGGATCACTAGAGAGCCTAGTTAATCACTGAGGGAGGTCAGAGTTACGTAATGTTTGAACAATTATGAATTGGGGCTTTTTTGGCCATCATTCTATTACAAAGCATAGGGAGAATATTTGGGACTCCACATTTCCTTCAACCGCAGCCGACTCCCTATACTTTAGTAGAGGGAAACGACTGCCACTGAGGAAAATTTTAGGGCAGCTGTGTGCAATCCCTAGGCCGACAGTGAATGTTTTGCCAGACTCTGGAAGGAGCCAATCTCGCCAGTTACAATAGGATTGCCCATTGGTAATTGGTAAAGTGTGTACTCAGCTTAAATGGTTGTGTGTTACTGTTAATTAGCGTTAGGATATAAATACAAATTCTTAATTTTCTTCAGGGGTGAAGAGAAGCTGTAGGAGAATCGGAACCCAGGCTTTTCTGAGCCCACTGAGTCCATGTTTATCTTTTAATCAAGAACATCTGGTTTAATCACAGCAATTTGCAACTGCAACATTATAAACCATAAAAAGGCTAAATACATTCACTAGCAGCTGCACAGCTCCTATTACATTACTATTTAATGCCGGTTTACTTTGAGGTGTGTGTGTTGCATGCCTTCAATCTAATACTTGTTTTACCCAAGCTCAGGATCCCCCTTTCCTCTCTTAACTGATGCCACCCTTTAACAGACTAGCTGTGAGGTCAAGCATGCTCAGTAATCACTATAAGGCAGCACTGGGAGAGGGAATTTTCCCTTCCAGTTTCCATACAGCAAAACTACACAGTAGAAGAGTTTATATTAATACGGTGATTGAATTGAAGCTGAAATATAAAATGCCGCAGATTTGATCTAAAGAAATAGGGGACAGTTTAACAAAAAAAAAATGGAAGTATTTTGTAAGAATTATAGCAGTGGGCAATTTAAAAAAAAAACTTTTAACAACTTCAACTATATATTTTCTTTAGCTATATCTTTATTTAATTTGTCATAACCAATAATTTTTTTAACACCATTGAATTTTTAATATTAAAGTGACTGAAAGCCTGCCATTTGCTCAAAAGGGATTTTTTAGCCTTTCGCAAAGAGCACAGTTGCAATGAATATTTTATTTCTCCGTAGTGTTGGAACTATTGAAGTATGCAATGTTAAAGCAGTAGGGATAAAGTAGCCTATAGCCCAATGCTGCTACAATACCTTGTTTTCCACGCAGGCATCAGACGCTTCAGAACTGCAACATGTTTTCAGATGCTCTGTTAGGGAACCGTAGAGCTTATCAATAAACACTTCTGGCAGCTTTGTGTTTCTTCTTGCCAGTTCAAATGTGTATCTAGTGATAAAAGCAATCACAATGGAATCAAATACATTTGGCTTTATCCTCCTTATAGGAATGTTATCTACTCCTGCTACTCTCACATTCAATGAATAAAATCATTTTCAAAAATTGCTTTTACTATATATATATATATATAAAAAAAACCTTGTATATAGAGGTGGATAAGATGCCCTGGCTGGACTCCTTTATTGCACGACATGCATATAATTGAAGTGTTCCACCAATCTTACTGCCTATTGTCAGGGTAAGTGCATGTCTCTCATCTGCCTACTGAAACATAAGCCTAACCAGTTGTTCTTTATTTCACTAGGAAGATGATGTGAGTGCACTAATCCAGAGGATAGCCACTAAGATGGCTGAAACACTTTTATTATATGAACATAAGTGCACTCCTTGGAGATTTTCCATTAGACTTTTAAAGTGGTTTTAAAGGTAACGTTTAGGTCCCTGTTCTTGGACCATTATCAAGCCAAAATAATGCCGGGCATGCCTATTCATGCATACACATATTGTTATAGTAACACTGACAGACTTTGATAGACAGATGTATAATGTTAATTGTAGATGTACCATACACATTGTTCGACATTCAAATTTGTTTGCCGATTCATGTCTAATGTTGTCTATTGTGAGGTTACATTACACTTAATCGGCACTTTAGAAAGTACTACGATCATCTAGCCGAACGACTTTAAAAAAGGACATTGCCAAACATAATTACTATTAATATTACAATTTCATGTTGGCAGAATCAGATCATACAATTTTTGGGCCAATCATTGGAAATGTCTACTCACATGTCGGATTGATCATTAATTCGGCCTTGGGACTCTGGTCCCATTATTAAGTATTATGGAGTATTGAAGAGGGAACAGTAAGAAGAAGTCTGGCTTCTGGCAGCGAAACAATAGGAAAATTAACTCTGATCAAATTTACTGATCAAATTTACAGGTGATCCCTGTAAATTTCAAAATCTAGATTTTCATGCATGCTTTTGTGAATAAATAGTTCTCTTTTTTAGTCTCGAGGTTTTTTACATTTTTCATTTGAATATTCATTTAGCTAGTTATAGATAGGGATGGCCGGTTCGCGAATCCGAACCCGGATCCGCTGCGGACTTATCCTGTTCGCGAAAGGCAGACTTTTCCGGATTTTCCACCTTCCGAACTTCCGAACCGCGGATTTCTCGTATTTTCGAAAATTTTCGAGATTACGAGGTTTCTCGTATTTTCGAAATTACGAGATCTCTTACGAGGATTCCTGGTATTTTCGGAAATACATATTTTCGAAAATTTTCGAAATTGCGAGGATTTCTCGTATTTTCGAGTTTGTTTTTTTTTTTAATGGGTCCGCTCGCGGATTTTAGAATTTTTAGAAATTTCCCAAAAATTCGCGGATCCTCGAGCGGACCGGATTTTGCGAAGTTCGGACATCTCTAGTTATAGATAGGTATTGCCTGGGCTTTTATTGTTCCTGTATTACTAATAGTTAATGCAGTAGGACCACCTCCTAATACAGAGAGCAGGTTACGTTACATTGTCATTTTGCTTTATTTATGATCCTACTGATGGAGGCTATATACACTAGCATATATTGAAATCAGGATTATAAATATTGGAATGCTGTTAAGGTATGTACAGATGTACATTTGTTGTAGATTTTGCAAACCAGATTGCAAAATACAATTGGGGAACCCGTGTAGATAGTTGTCTGACTATGTGATAGTAGTCCGACAATATCTGGTGTTTGTTTGCTGTAGCCCTGTACACATTCTAATTCTTTATTGTCCATAAATGTATCAGCTTGTCTATAAGCTGTTTAAACACAATACGTGTAACCAGTGGAAATATATATGTTAAGAAGCCCCACAAACCAAACATGCTTCTGAAAGGATTTACAGACCCTGGTTCCTCACTGGTACGTTTAGTCTCCTCAGAAGAGACTGCTTCAGTTAAAACCATAAACCAATGGTCATGTCATCATCATCACTGCTTTTAATGACAGACAATACCTGGAAGCCACAAGCCTGAAGGAGAAGTGATGGCGAGGGATTTGAAAGTCCTTTCAGGTTTGGGGAGCTGTTTATCATTTATATGAAATATTGATTTGAGAGTGGACATGTATGTTAAAGCTCTATGATAATGCATTATAAAATTGAAGGAACTTTTTGTTTTATGTATGAATCAGAACAACTGATATAACGTGTATAAAAATTTTTGTATAGGTAGTAGCAGATTTGTTATACACTGTATCAGAGTATCTTGTTTTGGTACCAGGTTTACCGTAGTAAGGCAGAAATGGAAGACGATTTGGTCACTGGTGCTTCTTACTGCAAACTATAGTATTGAGCAAAGGGTTTCATGTATATTTTATGGCAGCTTTATTCTTCTTGAACTGGCCCAGTAAAATAAAGATTTTTTTGTGCATAAAAGTTTACTTACTAATACTGACAGCTTTAAAAGGAAATCATCTTAACACTCTTACAAATATATGAAAGATTTATAACCATGCTTTCTGATTTCTGTTTAAACCTTTTTATAGAAAAATGTCAAAACATCAAGCAAGCATTGATCCATTTTATTATTTACACTTGAAAGTAAGCCGTCTAAGTATATTGATCCACATAAATTTCTATATTGGGATTTTAGAATTATTTTTCATTGCAAATTTGCAGACGAAAGACTAATCCTAATATCTCTTGCGGTTTCTTTAATTCCACTTGGCACAAAATATGTTATTCACTTTATTTGTCTTTTGTAAGCAAACAGTGAGGTGGGATTCACAAAACAAACTTTAAATTGGCATTCTATGAATGTGCAAGTCTTCAGCATGCACTGGTTTTAAATAATTGCAAAATATGTTTTAACTAGAGTTGGACTAGAACTCGAACCCGAGTTTGAACCAAACTATTCGAGTTCGAACGGACTCGGACTTCTCAAACTATCCCGGACCCAGATTTTCGATATTTTCCGGACTTTCGATAATTATTGAATATTTGAACGTTCGAGGCATGCGAATATGTAAGTAAAAGTAAAATGTCTATTATACCTATACGCAAGTAAATATCAAATATCGAATCCGCAAGTAAAATGTCTATTATACCTATACGCGAGTAATATCGAATTCTCGAATCTGCGAGTAAACTGTCTATTATACCAATACGCGAGTAAATATCGAATTCTCGAATCTGCAATTAAAATGTCTATAATACCTATACGAGAGTAAATACCAAATACTTGAATCCGCGAGTAAAATGTCAATTATACCAATACGTGAGTAAATATTGAATTCTCGAATCAGCGAGTAATATGTCTATTATACCTATACGCGAATAAATATCGAATATCGAATCCGTGAGTAAAATGTCTATTATACCTATACGCGAGTAAATACTGAATTCTT
The DNA here is from genome assembly GCA_019447015.1 of Hymenochirus boettgeri. NCBI lineage: Eukaryota > Metazoa > Chordata > Amphibia > Anura > Pipidae > Hymenochirus > Hymenochirus boettgeri. Next base: position 146,064,169 of record CM033469.1, read on the forward strand.
GAATCCGCGAGTAAAATGTCCATTATACCTATACGCGAGTAAATATTAAATTCTCGAATCTGCAAGTAAAATGTTTATTATACCAATACGAGAGTAAATATCGAATTCTCGAATCCGCAAGTCGTTCATGGGATAATTAGCAAATGTTCGAACGCGAGAGCTCGAAAGTAGCGCACGTGAGGGTAAAATCGATTTTTAGAAAGTCCTGGATATTTCCAAGGTCCCACAGCCATTTACATTAAGTTACCATTGATATTTTAATTGTATTTCATTCCAACTTTTCGAACTATTTGACTCCCGTTGACTTTAATGGGTCTGTTTTCGAACTTTCGAACTTTCCATATAGTTCGAAAGTTCGAAAATGGACTGAACTTTCGAAAGTTCGTCCATCTCTAGTTTTAACAAGATAGTATTCCTTAAAGATGTGGCCTAACATGGTAATTCAGTTGATTTATTTAATCGTTTATGTCTTTTATTAACCTCCTTTATTGGTCTGGAACTTTATTGTAATTCACACAATTATAGAGCATTGGTTTCCTAATACTTGATTTTTTATAACTTCAGCATCCACCTGCAGCATTTTGCAGTATTAAATAAAATATTAATAATAAAAATAAATATATTGTCTGGAACCTAATAGTTAAAGCATGTCAGACTAAACTTTTTTTGAAATAAAGGTATGTTATTTAGTCTGTCACTTGCAGGGCTAGTTTTACTTGAATTGATTCCAATGGAAACAGTGAAAATAGTGGAACTTTTATGACCTACTTGATCATTTCCTCATTCTTCCCTTTCTTGCAGAGCTGATTGGTTTTTGGCCATTGAAGCTTTGGCAGTGTGATGGACTCTGCAGCTGGCAAGGAGTGAAGGCAGTATAGGATCTCACTAGATGATCTTTTACAGCATTCAGACACTCTTGCATCTTTTGTAGAAAACTTTTTGCATACTTGTTGAACATGTGTTGACAGCTGCAAGATCAAAATTTTGTATTACATTTTTGAAAAGGAAATTATTCACTTTCCTTACCAATAGTCTTACCAACTAATATTCACAAAGGCATCAATGTAAAGTGTATAAGGGGTGCATAAGGGGCAGTAAACGCAAATTAATGTGCATCTATAATGCTCTTTTGAAGTAAATTGCTTTTTAAAAAAACAGTGTACCTAAATTTAATTCCAGTACTTCCTTGCTATTAAGCACTAACATTCAATAAAAGGTCTTATCGTTTAAAATGGTGCTAATTTAGCCTCAATCAATCAGATCTTATTTAACATTTGAAAGCTAACATCTGATTGGTTGGGGCAAAATTAGCACCATTTTAAACGATAAGAACTTTTATTGAATAACCCTGAATATATACTGCAATCTGATGGTAAAGTTGGGCCTGACTTATTTTGCTTTGTATATGCAGAAGCTTATGCTTAATAGCAGAAAAGCTTGTCAGAAAGCAGAAACTGAAAATCTGATGTCCTTTAGCTCAAATTTAAGTCATTTTTAAAAAAGCATTTCCAGATTATAGGTGTCCTTTAAGTTATATAACACAACAGCAATTCGAACTGAGCCTTAGATAAGGCTGCACACAAACGTTTTCCTTAGCTAAAGGTTGTAATGTCAAATCAAAATCCATTTACTTAAAAAATATAAAAGCACCTTGCGGGTTAAAATATTGATTTGACAAATTGAATAAAGGATTACTGTGATATAAATATGTTATTGGATGTTAACAAAATGTTTCATGATTGTTTCTGTGCCTATGGTTAATAACATTACCAGGAAGAATTAGCTTTATTGGACCATAGCCTACACCCCTGGTTTAGCTGTAAGAATATTTGCCCCACAATAAACAAAAGGGTAGTTCAAATGATGATAAATTCCCTAATTTTATAAATATCCTAGTTTGAACATTTTTCAGTTTTTATCTGACCTAAAAATAATTATATACCTGTTAAGTGACAGAAAGTGTAGACAGATATATAGTAGGGTGAAGGTGCTCATGATTAGAAATAAGTGCAATAAATGTCCTCAAACAAAGAGAAACAGTAACTCTGATTAAGTGTAGAGAAAAAAAAAACTTTATTAAATAATAACCAGATGATATCACCAGGTTATTATTTTAATACAGGCTAAAACTGTTTACCATTAGACAACAAAAATAAACCATGTGATTATAAATGCAATCACAGAACATAAACAGTTTTCTTTTTTGTTTCTGCATAATCTGTATATATGTCAAGACATCCGCTAAGGTAATTAACTGATTTTTTATGCAAATAAGTGACATGTTGTACAATATTTCTTGGTATGCAAGAAGTATATGCTAGAGTGACTAGAGAGGAATGAAACTGGTGAGTTTTGCTCCCACTGCATTTCTGCGCAAAAACACAATTTTTGAATCTAATTTTCTATTTTGTAAGAAAAAAAGTTTGACCAATATTTGAATTTTTGATTTACTAATATTAAATTTTTTGATAATAAGTTTGAGTTTCGAAAAATTCAATTCGATCCATGGATTTTGTAAACCAGAAGTTCTGAATCAAAGTCGGGTTAGTTTCAAAACTTATCACAAATAGTGACCAAATAAAATTCAGTGTTGGGTTGCACCTACCTCATTCTCTATGCAGTCATCAGTTAAGGAATTGCAACACTTAGCAAGGGCTTTTGTAGACTGTTCAATGATTGGCTTGACATCTTTGAACTCTGCTGATGGTATTTTTTGACTCAACATTATTAATGCACTAAACAGAGAAAAAAATATTTACAAACAAACCTTTAAAAACAATGTGTAATTAACATATGTAAAAATGTATATATTGTAGCAAAAAGTGGTAGCAATGCAATATTCAATGTGTGTTTGTGCGTATATACTAACATAGATAAAATATATTATGTATCGCAAAAGCAAATGTTCCAATCAACAACATTTGGAAAAAGCTTGGCTCCTTTTATATTATACAGTAAGTCAAAACAACAGCACACATTTCATAGGCTGTAGATATCCTGTAATAGCCATCTATATCAAAATGTAACCATATTATGGTAACAAAAAAATGAACAAGTTACGGACTGTCTTACTGCATAAAGATCAGAAATTGACAAAATATTTACAAAAAAGGTATAAGCCAAAGTCTTGATTGAAGCCATTTAAACTACCAAGTCTCTCTTTTCCTGAAACTGATCTAGTGGTTTCTAAAAAATGTTATCTGGAACTCCCTCTTGGTACCTGAATAGTGGTCTGCTGTAAATTAATTGAAGAATTATACTGGGAGATTTTGGATTTAAATTTTGTGTAGTTTCTCCCACATAAAGAACACCACACCAAGACATAAAGGACAAATTTGGAATCACAGGTATATAGACTCTTTTCCATTGTGCTGAGAAATGCAAGAAGATAATTATCCACCATGCAGTACCATCAGGGAGGCATCTAGTTGCCCCCAAATGTATTCTTCAGTAAGACAATGACCTGTAGAATACAGCCAATGCCATTAAAAATCATCTGTAGTAAAAACCATCAAAGCCCTGGAGGACATGGCACAGCCTGCACAGAGCTTTAAGGGTCTCTATACCTTTTAAAACAACTTTACATTTTCTAAAACAACAATTTGAAAGAAGTTAAATGGTGGTAGACACATATTTATCTCCACTTGCTTTATCATTAAATTATTAATGTTTTGTGAGTTCTAACCTCCCATACGCACTGCCTTCTTTTTGTGTCTGCGACACTTATAAAATCTGCACAGACTCACCATGGACCATTCTCTGCTTACACATCATCCTCTCCCTCCTGCCCCCCCATTTTTTTCTTTGCTGAATCTCTTAAATGTTGCAAGTGTGCTGGCAGGCAGCCAAAAATCCTAGTAAGAGGTCAAAGATGGGGAACACATTGTAATTTCTGTTTCTGGAGTGACAGGTCTTTCCCTGTAAATGTTGTGATTTCAAATGATGATCTCTTAGAATCTATAGCTCAGATTTAAAATCCGAACAAGTTTTGGAGCAGTGGGATCTTGTTGTCTAAAAAGGTAAACTTTTTGAAAATTAGATTTTTTAGAGTAAAGATATTAGTGATTTCATGGTGAGACAGGATGATTTTTGGCAGCATACAGGGATAGTTTTAAAGCTGTTTGGAACAACCTAACCTAACCTTATAAAAATAAACTATTAGCATTTGTACCTGCCTAAACTTTTATACAGTATTGTAACTATATATGTATGGGGATACGCACAAAGATAAAAATAGAAAGCAAAAAGTACACAAATAACTGCAGAGGTACATACAGTAGGTTTACATATATTATATTTAAAATGGCATTTCTTAATACATGAGGAATATAAAAACCTCCTTTTCTCAAAGAGCTTGAAATGCAAGTGGTTGGGTCAAAGATGCAACAGGATGGTAGGATATGGCTTAAAGAGCATGTCCAGCATTAAACAAACTTTTACTAGCCTGGTAGAGGACCCCTCAAATCCCACTTTTGCATTGTTTAAAATTCTCAAAGATGCCTCTTAAGGGAATACCTGACCCGGTCCCTCGCCTCCCCCACTTCCTGTTTCAAGCTAATTTTAAGGAAAAATAGGAGCATTATGGCTCTGCGCTGACAGCAGCTCTACTACCTGGTCCCAGCTGTCAGGCAATTGGGTGCGGTATCATGTCTCACCTTGAATAACAGCCGTCACCAGGAAGACCAGGGACTGGGCTAGGTAAGTTCCTTCAGAGCCATCTATGAGATTTCTAAAAAATGTGAAAATGGGGTTTGGGGAGGTCCTCTACCAGACTATTTACAGTTTTTTTTAGGCTGGAAATGCCCTTTAACTTAAAGTTAGAGAGGTGGGGTTTCATAAGAATCAACTATAGAATTTAATACTTCTCTAAAGATTAGACTTCAAGTCCATCGCAAAATGAAATTTTACCTATATGCTGAAAAGCCCTACAAACCCTACATCCATTTTACTTTCAGAGCCCAGAAGTGTATTTGAGAATGAGTTATTCAGCCTAATTGAAGCCGCATATTTGTAGGGTCCCCTGTCTCTTTCAGGTAGACCTATCAGTCATGGGTGACGTCACAGCCATTAACCAGTGTTTCTTCCCAGAGGTGTGTCTATTAAGCACAGTGAAAGCCTGCATGAAAACTCTCTGAGCTTTCATTGCACTCTGTAAAGACAGGAGATTGCAGTTTCAATTTAGGGTTTTAGGGGGCTTCTACACATAAGTAAAATACATTTTTTGGGGGGTAGACATGTTACATTTTAAAGGACTTTAAGAGTTGTTTTCAAATGAGAAGAAAACAAAGTGGAATTCCAGATGCATGAAACACCAGTGAAACACAAATAATAATAAGTCATAGGTCATCCTAAAGCATCATGCAGACTCACCAGGGTTAATAGACATCTCAGCAACTGCTATAGATGTTTTGCTATATTTAGTTTGAAATGGCAATGAACATACAGGAACAAATTACAAGGAGACAGTTTGAGATATCGATAAGTTAGCTTGGATATGATTTGCTTATCACCTGGATGAAATAGTGTAGTGGGAAAACAGAGTCCAAGAGTCCAAGAACCAAGCTCTGAAATACTTTTATGCTGTAGAAGAAGATACTGTACAGAGAAAGATCATTTTTACAGATGAGATAAGAACCAGGGTTCCACACATTTTTGTATTCCCTGGGCGACCAATTTAATCATCTGTTTCTTGCAGTTTTAGATATTGTCAAATTAGAGTGGAGTTTATTTGTTCCTCACCTGTATATAAATGATTCTAAAGCCAGATGAGACGGTGATTTACAGGGAAAACAGCAAGGGTCTAAGAACATACTGTAGCTCTAAGGCACTATTATGCTTAGAGTTACTGATGTATTAGATACAGTACTGTACAGAGAAAGTTTAGTTTGATCAGATTTTTTCCCCAGGGCATATGGATGCATAATCAGAAAATCAAACCTGTATATTCCTTTCAACATATTACTATAGTCTAACACTTTTATAGGTTATTCATATGTAATTAAGCTGAATCTGGATGCTAGTCACTTACAATTAGAGATGTCCGAACTTCGCAAAATCCGTTCCGCTCGAGGATCCGCAAATTTTCGAGAAAATTTGAAAATTCGAAAATCCGCAAGCGGACCCATTAAAATGAAAAAAATCCTCGAAAATACGAGAAATCCTCGTAATTTCAAAAATTTTCGAAAATATGTATTTTCGAAAATACGAGAAATCCTCATAATTTCGAAATTTTTGAAAATACGTATTTTCACACATTTTCGAAAATACAAGAAATCCGTGGTTCGGAAGTTCGGAAGGCGGAAAATCCGGAAAAATCCGCCGTTTGCAAACACGATAAATCCACGGCGGATCCGGGTTCGGATCCGCGAACCGGCCATCCCTACTTACAATGAAAAAATGTACAACAAAATCAGAAAATTAGATGTTTTAAAACTCCTCCCATTGGAATTACCTTATGACCCATGAATATTACACTTCCCATACATACATGATGCTTGACAGTAGCCAATCAGCCTGTTCTGTACTATGGTTAGTGAATGGAAGAGCTCCCACAATGCAGGAGAATTATGCAAATTGCTTCACAATGTTGTTTTGTAGGAGCAATGTTTATGGGAAACTTCATTCACATTAAATTGCAATTGTTGGACATTTCGTTAAACAATTAAGGTATCTAACATATGTACATATATTTATTCTATATAAAGGAAATTATTTTAAATATCCAATTTACCTGAATTTTAGTTTCTCTTCTCCATAGCTGTTGTAACGTCCACACAACCTACTGGACATCACAGTAAGTAAATGAATTGGTTTTATTTGAAGTCTCTAAATTTAGAAGTACAGATATAAAAAAAAAAGCTTAGGACATTGTTATGAACAATATCTTTTACGGTTATTTAATGACTTATATACAGAAGTTTGACTGAAATGTAGAAATAAATAATTATGATATATAACTGTGATTATATCCTGAACAAGTATTTTCCATCTACTATAAATGCAGAGGGAGATCTCACAATGCAGAACAAATGTGTTTACAGCTTCATACCAGCTTCACACATGCACAATATTTTTCATCTACTACCTGAAAGAAAATGTCCAATACTATACTTGTTTTGTTGTTTCCCATCTCTGGGGGTGGAAAGTTTCACCACTGGGGGGCACTAACAAGTGCCTTTTGGGGCTGCAGTTCGAACTGGGCCCCCCCTCCCTGGCACTTACAAGTACCTTTGTGGTGCCCTTGTGGCTCTAATAAGAGCTTGCAAGTCCCGCAGTGATTTGCACCTCTTTGTATAGATTTGCTGAAGGACCAAATCCATTTGTGATTAGTTACTGTAAGATTTTAATCCTTCACACATTAACCAATCATATTTGAATATTTAATTCAATATGATTGGTTAATGTGTGATCATATGATTGGTAGGATTGAAACCAATAAACCAATAAATATTAATAAAAATTTGAAAAAAAACGTTACATTTTTTTAAAATTCTAATGTGAAAGCTGTACATTATAAGATACTTCCCTAGTAAGTTGCATATACTTACATTTAAGAAGTAGATTCTGTAACTAAGAAGTATTCCATGTAATTGTCAGCACAACTCACAGCCCATATTACATATGTACACATATTAGCAATGCCCCTGAAACTGTACTTTCTATACACAACATAGAAAGTCTCAACATCAATATATAAATCCCTGGTAAGACTTTGAAAGCTGCTTGTTACCCTGCAGTTTATTTTCCAGCCAGCATGCATTGCTGACTGCTTTTCAGGAACAATAAAATATAGTCTGTTGATTTCACTGCCTTTTTATTTTTGCTTCTGTTTCAAGCAAAAGATTAACAGGGAGATTCAATAAACGTTCTTAGAATTTAAAATGGTGCTAATTTTGCCCCAACCAATTAGATCTTATTTAACATTTGAAAGATAACATATAATTGAGGCAAAACAAGTGCCTTTTCTCTAGTGTACATAATTGTAACTTATACAATCTGTCTTCATATTCAGGCTCCCCCATTCCCTTTACTATTTTAGTTGCCCTCCTCTGAACCCTTTCCATTTTTAAGATGTTGTTATTGTATACAGGATTCCAAAGTTGCACTGCATATTCCCTACTAGGGTTAGTTTACAGTATGTATGAACTTAACTACATCACACATCAGTGCAGATAGACTGTAAAGAACTCCAGGTCGTCAGTATTTCGATAAACAGAAATAAGAAGTATCCAAGCATAAAATAATACAAAGGAAATCATATTATTTCCCAAGGGCAAATAAATGCCCAATCTGTTCAGAAAATCAAACCTGTATATTCAGTTCTATATTTCCCCATAGTTATAGAGCAAGGATTTTCAAATGGTGTGCATTTCTCAACTACAGAGGGAAAATAGGGAATGCTGGGAGTTTTCAAATACCTAAAGGCAAACCGCTTGAGAATCCCTTTTACAGGGTGTACATCTGCAATTAAGCTGAATCTGTTTGCTAGTCACTTAGACTAAAAAAAACCTACAACATAATCATTACATTTTAACTTTTGATGTTCTTCCATTGGAAGTAGCTTATGGCTCATGGACATTACCGGGAAAATAACATCTAAATAAACATAAACATACAAGGGATAGTTGGTAACCTTAAGGTAGTCAATGATCTCCAGGTCTTCTGTATTTCTGGAGAAATGAAGAAGTATCCAAGCATAAAGCAATACAAAGGAAATTATATACCTGTTTTAGAAAGCATGATGCATGTTTGCTTTTTGCACAGCATTCTGTTATCATCTTTAAGTAATTTTCAGTGGAATTTATAACCACAAGCAATGGAGCTTGAGCAAAATTGCTGGAATAATCATGGAGAAATCTACAAAATAGGAATATAGTTGGATTATAGAAGATAAAGCTGATTCACCATTTAAAGGGACATGGCATGTATATTTCAATTTACATGACCTCTACTTGATGCACGATATACAGCACTATGACTGTGGCAATTGTGTAAAAGTTGTTCAAAAATCTGGATGAATTATCCAACAGCCAATGAGTAGAAATAAATGTTACACTGTGTAGGGTCGGACCCTGCACTCCTCAACCAGTATATGCAGTCAAGCACTGCAAATGTTTACATGCTGGGTGCTCCAGTTACTGTAGCCAACAGTCCATATATGCAATATAGATAATCACCGGGCACACCAGTCTTAGGTGCAAAGTCAAATTTATTGTGACGTTTCGGGATCACATGCGGTCCCTTCTTCAAACAAACATAAAAATTTATGTTTGTCTGAAGAAGGGACCGCGTGTGATCCCGAAACGTCGAAATAAATGTTAGGAACATTCCAAAGTAATGTGCATCCTGGGAAGAAGAAGGATTGATACAGAACCAATAATGGCAGTTTACTGACCAAAGTAAAGCATTGCAAAGGGGTTGAAATCAAATGATTTTTCAAAAAGTGAGAGAATATGTAGAATGAAAAGGCACATGTAAGATGTGTCTGTCAGTGGCTGTGTGTGTACCAGTGGCTTTGTATGTCAGTGGCTGTGAGTGTGTGTGCGTGTATGTGTGTGTGTAGTTTACATAGATGCAAGGTCATCCTTGTACGCATGCATGGCCCATAATTGTATGCTTGTGACCATTTGCACAAAGTACCTTGCTTGTGTGAAGGGACCATACAGCAATTATGGGTTGGCCAACCAATACTTCGATATTTCTTTCAGTCGGTCGGCCCAGATATATTGGAGGTATTTGTTCTTTCATCCAAGTCAAAAAAAAAGACAATCAGACATGTTAGTAAATCATGGCTGATCATGTGGTCTTCATTGGGCTGCATGATCGGTGCATCACTGATCATGTGGTCTTCAATGGGCTGCACAGAAAAATATCGTCCGTGGCTATTTTCACCAAGACCAATAATATTTTGGCCCAGCCAACAGGTCAGTAGTGGGGAATTGAACGTCTGGCCAAAATATTTGCCTGTGTGAACCTAACCTAATTAGCTTCAGAAATTTATTTTTTGGGGTTTAACAAGGCTCATAATGGGATCCACAGAGATTTAGAGTGACAGTGCTGACCAGGAAGTGTAATTTGCAAGCCCATAACTTAAGATAAGGAGAAGCTAGAGACCTCATCCTAGGCTAATTTGAGAGAGAGCTAAGTGTGAGAGAGCAATTAAATGGAGAACACAGTTACCCTTTAATGTTAAAAGTGTAGTTGAATGCAAATATAATGTTATTACTTGCCTGGTAGAAAAAAGCAGAGGATTTTTATTGAAAGATTCACACAACTTCTCATTAGATGGTTCAACGTAAGTTGGAAATTCTTTAGGCGGTTGTTTCAAGTCTGCTAGGCACAACTTTCTTTCTAGTCCTTTTTGAATGCAGCAGCGCTCAACACCAGGATGTTTAGGGAATGGAGATGTTGGATCACAAGACTGAGCAGCTAAAGCATCTGCCTACAAGAAGAATATATCTTAGACCATCCAGGAATGCTATTAAAACATTGGGTGTTTAGTACTTTTCCTGCACTCAAAAAAAAAGGAGATAGAACAGATAAAACAGAAAATTGTTGCTTATTTGCATCTAATGGCCCCCTAGAAAAGGTAGTGCAAGGCATATTGTACTCAGCCATTGAGAACTCCCCAAATATTGCAATAATAATAGATTGTAATATATCAGGAGGGTCTTCCCCCGAAAAAAGCATGTAGTAATAATATATACAGTTTTTTTTTATTACGGTTTTAGCAGCTAACCTCAATCATTACAACTGTATTTATTTCATTACAAAAGACTGAACATCAAAACTAAACATGGCAATTAATTCTAAAAAGACACAATAGTTTTAGTACATAAACACAAATGCAAGTTCTACAGTTGGCACAAGCTTAAAAATACAAAAAGACATCTGTCATGAATTTTTGGAAATGTCAAATCCTGCAGTCCTGTACAATCACTACAACAATGCATGTATGGTATAAATGTATTTAGTTACATCAGGCGTGCCAGTGGAGAATCTGCAGCTGTTGTGCCACGCCGCTTACAGAGGCTGATACCACAATTCGCTGTTTTTAAACAGCTGATCGCACATGCATGTTAGTAAAGTTATGCGCTATAATCTGTTTAAAACACGGAAACCAGACCAGCGGTAGTTTAAAAACAGCTGATTGTGGTGAGATTGAGGGCCCCCCGCAGCTGTAGTTACACCAGTGGGCCTTGCCCTGAAGAGCTTGCAATATTAGAAACCTCTCTCACACACAACAGTATGGGGCATATTTTTGCAATATTGCTAAATTGCGATGCCATGATTTTATCAACATTGTAAAGTACCAATCAGTATCAGTATTTTACAATGTCATTTTTATTTTGCACTGTGGTCATGAAATACCAATTGTGGTGCAAAATGTCAATTCATTGTGGTCATTTTATACCATACACTATACAAATAGCTGCTGCAGTCTGTTTAATTTCAGACTGCATCGGAATTTTACATTTGTGTTTAGAATTTTCTGACCATAATTTAAATTACTGCTGCATCAAAAACAGTATAAACCCACAGTTTTGGTTTATAAATAGGTCCCCTATAAGATTGGGGAAGAAACCCCAATCAATCAACCAGGAGCCAGGAATGAAGGTGAGAAATAGGTCCTTTATTTACCTCCCTGTCTTCAATTAATGCATTAAAGAAATAGTTCACTTTTTCAGTGAACTATTTCTTTAATTAAATTATAATATAAATACATTTTAGATATTCTCCTTAAACTACTTTGGTCCTCATTTACCCAGACTCACTGGGTAAATATATGGAGTTAAAGTCACGCTAAGCGGTTCGCTACCAGTTAGCGAGACTTTAGCTCCATTTCTTGTACAAGATCCTATATTATTCTTTCTAAACACTTTTATCAATATCCTAGCAAAGCTGTTTCTTGAATGTCAATAACCTATTGTCCTACTTTTATATTTTAAAAATAGTAGCTCAAGTCAAGGTAATGAAAACACACTAATTTTTACGATCAATAGAAATAAATAACATTGTCTATCATCTGTACAATTATAACAACATGATCTATAAACCTACCTTTTTCTCATAACAATCTGCTGCAGCATCTTTAGCACAACAGGTTTCTCCAAGAGACACTATCGCCTTTACTAGATGACCTATTTCTTCAAATGTAGCATTGGAATATTTCCTACTGTTCATGATGACAGCCCTGGGAGAAGGAAATGTTCAAATTGACATTCTCAACAATGAAGACAACAACATTATCACAGAAGAAAACATTATCCTAATAGAGTCTCATTAAATACACAAATACAAACAAAGCGAGGTAACAAAAATGTTACTGTATTGTTCAAAGAATGACTTTATATAACTTATGTATAGACTATATGATAATAGAGCTCACAAATATGTCACCTAATGGATAAAGAAGCTGCCTTTTACTGGACAGCCTATGTCACAAATTTGAACAATTTGAATTTAATGGGAGTTAAAAAGTCCTCCTAAAATAAAGGTATAAATAGCAATGGTAATTTACTGTTAATGTTTCAAGGACATGGAAATTGGTCTGGGGAACATGTATCAATGGCTAAAATCCACCCCTTTTTTTAATTTCTGGGGTACTGTAGGGCTTACTCCCCCAGCCCCAACCGCTATATTATTATGTCCAGAAACTCCCCCGATCATTACTTACCTTACCTCTTTCCTCGGGCGTACTGTCCCGGCCCCCTGCTTGCATGAAACTGCAAGCAGGGAGCTGGACCGGCAGCCGCGTCCATGATTGGCTGACAGGCAGCCAATCACGGATGCGGCTGCCAGCAGTTCAGAACGCCAGGGGAGAGAGGTAAGGTAAGTAATGATCGGGGGAGTTTCTGGACATATTAATATAGGGGCTGGGGCTCCCTCCCCCAGCCCCACAGTACCCCAAAGGGTTTTTACACTAGGGCCAGAGAGAGGAAAATAGGAGGGAGAGGGAGGGGGAGGGCTACTCTGAGCAAGCCAAAAACCTCTGAGAGGATGCCTCAGAGGCGGAAACAATTTCCCTCCCTGCCAGGCTCCTGGTGGCCAGTTTTTGGGACTTTGTAGGGACTTTACAGGAAAACCATTTGGAGCTGGGATGTAAGGTAAGGATTTTTATACACTACACAGTGGGCCATTAGTGGGTTAAATTCTAGTTTTGGAGGTGGACATGCCCTTTAAAAAAAAAAAAAAAAAACACCATGCAGTACCAGAAATTCCATGCACTTTCTGTTTTGTCATTTCGCATAAAAATGTTCAAGATTTCTAGACATTTCTAGAAATTTTAACTTTGCAAATTAGAAATTTCTAAAAATATCGCAAATTTCTGATTTTTAAATCCGAAAATTTTCGATTGATCAATAATATTTCAAAAACAGTCCAAGGGTTGGGAAAAAAATCTGAAATATTTGTAAATCCGCAAAGTCTGAGTTGCGGTGGATCCGTGAAATCCACTTCGCAACCAGTTTCATCTCTAGTTTTAAACTTTACCCTGATGAACCCCTACATCAAAAATATTATCTATTATTATTTACATCTTTATTTCTCATCAATTAATCAAAATACATGATTTACTTATCTCTTTATTTGTCTATCATCAATTTATTAAAATACATACAGAGTGATGCACCAACAGGGGCACCGCTCCTATTTTGGAGTTTAAGTCACGCTAACCGATGTTGTATGGGAATTCTGCTGTCCATTTAAAGGGCAACTAAAGCCTCAAAACAATAAAGAATCAGGAGGAAGTACTGGTCATAATTTCTACTCTTGACTTGATACTCGAGTCAGTTTTTACTCAGGAAAAAATAGGTACCTCGACATATTTGTATTGACTTATATTCGAGTATATGCAGTAATAACAAGCTGTCGCAGCTGCTTACCTTCCTGTTACAAGGCAGTGCCCTTTCACTAAATCGCAAAATCTTAAAATGAATGCTATTGGCTATAGCTTAATGCTCCCTTTTTGTTGGAATACCGTTGCTTGATTTCTACAATTTATGCAAATAAACTTTTGCTCCTCTGTTCAGAGAATACTCAGTGAATTTAACAACTTAATGGAACCCTTGAATTACTGTTTTCATATAAGAAACCTTTAAATTTAAAAAGGTAGTATTTTGCATTATGTACGGTCGAGAAGTAGGACAAACTAAAATGTGATCTAAAAAAAGGAGTGAAGTTTTTTACCTTAAAGGGCAGGTCCACCCTCTTTTAAAACTTTTGCTATAATGCAGGGCATACCCTCCCACCCCCAACTGCTATATTCATAAGTGTAAAAGCGCTTCCAATCTTTACTTACACCTCCTCGTTCCTGCACTGTTTTGGTCCAGCTCGCCTGCCTGCCGGAACTGCAAGCAGGGGGCTGGACCGGCAGCCGCGGCTGTGATTGGCTGAGAGGCAGACAATCACAGCCGTGGCTGCCTTCAATGTAGAACAGCGCTGGAAAGAGAAGGTGTAAGTACAGATTGGAAGCTCTTTTACATTTATGAATAGAGAAGTTGGGGGTGGGGGGTATCCCCTGCATTGTGGCAAAATCTTTTATAGTTAGAACAATGCCAGCCACGGAGGGATCGGGAGTAGAGATGGCCGAAACTGCTAAAATCCATTCTGCCTGTGGATTCGCGGATTTTCGAAAAAATTCAAAAATCCACGTAAAAACCCATTAAAGAGAAAAAAAATCTGCCCAGATCCGCCTAAATATAAGGTAAAACAGCAATGGTAACTTACTGTACATGGCTGTGGGACCTGGGAAATGGTCTGGGGAACACGTACATATACCCATAACTAAAAAAAAAAAAAATAACTTTCCTCACGATTTCACCTTTTTTCGAGCTTCCGCATTCTATTTTCGAGCTGCGTTCGATATTTTTCGAAAATGTTCTTATTTTCTTGGAATTTTCGAGTTTTCAGGAATTTTCGGGTTTCCATGGAATTTTCGAAAATTTTGCAAAAAAATGATACAGTAACTTACTGTAAATGGCTCTGGGAAACAGACCAATCTGATTGTAACCAATTCTGATTGAAAAAGAATCTTATTGGTTAGTATACCAATCAGATTCTTTCTAAAATAATTTTAATGTATCCAATCAGAATTGCTTACAAATAAAGGTGAAGTTTTAAAACCCTAAAGCTTGAAGTCTGTTATTTGCAGTGTATATGTTTTTAAGGACATGCTAAAAGGCCGCTGACGTGGAGCTCTGCTAACGGAGGGGGTAGGTGACCGCTCCTCTATTTTCTGTATAGGAGCGCTAAAGTCTGGGAACATGAATTTGAACATTCGACAATTATCGAACGTTCAAATTTGTGTGTTCAAGTTTGGGTCTAGTCCATCTCTAGTCATGAACTTCCTACTGTGCTTCTTCAGAAATCCCCCCCTTAACAATCCTGCGCTTGCCCCTGGATTTAGAGCATTCCAATGGGCAAAAGGCACGTACAGCGCTAAAAGTGCACTATAATGGAGGGGCTACATAGCACTGGCTGGCGCGTCATTTTGACATCCATACCACTGTCTTGGTCCTCCAGAATTGGTTTGCTAATTAACGAACCTTCAGCATTAATTTACTGCCGCAGTTGTACATTATCGATAATGCATTGTATCGCTGAACTGCAATACTGTGTGTTTTTAAATAGGGCCAGTAGACCTCTAAAAGGCCTAACACTAAATTTGTCCAAAAAACTTATAGGGGGGGGGGTTAGTCCTCAAAAGGACGTTTGGGTCCCAAATTGTGTGAATACATGAGTGGTTAACAACAAGTGCTAATCCACCACACTAAAATTCACACACAGAAATCTTAAAAAGCATGGAAAAAAACTCCTACACTGTCAGGTCTCTACTAAACTCACTTTAGCACACTGACAAAGTGGCACCTGTCTAGCTGCCTTTTATACCCAGGGGGTTGGCATGGGTAAAAACAGCTGCCATTGGTGAATTTGATACATGAAAATCTTCGAAAATGTTCAAAGGTGGGTTCGGAAAATTGCAGATTGCAGATTGGCAGATCTCGGAGATCTGCCATGGAACCAGGTTTGGTTCCACAATCCGGTCCATCTCTAGTTAGTATGTCAATCAGAATTGGTTACAATAAGATTAGAATCTAATTGTAACCAATTCTGTATACCAATCAGATTCTTTCTGAAAATTCTGATTGTAACTAATCAGAATAGGATTCTTTTAGAAAGTTCCCCAGACCATTTCCCAGGGCCCTTTACAGCAAGTTACTGTATCATTTTTGCCAAATTTTCGAAAATTCTTTAAAAATTCGAATTTTCTAGAATATTCGAAATTTCTTGAATTTTTTAAATTTCCCGATTTATCGAAACTTTTTGAACGCAGTTCGGAAAAAATTTGGAAAGCAGAATTCCGGAATATCCGCGAGATCCGCAATTCGCGGAAATCCGCCGCAGATCCGGTTTCGGATCCGCGAACTGGCCATCTCTAATCGGGAGGGAGGGAGAGGGGGGAAAGGGCTCTACTGAGCATGCCTCAGACTTTGCTGAGGTTAACAAGGAAAGAGGCACCGGATGAGGCACTGACAGCTCCTACCCAGCACTTTAAAGAGGCCGAATAGGAGAACCATAAGTAGCAGGGATGTAAGGTAAGGATTTTTTTTTAGTACTGTGGGGACAGTAGTTAGTAAAATTTTAGTTTGGGGGGTAGACATGCCCTTTAATCTGGAGCAAAGTGCAAAATAAATTTTAACATTGTAGAGTTGCTTTGAGTATTTTAAAGTGCATTAGAAAAATAACTTAAGGGCTAGACCACACTACTGCACTTTTAAGTGCAATTCGATCATGATTTTAAAAGAGCACTAGTGTGGCCCAATTATGGTGACCCCACTAGTGCGTTGCTGGGCATCTGCTTTGCAATCCATTAATCGGAGTGCACATGATATGCATTTTTAAGTGCAATCACATGCACTCCGATGGGGCTTCATTGCTCAATAACAGCGAACACACATGAGTGCACTGTGTGCATTTCCGGAGGGCTGCTAACCACAGAAGTGTGGCCTCGGCCTTAAAGAATACAAGTTTACTTGTAGAGGTGAGTAAATCAATTTGCCTGACTGACATGTGTTATGAATGTGAATTGAGCCAAGATTTTGTTGAGCTATTTTACCTTTCATTTGTCTAATGTAGCAGAATGAAGAAATGCTATGTGTTTTATTAGCTTCTCATCTCACCAATCAGAAGTTCATTAACTGAGGATATAATATAGTAAAGCGACAAATAAAGACAACCGTGGGGGTGGGTGAGTGGGGGTGGGGGGTGGGGGGGGGGCAGACAGCCCGCTACAACCTCTGCGATTAGCTAAATATATATATATATATATTATATATATATATATATATATATATTATATATATATGTATTATCAAATTTACACCAATTCTAACTTGGTTGACATTATCTGACACATATTACTAAAATCAAAATACATTTTCTGACAAGAAAACATTTTCAGAATACAGAACAAAACTTTGAAAATGTCAAAAAAATAAATATTGGTACATGTCAAACTTACAATGATGAGAATTTGTCTTTGCCTAGCATTTTATATTCCTGGCATATTTTTTCCTTTTGGTATGGCTGACCTGCAATAAAACACAGCAGCATTAGGTAGGATCTGCATTAACAATGGTAGAAAGTGTAATTATTAGATAATAGAAGTTTGTTTTTTCCAAATGTACATTTATTTGATACAAGTTCACAAAAACAAGGATCAAATTGTATTTTTAGTTCTGCTGATTTCCAAAAGAGGCAATAGGTTGGCCTATTCCTTACATAGGAAAGAAGCAGATCGCAATACATTATTGTACTTTAACAGCTATCATCCACCAGCCTTAAAGGGTATGTCCACCCTTAAAATTTTTTTTTGCTATATCATTCCCCCTGTCCCCCCAGCCCCTACCGCTCTATTTATTTTATTAGAAAGTTCCCCAAACTTTACTTACCTGCCCTCTTTCCTCCGCCGCGCTGCCAGACCCTGGCGGGACCGGCAGTCGTGTCTGTGATTGGCTGAGCGGCAAGGGAAGGTAAGTAAAGTTTGGGGAACTTTCTAATAAAATAAATAGAGCGGTTGGGGCTGGGGGGACAGGGGGAATGATTTACCTAAAGGGTTTTATGGTAGGGGGAGGGAATCCTAATCGGGAGAGAGAGGGAGGGGGAGGGAGGGGGAGAAGGGCTGCAGTACGCATGCCAAACTTCTCCCAGAGGCCAGGTAGGAGGCAGAGTCCTATATGGACTCTGCTATCCTCCTGGTGGGCAGTTTTTGGGACTTTGGGGGGGGACTACAGGAGAATCTTATGGAGCTGGGATGTAAGGTATACATTATACAATGGATAAAGGGGAAGCATAGCATTGTAACAAAAGGTTGGGAAATGCTGTTTCCTAAATTGCATTAATTGACTGTTTTTCTCCCTTTTAAGAATAAGCTAATAGAGAAATCAATTGCTTCTTTTCTTATTAGAGGTCAGTGAATAAAGACAAGAATGCATTGCTATTTTTTAACCTGTGCTTAAGTTTCCTGCGATGGTTTAAATACCGAAAAGCATGCAGTCCACACTAAAAATGGTGATCGCATGCATTCCAATATTGAACAAGAACGCAACGCAGGCAATGGGGCCAGCTACATTGCCAGCCAAAACACAATGAGATCACAAAATGGGATCCAAATTGCAGCACTGGGATCTAGCCCTTACAGTATTTATTGCTTGCTTTATTTCATCCTTAATGTGATAGCACCAAAGAGTGGCTCTAGGTTTCTGAATTGCTCAGTTTCCATGAGGCCTCCAGTAGCATAGCAGGCATACAGTAATGAATTCATAGGACAAAATATGATATATCAACATATTTGATATATCCAACATAGGTTTGAAATAAAGGGAACCTTCTCCTGCAAATCATCCAATGTGGTATACCTGATTTTATGTTCTAGGTGCCCCTCAGGACTTTATGTAGGAGAGACTGGACAGACCCTGAGGCAAAGGATGAACTCTCATCGATTCACAATTAACAACAATAAACAAAATGTCCCTGTGGGTGCCCATTTCTGCAGCCAAGGACACAGCCTGAAAGACCTAAAAGTTACAGTGCTCATGGGAAATTTCAGATCCCAAAAGGGGAGGTTAGAATGGGAATGTAAACTTATACAAAAATTTGGGACTCTGGACTCTGGACTCAACAAAGATCTAAACTTTATTTGTCACTATGTTTCTAATCTTAATGTCATGTAGAGTTAATCAGACTAAATTCCTCTAAACCACCCAAACCCATAAATATCTCATTTATACCAGACCCTCCATGAAGTGTATCTGATTGTTAGCTTAACCCTTGCTAATTCTTTTATTACTGCCTGTGATCATTGAATGTGTATTTACTGTTTTATTTACGATTGCCAATCAGGCATGGGTGCAAAAGATAACATCTATGTAATGTCAGAAAGTCTTTGTTCTAGTATGTATAAAATAGAGTGCTTTATAAGATTCAGTATTGTATCATGCCTGAGGAAGAAGCCTAGTGCTTCGAAAGCTTGCATTTTCAATCATTTTAGTTAGCCAATAAAAGGTATTACTTTATATCCAAGATGTCTTCACTTTCATCTATGGCTAACACGGTACAATTCTCTACTACTACTTATCTTAATATGTGAGTGTAGGTTTGCCGTAAAAGTCATTTCTATCATGATTGTATGAACTGCAGTACAGTATTTTCCCCAAATTTTTAACTTTTTTGCTACTTTTATTTTGTGGGCATGTCCCCAGTAATTTAGAATTGTCTTCTGCAGCTCTCTAGCTTGGAATGATAACTGCTATCTCGTTGCTAGGGTCAACTAGCTCCATGAACCCGGCAGGTGTTTGAATGACAGACAGGTAATTGAATAGGAAAGTGCTTGAATAGCAAGATAAGTCATAAAATAATGAAAATGATAGAAATCTAGCCTCATGGTTCTTGTGTTTTCACGTTACCAGGGACAGCAACATTTGCCAATCAGATAGCAAGTTAAATTTCCAGTTTCAATTAAACTTTATAAAGCTACAGAAATAGACTAAAAAAAAGATACAACAATGGACTGCATTATGGATAGTCAAACCACCCGCTGTGCTTGGTTCTTTCAGGGGTTGGATGGAATAGTGTAAAGTTTCAGAGTCGGAATTTCTGCATTGTAACCAAACTCCACATCAAAATCACAACGTTTTGATGGTAAATGTCAGATTTGCAAGTTTTGTGATAAAATTCTGTCAGTACTGTTGACCAGTGAAATTATTTCAATAGGTGTCTAAAGAAGGTATATTTCTCTTTTATTCTCTGTTACTGTAATAGAGAATTAAAGCTAAAATGTAAAATATTTTTTTTTTTTTTTTTTTTATAAATGCACGGCCCATAGACAGGCCAAAAACTTCCCCTTTAAAAGCACTCACAGCATCCCTTAATATTTGTTTCTCAGCCTGCAGAGCACTGGGTCTAAACACAGTGTTTTGCTGCATATAAGAAAAAGTTTATTTGTGATATACATCCATTACCATATATAGAAAAGTGATAAAAACATATCCCTTTAAACAACCAAGAACTCCCCACCCCCTAAATAATATACAATAAAAACATAGACCAGAAACACATTCTGTAGCAGATAGATATGCCAATATGCCACGGTAACGAGAAAATAAGTGCTAGAATCATGTTAATCCACATACTAACGTGTTAGCAAAGGTTTTGCACTGCCTGCGCCATGTCACAATTTTTTTTCTTTACGCAGCGCAAAGTGATGCAATAAATTTTGCGCCGGTTTTTGTGCTAGTTTTTTGGTTGACAATTAACGCCTCTTCAATGGTGTCTTTAAAATACGCACAAAAGGTTGCAACTTACCGCTAGCATTTTCGCAATGTATTAATGGTTGCAAAGTGATTAATACATTGTGCACGTAGATTACGATAGCGAAATATATTGCATATCCCCCTTAGTGTGTAAAAATAGTTACATCCAAGCACTTGTATAGTCCATCTTAACACAAATAAAGTGAATAAGAATCAAATTGTATCAAAAACAATGCATGCTGATGATTGTGTGCAGAAGCTATGCTGCCATTACACTGTGGGCCATGCATTTATAAATAGTTCTAATATATTACTTTGCCCAGCACAGCTTAAAGGATAACTGTATTGCCTCAATGCATTTTTTTTATTTAAAAAAAACTGCTTTTAAAAGAGTAATGGTATGCAGACCTCCCCATACGTTTTTTTTTTCCTGATTTCGAGCTTCTCTCTGTCTTCAATTATCCACACTGTAAAGGGGGCGTAACAATTCTGTCTGCCTTAAACTGTCACTCAAAACTAGCATATGAGAAAACACTCCTCCACCCATCCTTAAACAGCTTGATTATGTAGGTTGTATCCTAGCAACCGAACAGTTCAAGTTTATTTGACTGGTAGAGAAGAGAGGTTGTAACAGACATTCCCATCAGCCAATGGCAAGTGATATGTTAATCATGGCCCTGGGCCGTCTAGGAGGCAGCTTTTAGCACTTATCTTTGCTGTATGATATCTAAGGGAAAGCAGCACGATTGTAAATGAGAGTAAGCGATTTCAGCTGCTGGAACTGTGGACATGTAATGGGGGAGATGTTGTTTTTTTGGGTATTGTTGTCCTTTAAATTGGAGATTTACGGCACCTTTTTATGTGGTTGTTTAGTTCAAACGTATTCATTAAAATGATAGAATGTAAAATTCGACTGAATGGATTTTATGTACCTCTGGCAGAATTGAGAAGTTCTTGGGCAATTGGTCAGGGGAAAAAGGATGAAGATCTCCTGTAATGTGCAGTCCTTGCTGGTGACAGTATATTAACCTGCTGTTAGTAAGGGTGCGCAAACCTGCCTTGGTTTCTTCCGTGCTGGTTTGAATA
Source organism: Hymenochirus boettgeri (assembly GCA_019447015.1). Classification (NCBI taxonomy): domain Eukaryota; kingdom Metazoa; phylum Chordata; class Amphibia; order Anura; family Pipidae; genus Hymenochirus; species Hymenochirus boettgeri. The sequence goes on from CM033469.1 coordinate 146,086,065, forward strand.
CATCAGGTTTTCATGCATCAAAACAAAAAATGTGCATTGAAACCATACAAATTTGACATTGAACTTGATTTAGATGGTTGAAATTTTTGTATTATTATGTCAACATTTTGTCTGTGGTTTTGACCACTGAAATTTTACCTATGGAACCTGGAGTTTTGACCGAAAACCAGGTTGAAACTCTGGTACAACCCTGCTCATAAGATCAAATAAAAAGACAGTGTCTGATCTGGCTGAGAAAGATTTCCGCCAGGTCAGAATGATTTTTTGCTTGTCTAATTAATCCTATACTATGATAGGTAGAGGGGTTTGCTTTTATTTATGCTTTCAGAGCCCTGCATAGTTCAGCACATCATCATTGTGGATATTTCATTACACAGCAGGCTTCTTTTTTTAAGAAGTGTAGTAAATAATACTTGTGATGAGTCCCGCGTTCTAAACAAATTTTAGTTTTGATTTGGAAATGCTGGTTCAGAAAATCCACGAGTCTGGTGGAAATAACTTTCAAAATTAGATCGAATATTGTGTTTATAAATCGAAAAGTCATTGAATCCAATCAAAGATTTGAAAATTAAAATCTGTAAAAATTCAGGTACAATTGAATTTGAATTGGATTTTCAGATTCTACAAAACTGCTATCAGAACTCAACATAATACATCTTTTAGTAATTCACACTGTCTGCTGCCATTACAGTGCTAAATGACTGCAAGTGCACACTCTGCATGTTTGTATTCATTTATTTGGTGCCCTTTGTTTTCCTTTAGAACCTTATAGGAGAACTATTGTGTGTATAAAGTTTCTTTTAAAAACAGTTAAACTGAAAAGTAGTTTTGACAGGGATATAGGATTGGTAATTCCTCCTACTCCTACCTCCCAATATTGTCTCTGTCAGGCACCCCAGTCCAAACAGAACTGATTCTGAGAGTCTTCCTCCTGGCTTCAGCACTATCTAACCTGGCAAATGAAAACTGCATGTGCTGGATCTCCTCATATTGTGAGGTAGGAATTGATTTCAGTGTATTTTTATACACCTAATCCCCTAATTCCAGATTATTTGGATTTTCAAACTAAACCTTTTCCTAATATTGCCCTTAGAGGGCGCTATAATGCCACTGCTGTTTGGAAGTGCTGGGGTGCTGTAAGATCGCTGATTTTTTTTCATTAATAAAATATAAAATGCTTTCCAAAGATTTTTGCTTTTTGCTCGCTTACTATTATTCAGATTGCATGAGGCTGTCCTCACAATTCACCACCAGCCACAGCAAGCTATCCAGTAGATGCTTTGTGGCTTTTCGTGCATGAGGATTTAATGCCAGCTAATGCAGGGGTTAACCCTGTACAGGATTTACAAAGAGCAGCAAAGCCACTATCAAATCTCCTGCACAGAGATGCTGCGACTCTGGGTGAATCTCAACTGATATGCCTTTTTCTACGATCCTAAGTGGATATATTTCTCTGACAAATGTGTATTTCCAGAGGCTGCACTTGGTAGAGAAAGTATAAAAAGAAGTGCAGTTGTCTTCTACTTATATATCTTGATATCAATATACTGTGAAAACCCATTTACTAAATAAAGGACATAAAGGGCATAAAACATACTGCATTGCCCTAATAATCTTTATTGCACAGTGTTCAAAGCGTTTTTGCCAAGGTGATGGGCAAAATGCATTAAATAGACACTCAGGGTTATTCAATAAAAGTTCTTATCGTTAAAAATGGTGCTAATTTTGACCCAACCAATCAGATATTATTTAACAATTGAAAGCTAACATCTGATTGGTTGGGGCAAAATTAGCACCATTTTTAACTATAAGAACTTTAATATAATAACCCTGACTGTATTTGAAGGTGATTTTTTTTTATTGTGCACATACAATGTCACAATAAAGTTATAGATACACAAGTGTGTGTGTTCCTCGCTATCCAGTTGTTGAAGATTTCTGTTTGTGTCCAGAACTAATGAAGAGTTCTGTTTGTGGTTAACAGTCTAGAGGATCCAGCACCACAATGATTTGTAAGGCTAAACGTTGCATGCATCATTTTCCTCAGAAACCAGTGGTGACAACGTTGCGTGAACGGCTCCCAGCAGTTCATCTGAATCTAGTCTAATTTAGGTGTGTGAGGAGAACATCACCTGGCAATTGATTTTTTTCTACTAGACCAATTTGTGCACCTATTGTTGTAAAGGTATTAAGTGGAGCATGCAGCATGGTGTGAAAACTTCTATATCCAAATAGCGCAAGCAGTGGAATAAATAAAGACCAAACAGATTTGCATACATTTTAACTCCAGCACAGTGTTATAAGCTACCAGACCCGCAGGGCCTGCAACGGAGTGGGTAAGGGGGGTTGTGACCTGGGGACTAAAAGGGCCAGCGATCTCACCCCCATCAACTGTACTGTCTGACGGTTCTGTACCGGTGTTTTGAACAGCTGATCGAGAGTACCTTTACTGTACACATGTTATCTGTTGTTCAAAAACAGCTGGTCACAGTGCCACTGGGGAGGGGTGTGTGTCAGGCCCCCCAGTGGAGCTGTGTGGGGACCAGCACCTGGAAAAATAATTCCTCTGGTGCAGACCCCCCTACTGTAAGCTTTCCCTACAATTGACTTAGAATGGCAACCGAAACCCATGACCATTAGAAGCCTATGGTTTGGGTATCCTATTAGGAGTTGGGCCCTGGGCGATAGCTCTGTTTGCCCCTATTTTAAAACCGACTCTGCAAGCAAAGATAAAATTAAAGGAATAAAATATGTGACTTTATTGAATTACTACATACCTAGTTTGAAAGCAATATCATTTGCAGCTCTTGGTATATTCCTTAAAAATGTGATGTACTAAATGTAATTTTATCAGTTATTTAAAACAAAATTGTAAATATTTGGTGCCAAGTTGAGAAGAGGAACAGTCTTTTACTGTAGTTTGAATGTCTGAAATAGAACTTGTTAGTCTTCAGACCCCATAGTAGCTAATAAAATGTGATCATGCTGTCATGCAGTGTTTGCAGCACAGTAGTAATTACATTGTTTTCAGCTAGCAAGGCACTTCTGCTTCTAGCGCATGATGCAGTAATCACTCTGTGACAGTTACTGCATCATGATAATATGTAAGATGTAGTATGATAATAGGTAAGATGTGTTGGCTTTAGAGATGGCAGAAACTCACTAGTTTTGTTCTGTTTTTGGATTACCGGATCTCAGGAAAATCCCGAAGATCCGAAAATCTGAAACTGGAACAAAATTTCGATAATTTTTGAATGTACGGGGCTATTTTCGATAATTTTCTAAAATAGCCTTGAACATTCGAAAATTGTTGAAAATTGGATCGGAGACCATTTTCGAGTTTCCGCTCGAAAACTGCAGAACTCTTACAATCTGCAGCTTTTTTTAAACAAACGGACTTAGCAGTTGGGGATGGGCTATGGTGCCCTACAATATGTTAATATAAAAAATTTATATTGTAGGTGGACATGGCCTTTAAAGTTTAAAGTGATGTATAAAAAAATACATAAAAATATACAGGGAGATTAAATAAAAGGTCTTATCGTTTTAAATGGTGCTAATTTAGCCCCAACCAATCAGATCTTATTTAACATTTCAAAGCTAACATCTGATTGGTTGGGGCAAAATTGGTGGACATGTCCTTTAATAGAGAAAAAGTGACTTAAACTTTAAGAAGAGATAAGCAATCCAGCACCCAAGATCATAAATTCTCAATCCAAGGAGCCAGGTAAGCAGCCAAAAACTATCTAGCACAGCCTCCAGCCTTAGCCAAGCTGGGCATCCTTGCCCTAGATCATTACTTCATTCTTTTTATAGTTTTATATTTAATGGACTATCGATCCCTGGACTTTAGGGTGGGGCACAAGTTAATAATAATTGCCGGCTGACTGACAGCTTCCAGACTTTCTTAAAATAGCTCAACAGAGCCAGTGCTTGTGAGACAAATCCTCTTTGATATGCATTGCATTAACCCAAGTGATCTTGTTTGACCCCCCTGGTGTTTATACCTGTTGGGATGGGCATTGTCAGTACCCTATGTTTTATCAGCTTATCTGTTATAGAGAGTGCTGCCATAATATGCATGGGTAAAAGGAACTGCTACAATACAGACACCATTAAAACTATTCTTCACATATTACAACTTTTCTTCACATATTTCTGAAAAAGTATGTGACATGGAAGTAGCTGATACCTTTATAGTTAGTACCGACATTACAGCATTTGACATTTCGTTGATTAATCTAATGCACAGGCAACCACAAAACTAGCAGCTAAATGAGTTAATTAATATGTATGTGAAATGTAATGTCCTGGAGCCAGTAAAATAAAAGTAAAATGAGTTGAAAATGAAGGTCTTATAAAAACCCTTATGGGTCCCTATAAAAATCATAGAGCAGCCATACATATTCTAGAACATTATTTATTTATCTATATATGAATCACAGTAATCGCACTAAAAAGATAAAAACTAGAGAATATTATTCAGTTATTTATTTTGTTCATGAAATTTTACAATATCTGCTCACTGAAGCCATTCTAACATACAGTGCTTTGTTTTTAATAAATTAATACGGGGGGGGGGGAATTTTGTCAATTTCAATTCCTGTGAAATAATTTAGCTTAAAATTTCCCCTATATTTTATAGTAATGTCCCTGAATACTTAGCAATAACCGAGCAGATCTGAAATCTGTCACTATGCTTTTATCTCCGGAATGCTAAACTCAGTGGGGACAGGCAATGTAAAATTTCCTGAGACTGGAAAGAACCAAACAGCAATGCATTCTGTCAAACATCTTATTGTAAACCAGATTTGACATTATTATTCTCTTCTTTTATTGGCTTGAATGCTTGAAATACTATCCCACAGGAAAAGCAAGGGTAGCTCTGCATCCTCACTACTGTAAGATTAACAGGGTTCACAATCACAGAGACATAGATTAGGGTACAGCCGAGTTTATAAGAATTGCTAATGCTAATAACCTTAGGACTTGTTTGTCTACATCTGGACACATGTGCCTGTCCTAGATGATCACATTTGTTATTGTAATTTCTGTCTGTGAAAACCTTTAAAGTAGTGTTTCCAGAGATAAACAGCCAGATGCGATATTGGCTGCAAAATGCCGAAAATTAGATAAACCCACACTTCCCGATGTAATATCAATCATTGTGGGTTTAACTTACTATTTGCAGGGCCTGTGGCATTTTCTATTAACTAACTCACTCTAAGGGAGTACTGCATCACAAGAACCTGGAAGGAAGAGGTGTGGAATAATGAGGTTCTGCCCACTGCTTAGTAAAGGTGGCTGAACTTACAAAAATCCGTTTCTAGGAGTTAAAAAATTCAAAAATTCCACCTGCAATTATGGTAAAAATAGCAAAGGGAACTTTTAATGGCTCAGGACTCTTGGTAATGTGGAACACATATTAATGGGCAAAATCTTTAAAAAAAACACAGTCCAGTACCGGAAACATGCGCTTCCTGTTTGGCATTCCAAGTAGTATTTTGGAGATTTCTTATCATTTTGAAATATTCTGAATTTTTGAAAAATCCTGATTGTAATCTGCGTTCAAGGATTGATTGCTTATTCCTTGCAGATGCCTTCTTATTAAAGGGGAAGTTCATTGTAAATACATATGCTTTTAAGAAAAAAGAGTAGTATTTTTTCCATCCCAATGACCTTAACCTGCCCAATCAGCATTTTGTCTGTGTAAAAATAAATACTTCCGAAATACTAAATTCCTGTTTGCAGGACCCCTAATAGAGACCATTATGGTCTTGCCGTTGACCCAGCGCCTTGGTTGATTTAGTTTCTCAGTAGAGATTTGAGCATGTTTGACCCCTCCAACAGCCAATCAGTAGAAATTACTGTTAGGAACATTCCAAGGAAGTGGTGCATCCTGGGAAGAAGAAGGACTGTTAGAACTTGAAATGTCAGCTCACTAATGTCAACAGCAGGGAATAGCAAGGGGTAGAAATTCAACTGATTTTTAAAAATAGGAGAGAATATCTAGAATAACTAGGTATTTATAATATAAACTAATACTTTTTAAAATATTGATATTTTCCACTGAACACTCACTTTAAGCATTAGAACCCCAGAATTCTCATTGTTATGGCTAAAAGGGAGTTGGCACATAGGTGCTGCCATTGGTGAATTTAAGACATTTGGCTGGATTGTTTTCAAACATCCAAGAAAAAAGCAAAAATCCGAAAATCCTCAAAGGTTACATAATTCTTTAAAATTTCTAAACATGGTTCGAAAAAATCCGAAATGGGGAATTCTGGAAAAACTGCTAAGTCCGTGAAACCCGCCTTGTTCCGGTCCATTTCTACTGCTTAGCTTTTGTGTCCAAGATAACCCTTAGTAGCCTTATAAATGTACTATTTTGTTTGGTGTTAACGCAATGTTGTTACCTGTTCTCTCAGACTGATAATGAAAGCTGTCAGCTTTCCATGTTTACTGTCTATTACTGCCTCAACTATTTATATTGACATTTGCATTATGCAAGAAAGTTAAAATGCAGTGCTATTTACAAGGCCATTTGTCTTCCATTGAAGATGACATTTAATTGCAAACTGTATCACATAATAGTTAACCATTAGTTAAGCTCCTGAGACTTACCGGTATATCTACAATAAGGAGAAGTGTGATAACTGATAATATAATCTACAGTAGTGAATACAGGCCTAGTTATAACAGCCTCTTTGTATTTAGGCGTGGGTATATAATAGTCTTATAGCCTGTGTGTATGTATAGCTACATTATTCTCAAACCAATATCCATATATGCATAAGCTATAATTGTGTCTGTGATTTCTCTTGGGGGGGGGTGATTGTTATAATTGTGTCTGCGATTTCTCTTGGAGGGGGGGGGATTGTGTGGTTTTACCACTGGGCAGAAGCTAGAACCCTTTTTAGCAACCCCGTTAGTTAAGTGTGCTTGACTATTACACAAATACTAAAGGGTGCTACATGAAATTGCAAATTGTTGCCAGATTCTCAGGAATCTTTTTGGACTAGTTGGAAGATAAACACTTCACAGTGTATTGATTTTTAGAATGGTGAGACCATTTTAATGTTTTGTGCAAAGGGCCATTACATCCAATCCAATCCAAAGATGGCGCTTAGTATTTAAAGGTTCAAACAAAATAATCCTACCTTTTAACAAGTTTTATTGATTCTGGTTGACCTTTTTAGTTTTTAGAACTGTGTTTCCATTGCATTATCTACATAATGAATAATATTTTTGTCCCAAAGCTGTCCATTAGTAAAAACAAAGAGGCTGCATGTAAATGAAAAAAAAGAATATTTTACAATGAAAAACTGTAAGTGTTTGTAATACGGTTACCACCCAGACAGTATTTTACCAGCAAAGCTGGAAATTTCGTGGCAGCTCTGATACATACACACACAAAATAAAATATCAGTTGGCATAAGATTTCACCCTGAGCCAAGCCCCCATCAGTATTTTTCTGCTGGCTTGCAAGAGGAGGGGGGCTGCAAGGGGAGGAGAAGACACAGGGCAGATTGACTGTCATCCACTGACATGGTTTCAGAGCAGGAAGCAGGAAGTACAGGGGACCTGGTCATGGTGCTGCCATATCACACACAAAAATGTAAATATCTTCAAAACTATGCAAAATAAACAATGAAAATACATTGCAAAAATTCTCAGGAGAGCAATTCCTATCAATTACCTAAAGTCATTTTTAGACCACAGTTCCCCTTTAAGCTGTCTCCCCCCTCCATGCAGTCAATCAAGGCTGTGAATGCTGTCATCACAGCCAATGATTGATTGCTGTTTCCCCTGCTTCCCCCTCTGCACATGCTCAAATTTCTAAAAAGCTAATAGAGCAGAGGGATAAGGCAGATACCTATTGCAGAATTGAGTAGAACCTATTTTTACATATCTAGTTACAAATGCATGTAATAAATGCCCTTTAAGTTGAGTGAGGGTACCATTCATAATTCTTAGCCCTACAGCAAGTTTAATAGTAATAATAATAATGGACTTTGTCCTGTTATAAACTTTTACATATATTATCTATAAGGCCAGAAAATCTTAAAAAATGGACTAAGGAATATAGGAATATTACTAAAATAACATACAACAATATACAGCAGTTACAATTTGCAAAATATGCACTCTCTTTAATCTGCCACTGAAAACAAATGTATTAAAAACCCCTGGACAGAAGATTTTTCTACTAAATAGGTGGATTTTGTGAAAGCAATCTTCCCCAGAACACCCACATATTGCAAGATACTTTTCCAGTAAGTTAATGTACATGTGAGAAGTGGTTGTTTCCATCACAGTGTTAGAACTGGTTGTTGTTGCTCGTACATGTCCCTGTCTGTGCATGAAGTATTTTCTATACACATGTATCCATACCAAAAGGGATTGGGGGTACATTTAGTTAGCTCATTAGTTCATTAAATAACCCATTATATTGCTCTCTCCTATATATTAAACTATATTTATAGGACAATCGGGCATAACAAGCTGTATTTCTTCAATATAAATTGAATTAACAATTTCAGCATTAGTGAATTTACAATAAAATTCTATTATTTTTACTTATTTGTTATATTACAATAAATAGATTTGGCAATACTTAAAAATTACTTTATATGTTCACATATGGTACTGCCCAGAAGATGTTACACAGTAAGTGCCTTATCACACCACACAGCTCAATCGATCAGCATGTCATTTTGATGGCCAAGGAAACCACAGGGAGAACATACAAACTCCTAGGTGATGCAGCCCAGAATGGATTTGAAAGCATTGCTGTCAACTACTGAACCACCATGTTGCCTATTAAACTTGAAATCTTTTGTTCTAGTCTTACTTCACCTGGATTTTTCCCTGACTTTTAAATTGGAAAATGTCTTTTCAGTGGAGCTCATCTAAATCCATCAGTAAGAAATTCAGACTTACACTGTGGGTTTACCCTTGTAGAAAGAATGGTATAAATTCAAGTAAATAATTTTTTATTCTTCCTTTTTACAAAGCACAGGTAAGGTATTATTCACAGTTTTAAAGACACCTATGGCCACAGGGGCTTGCTAGTGTATAGGTATTATGCAAATACAGTTGGTGACAGGTGGTATATATAACTGTCCCCTCATATGCAAATATGGCGTAGAGATACTTTTGAGTTGTTACCATGGTAGACCATAAGCATTAAAAAAACTAGGAGAGGTATCAGTGTAACATAATTCTGCAGTGTGAAGCATTTAGCTTGTGGAATACAGTTTAAGCCTGTTAGAAGGCATAGCAGTTCCTAAAGAGCTATAATGATAACATGGAAACCATGCAGAAGTTGCTCCTCCCCTGGTTTTAGTCCTGGAATTGGTGCTAATGGTATGCTTGATGCATAGTCATGTATATTGTATTTTAGAATTTTAACTTAACTTTAAAAAAAAGGTATAATGCCCATCACAATGGGGAGAAATAAACCATAGCAAATTATTGTAATTCTGAGTATATAAATGATCAGAATACTGGCTGATATCTTTGAGAAAGAAATTCAGAAGTTTTGATGAAATGTCCACTTTATCTACATATGCAATGATTGCAACTGCAATTTTGAAATAATACAATACATAATAATCAGAAAGAACAGTTCTGTTTGTATACTATTGAAAATGGAAATGGCCTTTCTTGTCTCCATTCTCTGTGGTTAAAATTACTGTGTTAGCAAGCTGGCAACTTAAATCATTTAAGTACATCTATTAGCACCTGAACTGCCAAATTTCATCAGGGAAACTGCCTTCAGCATAGGAAACATTGACCAGTTATTTTTAATCATAAAAAGTTGACAGCTCTATTGCTAAAATCATTTTGCAGGTTTTGTGTGGATCTCATCACAGTTCTATGTGCAATATTATAACACATCATTAGTCATTCCCAGAGCTAATCTATGAAGTGTATCATGAAACACAGCTGCTTTCTTTTAGAATGATTATTCTGCAACATTAAAGAAATAAAATAAAAAATATACTTAACTTCTTAACAACTTTTTATTTCAGATGCAATTGGTCTACTAAATGACACTACACGTTTTAAAAATAAAAAGTACCAGGGGCAGGGAGGTAGGTTTGAGTATTATTATTATTATTGTGGATTTATATAGCGTCAACATCTTCCGTGGTATTCCTACCTAGCAATATAATTTTTTGAGGAGTGCCGGCATGTACAGTTTTAGTCTGCCAGGTTAGTGCCCTTGGCCCTCCTATATTAAAGATAGTGCTGAAGCACTGAGGAAGCCTGTCAGAAGTGGTTTTCTTCATGCTGGTTCCCCTAACAGAAATAATATTGGGACATAGCAATTACTAATTCTACTTCCCTGCCCAAAGGACTTTTAGCAGCTTAAAAAAAAACAAAAAAACAACTTTATATGCACTATAGTTTTTATTGTGCATTTTTTTTAAATTCTATATTGCAAATTGTTATCTTTTGTCTGTGCCTATAAAGTATAAGTATTTCATATGTAATAGGGCCCAGAGCATTAATAAAAATAAAATGAAACCTTTTATTCAATCAAAAAAACTATTTCCAGGCAAGTTTCCAAAAATGCATTGATGTAAATAACGTTAAGTTATGTTGCTTTCTACAAAAAATCGGTTTCCATTCCTCCACAATGTCAATTTGCCCTTTTAAAATTATTTCCAAGTCTCCTTTCACACAAAAACGGAAGACTATTATCATCTGTATTCCTCTAGACATACTGCAGATATATTAATGTTTATAAGTTTATAAAGGTTTCAATAGTTTGTTAGAACCAATGATTTTTGAGATGAGGTTGGGATTATTGGAAAATTATTTTTTTAATTAATAAAAACTATTGCTTATCTTTGGAAGCATTACAACAGAGAGGCAGTATAAATGTAAATTTATACAGATTAAAACTACTCAGCACAACAGAAAGAAATATGCAATGTACAATATATTTATTGTATTGCTTATATATCTATACAGCCCATTTTCTTACAGTATTTGATTTTCAGCCTGACATTTATCCATTTCTTTTTGGTTAAACTAGAGAAACCATAGGAAACCCAAAATGAATAAACAAATTACATGCTATAAACATGAAAAACAAATTGTCTCAGACTTATTCTGCCAACATAATAAAAGTAAAGGCAAAATTTCCCTTCACTTTCTTTAAAACTCTTTTATTAAAACTTTCAGTACAGTGCTGCAGAAGGCTGTAGCATTAATTAGAAAGGGGAAGTTTAAGTATAAACTTTGAATTTGGCTTAAAAGACCTCATTTTGGAAGGGAATTTGTGTGTTTGTGCTGCAGATTTTAAAACTTAATAATGGCAATGATGAGGACATTGCTATTTTTACTTACCCTTTAAATATAGCTGTCACAGGAATGAATGGGTAGGCCAGTTGGGGTGTGTAGTCGTGTCAGGTTGGGGGATAAAGACCAACTTTTTTGATGATTGGTCAAAATTAGTTTTTTTTACTTTAGTTACCCTTTAATTATGGCTGCCACAGTAATGAAGGGGTAGGTCAGTAGGTGTGTGTTCCTGTGTCAGGTTTGCAGTTAAAAAAACTAACTTTTTGGTTTTGGTCAAAACTTGTTTTTTTACTATTGTTTACCCTTTAAGTATGCTGCCATGGAAATGGAAGGGTAGGTCAGTAGTTGTCAGTAGAAGCAGTTTCAAAGTCTATGGGGGTTATTCAATAAAAGTTCTTATCGTTTAAAATGGTGCTAATTTTGCCCGAACCAATCAAATGTTAGCTTTCAAATGTTACATAATTCTGATTGGTTGGGGCAAACTTAGTACCATTTTAAATGATAAGAACTTTTATTGAATCTCCCTGAATATTGTTATCATTATTGGCCATCCAAATTAGTAACCAAGATGTTCCATAGCTTAATCACAGAATCTTTAGTGAAGCACATGATACTCATGGAAGTAGTGAGTAGGTCAGTAGGGGTGTGTAATTAGGTCTGGTTGAGAGGGTATGTCTTTTTTGTGTTTACAACCATAAAACTAACTTTTATTGAGGATATATAATTTTTTTTAAACTTTATTTACCCTTTAAGTATGGCTGCCACAGAAATGGAAGGGTAGGTCAGTAGGTGTGTGTTCCCGTGTGAGGTTGGGGTAATTTTTTTTGCATGTATGACCATATAACTAACTTTTATTGATGATTGATCAAAATTCGTTTTTTGACTATAGTTACTCTTTAAGTATGGCTTCCATGGGAATGGAAAGGTAGGTCAGCAGGTGGGTGTGTCTGTGTCTGTGTGGGGGGTTGGGGGAATAAGCGTTTGTGTTTATGACCATGAAACAAACTGTTTTGAGGATTGTTACCATTATAGTCTATGGGAATGTCCCGTAATTTGCAATAACGCCGTAGCGCTTCTATGGATTCCTTAGCTAGGTAATGGATAATTATCGAATTCACAAGTCATTCGCTAACCCTAGAATGTATCGTTCGGTAACCCTAAAAGTATCATTAGTTTTTGGTAACCCTCGCATGTATGAATCAATTTCGCTAACCCTAGAATGCATCGTTCGCTAGCCCTCGAATGTAGCCACCGATTTTTGGTAACCCTCGGAAGTATCGTTCACTAACCCTCGTATGTAACCTTCGACTTTCGGTAACCCTCGAATTTATCATTTGTTTTCGATAACCCTCAAATTTATGGTTCTATTTTCGTTAACCCTCAAAAATATCGTTTGGTAACCCTCGAATTTTCCATAACCCTCGAAAGTAGCTTGCGCAAACCTGACAATTGCCCGATCATAAAGTAAGAAGTGTTTAGGGCTCATTCACACTACATCAGTTTGTATCCGTTTTTCAAACGCAGGTGCGTTTAAAAAAATGGACAAACAGTAAATCCCTCAGGATTTCATAATATTGTTCACACCTGTTGCGTTAGTGTATAGTGTGTTACCCATGCATTTTGTGGTGAATTTTTCCTGTGTATTTACATGCCCTATCCTATTCATGAAATGGCATTTCTGTACACAAATGTATGCATGTAATCACTGCAAAATGGGCTCTGCCCTGAAAAGCTTACAATCTAAGCACATTTATTTGACACATACAACCTATCACTATGTTTTTATGATTGTGGGCAAAACCGGAGTGCTCGAAAACTCACGCAAGCATGGGGAGAACATGCAGAGTGTCTAGAATAAGGTACTTTGGGGTCAGTTGCCACGAGAACAGTGGAGTAAGAAAGTAACATGCCCCAAGGAGAGATAAACCACTAGCATACTTCACACCCTGGGGGAGTCTTATACCTTAAACTGAGACTACTGAAGCTAAAGCTGGATAAGCATTTGAATGCTTTAATACATACTGCAACAAAGTTACCAGTAAAGTTACTTTTATGTGGTCAGGTATTACTTGGCATACAAAGTATTTGATACAAATTGATTCACAATCCACTTATGACTGAAACTTTGGCTGCAAAGTGAAGAGACTGGCAGGAATGTTTTAAATGGCACACAAATTTTAAAAGTTATAGACTGTAAAGTCAAAAATATTTTTAATATTATATACAGAGTGTTTTATATGAGAAATCTGTTTGATTTTATTATGTATTCATGATGAATGAGATTTAAAGTATACTATTTTTAGGTTGGCCAGCCACTTAGGATGTGTTAAATGCTGATACAGTCGGTGTATTAAAAGGTGGGGAGTCTATGAATGAAACTGCAATTTCTTTTTAACTATAGTAGATCCCTGGTCTTTATCCTCTATCCCTTTTTTGGGGGGGTGTTTGTTTTTGGTAGAAGTGGGGGTTTCCCCATGAAACGCGTTGATCAGCTACCCTGGGTGGGGTGTCTTGTTTGATTATGAACTTTCAATAAATAAATATTTGCTATTTGCACTACGGCTGGTTGCCCCCATGACTTACCTTATCAATGTTGATTGTTTAAATTATTTCTATTATCTTGATCAGACAAAATTAAACAAAAGGAATATCAAAAGACTTTGAACTTTTTGACAGAATTATCTTTTAAAAACAGGTTTAATACCACAAGGTTAAAGAACTCTGCCTTGAACTTTGTTGAAAACAAAAATAAATAGAATAGATTGAGTTTTAAAGGGCCCCTGTCATAAGTTAAGACTGTTGGAAAATACTAAATGGCCATTAAAACCCCTAAACCACTCCCCTCTATTTTCATGTGCCCAGGGTGATGAATTTAATACCTATGTTCTGACCCCTAAGTGTATAGTAGATTGCTCGCAATACTTGTGTAAAGTCTGCCTTACCCCCTTCCTCATTTCAGGGTCTGAGCAATGGAATGATGTTTTTCTTACAGAATATGTCGTCCCATAGGCTAGGTCCCAGACACAACCAGGGGACAGGGTCTGACCTATAAGCACAGGTTTAATTAAGTATTGCAAACAATCTAATGTTCCCTCTAGGAGTGATAACCTAGCATTTTAGGCCCTGAAAATGGTTACATCAAAAGGGAAGGCTTTCTCGGGGGTGGGTGGGATAATTTGCCCTTTAAGACAGAATTTAGGACTTTAGAAATAAAGATTACAAATTATAGCATTTTCATGTTTATCATTTAAATATGTGTAATGCATATCTTTCTCAAAGACCAACTATATATAATAAATATGTAGCTGTAGAAAGTAATAGGGAAATTGATTTTAAATAAACAAAAAAGCAATATTGAGGCCCACAGGTTACTGTAACTGAATACAATGAGTTCCCTTTTGATATACTGGAAATGCTTTATTTGATTGTTCACTTGAATTCATTTTTTGCGGTACATCTATCAGTGTAATGCACTGGCTCATAAAATATTGTTTCTGGGAAATAGATGAAGGTATGCTAAAGCCTTAAATTTAGTTTGAAGTGATCCTTAGATGATTGCTCGAAACAGTAGCTATCCTGTCTGTACTATAATATGGGGAGAGGGTTGTGATCAGTAGGGGATAGTGATCAGTAGTGTTTGCCTGACAATTATCTCAGGGCTTTTGTTAATTTAAGTGATATTAAACAAACCAAAAATAAAATCTCACATGTTTATGTTGGTGTTTCAAAACATGTATTCGGTAAAGATCTAGTAACTATCCAATTCCATTTTGAATAAGGATATATGGATTTTGCCATTAACTGCAAACTAAAGTGTTATTTGTAATGTTTCTTCTAATAGAGACTTAAGGTAACATATTAATGATCAATACGGGAATACATTCTACACTGACAGGCATTTCTTTATTTCTGTGATTGAAGAGTTCAAGAAGGATCATTTTTACTATGAAAATGATAATGTTTAATAAAAATAAACTCTCAGTTTAAAGCCCAAAAAGACTATTAGGCTGGGTACACACGATGGGATCCTTTATCTTGACCAAGCGTTCGCCACTTGCGACCGGTTGACCATGATGAAGGACTGTCGGTCGTGGCAAAAGTAGCCGCCGTGACAGTTCACCGTGACTGATTGTGTGGTCTTCTATGGTTTTCCAACCCGTCCGATCTCCCATTCGTCTGATTTGGACAAAAGAACTGTTGGATGCTGTTCGCGACCGCCTGAAAAAAAACATCCAATATTTTAGCCTGATACAATGAAATGCCAGTCGGTTAGCCAAAATATTGGACGGTGTGTACCCACCTTTAGGCAAATTGCCTTTAACGGTGATTAACTGATCTCAACGTTATCAAATAATTTGTCTTTATTGAGTAAAACGCACATACATATGAATACACATTCACGTGTTTGTATCCAAAATTTCTACACTACTTGCTCACATAACTATTATTAACTTGGTATACAAATCAATTCCAAACAGTTGGACACTATCTTACAACATCAATATGACCATTACTAAGAAAGGTTAACATGTATTTATAAATGCTAATTAAGGGATCTAAATAATATCATGTTTATCCTTTTCTGAATGACTTTTCAGTAACAAAACAACAACAGGGAGATTCAATATAAGTTCTTATCGTTAAAAATGGTGCTAATTTTGCCCCAACCAATCAGATATTATTTAACATTTAAAAGCTAACATCTGATTGGTTGGGGCAAAATTAGCATACTTTTTAATGATAAGAACTTTTATTGAATAACCCAACAAGTGTCTGTGCCACAAAAAGCCTGGCGCACTCCGAAGATCGGCTTGTACAAGTTAACAGGGTTATTCAATAAAAGTTCTTATCGTTTAAAATGGTGCTAATTTTGATTCTTTTTTTTTTTTTTTAACTTTTCTTATTTTTTTTTTTTTTTTTTTTTTTTTTTTTCTATTCTTCTCTTTTTTCCCTTTTTTTTGTTTTTTTTTTTTTTTTTTTTTTTTTTTTTTCTGTTTTACTCTTTTTTGTTTGACATATTCCCCAACCAATCAGATATTATATAACATTGGAAAGCTAACATCTGATTGGTTGGGGCAAAATTAGCACCATTTTAAACGATAAGAACTTTTATTGAATCTCCCTGTAAATCTTCATTAATACATCAGGTTACATCTTTATTAATACATCTCTTGCATAGATTAGATAAATTAAGTCAACAATGTAAGTAAAAATTTAAGGTGCAGCAAAAGTATCACTAAATAGATTTATATGTACAGTTAGACACAGCCAATATGAGGGGACTTTGAAAAACTGTTCCACCCCCAGACAGCCAACCTTACACATCGTGGCAAACACACTCATGAGTACCTTAGTTTCCATCGACACCCGTAGCAGAAAACCTTCACACTATGATTCAACTTCTCTCCTCATATAACTACTGGTCCCCCCACCCAACCAGTCTCTTCTACTGTGTCCCCCCCAGCAGAAGATCAATAAAAAGTTCTTCTCGTTTCACCATGGTGCTACTTTTGCCCCAACCAATAAGATGTTAGCTTTCAAATTTTAAATAAGATCTGATTGGTTGGGGCAAAATTAGCACCATTTTAAACGATAAGAACTTTTATTGAATAACCCTGTTTATATTACAATAGTACACATTGGGAGTTGCACATCCAGTATGAAAGAAATTCTCTGACAATTGGTTATACATTATTCTCTGTGCAAATTGTAATGTCCAGAGAAAAAAAAATATAAGATTTTAAAGAAAAACACATTTAAACCTGTTACTTTATAGCTTACAGCATAAGTCCCATTTGATAAGGAAACATATGAAATAGCATTCACTTCATCTTTTACAAAGGGTGCAGTTATTGTATCTATGCTCTTTCAATCTAATAAAAGATGTGTTAGTGAAATAATGGCAGGCATATTAATAACTATAGCAACTGTTGAAGTTTTATCGCACACGTTACAAAAAGATTATCATTTGCATTAAAACCTCAAATTAACTGTTCATGCAACACAAAGTTCTTGATGTTTAGAAAGGCAAATGGAATATATAAATATCTTTACATATAGAAATTACCTCTTTGATCAGCATAAACCACTGAGATGGTCAGAAGCAGAACGACCACACGTTTCATTTTTAAATACCACTCAGCTAATGAGTATAGTTCAAAATGTTCGAGGAACCTGCTTTTTTATATATATTTTTTTAAGGATCAATGATTAATGTATGTATTGGGCAAGACGTAGACAACCCTGACCTTTGGTTTAACATACAGGGGGGGAAAAGGATTTGCAATGGACAAATAGGAAAAGAAACTTTTTTGGCAAATTGTATAATCCTGTTAATTATTTAACATAAGCCAGTCTGATGCATATTATTTAGTGGCACTTTGTATCAAGCGCTATACTGCAGTTATTGTTACCTGTATTTCAGTACATTATCATAAGTTAATAACTGAAAAACCAGAAAGTACTAAGGCTGGATACACACAGGGGTATTATTTATCCCGACAAAGCATTCGCTGGGAGCAAGCACTCGTCCGGGACAAATGACTGTCGGTCACAGCAATAGTGGCCGTGGCCGTCAGTGTGTGCGATCGATCATAAGGTCCTATAGGGAATCACACGATCGCCCTTGATTTACTAATGGACCAGATCGCCCATTCCCCCAATTCGGACGAATTGGTGACCAAGCTGGATTGTGGCCTGCCAGCCGCTACCAACCGATACACAACACTATCGGTCGGCTGGAAATATCTACTGGTGTCTACCCAGCCTATTACATTGTGACTGGGGTTAAGACATAACATTGATAACAAAGCATTATCCAACGTCACTATCGTCACAATGTCACAGCCGACATTCGGCTGGAATTGAGAGTCAAATTTATGTAATTCTGTGCAGATTGCTATTGCTAGCATAAGAAAATTAGTGTGACACGCTGAGAGTGAATAATTCTGTGTAACTCAGGAAAAGTAAGTTAAGAAAAATGGAGGTTCACACGTGGTTGTTCGCTGCTGCAAGCATATCTCCAGACATGGCCGTGGCCAATGAATCACAGCAGGGTCTGCCTGGGGATTTCTACTCTGAGCATGCTCAGCAGCTTTTTAAACTCTACACAGCTTTAAGAGGAGGAGAAAGGTAAACAATGTAGCTAATAACTTCCTTAAAGGAGAACTCAACCACGCCCCCTCGGCATGTCTCCTCTCCCCCCTGTCCGCAAGTACATGCAGGGTTGGATGTCTGTGTTTCTTACAGCTATGCCAGCAAAGAAATAAAGTGCAAACATTACTTTTCTTTTTGGTATGAAAAGCTAAGGAATGTATCATTCATTGTTAGGGACAGGAGCATTTGTAATGTGTTTACACAAAAACTGAACTTAAATCTATGTTCTGTGTCAGAGGGAGGGATGATCTCTGATCTGTTACATAATTGGCTTTCAGCTTCCAGTAAGCAAAGCTGAAGCTTCCTGTGAAGTGTACTACTTGTTTCCAGATAAGGTGAAATATGGGAGCTGACCCTTAGTCACCACAGTTTATTTTTCTAAATCACGCAGCATCCACAGCAAAGGGATAGGCAAGACAAAGCTTTGTGTACATTTGTGAATGTGCTCTTTCTATTGGGGAAATTCTGTCTGGAGACTTTAGTTCTCCTTTAAGTCACACTTGGGGAAGCAAGTTTTTTTTTTTAACCAACAGGAAAAAATTAAGTTGGGGTAGACATGCCCTTTAATACATAAACAATTTAAAATCACACAGCTTTCCTCCAAAATGATGGGGTGTAACCATGTTTCTACAAGGCCTTATCCTTTAAAATTAGATAGAGAAACTGAAACTGAGTGACCCACAGTATAGATATCCATTACCAATAAAGATAATACTATATATCCATTAGTTACAGGACCAGTTACTCTGTTACTAACTTCATCAGGAGAAAAATTAGGCAACAAAACTTTCCCACATATTGATTTAATGCTTTAAAGTCCTTTTTCTTTTAATATTGGCTAGGTTTTGTAGAACCAGACAACATTTGAAAGCGAAACTGATGGTTCAAAATTAATTTAAATATGCTGTCCTGATGACAATTGTTTTCCTTTTCACTTAAAGGCCCCTGTTTGCCATTTTTTCAAATGCTGCAGAAAAGCTACAAATCATAATTCCCCAAATAAAGCTCTAAAATGTAGCACAAGCAATTAAATTTGCTTTGTTTTGTTCATTGTTAACCTAACTCTCAGTAAGCAAAGCTTGTGACTACATTGTTTAACAGCAACAGATTCAATTATCCAGTTTTATTTTGTTTGTTTGCTTGTTTTTGTTTTAAGTAGAACATACCATATTGATTGAAAAGTAGCTTTATAATTCCCCACTCTTGGTAGATCATACTTGTCTGCATTTTATTCTGTAGTGTTTGTTGTGTAAATTAAAAATTGAAATTCAAGAAGTCAAGAAGATGCTTCTCTTCTACAGAAGAGAATGCAGATCTGCGTGACAGAGACTGTGTAAGTAGAAGATAAAAGACATTTTGCTAAAGGTAAGTATGGTGACACTAATGCGGGGGGTTGGAATGGTTTACATACAGAATATTCCTATCCTTTCCTATCTCTATAAGATTGTGGAAATTCAAACGAGGGCACTCATTTTGGCTTTAGGGGCATATTTATAAAGGCACAGTCACAATATATTGGGGGCGATGCACCAAAGGGCGCATCACTCCTGTTTTGGAGTTTTAGTCACGCTAACCGATGTTATATCGGTTAGCGTGACTTAAACTCCTTCCTTGCGGCGGCTGCGCGGCTAATGCGTAAGTTAACAGCGCAGCCGCCGCAAGCGATGTTATATGCCGAAATCGGCATTTTATTGCGGCACTTTCAACGCCAGCTAATAGCTGGCGTTGAAAGTGTCGGAATCGGACAGGTAGCGATGTTCCGAGCGCCGCAATCATCGCCGGGTTGTTTGCACCGGGTTGCCGATAGCGGTGCTCGGTGCATCGGCCTGTTTGTGCCTTAACTGAGCTTATAGAAGGCCTGCACCATGCAGTATAGTGCAATCTAGAAAATAGAAGAAAGTTCGCTCTTTAATCCCATTATTGCTTTGTTGGGTCCTCACCTTCTTACTGCTTCCTACCTTGCCATATATACAGTGTATATAATTAAGAAGACAAGATGAAACCTCCCCCAAGATAACACATTCTTTTTCAGCCTATTAGTGAAAACAATGTTCAATAAAAAGTCCACAAATCCCTGTATATTGCATCAATAGGTAGTAGTTCATGAGGAACAGTTCTGCTTTCATTCTGTTACATGGGTATGCCAACTCTATTGTACAAACAAAATACAAAATGTTGTATAATATGACTTGGTATTGCCATTGGAACTGTGTTGTGGTATTTTATGATGTGTCCGTAACATAATGTTACGGGTGTTAAATACTGTTAACAATTGATATTTTATGACTGCATTGTTATCCTACAGATTCGGTATAGCTGTAAATAGGTCACTAACAGGGTTATTCAATAAAAGTTCTTATAGTGAAAATGGTGCTAATTTTGCCCCAACCAATCAGTAGTGATGGCCCAGTTCGCGGATCTGAACCCGAATCCGCAGTGGATATCGCGGATTTTCCGGTTTTCCGCATTCCGAACTTTTCCGAACCGCGTTTTCGAAAATTTTCGAAATTACGAGGATTTCTCCTATTTTCGAAAATGCATGAAACCTGTATTTTCGAAAAATTTCAAAATTACGAGGATTTCACGTATTTTTGAAAATGCATGAAAATACGTATTTTTGAAAATTTTCGAAATTATGAGGATTTTACGTATTTTCGAAAATGCGGGAAATACGTATTTTTGAAAATGTTCTAAATTATGAGGATTTCTCGTATTTTCTAGGATTTTTTCATTTTAACGGGTTTTAATGGGTCCGCTCGCGGATTTTTGAATTTTATAATTTTCTCGAAAATTCGCGGATCGTCGAGCGGACCGGATTTTGCGAAGTTCGGACATCTCTACCAATCAGCTGTTAGCTTTTAAATGTTAAATACTATCTTATTAGTTGGGGCAAAATTAGCACCATTTTTTTCACAATAAGAATTTTTATTGAATCTCCTTTTAAATGTATTGACAGTACTGTTTGCTAATGTAACACATGTAGTTTTATAAATATGGCCCTTAACAACTAGAGATGGACTAGAACTCGAACCCAAGTTCGAGCTGAACTATTCGAATTCGAACTAATTCGGACTTCTCGCACTATCCCGAACCTGGATTTTCAATATTTTCGGACTTGCGATAAATATCGAATGTTTGACCGTTCGAATATGTGAGTAAAATGCCTATTATACCTATACACGAGCATCGAATCCGCGAGTAAAGTGTCCATTAAAACCTATACGCGAGCATCGAATCCGCGAGTAAAATGTCCATGGTATCTAGGCGCGAGCATCGAACCAGCGAGTAAAGTGTCCATTAAAACCTATATGCGAGCATCAAATCCGCGAGTAAAATGTACATGATACCCAGATGCGAACATCGAATCCGCGAGTAAAGTATGTATAGCAGCCTATACGCGAGCATCGAATCTGCGAGTAAAATGTTCATGATACCTAGGCGCGAACATCGAATTTTCGAACGCGAGAGCTCGAAAATAGCGCGAGTAAAAGTAAAAAATTGATTTTTCAAATGTCCTGGATATTCGAACATGTTCCCCAGACCATTTCCCAGGTCCCACAGCCATTTACATTGTTACCATTAATATTTTAGTTGTATTTCATTAGAAATTTTTGAACTAGTTGACTCCCATTTACTTTAATGGGTCCGTTCCATATAGTTCGAAAGTTCGAAAACGGACCGAACTTTTGAACGTTCGGCCATCTCTACTGATTGGTTGGGGCAATGGACAATGCAGTTGGGGCTGGGAGGGGGGAGGCTACACTACAGAAAAAGGGTTTAGCACAACACTTTAAATTCAGCACAATGGATCTGGAGGGAGGGCTCCACAGCACATGAGAGAACACCTCACGGAGATGACAGAAGAGGCAGAAACCTTCTGCAAGGAAGACAGCTCCTGCTCTTCACTTTCCTGGAATTTGGACAAGCACTGCAGAGGAACCATTTGGATCAGAGTTGTAAGGTAAGGATCTATTAACACTACACAGTCTATCGAAAATAACCTGATTGGGCAAGATGGAAAAATTTCAACTAGAACCAGACCTTACGTAGTTTTCAAGCTGAAATCTAAAGAAGATCGATGGTGCAAGGTAGGGATACTCGATAGGTTCTTCTGATTTTCAATCGTTTTGGACGATCGCAAATTCTATCGGAAGAATAATGGACCAGGTATGCCCACCTTTAGAAGGAGAGAGGGAGGTTTTGTGCACCACAGTGACTTTCTGCTGACTCCTGCTGCCTGCAACATGTGTGATGTCATCTGCCATAAGCTCTGTCTATGTGTGATGTGGACAGTCATATGTGCTGCCTGGTACTTCTAAGTTTTCACACATATTAGGTTTTGACACAGACTAGTAGTGGTCTCTTTGTGATATTGCCAGCCCTGCTTTGTCTTCTATTTTTGCCAGCTACGATGTGCCAACTATGGTTATCATTTACCACTGCCAATTTGCCAACCATTTACCAATGTCTGTTTACCAATGTTAACTTGGCATACAGACATTGACAGTGGAAAATGGCACTTGATGATCAAATGCCATTTACCATTGCCAATTTGGCAATTTGATAAAATCAAAATGTTAGACATTGTCTGAGCACAAAATGCCATTCATCACTTCAAATTTGCCAACTATTTTAGCAATGCCGGTGTGCCAAACATTTTGTTAGTTCCTGTTTGAAAGCATTTTATCTGTGCCAAACATTTACCAGTATCCGTTTTCCAACTATTTTATTGGTGTCTGTGTGCCAAGCATTTTACCAGTCTATGTGCCAACTGTTTTACCAGTGGCCTATGTACAAAGCTTTTTTTTACCATTGTCTGTGTGCCAAGCATTGTACCAGTCTATGTGCCAACTATTTTACCAGTGGTCTATGTACTAAGCATTTTTACTGTTGTCCGTGTGCCAAGCATTTAACCAATATCTTTGTGCAGTGACAACCATTTACCAGTGTTTGTTTCCCATCCCATTTTGTGTGCCAGCTATTTTACCAGTGGTCTGTGTACAAAGCATTTTTACCAATCTTTGTACCAGTATCTGAGTGCCAAACATTTTTCCAGAGTTGATGTGCCAAGCATGTTACCATTGCCTGTGTGCCAAGCATTTTACCAGTATCAGTGTCTATGTGCCAAGCATTTTACCAGCCTGTGTGCCAACTATTTTACCAGTGCTCTGTGTACTGTTTGTACCATTATCTGTGTGCAAAGCATTTTACCAGTATCTATGTGCTAAGCTTTTACCAGCTGATTTGTGTTTGTGGTGGGTTTGGGGGGCCCATCATCAAATTCAGCACCAGGGCCCATAGGTCTGTAGCTAAGCCACTGGAAAGCTGGATACATCCTTAGCTTAAAATCACAGGGTCCATGAGATAAAAAGAAGGTTAAACTCTTGCTGAGTTTGCAAGAATATTTTTTATTTACCACCCTTTCATGCTATCGCTGCCTTCTGGAGAATTCAAATGCCCTGTCCAATTCAAAGAAACTCAAACGCAAAAATATGACGGGGCCAGGAAGGAATATAACATTCCTTGTATTGGATCGGATATTTGTAAGAATATTGCTTATTTGTATTAATTCGCCACAGTGCAGCACACTAGAAAATGCAAGGTAAAAGGCAGTAGGCTAAATGTACTAGTCTTTTGCACTAAAACAGATTCATTAGAAACATACTATAAGCAAGCTCAGCATTTTATTTAGTCAAAGGTCGGTGATACTGACAGCCAGATAGCTTGTTGACTTTTAGGCTGGAGAGAAAAGGAGAGTTTGAAACTATTAAGGTCAGTTATTGAAAAAAAAAATCAATAAAGGACAAAAAGATTATATAATTTCAGTCTGAAAAACACACACATTTTTCTAGCTATATCTTCCTAGTAAAAATAATTGTGTTTTATGCTTATTTTAATGAACTAAATACATATAGCTTTGCATTTTGCGATAATCATTTATTAAGCCACATGAAAACAACTTTCTTGAGGTGAAAATGTTTAAAAATAGATCATTTTATATTCCTTAAATAGGTGTTATTGTAGTAGCCAATTAGTTTGGCACATCTTACACTAAATAAATGGTTTGTGCCGATTTCTTTTTCACTCTATGATATTATTTCTATTAAATAAAGCCTCCTGGTAATGCAGATTTTTATAACCTCTAGCATTGCAAGCTCACAGTTTTCATAGATTTTACCATTTAATGCAATGTTTACAATAAATATCCATTATATTCCTGCTTCCTGAAAAACTGCTTCTTGTTAAGCATCTTTTTTTTGCAATTAAACCCTATTAGCTTTGGTAGGGTGGCGTGATGTATCTTCCAGTAAAAAGTGACAATTTTAATTAGCATTATCCTTTAAATTCTGCACTGTACCTTATATGTTATGCTGCCTCTGTGCGTTTATTTTTAGACGTCTTTTCTTTCTCAGCAGAGCGATAATGATAATGTAATTTCTTCTCTGTCAATATTTCATCAACACTAAACCATTTATAAGATGTACTTTGCTTTTTGCAGATGCGTGCAATATTTATTTTACACTTTGTCGTTGGCTTCTTATTAGGAATGCCCATGACTCTTTTATCTGCAATATGCTGTAGACATGTACACTTTTATTTAAAGGGATTGCTTAAACAGCAAAATTTACACCAATATGATCCTGGCCTAAAAATGAAATATCACCAGTAAAATCTAATCCTCTAGCAATGTTTCTCAGAACCCCAGTGTGTTTTACCCATGTACCATATTCAGTGAGACATAACTGATTGTAGCAACTCAGCACATATTGCTAAACGTTAAGCTTCTTTTTTCTCTATATATGTATATAGGATATATGTATATGTCTTCCTGAACACCTTCCAAAGATAAGAGTGTACACACTGCCATATGCTGAATCAGTAGGTCTTATAGGTAAAATCAATATTCATCTTTATTAAACATCCAAAATACGTCTCTAACCGTACCTAATGTGTTTCGTGCATATAAAGCACTTAATCATAGGTGAAAAGCCATCTGACTCCAGGGTGGGGAGGGAACTCTTAAATACAGGAGGTAGTCAAAGGGTCCGCCTCTCCCAATCTTAAAGGGATAAACCACAGAATATAACAGACTCGTAGATAGCAAAACGTAACATACATAGAAGGAAACACAAAATCAAATAGATCAAAAAGAGCACAAATCAAATGATTAAATTACAAATCACTAAATGAATACAAAGGAATATAAAAAA
Organism: Hymenochirus boettgeri; assembly: GCA_019447015.1. Classification (NCBI taxonomy): domain Eukaryota; kingdom Metazoa; phylum Chordata; class Amphibia; order Anura; family Pipidae; genus Hymenochirus; species Hymenochirus boettgeri. The sequence continues at coordinate 146,111,747 of CM033469.1, forward strand.
AAAAAAAAATAATAATAATAATAATAAATATGCATATAGAAGTGCCCCCAGACCAGTAATTGTGAGTACCAAACCTATACCTCATAGTTCATTATTATAGGAATATTTATCTGGAGGTGCACAAAACACCATCTAATCAACACTACAAAGCCCATAATATCAAACGAGTTAGAAGGCCATTTGGAACACAAATCACCGGCTTAGCCTTTTTTCAATGCTTGTTCCATAGAATTCCTGTCCAAAAGGTTTCTGCCTCCTCCGTGTCTTCTGAGAGGACCGTGGCAAGAGCAGGTATCCATATCCATTCACCATACATCCAGGTATGGAAGCGTGGCATCCACATTCATTCACCTAGCGTAAAAAGGTTTTCCTGTAGTGTAGGGCATCCCTGCCTGCCCCCAACTGCAGTGTCATTTTGTTAAAAAAAGATTTAAAATGCTACTTACAGCCCTTTATTCCTGCGGCTGCTTCTCAGCCGATCACAGATGTGGCTGCCAGTCTGGCCCCTGCTTGCAAGTTCCGGCAAGCAGGGAGCTAAATCAGTGCACTGGAGGATCGAGGGGCTATAAGTTACATTCTATCAGGGTTATTCAATAAAAGTTCTTATCATTAAAATGGTGCTAATTTTGCCCCAACCAATCAGATGTTGGCTTTCAAATGTAAATAATATCTGATTGGCTTTGGCAAAATTAGCACCATTTTTAACGATTAGAACTTTTAATGAATCTCCCAGTAAATCTTTTTTTAACTTCTGACACGGTGGTTGGGGTTGGACAGGGCTGCCCTACATTATAGTAAAAGTTTTTTATTAGGGTGGACATGCCCTTTAGATGGACAAAACCTGTAGTAGGCTTTTGTACTTAAATTATTATTAATTAATCATTAGGTTGTAGAACATCCAGTCATTGTGTAGAGAGAACACACAATTAAAAAGGTATTTTTTTAGATGGAATTCTAGTTTTTACTGGACAGAAACTCCCCAGGAACAACGTGGGTCAGCCCTATGTTATTGTAGAATAGTGTTAAAAAGTATCTCTAATGAAGTGCAAACATTGTTCTGTGAGCAGCATTTTCTACACAGTAATTTTTACTGATTATAGGTTTGAATCTGAAATTTAGAATTTTCAAGTACAGAAAGAAAAGTTCCTAATATATGTTGCAGGGTCAATGACAGGAAGGGTTATTTTCCTTGTAAATAATAAGCAATAATGTCAGGTTCTGTTGTGAAAGGAGAAAAGGATGCTGACATGATGGATTTTGTATTTTCAGTTTTTCACATTTTCAGCTTGTCAGATCTTTTAAATCAATCTCACAGATGAGTGTGTTTTTCTAATGTTTTTTCTGGGGAAGACACAAAAACTCTTTAGCTAAAGTGTCCACTTCTTTAAACACATCATAATAAAGGTAACATACAGTAGTACGGAAGGGTAAATGGACATATACATCCACTAGTCCTTTTTACCCTGACCATGATGATCAGTTGATACAGAGTAAGGAAAAAAAAGTATGGGTATTTTATTTTTTTAAGTCAATTGTGGTTGTGGCTGTAATATTTAGGAACATTTGGCTGAACATTGATTTAATTGTTAATAAAATAACAAGTATGCCATTCAAATCATGATAAACATTGTTTGCTGGCTAAAGTATTGCTTTCCAGGGTAATACACAGGACACCAGAAGTAAAATTAAACCAATAATCCAGAAGGAAACGTTATGGATGCTTAAATTTATAACAAGGGTCCCTTATGTACTCAACAAGGACATGAACATTTCATGCTTCAATAATGATTACATATTTAGATGAATCTGGGTCTGACTCGGACCCAAATCTGACACGGAACCCTCAGTTACGAAATCTAAATGATCCGTCCGAATCTGTACGGATTGTCCGGATTTTGGGACTTCGAAGCATATTTTTATAATTATTGAACATTCGATAATCCTCAAAAATCAATCGGAAACTCGAAAGTAGTCTCCGATCATATTTCGAGGATTATTTAACGTTCAAAGCTATTTTCGATAATCCCCAAAAATAGCCTGAATATTTGGTAATAATCGAAAATTTGTTCATTTACGGGATTTTCCGAGATCCGGAATCTCGAAAACTGAATGAAACTGATGAGTTTCAGCCATCCCTAATTAGATATATAACATGCAATTGCCATCTATTGTACATATATTTTTCCTGAAATGTATCTCAATATTTAATTTGCCACTAATGTTATTCTTTTTGGTGGTTCTAATTTGTTTTGTTACCAGTGCAATTACATATTTTACATTACCTACTTTATCATTCAGTGCTGTGATAATGACATGTGCATGTAACTATAATCTACAAATTGGGATGTTTTATATGATATAAATTAATACATACAAACAATAGAATTCTAGTGCACAAACAATTCTGATTGCATATTTACTATAGCTCCATTAGGTTGCTGCTACAAAAAAGCCTGCTAAACCCTGGATAATGCTTCAAGCATGCAGGCCACCAAGAGAAGCTGTCAGCTCATGTAGCCAAAAGGAAAGTACCAGTAGGTTGGACCCAGTTAAAGAAGCAACCTTGACTGGTGATGGGCTTAAAATGATTTTTCAACTTTTGAACTAATTGCTTTTATTTATCCAGGGTCTGCAGGCTGTTTGTAGCAGCAACCTTATAAAGATATAGCAATTATATATGCAATTAGAATTGTTTGTCCACTAGAATTTTATTTTTGTATGGCTACGACAATCAGGCTGGTTGGTTAGTAGAAGAAAAACGACTAACAAGCAGAAGTACTGCAAAAGTGGCTGTTTATTCCATGTCCACACACGTTTCGGACACACAGGGGTTCTTTCTTAGGTGTAAACATGGTGTAACAAACAGGTACCTAAATAACAGTGGGGTCCCTATGTAACAAGACACGGGGCACGTTTCCTGGATCTTTAGCAAAGTGCCTGGATATTTTGCGGCCCTTTAAAATGGAAGTGCCTCGAACCCTCCAGACTGAATGCCAGCTCTAGTGGTGGCCGCACGTTGCCTCCCTCCACTCCCTCTCCTTGCGATCGCTAGTGCAGTGTAAGGGTGAGAGATCGACTGCTCGCACTCTGGATTTTAAACCCTTGTTGAAACACCCCTTCTGGGCTATGAATGAGGTGGGAGTGTCTAGGAATGTCCAGATTTACACTAGCCAAAAGCATTCATTCCCCCTCATTTAGGCAGATTGCATATAAATGTAGATATGTACATTGTACTGGGATATTGACCACATTTTTTTATTAATTAGCAATTCTACAATACCAAACATAACCTGTGTGTAATAACATATTCCCAAGATATTAAAACTCGCCTTGGCAAGGGAAAAAGTGAATAAGGTCTCTTGTTGGGTAATTTTAATGGGCTTATCTCCCATTCACACTATTAATATTGGCTTCCGTGTCACATATTCTAATACTGAAATACATTTATTTTACATGTATGACTGTCCTTAAAATGACCTCTTAAGGTACCCACCAGACCCTAGCTGTAGAGAATTCCAGATACAAGGTTCGGCCCCACATTGTCTGGAAATGAAGATCTGGTTCTTCTTGGTCTTTGCAAGAAACTAATACCAATAGTTAACCCATCTTTGCAAGTCACTTCACACTTTCCTGACAGTAACCTATTGGAAATTAGTTATCAGTGGAGATATAAGGCAGGTCTATTTACTGCTTTCCTTTTCCCTACATTAGGAGGTGACAGTGTAACCAGATAGAACATTAGTTACTTTGTTTCTATTTCAATCCCTTGGCAGGTTCAGCCTTTATCGGTTGTTACATTTTACCCCTCTGCTTTTCTTTTAGGTACCTAGGTATAGGAGATGCATTTAATAGATACATTTGATCTCCTATTACTGCAGTTAGCAGTTCATGCTTAGTCAAAACGAGGACTTTAAAGGTCACGCCCCAATAGACTAGTTGGCCCTGAGGGGATACATTATACTTTTGCTTTTAGATACTTTATCTAGCAGAAATGTTTTAGACCATAGTCCTCTTTTTCAGCAAAATTAATTTCAATAAATTAAAGTATTCCTTAGTCCATGTTTTTGATTGTGTAGCCAAAGCTCAAATGTAATTAAAGTGCCCTCTTTTCTTTCTGTACATTATACTTCTCAGAGGGAATGCATTGAGTGTACATGGTATGACATATTTCTCACTAATCAGAAGTCTTCTAAACAAGGAGATCTCAACAATGCTGATGATATCCACATACGGCTTTGCTAGAATCTGGGGAAAACAAGAAAAATTTTGCTATCATTGAAGCAGAACATCCAAATCTGAAAAGTCTCTTCCCAGCTCCTATGTGTCTTATGAGAATCAAGTAGATAATTGGTGGGTTTGCATTGGTGGTCTGAAGGTTCAAATATTTCACTTATGAAATCAGCCTTTCAACTCTTTTCTTTACAATCTTGAAATTGCTGATCAGTTAGGGGTTTCTTAATGCTTGTCATTCAAAGCCAAATTAGCAGCATTGAAAGCTCTTTATGAAAAAGACTTCTTAACATTTGACTTTTTTGGCCTCAAAGTTAGCTATGTAAAAACCTTGCAGATGGGGAGTTTTTATTTTCAAAAGTTTTAGTAAAACTTCCATGCACATGAAAATTTGTGTTATCTATTTTCTTTGATAGGTGATACTGTAGGGTACTATAAAATATTCTGCATTAAGGTCAGTGGCAATTAAACTATATTGGAGTGTGTACCTATACATTAATTAACCATATTCCCTTTCATTGCGATACTTCTGATGATAATTGGTGAAGTCATTCCAGACATCTGATATTTTTCTGAAGTGATGCCAGTGACAATGTCACAGAGGAACTAATAATATGACAATCATGCATTGACATAGATGACAGGTACTGACACTTATCAGTTAACAATGACAAATGCTAAAAACAAAGAGGTTGTCACAGATCTTGGCCAGGTTTGAGTTTTTCTTGCTTTTTTCCGGAATTAAATATTCATCTAACTTGATGTAGTTCTTTTATTATTATCTAAACTTTAAACTAAGGCTTAACCAAAAATGATTTGTGAGTCCTTACATTTAGCCTTTGTGTGTGGTGCTGTGTGAGTGCCAAACATCAGCAAGTAACACGTACGGTGTCCATTTTACGACATCATCAGTGGTCAGGTATCGGGTATCAGGTGTCAGGTATCAGGTGTCGGTATCAAGTGTCGGTATCAGGTGTGGGTATCAGACATCAGGTATCGGGGGTTGTCAGTCAGGGATCAGGCATCGGGTATCAGGTATCAGGCATAGGGATCAGGCGTCAGGTATTGGGTTGTCAGGTATCGGGGTTGTCGGTATCAAGTGTCAGGTATCGGGTATCAGGTATGGGGTATCAGGTATGGATCAGGTGTAAGGTGTAGGTATCGGGTGTCAGGTATCGGTTCAGTGTCGTATGGTGTAGGTTAGGTTAGGGTCAGGTATAGGTATCGGGTATCAGGTGTTAGGTGCCAGGTATCAGGTGTCATGTATCAGGTATCATATTTGTGTGATTAAGCTGGCCAACACTAAGGCAAACATTAAATAGGTTAGACATTAGACAGATTAGCAAAATGTGACCTAGCTTTGGGGAATAACATTAAAAAATTTTTAATAGGGGGGGCATACCCTTAACAAACCAGTAAGTGAAGATAAATGTGTGAAAAAGTAGTACTGTATCTGTGTGGGGGTTGGAGGTATTAGTGTTTACATTTTTTTACGACCATGAAACTAATTGTTTTGATGACATGACCCTTAGGCTGAGCCACACAAGCAATGCACAGGAATCGGGCACAAAATCGGAGCGTTTACGCACAGCGATGTGTGCGCGATTCTTGTGCGTTTTGTGTTTGCGTTCGCGTTTACGCTAGCGTTTTAACCATTTGCGTTATGGGAAACGCATGCGTTAACGCAGCAAAAATGGTGAACACATCGTTCCAAAACGCGAAAGGACGCGCAATCGCATGCGCATTGGAAATCGCAGGAATTTTCGCGTTCCCGCAATTCCATTTTAGCGAAAACCGCGAGCGTGAAACACGTGCGCAAACGCGGGGAAAAACACGCTAGTGTGGCCTAGCCCTTAAACGTCGAAATATCCATATTAGAAGATTGTACCCTTTATGGGAAGAAATATCCTGATTATTTCGATAATGCAGAACCCTTCCACCGATTCCTTAGCTAGCTAAAATAGGAAGAAAAGTATAATTTAGCTTTTCAAGCCAAATTAAAAAAAAAAAAAAAAATATATAATATATATAATATATATAAAAAATTAAAGCGAAAATAAGCACCATCTATGCAAAAGTCTGCAGACGTCCCTAAATGTACGAAGAACACATCTTTGTGTCATTCCTCATGTTTCAGGTTTATGTTCAGAGTTAAGGTACATTTATCAGAGAGGTATCATTCATCATGTATCAGAGTCAGGTATCATTCATCAGTATCAGAGCTCAGGGCATCATTATCATGTATCAGAGTCAGGCATCATTCATCATGTATCAGAGTCAGGGGGCATCATTCATCAGGCATCAGAGTCAGGTTAATTTATCGGGTATATCAGAGTCAGGTTCATTATCATGTATCAGAGTCAGGCATCATTTATCAGGCATCAGAGTCAGGTATCATTCATCAGGCATCATTCATCAGGTATCAGAGTCAGGCATCATTCATCAGGTATATTCATCAGGGTCAGAATCAGGTATCATTCATCAATGATATCTGATGGCTGATAACTGATTCCTGACTCTGATACATGATGAATGATACCTGAATTGATAATGATTGAAGCCTGATGAATGATACCTGACTTGATACCGGATGATGATGCCTGATGAATGATACCTGACTCTGATGCCTGATGAATGATGCCTGACTCTGATACATGATGAATGAAACCTGATGAATGATGCCTGAGGAATGATACTGATGAATGATACCCGATGAATGATACCTGACTCTGATGCTTTATTTCTTACTTTTTTTCTTTATTTTTTTTTAAATTTCTTTCACTTGAAAAATCTAAATTAATGTCCATTCTTTCTTTATCTTTGTCTTTATTTAAAAAACACACTTTTTGATTATTGATCAAAATTAGTTTTTGGACTATAGTTAGCCTTTAGGTATGCTTCCATAGGAATGGAAAGGTAGGTCAGTAGTGGGGTTTACCTGTATCTGTTTTTATTTAAGCCTTTTACTGACCAATTAATTGACATTCTGTAAATATATATATTCATTGGTACAGAAAAAATACATCGTTGTGTCATTCCTCATGTTTCAGGTTCATTATCAGGTATCATCATTGTGTATCATTCATCGTCTATGGGTCAGGATCATTCATCGTCTATTGGAGTCAGGTATCATTCATTGGGTATCAGAGTCAGTATAATGTCGGTGTCAGAGTCAGGTATCAGAGTCAGGTATCATTCATCAGGTATCAGAGTCAGGCTCCTTCATCAAGTTCATAGTCAGGATCATTCATCGGGTATCAGAGTCAGGTATCATTTGTCAGGTGTCAGAGTCAGGTATCAAGAGTCAGGTCATCATTACGGGTATCAGAGTCAGGCATCATTCATCGGCTGTCAGAGTAGGCATCATTCATCGGGTACAGAGTCAAGCATCATTCATTAAGTATTCAGTCAGGTATCATTCGTCATTTGTCAGCGTAGGTATCAAGAGTCTGCATCATTCATCAGGCATCAGAGTCAGGCATCATTCATCAGGTATAAGAGTCAGTTATCAGAGTCGGGTATCATTCATCAGGTATCATTCATTAGATATCATGTATCGGGTGTCAGGTGTTGTTTATCTGGTTCGGTTGTCTTGTGTCAGGTATTGGTTGATAGGTATTAGGTGTAGTTATTGTCTATCAGGTGTCAGGAGTGGTTTATTAATATTGGTATTGGGTATCATTATCATGTATCAGTTATCAGGATTCAGTTATCAGGTATCATGCCATACAGGAGGCAGACATTAATTAGATAGATCTAATGTCTAAAGACTGCATTTTACAAGCAGCAATCTTTACCTTTAGATAATCCAATTTGGACCATTAATTTGAAAACGTAATACACTAAGAATGGCCAGACTATTTAAAAATACATAGGGTTTTTTTTTGTGTTTTTTTTTTTTGGGGGGGGGTGTGACATAAAAGGAGCACTGTCTGCCTTTTCTACCTGTGTAAATAATAGAAAATTATATTTACAGAATGTCAATTGGTCAGTATAAAGGCTTAATTGTGGGGACCTATTTGAACTGATTTTATAGTGGTACAGATTGCACATTGGTATAGTCTCAATTATTTAAAGGGCAACTATAGTGAAAAAAAAACTTTGTCTGTATACAATGTAGATCACTTAGTATAAGCTGCCTTACTTTCATGTTTCTGTGTAGCTTCATCTTCACACTGGCAGAAGTTTGTACAAGCTGTGTGTCCCCCTCCCCTCTCTGTCTACTCCCCTCAAGCAGTGACGGGCGTGTATACAGAGTCGAGCATTGTCAGTTGAAAGAACTTTAAATGAAGTGCTGACATCCTGTTGACCCCTCCCTTCCAGAGCTAGACTGCAAGCAACCAAAGTGGAATAAAGTAGCAATATGCTGAAGGGAGGGGCAGAGAGGGGGAGAGAGGAGGACAAGTGGTGCTGATTCTTTACAAGTAAGTTACTGAACTTGCCTGTTCTCTAACTTGCTAATTGTTATTTACCTTTTACCTAAAGTTCATATCTCTCCCCCTGCTTAGCTGAGATCATAATCACTGGAGAGAAGAGTCAGTGTAACAAGCAGCTTGTAGTGAGACTTCACAAACACAGTGACACTGCTTGTTGTCCTGTTACATTTCAGTTGCTTAGTCTATATATATTCATAGATGCACTGTGTGTCTTGTTTGGTATATAGTCTGTATTACTGTATTATATACTGTATTAGTGTTCCATTTGAAGTCACTGGTTTGTAGTATATAAGATTTTTTTTTTGGCGGGGGAGGGGCTGTTTTATAGTGTGTTATGCTCATATTGCTGGGTTAATGGTTTATTGATTGTGTTTAGCACTACAGCAATGACTATGTGTTGCATGGTACATATAGGGTGGGTGAGAGAGTGTGTGACAGTACTGCAGGGGAGCTTTGGATTGTGTGGGTGTGTGCCTTTGAGTGACAGATGAGGTTGTAGCAGCTCCTACAAATCACAGCATATTCAAAGGCTTATATCTCGGGGGACTATGTAGAATTTAAAGAAACTAAAGGTACCCTGGTGGGATGGAATGACTTATAGGATACATTAGAAGAAATTAAAAAAAACAATTTTCTCACTATTAATTGCCCTTTAATAGAAGAAATAAAGCTAGAAATAGCGCCATCGATTGGTGTAACAGCAGTTAAAATCAATCTGAGGAATGATACCTGAGGAGTGATACCTGAGGAATGATACCTGAGGAGTGATACTGAGGAGTGATACCTGAGGAATGATACCTGAGGAGAGATACCTGAGTCTGATTCCTGAAACATGAGGAATGACACAAAGATGTTTTTTCTGTACATTTTAGCACTAGATGGTGCTTATTCTAGCTTTATTTTTATTTCTTTTTTAATTTGGTTTGAAGAGCCAAATTACGGTTCTTTCTATTTCTTCTTCCGTTTTATTTTCGCTCTTTTGGATGTATCTCCTCCCACAGTTTCTGAGCTAGACACATGAAATTCGGTACAGACATGCGGGGCATATAGGAGAAGTGTGTTATTACGTTAGCTAAGGAATCCGCAACAGCATTACAGCGTTTATTGATAAATTTCGGGACATTTTTTTCCCATAGACTATAATGGTAACAATCCTCAAATGTGGATATCATAACAGTTTGTTTCATGGTCATAAACACAAACCTTCCCATTCCCATGGAAGCCATACTAAAGGGTAACTATAGGCAAATTTTTTGACTAATCATTAAAAAAGTCTGTTTTTTTTAACCCTAACCTGAACAGGTACACACACCTACATATCTACCCATCCATTTCGTGGCAGCCATACTTAAAGGGTAACTATGGTCACAAAATACATTTAATCAATAATCAGAAAAATGTGTTTTTTAACCCCCATCTTACCAGGTACACACACCTACTGACATAAACCTTCCATTTTTGTGGCAGCATACTTAAAGGGTAAATATAGTCAAAAAACAAATTTTGATCAAATATCAAAAAAGTGGGTTTATTTTGAGCCAATCTACCCAGGTACATACACCTACTGACCCTTCCATTCTGTGGGAGCATAACTTAAAGGGTAACTATAGTAAAAAAAAAACATTTTTGATCAATGATAAAAAAATTATTAAATAAAAGAAGTCAAAGATAAAAAAATAGAAATAACAGTAATTTAGCTTTTCAAGCGAAATTAAAAAAAAACTAAAAGCTAGAAATAAGCACCCTCTATTGGATGTAACGGTCAGCACATGTCTAAAATGTACAGAAAAAAAACATCTTGTGTCATTCCCATGTTTCAGGTTTCTGTTCATTCATTCAGGTATCAAAGTCAGCTATCAGTGTTATTCATTATTCATTAGGTATCATTCATCAGGTATCATTCATCAGGGATCAGAGTCACACATCATTCATTAGGTATCAGAGTCAGGTATCATTCATCAGGCATCAAAGTCAGTTATCAAATTCAAGTATCATTTACATATTCAGAGTCAGGAATCAGTTATCAGCCATCAGATGTCATTGATAAATGATACCTGACTCTGATACCTGACTCTGATGCCTGACTCTGATGCCTGACTTTGGTAGCTGATGAACATACATGACTCTGATACATGATGAATGATACCTGACTCTGTTACCTGATGAATGATACCTGACTCTGATAACTGATGAATGATACGACTGATACATGATGAATGTACCTGACTCTGATACATGATGAATGATACCTGACTCTGATAACTGATGAATGATACCTGACTCTGATACATGAAACCTGAAACATGAGGAATGACACAAGAGGTGTTTTTCTGTACATTTAGGGACATGTGCCGACTTTTACATGCAATAGATGGTGCTTATTTTCAGCTTATTATATATATATAAATATATATATATATATATATATTTATTATTTATTTATTTTTTAATTTGGCTTGAAAAGCTAAATATGTTCTTTCTTTTTGAGGTAGCTAAGGAATCGGTGGAAGGGTTACTGCATTATCGGCAAATATCAGAGGGTATTTTTTCCCATAAAGGGTACAATCTTCTAATATGGATTATTTCGAGGTTTAAGGGCTAGGCCAAAATAGCAGGTTTTTCACGCGTTTGCGCACGCATTGATTGCGGCCTGCGATTTTGCTAAAAGGAAATAGGGAAGTTGAAAATTCACGCAATTTCCGATGCGCATGCGATTGCGTGTCCATTAGCGTTTTGGTAATTCAAAATGTGTGAAAAAGCAAAACGCACAAGAATCGCGCACACAAAAGCGTGGATACGCTTGCGATTGTGTGCGCAATTCCGTGCGTTGCTGTGTGGCCTCAGCCTAAGGGTCATGTCATCAAAACAATTAGTTTCATGGTCGTAAATGCAAACGCTAATACCTCCCACCCCCACACAGATACAGGTACATACTTTTTCACACATTTATCTTCACTTACGGTGTGTAGGGTATGCCCACCTCTATTAAAATTTTTTTAATGTTATCCCCAAAAGCTAGGTCACATTTGCTAATCTGTCTAATGTCTAACCTATTTAATGTTTGCTTAGTGTATGGCCAGCTTAATACACAAAATATGATACCTGACACCCGATAGGCTGATACCTGACACCTGATACCCGAACCTGAACCTGAACCTGACACCTGTACCCGATACCTGACAACCTGATACCCGATACCTGACACTTGATACTCGATACCTGACACCCCGATACCTGACAACCTGATACATGATGCTGATAACCGATACATGATGCCTGATACCTGACACCTGATACCCGACACCTGATACCTGACACCTGATACCCAATACCTGATGATGTCCTAAAATGGACACCGTACACTTGTACTTGTTGATGTTTGGCTCACAATAAACCATTCATTTTTGGAGTGCAAGTCTACTTGTTTTCTTTAGTACTTTAGGAAATTGGACTTTCTGCACCCACCTGGGGCTAGTGTGCATATGGACTTTTCTCACCCATGTGCCTGGTGTGTGTTTGTATTATATATATATAAGGGATAATGCGCCCTTACAGTGTAATATAAGGCTATTATGCCACCTAGGATTCCCTGACCATATAAAGCATGAGGCCGTAGGCCGAGTGCTTTTATACAGGTCAGGGAACTCCGAGGTGGCATAATAGGCGTATATTGCACTGTAAGGGACGAATTATTTTATAATACACAAGTTTTTATTTTAAATAAGTACAGTGATAATAGCTGGTGAAAAGAATTTATTTCACTTTTTCCCCCAAAGTTTGTTAGTTTTTCAATTGCATGTTGCATGTAATGTTTTTTTCTTTTTTATACATAACATTAAAAAAAATTGTTAAACATTTTCTATTATTTAAAATCTTTATCTTAGATATATGTTTATGTTATATATGTTTCATTGTTCAAATGTTAATAGTAATTTACGAATCAGATTTTGTTTTATGTTTATTTCACTTGTTTTTTTGGCTTTATGTTTACCCGTTTGTTAATTTTTGATGTATTCCGTTTTGTTTGCGCCTCTTTTTGTTTGCATAATGCGTGTGTTGGTATTGATTTCCTCATGTTGCCATAATGGACGGTAATGTGCATGCGCGCCAGCTGTTCTGTGCCGTGTATACACGGCTGATCCGTTACTGTCCAGCTCTTGGATTTGTGATTTTGTGAAATGTTCGATTCCGGGGTGGCTGGATAAGAGGTAGGACAATGATTTTTATGTTATATTAGGAATGGAGAGCTGCAGTGGCACTAATAATTGAACTAATCACTCAGTGACATCACTGAGTGATTCTAATCAGGATTCTCGCCACTGTAGCTCTCCATTGAAAATACAGAGACTTGTGTATTATATATAAATATATATATATATATATATATATATATATATATATATATAGTCCTTCTTCCAAATGACTGTACTCACAGGTCTTCTATATCCAAATTTTTATTAGCGAATAGTGTTGACGCGTTTCAGTCCCCACATGAACTGTCCTCAGAACAACCATCACCATGTGTCAACCCCCTTAAGTAACCCTGGTTACCCACGTGCTCCCTCCACCAGGCAGTGTCATCAACCAGTATAAACATCAGTCACCATACTTACAATCTGGATGTGTTGGTGGATGCATGGTCCCGGACAAGCGGATAACTCAGTCCGCAACAACTACGTAATCAGGTCGCATCGACTCGTATATGATCGAACATCCGAACCAATGCACGGACACACGGTCTCCTCGTCATAGCTGCATTATCCTAGTGGGGGAGTGTCAGGAACAAGCGTGCTCATACGCTCGTACACCCCCTACTGGGTGTGTGTCAGTATCCAATAACGAGCCACCCGTGAAACCCACCCATCCGTCAATCTGGCGTCCAATGAGGAGTCCTCATAGGAAGTATCCATCTAACATGGCTCAACCTAGCCGGCATTTATAACCGACTTGGTCATACATCTAGCCTATTATTGGCCTAGATCAGTATACATAGGAGGGTTAAAAACAGCAACTTACCCCGTCCACACGGGCAGTGTGATGACTTGTCTCACACCTCAGGGGCCTTAACCCTATCATCGTCGGACCACAACGGACCTGATATGCAAATGTAACAAAATAAAGGGAACCAACATCCACCAGCCCCATCCTGAAAGCGAACATTACATCCTAAAATCACACCAATTAGTGAGAGACATTAAAACAATAAAGCATTAAAACATCAAAATATCAAAACATGCCGGTAATTCAGACTGGCTATAGGCTGTTCCATCGTACAATTACAGATGTCAATTCGTTACAGGCTGACAGACCACCTTCACAGCCCTCGATATTAATTACATACTGCAAGGGGTGAAAAACTTAGATGTGAAAGTCAGTATCCATTATACTAGTGATCCACCTACGGGGGGGGGGGACAAGTTAACACATTGCTAGGATATCCATAATATGACAGTTGCACCCCTAATGAAGCACTGTAGCGCCCATTGTTCATTCAGACCCCTAGGGGCCAAAGTATCTAATTCATAGATCCACGGCCTCACATTTAAGCAAGCTCTTTTCTATGTCAGCCCTCGATCAGCAATCCTGGAACAAGAAATCAGTCTCATCTGGTCAAGCCCATCAAAGATCATACATTTGAGGCTGGCTAATGGATGATGGGCTGTTTTAAAATGACGGGCAACTGCCATGTCTCCATATTTACTCCCAGTCTCCTTCTTTCCATCAATAGCATTCTGTATAGACATCCGGTGATTTGCCATTCGTTCACGGAATGTGGTGGTTGTCATTCCAACATAATAAGTCCACAGGGGCAACTGATGAAATAACCACCCCCTTACTCGTACAGGTGAACCTTTTCTTAATCTTATTCTTTTTCCCGAGTGAGGATGAGGAAAAGAGCTACCCACCAGAAGGCTATTACAGGTCACACAATTTGGGCATCTAAAGCAACCAGGTTTCAGACATGATTTCTTTTGTTTGGGAAAAGTGTCCGAAGTCATTAGTTGCTCGTAGATCTTACCCCTTCGATATACCTGTTTCACACCCATATCCTTAAATGGTAGGTGACTATCAGTGGAGACTATGTGCCAGTGTTTTTCCATACTCTGTTGCACCAACTTGTTCTTTGTGTAAAGCTAGTCAAAAAGTTCATATTATTCTTCCCAAGCAATTGACTTGGACGACCAGTATTTTGTAATTCTATGCGTTCTTTGACAGCTAAGAGCTCCTTGATGGAATAACCCCTTTGGTTAAACCTCTGGATCATTTCTCTCATCTGATCCTCACTTTGGGCCGGATCAGTGTTTTTCCTATACACCCTTAGAAGTTGTGAATAAGGGATCCCCCTTTTTAGAGTCTCTGGGTGGCAACTTCTCCTGTGTAACAGGTATTCTTGTCCGTTGGTTTCCGAAAGAGATAGACCCAACAGAAAATCAACAGTGTTTGAATCGATAGTTGCTGACAGTTTATAGGTGTGTCCAAGTTATTAATATCCTCTACAAATTTAGACGCTTGTTCCTTGGTCCCCGACCAGACAAAAAACATATCGTCTATGTATCTCACATATAGACAAATCTGTGCCTGGAATCGGGCAATAATGTGTCGCTTCTCAAATCGTTCCATAAACAGATTCGCAAACGATGGGGCCACATTGACCCCATCGCAGTCCCTGCTACCTGTCTATAGAACTGTCCTTCGAAATTAAAGTAATTATGGGATAGGGCCAGATCGAGGAGATCCATCAAAAGTTCTATTGGCGGGTCCATATGTCATGTTGTACCAAGGCTTCTCTACACGCGTCAATGCCTTCACTCTGTGGGATGACAGTGTAGAGGCTCGCCACATCACACGTAAGGAAGATGTCATCCTCACTGATGGTCATTGATCTCAATTTATCCATCAAATGGCCACTATCCCTAATTTATGACTCCATAGCTTTGACACACCCTGGGAGTGGAAGTCCACAAATTTCGCCACTGGACTAAACAATGAGCCCACAGCTGACATAATCGGGCGACCAGGGGGTGCACTAAGGGACTATGGATCTTGGGAAGGGTATAAATATGAGGCCATTTAGGTCTCTCTGTGATCATGAAATCATATGATCTCTAGTGATCCAATTTGCCCGTAAGGCTTCACCCAATCTCTCGTCCAAAGCCCTCTTATAGCTCACAGTTGGATCATCATTCAATGGTTGGTAAGTCTTAATGTCACTCAATTGTGCCTTGATCTCCTCATTATAATATAACTTATCCAATAGTACAATACCCCCACCCTTGTCAGCGGGTCTGATTATCAAATTTTCATCCGCTCGTAAGGATTTAATAGCATCACGTTCGATATCGTCAAATTTGAGAAGACTTTAGCCTCTCCCTGTCAATTTCCCTGATCTCCTTAGACATCAACCCGTTAAATACTTTAAGTGCCGGTGGTGTATTAGGCAGATCCCTTTACCCCTTTTTTAAGGGTACACTGGGATTAACTTTCTTCCTTTAAACAATCTAGAAATTTTAGTTTTCTGGAATAAAAACAAATCCACTTCAGTGTTAAAAGCATTAAACTTCGGGTTGGAACAAACGAGAGACCTTTATTAAGTAGTTGTGTCTCACCCTCTGTCAGTGGATGCTTACTAAGATTATAGATCACATTCTCCTTTGGCCCCTGGGTGGTTTGCCACCTCTTGTTCTCCCCACCCCTTCTGGTGTGCCTCCTTTTCCCGGTGGTGCCAGCTCTCGTAGTCATCCCTAAAAAAGAAGAAGGGTCTTTCTGTCCTGATCCTTCCGAAGCTCTCATGGATGTTCACCTTCTGAACCCGATGACTCCCCAGAGCTATCAATGGTCATAAGTGACCTCCGTGGTCTATGTTTGTTGAAGAACAATCTCCTTTGGTGCGTGTGTATCCCAGTGTCCCATCAACCAACCATATACCCCTTCTCCTTATAGTCCTTTCTACCTTCTGTAATTATTATCTTAAAGGTTATCAATTCATTGCGATATTTATTTATTTGTTCAGTCAGTTTCTCCAACCATCCTTGTCCCCTATCGTTGGCAAGAGTATCCAGGCCCTTTCCTTCCAAGAGCCTAATTTCCTCCTTCACAGATGCAAGCTCCTTGCCTGCCTGTTTAGTCACCAATAGGATCAAGTCTAGGGAACATTTATTCAAAATCCCACACCAGCGCGTACAGAACTCTTTGTCCATTTCTGCCAATTGTTGGGATGTTCCGCATCCTGAATCCCCTTGGAATCTGTTTGGACCTGTAATATTCAGAAAGTAGGTGCCATGTAGGTGGAAGTCGACCTCCTTCTTTTTTAGGTTCAACAGTTGGTAAAAAAGATCTTTATGGGACGAATCTCTTCTTTCAAGTGTGTCAGTAAATAGTATTCGTGAGGCATCCTCCTGGGTGAAGGAGAATTGTTCCTTTGTATTAATACATGCCATAGAATTCCTGCATCTTCCATCATGAGTAACAGCTGAGGGTGTCCAATAGTACAAAAAATCTATCACTGTCGGGTGCTCTTCATTTCATATCTATCTTTGTACATCAAGAAAGCACTCAAGTATCACACAAACAGCTGCCTGGTGCAAAATCACTACAACTGTAAGTCCTTCTTCCAAATGACTGCACTCACAGGTCTTCTATATCCAAATTTTTTATTAGCGAATAGTGTTGACGCGTTTCAGTCCCCACACGGACTGTCCTCAGAACAACATCACCATGTGTCAACCCCCCTTAAATAACCCGGTACCCACGTGCTCCCTCCACCAGCAGTGTCATCAACCAGTATAAACTATCAGTCACCAATACTTACAATCAGGATGTGTTGGTGGATGCATGGTCCCGGACAAGCGGATAACTCAGTCCGCAACAAACTACGTAATCAGGTGCATCCGAATCGTAATATGATCGAACATCCGAACCAATGCAGGGACACCCGGTCTCCTCGTCATAGCTGCATTATCCTAGTGGGGGAGTGTCAGGGAACAAGCGTGCTCATACGCTCATACACACCCCTACTGGTGTGTGTCAGTATCCAATAATGAGCCACCCGTGAAACCCACCACCATCCGGACCTGATATGCAAATGTAACAAAATAAAGGGAACCAACATCCACCAGCCCCATCCTGAAAGCGAACATATCATCCTAAAATCACACCAATTATTGAGAGACATTAAAACAATAAAGCATTAAAACATCAAAATATCAAAACATATGCCGGTAATTCAGACTGACTATAGGCTGTTCATCGATACAATTACAGATGTCCATTCGTTACAGGCTGACAGACCATCTTCACGCCCTCGATATTAATTACATACTGCAAGTGGTGAAAATACATAGATAGTGAAAGTCAGTATCCGTTATATACTAGCGATCCACCTACAGGGGGGGGAAACAAGTTAATCACATTGCTAGGAGTATATCCATATAATGACAGTTGCACCCCTAATGAGCACTGTAGCGCCCATTGTTCATTCAGACCCCTAGGGGCCAAAGTATCTAATTAATAGATCCAACGGGCCTCACATTTAAGCAAGCTCTTTTCTTTGTCAGCCCTCATCTCATCCTGGTCAAGCCCATCAAAGATCATACATTTGAGGCTGGCTAATGGCTCTTTCATCAGTTGCCCCTGTGGACTTTATTATGTTGGAATGACAACCACCACATTCCGCGAACGAATGGCAAATCACCGGATGTCTATACGGAATGCTATTGATGGAAAGAAGGAGACTGGGAGTAAATATGGAGACATGGCAGTTGCCCGTCATAACTTGTTTTCCCTCCCCTGTAGGTGGATCGCTAGTATATAATGGATACTGACTTTCACTATCTATGTATTTTCACCCTTGCAGTATGTAATTAATATCGAGGGCTGTGAGGTGGTCTGTCAGCCTGTAACGAATGGACATCTGTATTGTATCGATGGAACAGCCTATAGCCAGTCTGAATTACTGCATATGTTTTGATATTTTGATGTTTTAATGCTTTATTGTTTTAATGTCTCTCACTAATTGGTGTGATTTAGGATGATATGTTTGCTTTCAGGATGGGTGGTGGATGTTGGTTCCCTTTATTTTGTTACATTTGCATATCAGGTCCGTTGGTCCGACGATGATAGGGTTAAGGCCCCTGAGGTGTGAGACAAGTCATCACACTGCCCGTGTGGACGGGTAGAGTTGCTGTTTTTTAACCCTCCTATGTATAGCCTGATCTAGGCCAATATAGGCTAGAGTATGACCTAAGTCCGGTTATAAATGCCGGCTAGTTGAGCCATGTTAGATGGATACTTCCTATGAGGACTCCTCATTGGACGCCAGATTGACGGATGGGTGGGTTTCACGGGTGGCTCGTTATTGGATACTGACACACACCAGTAGGGGTGTGTACGAGCGTAGAGCACGCTTGTTCCCTGACACTCCCCCACTAGGATAATGCCCTATGACGAGGAGACCGGGTGTCCGTGCATTGGTTCGGATGTTCGATCAATTACGAGTCGGATGCGACCTGATTACGTAGTTTGTTGCGGACTGAGTTATCCGCTTGTCCGGGACCATGCACCCACCAACACATCCTGATTGTAAGTATTAGTGACTGATAGTTTTATACTGGTTGATGACACTGCCTGGTGGAGGGAGCATGTGGGTAACCGAGGTTATTAAGGGGGGTTGACACATGGGTATGGTTGTTCTGAGGACAGTCCGTGTGGGGACTGAAACGCGTCAACACTATTCGCTAATAAAAATTGGATATAGAAGGCCTGTGAGTGCAGTCATTTGGAAGAAGGACTCTATAGTTGTAGTGATTTTGCACCCAGGCAGCTGTTTGTGTGATACGTGTGCTTTCTTGATGTACAAAGATATATATATATTTATATATATATATATATAATTATAAATGAATTGGGTAAAAAATTAGACATGTATGCAGGCAATAAGCATAATCACCTGACTAAGTTCAAATGGATGTCCTTTAGTTACAATCAGGGAGATTCAATTTTGCCCCAACCAATCACATCTTATTAACATTTGTAAGCTAACATCTAATTGGTTGGGGCAAAATTAGCACCATTTTAACCAATATAGAACTTTTATTGAATAACCCTGATTGTTTGTACAAACATGGGGAAGCTGTGTGCCACTGCAAGGCAGTATCCCAGCATCGTCCTAACCTAGTGAAAAAATATATGTTCCCTGGGGAAACAAGACCATACCTGCTTCTCTCTTTTATTTAGTATGAGTAGAGATATGCTGCTCAAACCTTTATTCAAAAATACTTTCAAGTGCGGTGCAATGGAGGATCGGCAAGTTATACTTACACAAAAGTCTCCAGCACATTCCCTGGGGCAACAAGACCATACCTGCTTCTCTCTTTATTTAGTATGATCTATTCCATGGACTCATGTGAGCTTACTTATTACCTCTTTTATTTCTTTCTATCTGGACTGCCTTAAAGGGGCCGCACTGCCTTAATTAAATACAATTATAAGGATAGCTGCTCAAACCTTAATTCAAAAATACTGCCTTAAAAGGGTGGAGAATACTTTGCAAATTTAAATGTGTTCTCCACCCCTTTAAGGCAGTCCAGCTAGAAATAAAGGTAAAAAAGGTAATTAAGTTCTGTAAGCTCACACGATCCCTGGAATAGATTATACTAAATAAGAGAGAAGCAGGTATTGTCTTGTTGCCCCAGGGAACATATATTTTTTTCACTAGGTTAGGACTGATGCTTGGATACTGCCTTGCAGTGGCACATCAGCTTCCAAATGTTTGTACAAACAATTAGGGCTATGTACCGAGAAATTGTGCTTAAATTCCGTTAATGTCTTAACGGGGATTTGTCAACACTTAACGTGCCTTTTAGACATAAGTTCCGATGCGTGCATTATTCTCGTTAACTTTGCGCGTCTGGACAACACAAGTAATGTACCAAATTGTAACAACATTAATGCTGACTATAACGTGATATTTTAGAGCGTTGTAACGCCACCACAATGATGGTCTTAATCAGACGTAACTGAAAAAGTTCTATGTAAAGAGAGGCGGTATAAGTGCGCATTGCTATCATATGATTTCACCGTCACGATTGGCCCATTTTGTAATGTGTAATTGGTCAACGCAGACCAATCACAAATCACGCATGCATGTGTGTAGCAAGCAAGCTTTTCTTGGTGTTACTTTATATGCAATGCATATAAAGTATAATTGCATATAATTGTTGCTTCATTTATATTTATGAATGTATGTTCATTGTGAGCTATGGTGTGTGTTGCTAGCCAATTAGTTAAAACTTAGCTAGCCACTACCTACTACCATAAATGACCATAACAAATAACAGGAGCACTTTTGTTAAAGGGGAAATAGAGTGAACTTATTTCTCTGTTATTTAAGTCAATATATAATAAGTGGCCTATGGGTGTTTCTCGTTGCGAGAGTAAGTGCATTGCTTATGTTACCACAATTTACCCAATTCCACTTCCTAAAATACACGCTAAGCTCTTAACTTAACGCAAACACTTATGTACTATTAATCACAAACGGTTTATTGAATCCAGTTAACGCTTGTTAACTTACACCATCTTGCGATAGCGGTTCTCGGTACATAGCCCTAAATGTAATAAAGGTATCCATTTGAACTTTAGTGCAGGTGATTAACTTTTATTGCCTGCATATATGTTTAATTCTTTTACCCAATTCATTTATATTGTATATATAAATAAAGAGATAAGCAGGTCCAGATCCGGGATACGGGAATCCTAAAACAGAAAAAACTATTGAGTTTTGGCCATCTCTAGTCCTTATATGTGTAGTTTATTTAGTCTTAGCCTTACACTTTCTACATAGGACTTTACGTTATATCTCTGTTCTATAATAGAAATATCTATTTGTTATGTCAGTGGTTTATCCTAGTATAAGGAACCGTTATTGGAAGATTTCAGCAGAGAAGCAATTCTCAGAAGAAAAATGTTCACCATATCAGCTATATCTCCATGAAGTCAATTGTCTTGCTTCACATTTTTGAATCATCGTCATTATTCACTGGAATGTGCAATTATTTTTTGCTGATTGAGTTTTTATTCTTTCTACCAGTTTTTCCTTAATTGTGGTTAAAATCCATTCAGAATAGTTAAAACGGAATCTTTTCATTATTATTTAAAAATTTGCATGCAATTATTTCACAAAAGCAATTGATTTATTTCTCAGTTGATATGGCAACCCTGCTAACACCACTCTAGGCTGTATCTATGGACCACATTAGAAATGTCAGTTTCTCAGGAACATTGTGCTTCTTGTACATACATAAACATGACATCAAAATGAAAAGCTGTGTATATTTTAGTGTTATCTTAAGGTTTCTTCCCCACACACATTATTGTCTTGTATTTATTTACTTATGAACATCTATTTTATTAAAATATATTTAATCCATTCACAACTAGCACTGTCCTGAAGAACTTACAATCTAAGCAATCTAAGGGTGGAAAGGGAGGATTTGAACCCAGGACTTTGATTTGATTTTTACAGTAAAAAATAAAATAAGGTACCTGCTCTTTTAAGGGTAATTTACACCTCACAGACCACCCTACCCAAACACCAGTAACTCAATATTTACCTGGATCTCTGGTGTTTTGAAAGATGAAGCTGGTGGTCCTTCTTCTGTTTTTTTCTGCCACTTTTTACACCTTTAAGAGTGCTTGCAACCATAAAAAAGCATCTTGTAGAACCATCATTGGCTATGGCTGATGGCAGACAAGTGTGTGTCCAAACATAATTAAATTCTCACATGTCCTAGCCAACCCTACATCTTTTGGTCATTTACCTCACTGTCTATGGGATAGAAAAAGGAGCCACACAGCCATAGGAAGGAACTCCTAATTTATATCAACAACAGACTTATCCCCTTAATCTGGACTTTGTTTTTTCACCATCATAAATATTTTCAATATTCCCTTCCTTTTATTTTACTGTTGTGTATCTAATTTATGTTTTTATATTTTTTTGTAAATACCACTGAACCATTTTTATTTACTTTTATTAAACAATATTTTTTTAAGAATCATGTCTTCTAAATAGATGCTACATATAGTAATTTATATTTAGTGTTTGTTGCTTTATCTGTTATTATTCATGACTGGCAGAGTAATAGAGATAATTAGTATAATTGCAGATTTATAGCCATCATCCTAGTATTGTTTCTTGTGCCGTTGTTTGCAAGTGGTGCCAGTATTCGATATAACTGGTAATAGGTATATGGAAATGACAGCAACTTTCAGCCTGTGTTTTGGCCCTGGTGCGTAGAGATGGCCGTTCGCGGACCCGAACCCGGATCCGCCGCGGATTTCTCCCGTCCGCGAACGCGGATTTTCCGGACTTTCCGGACTTCCGAACTGCGGATTTTTTTTTACGAAATTTTCGAAAATAACGAGTATCTCCGTAATTACGAGGATCTACGATACTTTCGGATCCGAAAAACCAGTGATCCCGTCATTACGGCGAATCCTCGTAATACGAGGATCATCGGTTTTTCCGGATCCCGAAAGTATCGTAATCCTCGTAATTACGGAGATACTCGTTATTTTCGAAAATTTTCGTAAAAAAAAAAAATTTCGCGTAATTACGAGGATTAACGTAATACGAGTATTCTCGTAATTACGAGAATACTCGTAAAAACGAGTAATTCGTGTAAATTTTTCAAGACGGAGCAAGCCACATGATCCAAATTAGCCATGGCAAGCTATCATAGTTATGGAAAGCCTCGTTTTTTTAACGGAAATCCTCGTTTTTACGGGAATCCTCGTATTTTCGAAAAAACAGTTTTTTTTAAAGTCACGCTAGCGGACTGTACTTTTTAGTATTGTTGGCATTTTACGTGCTTCAAGGCCATTACCCAGGTCCCTGAGTGGTTAAGTGTACGTTACCAAGGCTTTAGACCACTTTTAATGCAGATTTGCCGAACTTTCATTTTAATATGTTTAACGGGTCCGCTCGCGGATTTCGAATTTTCGGGTTTTTTCGAAAATCCGCGGATCCTCGCGCGGACCGGATTTTTCGAAGTTCGACATCTCTACTGGTGAGCTGGAAAATTCTAACTGTTTTAGGTTGGAGTCGTTGTTTCGTCGCACTGAAAAGGATTTCACATATTTTCTGAATATTGTGAAAACATATACTTATATGAAAAACTTTTCCTATATGTAACTGGCACACTAGTACAAAACAGTACAAATGCAGTGTCTGATTCTTGACTTGCCAATGCCTCAATCAGACCAACACCCAAAATAATGCAGGTTGTAAAAGCAGACACTCCATAGTATTGATTCCGTCTTTTTTTAAAGATGCCATTGTGAGCACACTGTCAGAGGCAAAGGTCTACATGAGAAGAGTGTAACTTATTTCACAATTCTTTTTTTGTACTCTCCCCCCCCTCCCCTTTTAGACACCAGTTTGATGGCTCAGGGGGCTTCATGTCTCTTACCTCCTTTCACAAACTCATTGACAAAGTTTGCACATGGCTATTACATGTTAACTTTTAACTCTGTATTTCAAATAGAGAGTTTTTTTCCAACTTCTTTTTTAAACCAAATTTTGGGATGCAAATCCCCACACAACAATCCTGTTTTGGCTAAGACAGATCTTAATGGTCTGTAATGATGCCCCGCAACATCAGGCTTTTCGCCATGGAGGCATGTTGAGACAGCCCAACGCATGGTCAGGGATCCCACACAAAGAACCAGCTTCACGCCAGTAAGGTAAGTAAAATTTTGCTTTTATTTCCACAGGTTAAAAAACATTTGTGGGTCCCATTCCACTATCCAGGTTACATAATGGAGGAAGAGAGGAACCAAGGGAATAGAACGGCAAGGTCCCAGCCTTACGCATGTTGTGGCGAACTGTCACTTCCTCAGAGGCTGTTAGCGGACCATATAATGCTCTTAAATACTCAACAGGTGGCGTTCAATTACAGACAAACATACAAAAGTATCAACAACAAGTGTATCTATCTCAGACCAGAGGTGAAACAAAGTGAGACAGAAATAGAAACAGAAATGAGACACAGGAAAAGTACAGCAGATCCTTAAGGGCATGGTCAGGCGCATGGTAAGACAGGTTAGGGGTGTAGCTGGGATGCCCAGAGGCTACAAGCTGCCCCGGATCAAGTTCCTCCTTAGTGCTGGGAATGTGTAAGCGATTGTACCCCAATAAGTGGGATGCAATTGGCTGCGTTTATGGCTGGTATGCAGACAGAGGCTCCTTCCAATCTGTTTATAGAATCAAAGAGGTATAATTTGTCAAGCCAGCTGTCTAGAATGATTTTTGGGCAAAAAAGTAAATTTTTGCTGATGGGTCCTGCTGATAAATCATGATTTTCCATATGTTGAAAAACAAATATTAAGTTGTGAAAAATGTACTGCTGTGCTAACAGATTATTGATCAATTAAACAATGTTGGCTGGGGGAAAAAAATCTGTCCCAAGTCTGCCTATGTGTGTCAGTCTTATGTTAAGTGTTAGTGTAGTCCTCTTCAATTCACCCATGGTTTTGC
This sequence comes from Hymenochirus boettgeri, assembly GCA_019447015.1. Lineage (NCBI taxonomy): Eukaryota > Metazoa > Chordata > Amphibia > Anura > Pipidae > Hymenochirus > Hymenochirus boettgeri. The sequence goes on from CM033469.1 coordinate 146,136,950, forward strand.
AATATTTGTGTGTTACTAGTTATTGCAAATTTATTAAGGGCTACAGGAGATGGTGCCCAGTAATAATTTGCTTGTTAAGAATTAGGGATGGCCGGTTCGCGTATCCGAACCCGGATCCGCCGCGGACTTATCCCGTTCACGAATGGCGGATTTTTCCGTATTTTCCGCCATCCGAACCGCAGTTTCTCGTTTTTCGAAAATTTTCTAAATTACGAGGATTCCTCGTATTTTCAGAAATACGTATTTTCAAAAATTTTCTAAGTTACGAGGATTTCTTGTATTTTCGAGTTTTTTTATTTTAATGGGTCCGCTAGCGGATTTTAGAATTTTTTCGAAAATTCGTGGATCCTCGAGGGGACCGGATTTTGCGAAGTTCGGACATCTCTATTAAGAATCAGTTACCAGCAGTTAAGCTCAGTTAAGAAGCACACAAGTTCAGTCTGGTACCCACAGATTTAAATTTGATACATTTATTTGTTAGCTGCTTTGCTAAGAATTAAAGTGATGATATCTTTTAGATATGGATGTATTAAGCACATGCCTAAAATTTATATGTATGTATAATTTTAATTATAAAACACCATTTGCGTAAGACAGCGCTGTACATTATAAAATACAGAGTATACAAACGAGGGAATAAGTGCAAGAAAATTAAACATACGATTAAAGTTACATAATATAAAGTAAGGAACAAAGACTTCTGCGAATTCTACCATGTTTCCATGGAAGCTCTTAGGAAAGCTATATCTTTAAAAAGACTTTTACAGCATTCCAAAGCAAATTCAAAACCAGATCGCCACTACAGACCGGTTTACATCTTATTGAGCCATCTCAGTTAATGCAGGCCCTGGGTTTGGCAGACATCACCAATAAATGAAATGGATAGGGAGAGAATAAAGGTTTGAAACTCCCCTTTCAGCAATATGCTAATAAGGAACAAAGACTTTTGGGAATTTACCATGTTTCCATGGAAGTATATATATATATATATATATATATATATATATATATATATACAACAATCTGGTAGTCAGTGGGCACTCCTAAAAGTCACTTGCCTGGGTGCACAATCCAAAAGTATGTACGATCTTGGCTAATCTGTACCTATGGGGTTAAAATAGACTCTTTACTGGTTCACAGGTAGTTGGCCTTTTATGATTTTAGTATCATTGGTGTGCATCGGGGTTTGTGACACACCCCGGCCTTTCTGATCTATCACACATGCTTTGTTCCCCATTGGCTGTTCCCACGCTGACACACCGTTACACGCCCCCACTCACTCAGGTGATTGGAGAAGCACGGTATTCAAACTTTGTAAGCACATTTTTTCTGATGTTCTGAAGACGGCCCCGCTTTTGGGGCGGAAACATGTAACCTGTTTTGCTGAATAAACACTTGATTGTTTGCGAAGCCTGTAGTGCTCCGTTCATACAGATTAATATATTATATAATATATATATATATATATATATATATATATATAGTACTCATTCATAGGTTAAGGGGAACGTGGTTCCCCAACAAGTTGATAAATAAGTTTAAATAAAAGGCCAGGTTCCTACCTTCATTATCAACCACCTCTATACGACTGTACAGCCCAAGATATGTTCAAATTTCTGATCAGAAAGTTAAGGGGTGATTTAGAATTTGGGGTTAGTGCGGGGTGGACAAACGTGTGTCTTCGATGACTTTTTAATGTATGGGCGCTTGGTCAGCATCGCTGATAATATGACGTCATGGATCAACAACGACCGACCGAACACCCTTTGCCAATGAGCGCCCAATCAGTACATGAAAGTTGCCTAAAGTGGACTTTTGGTACACAATAGTGCATTGCCGGTCAGGCCTGATTGTAAGCACTTCATTTCTCACACATTCAATTCAAAGACTATTTCTAGGATGCACAAAAAAATATAGTTCAAACACACCAAAACCATATATTCCGTGGAGACCTATCATTTATAGATACTATCAGGAGATTCAATAAAAGTTCTTATCGTTAAAATGGTGCTAATTTTGCCCCAACCAATCAGATGTTAGCTTTCGAATGTTAAATAAGATCTGATTGTTGGGGCAAAATTAGCACCATTTTAAACATTAGAACTTTTATTGAATAACCCTGTATATTTGTAACTTTGTTTTTAATTTTTCATAGTCTGGATCACATAAGTATTTGTAACATTAGATATGAAAAACTATTCTTTTTATCTCAATGCACAATATTGTAGGCAACATATCCTTTGGCTCCGATCACATACTAATACAATTACAATTGCAATGTGGCTTAGCGGTTATCTTATAGGAAGAATTTCTTTGGATTTTGAATGCTTTTTCGATTTTTTTTCACATTTACAGTATTTACTCTATAATCATCTATTCCAACAACAACAAAAAATGTTACAGTAGCTTCTATTTGTCATGATTTTTGTGCTTCAAGTATCTCTTAGCCACTTTAGCAACTTGATTACTAGTTGGTTCAAAGATTAATCACATCTTTACTGAATTGGAATAATGTATATAGATATTCCCAGAAAACATTCAGACTGCACACCATTATTATTACAATTTAAATAGATTTTATCTCTAAGCTATTATTTCTTATAATTATCCAAAAGAAAAGAAAAAAATAAGTGGAAATAAAGAAGAAAACTATAGAACTTTCAGAACTTTTACAGAGGAGGCACGTTGATTGCAGAGTCAGTCATTGGCCGTGGTGCTATCATGGCATTGACTGACTGCTGCAACGCTGAAGAAAGCCAGCATCTGTGTGAAATGCTAGCTTTCTTGCAGCGTGAAATATAAGGGCTGGAAACGCACTATACAATATTTTTGGATGACAAACCGATGTTACGTGTGTCGGTTTGGTTGGCAGGAAATATTGTATGCATCTCGGTTGCCTGTTCATCTGGACCAGATAACGGGCAACCAACTTGTTCACAGCATCTGTCTGCTACAGCTACTTCGGCCGTGACCAACAGTGATTTACACCAGCTGACCGCTCACAAGTGGCGGACAGTTGGACAGTCAGATCTCGGCCCGTAGTTACCAGCCTACGTATTACAGGCTTCAGTGATCAAAGGGAGGTAAGAAACTGGGGTGGGGATAATAAGTACAGGTTTTTAATTTAGGGGTTCCACTCGAGTATCCCTGATTTACGAAAAACTGCAAATTTTGGGGGTCAATGGGGAAAATTTTTGGAAATTTCCACCTAAAATAGGGTTTATATAGCAGTGGTAACTTACTGTTAATGGCTCCGGAGTGTGGGAAATGTTCAAGAACCGTCCCCGAACCCCCCGAGAACAGCCAAAAAAATGGTATGAGCGCACACGCGTCTACTTCTGGTTTCCGCAGCCCGTTTTTAGTAATCTCCTCGACAGCTGATTTAGAATTCCCAATCGAGATGATTTCCGAATGGCCAAAAGTCCTGCACCCATTTGTGGTTTCTGAACGGCCGAAGTCCCACAGCCGGGCGTTCGGCATCTCCCAGCTCAACCCCTTGTGTGATTATATGATTGCAAGCATTGAAATATAACCACTCCAGCAACACCAGCGATATTGATGTCCCCAGCCCCGGCGATGTCACTGGTGGCCACAGCGCCACTGATGTTCACCCAGTTGGAAAAAGAAGACACCCCCAAGGGCTCTTCTAAGAGCAAAATGGGGTCTTGGTTCTCAAGCGCAGGACCCTTAACAAAGGCACTTCCAGGGCCACAAGGTCACTTATAAGTGCTGGGAGGGGGGTCCCGTCGTGCTGCCGGACCCCTTAAGCTCCAAAGGCACTGTCATTGCCACAGGCCCTTCCAAGGGCCACAAGCGGCACTTAAAAGTGCTGGGCGGGCCACAAGGGGCCCTTCTAAGGACACGGAGGGGGTCACGGGTTGGGCCGCAGGACCCACGAATGTGGGCCGCGGGACTTTTGACATTCGAAAATCCCCGGCCATCTAAAGAAAAGTCTGGAAAGTGGGTTTCAGGAAAAATCTGTGAGATCCACGATTCGTGGGCCCCTGGGTTCGGATCCGAACCGCCAATCCCTAGTTGACATGTTCTTTAACTATGAGGTGTTAATCATGCCTTGCATTATCCACTTCACTAAAGAAATGCTGCAGATACTTTATAAAAAGTTATCAATGAATTCATATTATTGAGATATCGTTCCCCCTCTAAACAGGCATACAGGGATACCTGTGCTCTTTATGGTTCTCCTGCAGTCAAAAGTAAGGAAACCAAAGAGTAGGAGCTGTCTTCCTGTCCAAAAGGTTTCTGCCTCCTCCTTGTCCTCTGAGAGGACAGTGGCAAGTGCAGGGGAGGATTTCCCCCCTTTCCTCCTCCTGATCCCTCCTGGCTGCCTTTCACCTTGTGTGAAAACATACATATATGTTATGTGCCATCCTTTTCCCACCCCGTTGTAGTTCCAGAAAACAGGGAGCAGGACCTGAACCCAGGGGATTGAGGAGCTGTAAGGAAAGCTAAGTGAAAAGATTTTCTTCCCCTCTCTCTTATAAGGTAGAGGATAGGCTCAGAATGGTTGCAGGTCTGTAACTAGCTCCAGAAAAGATTGGTATTTGGGGGGGAAGTTTAAGATACATTCCTGTCACAGAGCCACAGCAACAGGGCAGTTGGGGGAAGTGTAACTTTAAACTGCCTTATTGGTCTACCATTTGAAAATAACCACAAGGGCACAGTATACCTACTGTATATACAAAAGCTTTATTCATACACAAGATATTCTTTTTTATTTTTTTTCTAGATTGTATTTATTAATTCAACCCTGAAGCAGGTACTACATTTATATTATGTAATTTGTTCTGGTATGTAGGTACTGATTTGGTATATACTTGGAGAAATCACACCTTATAGAGGTACCTTGCATTTGCCAAAAATATTTACCTAGAAACATAAAATAATTATGATACTCTGTGTACTTTATTTATAGTGATATATTTTATGTCTCCCAGTCCTGCATCATCACTTTAGGGCATGTTCTTGCCAATATTTAAAATGTTTTATTTGCAAGTAGACAGACAAAACCCTGGGCACCTCAAAACTATCCCTTTGTTATAAATATTCCTAAACTGACCTACACACCGCAATCCCTCTGCTTGCTTACTCCTTATGCCTCTTTTCCCAATGACTCGTGTATAAGCTTGTATCAGGCGTTGCAAGCCAGCAGAAGAAGACGCAGAGGGGATATTAAGTATTGTTTTTAGGTATCATTATTTAAGTAACTGTAGTTATTAACAAGAGATTTTTCTTTTAGGTAGGAGTATTATTTAAAGATTATAAACACGTCTCTTCTGACTAATTCAGTCATCTTGTTTTGAGCAATCTTTTTAAAAAGGAAAACATTTAGAGTCTCTTTGCCATGGTTTAGAACAGCACATATTTTTATATTAGCTCTGCTAGATCCTTTAACCATGTCAGCTGAGTGTAGTGAAAGGGGAAAAAAATTCCAAGTTGGGAAGGTATGGGATAGAAAGTAAAATCAGAGAGAGAACAGTGGCATAGAGACAATAAAATGAAAATGAAAGTCAGTGTCAAAGCTTTCCCAATTGTCTTACTCTAGCAAATACCTGGTTTCCAAAACATTTTTAGCAATTTAAATAGCAACCAGCATTCAAAATCATTCATATCACTAATGAAATGTGGTGAGCATTAATAGAAACTGTATGAAAAAAGTTAGTAAAAAAGGGAATGTAAAATATCTAACTTTTTATTTCCTTAAAAAACATATAATGCAGTTCAAAATCGTATACAACCAAGGATTTAAAATATAAAAGGAATATAACAACATAGAAGAATATGAAATTCTATTTCAGAAAGGACTAATATATATATACTTAACGGGTATGGTCCACCTAAGAAAACTACTTTTGGGGTTTCGGGGTTTTTTTGGGAGGTGAAGGAGCTATGTCTTACCTCCTGTTCTTCAATAAAACCTGCAGGAGGCAGGAGCGAAGGTAAAGAAACGAAACGGTCTTGTGCTCCTCTGCGCTTTCTCTGCCAGGTCCCGACGGACTTTGTCACTATGCGCAGCGCAACAGTGTGTTGTTCCACTGAGTAAATGGGTAAGGACCCACCTTTGTTGCAAATGTTGTATGTTCCCATTTTCTTGTTTTACTTACATGGGAGACGTGGCAGGAATTCCAGACACCAGCCCCACTGAGAATCTATATGCAGCTGTTTAGTGCTAGGGGTGTGGCACTTACTTCAACAAAGTCTGTCGGGACTTGTCAGAGATCAGCGGAGAAGCATGAGACCCGGTAAGTTACTCTCCTGTCTCCTGCAGGTTTTATTGAAGAACAGGTTAGACATAGCTCCTTGACCTCCCATTCTTCAATAAACTGAAAACCCTAAAGGAGTTTTCTTAGGTGGACATACTCTTTAATGTACCTGCAAGTGATTAATGAAAACTATATGACAGAATTGGTTTTTCATAATATTTTATTGAGTGAGCCAATTCACTCTTTCTGTATACGTATAACATTTAAAGTGGTTGAGGGACAAGTATTACACTATTTTAATCAGTAGTTTCTGGGTTATAAGGGCAATAGACCCCCCCTTTCTCAGTCAAAGTACCCAGGGTCTTATGCAGTATAATAGCTTTATAAAGTTTTTATAGGTTTGTTCAGTAATGTCTATTAGCAAACCTTAAAAGTAATTGGAAAACAATTGCTGGTAGCTGTCGTATTTTTGATGTCATGTTGGTTTTCATCAGGCAAAAATCTTCACTGTGGTCAAAAATGCAAAATGCAACATTTCAACATTGGTAAGAAGCATATAGATAAATATGTAAATTGATATAAGTTCGGAAGCCATGGCTTCCCTGCCCGAAGAGCTACAATATAAGTGGGAGGGACAACATACAGTGTATCCATCCCTCCAACACATACCAAGTGGGGGGGATGGTACAAAGTTCTTGAGATGGTTAACAATCATTTGTTGTGCAGATGCTCCGAAAGGTAGGATAACAGTCTAGATTAAAAGCATTAATGGATATCACCTGGCATAAGCAAGGGAGGGAGAGAGTTACAAAGGTAGGGAGCAGCAAGAGAGAATGGTTAAGGCTTGAGGCAAATTATTGCAGTAGTTAGGTAGCACAACGGCTGCAAGAATGGTATGATGGGTTTCTCCAGGTAATCTAATTTGCACACAAAATAGAAGTACTGATAGGTTGCATGTGTGAGATAAATTGTTACACTAAACTCCTCAGGGCAGGGCATGATTGGTGACAGGTTAATAAGGTGAAAGTATACTCTTTAGATTGTATAAGAAATATATAAAAAATTAACAATTATTCCTGTGGCAACATCTTCCATAGTAATCCACAAAGCTAAGGATGGTCTAGCCTCTCGTCAATTCCTGGAAAAGATACCAATTTCTAAGAAAAATATGTAGGTTCTGAAAAGATGGTAACTAAACTCTCACCATTAGATTTAAAAGGAGAGGTGCCAACACCGCAATGATTAAAGTCAAAAGCGTGAGGGGGATTATTTTCTCTTCCTTATTGAGTGTGTACCACTAGTAATGTTTTAATAGAGCATAATTACTGATGGAAAAAGGAAACAACAGGAGGTACAGTATTAAAGACATTAAAGGGCAAGTTTCAGGCCCTAAATTATAAAACTTACCTATAGGTAAATCACCCCTCAAAACCCTAAACGGTAATAGTTTGAAGTCTGGAAATATATACTGGTAAAGTCGTAACCTGAAATCCTGCACAATGTTCCCGGTGCCCCTGTTTTCTGGCTTCCTGGTTCTTCCAGTTATCAACTGTCAGTTATGAATTTGACAGTTGACATCACAGCCAATGATTGAATGTTTATCCCCTATCTGCCTCTTCTGACATGCCCCAGAGCTCAGTACAGGCCCAGTACAGGTTTCTAAATTGCTCAGTTTCCATGAGGCATCCAGAAGCATAGCAGGCCTACAGGTATTGAATTCATAGAACAAACTATGATATATCAGCATATTGTAAAGAGACCATTCTTTCTAAAAGATGTTCTTGCAACAAAGCTTTTTTATTAGCCGTTCAGCACATTACATTTTCTGACCCCAAGTCCTTTCCACACTTGCATAGAAAGCTTTATTGCGACAATTGTAGTGTTGAGTTTAGGCTTTCAACCATTACAATGGACTGGTGGTCTGGGTTACTAGTATCCGACAAGTGTTACTTGCTGATGTTTGGCACTCACACAGGCACACACACACAAGGCTAAATGTAAGGACTCACAAATCATTTTTTGGTTAAGCCTTAGTTTAAAGTTTAGATATAAATAAAAGAACTACATCAAGTTATGATGAATTATTTAATTCCGGAAAAAAGCAAGAAAACTCAAACCTGGCCAAGATCTGTGACAACCTCTTTGTTTTTAGCATTTGTCATTGTTAACTGATAAGTGTCAGTACCTGTCATCATATGTCAATGCATGATTGTCATATTATGTAGTTCCATCTGTGACATTGTCACTGGCATCACTTCAGAAAAATATCAGATGTCTGGAATGACTTCACCAATTATCATCAGAAGTATCGCAATGAAAGGGAATATGGTTAATTAATGTATAGGTACACACTCCAATATAGTTTAATTGCCACTGACCTTAATGCAGAATATTTTATAGTACCCTACAGTATCACCTATCAAAGAAAATAGATAACACAAATTTTCATGTGCATGGAAGTTTTACTAAAACTTTTGAAAATAAAAACTCCCCATCTGCAAGGTTTTTACATAGCTAACTTTGAGGCCAAAAAAGTCAAATGTTACGAAGGTCCTTTGTTCATAAAGAGCTTTCAATGCTGCTAATTTGGCTTTGAACGACAAGCATTAAGAAACCCCTAACCCTGATCAGCATATTTCAAGATTGTAAAAAGAAAAGAGTTCGAAAGGCTGATTTCATTAAGTGAAATAAGTTGAACCTTTTCAGACCACCAATGCAAACCCACCAATTATCTACTTGATTCTCTATAAGACACATAGGAGCTGGGAAGAGACTTTTCAGATTTGGATGTTCTGCTTCAATGAACAAGCAAAATTTTTCTTGTTTTCCCCAGATTCTAGCAAAGCCAGTATGTGGATATCATCAGCATTGTTGAGATCTCCTTGTGTAGAAGACTTCTGATTAGTGAGAAATATGTCATACCATGTACACTCAATGCATTCTCTCTGAGCAAAGTATAATGTACAGAAAGAAAAAGGGCACTTTAATTACAGTTGAGCTTTGGCTGACACAATCCAAAAACATGGACTAAGGAAATACATTTAATTTATTGAAATTAATTTTGCTGAAAAAGAGGACTATGGTCTAAAACATATTCTGCTATAGATAAAGTATCTAAAAGCAAAAGTATAATGTATTCCCTCAAGGCCAACTAGTCTATTGGGGCGTGACCTTTAAAGTCCTCTGTTTTGACTAAAGCATGAACTGCTAACTGCAGTAATAGGAGATCAAATGTATCTATTAAATGCATCTCCTATACCTAGGTACCTAGAAAAGAAAAAGCAGAGGGGTAAAATGTAACAACCGATAAAGGCTGAACCTGCCAAGGGATTGAAATAGAAACAAAGTAACTAATGTTCTATCTGGTTACACTGTCACCTCCTAATGTAGGGAAAAGGAAAGCAGTAAATAGACCTGCCTTATATCTCACTGATAGTAACTAATTTCCAATAGGTTACTGTCAGGAAAGTGTGAAGTGACTTGGCAAGAATGGGTTAACTATTGGTATTAGTTCTTGCAAAAGACCAAGAAGAACCAGATCTTCATTTCCAGACAATGTGGGGCCGAACCTTGTATCTGGAATTCTCTACAGCTAGGGGTCTGGTGGGTACCTTAAGAGGTCATTTTAAGGACAGTCATACATGTAAAATAAATGTATTTCAGTATTAGAATATGTGACACGGAAGCCAATATTATATGTGTGAATGGGACGATAAGCCCATTAAAATGATACCCAACATAGAGACCTTATTCACTTGTTCCCTTGCCAAGGCGAGTTCTTAATATCTTGGGAAATATGTATTACACACAGGTTATGTTTGGTATTGTAGAAATTGCTAATTAATAAAAAAAAATGCGGTCAATATCCCAGTACAATGTACATATCTACATTTATATGCAATCTGCCTAAAGTGGAATTAAGCTTTTGGCTAGTTGTAAATCTGGACATTCCTAGACACTCCCACCTCATTCATAGCCCAGAAGGGGGTGGTTCAACAAGGGGTTTAAAAATCCTTGTAGTGAGTGCAGAGCAGTGATTAACATTCGGAGCAGGAGTTTCGATCTCTCACCCTTACACTGCACTAGCGATCGCAAGGAGAGGGATAGGGAGGGAGGCAACGTGCGGCCACGCACTAGAGCTGGCTATTCAGTCTGGAGGGTTCGAGGCACTTCCATTTGTTAAAGGGCCAGCAAAATATCCAGGACACTTTGCTAAAGATCCAGGAGAACGTGCCCCGTGTCTTGTTACATAGGGACCCCACTGTTATTTAAGGTACCTGTTTGTTACACCATGGTTACACCTAAGAAAGAACCCCTGTGGTCCGAAACGTGTGTGGACATGGAATAAACAGCCACTGTTTGCAGTACTTCTGCTTGTTAGTCGTTTTTCTTCTACTAACCAACCAGCCTGATTGTCGTAGCCATACAAAAAATAAAATTCTAGTGGACAAACAATTCTAATTGCATATATAATTGCTATATCTTTATAAGGTTGCTGCTACAAACAGCCTGCAGACCCTGGATAAATAAAAGCAATTAGTTCAATAAGTTGACAAAATCATTTTAAGCCCAGTCACCATGTCAAGGTTGCTTTCTTTAACTGGGTCCTAACCTACTGGTACTTTCCTTTTGGCTACATGAGCTGACAGCTTCTCTTGTGTGGCCTGCATGCTTGAAGCATTATCCAGGGTTTAGCAGGCTGTTTGTAGCAGCAACCTAATGGAGCTATAGTAAATATGCAATCAGAATTGTTTGTGCACTAGAATTCTATTGTTTGTATGTATTAAATTTATATCATATAAAACATCCCAATTTGTAGATTATAGATACATGCACATGTCATTATCACAGCACTGAATGATAAAGTAGGTAATGTAAAATATGTAATTGCACTGGTAAACAAAACAAATTAGAACCACCAAAAAGAATAACATTAGTGTGCAAATTAAATATTGAGATACATTTCAGGAAAAAATATATGTACAAATAGATGGCAATTGCATGTTTATATATCTAATTAGGGATGGCTGAAACTCATCAGTTTCATTCAGTTTTCGGATTCCCGGATCTCGGGAAAATCCCGTAAATGTAACAAATTTTCGATTATTATCAAATATTCAAGGCTATTTTTGGGGATTATCGAAAATAGCCTTGAACGTTAAATAATCCTCGAAAATATGATCGGAGACTACTTTCGAGTTTCCGATTGTATTTTTGAGGATTATCGAATGTTCAATAATTATAGAAAATATGCTTCGAAGTCCCAAAATCCGGACAATCCGTACAGATTCGGACGGATCATTTAGATTTCGTAACTGAGGGGTTCCGTGTCAGATTTGGGTCCGAGTCAGACCCAGATTCCATCTTAATATGTAATCACTCAGTGAAGCATGAAACGTTTATGTCCTTGTTGAGTCCATAAGGGACCCTTGTTATTAATTTAAGCATCCATAACGTTTCCTTCTGGATTATTGGTTTAATTTTACTTCTGGGTCCTGTGTATTAGCCTGGAAAGCAATACGTTTAGCCAGCAAACAATGTTTATCATGATTTGTAATGGCATACTTGTTATTTATATTAACAATTAAATTCAATGTTCAGCCAAAATGTTCCTAAATATTTACAGCCACAACCACAATTGACTTAAAAAAATAAAATACACATACTTTTTTTTGCCTTACTCTGTATCAACTGATCATCATGGTCAGGGTAAAAAGGACTACGTGGATGTATATGTCCATTTACCCTTCCGTACTACTGTATGTTACCTTTATTATGATGTGTTTAAAGAAGTGGACACTTTAGCTAAAGAGTTTTTGTGTCTTCCCCAGAAAAAACATTAGAAAAACACACTCATCTGTGAGATTGATTTTAAAAGATCTGACAAGCTGAAAATGTGAAAAACTGAAAATACAAAATCCATCATGTCAGCATCCTTTTCTCCTTTCACAACAGAACCTGACATTATTGCTTATTATTTACAAGGAAAATAACCCTTCCTGTCATTGACCCTGCAACATATATTAGGGAACTTTTCTTTCTGTACTTGAAAATTCTAAATTTCAGATTCAAACCTATAATCAGTAAAAATTACTGTGTAGAAAATGCTGCTCACAGAACAATGTTTTGCACTTCATTAGAGATACTTTTTAACACTATTCTACAATAACATAGGGCTGACCCACGTTGTTCCTGGGGAGTTTCTGTCCAGTGAAAAACTAGAATTCCATCTAAAAAAAATACCTTTTTAATTGTGTGTTCTCTCTACACAATGACTGGATGTTCTACAACCTAATGATTAATTAATAATAATTTAAGTACAAAAGCCTACTACAGGTTTTGTCCATCTAAAGGGCATGTCCACCCTAATAAAAAACTTTTACTATAATGTAGGGCAGCCCTGTCCAACCCCAACCACCATGTCAGAATGTTAAAAAAAGATTTACTGGGAGATTCATTAAAAGTTCTTATCGTTAAAAATGGTGCTAATTTTGCCAAAGCCAATCAGATATTATTTAACATTTGAAAGCCAACATCTGATTGGTTGGGGCAAAATTAGCACCATTTTTAATGATAAGAACTTTTATTGAATAACCCTGATAGAATGTAACTTATAGCCCCTCGATCCTCCAGTGCACTGATTTAGCTCCCTGCTTGCCGGAACTTGCAAGCAGGGGCCGGACCGGCAGCCACATCTGTGATCGGCTGAGAAGCAGCCGCAGGAATAAAGGGCTGTAAGTAGCATTTAAATCTTTTTTAACAAAATACATGCAGTTGGGGGCAGGCAGGGATGCCACCATACAGGAAAACCTTTTTACGCTAGGTGAATGAATTGGATGCCACGCTTCCATACCTGGATGTATGGTGAATGGATATGGATACCTGCTCTTGCCACGGTCCTCTCCGAAGACACGAGCGAGGAGGCAGAAACCTTTGGACAGGAATTCTATGGAACAAGCATTGAAAAAGGCTGAAGCCAGGTGGATTTTGTTCTCAAAGGCATGTCTAACTCGTTTGTATTATGGGCTTTGTAGGTTTGATTAGATGGTGTTTTGTGCACCTCCAGATAAATATTCCTATAAATAATGAACATATGAGGTATAGGTTTGGTACTCACAATTACTGGTCTGGGGGCACTTCTATATGCATATTTATTATTATTATTATTATTTTTTTTTTTTTTATATTCCTTTGTATTCATTCAGTGATTTGTTATTTAATCATTTGATTTGTGCTCTTTTTGATCTATTTTATTTTGTATTTCCTTCTATGTATGTTATGTTTTGCTGTCTACGAGTCTGTTATATTCTGTGGTTTATCCCTTTAAGATTGGGAGAGGCGGAACCTTTGACTACCTGCATGTATTTAAGGAGTTCCCTCCCCACCCTGGAGTCAGATTGCTTTTCACCTATGATTAAGTGCTTTATATGCACGAAACACATTAGGTACGGTTAGAGACGTATTTTGGATGTTTAATAAAGATGAATATTGATTTTACCTATAAGACCTACTGATTCAGCATATGGCAGTGTGTACACTCTTATCTTTGGAAGGTGTTCAGGAAGACATATACATATATCCTATATACATATATAGAGAAAAAAGAAGCTTAACGTTTAGCAATATGTGCTGAGTTGCTACAATCAGTTATGTCTCACTGAATATGGTACAGGGTAAAACACACTGGGGTTCTGAGAAACATTGCTAGAGGATTAGATTTTACTGGTGATATTTCATTTTAGGCCAGGATCATATTGGTGTAAATTTTGCTGTTTAAGCAATCCCTTTAAATAAAAGTGACATGTCTACAGAATTGCAGATAAAAGAGTCATGGGCATTCCTAATAAGAAGCCAACGACAAAGTGTAAAATAAATATTGCACGCATCTGCAAAAAGCAAAGTACATCTTATAATGGTGTAGGAAGAGCTCTTTGTATAACCATCATTGGCTATGGCTGATGGCAGACAGGGTGTGTCCAAACATAATTAATATCTCACAGTCCTAGCCCACCTCATTTTTTGGTCATTTACCTCACTGTCTATGGGATTAGAAAAGGAGCCCACCACAGCATAGGAAGGGAACTCCTGATTTATATCAACAACAAGACTTATCCCCTTAATCTGGACTTTGTTTTTCACCATGCATATAATATTTTCTAATATTCCTCCTTTTATTTTACTGTTGTGTATCTATATTTATGTTTTATACTATTTTTTGTAAATACCACTGAACCATTTTATTTACTTTTATTAACAATATTTTTTTTAAGAATCATGTCTTCTTAAGTAGATGCTACATATAGTAATTTATATTTAGTGTTGTTGCTTTATCTGTTATTATTCATGACTGGCCAGAGTAATAGAGATAATTGTATAATTGCAGATTTATAGCCATCATCCTAGTATTGTTTCTTGTGGAGTTAGTTTGCAAGTGTGACAGTATTTCGATATAATGGTAATAGGTATATGGAAATGACAGCAACTTCAGCCTGTGTGTTTGGCCCTGGTGAGTAGAGATGGCTGGTTCGCGACCGAAACCCGGATCCGCCGCGGATTTCTCCCGTCCGCGAACGCGGCGGATTATTCCGGATTTCGGACTTCCGAACTGCGGATTTTTTTTTTACGAAAATTTTCGAAAATACGAGTATCTCGTAATTACGAGGATCTACGATCACTTTCGGATCCGGAAAAACACGATGATCCTCGTTAATTAGCGAATCCTCGTAATTACGAGGATCATCGGTTTTTCCGGATCCCGAAAGTATCGTAGATCCTCGTAATTACGGAGATACTCGTATTTTCGAAAATTTTCGTAAAAAAAATAAATTTCGCGTAATTACGAGGATTAACGTAAGTTACGGGTATTCTCGTAATTACGAGATACGTAAAAACGAGTAATTCGTGTAAATTTTCAAGACGGAGCAAGCCCACATGATCCAAATTAGCCCAATGGGCAGCCTATCATAGTTATGGAAAGCCTCGTTTTTTTACGGAAATCCTCGTTTTTACGGGAATCTCGTATTTTCGAAAAATACCGTTTTTTTTAAAGCAACGCTAGGGATGTACTTTTTAGGTATTGTTGGCATTTTACGTGCTTCTAAGGCCATTACCCAGGTCCCTGAGTGGTTAAGTGTACGTTACCAAGGCTATTTAGAACCATTTTAATGCGGATTTTGCCGAACTTCCATTTTAATATGTTTTACACGGGCGCTCGCGGATTTTCGAATTTTCGGGTTTTTCGAAAATCCGCGGATCCCGCGCGGACCGGATTTTCGAGTTAGGACATCTCTACTGGTGACTGGAAAAATTCTAACTGTCTTAGGTTGAGAGTCGTTGTTTCGTCACACTGAAAAGGATATCACATATTTTGCGAATATTGTGAAACATATACTTATATGAAAAACTTTCCTAATATGTAACTGGCACACTAGTACAAAACAGTACAAATTGCAGTGTTGATTCTTGACTGCCAATGCCTCAATCAGACCAACACCCAAAATATGCAGTTGTAAAAGCAGACACCCCATAGTATGATCCGTCTTTTTTTAAAGATGCCATTGTGAGCACACTGTCAGAGCAAAGGTCTACATGAGAAGAGTGTAACTTATTTCACAATTCTTTTTTTGTATCTCCCCCCCCTCCTTTAGACACCAGTGATGGAGCGGGGCTTCATGTCTCTTACCTCCTTTCACAACTCATTGACAAAGTTTGCACATGGCATTACAATGTTAACTTTAACTCTGTATTTCAAATAGAGAGTTTTTTCCAACTTCTTTTTAACCAAATTTTGGATGCAATCCACCAACAATCCTGTTTTGGCTAAGACGATCTTAATGGTCTGTAATGATGCCCCGCAACACAGGCTTTTCGCCATGGAGGCCATGGTTGAGACAGCCCAAAGCATGGTCAGGGAATCCACACAAAAGAACCGCTTCACGCCAGTAAGGTTAAGTAAAATTGCTTTATTTCCACAGGTTAAAAACATTTGTGGGTCCATTCCACTATCCAGGTTACATAAATGGAGGAAGAGAGAACCAAGGGAATAGAACGGAAGTCCCAGCCTTACGCGTTTGTGGCGAGCTGTCACTACTTAGAGGCTGTTAGCGGACCAATAGAATGCTCTTAAATATCCAACAGGTGGGATTCAATTACCAGACAAATTATACAAAAGTATCAAGCAACAAGTGATCTATCTCAGACCAGAGGTGAAACAAAGTGAGACAGAAATAGAAACAGAAATGAGACACAGGGAAAGTACAGCAGATCTTTAAGGGCATGGGTCAGGGCATGGTAAGACAGGTTGGGGTGTTAGCTGGGATGCCCAGAGGCTACAAGCTGCCCCGGATCAAGTTCCTCCTTATTGCTGGGAATGTATAAGCGATTGTTACCCATGCAATAAGTGGGATGCCAATTGGCTGCGTTTATGTGCGGTATGCAGACAGAGGCTCCTTCCCAATCTGTTTATAGAATCAAAGAGGTATAATTTGTCAAGGCCAGCTGTCTAGAATGATTTTGGGCCAAAAAAGTAAATTTTTGCTGATGGGTCCTGCTGATAAATCATGATTTTCCATATGTTGAAAAACAATATTAAGTGTGGAAAAATGGACTGCTGTGCTAACAGATTATTGATCAATTAAACAATGTTGGCTGGGGGAAAAAAATCTGTCCCAAGTCTGCCTATGGTGTCAGTCTTATGTTAAGTGTAGTGTAGTCCCTCTTCAATTCACCATGGTTTTGCAATATTTGTGTGTTACTAGTTATTGCAAATTTATTAAAGGGCTACAGGAGATGGTGCCCCAGTAATAATTTGCTTGTTAAGAATTAGGGATGGCCGCGGTTCGCGGATCCGAACCCGGATCCGCCGCGGACTTATCCCGTTCACGAACGGCGGATTTTCCGTATTTTCCGCCTTCTGAACTTTGAACCGCAGTTTCTCTATTTTCAAAAATTTTCTAAATTACGAGGATTCCTCGTATTTCAGAAATACGTATTTTTCAAAAATTTTTCCAAATTACGAGGATTTCTTGTATTTTCGAGTTTTTTTTATTTTAATGGGTCCGCTTGCGGATTTTAGAATTTTCGAATTTTTTCAATATATTCTCGGATTAGGACACCAGCAGGACAACATGAGAGAAACGGAGGAGACACTGCAGCACATATGACAACGCTCCTGGAGAAGAAAAAAGTGTCTTTTTAGGGGCTGGAGACGGACGAGAGGAGGAAGGAAGCACAAAGATAAGGGACGGGGAAGGAACAAACAGTAATTAACATCTCACGCACAAGTTAACGGTGAGTGAAACCTCATTACTAACTAAAGGGTTAAATTTCCAGCCTTGTCCAAGATTAATGCTTGGGACTTTGAAAAGAATGTTTAATTTGAACGCTCACTGAAATGAAGAGATTGTTTAAGAATAAAAAATTGAAACTATTACTGTATATCCTTTCAGACCTAAGATCCTTCATACCCACCGGTACATTTAATAGCAGTGATTTATTTTCAAACATCTTAAATCAGAGGTTTTCTACTAAGTCTAAGAAGCACGATCCAATTTGACTAAAATGAATGGAATGCTCTAAAGATTTATGTATAACAATGATATCATATTGAAACAGCAGATAAAGGGGGGCGCTATTGTTCTGATGGACTATACATTCTACAAAAGAAAGCATGAAATCGCACCTGAGGTGGAGATATACAATACTGCCAAAAGATCCAACCGTGAGTATTTACACTAAGATAAAAAACTTAGTGATATTGCTTAACAAATGGTTGGATGACAAATAAATATTTGACTTTATGCTAGATGATAGCCCTAGAAGACCAGTAATTTATGGATTACCCAAACCACAAAAACATCAAAACACCCCCTTCAGACCTATAGTCTCTGCTTTGGATCCATTTTACAACCATGTCAAATTTATTGACTTTATTTTAAAAACTCTGGTTAACTATTGCGGCCTCCATTAAGGACCACAAGACTTTCTGGACCAACTCAAATTGATAGAGACTGGAACCCAACTGGATATTACTAACGTTGGACATTACAGCATTGTATACAACATACAAAATGACAAGGGTATGGAAGACATACGACGTCCCTGGAACAGAAATACAAATGGATCATTGCCCATTGGTTCATTATGAATTTTGTCGATAATATTACATAATAATTATTTCAGATTGAGGACCAATATTTTTTACAGCAAGTCGGAACAGCCATGGGCAGTCCGACGCGCCATCATACGCCAATTTTCGTGGGACATTTAGAAAATGAGTATGTTACAGCAGTGAGTTATATAAAAACATTGTGTAAAATACATGCGGTTATAGATGACTATATTCATAATATGGAAAGGGACTGAAAAGGAAGCCACATTGTTAATGAGTTATTGAATAATATGGATAAAAATTTGAAGTTTGAAATGATCATGTCTAAATTGGATGTACAATGACTGTGAAGGGTGATAATATAAATACAAACACAATAACAACAAACCAACGGATCGGAACACGATATTGAGAGCAGATAGCTTCCATCCAACATGTGTTCACAAGTTACCCAATCGCATTTTTAGGGTTCACCGTATTTGTAATGATTCCGGGAGAGGGAAGCACAATTAAACAGGATGGAAACAAATTTTTGGAGAGGGGTTACAAACACATGAGCAGAGATATAAACATTAGGCTAGAAACACAAGCATTCAAACTACACAACATAAATAAGGTACAGAAAAAAGGAAACACGCCTATGATCCAAAAATATCCGACACGCCTAACATAGACAATCAAACAGTAAGAAAGTATTGGCAATCATTCAAGGGGACTGAGAACTATGTGAAGAAGTAAGACAAAGCCTATCCCCACATATAGAAAAGGGCTGATCATTATATTTCTTACCTAGTACAGGTGCTCCAGTTCACAATATTCAAAACGCCACTGTAAAACTGTGTTCCATAAAACTGGTTGTTACCGTTGCTGTAATGCTAGTATTTGCAAACTCATTAATCATAGGAAACAGTTTCAACACCCACATAGTGGCAAAGATATATTCAATCAAAGGTACTAAAAGGCATACAGTTACGTGTGTTTATTTACTCAAGTGCCCTGTTCAAGAAGATCTAATATTGATAAAACCATGGACCTTTATAAAAGACGGTTTCATCAAACCATAATAGTGATACAACTTGTTGGGAAAGGAAAGACAAGAAGAACTTACAGCATAAAAAATATACCACACAGAGCGGCACATTCATAGGAATACCAAACACCAGGTACATGAATTGACAGGGATGGTGATAGACCGGTATACTCGCACAAAAGAGGGGTGGTAACAGGAATAAAGACTTTGAGAAAGAATCGCTTTTGATTAATACTTACAAGCACTACAAACCGCGGGGACTAAATGTAATTTAGGGCTAAAGCTTTTTAAGTGACGGTAAATACTACATGTACTACATGTTATATAGATATTACGAATACTTTTTTGCTTTTTTCCTCCTTTTGTGTGGGTATTTCATATTACGTATATTAATATTCACATAATTTCACATATTTTATATCTATATGAATGGTGACATAGGTTAACTCGTGAAGGTAAACGACTTTTTAAACTTTTTAACATCACGTCACTATGATGGTTTTTTATATATAACAACATTTTATAAGATTATTATTATGGCACATGCATCCTGGTTGGACTATTTGTCTAATAACTTGTCGTCACATTTTATGTGTCTTATTTTTTAAAGTATTTATATAGGATAAATTATTTCCGGGTCTGGTATTATTGTGATTGTGCATTATACTATCATATTGCACTAAGGTGATGTCAACATCATTTCCTGGTTGCGAACACGTTATTAAAAATGCACTTAAGCACTTTGATCATTGTTTTTGTCTGAAGAATGGTTCCACACGGTACGAAACTTACAGTGTGATAAACACACTAAAATTTTTTTTGAAAGATGGAGGTGCGCTGTTTCTTATGATTGTCTGGTGAATTGAGGCGGCCTGTGGCCTATGGCCCTAACAGCTGCAACCCAGCACGCTTTGAATTACTTAACGGGAGTCGGTTGACCAAAAATACTTACACTTTCAGATAGATTGAGGCTATTGAGCTGTAAGTTCAATATTTATAACTATGAAGAGCCACGACGGTCTGGAACAAGTGCCGCCTAGGGAAACGCATGCATAGTCACAACAGGATCTAAACCAAGCATTGAGTGACCATGCTCTTGGGACCCACACGGGGCCAAGTTTCCCATTGATTGTATCCACACGGCTACTCTCAACAGAATATTTTCTGTGTCAATCTTGTAGTGTTTTTAGTTTAATACTCACCTTCTTATGTAATATTTCAGAATAGAGATGGACTGTTGCCGCTACTGGCAAGTTACGTCACTCATCCTTATTACGTGTTGTGTATTTATATATATTAACATTAGCTATTTTATGATGATACTAATATAACACTTTTATAGGAGTGTCGTTGTCACTGAGGTGTGTGTATAATTTTACTACTTTTTATACTATTTATATAATGTTTTGCGGGCGTTAACTTGGTAGTGTTTATCCTACTGAAACCAGCACAGTTCACTTTATGACTAGACACTTGATTGTCACCCATGTTCCAGATCTGGGCTATCCTCTTCTTGGCATTCTGTACCTATGGGGTTAAATAGACTCTTACGGTTCACAGGTAGTTGGCCTTTATGATTTAGTATCATTGGTGTGCATCGGGGTTTGTGACACACCCCCGGCCTTCTGATCTATCACACATGCTTTGTTCCCCATTGGCGTTCCCACATGACATCACCGTTACACGCCCCCCTCACTCGGGTGATTGGAGAAGCACGGTATATTCAAACTTTGTAAGCACATTTTTCTGATGTTCTGAAGACGGCCCCGCTTTTGGGGCGGAAACTGTAAACCTGTTTTGCTGAATAACACTTGATTGTTTGCGAAGCCCTGTGAGTGCCTCCGTTCATACAGATTATATATATATATATATATATATATATATATATATATATATATAGTACTCATTCATAGGTTAAAGGGGAACTGTGGTCTCCAAACAAGTTGATAAATAAAGTTTAAATAAAAGGCCAGGTTCCTACCTTCATTATCAACCACCTCTATACGACTGTACAGCCCAAGATATGTTAAAATTTCTGATCAGAAAGTTAAGGGGTGATTTAGAAATTTGGGGTTAGTGCGGGGGTGGACAAAACGTGTGTCTCGGATGACTTTTGTTTAATGTATGGGCGCTTGGTCAGCATCGCTGATAATATGACGTCATGGATCAACAACGACCGACCGAACACCCGTTTTGCCAAATGAGCGCCCAATCATTACATGAAAGTTGCCTAAAATGGACTTTTGGTACACAATAGTGCATTGCCGGTCAGGCCCGTGATTGTAAGCACTTCATTCTCAACACATTCAATTCAAAGACTATCTCTAGGATGCACAAAAAAATATAGTTCAAACACCAAAAACCATATATTCCGTTGGAGACCTATCATTTATTAGATATTATCAGGGAGATTCAATAAAAGTTCTTATCGTTTAAAATGGTGCTAATTTTGCCCCAACCAATCAGATGTTAGCTTTCGAATGTTAAATAAGATCTGATTGGTTGGGGCAAAATTAGCACCATTTTAAACGATTAGAACTTTTATTGAATAACCCTGTATATTTGTAACTTTGTTTTTCATTTTTCATAGGTCTGGATCACATAAGTATTTGTAACAATAGATCTGAAAAAGCTATTTCTTTTTGATCTCAATGCACAAATATTGTAGGCATGAAAAAGCTATTTCTTTTTGATCTCAATGCACAAATATTGTAGGCAACATATCCTTTTGGCTCGGCGATCACATGACTAATACAATTACAATTGCAATGTGCATTAGCAGGTTATCTTATAGGAAGAATTTCTTTGGATTTTGAATGCTTTTTCGATTTTTTTTCACATTTACAGTATTTACTCTATAATCATCTATTCAACAACAACAAAAAATGTTACAGTAACTTCTATTTGTCATGATTTTTGTGCTTCAAGTATCTCATTAGCCACTTTAGCAACTTGATTACTAGTTGGTTCAAAGATTGAATCACATCTTTACTGAATTGGAATAATGTATATAGATATTCACAGAAAACATTCAGACTGCAACACATATATTATTACAATTTAAATAGATTTTTATCTCTAAAGCTATTATTTCATTATAATCTATCCAAAAAGAAAAGAAAAAAAAATAAGTGGAAAATAAAGAAGAAAACTATAGAACTTTTCAGAACTTTTACAGAGGAGGCACGTTGATATGCAGAGTCAGTCATTGGCCGTGGTGCTATCATGGCAGTGACTGACTGCTGCAACGCTGAAGAAAGCCAGCATCTGTGTGAAATGCTAGCTTTCTTGCAGCAGTGAAATATAAGGCTGGAAACGCACTATACAATATTTTTGGATGACAAACCGATGTTACGTGTGTCGGTTGGTTGGCAGGAAATATTGTATGCAATCTCGGTTGCCTGTTCATCTGGACCAGATAAACGGGCAACCAACTATGTCACAGCATCTGTCTGCTACAGCTACTTCTGCCGTGACCAACAGTGATTTACACCAGCTGACCGCTCACAAGTGGCGGACAGTTGGACAGTCAGATCTCGGCCCGTAAGTTACCAGCCTACGTATTACAGGCTTCAGTGATCAAAGGGAGGTAAGAAACTGGGGTGGGGATAATAAGTACAGGTTTTAATTTAGGGGGTTCCACTCGAGTATTCCCTGATTTACGAAAAACTGCAAATTTTGGGGGTCAATGGGGGAAAAGTTTGGAAATTTCCACCTAAAATAGGGTTTAAATAGCAGTGGTAACTTACTGTTAATGGCTCCGGAATGTGGGAAATGTTCAGAGGAACCCGTCCCCGTGAGAACAGCAAAAAAAAACGGTAGTAGCGCACACGCGCGCCACTTCTGGTTTCCGCAGCCCGTTTTTAGTAATCCTCGAACAGCTGATTTAAGAATTCCCAATCGAAGATGATTTCTAAATGGCCAAAAGTCCTGCACCCATTTGAGGATTTCTGAACGGCCAAAAGTCCCACAGCCGGGCGTTCGGCAGCCTCCCAGCTCAACCCCTTGTGTGATTATATGATTGCAAGCATTGAAATATTAACCAATCACAATTGTATTTGGTCCTTCAGAAAACCTATATACAGAGATGCAAACCCCATGGAGCTCAGAAGTCATCACAGTGATGGCAGAAGAAAGAAGACTCCAGCAACACCAGAGATATTGATGTCCCCAGCACCGGCGATGTCACTGGTGGCCACAGCGCCGCTGATGTCACCAGTTGGAAGAAAGAAGACATCCCCCAAGGGCTCTTCTAAGAGCAAATGGGGGTCTTGGTTTCAAGCTGCAGGACCCTTAACAAAGGCACTTGCCAGGGCCACAAGGTCACTTATAAGTGCTGGGGAGGGGGGTCCCAGTCGAGCTGCAGGACCCCTTAAGCTCCAAAAGGCACTTGTCATTGCCACAAGGGCCCTTCCAAGGGCCACAAGGGCACTTAAAAGTGCTGGGCAGGGCCACAATGGCCCTACTAAGGACCCGGGAGGGGGTCCGGGGTTGGGCCGCAGGACCCACGAATGTCTGGCCGCGGGACTTTTGGACATTCGAAAATCCCCGGCCGTCTAAAGAAAAAGTCCGGAAAGTGGATTTCAGGAAAAATCTGTGAGATCCGCGATTCGTGGGCCCCTGGGTTCGGATCCATGAACCGCCAATCCCTAGTTGACATGTTCTTTAACTATGAGGTGTTATGCATTGCCTTGCATTATCCACTTCACTAAAGAAATGCTGCAGATACTTTATAAAAAAGTTATACATGTAATTCATATTAATTGAGAATATCGTTCCCCCTCTAAACAGGCATACAGGGATACCTGTGCTCTTTATGGTTCTCCTGCAGTCAAAAGTAAAGGAAACCAAAGAGTAGGAGCTGTCTTCCTGTCCAAAAGGTTTCTGCCTCCTCCTTGTCCTCTGAGAGGACAGTGGCAAGTGCAGGGGAGGATTTCCCCCCTTCCTCCCTCCTGATCCCTCCTGGCTGCCTTTCACCTCATGTGAAAACATACATATATGTTATGTGCCATCCTTTCCCACCCCGTTTGTAGTTCCAGAAAACAGGGAGCAGGACCTGAACGCCAGGGGATTGAGGAGCTGTAAGGAAAGCTATAAGTGAAAGATTTTCTTCCCCTTCTCTCTTATAAGGTAGAGGATAGGCTACAGAATGGTTGCAGGTCTGTAACTAGCTCCAGAAAAGATTGGTATTTGGGGGGGAAGTTTATGATACATGCCTGTCACAGAGCCACAGCAACAGGGCAGTTGGGGGAAGTGTAACTTTAACACGCCTTATTGGTCTACCATTTGAAAATAACCCACAAGGGCACAGTATACCATACTGTATATACAAAAGCTTTATTCATACACAAGATATTCTTTTGTTATTTTTTTCTAGATTGTATTTATTAATATCAACCCTGAGCAAGGTACTACATTTATAATTATGTAATTGTCTGGTATGTAGGTACTGATTTGGTAATATACTTGGGAGAAATCACACCTTGATAGAGGTACCTTGCATTTGCCAAAAATATTTACCTAGAAACATAAAATAATTATGATACTCTGTGTTACTTTATTTAATAGTGATATATTTTATGTCTCCCAGTCCTGCATCATACTTTAGGGGCATGTTCTTGACAATATTTAAAATGTTTATTTAGCAAGTAGACAGACAAAACCCTGGGACCTCAAAACATATCCTTTGTTATAAATATTCCTAAACTGACCTACACACCGCAATCCCCTCTGCTTGCTCTACTCCTTATGCCTCTTTTCCCAATGACTCGTGTATAAGCTTGTATCAGGCTTGCAAAGCCAGCAGAGAGACAGCAGAGGGGAATTTAAGTATTGTTTTTTAGGTATCATTATTTAAGTAACTGTAGTGTTATTTAACAAGAGATTTTTCTTTTTAGGTAGGAGTATTATTTAAAGATATATAAACACGTCTCTTCCTGACTAAATTCAGTCCATCTATTGTTTTGAGCAATCTTTTAAAAAAGGAAACATTTAGAGCTTCTTTGCCATGGTTTAGAACAGCACATATTTTATATTTAGCTCTGCTAGATCCTTTAACCATGTCAGCTGAAGTGTAGTGAAAGGGGAAAAAAATTCCAAGTGTGTGAAAGGTATGGGATAGAAAGTAAAATCAGAGAGAGAACAGTTGGCATAGAGACAATAAATGAAAATGAAAGTCAGTGTGACAAAGCTTTCACAATTGTCTTACTTCTAGCAAATACCTTGGTTTCCAAAACTATTTTAGCAATTTAAATAGCAACCAGCATTCAAAATCATTCATATCACCTAATGAAATGTGGTGAGCATTAATAGAAACTGTATGAAAAAAGTTAGTAAAAAAAGGGAAGTAAAATATCTAACTTTTTATTTCCTTAAAATAACATATAATGCAGTTAAAAATCTATACAACCAAGGATTAAAATATAAAAGGAATATAACCAACATAGAAGAATATGAAATTCTATTTCAGAAAGGACTAATATATATATACTTAAAGGGTATGTCCACCTAAGAAAACTACTTTTGGGGTTTCGGGGTTTTTTTGGGAGGTGAAGGAGCTATGTCTTACCTCCTGTTCTTCAATAAAACCTGCAGGAGGCAGGAGCGAAGGTAAGAAACGAAACTGGTCTTGTGCTCCTCTGCCGCTTTCTCTGCCAGGTCCCGACGGACTTTGTCCACTATGCGCAGCGCAACAGTGTGTTGTTCCACTGAGTAAATGGGTAAAGGACCCACTTTGTTGCATAATGTTGTATGTTCCCATTTTCTTGTTTTACTTACATTGGAGACGTGGCAGGAAGTCCAGACACCAGCCCCACTGAGAATCTATATAGCATGTGTTAGTGCTAGGGGTGTGCACTTACCTTCAAAGCAAAGTCTGTCGGGACTTGTCAGAAGATCAGCGGAGAAGCATGAGACCCGGTAAGTTACTCTCCTGTCTCCTGCAGGTTTTATTGAAGAACAGGAGGTTAGACATAGCTCCTTTACCTCCCATTCTTCAATAAAACTGAAACCCTAAAGGAGTTTTCTTAGGTGGACATACTCTTTAATGTAACCTGCAAGTGATTAATGAAAACTAATATGCAGAATTGTTTTTCACTATATTTTATTGAGCTGAGGCCAATTCACTCTTTCTGTACGTATAACAGTTTAAAGTGGTGAGGGAGCAAGTATTACACTATTTTAATCAGTAGTTTCTGGGTTATAAGGGCAATTAGACCCCCCCTTTCTCAGTCAAAGTACCCAGGGTCTTATGCAGTATAATGAGCCTTTATAAAGTTTTTATAGGTTTGTTATCAGTAATGTCTATTAGCAAACCTTAAAAGTAATTGGAAAAACAATTGCTGGTAGCTGTCGTATTTTTGATGTCAATGTTGGTTTTCATCCATGGCAAAAATCTTCACTGTGGTCAAAAATGCAAAATGCAACAATTTCATACATTGGTTAAGAAAGCATATATATAAATTATGTATAAATTGATATAAGTTCAGCATGGCTTCCCTGCCCCGAAGAGATAACAATATAAGTGGGAGGGACAACATACAGTTGTATCCATCCCTCCACAACATACCAAGTGGGGGGATGGGTACAAAGTTCTTGAGATGGTTAACAATCATTTGTTGTGCAGATGCTCCGAAAGGTAGGATAACAGTCTAGATTTAAAAGCATTAATGGATATCACCTGGCGAAGCAAGGGAGGGAGAGAGTTACAAAGGTAGGGAGCAGCAAGAGAGAATGGTTTAAGGCTTGAGGCAAATTATTGCAGTAGTTAGGTAGCACAACGGCTGCAGAATGGTTATGGGTTTCCTCCAGGTAATCTAATTTGCACACAAAAATAGAAGTACTGATAGGTTGCATGTGTGAGATAAATTGTTAACACTAAACTCCTCAGGGCAGGGCATGATGTGACTAGGTTTAATAAGTGTAAAGTAGTACATTCTTTTAGATCTGTATAAGAAATATATAAAATTAACAATTATTCCTGTGGCACATCTTCCATAGTAATCCACAAAGCTAAGGATGGCTAGCCTCTCAAATCCTGGAAAAGATACCAATTTCTAAAGAAAAATATGTAGGTTCTGAAAAGATGGTAACTAAACTCTCACCATTAGATTTAAGGAGAGGTGCCAAACCGCAATGATTAAAGTCAAAGCGTAGGGGGATTATTTTCTTCTTCCTTATTGAGTAGTGTACCACTAGTAATGTTTAATAGCATAATTACTGATGGAAAAGGAAACACACAGGAGTACAGATTAGACATTAAAGGGCAAGTTTCAGGCCCTAAAATTAAAACTTACCTATAGGTAAATCACCCCTCAAAACCCTAAACGGTAATAGTTTGAAGTCTGAAATATATAAGTCTAACCTAAAATTCTACACAATGTCCTGTTGTCCCTGTTTCTGCTTCCTGGTTCTTCCAGTTAGTAACTGTCAGTTATGGATTTGACAGTTGACATCACAGCCAATGATTGAATGTTTATCCCCTATCTGCCTCTTCTGAGCATGCCCCAGGCTCAGTACAAGCTCAGTACAGGTTTCTAAATTGCTTGGTTTCCATGAGGCATCCAGAAGCATAGCAGGCCTACAGTATTGAATTCATAGGACAAACTATGATATATCAGCATATTTTAAAGAGACCATTCTTTCTAAAAGATGTTCTTGCAACAAAGCTTTTTATTAGCAAGTTCAGCACATTACATGTTTCTGACCCAAGTCCTTTTCCACACTTGCATAGAAAGCTTTATTGCAGAGAATTGTAGTGTTGAGTTTAAGGCTTTTTCAACCATTACAATGGACTGGGTACTAGTATAGTTTAGTTTTATAATAACAGACATATAGATAAAAATATATTCTCAAGGAAGGCAGCTAAATATTTTTTTCTCATTTCCCAGATGAACAGTTTTTATACTTGGAAGGCTCACATCATTTATTACAGATAATTCTTCCTTTTATTTTTTATCATTATATTTTATTCCTACTTCCTTTTAAGCTTTCTGCACATTATAGGAACTGTCAAGGCCCAAGGCTCATCTTGTATGGGCTGCTTGCGCTGAAAGTTAAAAAGGCAGCACCAGACATTAAGACTCTTGTTCATGTTCAATGGGTTATGTAGGTTTTGACAGTTCTTGGACATTTCTAATGATTACTTTCTGCTTTGGACAGCTAGGCAAATCCAAGGTAAGGTAAGAAGTGCCTAGAGCACAGTATTTCACATTTTGGAGTATCAACAAGTAATGTAAAAAATTAATTTGAAACAGTTCAATAAAAAGTGTAAAATAAGTAAAGTGAACAGCTAACTTAACAAGAGGGGAGAGACAACATATACTAAAAAAAGTATTAGTAATTTAAACAGCTAATTTAACATTTTGTACTGCTATTGGAATTATTAAAGTGATATTACACCTCCGAAATGACCCTTGTTTATTTAAAAGTTTAATTTTGATAAAAACAAAGTACTTGTTTCCCAAATTTCCCCCTAAGCCGAGATCTCACTATATACCAAACCACAACCCTGCAGTGGTCCTGTGGCTGTCCTGTCAGCTCCCCTGTGCTCCCCCTCCACCACCCTTTGCATCTCTGTGGTGTACTGTCCTTTTAAGCTACAGTATTTTTTTTTGCAGACTCTTATTATGAGGGGGAGCTGTTGATTTTGGGTCATTTTTATTCTGTTAATTTTTATGTAAACTGTTAGGAATGTCACATAAGGAAATTTAGACATGAGATTAGTGATGTAAATTAGTTTCTTCCTGAACCTGTTTTTTGGGCAGAACTACTGTTTAGTCAAAACTACCGATTTACACGACACTGCAGACATTTTGATAGTCAAAGCTTTTGACACTGAAATGTCATGGATTTGATGCGTCACTAAAGAATCAAGTAAGAAAGGGGGGAAAAGAATGGGGTACGGGGTCTATACTCCAGTTAATCATATCTAATTTAACGTCTCAATCCTCCATGTGCAGATATATACATGAGCAAACAGAAAGGTAGATAGGGAGAGTCAATAAACGACAGTCTCAGCTGTGACGGTGTGTGTAATATACATATTCACACAATCCCACAGAACATGTTTTTGGCAGCATGTGCCCTTTCTTAAGTGCACCGTCACAGCTTAGACTGTGGTTTATTGCCTCTCCCTATCTACCTTTCTCTTTGCTTAAGAATGGGAAAAGTAAAGGCTAGCGTTAAGGTAGTTTTCATGTTAACATAGCAGCCTTTGAGAATATTCTACACCTACGAGGTTTTAACAGCATTCCATTATCTAAATGCAGAGCCAGAGATACAAATAAGGCTGTTGTGGCTTTATTGAGCCATCATCAGTGCAACATAGGAAATTTTGAAGTGGAATAATTTTTTTTAATGAAAACAATTTGCTGTAAAAAATTGTCAATAAATGTAATCATCATACAATAAAATGATCAGTGAAACAAAACCTGGTTGTATCTGACATATCAAGAAAAAGGTAACTGTCTCTTTGGTTGAAGATTTTTATTTCTTTATAACACAATTTAAAAAAAAATAAAAAATCAAACCACTTATAAATGATAAAATGTTTAACGAGAAGTTTCTGAACCATAACCAGATACAATGTGTTTAGTCAACAGTGTTGTCCAGGTTGAATAAATTCTATTTTTGATTCATAATTAGACATAAAGGTCATCTGAAGGCACATTTAGCTTTTGCCCTGGAAGGGAAAACAATTCAAATGGTTACTGGAAAAATTAGTTGAATTTCATCCAGCTGTATTTATACAGCTGGATGAAATTCCAGCTGTATCTATACCTATCGATTTATAGTTAAGGTTCTAATTAGTTATAAATGTGTTTTGCAGTCTATTAAGAAAATAGAAATGCGTGTTCCTTTGTTAATTATCTGCATTAAACAGGAGAAAGAAAACAGCACAATTCCAGCCTTTTCCAATAAAGAAAAGGCTGCAGAAGTTGGAATTTCAGCCACAACAGCTGTATATACCAGAGAAAGCAGAAATAACTGACATGCATCAAAGATGTTAATCCTTTCAGGGCCAGCAGAATTTCCACTGTGTGCACACTCAGTGCCAGAAGACTTTTGAGCACTTGCCACTCATTTGGTTTAGAGAAGTTTTACAGTAGGAAAACCCACACTGAGAGAATTATATATCTTTTAATTAGAATGTAAAAGTATTTCTCATGTTTAAAGGACACAAACTGTTATATTTACTCTCCCCACTCCTGATAACCCTGACATCACAAACCTTACTTCCTCCCTGGGGTTCCTTAACTGAGATACTCACCCTATCCTCTACAATCCTCTTCCCTGGTCTTCTGGTTTCTTTCCAGCACAGAATTAATCATGGCCATGACTGATGACATCACTGCCGCTGACCGGACCTCTGCACATGTGTGAGCAGCAACTGGGTTTGATGTTTGTATTAAAGGAGAACTAAACCCAATACACTCCAGATTCTGAACATATGCGCTCTAAAAAAACCCCAATAAACTAAAAAATCCCACCACAATAAATTACATTAAAGTAAATGTAAACCCCTGAAGAACTGGATGAAAAAAATGTGTGTATGTACAATGACTTTGCCTTATCTGTCCTGAAAAAGGATTGGCTAGATGCTACTAGTGGGTGTGACCAACTGTAAAACAATCTTGCAATATCTTTGGACTGAGCATGTGTAAAGAACATAATGATCAGTAACCACACTGGGTGATAAAACATAAACCCCAAGCTAGAAATGTAAATATCCTAACAACCATATCAAAATGAGAGGTGAGGCACAGATTACAGCTCTTATATTAAGGTTCTCTTCCTTCTGAAGTGTTGTTCTAAGGCTTTAGTTGTCCTTTAACTACATATTCTAAGGTTTTTTTTTATCAAAATGAAGATACACAGGCAATTTATTTTATCATACAGTATTTTCACCCCCCCTCCCCAAACAATAATATCTGAGACAAAATGAAATGTGGATTTCACAGAGAGACTGTAGTGGAAAGCTAAAAAAAACAATGCAAATATAAAGGAATATCTCCTAAATAAAAACGTACGTCATATGCATTGGCGCACACAGGGATATGGCTCATATATAGACCCAAAGGGGTTTATATTTATTTGCTTCATAATTCGAGCAAATAAAGCCAGACACTTCTGTCTGGAAAAAGATTAACTAAAAAACACTCTATCTCAAAAATACCCCCCAACAAGCAACATATTTTTCGAATCTACTCACCTTCGATACTGTACTTAACAGTTGCTATTCTTTCATATATACATTCAAAATTCTGGTTGAAATTACTTTTAGCATTTTTTGCGAAATTCCAAGGAAAAACATACAAATCTTGTAGAAATAAAAACTGTTTTCAGTTAAAATAAAGAATCAAAAAAAACAGAGACAAAGTTAGATATTTCTCTCTTATACCCTAAAATGCTTACCGGTAATATCAATCTTCTACATGTCCTGAATAAAACAGTACCCCACATTTATGGGTGAATGCAGAAGTCCTGCCAGCAAACAAAGTCAAAAGATGCAATTATAAATCACTTCAGGACACTGGAGGGGGTTTGTTTACACGTCAAATTCCCCCAAAACCTTTTCAGTAATAGGGATACTTTCAGCAGTTTGGCGCTACAATCTTTAGATTCGAACATGTAGAGTTCCTTATACAGATCAATTAGTTATATCCAGCCTACCCAAACATATTGATCTCTGAAAACTCCTATGTATACCACTGGTTTTTATTATAGTTGTATACCCGCATAATCTTGTCAATGATGATAAAACATAAAGAAAATAATTGTAAACACACAAAGGCTGTTGAACTACACTCCTCCAAAGGTCATCCCACCGCTGGCTGTACTGCTCCTCAGCCCATAATATATGTACCAAAAAACAAATGCAAATGGATGCTCCAAAGTTCTTTTTGGAAAATAATAATCCTTTTACTCTCCCATTCATGAGATATCCCTCCACCCTTAATCAAGCTTAGAGAGAAAGAGACCACAACAAACTTTTATCCAGAGTCTCCTCCATCTTGTGGGCAGGACCAATTAATTAACATCAGTGATTAATTCTTTAACATACAAACGGTGATAAACACTTCACTTCTTATACACTTCATATCAAAAATGAACAATATTCAACAATATAGGTTATATCAACATGTTCATGATCCTTTATATTATTAAAATGCTATATATTTTAAAACAAGAGGTTTGTACTTAACACAAAATTGTCTTTACTAATAGCAAAGGGCTCCTATTTTTTCTCAAGTCCCCTTAAAAAGCCAAATGCAACATAAATAAAAAAAAGATATTTATAACCATATTTCACCCATTTTAGCCCTGGAAACCAAAACTCTTCAGGATCTCATTTCTAACGAACTGTACCACACTACCGAATTATCACACAGTATTTTCTGTATCCACTTATCTTGTGTTTTAGATTTTTCTAACAGCATAAACAAATCTATCAATCGATTAAATATATATTATCACATGTAACTCATGGTGGAATTTATAGAGTGTAGCAAATGCTCTTACCTTTCTCAGAAGAGAGGTAAGAGGCGGAAACTTTTTCACTAACAGACAGGCTACTGCTCTTCACTTTCTGGGACTTTGGAAAGGAGCAGGAGAACCATTAGGAGCTGAGCGGTAAGGTAAGGATTATTAAACACTGCACAGTGGGGCCAGTAGTGGGAGACATTTAAGTTTTGGGTGTGGATATACCCTTTAAACACCAGCTAAAGACAGTAAATTTGTTATAAATTACAAAAAGTTTTATAATTATAATTTGTCTTTGTGTGTAAAACGTGTAAAACAGCAAAACTCCTTTACCCATACCTACTGGGAAACAAGTCTCTCTTTAACAATATGGTTCCTTTATAACCTTACTCAAAGTATTGCTTAGTTAGAAGTTGAAATATTTATAAGGTACCCTTGCCTTTGAATACTCTTGTTGTTGTTCTCAAGTAGATGACAAAAACACACAGAATATGTTTAACTCAGGGGACACACTTTAAGTACATTCTATAACAGCAGATCTTGTCAGTCTCTCAATCAAATTTCCTCTGAAAAATTTCAATCTCTCAGTAAATCAAAAAATACACCAATATCCCCAGCAGTATAAGCAACAGGTTTGCACAGTAATTGAATTCACACAGCTTAGAAGGACTTTCTGAATACTCAATAATATATCACTTTGTTTAAAAAAACCTTCAGTGACCCAGTTGCAAAGAATTTATATTTATAATCAATACTTTAGCAAACAAGATGGATTACAGCTTCCTTTGGATTAATTTTTTTTCTCGGTTCCAAAATCCAATGGATCCTCCTCCGAATCCGGACGCCCGGATTTCGGGACTTCCGGAACAATTTTCGATGAATTTTTAGAACATATGGAGCTACTTTTGATAATGTTCGAAAATAGCATCAAAAATTCGAAAATCCTCGAAAATCCGACCGGAAACTTGAAAATGGTCTCCAATTGTATTTTTGAATGTTCAAGGGTATTTTCAAAAATAGCACTGTACATTCAAAAATTATCGAAAATTCGTTCCAGGTTCGGATTTTCGAGATCCAGGAATCCTAAAACCAGTGAGTTTCGGCCATCTCTAATATTAATGTATGTCTCAGAATGTAAATGTGAGCATGAAAGGTAATTATAAAAATGTACAGGGTCGTTGATGTTTTCCAAAGGCACACTATACTCATACAGTAAATAGCTGTTCACTGACTCCTACCCCCTCTTTTACAGGTACAAGAACAAAAAAGAAAGTAGATGATTCTTTGAGAAATTCTTTATACTTCTGAACTTAAACGGACACAAAAGTGAAAAAAATGACTTGCCTTTATCTTTTCCTATATTTTTAGTGCTGTCAGGAACTTGATATCTTTTTTGTTCTCAGTGCTCCCTGTCACTAGATCTCCTCATGTCCTGTTCAGCTAATTCCTAGTTATTAAGCATTTCTCCTCTCTGTGCCCAGGGTGGACTTTGTAACCGATTTCTTAAGGTACAGGGCTACATTGGGACTTCAGTAACACAGACAGCACAAACAAAACTACAGGAGTGGGTGTTAGCTGCAGAAAGAGCAACAGATAATGCTGATTCCTTTTTATGATTTTAATGCTGAATCAATTAACCATGCAGTGACAGAAATAAGCTCTACTTTTATGTAATGGATAGTTTCTACATGAAGTGTGCCTGGGGGAGGGTCTGGGAGTGGGTTATTGACAGTTCTTTGCTGACTAGCTGTGCCCTGCCCCCTTAAAAAAGTAAAACTCCCAGAGATAAACACAAGGATAGAAAAGTCCACAGCAGAAAAAAAAAAACACATGATTGGAGGTAATTAATCCTTATTACTGTGTGATTCCTTGGAAAATGATTTGGTACAGTTTACATGTCCTTTAAGTTTGTACTTACTGTTAGTACTAACAATGTACTAATTTCCGTTACTTGGATTGTCACTAAACATGTATTGTTTTAATCAGGATTGAAATAAAACAGAATTACGGTGACTAATTATGTTATTGATTTCTCTGGACCTCTCACCATACAAGATTATCAACTATTATTAAGGGTCAAGATTCATTATCCCCAGATAGTTCATCAGAATTCATTACCCCTTACTAATCACTCACTAAGAAGCAATAGGATGCATATAATATCTTAATAACTACAAGGGTCTAAAGGGGTCTAAAAAAACAAAAACAAGTGAAAGTTAACCATGGGATTCTGTCCGTAACCTTTTCTTAGTAGTCCTATGAAATTCTACATCTTTGTAGCATCGTTTGTAGATTGGATAGTTATATATTTACTAAACATAAGGAAAGACTGAGGACTACTGTGTCAGATTACAAAAAAAAAGAATTGGAAATCTACTTGCTGCCCTTTGCTCCTGCAGTGCTCTGCATTGCTGGCAGCATTGTCTGTAATTGTTTTCTGTTTGCTAGATCAGAGCACCGCAGGACCAAAGGGCTGTAAGTAGAGTTCTGAATATTTTTGTTAGTAATCTAATAAAGCGTTTGGGGTGGGCAGGAGTAGCATACAAGTAGCCTACATTATACTAAAAGTTTTTATTTAGGGTGGAGATACCCTTTAATATTCTGTTTCTTACATCCAGAAATAAACTGCAAGGGCTTCTAGACACGCCTACCATCCGGCTGCATCTCTGCACATAAGAAGTGACATTGCGTGACTTCACTCATGGAAGTGCCCCTTCAAGTACCGGCTGCCGCATGTGAAGTAATGATGGTTGATTACTGACTTGGCTTGTTATAGTTCGCTTCTTTGTATAGTCCTCCTGTTGCTGTGTTTCATTGTTCACCAAAAGCTGATCCTGGTCTAATATTGCTGCACTTTCACATTTACCCCAAGCTGTTCCTTGTCTCCTATTGCTACATTTCCAATATTCATCAAAAGCTGCTCCTGGTCTCCTGTTTATACACTCCAATATTCACCACAAGCCTTCTCCTGGTCTCCTATTGCTGCACCTCCAAGTTCACTCCAAAATTTCTCTATTCCATTATTAACCTAAAGCTACTCCTGGTCTCCTATTGCTGCATCCAAAGATTCACTCTATGTTGTTCCTGGTCTCCTGTCATTGCATTCCAGTATTTATTTCCCTTTGTTGCACCCGGCCTTGTTACAAATCTTCACCTCAACCTCACCATCAGTGACTCTCCGATTTTTTTTGCCAACCTTGCATCTGTTGTTCCTAAGAGTGCTGCCTGCCATCTTCATTAGCACTTTTGCCATGCTGAGTCCTAGGATGCCTGTTACCTCTACCAGCATGTTTCCAGTAGAGATGGATGCAAAACCGAACTCAAACCCGAGTTTGAGCCGAACTTTATGAGTTCGGATAAACTCAAACAATTCAAACTAGTTCGTACTCTAATAAGTTTGATTTTCTGGCCCCGCTGGAATGTATGAGGATTTTCGAACGTTTGGCACGCATCGAATGGCTGCTTCCGAAAACCCCTGAATGGCCGGATATTCCCAAAAATGGCCACTCGCAGATTGCCGAATGGCCGACAATCCCACGGCCGGATGTTCGAGGGTCTTGAAGCTTGATACTGGGACCACCTCCTGGGTCCTTACAAGGACCATTGTGGCCCTGATAGGGCCCTTTGGGACTTAAGGGCTCTGCCCGTAGTTGGCGACATCAGCGGAGTTGGTGTCGCCGACAAGAAGACACAGTGACCTGAAAAGGTCCTTTTTAGGACATGGGGGTCCTGGTTTTAAGCTGCAGGACCCCCTACAAAGGCACTTACTAGGTTTCTGGGAAGGGTTCCCGGTTCGAGCTTTGGGAACCCCTTAAGGCCCAAAGGCCCTTCTCAGGGCCGCAAGGCACTTCTAATAGCCGGGAGGAAGGCCCCGGTTCGGCCGCGGGACCCCCCGAACGCCATTTGGTAATTCCGGAAGCGAACCGTTCGAGTTTTACCGAAAGTTTGGAAATTTGTATGTTCTATCGAACGTTTGAGGATTACTCAAAGTATTGCACGG
This sequence comes from Hymenochirus boettgeri, assembly GCA_019447015.1. Classification (NCBI taxonomy): domain Eukaryota; kingdom Metazoa; phylum Chordata; class Amphibia; order Anura; family Pipidae; genus Hymenochirus; species Hymenochirus boettgeri. The sequence goes on from CM033469.1 coordinate 146,173,792, forward strand.
AACCCAGAAGTAAACTTTTTTAGAAGTACGAACGTTTGAAAACAGACTGAACTTTATGAAGTTTCGCTATCTCTAGTTCCCAGCATCAGGAAAGCAAGTGAGGACATGTTTGCCACTGAGATTCCAACCCCAGCCTTTTTGACAAATTTTATTTTTTGTATGAAAAGCAAGAATATATAATTATTAGGGACAGGTGCATTTAAATATGTTTTTAAAAACTGCACCAAATCACTGTTCTGTGTCCGGGAGAGGGAGGATCTTTAGCTGTAACATTGACACCATGGTGTGTCTGGAGCACTTGTTGTTTTCTTTAGTTAATAAAACCCATGCTTCCCCAACCTCTCCAATATCGTTTTATTTGTCCTCATTAAAATATTACCAGAGATCCACATTCATCAGACAAGTTATGTGGCGAAGCCGTGACTACTGCCACTGATCCAGGCTTATGAATACACTGAATCCCGACCCCAATGACACTTAGGGAGATTCAATATGGGCCTTTTTGTCTAAAACCCCAGGTAACCTGAAGAAATTCAGGTTAACGTGGGTTTTAGACAGATTTTAGAGCACAGCGCCATTCCAAATGTTTTGGAAATAGCGCCATGCTACAGTTCAAAACCCCTACCGTTAGTTTTGCGCTACATGTAGCGCAACACTTAACGGCACTGGTGGAGGCATTAAACCCACGCTCTTACCTTAGCCCCGATCCCGCGATGCAATAACTGACGTAATCTCGTTTACGTCAGTTATGTATCGCGGATCGGCAAAGGTAATAACGCGGCGCCCGGAATTGGATCTTCCCCTTAGTGCATTATTATTTTCACTACATGCACACATAACACAGTCCTGCCTACCCTTGTAATTCAGTGATGAACGATCACTCATCCTAGGTACAATAACACATTTTAATGCGTGAAATGATTGGTCATACTAAAGAAATCTAGGTTGCAGGCGGGCTGTATCTGCCAATGGAAATATTTGTTTGCACTTCAACTGGTAAGTCAGTTGGGAGAAGAATATCTGCCCATGTGTATCAGGCCTTACACTGCATGGGGCCGGAGTCACCTTATGGCAACTCTGACATTTCTTATTCTGGATTTTATACTAATTTTTATGTAGTCTTTTTCTGATATATATAACTGACTCGCTATGCTGCTTTTCACATAGAAAGTCATGCTGAGTTAAGTGCTGCAAAGAAGAGTCAGTCCTGTGGACAGCTGTCAGGGGCTTTCTGAATGTTCATGTAATATATCATTCAAAGCTGTAATATTCTATTTAATTTGAGATGCTAAAAGTAGGGCAATGTGTACTTCTTAAGTTAATTTGTAACTGTTGGAAAAGGTTCAATACTGGTGTTTTATTTATTGCTAATAACACTAATGAAAATAAACCAAGGGCAAATGAAGCAAACACTAAAAAATAACTCCCTATTTCCTCTTTCTTATATATAGTGCTTATGTCAATCCATGTTCTTTCTTTTTGTCTTTTTGTTTTTCATATGCTGCAGGTTTATACATTCCACTTTATCCATATATAGCTAGCTAAACCTCTTTATGTTGGTTTCTGGCTGCTCTACAGTATATGTGGCTTCAATAATGTCTCCTATATCTCACATGCTTCAAGCACTAAAAAATATCAGCAGGAAATCAAAAACACCAACATAATAGGTGAAACACCATTAAAAGGTAACGATAAAACATAATTATTGGATACAAATTAGCCTAAGGCTGGGTACACACCAGCAGATATTTTCGAGCGACAGATTTACGGCACTTTCGGCCAGCCGAAAATATCTGCTGGTGTGGGGCGGCTGGTCGCGGCTGACCTCGATCGTTCGTCCGTCCGAATCGGGGGCCGCACAATCCTTCGTTCGCACTTTTTCTGGTGTACATCTCAAATGTGAAACAAAGTGCAAGCATCAAACAAATATAGGTACAGGATGTTCTATCACTTAGACCCTCCCACTAATAACCTACAGTAGTATGTAATAGACACCCTTTTTTAGGGTTAGGTTTGGAGTTCCATAAGTCCCCAAATCCATTTTTACAGTGAAATTTAATAACTCCAAGTGTTAGTCCATTGCAGGATCATAGTTTTTAAAAGTCAAAACAAAACTCTCACCAGGCACTGCCAATAGTTGGCCTACATATGGCACCTATAAGAAATATATAAGATATATAGTCCTAATTTGCACCACTAAAAAGAATAAACTGGTTATAACATAGCATAAAAGCACAATATGTCTGCCAAACATTTCACTAACAGTAACACCTTTGATGGTGTCACCAACGAGATTTTTATATAAAGGCATACCCTTTCAATTTAACTGGTGTACATTTCATTGGGTGCATGAATGCATTACCTTGAATATTAGATGAGCAACATATACAGTTCAATCATGGGTAGGTGCCTATTTTGGGTTTCCCCTTGAATACTTTCTGATGGTAATACACATCTGCTCGGCACAGCCTATTTTTGAGTATTTTGCCCCTCTGGAAGCTAGGTAGCTAAATATAGATGTTCCCCTAAACAGTTGTCCAATTTTGTATAATGGATAAAAATATGCAAAACAACTATACAATCTTTTCCACTCTGTGCACTAAATCGACTACCAACTGGTAGTCTTTCTTTCACTTGGTGTCTTTCTTTAAAAGGCCTACACAGGGCATTCCCACTACACCAAAAACCTTACATAGTTTGTTTACAATAGTCTTTTTTTCGAGTACTGTAACTTGTCAATTACTTTAACTCCAGCTTCCATATATTTTGTATTGACACTATTGTTTCTATCTATGAGATTTATCCCTTCATCATGTGGTCTGAATGTGTACAAAGTTGTAAATTCAATGCTGCCAAGGAATACCTTGTTTGAGTGTAGCATTATCTCACTCATTTGCTCTAGTAACTAAATAGTTTATTTTAAATGGAAAGTTACCGGTAAGCAGAAAATATCATTATTTTTAAAATTTCTATATATTTATTATGTATGCCTAGTTTTTCTACTATTCTTTTCCCTTTTGAAATCAGTTGAATTTATACCCCTCGCTATTATCTGCTGTTGACATTATTGAGCTGACATTTCAGGTTCTAACAGTCCTTCTTTCCAGAATGTGCCACTTCCTTGGAATGTTCCTAATAGTAATTTAAACTGATTGGCTTTTGGATGGATCAGACATGAGCCGTATTGCTAATAAATCACAGAAAGCTCTGCTAATTTGGTTCACATGTGATACTACATATGCAGGGAGTGATGTAATACCACAGAGACCTGCTAATTACATGACCACGTTTCCGCAATGTTTGTGCTCCGGTTCTGTATCTCGGGAGCAAGTCAAGTAAGTAGCATATTTTTTTACCAACATTATTGAAAAGTAATGTATACTAAAACCCCTTTGTTTATAAAGTATGCCAGTGTGCAGATAATATGATATTGTATGGGGCCTGGGAATGTGCATTGATTATCTTTTCTAAGTTTCAAAAAAATATTCTGTACCTTTCTGGAAAAAGTATACTTTTAACAAGTTGAGGTTTTTCTTTCTCTTTTCTTAAAACTAAATTATGGTAGCAGAGGTAGTAATTTATTTATGAAAGCATTGTCTACATGTTTTCAAACTCACAAAACAATCCAACAATATTGGGAAATCTGTAATTGTGGTTTATCTAATAATATACAAATGCACACAAAAGCCTTCCAAATATTTGGTTTGCATAGCTTTGTTTGTTACCCGTTCATTTTTTCGAGTTATTGAAATCGGTTGAATGCTATTATAATTATCAGAACAAATAAACTCCTCCAAATATTGTGTTTCATAGAAAATAAATGGTATCCTTTTTTGACAGGGGTAGAAATATTTCATTTTCCAGTGTTTGTACATTTGCATTTTCTAAGGACAGATTGTACAACTTGTGGATATTTTTAAAAAATCGGAATGACTTCGCTAAAATGGAAATCGCGGGAATGCGAAAATTCCCGCGATTTCTGATGCGCATGCGATAGCGCGTCCGTTCACGTTTTGGTAATGCATGCGTTCACCATTTTTGGTGCGTTAACATAACGCAAAAAGGCGAAGAAAACGCATGCGCAAAACGCGAACGCAAAACGCACAAGAATCGCGCACACAATCGCGCACACAATCGCGAGCGTTATCGCATTTGGTGTGTGCGATTCCTGTGCGTTGCAGGGTGAGGCCACACTGCAACACACAGGAAGGGTGAGGCCACACTGCAACGCACAGGAATCGTGCACCAAATCGCGAGCGTTATCGCACGCGATTGTGTGCGTGATTCTTGTGCGATACTTAGGGTGAGGCCACACTGCAACGCACAGGAATCGCGCACACCAAATCGCGAGCGTTATCGCACGCGATTGTGTGTGCGATTCTTGTGCGTTTCACGTTTGCGTTTTGCGCATGCGTTTTGGCCTTTTCGAGTTATGGAAACGCATGCGTTAACGCACCAAAAATGGTTAACGCATGCGTTACCAAAACGCAAACAGACGCGCAATCGCATGTGCATCGGAAATCGCCAGAATTTCCGCGTTCCCTCGATTTCCATTTTAGCGAAATCGCGGGCGCGAGCGCGAAACACGTGCGCAAACGCGCGAAAAAGGCGCTAGTGTAGCCCTTACTAACATTAAAAAATATATACTTTGAGTCATTTATGAAAAAAGAGCTTTCAAAATCTGTTTTATAATTAAATATTGTAAATGTTTTTCGTGTGTACTTGTCCTTTAACTAACATCTACTAACATTAACTGTTACATTAAAGTTTTCGAACTTCGAACTTTCGAACTTTCCCAATAGTTCGAAAGTTCGAAAACGGACTGAACTTTCAATAGTTCGACCATCTCTAATTATAAGGTTTAATCTAAGATGATGACTGTATTTTTAAGACTGTACAGCTCAGCTGGCATAAAAAAGGCCTACACAACTACAAACTACAAATTTTAGCAATTCACATAAAATACAATTACTGTAGGGAGATTTAATATTGTTATTATTAAGTAATATGGTTTTAGGGCACTGTGCCATATCCACATCTTTAAAAATAATGATCCCGATACCCTGAAGTCATGTTTTTGGCTACCTCTTACCTTTCCATGATCCCGGGAGGTAATCGCGTATTGCATCACAGGATCACATAAATGTAAGGAGCATGCATTTGCAAGATTGGATCTCCCTAAATATTTCTGACAGACTAAAATCTTATTTCATCAAAACAGAGACAGACTACTGTAGATTATAAAAAACAAACAGCAAAATATAAAAGAGCACAATGTCATTCCAGACACCATTGTGTATGTCATTCTGATTGCTTTGCTGGTTGTCTGGCTACCTCTCCAATATTATAAAGATGCTGTTAGGTCTAAAGGCTCATAACCACATGCAATAGTGGGGGCCGACCTACAATGCACCATGTGTATGAGCACCTGTTTTACCTGACCCGGTCCCTCGTTGCCTGGGTGCAGCCCACTACTCATTCAAACACATTTCAAACAAGAACAGGAGCAGTGAGGCGCTTCCTGGTCATGGCTGCCACCTTCTTGGTTGGGCGTGGCACAGAGCAGTGAAGTAGCATGGCAGAGCGGCGAGGGACCGGATCAGGTAAGTCACTTCAGGGGCTTGCAATGCATTGTCACAAAAATAAAAAAAATCTCAATAAAAACACTATGGGGCTCATTTACCCAGACTTGCTGGGAAAATATATGGAGTTAAAGTCGTGCTAACCAGTTTGCTACCGGTTAGCGCGACTTTAGCTCCATATTTGCATCGGATGCGTGGGTTACGCAAAAATCACCCGCGTATCCAACGCTCGCCATTTAATATTGCGTTTGTGCTCGTTTTAGCGCAGGATTTTAATGCCAGCAGATAGCTGCCATTAAAATCCCACAGTGGGTAAATCCCTTACAAGGATTTACCTACATTCGCAAACACAATATTAAACGCAGAAAAAGCATTTACCCAGAGCTATTGTGCCTCTGGGTAAATGAGCCCCTATGTCCTGCCACACTTCTTTTAAAGCCAGAGGTAGGAAATGACATCATATACCATATATTCTTAATTTTATAGTTTATTAATACATGTTCCCAATACATCTACACCATGTTTACTATTTACATTATAATGACAGTTCCCAGTCAAAGAAAACATACAGATACATGGTAGACATACAGATGCAATGGTAGATTGCATTGATTTAGAAAGTGAGCTGTTTGAAGTTTTTTGAAAATTTGCAAAAAGTTTTTATTCACCCATCTGTGAGATACCTCTCAGGCAATGTTTCGGGTAGACCGCCACCCTTCATCAAGCCTGGATAAGAAGTGACCACAAAGACCTTTTATCCAGTGTGTCCTCAATTTTATGGGCAGGACCAATTAGTTAAAATTAACATTCCATCAGTGTTCATAATCATTTGATTAATGTACATATAATTCAACAATATTTAACAATGTAAACAATTACATCCATTATAACAATATAAATAATAAAGTGCTTAATTCAATGTGCTAAGTAAAAAGTGCCAACTATAAAGTGAAATTTACCCTTATCAAAACATATTTATTTATTCGGGGATCGTTGCCCGAACGACCGGCCATTTTGGCCGATAAAGGGCCCATACACGGGTCGATTATCATCTGAAGCGAACGTTCGGACACATCATGCATCACGAGTACGAACCTTAACATTGCAATACCAAATTGATACATTTTTAATTATTGATGTATCTTGTTACTTATAAATAAAGGTACTTGTATTTTTCAATAAAGGTACTATACTTGTATTTTTCAATAAAGGTACATACTTGTATTTTTCAATAAAGGTACAGTACTTGTATTTTTCAATAAAGGTACAGTACTTGTATTTTTCATTTTTCAATAAAGGTACGGTACTTTATTGTTTCAATAAAGTTTAGTTACTTGTATCTGGTTGTACTTTGTAAGCGCTAATTTTCCTTCCTAAAGTGTGGAAGGCTATCCAAAACATTCCCGAGGATATACAAGATTGGGTAAATAAAAACTTTTTTGCAACATTTTAAAAAACTTCAAAACCGCTCACTTGCTCAAAATCAATGAATCTACCATTGCACCTGTATACATCTCCCAATACATCTTCCTTTAATTGAATCAGTTAAACGAATTCAATTCGTACATGTACATAAATGGCAACTTAAGTTCGTACCCACTGGCACTCATAAATGAGGGTCGGCCCCCACGTTTCGCGTGATGTGTATGAGAGTGCCCATGTATGGGCACTTTGTACAGGCCAAAAGAACATTCAATAAGCTTGTGAAACGATTGCCTGCCTGGCGGATCATTAATTAAGACGGCACGACGGCCAATATATCGTTTCGCTCAAAAGTGTCATAACCATGGCTTATTGTTGCTTGAAACCTGCTTGCACCATTACACTCATGTGTACATGGGTGCGGCTCACGCAATAACCAACTGTTGTAGACCTTTACTTGGGAATACAATCTTGCAAATGGCATGAGTGTTCTGACGGACTAGAAAGCTTTTAGATTACGGTTTACATAAGAAGTTCACTTTTCATTACACCATTTACGATTTATAACTTACTTTGTTCAAATGATTAAACGGTGTCAATGTATAGTGAGAAATCTTTTTTTTAAATACCTTCTAATGTATCCTATAAGTCCTCGTACCACCAAGGTACCTTTATGTTCCTTAAAATTCGTCATAGCCCTGAGACTATGAATAAGCTGTGATTTGTTAGGACTGCTACACCTCATCTGTTACTCAACTCAAGGCACACACCCACGACAATCCAAAGCTCCCTGCAGTACTGTCACAAAACAACTCCCTCACCCAAACTATAAGTACCATGTGCAACACATAGTCAAATTCTGTAGTGCTAAACCAATTAAATAACCTTACCCAGAAGATGAGCATAACACACTATAACCACAAGCCCCTCCCCCCAAAAAAAAATCTTATATACATCCAAACCAGTGGCTCAATGGACATCACCAGTAAACACCTACTACAGTATATGTAATAACAATGGCGGAGGTGGACTTTTAGAATAGGGAATACATAGCCGAGCTCATTTGCCCGCAGAGCGCCTAAATTTTTTCTGGCCCGCCCATAGTCCACAGCCCCTTTCCACCCCCAGGTCCACCCACTTTGTATTTTCACACATAAAGTGTTAGTTTTAAAATTTATACAGAGACAGAAAGAGACATGAATAGATAGATAGATTCGATGATAGCAATAGAAGACAGTCGATAGATAGATATATGATGATAGATAGATAGCTAGATATATAGATAGATAAGAAATAGATAGATCGATAGATAGATAGATAGATAGCCGCTGTAAATATATCGCTCATCTCTGTATAATAGATCGATGAGGAGGATGCTCTATTGCTCGATCCTCTATGATCTATATGCTCTACGCTTAGCGATCGACTACTCAGCTCGATGTTATCGATAGCATCCGCTGCTTCTAGCTCGCATCGATCGATGTCGCTGCGCTGCTGCTAGCTCGCTTCGCTATGCTGCTCCCGCGCGCTCTCTCGCTGCTCGTCGTGCTACGCTCCGCGATAGCTCTCGCCGCTAGATCCTCGCTCGAGACTAACCTCTCCGGCAGAGAGTCACATCAGGAACCACCAGAGCCCTTGCTGCCCACACCTTTTGGCTCAGTGGTCAGTAACAGTTAAAAAAAAACGATTTTCTGGTTTTGAATAACTTTATTTATATTGACACTGCCGGCCCGCCAGTACAACTAGAGTTTAGGACGGGGAGCTGGGACATCAACGCTGGTGTTGGGAGGTTAGGTTTGGGAGAGGGAAGCTACTACTGACGACCAGCCCTCTCATCCCCAAACCCTAAGGGGGGGGGAAATTAAAGGTACATTACTTTTTTTTTCCTCCCGCGTTTTTTTTTTTTTCCAGATTTCACTTAGAATGCTAAGCCTTCCTAAGCCTTATGGAACATTGGCCTATGGGTATAATACCTAATACAGACTATATACAACAAGACACACGTGCAATCCTATGAAATATATGACAAAGCCTCTGAAATGCATCAGACAACAAGCAGTGGTCACTGGTTTTGTGAGGTCTCACTACATGCTGCTACACTGACTCTGTCTTTAGTGATTATGTCTCAGCTAAGCAGGGGGAAGATATGAACTTTAGGTTACAAACTAATTAACAATTAGGCAAGTTAGAGAACAGGCAGAGCGCATAACCTTACTTATAAGAATCTCACACCACTTGTCCTCCTCTCTCTCTCTGCCCCTCCCCTTCAGATTATTGCTAATTTCCTCTCCCACATTTCTTGCCTGCATTCTAGCTCTGGGAAGGGAGGGTCCAACAGGAGTCATCAGCACTTCATTTTAAAGTACTTGCAACTGAGGCATGCCTCAGACTTATCATCAACCCTTTACTGCTTGTGGGACTAGACAGAGGGGATGGGACTACAACAGCTTGGTACAAACTGCTGCTGTGTGAATAATCCAAGCCACACGCAACAGGAAAGTAAGGCAGCTTTTACTAAGTGCTCTGTCATTGTATAGAAACAAAGTTTTTTTTTTTTTTTTTTTCTTTAATATTTCTTTCTCATTATATTTTCTGCATTTTGCGAGCACTATTGGTACGTCTAAACACTTTTAAAAATAATTTTAATTAAAACTGCCATAGGAAACAATCCTTGTATCTGAAAATAATATAACCAAGACCACACCCATGTAACCAGCAAGCCAGTCCAGTTAAGAAAATACTAACATAGGCTTTAATATCCACCTTTAGCAAACACAGTACATTTTCAAGGCACCGTAAACCTTTCCGGTTGAAATGGGTCTTGACTTTCATTTTTTTTAATCATTATTGACCATAATTAGTAGGCATTAGCAATGTATTGTTTCATTTTAAAAAAGCATGATGCGTTGTGATTTTATTCTGAACCATCATGAATACCCCAATATGGTTTTAATTGGCAGTTTCTTCTTCTCTGTAAAGGGCTGGATACACCCAGCCGATATTTTTGGCTGCCCCGCACCGATTCACTGGCCCTTCGGACAGATTGGCTGAAAATATAGCTCTTGGGCCGGGCGTGTCCGCGGCCGACATAGATCGTTAGTTTGGTCGTCCTGGAGCGGATGAACAAGCGATCGGACGCTCAGAAAAGCCGATCACCTCGTGCGGTTTCCATATGGGTACCGCCGCACGTTGTCGTTGCAAATTCGCCCCGTGGGCCGAATTTGCCGCGCCACATACATTTGGTCCGGCTGAGTCCAGCCGTGTTACCCATGTTGGTAGTGTTTTTTGCTTGATACATGTCTGGTTGTCACAATGTCATTATCTGGTTTAATTAACACAATTTTGCCTTTTGACCAAATTAAATTCTCTTGTATTTAATACCACTTTATATTTTACATATATCTGACCTGCACAATCATGAGAATAAAGAGGTAGGATGTTTTTAATTGAATGTTTTGAGTCAGCAGGTTCACCTTACAGATAACCATTGTAATGGTACTGGGTTCATTGAGGCCATCCACTCATTATCTATGATGAAATCCCTAAATAAAACTTTACTACTAATCTTATATAACACACATTCCTATCTAATTTCTAGTGGTTAACAAAGTGCTGTCAAGCTTGGTACAACACCAGCAGAATAAAGGGAACTAAAGTATTCAGCAGACAACATTATTTCATCGACCAGAACACATTATTAACGCAAATGCAATTTAACTGTGGGTCGAGTGTATCTTACACCTTTACAGAAACTGCAGCCTTGGCTTCCTAGACGCTTCATGTTCTTACCCATGTTCTTACCCCATCACGTCATGTTAAGCCTTAGAGATTATCCCTCCATCTGACACAGAACATGGATTTCAGTGCTGCTAATTCGTCAACATCTTTACACATGAATACATTCTTTTGTCTTTTCAATTAAAAAAAAAATTATGTTTGCAGTTTATTTCTTAGGCTAGCATGGGTGTAATCAAAAGAATATTTCCCATTTCAGTAAAAAATAAAAAGGAAATTTGGAGAATTAAACCTGCACCTCCTGAATCCTTCCTTATAGTATACCACTAACCCCAATAATCGCGATTAAATCAGTACATGTAAAAACTGTTATCTTTTCCCCAGAAATATAATAGAAATAACAGAAAAAAATTCAGTAACACCGTCATTTGAGGTATTTTGTATTGTTTTCATAATAGCATGGGATTTGAACCTTTGAGATCAATGGTCGTGTATTTCTAAACGTACATTGTTTCAATAAAAGTTCTTCTCGTTTAAAAATGGTGCTATTTTACCCCAACCAAATCAGATGTTTCTTTCAAATGTTTCATAAGAACTGATTGGTTGGGTCAAAATTAGCACCATTTGTAATGATAAGAACTTTTATTAAATCTCCCTGGTAGTATTTTTATTTAGCTTCCATAACATACCCCATAAAAGATACAGGTCCATTTAGCAACTTTCACATTCGGTTATTTAATAAAAGGTTAAAAATAAGTTTATAACTTTTCATTTAACATATTAACCTTACTTTGGTTCAAAGTATTAATAAGGCTGCCACTGGTCCATCCGGCATCTCTCATTATATTTCATGCATTTTTAGAGGCACTAGTGTAGTCTAAACCTTTTAAAAATCATTTTAATTGAAACTGCCAATTGTTAACAATTTGTATCTGAACAACAGATTAACCCAGACAAATCCATGTAACAGGCCCGTCCATGAGAAAATACAAAATGGCTTTTTATCCAATCCACCACCTTTAAGCAAACACAGTACTTTTCAAGGACAACCGGAAACATTCCAGGTGAAATGGGTTCTTTGACTTTCAGTGTTTAATCATTATTGACCATAATTAAGTAAGGCATTAGGCAATGTAAATTGTTTCATTTTTTAAATTTTAAAAGCATGATGCTTTGTGATTTTTATTTCTGAGCCATCATGATACCCCGCTTTGGATTTCATTGCGTTTCTCTATAAGGCTGGGTACACACCAGCCGATATTTCGGCTGACGACGATTCCAGCCCTCCGGACCGGTTTGGCTTAAAATATCGGCGGTGTGGGCCGGGTGCCGCGGCCGACATCGATCATCCGTTTGTTCTTCTGGATTGGTGAACGAGCGATCGGACCGTCAGAAAATTCCGATCGATCGTGCCGTTCCATAATGGGACACACATCGATATTTTCTGGCAAAATATCAACCGTGGCCAAATTGCTGTACCAACAGACATTTGTCCCGGCTGTGTACCCCGGGGTAGTGTTTTTGCTTGAATACATGTCTGGTTGTACAATGGTCCTATCTGGTTTAATTAACTCAATTTTGCTTTTGGACAATTAAATTCTCTGTATTTAAGACCAATTTATATTTTAACTTATATCTGCTGCACAATCCGAGAAATAAAGAGGTAAGAATGTTTTAATTGAATGTTTGTCAGCATGGTTCACATTAACAGATAAACATTTAATGGTTTATCTTGGGTTTCATTGAGGGCCAATCCACTCATTAATCTATGGATGAAATCCCTACATAACTGTACTACTAATCTTATTAAACACTTCCTATCTAATTTCTTTGGTTGAACCAAAAGTGCTGTAAAGCATTGGTACACACCGCAGATAAGGGGAACTAAAGTATTCAGAAACATTTTCAATAGACAGAACACATTTATTTAAAGTGCGAGTTGTTCTGTACACTTACAGGAAACTGCAGCCTTGCTCTCCTAGAAGCTTCATGTTCTTACCCCTGTTCTTACCCATCAGTCAGTTTATAGCTTAGAGATCATCCCTCATCTGACACCAAAAAGGGATTTCAAGTGCTGCTAATTAATGGGCGTACACATATTTACAATCATACATTCCTTTGCTTTTCATTAAAAAAGAAAATTAATGTTTGGCAGTTTATTTCTTAGCAGCATGGATGTAAGAAAAAGAAATATTTCCCATTTCAAGTAAAAAATACAAAGGAATTTGGAAATTAAACCTGCACCCATCCGAAACCCTGCCTTATTATTATCACCACTACCCCATAGATCTGCTATATAAAAGTCAGTACAATGCAGAAACTTTTCAATGGTTATTCAATATAAGTTTCTTATCGTTTAAAATGGTTCAATTTCCCCAACCAATCAGAATGTTAGCTTTCAATGTTAAATAACATCTGATTGGTTGGGGAAAAATTAGCACCATGTTAAACGATAAGAACTTTTATTGATCTCCCTGTTTATCATTTTTCCCGGAAATTAATAGAAATAAACAACAAAAATACATAACAACCAGTCATTTTAAGATGTTGTAATTGTTCCTAAGTAAGCTGGGGAATGAACCTGTTGTACATCAAGGGTCGTGTGTTTTCTAAAAAAAACGTACATGTTTATTCAATAAAAGGGGGAAGTTCTTGTAATTTAAAATGTTGCTAATTTTACCCTACTAAACCCAACCATCAGGGTTCGCGTTTCAAATGTAAATGTCAGATCGATTGGTTGCTAAGATCCTGATGGTTGGGGCAAATTAAAGACCCATTTTTACGATTAACACTTTTATTAAATCTCCGTGTATTATTTTATGTTTAGCTTCCAGAACATACATAAAAGATACAGGTCCTTTACAACTTTCAGGGTTATTCATAAAAGTTTTTATCGTTAAATGGCTAATTTTGCCATAACCAATCAGATATTAGCTTTCAAATGTTAAATAAGTAATCTGAATTTGGTTGGGGTCAAATTAGCAACCATTTTAAACAATAAGAACTTTTATTGAATCTCCATGTAAGTTTCTTTTTTGGCTTGTGTAACCCCTTTTAGCTGAGGCTCTGCTACAATACGGTTGGTTGTGGCCGCCACCTGGTGGTAACTGAAGAGCTGACTCTTCTTGTTTTCTGGGTATTGCGGACACATTATATTATAAGCGTCAGTAAAAAGCCCCACTCAATCAGGTCCCTTATTAATAACAAGTGCAGTCCAATGGGATCCATATTTTCACCTCATTTTTGGTTAACAGTCCGTTATTTCTTTAATACAATGTTCAGCACTACAGTTAACAAAGTACAGAACCTTGCTCTCCAAATGTCCAGTTATGTAATTCACAGTGTGCAGCTCTGCATTGCTCCCTTTATCCCATGATGTACAGTAGGTTTACTGTAAAACCAGCAGGGCTGACTTTTTTTTAGGAAATGTCCAAATAGAGATCACTCCTGCTGCTTAATTTCTCATGTCTGGTAGAATTACCCACACTCCCTTCCAGGGAAGCAGGGTTATGAACATTATCACTTTCTTGGCTAACTAATTTAACAGCTCTTTATAGCAACTATTTACAAACAACTGCATGGGTACGATACATACATAAAACTACTAAACAAGATAATATAAAAGGTACCATATCGACACTTGAACAAAAACAAATCAAAAATCCCCAAAAACATGTCCATAATCGTATGCCCCCATGACAGAACTACAATCAGTCTTCTCTGGATAGTGGTTTTTAACCAGTATTTCATATTCCTTTTATTAAATTGTGCTATAATTGGGGACTCCTCCGTGTGTTTATACTGCTACGATGGATATCTGTTACCACATCTAGTTAAGAACAACAATTTCCCAGTTATTTTTTGATACTGAATGTCTACATATGGACTTTGAAGGTCATGTCCACCCCTTTTCTTTTCTAACTTTTTCATAATATTGTGGGCTTTCCTGCCCAGCCCCCAACATTTATATTATTTCAAAACTTCCCCCGATCATAACTACACTTCCCTCTAATCATTACCCACTGTCCCAGCTCTTTTGCTTGCATGCAACTGCAAGCAGGGGGCTGGACTGGGCACAGAGTCCGTGATTGGCTGAGAGGCAGCCAATCACATGACGCAGCTGCGGCAGTTTCCAAAAAAGAAAACGCCCGGAGGGAATAGCGGCAAGGTAGTAAAGATCGGAGGAGTTTCTGAACATAATAATAATCCGGTTTGGGCTGGGGAGGAAGCCCTACCATATATGAAGATTTACACTAGGGGAGGGACATGAAAATGTGAGGGATAGGGAGGGGGAGGGCTGCTCTGAGCAAGCCAAAAAAAAACCTCCAAGATGACATCTCAGAGACGGAAACAATTTCCAAAGCCTGTACTGCTCCGGGTGCCATTTTCTGGACTTTGGAGGGAACATTGCAGAGAACATTTGGAGTGGGATGTAAGGTAAGATTTTATTTACACTACAGATGGGGCCAGTATGGGGAAATTATAGTTTTGGGGGTTGCACATCATTGCCCTTTAAGTTGCATTGCTGAGTACGGTCATGGATATTATCATATACTATAGTACATCTTCCTACTTTAGATTCTGTTTTCCGCATTCTCTATAAATCCACAATGTCTTTGTTCTACTTTATACTTTGTCCCAAAAGCTCACTGCATCCAGAACCCTTTATACAACACTTGAGCTTTTTTTTTTTATCTGTATTGCTTTAAAACTGTCCTTGCAAACTAGAAACTTTTATTTAATTTAAAATAATCAACCTCTTGGTTTTTCTTCTTCTGCAAATGATAAAGTGCACAGACAATTAAGATTGTAAATTGAATAGTTTTGTGTTTTGAAGTCCAATCATTAAAACTAATTCGGAAAATATCCATTAACATCTTTCATGAGATTTCCTTCCAATATAACATAATTATCACACAATATAAGTTAATAAAATTAGCAAAACTTATAAATTTACAATTCATATTTTCCAAACGAGGAGGTAAACACTCAGCGAGTTACACTATTATGACTTACATACTGATTTAACTAAAATGCAATACACCATTATACAAGCAATGGCCAATGAGAAATCTATTGGTCCAGACAACGAAGATATTATCTTTGCCAGTGACAGAAGTAAAGAAAAACGGGTGTAAGTTACTTTTAAAGTGATTCTGCATACTGTATAAAATCCTCTTTCTTGCCTATATCAAAGACTGAATCTTTCTCTTCATTTCCTGTTCAAAACTATTTCCTTTAAAAAGTCGGAGGATATTTAATTATGAATTGAAAATAGTCTTTTTAGCCTTGGCTGTTCTTTTGTGCCTCTTTTTTTATCTTGAAGTATCTTAATTTTACTGATGGGTTATAGCATTTGAAATTAAATGTCCCCCACAGTTGTTCGTGCCAGTATTCTGGAGAGTATTTAACCAGTATAATTGGGCAGATAAACTAAAAAATGTTCATTTTGTTCCAAAAGCAAAAAGATGTTCGATTAAATATAACGTGTATAGAGTTCAGTTAAAATTTTAAAAAAATAAAAAAAAATAAAATAATTATGTATATATAGTTAACTGTTTGGGCAAGCATACAACTTAAAGCTGGTGCAGCAGTCAAAGATCACTTTTGGTAATTTGAATAAGAACAATGAGCACTCTGGGTTTTATTAATTAAGCGTTATCACATATGTGCAAACAATCAGGCGCCGTTTCGGTCTATACCAACTTCAGACCTTTTTCAACAAGGCCTGTGTAGAGTGTATAGACCGAATGTCACCTTATGGTTTTGTACTAATATGTGCAATACAACACTAAAGAAGACCCAGGAGTGCTCCTTATTCTGTAATTTGGAATATATGTATATATATATAATAGTATCTATATATATATACATCTATATATATCTATCTTAATCGATATTATATACATAGCCAATTGTGCCCGTTGGTGTAACAGTGGAAATTATGTGTGTATGTTTGCGTTTTGCCAGGTAATCGCCACAATGTGCAGTTCAACCTAAACCGCACATTTTTATTTATTATTTTATTGCAAGCTCGGGTGATGCTTTCAGTGATAACCAATACAAATTGCAACAACATGCAGTGATTTGGGATCTGTCTGTCTGCTCCCTTATGGCCTTAGTTGTTAACCTGGAGGGCCAGAGAAAGGGCAACTATACACATCCTTTCAGCTGTTAAGTAACAGGATCATTCCAACTTGCTCTCTCTTTCCCAGCACTTCATAAGGGAGGCTCCAAAAGTATAAGTCTGAAAGTCCCTAAAAAGGACCCAGGCAATCACCACATAACTGAGCAAACACACACATACCCCCCCTCCCTTAATCTATTTGAACCATGCCGACAGAAAAAAAACCAGACATTCTGCCACAATGCACAGATCAAACGAAACACACCTGAGGAGACCTGAGAACCTTATACATGATCCAGATTAACATGCTAGGTTAATTGTATTTACCACAGCTTTTTCCAAGATCTACAATCACTAGGTGCTGAACAGCACGAGGATAGTGATTACTATAAAAAAATTAGGAAAGAAAGTTTTTAAAGGAGCTACAACTAAATCATCCCAACATAGTAATAAATGAAGTAGAGCGTCTTATAAACAGAAGGTAACCTAAGAGACTCATTTTATTAGAATAGCATTGCCCTATATTTAACATATAAACACATATTTCTCATCCAAAGAATGGGTGGGGACACTTGCAACGTATTCAATGTATTGTCTGTAGCTAGGGCATGTGGTCTAGATGTAATTCATCTACTGGATAAAGCAGGGGTGTTGACGTGTGACCATCACATTTTGAAAACCACAACTCCCACATCTCTTTTGTGTAAGTTTTTTCTTAATGTCCTTAAGGCATGTATCTAGATGTAATACAGCCTAATGGTATGAGCATGGGTGGTTGAACTTGGGAACCTGTCACATTTTCGAAAACTACAACTCCCCCTAGCATTCTCTGTCAGTGTAAGTTTCTTCCTTATGTCCATTGGCTAATGAATGTATTCAGAGGTCATACGGTGTAATAATAAAAGCATTGGTGTTTGATCTTTCCATGTTAAAAAACTACAACTTGCAGCAATCAATTCCCTGGCTTGCACAGAATCCTTGAAAATTAAGTTTCAATACCATCCGGGAATAAGGAACCCTTTTACTGACTTACAACATTAACGCCTGCTTTCGCATTCCTACCCAGGGTTTAATAGCAATGATTCATCCTGCCCTTTCTACCCTTACATTACCTCGCAATTACACTATTGGTTTTAAAGAAACATTCATTGTAATTTTCAGACAAAGGAGTCACACATCCAACCACTCTATCTGACAGCTTAACATAGATATCAATGAATAAACCTGCAGGTCCTGTGAATAGATCCAGGATATTCTGTCCCATGTGCAGTTTTTTAAACCAAACCGACACATGATCCAGATAGATATGCTATCTATGATTGTACTTAAATAAGTATTTAGCAAGTTCCACATAAACAATACTATGTGATAGGACAGCACAGGATAGGGATTGGCTATAAAGATTATGAAGAGATGTTCTTAATTGGAGATAAAAGTCCTCATAGAGTCTAAATTAATACATCTCTTCTTATAACAGGTGTACCCCACAGCCTCAGTTGTTAATAATATTAATATTGGGTAAAACTGTCCATTCTCTAAGAAGCTGGGTGTTTTCAGAGACGTGCAAGTCATTTTATCACCTACAGACACACTTCCTGTCTAGTAAACATAAACTGGAATTTCTTATACTTTCTTGGAGAGGGAAGAAGGGGAATTAAATGTGAGAGTCCTGGAAGAATTCTTCTAATTTACTAAGACTGTCACATGTTTTACAAAACAGCAACATAATTGGGGTGTAATCAGGAACGCTTACCCTTCCCTACTGTCATAGTACAGCGCCTAAGGAATTTTTTGATTTGTACAGTGGAAGATTCAGAACCTCAATTGGATGTAGTAAAATTCCCTTCCTTTTTAGTGTCTACATGTAGACACTAAAAGGAACCTATCATTTTTGAGTTTTCGCATTCAAACCTAGGGGTGGTCAAGTAAAGTAAGTATACTTATTAATTGTATATCACTTGTTTTGTAATTCAGATTATTCAGTAGTAGTACTATACTTTGAATAGTGGTGTTTATTTGTTATGGTGATTTAATTCAAATAGTGATAATTCTCGCATACATATAGACCTTTCCTGTGGTGTACTAGTGTTATAGACCCCACACCTAAGTAAGTTGCTCCCTAAAACCAATGCAATCGCCGTAAAAATATACTTTTATATAACATAATATAAGTTCTAAGGTAATATTATATATATATATATATATATATATACTAGCAAAAGTGTGCCGCTGGTCGCACAGTGCAAATATGTGGGTGTATGTTTTTTAAGCTATATGTGGATACAGATGACAAAATCTTTATACACATACTATAATTTAGGTGATTTGCATACAAAAAAAATAAAGCAAGATGTTAAAAATAAAAATATCCTATGAATCTTTGGTTCTATTAGTGTAACCAAAGCCCCTAAATGCATATTTTACACATATCCGAGGCAGAAGGAAACCTATTGGGTTTACCCCAATAAATATAGAGGGAACTATAATACAAACACATCTTTTGGATGGTCTGAATTGTCATTGCTTAAGAAATACATGTTAAAATATATATAAGTGCAGCCTACATCTAGAAATACCAGACTTATCGCTTAATCATTTGGTATATAACACATACATTTTTTCTGTTTTGTTTTTTATTGATTTTGTTTTGAAAAATCTATACAGGAAGAATATTAAACCCAGTTTTTTGAGAGATAGGTGAAACTGCTAAATCATCGTGGACCTGGACCTGGAAAATGGTCTGGGAAAAAGTAACATACATCAGAAGTGTAAAACAAATGTACTTTCCCTCCTCATACGTCGGACTGTATTCGAGAATACGCATTGTATTTTCAGGGTCAATCGAAAAATTTAAAATTTGACTTTTAATGATTTTTCGAATTTTGAAAAATGATATATTAATCTTACTGTACAAATGGCACTGGGATCTGGAATATCGAGGAAACCGATAATCCACTCCGATTCTTCAAATCATAATTGCTTACAATCAGATTCTTTCATAAAGTAACTGATTGGTCATACAACCATCAGATTCTTCTGAAGAATTGAATTGTACTAATTTTCAATTGGAAAAGAATCTGATTGGTATCCTAACAAATCAGAATCTTTCTGAAAGAACTGAATGTACAAATTCTGCTTTTAAAATATCTGAAATTGGTATTTGGAACACTGCAGGCGGCGTGGGGAATCTTGATTACACCCTCACTCATTGGGAGGGTATGAGGAGGGTCAGGTAACCTTCTGGCCTGTAAGCTCCATTAAGATCACACATTCGTCCCCCTTGCCGGACTAATCATAGGTGAGGGGCCTCCGGATATCCGTGCCGTTTTAATCCTAAGTAGAGTGTCTTACTACGCTTCTGATTGGTTGAATTGGCCACCAATCAGACGTTGGGATTTGCCACACACCCCAATCACCTTCCTCCCTGTCCCGAGTTTTAACTAAGTCATGCTGGCTGAACCTCAATATTGGAATTCGCAAAGCTTAACGAAATGTAGACATGGGACGAACAGAAAAGAGCATACTATAAATGCCTATAGTGGCGATCCAAAGATAAGAATGTAATCTTTACGGCTGGAACTAGGGAACTAAAAAGGGCATGGGGAGATAGAAGCAAAATCATTTAGTGGCCTCACGTCTCACCCAGTTAATGTACTCGATGGGATCGTGACTCTCCTATTCAGATATGAGTTTGACACCTAAGATGAGAACCACTATGCGGTCCTGTAAAATGATCCACCGATCCTGATTTAATACAGAGGGAAAGTGAAAATAAATTCATGAATTAGTTCGTAGGTAATCAAAGTTACAATGTACTATAATCAATAACTAAGTAATACAAACCCCAGGAATAGGATTACATTCATCCAACTGTAAAAACCATAGTGATAGTAATAAAAATTTTTATCAAGAAGATGGATATATAATATAATGGAAGTGTCATTTTTTTACTTGGTTTTTCCCCAAAAGAAAAATATGTCATACCAGGTGTAAGTATTGTTCATCCAGGGAGCAAGGTAAATGTCAATCCCTAGAGGGGGTTGAAATCACATATATGAGGATTATGGGGTGGCAATAAAAAAGAGATATATATAACATGCCCAATAATTTGAAAATTGCCCATATCAGCAGTTAATTAATCACAGTACAATGAAATATGAGTATTAGAATGAACAAGACGACAGCGGATGGAGGTAAGTCAAAGTTTTTGTCCTGGGCTCTCTGATGTTAAAGGCAATATATTAATGGCCATATGCATCAATATCTGTTCCATACATATATATTGTTCTGTGAATTGGAGTCAATTATGCAATGCTTAAAGTGAATTTTTCATTGGAGGCCCAAAAGTATCTAGAGTATTTAGCAAAAAATCCACCTGTAATTTTTTTTTTCCTGTCCCCCCCTCTTATAACCAAGGGGTACTTTTTCTAGAAGAGCCATTTCATCCCTTGGGTAGAGACATGGTGATGGATAGAACATGGATAGCTACATTTGTCACGCTTTGTCCATACGTGGTTTCTTGTTTCTCAAAGGTACGCTGTACAACTTTCGAGACATGAGAATACGATCCTTCTACTGTCACCGCCAACATATCTCTTCTGACATGGACATGTCAATACAAGAAATCACTGACTCTGTGGAGGCAAGTTGAGTAGTTTTAAATTTGGGGTTCTTTATCAAAAGAACAATGATATGATCTGATGTTGTGCAATAGTGCAAAACCGCATGTTCCTCACTTAAAAAGCCTCTAGACGGTGAGAAAAGTCTCATGTCGTTTTCTTTCCACAAAATGGCTATAAAGTAGCTTGTCTCTCAGAGTAGGCGGGCCCGTTTCTAATGAACGTAGTTTTTTTTTTGGGGAATTTTAACAAGAGATGGACCTGTCCTGAGAATATCCCAATCGTCAGAATGTTTTTTTCTCTTTCACATTTTGTAGTTTGGTTGATTTTTGGTTGTAGCAAAGTTTCCCTTCTGTTGTATTGGCTCATTTATACACTTCTCAATAATGATTAAAGGAATAGCCTCTTTGCCTGAAGTGATTGTCATTTCCTGGGCTCTTATTTTGAATGTGCTAACATCAGTAACAATTCCTTCACCATCGTAAGATTCACCAAATGTAATGGATTTTTTCACCGTCGGATGGTTAAAGCTCTTATGGTGTAGAACTACTGTTCGTTGCTATCTTGCGATATAAATCTGATTTTAAGAATTCCAATTTTTCTTCCTTCCTTAAAGTAATGTCCAGGAGGTTTGACTCTGACAAATCACATTGCGTGGTTGAGTTTTTAATTATTGAGGTTTTTCTTATTAGGCAGATAGAAATTCTTGCAACTTCTCATTTTAGGTGAAAGAAGTGTGTTTTTCTGATTTTATGATCCTACTAAATTTTAGGTTTTTAATTATCGTTTTCCTCTGGACTGTGCCATTGGCATAGGATAACCTTATAGGGGATACTTTTTCGTGCTTTGTGTATTTATCAATTTTAATATCCCCAATTTATCCCATCCTTACCACCCTTTAAACAATGTTGCATCACATTCCAATTACTGTTTCTAGGAATCCTATATTTACCAGTCTGTGTGCTGGCAAGGGGACATTTTATATTTTATAGTCTGTGTGCGCTGAGAATGAGCGCATCTTATATTTACCTGTTTTGTGTGCTGGCATGGGTGTGTGTGTTTATATTAACCAGTCTCTGTTTGCTTGGACACGCACCATTCACTTATTTAATCAGTCAGTGGTGCCGCTCCAAGTCCACCAGCGTGTAAAGCAAGCCCTCCGTTCACCACCATGTAAATTTGGCCTCCAGTTCTCCAGCCAGCATAAAGTTAGCCCTCCTTGCATCACCATTGGTAAACACAGCCCTCCAGTTCCCCAGCCAGTGTCAGTCAACACACACATCCAACTACTCAAGCCATGCCCACTTTGTTGATGCAAAAATCACGCAGCAAATATAGGGAAAAATTGGAAAATTAAAGACAGGAGGAGAGTGTGGCAACAGGCCTTAATTTTTAGGTTGCTTTTAAAAAATGATTACACGTATATTTGGGATCACAGAAAAAAGATCTTGAGGAATTTTTAAAAATGGTGTAAACATTCTTTCAGAATGAAGGGGCCATTTATTGGTTTCAAGTATATTGGGGTGTTCTTGTTTCCCAGATTATTTCGTCAACAAAAAACATACTTTGGTGACAAAAATATATTAGTCGACCACAAGAAAATCCTGTGGGAACCAAATAGACATTTAGTCAACAACAAAAAATACCCTTGGTTACAAAACTATATTTATTCGACCAAAAATATATTCTGTGGTATGAAAACATACTTTAGTCCAATAAAAGCAAAACTTTGGTGCCCAACATATTTTTAGTTGACCAAAATAATTCCCTCTGGTACCAAAACTTACTATTAAGTCAACAAAAACTAAAAAAACCCCACCTCGTTTTCACGAAACCATATTTAGTGGGACCAAAAGACATTTAGAGTGGTTACAAAACACATTTAGTCCAAAAAAAAAAATGTTTTGGTGACAAAACGAAATATCTCAGCCAAAATATACTTTATTCAACAACAAAAAACAAACAAAAAACGGGTAGCCAGCAATTTATATATTTGATAACAAACAATCTAATGTTTGGTGAACCAAATGTCTCGTGGAATGAAAACGAATCTTTTTTGGTGACAAAAAGTGGTAAGAGTAACATTAGACCAAATAACATCGTGTCGCATAAATTTATGTTTTTAGTACACAAAATAAACTCAAAAAACCCCATAAAAAATTATTTTGTTTGGTAATTGTAACGGCCATAAAAATGGTAAATTGCAAGCTTTTTCTTTTTAAACTTTGTTAAAAATATCAATGATAAGTGTTTACTTTCACTTAAAAAATCCCTTAAGAAAACTGTGTCACATAATGCACTCTTGGCCTGTATATACAGCAGTTTCCCTTTAAACTCTTTAATAAAGCGTATTTGGTAAATGATCCATTTCACCGTTTAAAAGTGGTAATTGCCATGCTCTGCTTGAATCTCTTTATTAATAAAATGCTGTATATGACAAAGAAAAGTCTAACACATTTTTCCATTTATTTCTACAAAAAAAAGAGTGGTACATGACACTTGCCCCTTCATATCTCATAAGAAAATCATGGGGGTTAGATTTGCTTTTTTAATTTTTCATTTTGGGGAAAAACTCAAAATCTGGTAATGGAACCATGTCCCCCCCTTATAAAAAAAAAATTTCCCCTATAATATATACTTTCCTCCCCAGCCCCCACCGCTATAAAATAATTTTACGAACACAGAGTGCCATATCTTTACTTACCTTCCCTCTCTCTCTTCTGAAGCCGCCCGGCCTTCTGTTTGCAAAGACACTGCAATCAGGGGGCGGGACTGGCAGCCGCGTCATGATTGTCTGAGAGCAGCCAATCACGTACGCGGCTGCCGCTTCTCAGAAATGCCGGGGAGAGAGGAAGGTAGTCGAATTCGGGGGACTTTCTTAAAATTATTTTTAGCGGTTGGGACTGGTGGAGAAATACCTATTATATGGACATGGGTTTTTTTGGTAGGGGAGGGATCCGCAAAACGGGAGGGTAGGGAAGGGGGCGGGAGGGGGAGAAGGGCTGCAGTACGCATGCCAAACTTCCTCCCGGAGGCGAGACAGGGGAGGCAGGTCCTATTGTGGGCATTTTTTTGGATTGGGGGGGGGGGACTACATGAGACCATATGGAGCAGGGATGTTGAGTAGATTTTTTACACACATTGTGGGGGGGGCCATTCAGTGGGGGGATTTATAGTTTTGGGGGTGGACATGCCCTTTAAGGTGACCATGCATTAGGCTAAGTTTCTGTACATGCAACATACAATCTAGCATAAAAATTGTGCATTTTCCAGATCTTCTTTGTGCAATAGATCATAAATACGATTGTAAATTACGATCGGGAGTCGATGGTAAATGATTGTAGTATTTTCTGAACCTTCAACATTAACACATGAACAAATTGGATGTCGAACAATCTGTGCGGTAAAGCTACGTACTTAACCAATTGTGCATCTTTCTAATCAAGTATTGGTTGGTTTAAGATCACAATTCCAATCCTTTTAACCTCTAGTGTCTGGCCTTTAACTCTCTGCGTAATGAAAGACTACAAAGTGCACAGTCCATATTTTCCTGGTTCATTCTCGCGTACTTTTACAGACTCCCTGCAAAAATGTGGTTCCATGCAGGGGGGAGTGTGCGTGACAGTGACTGGAAAAAGGGTGTGGTGTAAGTGTTGTCAAACGGGGATTAGGGTATGGGGGTTTTGAGCCTAAAAAGTGGGCATTTCGGTGGCGGAGGATTACAGGTTCTTGCTGTCTGGGAGGTTTGGGGTGGTTAGGATGGGGGTGTGTGGGAGATCACCTCAACTTCCGAGAAACTCCTGCGACAGCCAGGCGGGCTGGGATATCTGACTTTAGAACCCAGTCAATTGTCGACTGCCCGGACACTATCCCATTCACTTTCGAGTCTTTCGTGCTGGGTTCTACTGATCCACCTAACCACAGGTTATATATCGAAATGCGTCCAAAACTCAGTGCACATCAGACTTTGCAACAAACAGTTTTTATTAACACCAAGTTGAGGTGTTAAATGGCACCTTCTTCAAACATATCTGAAGAAGGTGCCATTTTGACACCGAAAAATTAGCCGAAAATCCTTGCTACCTGATTTATATGGTGTTTGCAAATTGGTTTTACACTATATACTGCACAAGCTATGTAATATAGGCAACTAATTTTGCACCTTGTAGCACAGAACGTAATGCCTTTAAGGCAGGGCATGGAGTGGTGCCCAGTCCAGGTCTTCTGATTGGATCCCAAGATGCAGTAAATCTTTTCTGTTCTGCATCAGTCCCTATTTTTGTCACACACAACAATCTTTATCATGTCCACCAAATAATTTCTGTGTTTTTTTTACCAAATAATTTTTGCAGACCAAATCTGTTAATTTTGTGGCATTTTTTTTTTACAATTCGGTACATTTTTTTTATATTTGGTCCAAAGTTCGTGAACTATGAATTATACTTTCCATTAGGAAATCAAATTAAACCTATTATAAGATTTGCTAAATATTACTTTAGTTAGTAAGCAGTAAATGGTCCAAAATAAAAGACGAAGGCTAGCAACACTGCTACTCTTTTTTTTTTGCGTTGCCGCTTGCGTTTTTTTCATATCATTGAAAACGTGGCACACACCGAAAACACGCATTTCGGGTGCGTTGCGATTGCGATTGCGTTCCTCCGCATTTTAATCACATCGCAATGCGTTTTTCATTAGTTAATGAAAAAAACGCCATGCGCAACATGCAACAAAATCCACATGAACTCGCATGGCGTTTCATTGCATTGTGGCATGCCCTAATAGTGGAAAAAAAGACACACATCCAAGCAGGGGGGAAGCTAATATTGCAAATCTAAAGTTTATTTGAAGTTAATTAGTTTTACAGAACTTTTTGACCGAAAGCAAAGAAATGGACCGAATGTACAAAATGCCAAAAGTTTCAGATTGATCTAACAGAAATAATTTGCTGACCAAATTGACAGACTAGTTACACAAAAATTATTGTGAACCAAATTTGTTTTACATACATAATTTGGTAACAAAAAGAACAGACTTGTTTTACAGAATTAGTTGGTGGACTAATAAGATATAGGGGCCGATTTACCAGCTCACAGTGCAAATAATGGAGTTAAATTCCACGCTAACCAATTTGATAATGGTTACACGAAATTTAATCCATAGTGCGACGGATGAGGGGTTTAATGCAAAATCACCACCCGCGCATCTGGCACTTGCGATTCATATCAAGTTTGTGCTATTTTAGTGCCGGAATTTTAAATGCCAGCAAATAGCTGGCATTAAAATCCACAGTGGGTAAATCCCTCACAGGGAATGCTCTCCCGCAGCTTTCTTCTGTCTTATTCCTTCACGTGTTTTAACTTAGGCATGCTTCCTTTGATATGTGCGATATGTAATAAGTTTAATTTGCAAGCAAGCATGCATGCAATGACTGCTAATTAAGGTTCATTGTAATAAACATTTCCATTTATATTGTTTTTTCCAATTTGTATTATAATTTATATTTGTATGCATCCTCAGATTTTATTTGAGAATTTATGTTTTTGTGTTACAAATGTCGGGAAACCTTCTCCAATTAAATTTGATTTGGGTTCGTTTTTGAGCAGCAATTTTGAATTTAAGGGTAACTGAGCTCTCCAGTCTTTATATAAACAGCCTTCTGTCCATCTTTCAATATGAACCCCAATACATCTGTTGCTAAAATTTCACAGCAATATTACGTCCTGCTTGAACACTTCCTGTTTTCAGCACGTGACCAGCTTGTATTGTATGTACGGTGTATGTATGTTTATGTCAATTTATATAGTGGGGGTAATTAACAGATACCAGGGAGAAGTGGCCAATAGTAACTAACTGGTGCATTGTCCCAGCATCCTATGCAGTGCTGTGCTCAGAGAGATAGGATGAACAGGTTAGATTTAAACTTGTTAAAGGTTTCTTTCTTGGCAGAGAGGAGAATAGATTCCAGATGATGAGAGCCACAAGAGAAAAAGGCAAGATAAAAGCAGTGTAAGTGGGGGGGGGGGTGTCTTATAAGAAGATGGTCTGTTGAGTCAGAAGGTAATGGGCAGGGACATAGGCGGAACAAAGAAAAAAATATAAAGGAGCAGAAGAGTTGAGGTTTAAATGTTAAAAGGATTTGTAAAATGTGTTGTTTAATGGGGAGCCAGGTAGAGGACATTTCAATTTCTGATTATTAAGAGCGATACAATGAGTGCAGTGAGTTTATGTATTGACTGAAGGGAGAAAGATGGGAAGGCAGAAGACCAGCAGGCTTTTTATTCACCCTAACTGTTCAGAGACCAAAAGTTTTCCATTTAAGCTATATACTACGTTGCCCCTATTCTTAAAAAGCAAAGCTTATCTGCTTCTGTTCACCTTTTTTTTAAAAAAAAGATCCAAACTCCTGTATATATAACCAAATAAACTAATTTACAATTGTCTTCTATTTCTGGATAAATCATCAGATATCATTCTTAAAGTCATAACATCACATTAATACTTGTCTACCTATTGAGTGTTGTTAAAGGGCATTGTCCAACATTCCCAAAAACTATAATCCCCCCCACTACTGTCCCCACCATGTAGTGTAAGTAAATCCTGACCTCACAATCCCCGCTCCATAAGGTTCTCCTGTAGTCCCCCCCAAAGTCCAAAAAACTGCCACCAGGATGATACCAGAGTCCACATAGGACTCTGCTCCTCCCTGGCCTCCGGTGAAAGTTTGGCATGCGTATGCACCCTTCTCCCTCTCCCCTCCCCCCCCTTCCCATTTTGCTATCCCTCCCCCTAGCTAAAACCCCCTGCCCATGTATTAGAAATAGGTTTCCCCCAGGCCCATACCGCAAAAATAATTTTAAGAAGTGACCAGAACTCTACTTACCTTCCCCTCCTTCCCCGGCATTCTGAGAAGCCGGCAGCCGCGTCGTGGAGTGGCTTAGAGGCAGGCTGCCGAAGTCCCGCCCCCTGCTTGCAGTGTCTTTGCAAGCAGAAGGCCTGGCATCGTACGAGAGAGGGAAGGTAAGTAAGATCTGGTCCCTTTCTTAAATTATTTTTATGGCGGGTGGGGTCTGGGGAGTGTAGTCTATTAGTGGCTGAAACAGTTTTGTTAAAAAGGGGGACATGCCCTTTAAATTTATTATATAATCTAAATAAATAAATAGCACTATCTATTATGCCTCTACAATTTTGAATCAAAATAATTAACCCTGTAACAGATTAGTAGTATGATTAAATATTTGCATACGCTAGATACAACATCCTGCTCCATATATTTGGTATCCCTGAGGTTGTTGCATTTTCGCATAAAGACGATATAATACCGAGTGTTGGAAACAAACGATAATTATAATCCAAAGGAACTGTATTCAAATTTGCATAACATTACATACGGAAGATAGAACAACTTGCATGGGAATCACATGAATTAAATGATTTGGTTTTGTGTTTCTCTCAGACTAGTTTCAATTGAAGGAACCATGATTTGTCAAAATACATGAATGGGGCTTTCTTAATAGAAATATAAATACATGCCAAAATGTCCTTTCTGAGCAAAACTTTTATTAGCTCTGAAAAAAAACATAGGGGAACAAAATTTCCAGATTTCAGGTGTAACTGAAAAGTCATTTATATTCCAATTTAAATAAATCTCATATTCTTGTTAATAAAACTCATAACTAATAATGTGTATTTAAGATATCCTTACCTCCCTGTCCTGTAAACAGTTTTGTAAGTATTAATCTATACTCCATGGGGATGAAATTATCAGCCCTGACTGGTGGAAAAAAATATCAACATCCTTCTTAAGCATCACATTTTTTAAGAAGCCAATTTAAATCTAGCTTAGATGCATGGTCTATGCCAAGACTCTTTTAAAAGTACACAGTTGATCCACAAAATCAGTTTATTGAAGCTAAAAAATATATATAAACAGTGAAAAAGCTTAAACTGTGACCCAGTATGTGACTTTACTAAGATTTTGTTCTAAACTAAACAATACTTTTTTAAACACTTTTTGGTTTTAGATATTTTTTACAATCATTTAAATATTTGTTAACTGCTATTTAGTTTTTGGATTCTGACAATTCTTTTGGTGGCAGTTTACAGTTTTTTGGGTTTCCACTGCAACTTTATTTTCATCTTTTCATTGACACATCAAAACAGTGAAAGACGTGCAAACAAATGTTAAATTGTACCAATAGGAGACAACCCTGGTATTGTTTTTCTTCCGCTAGAATGTTGCATGGGGAATCATTCTGTTTAAGTTTGTTTCCTCATCTGGCAAAAAGGGATAAACCAAGTTGGCTATATATTTGAAATTAGGGACTTGTTCAAAAGACAATGAACACTGCCAGATTTCTTTCAGGGGTCTTGTCACGGATATACAGTTTGGCTATTTAAACAAGTTCATTTTTAGTTTATTTAAATGGCTAAAACTTAAGTCCTATCTTGATATTGTATTGGGTATAAATTTGCAGTCTCACCACTGCTTAAAACCAGTTAAAAAAAATAAAAATGTTGTCTAACTAACCAGAAGGGATTCAAATGTGCATTTAAAACCAAGATTAACTGTTATTTCTGTGTAGCTGAAAGAGACATATTTGATTTAAAAGGTTTCATGGACATAGTTTATTGAGTTCTTCATCAGCATTCTTTTTAAAAATCATGAAAGATCTTACAAGGCATTATGAAATTTCATCATATAAATACGGTTAATTGGCCTGAAAAAAAAGTTGTGCATGGAATATGTATTTTTTTTTTAATCCTAGCCAGGTCTCATATGTAAGAGATGGTCGAACTATGAAAATTTCGGGTCCCGTTTTTTCGACACTTTCGACTATTGTAAAAGTTCGAAAGTTTCGAAAACGGACCCACTAAAATCTATGGATGTGCAACTAGTTTCAAAAAGTTTCGAGTCAATACCACTAAAATATTACATGGTACTTACATGTCATGCTGTGGGAGGCCTGGAAATGGTCTGGGGAGCTTTCCAATATCCAGACTTTCATACAAATCGATTTTAACTCATAAACAATCCGCGGCTACTTTCGATGCTTTCGCGTTCGAACGGTTCGAGGTAACATGGACTTTTAACATCGCAGATTCGGCTCGCCGTATAGGCGTTAATGGGACTTTTACTCGCTAGTTGCGATGTTTCGCCTAGATACCTGTGCATATTTACGCTCGCGATTCGACATTCGAACATTCGATAAACATTGAAAGTCCGGGAAATATACGAAAGCCGCGTCCGAGATAGTTCGAGAAGTCCGGGTCCGTCGAACCACGAACAGTTCGGGCTCGAACTCGGGTTCGAGTTCGAGTTCTATGCCATCCCTACTCTATGTTGTAAAATCCATTTTATTGAGGAGGGAGTGGGCAGAATGATATTTATAATTTGTTTGGGTTAGAAATCTAATTTTTAATCCTATTTTTTAAGTTTTATGGGCTTCAATCATCATTTCTATGTTAAATGCCAGAACTTTTACACCTACATAGTTGCCAGAAAAAAATCAACTTTTTTGGGGTTCTTAAGCATAAAAAAATTGTGCATTACTATCCACAGCCCAAACAAAACTGGTTTTCCCCTTTTAGAACTATTTGGGGCCCTTCCAAATATTGGTTCTGTGGGGGGTATTACGAGATAATGTGGCTTTGATGTTTAAACTTTATACTGCCGGAAATAATTTACCTGTTTAGCACTCATCTGGCCTTGACCCCCTTAGGGGCTATTGCTGGCCTTGTCTTTGCATACACCTATGCAAGTTGGGTACCATTTTCTTTAGGACTTTCGGGGATTGATCTTTGGTGTATTCTTTACTTTTAATGTATATTTGATTAACTCATTAATTTTTTTGTTCAACGTGCTATATCAGTAAAATTGAAAAGTTCTCTATAAAAACTGTTGAGAGATCCCCTTAATTAATTACGTGGAAGAATGGCCTCCATATGTAGTCAAAAGATGGTCGCTTCTGAGTTATCAGTTGATTCCCTCTTTGGTAAAATTATGAAAACTGCAATTTTTTATCCTAGTAAAAAGGGAAAGCCAATTGATGTAAAAGTTCAACATATATCATATCATGGCTTACTTCAAATATTAATAGCATATTGAAATTTATACAATACATACCTAAGAAGCTGGGATGGCTTGGAAAATATACCAATTAAAAAAAAATAAATCCAAAATCAGAAAAAATCAATCCAAATCAAAATCAAAAAGTTTTAGTAATGTTATAAATAAATTTCCCCAAAATTTATATGGTTACCTTTTTACAATGCTAAGGATCTGGGAAAATGTCTGGGGGAAACATGTAATTATTAATGCCCACAGTCCCCCTTTTACCACCCCCTCCGCGTTCTTCACTCAAGTTCTTATCGTTAAAAATGGTGCTAATTTTGCCCAACCAATCAGATGTAGCTTTCAAATGTTCAATAATATCTGATTGGGTTGGAGCAAAATTAGCCCATTTTTAACGATAAGACTTTTATTAATCTCCCTGAATCTGTTTTGGTGGTCTCATCGTGTTTTAGGATATTTATCGATATTTCAGATCTGAAATTCAATAAGAATTTTAAAAAATATAAGGAATTTTCAAATTCTGATTCAAAAAATGGAAAAATGTAAAAGTAAAATTCCAAAAGTCTATCAAATTTGAAACTGCCAGTTCCAACTGCCTAAAGAAAACTATGGTCCCACAATGTTTAACTTACTAATTAAATGTCCTATCTTTAAATGAGGCCTCATTCACCTCTCTCTGTGTGCATAAACGGAGGGAAACGGAGAGGGGGGGGGAGGCTGGCCAGGGTCCTCTGCTCTTCCCCTCACTGGTTATAAATAACGAATACGGGCTGCATATTTTTATGGGACGGTAACCGGAAGTTCCTCTTCCTCTGTAGATCTGTTCCGTACTAAAGTTTTTGATTCTAAATGGTTTCTCCCCACCGTGTGATCACGGGGGCTGCTTGCGTCGCACCATGTTGATGCACTTGCCTTTGGGCCGCTCCATCGTGCTGTGTATGGGCACTTTTTGTGCGGAACATCTGTTTTGTTGGACTTGTTGCCCGATTTGTGTTTCTAAATTTAATTACATTTATTTAGCACAATCTATTGCAAATAACCACCTGGAACAACCTAATTTGTTGTGATCTAATATGTGTATTTCAATATCTTATCCCTTGAATGGCTTCTAAAAGCTTTCTATCACGATACAAAATGGCAGAATATAATTTCATGCTAAGAGCAGGATTCATTTTGAAATATGGCACCCAAACCAGCATCTACCAAAAAAAACCAGTTAAATTAAGACCAGATAGGTAGCTCCTTAAGAGCTAAGAGGGCCATCACACATGTATGATTTTGGACACGATGCCATCATGTGATCGTGATGACGCCGTGAACTGAATGGCATACACCGTGCAATTCTCGTCCATAATGCTCGTTTGTGGGGGGGGGGGTTTTTTTGGGGGGGTCACAATGGCTCGATGCCACATCATACATGTGTATAACGAATCTTTGAGATGAATCGTTCTAGACCTATATTCGCTTTTTAGAAATTAAGCATTTTTCACTTCTCTTGGCCCTCAGCCAGTCACCCTGTTTTCATAATG
The DNA here is from genome assembly GCA_019447015.1 of Hymenochirus boettgeri. Classification (NCBI taxonomy): domain Eukaryota; kingdom Metazoa; phylum Chordata; class Amphibia; order Anura; family Pipidae; genus Hymenochirus; species Hymenochirus boettgeri. The sequence continues at coordinate 146,206,878 of CM033469.1, forward strand.
TAGTACTCTAAGTGTCCCCTTGTCCACAAAGGTTTCTGTTACCCCGCCGCATTAGTGTAAAGTAGAAAAATTCCAGTCTTCTCTTTGTTTTACTCTACTCTCGCACATCAAGTACCACAATTAGTGCACAATGCAATATTTTGGTTGAAAATAGTGTCAAGGATTAAAATCAAATCAGTCTAAAAATCATTGCGATTAACGAAGGACCCGACCGAATGATACCAAGCAATAATTGTCCAAAACGTCCTTCGCCAAGTTTGTCCATGGTGGTCGGGAGTCCCGTGGGTCCTGGCCAAAATGGCACATGTAATCAAGGTTTAAAGGGTGGTCCTTTAAAAATGATTCTTTATTGATATAAGGACTGACCTATGGTAAAGCCATGTAAAGCCATTGGGTTTCCATTACATGAAAACCGATTTTCATTGGTTGAAAATGAATCAACTATAATGAATGTTTGTACTTTTGGCGCTATAACAGTTTTGGTTTGTGATTTCTGTTTCATCAGCAAAATAATAAATGCCTAGTAAGAGAGTTTCTACAATATATTTTATTTAGCATTTAATTCTTTTAGTTCTAAACTACCCAATCCTATTTGAGGAGGGCAAATACTGTGACATCAGCCTGCAATCATGGCAAGTTTTTCTGGTCAGGTAAAGAATTATTAACTGGATAGTCGGTACAGAGTATTCCTTTGTGACAGTTTCCCTCCCTGGGAGACAACGAAGGAAATGCATCAAGAAAAGGTTACTATTCCTTACTACACTGAGTTTCTTTGTGCTTGATGAAATTTCTCTATGGCAGCAAGCCTAAAATCCTTGGTAACTGTATCAAACAAAAAGAAAAACATTATAACCACTGTGCTGCGTTGCTATTAAAACTGTGATATCCCCAATTCTGTGCACGCTAAGTATATCGGGTGTGCTATGCAACTAAAGTATCCCTTTTGTTGCATTGCCTTTCCAGAAGCTGGACATTATTTTCAATCACGTTATCATTTTTTTTTTATAATAAATAAATTGACATATAAGATTTCCTAAAGCATAAATAGGAAGTTATGCTTGTGAGGTTCTCATTCATCCAGGTCAATGGTATACTGTTTGTTTCACTTAGATCACTGTACTAGAATGTATTCTTGAAGACGTTTCGCTATTCCCAACATATCCGACTGGCTTTCTTCTCAATTCCAGAATGACTTGTACAGAATCTTTGGAATTATGTAACCCTGGAAAATCCCAATTAGCATATCCAGCCAGGTGATTAAGAAGGGTGTTGACTTGGATAGTGGCGAAGAAGGTGTTCCTAGGACTCTCAGAGTAAGTGTTTAAAACAAAAGCATTGTACATGGCAGCCAGTTGGTGTCGAACCCCCCCACCTCTATTTATGCTTGGTTTCTTTATTTTTCAGATAAAATGGCCTCCTTACACCTCGCTTGAACCAGTCACGTTCCTGTTCCTTCGCCAATGTTACATTACAATCGGTTCAAGGTATGTCCTTTATCCTTAAGATGCGGTACACCGGCTGATCCCCTACACCGAGGAATTGGCTCTTCTGTGCTGGGCCATACGTTGATGCGAGTGTGCTGTTTGGGTCTCCCCCACATACAAATCAGAGCCAGTCTTCACTGCCACTGCACTGCATATATGATTTTCGCTTTTCTTTGTTATTGGTAGTGGGATCTTTCGATGTACCCCTAGGAATCATACCTCGCGACTGTGTGTTTCCTTGCCATCGCCTAGACTCCTCTATAGGGTGAGTCGAGTGCGGCCAATGGAAATTTTCGCTCTTTCCGACACGAGCGTTCAGCCAGCGACCCAATCGTTCTGTAGCCCCGCACCTCGTTCGGGAAACGAAGGTACACACATACGATACAGCCCTGATACCAGCAATCCGAACGGTATAAAGGTACCCAGGGGGTTAATCAGATTAAAAACCATTTTTTCTTATAAACTTGTTTTATGGGACACATTGGAATTATGCAGTAAACACAAAAAAAAAGTGTGAACAACTCAAATTTTTTATATTTTAAATTCGTTAAAGTAGCCACTTGCATTATGCTTTCATTTTAATTGCATTTCACCTGGCATATCACATATCACTCCTGTATGCCTTGAATTTTGAATACAATTGCAAACAGTGTGCAAAAGCATTCTCCTTACAACCCATACCCTCGCCTCCCAAGCTTCACGTGGGAAACCACCCACTTTTCCTTGTGTCTCAAGAAATCTATCAATATTACTTTTGGACTCAACCGAAGTACAGATTTCTACTGGTGGTCCTGATGTCCATTCTTTTTTGTTTCATGGCCAAACACTTCTCTTGGTCTTCCTTTCCTCCCTTTGGTCCTCACAAGAGTAAGTTTTCATTAATTTTGATGTTTTTTCACAACTCCCTTAGGTCCATTCAACCTTTTGATATGTTTCTTGGATTGACTGAACCTTCATGTCCTTCAAGACATGATGGATGGCTCTTATTCCTGACTTTTTAACATGCCATCATAGTAAATCTCTCAGTTAATATTTCAATCTGAGGAATGGACACATATTGTCCAGTCTGGATATCCCCATAATGGTTTCTCTCTAGTCCTCGACAATAATCATTTGCCACTTGTGCCGTCTTTCTTCATTCTTTGGATTTCTTGGGCAATTGATACAGCATCAAAAGCGAAGGTTTAACTGCTTTAATTTTTGGACCCTTTTCACATTTTCAGCCTATTCATTTCAAATGAGGTCATAGTTCTTCTTTCCAGTTAATTTGAGCCATTTTTTACATATCAAACCAATATTTAAAGATATACTCTCATAATCCAACTTATTGGAGCTGTAGCTTGCTTCCTGGAAGCGTCAGCGAATCATGTTAACACAGCTCAGAGATCATCCTTCTCCCTCTGAGCACAGAACAAAAATTTCATGATTTTTTTTTTTGTTTAAAACATTTTAACAACATAAATCTCCTGTATCTAACAATGATAAATTTCCTTTGCTTTATTATAAAAAGAAAAGAATCCTTGGCATTTTTATTGTCCTTAGCTAGCATGGATGTAAAGCAAACAGAATAGTAAATTGTTAATATTAATATTTTTCAAAAAAACCATTTTCAAACCTGCTACCTCTGTACTGTGTCTTCTAAAAAGAAAACTTTCCTAATCACTATCACCCCAAAAAGCCATAGGGTGGGACATGATTCAATGTATATACTTTATCTCTTCCTAGGAACAGAATGGAACCCCCCAAAAAACTAGCCTTTTTGAAACCTTGACCCCTATGTTTGTGTAAAACTGTAGGTCAGCACAACCACTGGTACAATCTCGTTCAATTGGGCAAGTGTATTCCTAAAATAGTTTAGAAAAGTAGCAGTAGACACAGAAAGTTAGACTGCAACTGGGTAACTTATATTCCATATATGACATGTATTTGAGCCGCAAAGGGCCCTTTCTCCTTTCCTCAAGTGTATTTCAAGTTCATGAAAACCATGTTTACAAACTAAAAACAGTCAGAAACCCTAATTGATTAGGAAATTTAATCCATTTTTTTGCCGACACAGGGTATAATAAACATTAATTATTATGCTATTAGATTGGTTTTGTATAAACTATAATATGAGTTTCATTAGCCTCTCCCTTACTTTCAGATATTAGGGACGGTGGGTGATCACTATTCTGAGGTAAGCATTGACTCACTGATAAAAAAAAAAAAAAAAAGTGAATAGGTTGGACTTGATGGACGTATGTCTTTATTCAACCTTAATTACTATGTAACTATGTAACTATGTCTTTATACAACCTCCAATACTATTTTACTATGTAACTGTTATACAGACATTATGGGTAGGGTATAAAGGCTGGACTAGATGGATGTATGTCTTTATATAACCTCCAATACTATGTTACTATGTAACTGTTATACAGACATTATGGGTAGGGTATAAAGGTTGGACTAGATGGACGTATGTCTTTATACAACCTCCAATACTATGTTACTATGTAACCGTTATACAGACATTATGGGTAGGGTATAAAGGTTGGACTAGATGGACGTATGTCTTTATACAACATCCAATACTATGTTACTATGTAACCGTTATACAGACATTATGGGTAGGATATAAAGGTTGGACTAGATGGACGTATGTCTTTATACAACCTCCAATACTATGTTACTATGTTACTTACTAATCAACACAATGTTACTACCAACCTCTGTATTCACCAACCACAGTACTTACTAATCAACACAATGTAACTACCAACCTCTATATTCACCAACCACAGTACTTACTAATCAATACAATGTAACTACCAACCGCTGTATTCACCAACCACAGTACTTACTAATCAACACAATGTAACTACCAACCTCTGTATTCACCAATCACAGTACTAACTAATCAACACAATGTAATTACCAACAGCTGTATTCACCAACCACAGTGCTTACTAATCAACACAATGTAACTACCAACCGCTGTATTTACCAAACACAGTACTTACTAATCAACACAATGTAACTACCAACCTTTGTACTCACCAACCACAGTACTTACTAATCAACACAATGTAACTACCAACCTCTGTATTCACCAACCACAGTACTTACTAATCAACACAATGTAACTACCAACCGGTGTATTCACCAACCACAGTACTTACTAATCAACACAATGTAACTACCAACCTCTGTATTCACCAACCAAAGTACTTACTAATCAACACAATCAGGGAGATTCAATAAAAGTTCTTATTGTTAAAAATTGTGCTAATTTTGCCCCAAACAATCAGATAATAGCTTTCAAATGTTAAATAAAATCTGATTGGTTGGGGCAAAATTAGCACCATTTTTAATGTTAAGAACTTTTATTGAATCTCCCTGAATGTAACTACCAACCACTGTATTCACCAACCACAGAACTTACTGATAAACACAATGTAACTACCAACCGCTTTATTCACCAACCACAGTACTTACTAATCAACACAATGTAACTACCAACCTCTGTATTCACCAACCACAGTACTTACTAATCAACACAATGTAACTACTCTAGCAATTCCTCATTTCCTGCCTAACTGTTGATCCAGAGGAAGGCAAAAAAAAACCCACCAAATTTATGAAGGGGGAAAATTTCTTCCGACTCCAAGTGGCAATGGGAAATTTCCCTGGATCAACTCTACTTTATGTATCAATACCAGTAACTTGTAACATTCCTTGTTTGTAAAAACCATCCAGCTTTTTATTAAACTGACCAATGAACCTGCCATAACAACGTCCACTGGAAGACAGTTCCATAGTTTTCATTTTCTTACAGCGAAAAAACCTTTCAGAAGTTAAACTTCTTTTCTTCAAGTCTTAAAGGAGAATTATACTCATGCAGTAACTGACAATGTTCAAGCCCCTCCCCATCCCTCATAACATATGTTCCTCAGTGTCAAGGATAGGAGAATGTCAGTGACAATGATTGTGGGAGGAGCAATAAAGAAGTCGGTTACTGCATGAGTATAATTGTACTTTAAGGGATGTCCTCGTGTCCTATGACATGTTCTATTGGTGAACAATGCCCCAGATAGTTTATTTAATGGCCTGTTAATTTTTTATACACAGTAGTCACAAGCGTAGTGTAGTTATATGCTGCAGAGCTAGTCTCAGAGTTTCATAGGAAATTTCCTCAAAAAATAGGTTCTGGGGGGCGGAGGCCCTTCGGGTTCGCATGCATGACGTTCCGTGCACGAGAACATGCATTCATGCGCAAACGCTAGTTTACTCACTGGCTTGTGAGTGTGCAAACTGGCTCTCTGTCTCTGGCGGGAGGTTTAATCTCCTTCTACCTATCTGGCACCACTGGTTCATAGTTAGATTCTGATTGGTCCCTGTTGCCTTTTTATGGTTCTGCTTACACTGACTCTTTACCTGTTATAGCTAAAGATCTGATCCCTGTGCGTGGTTGTAACTTTGAATTAGCTTTCCATGTACTGTTTCCCTACCTGGTAACCATTACGAATGTTTGCTGCCTTCCCTGTCCTCTTGCCTGACTCTGACTATGACCTTGCCTTATCCTTCTATACCTTACCTCGTGACTGAACACCGGTGTTCTGAATCTGGCTCCGTCCTGATTCTGTTAGGCTTTCTGATTTGGTACCATGCTATTGTCCATCTCTGTGCTGGTTGGGCCCAGTCTGCCTGTTCATTCTGGTTTCTGGTTTCTTCGTGTATTCTCGGCCTCAGCTCATACATTTTTTTTTTTATACAAAACAATATCTTGCTGGCTCTAAATCTTGCTGCCTGTCACTGTTGCTACTTTATGCTTTGTTTAATTGCTTTGACTTGCTAAATACCTAATTAAATCATATATAAAGACTTGCATTCGTATGACTTGTTTTGTACTGTTAATAGAGATAGATAGATTGATAGATAGAAAGATAGATAGATAGACAGACAGACAGACAGATAGATGATAGATAGATAGATATATAGATAGATAGATAGATAGATAGATAGCAGAGTTAGATAGCAGAGTTAGATAGATAGATAGACAGATAGCAGACTTAGATAGATAGATAGATAGATAGATGATAGATAGATAGATAGATAGATAGATAGATAGATAGATAGATAGATTGATCATAGATAGATAGATAGATAGATAGATAGATAGATAGATAGATAGCAGAGTTAGATAGCAGAGTTAGATAGATAGATAGATAGACATATAGCAGACTTAGATAGATAGATAGATAGATAGATAGATAGATAGATAGATAGATAGATAGATAGATGATAGATAGATGATAGATAGATGATAGATAAATAGATAGATGATAGATAGATAGATAGATTGATTGATTGATAGATAGATAGATAGATAGATAGATAGATAGATAGATAGATAGATAGATAGATAGATGATAGATAGATAGATAGATGATAGTATAGATGATAGATGAGATGATAGTAGATGATAGATAGATAGATAGATGATAGATAGATGATGATAGATAGATAGATAGATAGATAGATAGATAGATAGATAGATGATAGATAGATAGATGATAGATAGATAGATAGATAGATAGATAGATAGATAGATAGATTGATAGATGATAGATGATAGATAGATAGATAGATAGATAGATAGATGATAGATATGATAGATAGATGATAGATAGATAGAAGATAGATAGATAGATAGATAGATTAATAGATAGATAGATGATAGATAGATAGATAGATAGATAGATAGATAGATGATAGATAGATAGATGATAGATAGATAGATAGATGATAGATAGATAGATGATAGATGATATATAGATAGATAGATAGATGGTAGATAGGTAGATAGATAGATAGATGATAGATAGATAGATAGATAGATAGATAGATAGATAGATGATAGATAGATAGAGAATAGATAGATAGATGTATATAGATAGATAGATATATAGATAGATAGTAGATGATAGATAGAGTAGATAGATGGTAGATAGGTAGATAGATAGATAGAGATAGATAGATAGATAGATAGATAGATAGATAGTAGAGTAGATAGATAGATAGAGATATTAGATAGATAGATGATAGATAGATAGATAGATAGATAGATAGATAGATAGATAGATAGATAGATAATAGATAGATAGATAGATAGAAGATAGACAATAGGTGTAATGAATATTCCACTTACTTTTTATCGTGTTTCTTCACTCTATAGATTCCAAGCTGATGTGTTTACTGTTTATCTGGTGCCGCGCAGGTGTGAAGATCCCAGTATGACTGAGTAATGTTTTGTAAGGGACCCATTTACTATTTTTAGATAATATTTAGAGATTTTCACTTGATTTTTGTCAAAATAAGGAAGTTTGTTCAGATAATGGTGCAGCTGTTGAGAGAATAAGAGTCGGCACTGAGACATCATTGGTTGGCCGTATCAGCAGATTATAAAGCTACTAATAATAATAAAGACTGTAATAAAGGAAAGCTCCTTAGTAATTCAGCACATTTTGAAGATGCTTTAATTGTTGATTAATAAGTACTGTGGTTAGTAAATACTAGAGATGGTCGAAACTATATAAAGTTCGGTCCGTTTTCGAACTTCGAACTTCAGAGAAAGTTTGAGAAGGAATCGGACACATAAGTCAGGGAGAGTGATAGTTCAAAAAGTCAGAGTGATTATAGCTAAACTAACAATGGAATTACTGTAAATGGCTGTGGCACCGGGAAATGGGGGGAACATGTCACTGCACCAAAACCTTAAAACACTTCCTGAAGTCAGACGGGCAAGCACATTCGACGAACACGAGAGGATACGAACTAAAAAAGAACCAGAAAAAAACCAAAAAACAAAAAAAACAAAAAAACCAGAATATAAAACCATATAATACCCTATTTCCTCCAAACCATATAACCTAGTATAAATAACCATATAAACATATTTAATAAAATATTATATAGTTATTATATACTAGGTTATCATATGGTTATTATTTTACTAGGTTATTATATGGTTATCATATTACCAGGTATTATTATAAACTAGGGTGTTATAATAATCCAAAAATTTGTATAGCTGCCCCTAGCCAGGATCCAAACCCGGACTCCATGTCAAAGGCGGTGCCTTTAACCAGTACACTATCCGTAATTCGATGATTTATCGAATTTACAATCGAAAGTCGGGGGGAAACATCGAAAGTCCGAGAAATCCGGGTCCGGGATAGTTAGAGAAGTCCGAGTCCATTCAAACTCATAAAGTTTGGTTCGAACTCGGGCTCGAGTTCGAGTTCTAGTCCATCCCAGTAAATCGGTGGTTGGTATTTTCCTTGTGTTGATATAGTAAGTACTGTGGTGGTGAATACAGCGGTTGGTAGTTACATTGCGTTGATTAGTAAGTACGTGGTGGTGAACACAGTGGTTGGTAGTTACATTGTGTTGATTAGTAAGTACTGTGGTTGGTGAAACAGTGGGTGGTAGTTACATTGTGTTGATTAGTAAGTACTGTGGTTGTAGTTACATTGTGTTGATTAGTAAGTACTGTGGTGTGTGAATACAGAGGTTGTAGTTAGTACATTGTGTTGATTAGTAAGTACTGTGGTTGGTGAATACAGTGGTTGGTAGTTACATTGTGTTGATAGTAAGTACTGTGGTTGGTGAATACAGAGGTTGTAGTTACATTGTTTGAAGTAAGTACTGTGGTTGGTGAATACAGTGGTTGGTAGTTACATTGTGTTGTTTAGTAAGTACTGTGGTTGGTGAATAAAGGGTGGGCAGTACATTGTGTTTATCAGTAAGTTCTGTGGTTGGTGAATACAGTGGTTGGTAGTTACATTGTTTTGATTAGTAAGTACTGTGGTTGGTGAATACAGTGGTTGGTAGTTACATTGTGTTGATTAGTAAGTACTGTGGTTGGTGAATAAAGCGGTTGGTAGTTACATTGTGTTTATCAGTAAGTTCTGTGGTTGGTGAATACAGTGGTGGTTAGTTACATTGTGTGATTGTAAGTACTGTGGTTGGTGAATACAGTGGTGGTAGTTACATTTGGGTTGATTAGTAAGTTACTGTGGTTGGTGAAATAAAGCGGTTGGGCCAGGAACCAGCAGGACATTGCTGCACACACCTTTTGGCCAGTGTCAGTAAAGTTTAAAAAAAAAACGGATTTTCCGGGTTTTGAAAAAACTTTATTTATATTGACACTGCCCGGCCAGTACAAATAGAGTTTAGGAAGGGGAGCTGGGACATCACGCGGTGTTGGGAGGTATGTTTGGGAGAGGGAGCTACTACTGACACCAGCACTCTCATCCCACACCCGTAAATGGGGGGGAATTAAAGGTACATTACTTTTTTTTCCCCCAGCGTTTTTTTTTTTTTTCAGATTTCACTTAGGAAGGCTAAGCCTTCCTAAGCCTTATGGAAAATCTGCCTATGGTAATAATACAGTAATACAGACTATATACCAAACAAGACACACAGTGCAATCTATGAAATATATAGACTAAAGCAGCTGAAATGCATCAGGACAACAAGCAGTGTCACTGTGTTTGTGAAGGTCTCACTACAGCTGCTACACTGACTCTGTCTTTAGTGATTATGATCTCAGCTAAGCAGGGGGAGAGATATGAACTTTAGGTACAAAAATAAATAACAATTAGCAAAGTTAGAGAACAGGCAGAGCTCAGTAACTTACTTGTAAAGAATCTCAGCTGTGTGTGTGCCTGTGTGAGTGCCAAACATCAGCAAGTAACACTTGTTACTTGTTGATGTTTGGCTCACAATAAACCATTCATTTTTGGAGTGCAAGTCTACCTTGGTTCTCTTTAGTACTTTAGGGAAATTGGACTTTCTGCACCCACCTGGGGCTAGTGTGCATATGGACTTTTCTCACCCATGTGCCTGTGTGTGTGTTTGTATATATATATATAAGGGATAATGCGCCCCTTACAGTGTAATATAAGGCTATTATGCCACCTAGGAGTTCCCTGACCATATAAAAGCATGAGGCCGTAGGCCGAGTGCTTTTATACAGGTCAGGGAACTCCGAGGTGGCATAATAGGCGTATATTGCACTGTAAGGGACGAATTATTTCTTATAATACACAAGTTTTTATTTTAAATAAGTACCAGTGATAATACTGGTGAAAAGAATTTATTTACTTTTTTCCCCCAAAGTTTGTTTAGGTTTCAATTGCAGTTGCATGTAATGTTTTTTTTCTTTTTATACATAACATTAAAAAAATGTTTAAACATTTTTAAATATTATTTAAATCTTTATCTTAGATATTGTTTATGTTATATATGTTCATTGTTCAAATGTTAATAGTAATTTAGTCAGAATCAGATTGTTTGTTTATGTTGATTTCACATGTTTTTTTGGCTTTATGTTTACCGTTTGTTAATTTTGATGTATTCCGTTTTGTTTGCGCCTCTTTTTGTTTGCATAATGGTGTGTTGGTATGGATTTCTCATGTGCCATAATGGACGGTAATGTGCATGCGCGCCAGGCTGTTCTGTGCCGTGTATACACGGCTGATCCTTACTGTCCAGCTCTTGGATTTGTGATTTTTGTGATGTTCGATTCCGGGTGGGGACTGGATAAGAGGTTAGGACAATTGATTTTATGTTATATAGGAGGAGAGCTGCAGTGGCACTAATAATGAAACTAATCACTCAGTGACCTGACTGAGTGATTCTAATAAGGATTCTTGCCACTCAGCTCCCATTGAAAATCAGAACTTGGTATTGATATACTATATATATATATATATATATATATATATATATATATATATATAGTCCTTCTTCCAAATGACTGTACTCACAGGTCTTCTATATCCAAATTTTTATTAGCGAATAGTGTTGACGCGTTTCAGTCCCCACATGAACTGTCCTCAGAACAACCATCACCATGTGTCAACCCCCCTTAAGTAACCTCGGTTACCCACGTGCTCCCTCCACCAGGCAGTGTTAAGTCGGGCGACCAGGGGGTGCACTAAGGGACTTATGGATCTTGGGAAGGGTATAAATATGAGGCTTTAGGTCTCTCTGTGATCATGAAATCATATTGATCTCTAGTGATCCAATTTGCCCGTAAGGCTTCACCCAATCTCTCGTCCAAAGCCCCTATAGCTCACAGTTGGATCACATTCAATGGTTGGTAAGTTTAATGTCACTCAATTGTGCCTTGATCTCCTCATTATAATATAACTTATCCAATAGTACAATACCCCACCCTTGTCAGCGGGTCTGATTATCAAATTTTCATCCGCTCGTAAGGATTTAATACATCACGTTCAGATATCGTCAAATTTGAGAAGACTTTAGCCCTCTCCCGTCAATTTCCCTGATCTCCTTAGACATCAACCCGTTTAAATACTTTAAGTGCCGGTGGGGGTATTAGGCAGATCCCCTTTACCTTTCTTAAAGGGTGTACACTGGGATTAAACTTTCTTCCCTTTAAACAAATCTAGAAATTTTAGGTTTCTATGGAATAAAAACAAATCCACTTCAGTGTTAAAAGCATTTAAACTTGGGGTTGGAACAAACGAGAGCACTTTATAAGTGTTGTGTCTCACCCTCTGTCGTGGATGCTTACTAAGATTATAGATCACATTCTCCTTTGGCCCCTGGTGGTTTGCCACCTCTTGTTCTCCCCACCCTTCTGGTGTGCCTCCTTTTCCTACGGTAGGTGCCAGCTCTCGTAGTCATCCTAAAAAAGAAGAAGGGTCTTTCTGTCCTGATCCTTCCGAAGCTCTCATGGATGGTTCACCTTCTGAACCGATGACTCCCCAGAGCTATCAATGGTCATAAGTGACTCCGTGGTCTATGTTTGTTGAAGAACAATCTCTTTGGTGCGGTGTATCCGTTGCCCATCAACCAACCATATACCCGCTTCTCCTTATAGTCCATTTCTACCTCGTAATTTATTATTCTTAAGGTTATATCAATTTATTGCGATATTATTTATTGTTCAGTCATTTCTCCAACCATCCTTGTCCCCATCGTTGCAAGAGTATCCAGGCCCTTTCCTTCCAAGAGCCTAATTTCTCCTTCACAGATGCAAGCTCCTTGCCTCTGTTTAGTCACCAATAGGATCAAGTCTAGGGAACATTTATTCAAAATCCCCACACCAGCGCGTAAGAACTCTTTGTCCATTCTGCCAATTGTTGGGATGTTCCGCATCCTGAATCCCCTTGGAATCTGTTTGGACCTGTAATATTCAGAAAGGTAGGTGCCATGAGAGTGGGAAGTCGACCTCCTTCTTTTTAGGTTCAACAGTTGGAAAAAAAGATCTTTATTGGACGAATCTCTTCTTTCAAGTGGTTCAGTAAATATTATCGTGAGGCAATCCTCCTGGGTGAAGGAGAATTGTTCCTTTGTATTAATATCATGCCATAGAATTCCTGCATCTTCCATCATGAGTAACAGTGAGGGTGTCCAATAGTACAAAAAGTCTTATCACTGTCGGGTGATCTAATTTCAATATTGATCTTGTACATCAAGAAAGCACTCAAGTATCACACAACAGTGCCTGGGTGCAAATCACTACAACTGTAGGTGTCATCAACCAGTATAAACTATCAGTCACCAATACTTACAATCAGGATGTGTTGGTGGATGCATGGTCCCGGACAAGCGGATAACTCAGTCCGCAACAAACTACGTAATCAGGTCGCATCCGACTCGTAATATGATCGAACATCCGAACCAATGCACGGACAGCATCCGACTCGTAATATGATCGAACATCCGAACCAATGCACGGACACACGGTCTCCTCGTCATAGCTGCATTATCCTAGTGGGGGAGTGTCAGGGAACAAGCGTGCTCATACGCTCGTACAGAGCCACCCGTGAAACCCACCCATCCGGACCTGATATGCAAATGTAACAAAATAAAGGGAACCAACATCCACCAGCCCCATCCTGAAAGCGAACATATCATCCTAAAATCACACCAATTATTGAGAGACATTAAAACAATAAAGCATTAAAACATCAAAATATCAAAACATATGCCGGTAATTCAGACTGACTATAGGCTGTTCCATCGATACAATTACAGATGTCCATTCGTTACAGGCTGACAGACCATCTTCACAGCCCTCGATATTAATTACATACTGCAAGTGGTGAAAATACATAGATAGTGAAAGTCAGTATCCGTTATATACTAGTGATCCACCTACAGGGGGGGGGAAACAAGTTAATCACATTGCTAGGAGTATATCCATATAATGACAGTTGCACCCCTAAATGAAGCACTGTAGCGCCCATTGTTCATTCAGACCCCTAGGGGCCAAAGTATCTAATTCATAGATCCAACGGGCCTCACATTTAAGCAAGCTCTTTTCTATGTCAGCCCTCATCTCATCCTGGTCAAGCCCATCAAAGATCATACATTTGAGGCTGGCTAATGGATGATGGGCTGTTTTAAAATGACGGGCAACTGCCATGTCTCCATATTTACTCCCAGTCTCCTTATTTCCATCAATAGCATTCTGTATAGACATCCGGTGATTTGCCATTCGTTCACGGAATGTGGTGGTTGTCATTCCAACATAATAAAGTCAACAGGGGCAACTGATGAAATAAACCACCCCCTTACTCGTACAGGTGAACCTTTTCTTAATCTTTATTCTTTTTCCCGAGTGAGGATGAGGAAAAGAGCTACCCACCAGAAGGCTATTACAGGTCACACAATTTGGGCATCTAAAGCAACCAGGTTTCAGACATGATTTCTTTTGTTTGGGAAAAGTGTCCGAAGTCATTAGTATTGCTCGTAGATTCTTACCCCTTCGATATACCTGTTTCACACCCATATCCTTAAATGGTAGGTGACTATCAGTGGAGACTATGTGCCAGTGTTTTTCCATACTCTGTTGCACCAACTTGTTCTTTGGTGTAAAGCTAGTCAAAAAGTTCATATTATTCTTCCCAAGCAATTGACTTGGACGACCAGTATTTTGTAATTCTATGCGTTCTTTGACAGCTAAGAGCTCCTTGATGGAATAACCCCTTTGGTTAAACCTCTGGATCATTTCTCTCATCTGATCCTCACTTTGGGCCGGATCAGTGTTTTTCCTATACACCCTTAGAAGTTGTGAATAAGGGAACCCCCTTTTTAGAGTCTCTGGGTGGCAACTTCTCCTGTGTAACAGGTTATTCTTGTCCGTTGGTTTCCGAAAGAGAGTAGACCCAACAGAAAATCAACAGTGTTTGAATCGATAGTTGCTGACAGTTTAATAGGTGTGTCCAAGTTATTAATATCCTCTACAAATTTAGACGCTTGTTCCTTGGTCCCCGACCAGACAAAAAACATATCGTCTATGTATCTCACATATAGACAAATCTGTGCCTGGAATCGGGCAATAATGTGTCGCTTCTCAAATCGTTCCATAAACAGATTCGCAAACGATGGGGCCACATTGGACCCCATCGCAGTCCCTGCTACCTGTCTATAGAACTGTCCTTCGAAATTAAAGTAATTATGGGATAGGGCCAGATCGAGGAGATCCATCAAAAGTTCTATTGGCGGGTCCATATGTTCATGTTGTACCAAGGCTTCTCTACACGCGTCAATGCCTTCACTCTGTGGGATGACAGTGTAGAGGCTCGCCACATCACACGTAAGGAAGATGTCATCCTCACTGATGGTCATTGATCTCAATTTATCCATCAAATGGCCACTATCCCTAATTTATGACTCCATAGCTTTGACACACCCCTGGAGGTGGAAGTCCACAAATTTCGCCACTGGACTAAACAATGAGCCCACAGCTGACATAATCGGGCGACCAGGGGGTGCACTAAGGGACTTATGGATCTTGGGAAGGGTATAAATATGAGGCCGTTTAGGTCTCTCTGTGATCATGAAATCATATTGATCTCTAGTGATCCAATTTGCCCGTAAGGCTTCACCCAATCTCTCGTCCAAAGCCCTCTTATAGCTCACAGTTGGATCACCATTCAATGGTTGGTAAGTCTTAATGTCACTCAATTGTGCCTTGATCTCCTCATTATAATATAACTTATCCAATAGTACAATACCCCCACCCTTGTCAGCGGGTCTGATTATCAAATTTTCATCCGCTCGTAAGGATTTAATAGCATCACGTTCAGATATCGTCAAATTTGAGAAGACTTTAGCCCTCTCCCTGTCAATTTCCCTGATCTCCTTAGACATCAACCCGTTAAATACTTTAAGTGCCGGTGGTGTATTAGGCAGATCCCCTTTACCCCTTTTCTTAAAGGGTACACTGGGATTAACTTTCTTCCCTTTAAACAAATCTAGAAATTTTAGTTTTCTCTGGAATAAAAACAAATCCACTTCAGTGTTAAAAGCATTAAACTTCGGGGTTGGAACAAACGAGAGACCTTTATTAAGTAGTTGTGTCTCACCCTCTGTCAGTGGATGCTTACTAAGATTATAGATCACATTCTCCTTTGGCCCCTGGGTGGTTTGCCACCTCTTGTTCTCCCCACCCCTTCTGGTGTGCCTCCTTTTCCTACGGTGGTGCCAGCTCTCGTAGTCATCCCTAAAAAAGAAGAAGGGTCTTTCTGTCCTGATCCTTCCGAAGCTCTCATGGATGGTTCACCTTCTGAACCCGATGACTCCCCAGAGCTATCAATGGTCATAAGTGACCTCCGTGGTCTATGTTTGTTGAAGAACAATCTCCTTTGGTGCGGTGTATCCCGGTGTCCCATCAACCAACCATATACCCGCTTCTCCTTATAGTCCATTTCTACCTTCTGTAATTTATTATTCTTAAAGGTTATCAATTCATTGCGATATTTATTTATTTGTTCAGTCAGTTTCTCCAACCATCCTTGTCCCTTATCGTTGGCAAGAGTATCCAGGCCCTTTCCTTCCAAGAGCCTAATTTCCTCCTTCACAGATGCAAGCTCCTTGCCTGCCTGTTTAGTCACCAATAGGATCAAGTCTAGGGAACATTTATTCAAAATCCCACACCAGCGCGTAGAGAACTCTTTGTCCATTCTGCCAATTGTTGGGATGTTCCGCATCCTGAATCCCCTTGGAATCTGTTTGGACCTGTAATATTCAGAAAGGTAGGTGCCATGTAGGTGGAAGTCGACCTCCTTCTTTTTTAGGTTCAACAGTTGGTAAAAAAGATCTTTATTGGACGAATCTCTTCTTTCAAGTGGTTCAGTAAATAGTATTCGTGAGGCATCCTCCTGGGTGAAGGAGAATTGTTCCTTTGTATTAATATCATGCCATAGAATTCCTGCATCTTCCATCATGAGTAACAGCTGAGGGTGTCCAATAGTACAAAAAGTCTTATCACTGTCGGGTGCTCTTCATTTCATAATCTATCTTTGTACATCAAGAAAGCACTCAAGTATCACACAAACAGCTGCCTGGGTGCAAAATCACTACAACTGTAGAGTCCTTCTTCCAAATGACTGCACTCACAGGTCTTCTATATCCAAATTTTTATTAGCGAATAGTGTTGACGCGTTTCAGTCCCCACATGAACTGTCCTCAGAACAACCATCACCATGTGTCAACCCCCCTTAAATAACCTCGGTTACCCACGTGCTCCCTCCACCAGGCAGTGTCATCAACCAGTATAAACTATCAGTCACCAATACTTACAATCAGGATGTGTTGGTGGATGCATGGTCCCGGACAAGCGGATAACTCAGTCCGCAACAAACTACGTAATCAGGTCGCATCCGAATCGTAATATGATCGAACATCCGAACCAATGCAGGGACACCCGGTCTCCTCGTCATAGCTGCATTATCCTAGTGGGGGAGTGTCAGGGAACAAGCGTGCTCATACGCTCATACACACCCCTACTGGTGTGTGTCAGTATCCAATAACGAGCCACCCGTGAAACCCACCCATCCGGACCTGATATGCAAATGTAACAAAATAAAGGGAACCAACATCCACCAGCCCCATCCTGAAAGCGAACATATCATCCTAAAATCACACCAATTATTGAGAGACATTAAAACAATAAAGCATTAAAACATCAAAATATCAAAACATATGCCGGTAATTCAGACTGACTATAGGCTGTTCCATCGATACAATTACAGATGTCCATTCGTTACAGGCTGACAGACCATCTTCACAGCCCTCGATATTAATTACATACTGCAAGTGGTGAAAATACATAGATAGTGAAAGTCAGTATCCGTTATATACTAGTGATCCACCTACAGGGGGGGGGAAACAAGTTAATCACATTGCTAGGAGTATATCCATATAATGACAGTTGCACCCCTAAATGAAGCACTGTAGCGCCCATTGTTCATTCAGACCCCTAGGGGCCAAAGTATCTAATTCATAGATCCAACGGGCCTCACATTTAAGCAAGCTCTTTTCTATGTCAGCCCTCATCTCATCCTGGTCAAGCCCATCAAAGATCATACATTTGAGGCTGGCTAATGGATGATGGGCTGTTTTAAAATGACGGGCAACTGCCATGTCTCCATATTTACTCCCAGTCTCCTTTGGTCGGTAAGAGTTAATTCTGCACCACACGTGATCGATAAGAGTTAATTCTGCACCACACGTGGTTGATAAGCGGTTAATTCGGGCCACACATGGTTGATAAGAGTTAATTCAGCGCCACACATGGTCGATAAGAGTTAATTTTGCGCCACACGTGGTTGACAGGAGTCAATTCTGCGCCATACGTGGTCCATAAGAGTTAATTCTGCGCTACACGTGGTCGATAAGAGTTCAATTCTGCGATACACGTGGTCGATAAGAGAATTCTGTTACTCACGTGGTCATAGGAGTTAATTCTGCGCCACAGCGTGGCCTAATAGTTAATTCTGCACACTCACACGGGTTGATAGAGTTATTCAGTGCCACCGTGGTCCTATAAGAGTGTAATTCTGCGGCCACACACGGCACACGTTGGTCGATAAGTTAATTCTGCACGTACACAGTTGCCAGATATAAAAGTAACTTTTCTCCATATGTGGGTCGAGAAAGTTAATCCGGGCTATACGTGTCGATAAGAGTTAATTCTACACTACACTGTGGTCAATAAGAGTAATTCACACTACCACATGATCGATAAGATTAATCTGCGCCAACACGTGGTCGAAATAGTTAATTCTGGCCACATGGTTTGATAATGAGTTAATTCTACACTACACGACGTGTAGGTGGGATTTGATCGATAAGAGTTAATTCTGCGCCACACGTGGTTGCTAACGTTAATTCTGCGCCACACTGGTTGATAAAATTAAATTCTGCGCCACAGTGGTTGATAAGAGTTTAATTCTGCACCACAACGTGGTTGATAAGTTACTTCTTCACTATACGTGGAGGGACCGATAAAGAGTTATCCCAAACTGCAGTGGTCACAACAGAGTTAATTCTGCGCCACACGTGGTTGATAAGAGTTAATTCTGTGTCACACGTGGTCGATAAGAGTTAATTCTGCGCTACACATGGTCGATAAAAGTTAATTCTTCGCCATACGTGGTCGATAAAAGCTAATTCTTCGCAATACGTGGCCGACAAGAGTCAATTCTACACTACACGTGGTTGATAAGAGTTAATTCTGTGTCACACGTGGTCGATAAGAGTTAATTCTGCACTACACATGGTCGATAAAACACGTGGTCGATAAGAGTTAATTCTGCACTACACATGGTCGATAAAGTTAATTATTCGCCATGCTTGGTCGATAAAAGTTATTTCTTCGCAATACGTGGCCGATAAGAGTTATTTCTGCACCACACGTGGTCGATAAGAGTTAATTCTGTGCCACACTTGGTTGATAAGAGTTAATTGTACACTACACATGGTAGGTGGGATGTGATCGATAAGAGTTAATTCTGCACCACACGTGGTTGATAAGAGTTAATTCTGAGTCACACGTGGTTGATAAGAGTTCATTCTGCGCCACACTTGGTTGTGAAGAGTAAATTCTGCGCTACACGTGGTTGATAAGAGTTAATTCTTCACCATACGTGGTTTATAAGAGTTAATTCTAAACTACACGTGGTTGTTAAGAGTTAATTCTGCGGCACATGTGGTTTATAAGAGTTAATTCTGCGCTACATGTGGTCTATAAGAGTTAATTCTGCGCTACTTGTAGTCGATAAGAGTTAATTCTTCACCACACGTGGTTGATAAGAGTTAATTCTGTGCCACGCATGGTCGATAAGAGTTAATCTTGAAATAAGTGAGGTCAGACATAGTAGAGTTACATTCTGCGGACGCGGTCGGTCGATAAGAGTTATTATTCTTTGCACACGTGGTCTATAAGAGTTAATTCTGCAGTACATGTGGTCGATAAGAGTTAATTCTGTGCCACACGTGGTTAATAAGAGTTAATTCTGTGCCACGCATGGTCGATAAGAGTTAATTCTTCACCATACGTGGTCGATAAGAGTTCATTCTGTGTCACACGTGGTCGATAAGAGTTAATTCTGCACTACACATGGTCAATAAAAGTTAATTCTTCGCCAGACGTGATCGATAAGAGTTAATTCTGCACCACACGTGGTCGATAAGAGTTAATTCTGCGCCACACTTGGTTGATAAGAGTTAATTCTACACTACACGTGGTAGGTGGGATGTGATCGATAAGAGTTAATTCTGCACCACACTTGGTTGCTAAGGGTTAATTCAGTGCCACACGTGGTCTATAAGAGTTAATTCTGCGCCACACATGGCACACGTGGTCGATAAGAGTTAATTCTGCACTACACATGGCGGATAAAAGTTAATTCTTCGCCATATGTGGTCGATAAGAGTTAATCCTGTGCTATACGTGGTCGATAAGAGTTAATTCTACACTACACGTGGTCGATAAGAGTTAATTCTACACTACACGTGATCGATAAGAGTTAATTCTGCGCCACACGTGGTCGATAAGAGTTAATTCTGCGCCACACATGGTTGATAAGAGTTAATTCTACACTACACGTGGTAGGTGGGATTTGATCGATAAGAGTTAATTCTGCACCACACGTGGTTGCTAAGCGTTAATTCTGTGCCACGCGTGGTTGATAAGAATTAATTCTGCGCCACACATGGTTGATAAGAGTTAATTCTGCACCACACGTGGTTGATAAGAGTTCATTCTTCACTATTCGTGGCCGATAAGAGTTAATTCTAAACTGCACGTGGTCAAAAAGAGTTAATTCTGCGCCACACGTGGTTGATAAGAGTTAATTCTGTGTCACACGTGGTCGATAAGAGTTAATTCTGCGCTACACATGGTCGATAAAAGTTAATTCTTCGCAATAAGTGGCCGATAAGAGTTATTTCTGCACCACAGACAATCATAAGAAACAGCGCACTCCAGTCTTTCAAAATTTTTAGTGTGTTTATTCACACGTGTAACGTTTCGGTACCCGTGTGGTACCTTCTTCAGACAAAAAACAATGATCAAAAGTGCTAAGTGCATTTAAATACAGTGTTACAACAGGAAGTGATGTTGACCTCTAGTGATATGATAGTATAATACATCAATCACAATAATATAATACCGTGACAGTAATTATCTTATATAAATATTTAAAAATATAAGACAATAAAATGTACGAACAAGTTATTAGACAAATTTAAAAATATAAGACAATAAAATGTACGAACAAGTTATTAGACAAAAAGTCAACCAGTGCATGTGCTGGCTCTTTCATCAGTTGCCCCTGTGGGACTTTATTATGTTGGAATGACAACACCACATTCGCGCGAACGAATGGCAAATCACCGGATGTCATACGGAATGCTATTGATGGAAAGAAGGAGACTGGAGAGTAAATATGGAGACATGGCAGTTGCCCGTCATAACTTGTTTTCCCTCCCTGTAGGTGGATCGCTAGATATAATGGATACTGACTTTCATTATCTATGATTTTCACCCTTGCAGTATGTAATTAATATCGAGGGCTGTGAAGGTGGTCTGTCAGCCTGTAAACGAATGGACATCTGTAATTGTATCGATGGAACAGCCTAGCCAGTCTGAATTACTGGCATATGTTTTGATATTTTGATGTTTTAATGCTTTATGTTTTAATGCTCCACTAATTGGGTTGATTTTAGGATGATATGTTTGCTTTCAGGATGGGGCTGGTGGATGTTGGTTCCCTTTTTTGTTACATTTGCATATCAGGTCCGTTGTGGTCCGACGATGAAGGGTTAAGGCCCTGAGGTGTGAGACAAGTCATCAAACTGCCCGTGTGGACGGGGTAAGTTGCTGTTTTTTAACCCTCCTATGTATAGCCTGATCTAGGCCAATAATAGGCAGATGTAGACCTAAGTCCGGTTATAAATGCCGGCTAGGTTGAGCCATGTTAGATGGTACTTCCTATGAGGACTCCTCATTGGACGCCAGATTGACGGATGGGTGGGTTTCAAGGGTGGCTCGATTGGATACGACACACACCCGTAGGGGTGTGTACGAGCGTATGAGCACGCTTGTTCCCTGACACTCCCCCACTAGGGTAATGCAGCTATGACGAGGAGACCGGGTGTCGTGGCATTGGTTGGATGTTCGATCATATTACGAGTCGGATGGGACCTGATTACGTAGTTTGTTGCGGACTGAGTTATCCGCTTGTCGGGACCATGCACCCACCAACACATTCTGATTGTAAGTATTGTGACTGATAGTTTATACTGGTTGATGACACTGCCTGGTGGAGGGAGCATGTGGGTAACCGAGGTTATTTAAGGGGGGGGGGGACACATGGTGATGGTTGTTCTGAGGACAGTCCGTGTGGGGACTGAAACGCGTCAACACTATTCGCTAATAAAAATTTGGATATAGAAGGCCTGTGAGTGCAGTTATTTGGAAGAAGGACTCTATAGTTGTAGTGATTTTGCACCCAGGCAGCTGTTGTGTGATACGTGAGTGTTTCTTGATGTACAAAGATATATATATATTTATATATATATATATAATTATAAATGAATTGGGTAAAAAATTAGACATGTATGCAGGCAATAAAGCTAATCACCTGACTAAGTTCAAATGGATCCTTAGTTACAATCAGGGAGATTCAATTTTGCCCCAACCAATCACATCTATTTAACATTTGTAAGCTAACATCTAATTGGTGTGGGCAAAATTAGCACCATTTTAACCAATAAGAACTTTTATTGAATAACCCTGATTGTTTGTACAAACATGGGGAAGCTGATGTGCCACTGCAAGGCAGTATCCCAGCATCAGTCCTAACCTAGTGAAAAAAATATATGTTCCCTGGGGAAACAAGACCCTACTGCTTCTCTCTTTATTAGTATGAGTAGAGATATGCTGCTCAAACCTTTATTCAAAAATACTTTCAAGTGCGGTGCAATGGAGGATCGGCAAGTTAACATTACACAAAAGTCTCCAGCAAATTCCTGGGGCAACAAGACCATACCTGCTTCTCTCTTTATTTAGTATGATCTATTCCATGGACTCATGTGAGCTTACTTATATACCTTCTTTAATTCTTTCTATCTGGACTGCCTTAAAGGGCGCACTGCCCTTAATTAAATACAATTATAAGGATATGTGCTCAAACCTTAATTCAAAAATACTGCCTTAAAAGGGTGGAGAATACATTTGCAAATTAAATGTGTTCTCCACCCCTTTAGGCAGTCCAGCTAGAAATAAAGGTAAAAAAGGGATATAGTCTGTAAGCTCACACGGTCCCTGGATAGATTTAACTAAATAAAAGAGAGAGAAGCAGGTATTGTCTTGTTGCCCCAGGGAACATATATTTTTTCACTAGGTTAGGACTGATGCTTGGATACTGCCTTGCAGTGGCACATCAGCTTCCAAATGTTTGTAACAACAATTAGGGCTATGTACCGAGAAATTGTTCTTAAAGTTCCGTTAATGTCTTAACGGGGATTTGTAACACTTAACGTGCCTTTTAGACATAAGTTCCGATGCGTGCATTATTATTCTCGTTAACTTTGCGCGTCTGGACAACACAAGTAATGTACCAAATGTAACAACATTAATGCGTGACTATACGTGATATTTTAGAGCGTTTGTAACGCCACCACAATGATGGTCTTAATCAGACGTTAACTGAAAAAGGTCTATGTAAAGAGAGCGGTATAAGTGCGCATTGCTATCATATGATTTCACCGTCACGATTGGCCCATTTTGTAAGTGTAATTGGTCAACGCAGACCAATCACAAATCACGCATGCATGTGTGTAGCAAGCAAGTTTTTTGGTGTTGTTACCTTTATATGCATAACGCAAATAATTGTTGCTTCATTTATATTTATGAATGTATTTCATTGTGAGCTATGGTGTGTGTTGCTAAGCCAATTAGTTAATACTTAGCTAGCCACTACCTACTACCAATAACCGACCATAACAATAACAGGAGCACATTTTGTTAAAGGGGAAATATGAGTGAACTTATTTCTCTGTTATTTAAGTCAATATATAATAAGTGGCCTATGGGTGTTTTCGTTAGCGAGAGTAAGTGGATTGCTTATGTACCACAATTACACAATTCCACTCTATAAATACACGCTAAGCTCTTAACTTAACGCAAACACTTATGTACTATTAATCACAAACGTTTATTGAATACCAGTAACGCTTGTTAACTTTACACATCTTTGCGATAGCGGTTCTCGGGTACATAGCCCTAAATGTAAATAAAGGTATCCATTTGAACTTAGTGCAGGTGATTAACTTTTATTGCTGCATATATGTTTAATTCTTTTACCAATTCATTTATAATGTATGTTATAAATAAAGAGATAAGCAGGTCCAGATCCGGGATTACAGGAACAAAACTATTGAGTTTTGGCCATCTCTAGTCCTATATGTGTAGTTTATTTAGTCTTAGCCTTACACTTTCTAAATAGGACTTTACGTTATATCTCTGTTCTATAATAGAAATATCTATTTGTTATGTCTAGTGGTTTATCCTAGTAAAGGAACCGTTATGGAAGATTTCAGCAGAGAAGCAATTCTCAGAGAAAAATGTTCACCCATATCAGCTATATCTCCATGAAGTCAATTGTCTTGCTTCCACATTTTTGAATCATCGTCATTATTCACTGGAATGTGCAATTATTTTTGCTGATTGAGTTTTTATTTCTTCTACCAAGTTTTTCCTTAATTGAGGTTAAAATCCATTCAGAATAGTTAAAAACGGAATCTTTTTCATTATTATTTAAAAATTTGCATGCAATTATTTCACAAAGCAATTGATTTATTTCTAGTTGATTATGGAACCTGCTAACACCACTCTAGGCTGTATCTATGGACCACATTAGAAATGTCAGTTTCTCAGGAACATTGTGCTTTCTGGTACATACATAAACATGACATCAAAATGAAAAGCTGTGTATTATTTTAGTGTTATCTTAAGGTTCTTTCCACACACTACATATTGTCTTGTATGTTTATTTACTATGAACATCTATTTTATTAAAATATATTTAATCCATTCAACTAGCCCATCCTGAAGAACTTACAATCTAAGCAATCTAAGGGTGGAAAGGGAGGATTGAACCCAGGACTTTGATTTTGATTTTTACAGTAAAAAAATAAAATAAGGTACCTGCTCTTTTAAGGGTATTTACACCTCACAGACCACCCTACCAAACACCAGTAACTCAATATTTACCTGGATCTCTGTGTGTTTTGAAAGATGAACTGGTGGTCCTTCTGTTTTTTTCTGCCACTTTTTACACTCTTTAAGAGTGCTTGCAACCAATAAAAGAAGAGTCTTGTAAACCATCATTGGCTATGGCTGATGGCAGACCAGGGTGTGTCCAAACATAATTAATATATCTACATGTCCTAGACCCAACACATCTTTTGGTCATTTACCTCACTGTCTATGGGAATAGAAAGGAGCCACACAGCCATAGGAAGGAACTCCTATTTATATCAACAACAGAATTATCCCCTTAATCTGGACTTTGTTTTTCACCATCATTAATATTTTCAATATTCCTCCTTTTATTTTACTGTTGTGTATCTATATTTATGTTTTATACTATTTTTTGTAAATACCACTGAACCATTTTTATTTACTTTTATAAACATATTTTTTTTAAGAATCATGTCTTCTAAATAGATGCTACATATAGTAATTTATATTTAGTTTTGTGCTTTATCTGTTATTATTCATGACTGGCAGAGAGTAATAGAGATAATTAGTATAATTGCAGATTTAAGCATCATCCTAGTATTGTTTCTTGTGCCGTTAGTTTGCAAGTGGTGACAGTATTTCGATATAACTGGTAATAGGTATATGGAAATGACAGCAACTTTCAGCCTGTGTTTTGGCCCTGGTGGTAGAGATGGCTGGTTCCGGACCCGAACCCGGATCCGCCGCGGATTTCTCCCGTCCGCGAACGGCGGATTATTCGGACTTTCCGGACTTCGAACTGCGGATTTTTTTTTACGAAAATTTTCGAAAATACGAGTATCTCGTAATTACGAGGATCTACGATACTTTCGGGATCCGGAAAAACCGATGATCCTCGTAATTACGCGAATCATGTAATTACGAGGATCATCGGTTTTTCCGGATCCGAAAGTATCGTAGATCCTCGTAATTACGGAGATACTCGTATTTTCGAAATTTGTAAAAAAAAAAATTTCGCGTAATTACGAGGATTAACGTAATACGAGATTCTCGTAATTACGAGAATATCGTAAAAAAGAGTAATTCGTGTAAATTTTTCAAGACGGAGCAAGCCACATGATCCAAATTAGCCAATGGCAGCTATCATAGTTATGGAAAGCCTCGTTTTTACGGAAATCTCGTTTTTACGGGAATCCTCGATTTTCGAAAAAATACCGTTTTTTTTAAAGTCACGCTAGCGGACTGTACTTTTTAGGTATTGTTGGCATTTATAGTGCTTCTAAGGCCATACCCAGGTCCCTGAGTGTGTTAAGTGTACGTTACCAAGGCTATTTAGACACATTTTAATGCGATTTTGCCGAACTTCCATTTTCATATGTTTTAACGGTCCGCTCGCGGATATTTTCGAATTTTCGGGTTTTTTCGAAAATCCGCGGATCTCGCGCGGACCGGATTTTTCGAAGTTCGGACATCTCTACTGGTGAGCTGGAAAAATTCTAACTGTTCTTAGGTTGAGAGTCGTTGTTTCGTCGCACTGAAAAGGATTATCACATATTTTCTGAATATTGTGAAAACATATACTTATATGAAAAACTTTTCCTAAATATGTAACTGGCACACTAGTACAAACAGTACAATGCAGTGTTGATTCTTGACTGCCAATGCCTCAATCAGACCAAACACCCAAATAATGCAGGTTGTAAAAGCAGACACTCCATAGTATTGATTCCGTCTTTTTTTAAAGATGCCATGTGAGCACACTGTCAGAGGCAAAGGTCTCACTGAGAAGAGTGTAACTTATTTCACAATTCTTTTTTTGTAATCCCCCCCCTCCCTTTTAGACACCAGTTTGATGGCTCAGGGGGCTTCATGTCTCTTACCTCCTTTCAACAACTCATTGACAAAGTTTGCACATGGCTATTACAATGTTAACTTTAACCTGTATTTCAAATAGAGAGTTTTTTCCAACTTCTTTTAAACCAAATTTTGGAGTGCAAATCCACCAACCAATCCTGTTTTGGCTAAGACGATTTAATGGTCTGTAATGATGCCCCGCAACATCAGGCTTTCGCCATGGAGGCATGTTGAGACAGCCCAACGCGATGGTCAGGATCCACACAAAGAAACAGCTTCACGCCAGTAAGGTAAGTAAAATGTTGCTTTATTTCCACAGTTAAAAACATTTGTGGGTCCCATTCACATATCCGGTTACATAAATGGAGGAAGAGAGGAACCAAGGGAATAGAACGCAAGGTCCCAGCCTTACGCGTGTTGTGGCGACGACTGTCACTTCCTCAGAGGCTGTTAGCGGACCATAGAATGCTCTTAAATACTCCAACAGGTGGCATTCAATTACAGACAAATTAATACAAAAGTATCAAGCAACAGTGTATCTATCTCAGACCAGAGAGTGAAGGTGAAACAAAGTGAGACAGAAATAGAAACAGAAATGAGACACAGGGAAAAGTACAGCAGACTTTAAGGGCAGGTCAGGATGGTAAGACAGGTTAGGGGTGTAGCTGGATGCCCAGAGGCTACAAGCTGCCCCGGATCAAGTTCCTCCTTATGCTGGGAATGTATAAGCGATTGTTACCCATGCAATAAGTGGGATGCAAATGGCTGCGTTTATGGCGGTATGCAGACGAGGCTCCCTCCAATCTGTTTATAGAATCAAAGAGGTTATAATTTGTCAAGCCAGCTGTCTAGAATGATTTGTGGCAAAAAAGTAAATTTTTGCTATGGGTCCTGCTGATAAATCATGATTTTCCATATGTTGAAAACAAATATTAAGTGTGAAAAATGTACTGCTGTGCTAACAGATTATTGATCAATAAACAATGTTGGCTGGGGGAAAAAATCTGTCCCAAGTCTGCCTATGTGTGTCAGTCTTATGTTAAGCGTTAGTGTAGTCCCTCTTCAATTCACCACATGGTTTTGCAATATTTGTGTGTTACTAGTTATTGCAAATTATATTAAGGGCTACAGAGATGGTGCCCAGTAATAATTGCTTGTTAAGAATTAGGGATGGCCGGGTTCGCGGATCCGAACCCGGATCCGCGGACTTATCCCGTTCACGAACGGCGCGTTTTTCCGTATTGTCCGCATTCTGAACTTCTGAACCGCAGTTCTCTATTTTCCAAAATTTTCTAAATTACGGGATTCCTCGATTTTCAGAAATAGTATTTTCAAAAAATTTTCCAATTACGAGGATTTCTTGTTTTCGAGTTTTTTTATTTTAATGGGTCCGCTGCGGATTTAGAATTTTCGAATTTTTCATATATTTCTCGGATACGACACCAGCAGCACACATGGAGAAACGGAGACACTGCCAGCACCATATGAAACACGTCTGGAGGAAGAAAAGGTGTCTTTTTTAGGGGTCTGGAGACGGCACAAGAGGAGGGAAAGGAAGCACAAAGATAAGGGACGGGGAAGGAACAAACAGTAATTAACACTATCAACGCAACAAGAACGGTGAGTGAAACCTCATTACTAACTAAAGGGTAATTTTCCAGCCTGTCCAAGAATTTAATGCTTGGGACTTTGAAAAAGAAATGTTTAATTTGAAACGCTCACTGAATTGGAAGAGAGTTAAGAATAAAGAAACTATACTGTAATCCTTTCAGACCTAAGAGCTCCTTCATACCCACCGGTTACATTTAATAGCATTGATTTATTTTTCAAAAACATTTAAATCAGAGGTTGTGTATAACTAAGTCTAAGAAGCACGATCAATTTGACTAAAAGTGGAATGGAATGCTCTAAAAGATTTATGTAATAACAATGATATCATATTGAAACAAGCAGATAAAGGGGCGGGGCGCTATTGTTCTGATGGACTATACATCTCTACAAAGAAAGATGAAATCGCACCTGGAGTGTGGAGCATATACAATACTGCCAAAAGATCAACCCGTGAGTATTTACACTAAGATAAAAACTTATGTGATAGTTGCTTTAACAAATGGTTGGATTGACAATAAATTATTTGACTTTATGGCTAGATGATAGCCCTAGAGGACCAGTAATTTATGGATTACCCAAAATCCACAAAACATCAAACCACCCTTCAGACTATAGTCTCTGCTTTGGATCATTTTACAACCATGTCACAATTTATTGACTTTATTTTAAACCTCTGGTTAAACTATTGCCGGCCTACATTAAGGACACACAAGCTCTTTCTGGACCAACTCAAATTGATGAGATCCTGGAACCCAACTGGAATTTACTAACGTTGACATTACAGCTTGTACTAACTACAAATGACAAGGGTATGGAAGCTCATACGACGGTCCCTGGAACAGAAATACAATTGGATCATT
Organism: Hymenochirus boettgeri; assembly: GCA_019447015.1. Classification (NCBI taxonomy): domain Eukaryota; kingdom Metazoa; phylum Chordata; class Amphibia; order Anura; family Pipidae; genus Hymenochirus; species Hymenochirus boettgeri. The sequence continues at coordinate 146,236,247 of CM033469.1, forward strand.
GCCATTGAGTTCATTATGGATGTTTGTCGTAATATACATATAATTATTTCAGATTTGAGGACCAATATTTTTTACAGCAAGTCGGAACAGCCATGGGAGTCCGACGGCGCCATCATACGCCAATTTGTACGTGGGACATTTAGAAAAATGAGTATGTCTACAGCAGTGAGTTTATAGATATAAAAAAAAATTGTGTAAAATACATGCGGTTAAGATGACTTATTCATAATATGGAAAGGGACTGAAAGGAAGCCACTTGTTTAATGAGTTATTGAATAAATTATGGATAAAAATTTGAAGTTTGAAATGATCATGTCTAATTGGATGTAACATCTGACTGTGAAGGGTGATAAAATTACAAACTACAATAACAACAAACCAACGGATCGGAACACGATATTGAGAGCAGATAGTTCCATCCTAACATGTGTTCACAAGTTACCCAAATCGCAATGTTTTACGGGTTCACCTCCCCTGTAGGTGGATCACTAGTATATAATGGATACTGACTTTCACTATCTATGTATTTTCATCAACCTTGCAGTATGTAATTAATATCGAGGGCTGTGAAGGTGGTCTGTCAGCCTGTAACGAATGGACATCTGTAATTGTATCGATGGAACAGCCTATAGCCAGTCTGAATTACTGGCATATGTTTTGATATTTTGATGTTTTAATGCTTTATTGTTTTAATGTCTCTCACTAATTGGTGTGATTTTAGGATGATATGTTTGCTTTCAGGATGGGGCTGGTGGATGTTGGTTCCCTTTATTTTGTTACATTTGCATATCAGGTCCGTTGTGGTCCGACGATGATAGGGTTAAGGCCCCTGAGGTGTGAGACAAGTCATCACACTGCCCGTGTGGACGGGGTAAGTTGCTGTTTTTTAACCCTCCTATGTATAGCCTGATCTAGGCCAATAATAGGCTAGATGTATGACCTAAGTCCGGTTATAAATGCCGGCTAGGTTGAGCCATGTTAGATGGATACTTCCTATGAGGACTCCTCATTGGACGCCAGATTGACGGATGGGTGGGTTTCACGGGTGGCTCGTTATTGGATACTGACACACACCAGTAGGGGTGTGTACGAGCGTATGAGCACGCTTGTTCCCTGACACTCCCCCACTAGGATAATGCAGCTATGACGAGGAGACCGGGTGTCCGTGCATTGGTTCGGATGTTCGATCATATTACGAGTCGGATGCGACCTGATTACGTAGTTTGTTGCGGACTGAGTTATCCGCTTGTCCGGGACCATGCACCCACCAACACATCCTGATTGTAAGTATTGGTGACTGATAGTTTATACTGGTTGATGACACTGCCTGGTGGAGGGAGCATGTGGGTAACCGAGGTTATTTAAGGGGGGTTGACACATGGTGATGGTTGTTCTGAGGACAGTCCGTGTGGGGACTGAAACGCGTCAACACTATTCGCTAATAAAAATTTGGATATAGAAGGCCTGTGAGTGCAGTCATTTGGAAGAAGGACTCTATAGTTGTAGTGATTTTGCACCCAGGCAGCTGTTTGTGTGATACGTGAGTGCTTTCTTGATGTACAAAGATATATATATATTTATATATATATATATATAATTATAAATGAATTGGGTAAAAAATTAGACATGTATGCAGGCAATAAAGCATAATCACCTGACTAAAGTTCAAATGGATACCTTTAGTTACAATCAGGGAGATTCAATTTTGCCCCAACCAATCACATCTTATTTAACATTTGTAAGCTAACATCTAATTGGTTGGGGCAAAATTAGCACCATTTTAACCAATAAGAACTTTTATTGAATAACCCTGATTGTTTGTACAAACATGGGGAAGCTGATGTGCCACTGCAAGGCAGTATCCCAGCATCAGTCCTAACCTAGTGAAAAAAATATATGTTCCCTGGGGAAACAAGACCATACCTGCTTCTCTCTTTATTTAGTATGAGTAGAGATATGCTGCTCAAACCTTTATTCAAAAATACTTTCAAGTGCGGTGCAATGGAGGATCGGCAAGTTATACATTACACAAAAGTCTCCAGCACATTCCCTGGGGCAACAAGACCATACCTGCTTCTCTCTTTATTTAGTATGATCTATTCCATGGACTCATGTGAGCTTACTTATATACCTTCTTTAATTCTTTCTATCTGGACTGCCTTAAAGGGGCCGCACTGCCCTTAATTAAATACAATTATAAGGATATGCTGCTCAAACCTTAATTCAAAAATACTGCCTTAAAAGGGTGGAGAATACATTTGCAAATTTAAATGTGTTCTCCACCCCTTTAAGGCAGTCCAGCTAGAAATAAAGGTAAAAAAGGTATATAAGTTCTGTAAGCTCACACGAGTCCCTGGAATAGATTATACTAAATAAAGAGAGAAGCAGGTATTGTCTTGTTGCCCCAGGGAACATATATTTTTTTCACTAGGTTAGGACTGATGCTTGGATACTGCCTTGCAGTGGCACATCAGCTTCCAAATGTTTGTACAAACAATTAGGGCTATGTACCGAGAAATTGTGTCTTAAAGTTCCGTTAATGTCTTAACGGGGATTTGTCAACACTTAACGTGCCTTTTAGACATAAGTTCCGATGCGTGCATTATTCTCGTTAACTTTGCGCGTCTGGACAACACAAGTAATGTACCAAATTGTAACAACATTAATGCGTGACTATAACGTGATATTTTAGAGCGTTTGTAACGCCACCACAATGATGGTCTTAATCAGACGTTAACTGAAAAAGTTCTATGTAAAGAGAGGCGGTATAAGTGCGCATTGCTATCATATGATTTCACCGTCACGATTGGCCCATTTTGTAATGTGTAATTGGTCAACGCAGACCAATCACAAATCACGCATGCATGTGTGTAGCAAGCAAGCTTTTCTTGGTGTTACTTTATATGCAATGCATATAAAGTATATAATTGCATATAATTGTTGCTTCATTTATATTTATGAATGTATGTTCATTGTGAGCTATGGTGTGTGTTGCTAAGCCAATTAGTTAAATACTTAGCTAGCCACTACCTACTACCATAAACCGACCATAACAAATAACAGGAGCACATTTTGTTAAAGGGGAAATATGAGTGAACTTATTTCTCTGTTATTTAAGTCAATATATAATAAGTGGCCTATGGGTGTTTCTCGTTAGCGAGAGTAAGTGCATTGCTTATGTACCACAATTTACACAATTCCACTTCTAAAATACACGCTAAGCTCTTAACTTAACGCAAACACTTATGTACTATTAATCACAAACGGTTTATTGAATACCAGTAACGCTTGTTAACTTTACACCATCTTTGCGATAGCGGTTCTCGGTACATAGCCCTAAATGTAAATAAAGGTATCCATTTGAACTTTAGTGCAGGTGATTAACTTTTATTGCCTGCATATATGTTTAATTCTTTTACCCAATTCATTTATAATTGTATGTATATAAATAAAGAGATAAGCAGGTCCAGATCCGGGATTAATGGAAGCAAAACATTGAGTTTTGGCCATCTCTAGTCCTTATATGTGTAGTTTATTTAGTCTTAGCCTTACACTTTCTACATAGGACTTTACGTTATATCTCTGTTCTTATAATAGAAATATCTATTTGTTATGTCTAGTGGTTTATCCTAGTATAAGGAACCGTTATTGGAAGATTTCAGCAGAGAAGCAATTCTCAGAAGAAAAATGTTCACCATATCAGCTATATCTCCATGAAGTCAATTGTCTTGCTTCACATTTTTGAATCATCGTCATTATTCACTGGAATGTGCAATTATTTTTTGCTGATTGAGTTTTTATTTCTTTCTACCAAGTTTTTCCTTAATTGCAGGTTAAAATCCATTCAGAATAGTTAAAAACGGAATCTTTTTCATTATTATTTAAAAATTTGCATGCAATTATTTCACAAAAGCAATTGATTTATTTCTCAGTTGATATGGCAACCCTGCTAACACCACTCTAGGCTGTATCTATGGACCACATTAGAAATGTCAGTTTCTCAGGAACATTGTGCTTCTTGTACATACATAAACATGACATCAAAATGAAAAGCTGTGTATTATTTTAGTGTTATCTTAAGGTTTCTTCCACACACTACATTATTGTCTTGTATTTATTTACTTATGAACATCTATTTTATTAAAATATATTTAATCCATTCACAACTAGCCCTATCCTGAAGAACTTACAATCTAAGCAATCTAAGGGTGGAAAGGGAGGATTTGAACCCAGGACTTTGATTTGATTTTTACAGTAAAAAATAAAATAAGGTACCTGCTCTTTTAAGGGTAATTTACACCTCACAGACCACCCTACCTAAACACCAGTAACTCAATATTTACCTGGATCTCTGGTGTTTTGAAAGATGAACCTGGTGGTCCTTCTGTTTTTTTCTGCCACTTTTTACACTCTTTAAGAGTGCTTGCAACCATAAAAGAAGCGTCTTGTATAACCATCATTGGCTATGGCTGATGGCAGACCAAGGGTGTGTCCAAACATAATTAAATATCTCACATGTCCTAGCCCAACCTACATCTTTTGGTCATTTACCTCACTGTCTATGGGATTAGAAAAGGAGCCACACAGCCATAGGAAGGGAACTCCTGATTTATATCAACAACAGACTTATCCCCTTAATCTGGACTTTGTTTTTTCACCATCATATACATATTTTCAATATTCCTCCTTTTATTTTACTGTTGTGTATCTATATTTATGTTTTATACTATTTTTTGTAAATACCACTGAACCATTTTTATTTACTTTTATTAAACAATATTTTTTTTAAGAATCATGTCTTCTAAGTAGATGCTACATATAGTAATTTATATTTAGTGTTTGTTGCTTTATCTGTTATTATTCATGACTGGCAGAGTAATAGAGATAATTAGTATAATTGCAGATTTATAGCCATCATCCTAGTATTGTTTCTTGTGCCGTTAGTTTGCAAGTGGTGACAGTATTTCGATATAACTGGTAATAGGTATATGGAAATGACAGCAACTTTCAGCCTGTGTTTTGGCCCTGGTGCGTAGAGATGGCCGGTTCGCGGACCCGAACCCGGATCCGCCGCGGATTTCTCCCGTCCGCGAACGGCGGATTATTCCGGACTTTCCGGACTTCGAGACTGCGGATTTTTTTTTACGAAAATTTTCGAAAATACGAGTATCTCGTAATTACGGGATCTACGATACTTTGGGATCCGGAAAAACCGATGATCCTCGTAATTACGCGAATCTCGTATTACGAGGATCATCGGTTTTTCCGGATCCGAAAGTATCGTAGATCCTCGTAATTACGGAGATACTCGTATTTTCGAAATTTTGTAAAAAAAATAAATTTCGCGTAATTACGAGGATTAACGTAATACGAGTATTCTCGTAATTACGAGAATAAATCGTAAAAAAGAGTAATTCGTGTAAATTTTTTCAAGACGGAGCAAGCCCACATGATCCAAATTAGCCAATGGCAGCTATCATAGTTATGGAAAGCCTCGTTTTTACGGAAATCTCGTTTTTACGGGAATCCTCGATTTTCGAAAAATACCAGTTTTTTTTAAAGTCAACGCTAGCGGACTGTACTTTTTAGGTATTGTGGCATTTATAGTGCTTCTAAGGCCATACCCAGGTCCCTGAGTGTGTTAAGTGTACGTTACCAAGGCTATTTAGAACCATTTTAATGCGGATTTTGCCGAACTTCATTTTATATGTTTTACACGGTCCGCTCGCGGATATTTTCGAATTTTCGGGTTTTTTCGAAAATCCGCGGATCTCGCGCGGACCGGATTTTTCGAAGTTCGGACATCTCTACTGGTGAGTGGAAAAATTCTAACTTCTTAGGTTGAGAGTCGTTGTTTCGTCACACTGAAAAGGATTATCACATATTTCTGAATATTGTGAAAACATATACTTATATGAAAAACTTTTCCTAAATATGTAACTGGCACACTAGTACAAAACAGTAAATGCAGTGTTGATTCTTGACTGCGCAATGCCTCAATCAGACCAAACACCCAAATAATGCAGGTTGTAAAAGCAGACACTCCATAGTATTGATTCCGTCTTTTTTTAAAGATGCCATTGTGAGCACACTGTCAGAGGCAAAGGTCTACTGAGAAGAGTGTAACTTATTTCACAATTCTTTTTTTGTAATCCCCCCTCTCCCTTTTAGACACCAGTTTGATGGCTCAGGGGGCGTCATGTCTCTTACCTCCTTTCACAAACTCATTGACAAAGTTTGCCCTTGGTTTTTCAATGGTTAACTTTAACTCTGTATTTCAAATAGAGAGTTTTTTTCCAACTTCTTTTTAAACCAAATTTTGGGATGCAAATCCACCAACAATCCTGTTTTGGCTAAGACAGATCTTAATGGTCTGTAATGATGCCCCGCAACATCAGGCTTTTCGCCATGGAGGCATGGTTGAGACAGCCCAACGCATGGTCAGGAATCCACACAAAGAACCGGCTTCACGCCAGTAAGGTAAGTAAAATGTTGCTTTTATTTCCACAGGTTAAAAACATTTGTGGGTCCCATTCCACTATCCAGGTTACATAAATGGAGGAAGAGAGGAACCAAGGGAATAGAACGGCAAGGTCCCAGCCTTACGCATGTTGTGGCGAACTGTCACTTCCTCAGAGGCTGTTAGCGGACCAATAGAATGCTCTTAAATACTCCAACAGGTGGCATTCAATTACAGACAAATTAATACAAAAGTATCAAGCAACAAGTGTATCTATCTCAGACCAGAGGTGAAACAAAGTGAGACAGAAATAGAAACAGAAATGAGACACAGGGAAAGTACAGCAGATCCTTTAAGGGCATGGTCAGGGCATGGTAAGACAGGTTAGGGGTGTAGCTGGGATGCCCAGAGGCTACAAGCTGCCCCGGATCAAGTTCCTCCTTATTGCTGGGAATGTGTAAGCGATTGTTACCCATGCAATAAGTGGGATGCAATTGGCTGCGTTTATGGCTGGTATGCAGACAGAGGCTCCTTCCAATCTGTTTATAGAAATCAAAGAGGTTATAATTTGTCAAGCCAGCTGTCTAGAATGATTTTGGGCAAAAAAGTAATTTTTGTCATTGATGGGTCCTGCTGATAAATCTGATTTTCCATATGTTGAAAACAAATATAGTGTGAAAAATGTACTGTGTGCATAACAGATTATGATACAATTAAACAAGTTGGCTGGGGGAAAAAAAATCGTCCAAGTCTAGTGCCTATGTGTTGTCAGTCTTTGTTAAGTGTTAGTGTAGTCCCTCTTCAATTCACCATGGTTTTTGCAATATTTGTGTGTTACTAGTTATTGCAAATTTATTAAGGGCTACAGGAGATGGTGCCCCAGTAATAATTTGCTTGTTAGAATTAGGGATGGCCGGGTTCGCGGATCCGAACCCGGATCCGCCAGGGACTTATCCCTTCACGAACGCGGATTTTCTCCGTATTTCCGCTCTGCCAACTCTGAACCGCAGTTTCTCGTATATTTCGAAAAATTTTCTAAATTACAGGATTCCTCGTATTTTCAGAAATACGTTATTTTCAAAAATTTTTCCAAATTACGAGGATTCTCTGTATTTTCGAGTTTTTTTTATTTTAATGGGTCCGCTGCGGATTTTAGAATTTTGAATTTTTCAATATATTCCACATGACAGACACCAGCAACCACATGGGAGAACGAGCACTGGCAGCACATATGCAAAACCTCCTCGGAGGAAGAAAAGTGTCTTTTTAGGGGCTGGAGACGGCACAAGAGGAGGAAGGAAGCACAAAGATAAGGGTGACGGGGAAGGAACAAACAGTAATTAACATCTCAACGCACAAGTTAACGGTGAGTGAACCTCATTACTAACTAAAGGGTTAAATTTCCAGCCTGTCCAAGAATTTAATGCTTGGGACTTTGAAAAAGATGTTTAAATTTGAACGCTCACTGAATTGAAGAGATGTTTTAAGAATAAAATTGAAACTATTACTGTATATCCTTTCAGACCTAAGAGTCCTTCATACCCACACGGTACTTTTAATAGTTGATTATTTTTCAACATCTTAAATCAGAGGTTTGTCTACTAAGTCTAAGAAGCACAGATCCAATTTGACTAAAATGGAATGGAATGCTCTAAAAGTTTATGTAATAAAACAATGATATCATATTGAAACAGCAGATAAAGGGGGGGCGCTATTGTTTCTGATGGACTATACATTCTACAAAGAAAGCATGAAATCGCACTGGAGTGTGGAGCATATACAATCTGCCAAAAGATCCAACCGTGGTATTTACACTAAGATAAAAAACTTAGTGATATTGCTTTAACAATGGTTGGATGACAATAAATATTTGACTTTATGCTAGATGATAGCCCTAGAAGACCAGTAATTATGGATTACCCAAAATCCACAAAACATCAAACAACACCCCCCTTCAGACCTATATCCTCTGCTTTGGATCCATTTTACAACCAATGTCACAATTTATTGACTTTATTTTAAAAACCTCTGGTTAACTATTGCCGCCTACATTAAGGACACACAGACTTTCTGGACCAACTCAAATTGATAGAGATCCTGAACCCAACTGGATTTACTAACGTTGGACATTCAGCATTGTTATACTAATCACAAAATGCAAGGGTATGGAAGCCAACGACGTCCCGGAACAGAACTAAATGGATCATTGCCATTGGTTCATTATGGATGTTTGTCGATAATATTACATAATAATTATTTCAGATTTAGGACCAATATTTTTTAAGCAAGTCGGAAACAGCATCGGCAGCCGCGCGGCCATCATACGCCCAATTTTTCCGTGGGACATTTAGAAAAGAGATGTTCAGACAAGTGAGTTATAAAAAAAACATTGTGAAATACATGCGGTTTATAGATGACTATATATCATAATATGGAAGGGACTGAAAAGGAAGCCACATTGTTAAATGAGTTTTGAATAATATGGATAAAAATTTGAAGTTTGAAATGATCATGTCTAAATTGGATGTACATTGACTGTGAAGGTTGGATAAATTACAAACTACAATATACAACAAAACAACGGATCGGAACACGATATTGAGCAGCAGATAGCTTCCATCCTAAACTTGTGTTCACAAGTTACCCAATCGCATTTTTAACGGTTCACCGTATTTGTATGATTCCGAGGAGAGACTCTGTTGGGGGGCGCGCTCTGAGACACCGGCTGCACACAAGGGGGGTCACTACGGACCAGGGGGGGGTGCAGACAGACGGGGCAGCCAAACCCAAACCCCCATACTCGAGGGCTACGAAGGCGTAAATTCTTCTCCCCCGCCGATCTCTCTCTACAACATAATTGCTCACACCCCAAGACAAAAAGGCAAGTCTGTTTATTTAGTTGGTTCACATATTTAAAAGAAGGGGCCTAATAGGTAAAAAAGCCTGCAAGGAATGCTGGGATTTGTTAGTAACATAGCACTTAGAAGTTGAATAAACACACCACATATACTATATAATAGGTTACCCACTAAACAGCAGCTGAGTGGATTAAAACACACACACACACATATATAAGTTGAACACTATAATCAAAGCAGTCAGATTTGATAAAACAAACACACAACAGCACACAATATATTTAGTCGTTGTCTATGAGATGGTTTCAATACAATGGAGCCTCTAGGTTGCTATTTAAATACACAAGTGGTCCTCAGACTGGCAACAGCGTACATATGACTGTGAAGGGTGATAAATTACAAACTACAATATACAACAAACCAACGGATCGGAACACGATATTGAGAGCAGATAGCTTCCATCCCAAACATGTGTTCACAAGTTTACCCAAATCGCAATTTTTACGGGTTCACCGTATTTGTAATGATTCCGAGGAGAGGGAAGCGCAATTAAACAGGATGGAAAATAAATTTTTGGAGAGGGGTTATAAACACAGAGATATAACATTAGCTAGAACACAAGCATTCACACATACCAACATAAATAAGGTACAGAAAAAAGGAACACCTATGATCCAAAAATACTCGACAGCCTCACATATGATTAATCAAACAGTAAGAAAGTATTGGCCGATCATTCAAGGGGACTTAGAACTATGTGAAGAAGTAAGACAAAAACCTATCCCCACATATAGAAAAGGGAGATCATTATATTCTTACCTAGTACAGGCTGATCCTGTTCACAAATATTCAAAACCCACGGTAAAACTGTCCAACAAAACTGGTTGTTACCGTTGCTGTAATTGCAGTATTTGCAACTCATTAATCATAGGAAAACAGTTTCAACACCCATATAGTGGCAAGATATATTCAATCAAAGGATACTATACATGCAATACAGATTACTGTGTCTATTTACTCAAGTGCCCGTGTTCGAAGATCTATATTGGAAAAACCATGGGACCTTTTAAAAAGAGGTTCCAAAAACATAAAAGTGATATTAAACTTTCTTGGGAAAGGAAAGACAAAGAAATACAGCATAAAAAAGATATACCACCAGTAGCGGCTCATTTCATAGAATACAAACACCAGGTACATGAATTAAAGGGGATGGTGATAGACCAGGTACTCCAACAAAAGAGGGGTGGTAACAGGAATAATAGACTTCTGAGAAAGGAATCCTTTTGGATTTATACATTACAAACACTACAACCGCGGGGACTAAATGTTAATTTAGGGCTAAAATGCTTTTTAAGTGATCGGTAAATACTACATGTACTACATGTATACAAGATATTCCGAATATTTTTTGCTTTTTCCTCCCTTTTTGTGGGTATTTGGTACCAGAGTTTCCCTGTATAACTCATCTGTGTCCTTGTCCCTTTAGATAGCACCAGAAATCCTCAGTGACTTCTAATATCCTTTATAATTTACGTAGGGATACATTATCCCTTATAATACATGAGGGTACCCAGAGATCCCTGTATACCTCAGTCGTTGTCTTGTACCTGAGATAGACACAGAACTCCTCAGATGACTTCTAATATTATTATAATTTACAGTAGGGGATACATATCTGATAATACCCAGCGTTCCCTGTATAACTCAGGGCTGTGTCCTGTACCTGTTTAGATAGAAACAGAACTAGTCAGTGACTTCTTTAATATCCTTATAATTTACAGTAGGGGATACATTATCCTTATAATACAGAGGTGGTACCGAGTTCCTGTTATAACTCAGGCGTGTAGTGACTTTATATAGACACAGAACTCTCAGTGGACTGCTAATTATCCTTATAATTACAGTAGGGGATACATTATCCTTAATAATTACATGAGGGACCCAGGTTTCCATGTATAACACAGTCTGTGTCCTTGTACCGTTAATATAGACACCAGAACGACTCAGTGATTTCTAATATCCTTATAATTTACAGAGGGATACATTATCCCTTATAATACATGCGTGAGACCCAGAGTTCCCTTATAACACAGCGTGTCCTTGTACCTTTATATAGACACAGACTCCCTCAGTGAATTCTAATATCCTGATAAATTACAGTAGGGGATACATTACCCCTGTTAATACATGAGTGGTACCCGGGTATCCCTGTTATACTCAGTTCTGTTGTCCTTGTAACCTTTCTATGGACACAGGAAACTCCTCGTGCCTTCCTCCTCTCCTTCTCCGTACCCTGGGGGCAACATGCCCTCTATTTCCTTGTACTGACGTGTGGGCCTTCGTGGTGGCTTTGGGTTCCGTGTGCGGGTGCGACCTTGTCCCTGGGCCTGTGGCCGGGGCCGGGAGCGTTAATGGGCAGCCCCAGTGCTCCGTACCGCGCCTCCCGGCTTCCTGCGGCGCCACGGGTTCCAGGGGGGCGGGGGTGGAGCTCAGCGCAGAGGCCCCGGTCCGCGGGCGCGGTCCCCGGCTCCGGGCCCCCTGGCCGATCCGCCGGGAGGCCCCTTCCCCGCCCTGGGCCCCCCCCCATAGCCCCCCCACTCCCCCCCAACCCCCCAAGCGGAAATTCACACGCCCCCCAAGCAAGAACAGTCGTCCTGCCAGGGGTGGAGCGGCCACACTGCCACGAACAGGGAAGGGAAGAGCGGGAAAGAACCAAGAAAAAGCCACGCACTGGAGACAAAAAAACACCACAAGCCAGGGGAGCACCGGAAGGGACCAGGCAAGGGAGGCAAAAGACGGAAGGGCAGGGAGAGAATGAAAATAAGAAGGAAGAAAGAGGAAGAAGAAGACGAGAAGAAGAGAAGACTAAGAAGAATAAGAAGAAGAAAAGAAGAGAAGAAGAAGAGGAAGAAGAAGAGAGAAGAAGAAGAGAGAAGAAGCAGAAGAAGAAGAAGACTAGAAGAAGATAGAGAAGCAGAAGAAGGCGTGAAGAGAGACGAAGAAGAAGAAGAAGATAAGAAGAAGGAAGAAGAAGACGTAGAAGAAGACTGAAGAACGAAGGACGAAGAAGAGGGAAGAATGAAGAAGTAGGAAGAAGTGATAAAGAGAAGAAGGAAGAAAGCGAAGAACGAGAAGAAGAAGAGTGATAGAAGAGATGATAAAGAGAAGAAAGATAAGAAAGAGGAAGAGAAGAAGACGCCAGACGAGAAAGAGAAGAATGATAATGAGGCTAAAGAGAAGAGGGAGAAGAAAGAAGACTCGAAACAACAACCGACACCCACAAGGAAGAAGAGAAGAATAAAACAAGAAGAAGAGAAGAAGAAGAAGACGTAGAAGAAGAAGAAGCGTAAGATCAGAAGAAGCATAAGAATGATAAGGAAGACGAGAAAAAGGTGCCGTTATATCCAGCAGTTAAGATAACAATGATAATAATAATGATAATAATAATAATTAATGATAATAATAATATAATATAATAATAATAATAATAATAATTAATGGTAATAATAATGATAATAATAATAATCATAATGATAAAATAAATGATAATAATATATGAATATAAGTAATAATTAATAATATATTATAATCATAATAATGATAATGATGATAATACTAATAATAATATTAATAATGATATGATGAGAATATAATGATAATAATAATGATGATAATTAAAATAATAATAATAATAATAATGATAATAATAAATAATGATAATAATAATGCTGATAATAATAATAATATAATAATATATATACGCTAATAATAATGATGAAATTAATAATCATAATAATAATAAATATAATAATAATAATAATAATAATATAAAATAATGATAATAATAATAATGATAACAATGATAATAATAATAATGATAATAATGATAACAATAATAATGATAATAATAATAATAATAATAATAATAATAATACTAATAATATTATTATATATGATATATATATATATTATTATTATATGATAAAATACTGCTCTTTTTTCTGAAAAGTACATGTATTTACACTGAACTTCCCCTTTAAGCAAAGCTTATTATATCTCCATAAACCAGGCAGATACAGAAATTCATACCTGCCAGGGGACCCTTAATGGATCTTTTGTAGGAATTACATGGAATTATATTGGTGTATAATGGAGTAAATAATCCACGTTCTCCCGAACGAACACAAACACAAGTGCGATTCTTGGCCAAAACGGACATTCGTGATTCGTCACACGAATGTGTCATGGTTGGGGCTCGGTTCCAAATCGTACGTGTGTACGAACCTTCAATATGTACAGTAGAATTTTGTCTGCAGTGATTTGTGCTGAATGGAAGAGAAACTGTAACTGTGAGACTGGATCCGGAAATGAACTCTCTGGGCAATAGATTTGTAAGGAACTGTTACTAGCCCAGAACGAGAGGGACGTTTTTATATGACGTCCTAAAACACAGATGCAGCAGTAACTAACCCAGGGGTATTGGATATTAAATAACAATCCGGGGAACACACCGTTCCGTGTCAGTGATACCCAGAGCTTAGTCCAGTGACGTCTTGATACCCTACAATGTACAGATTAATAGGCGATCAGTGCAGCAACCAGGAACTCTCCTGAAACAACAAAAACACAAGGGAGGAGGAGAAAGGGAAACATTTATGATTGGACACTGACCCCCCGCATATCGACACAAGGAAACCGACTTCTCAAGAGGAAATATTCAACTGGTGCAGAACAAAAACAAATCTCACATTAAATATGTGCCACTGTCTCAAACCAGGGTGGTAACTTTATGGACCACGCGGCCGCAGCAGAATTAACTCTTATGGACCCACGTGCGCAGAATATTAACTCTACTCGACACGTATGGCAAGAATTAACTCTTATCGACCACGCGTGCCGCAGAATGAAATCTTATCGACCACGTTATGGCCGAAAGAATAACTCTTATGCGACAATGCGTGGCACAGAATTAACCCTGTATCGACCACGTGTAGTGCTGAATAAACTTTTATCAACCATGCGTGTGCGCAGAAATTAACTCTTATCGACCAAGCGTGCTGCGAATTAACTATTATCGACCACGTATGGCAAAGAATTAACTCTTATCGACACGCGGCGCCAGCCTGAACTCTTATCGGGACCACGTTATGGCGAAGAATTAACTCTTATCGACATGCGTGCACAGAATAACTCTATCAACCACGTGTGGCGAAGAATTAACTCTTATTCGATAAAAGTAACGCAGAATAAACTCTTATAGGACCACATGTAGCGCGAAACTCTTATAAACCACAGTGTCCGCAGAATTAACTCTTAAAAACCACGTGTTGTAGTTTAGAATTAACTCTTATAAACCACGTATGGTTGAAGAATTAACTTTATCAACCACCGTGTAGGCAGAAATTTACTCTTCACAAACCAGGTGGGCAGAATGAACTCTTATCAAACACGTGTTGTGACTTCCAGAATTAACTCTTAGCACACCACGTTGTGGTGCAGAATTAACTCTTTATCGATCAATCCACCTACCATGTGTATGGTGTATGTAGAATTAACTCTTATACCAGTGGTGACGTCGAATTAACTCTTAGTCAACCAAGGGTGGCACCCGAATTAACTCTATCGACACGTGTGAGTGCAAGAAATAATCAAACGTGTAAGTATTTGGTCACCGCACTACCCTTAAGTAAATTCAAAGGTGCGTGGTGCCAGCGTTAGGCCATAGCCACAGGCCGCTCAATCACAGACTCATAAGAAACAGCGCACTCCAGTCTTTCAAAAATTTAGTGTGTTATCACCACTGGTAAGTTTCGGTCCCGTGTGAGTACCTTCTTCAGACAAAAAACAATGATCAAAAGTGCTAAGGGCATTTAAATACGTGTTACCACTAGGAAGTGATGTTGAACTCTAGTGATATGATAGGATAAAATCAATCACAATAATACAATACCGTGAAAATAATTATCTTAAGAATTTTTAAAAATATAAGACAATAAATGTACGAACAAGTTATTAGACAATAGTCAACAGTGCATGTGGCCATAATAATAATCTTATAAAAATTGTTATATATAAAAAAACAATCAATAGTGACGTGAATGTTAAAAAGTTATAAAAAGCGTTTCTTTCAGATTAACTATGTACACCCATCATGTAGATATAACAATATGTGGAGGACATTATTGATGATATATAATATACTCCGTAATATGGAAGATTACTCAGGGATTAAAATTTAGGGATGTTGGGGGAGATTTGAAGTTTTCGTGATTTTCGAAAAACTGCGACGGCGGGGACCGCGTTAAACCGTTAGTATTTTAGCAAGTTTTTTAAAGTATAAACGAGAAGTTTACATATTTTAGTGTTGGTGTCTTAAAACGTGATTAATTATTATTAATTGTGTAAGTTATATGCTTGAGATTCCTAAATTTATTTATTGTTAAAAGGAAAAGTTTCAGCAAAATTTCCGCATTTTATTAAAATTGTTAAATTGGGGTCTTTTGCGTAAATTGAGATAAGGGGATCTGGTGGCTAAGTAATCTTGGGTCTAAATAGCCTTGTGGTTTAGGTTAACGTAACACCTTAACTCCACTCAGGGAGCAGGGGGGGGGTTGGTTTGATGGAGGTGGTGTAACGGGTTGGTGGGGATGGTATTCTGGTGGTGGTAAGGGGAGGTTAAGGGGTAAGGGAAAGGGCACTGGTAGATAGAACAAGTCTGGGTTAGTCCAATTGCCGTCCTACAATACCTAAAAAAGTACAGTGTCCGGAGTCCACCAGGTTTGTTGATTTTAAAAAACCGGTGGATTTCTCGAAAATAAGCGAAGGAGTTTCCGGTGTACTACGAGGATTCCCGCAAACCCCGCGGATTCCGTAAAATTAAATTAAACGGGTGGATTCCCGTATAAATTAAAAATATAATTTTCAAGTAATTTAAAATTAAAAACGAGGGATTTTTGTAAATAAACAAAAATAAAATAAAAAAAATTTAAAAAAAAAAACGAGGGAGAGAATAGGGGATGTCGTAAAAACTATTAATAAAAGGGTGATGTTTGCGTAAAATAAAAAAAAACGCTAGGAAGGTTGGAACCGGAAACTCTCTTCCTGCACAAATAATAGATGGCATCTTCCTGTTAGGCAAGCTGTATTGCCTATGTGCGTACCTTCCTGTCCGGGGGTATGTTGATTCCCCCTGGAACGTACACGTGCACGCGCAAAAAGAGCCAGGATAATGGGGGGCTGCATTCAGCGACGGATTCATGCCGCCACTTTGGCTTACAGACCACGTGTCTCTACCTCCAGAGACAGTTGGTGGATCTCAAGGCAGAGGCCTCAATAGTGGGCGAGCCGTTACGGCAGATGATGGGAAGGACAAGTATACTTTTTATTATAGTACTGTATTGTAATAAGTAGTAAAAGTAGTTTTAAGTCACTTCTGAGCAAAAAACATATTCTAGGCACCACATATTATATATATGTTTTTTTTATAAAAACCATCAAAATCTTTAATTTGCTTGACGCGATGCGAGCGGGAGAGATCATGTTCTTTGTAGTATATGAGTATTCTCATTCCTTGGTTTTATTAATTAGTATATTCTTCTTCTATATTATTCAATATCCAGCCCTCCCTATTTTAAAGGGGTAAGTAAAAGGTGTCAAAAAGGAAATCATGAAAAAGTTGACTTTATTAACATAACACCTTCTATAATTCAAAAATGCATACAAAAAACATAGACAAGGTAAAACAGCTTGGTGGCATCACCCTTCCATTCCATGCAAGCCTTATTTTAATAGGCTAGAGTAGTAAAGTTAAAAAATGCAATTATCATTAAAAATGATTCTTGTTTATCTTATAAATACACAATGCTACCACACATAGACACAGTTACAACACCACTGTGGCCCACCCCTTTTGTTACTGGCAAGCCTCTTGAAGGGAATGTGTAAAAGTCAAAAATGAAAATGTTGAATTTTGACACCTCAAATTAGAAACTGTTGGTTACCCACAAATTTATACAGATACAAGTACACACAGTATGATGCATCCCCTAAACACAACAAACTTTCCCTTTTACCATGGCACAATACATCACAATAAAAATATAAGTTCTAGCAGAGATATGGTATCATTGCCATATGATATAAGATGATTGACTTTTTTTAATAGAAACTATAAAATCGCTTATGTAATCTTGGATTTTCAAGAGAAAATTCAAAGTATATTAATGAATATTTCCGTTAGATATATCATTCATTAGGTAGTTGGTTATTTTAATTGCAGGGGATCTTTCTCGGATACCCCCACCCCCACCACCGTCCCCGACCAGAGGGAAGAAATGTAAGTGCACACAAGCCTATTGAAAAAAAAATTTGTTTTTGCTATAATCTATTCATGTCCCAGGCACCACAGGAGCGCTACACTACGAGCGCTCCAGAATCCAAGCATACAAGCGCATGTTTCCGGCTGCGCTGATGTTCTGATGTGTATTGCTTGCGAGTGCAGTACGTAGCATAATTGGTGATTTTACAATAGAGGATCACATTAATGTGCCCACACTATGTGTGGCTTTTCTAACACGTTGAGGTGTCAAGCCCTTTATCCAAATGTTGCATAATTTCTTTGACAACTCTCCGAGAATTGTTTTAGAATGATTCAAAAGCATTTAATGACCATGAGAGTTAAAATAAATCTCCTTTTTTTGTAGCACTACCACACACTAGCCCCCCGCGGGCTCGTCTCCATTGCCCCACCGGGCAGTCCAGGCCCTATACCGGGCAGCCCATTTCCCACTCCGGGCTTCCATTTTGCCCACTCCGGGCTCTCCATTGCCCCCCACCAGGGCAAGTCCACCGCCCCAAGAGGAGGACCGGGCACCAGCCAGGACAGTAGTGCATCCTACACAGCAATTTTTTATCTTTTTATTGACCTGGATTGGCAGAAAAAAAAAAAAATTAGCTGAAATTATGCAGTCATAATTAGTGAAATTTTCTTATTTCACTGATAAAAATTTTTGTCTTAAAAAAAGAGGCAACAATCTATTAATTTTGGTTTGAGAGACAGATAGGCTTCTCATTTCTCATGCCAGTTATTGCCCCGACTCTGGGCTGCATCTTGTCCCTCAGTGTTTGGAGCTTAAGTTTCGGAAATTCGGTCCCCCCAAAAAATAACATCAAAATTGATCCAAGAATGTTCACTAATATCCTTTTAGGTATGTGTTCTTATACAGGTATATTATCCTAATGGATTGGACGGTGTATTGTTGATACAACATTTTTTTTTCTACAGGCATCCATCGTCTCCATGCCCTACACCCTCTCCCAGCCCCATCCACCTCTCCAAGCCCTCAGGACTCTCAGACCCTCACCAGCACCTCCAGCCTCTCCAGTCCCTCTGGCGGCCAAAGCCATGCTTGAGAACGTAATTTAAATCATATGAACGTTAATGATTTAATGTTATGTACAAAAGGACTATTAATAGCTGTATTTTCCCAGTTGTAAATCCCCGCTACCATGATGCAACATGGGGTTACTGTGGGTTGACAATTGCTTGTATGGGGGGTGACACCACTTCCAAAAAATTTTGTATGTAGCACAGTTCCTTCGTGATACCAAAACCAAGAATGTTGCTGATAAAATTGCAATAAAGTAATGGTTTTATGACCAGTATTACCTACTGCTGTTTATCAGGGAGCCCCCATGATGCAATAATATCGCGTAAGTGGAAGTTCAGTGATATATATATACTTTTTAAGAAAAAGCAAGAAGCAGTATATCATCCAATGACCTTAATCTGCCATCATCATCAGCATTGTGTCTGGTTAGAATAAATAAAGCACACGGAAATCATGACCTTCCTGTTGCAGGACCCTCCTAATAGAAGACCTTATGGTCTTGCCCTTGAACCCAGTCCTGGTTGATTCGCAGTTGGTCAGTAGAGATCTGAGCATGTGTAACCACTCCAAAACAGCCAATCAGTAGAAACAGAAATCACTGTTTACCCTAACTAGGTTAGCATAATATAACTTAAGATTTGAGAAAAGACTGATTGTATTATATTGAGGCTTTCCTTTTATGACAGTACCGCAACAT
The DNA here is from genome assembly GCA_019447015.1 of Hymenochirus boettgeri. NCBI lineage: Eukaryota > Metazoa > Chordata > Amphibia > Anura > Pipidae > Hymenochirus > Hymenochirus boettgeri. Next base: position 146,255,651 of record CM033469.1, read on the forward strand.
ATTATATGAGTTGCTAGAGTACCATGTAGTTGTAATGAGTGAGTTACAGGTTCGCATCATTGCATCAATACGCATGGTTGATGCTAGAAATGTGCATCTTTATTGTGTGTCAAAATCTTCAACACAATTCTACAATTCTTCCTCCACAGAACTAACCGAAGAATGCGGCGGGGTAGAGATGCGCCACATGTGCGTGGCGACTGGTACCGCCGCCTGGGAACGCCGCGCTATTGAAGCCAGACTGGAGGCATGCGAGGAGGGTACCCCAGTAACCCCAGTGATTTTTTTTTGTACTAAGTTGTTTAAAAAAAACTGTTTGTTAAAAATATGTTTTTGGGGCTTTATTTTTCGATATATCAAATTATTCAGGTATAGGATTCATAATCCAATTTTTATTTGAAATAATTAATAATACCCATATCATTTAGCTAGCTTATGTCTTTTTTTGGTACTTATAACTGTATTACTTACCCATTAATTGCAATGTAGCACACACCACATTGGCCATCATTCCCCATATAGAGTTTGCACACAAACACGGGAAAGAAGGCGACTGGGGGTGGGGCGGTAACTGGGTACAAAGGTCCACTGCAGGTTAGCCCACCATTGTTGTGGGGCCAGGCAAGGCGTTTTTAAGCCCCCAACTGGAATACCCCTCAGTCCCGTATTGGCTATCACTCCCTCAAGTATGAGTATGCTTCAGCAGGGAGAAGATGTGATAGCAGGTAAGGCTTCATGGAACAGCATACATCATTTTGAGTACAAGGCCCACTGGCAGTTTGCCACCATTGTTGTGGGGGCCAGGCGAGGCTTTTGGCCAACTGGAACATACCCTCATCCATGGACTACTCTCCTTAAAGGGTTAGCTATCGTGCGAAGGTGGAAAGCAGGTGAAATAGGTAAGGCTGTAGGAACAGCAACCATTGTAGTTACAGTCAAGGCCAACTGCAGTTTGCCACCATGTGTTGTGGGGGCCAGGCTAGGAGGGCTGAACGCCCAACGGGAAGACCCCTCACCCGATGGACGAACTACTCTACCGTCAAGGTTATGCTTTCATGCAGGAAAGCAGGTGAGAAGGGGGGTGAAAGGGTAAGGCTTCGAGGAAGCAGCACACCATTGAGTTGCAGCAGGCCCACTGCAGTTTGAACCATTGTTGTGGGCCAGGGTAGGCAGGCTGGGCCACCATGGACATACCCAGCAACACCATTGCTGTACATCTCCTCAGAGTTGTATGCTTCGTGCAGAAGGGGAAAGGCAGGTGAATGTGTAAGGGAACAGTCACCATTGTGTTACAGCAGGCCCACATTGTGTGAATATGGATGTTCACGTTACGTACTGCTTCGGGTAGGCAGGATTGACCAAGAGCTGAAAACATATCCACAGAGTGGTAGCTGTTGCGGCTGTATGAGATGTCAGAGTAGGTGACACCACAAAGGTGGCCTCATGGAGAGAGAATGAGGAAGGAAGAAACAAATATAGGAGTAGTACTGCTCTCGGGCCAGGCAGGATTTGAACAAGAGTGAAAAAATTAGCACAGAGTAGCACTGTCAGCCACACAAAAACAAGACAGCAGAGACAAAGTATCACAAAACAGCGACAAAACGAATTGCTACTTCATATCCAATCACTTACACTGTCATGGTCTCCACTATTAACATATACACTCCAACACATCTGAATAAAAATGTCGCGCTGGTGTGAAGCAGAGCCTTTTATAGCACAAGGGGAGCTGGCAATAATAATGGTTAGCTGCCGCTTGCGCTCTAAGTTTAGTATGTGTCTTGCTTTACCAGTCTTAAAATAACCCCAAAAATGCAGAATTACAAGGAATTTGTTCGTTTTAGAGAAATTCTCGTATATTAAGCAATCCGCAGTCACATACGAGGGACTCTTTGGTTTTCCGGGTCTCGAAAGACGTAGATTAGATTTCTCTTAATTACGGTCGACGATATCGTATTTTCGAAAATTTTGGAACAAACAAAATCCTGCGGTTCGAAGCTTCGGAAGGCGGAAAATACGGAATATATTCCGCCCGTGTTTTTTTTTTTTTCGGGACGTTGCCTAAATACGCGCGCGCGAATAGAGGTTCGGGTCAGCAGGCGAACCGGCCGATACTAGTACTTATACATAAAGGTACTTGTATTTTTCAATAAAGGTATCTATACTTGTATTTTTCAATAAAGGTACATACTTGTATTTTTCAATAAAGGTACAGTACTTATTTTTCAATAAGGTACAGTAATTGTATTTTCAATAAAGGTACTGCTACTGTGTAATTTGATCAAGTAAAGCGGTACAGTAGTAACGTACTTGTATTTTTCAATAAAGTTATAGTACTTGTATTCTGGTTGTATTTGTAATCCTAAATTTTCCTTCCTAAAGGGTGGAGCATCATCCAAAACATTGCCCGAGAGATATATCACAGATTGGTAAATAAAAACTTTTTGCAAATTTTCAAAAAACTTCAAACAGCTCACTTGCTAAATCAATGCAATCTACCATTGCATCTGTATACATCTCCCAATACATCTCCTTTAACTGAATTAGTTACAGAATTCAATTCTTACATGTACATAAATGCAACTTAAGCTTCGTACACACTGGCACTCATACACATGAGGGGTCGGCCCCCACGTTCGCGTGATGTGTATGACGAGTGCCCATGTATGGGCACTTGTCAGCCGAAACGAACATTCAATAAGCTCTTGGTTAAACGATTGTGCCTGGCGGATCATAATTAAGCGGCACGACCCAAATTCGTTTCGTCACAAATTGCTCATACCATGGCATGTATTGTTGCTTGACCTTGCTGCACATTTAAATCATGGGTATGGGTCGGCTCACGCAATATACAGACGTGTTGTATGACACCTTTACTGGGAATACAAGCAATGCATGAGTGTTCTGAGGACTAAAGCTTTTAGATTAAAGGTTAAATAATAAGTTTACTTTTCATTTAACATACGAAACTTACTTTTGTTCAAATGATTAAAGGGCAATTATAGTGAGAAATCTTTTTTTAAAAATACCTTCTAATGTATCCTATAAGTCATCTTAACCACCAAGGTACCTTTAGTTTCCTTAAATTTGTCATAGTCCCTGAGACTATGAATAAGCTGTGATTTGTAGGAGCTGCTACACCTCATCTGTTTACTCAACTCAAAGGCACACACCCACACAATCCAAAGCTCCCCTGCAGTACTGTCACACACTCCCTCACCCAAACTATAAGTACCATGTGCAACACATAGTCAAATGCTGTAGTGCTAAACACAATTAATAAACCATTAACCCAGCAAGATGAGCATAACACACTATAGAACAGCCCCTCCCCCCAAAAAAAATCTTATATACATACAAAACCAGTGGCTCAAATGGACATCACCAAGTAAACACTAATACAGTATATGTAATAATCATGGGCGGAGGGTGACTTTTAGAATAGGGAAGACAGCCGAGGCATCATTGCCGCGCAGAGCGCCTAAATTTTTTCTAGGCCACGCCCATGTCACACCCCTTTCCACACCCCAGGTCACACCCACTTTGTATTTTACACAACATAA